>CM042844.1:63788012-65060512 GCA_023653725.1 Bungarus multicinctus
AAATAATCAAGTCAAACCATATTGGAAATGGAGATGACCAGTAGGAATTAAATTCACCTAATTTTTCTTTTGGTATTCTATTGACATTAATATTTCAAAATATGTAAATGAGTACTTAGGATTTTGTATATATTGTTTCAAACTTGATTTCATTGAGGGCCGCATCAGGGTTATGATTGACTTCACGAGGCCAGGGTGGGCGTGGACAGCTTGATGTCACTTGTGTTGGGCTGCCTGTGGTGGCCTCAGTGCCTTGCAAGCTCCATTTTTGGCTGTGACAGCCTCTTGCAACACCCTGCCAGCGAAAATGGAGCTCAGGGGGCTGCCTGTGGACTAATCCTTCACTGATTCCAAGACTGGCCCCATGGGCCTGATCTAAGCACCCTGTGGGCCGGATCTGGCCCCTGGGCCTTGAGTTTGATACCCCTTCAGTAGACCATGAAAAAAGACATGGTGGAACCAGAAACAGCACCTTCCTAATAGTAATTTTCAAGCTTTTAATAGCTAATGTGATTAACAATCATAAAAATATATGTTTTCAAATTGTGTTAGCAGGAATCCCTCTGATTCAAGTTAGTAAATAGTGGAAATTGTAGGTTAACCCAAAGGATTTCTAATAACCAGGTGAGAATTTGGTTAAACTGCAAAAAGAATAGAATATGAATTTCATTTTGATAAAACTAGAAAATAGGATAACAGACAAATGGATAAATAATGAAATGGTGACACATGTGTCTATAATGTTTATTATCTTTAAATGTTTGTTTCCATGACATTAATAGAAATATTTTTATTGCACAATCCTAAAACTATTCAGGAACTCTCCTCTGACTTTTCTTCTAGTGGCTTAGGTTTACTGATACATCATTCTGATACATACATTTTCCCCCAAGGTAACAAGGTTCCTATACAAATCATTATGCCTCAACATTTCCATTCACTTTATCTTATGATATAGTATTTATAAACAATCATTCATATGCAGCAATAAATGATATTCCATTTGCAGTAATGTCGAAGTATCCAATAGTTGCATCATTACTTTTAATATTAAAGATATTCTGTTTAGTAGGACAAACAAAACTTGTGTGGCAAAAATATATTTTGTGTGTTTATGTATCAATTTGTTTCAATCCTCTTTTGTATCAATTAAAAAAATTCCATTATTTCCTTGTTATACCACAATATTTTATTTCAAAGAATAACAAGTATAATAACTGTCTTGGTAAAATGAAATGTTTTTTCTTGAAAACTATTCTCAGTATTTCATTGCAACTTTTATTAAGAATGTTCAGAATTAGGCAATGAACAAGGCAATTATATTTTTGAGACCACCCTTCTGCCGAAGGAGGATATAGTATACTGATAGAAAACAGGTCGGATATTAAACTGATACTACATTTGATCTTGTTGGAAAGAAGGAAAAGAGGGGAAATTACTTGGGATGAGTTTTATATATATATATATATACAGTACATGTATATGTATCATACATGGATTATTCCTGCTATTTAAAATGAAAACCAATATGAGTTTTGGTTTAGATTAGTCCTCTTGGTAAGTTAGTCCATTTGTTGTTATTCCTTTCTTCTGATTTTATTTGTTTAAAGCTCTTTCATTTTATATAACTGTTATAAATAAATAATAAATAAATAAATTTTAGCAATGATGTACCATAACAGAGCAAGCAGGTGGTCATTCTAATACCACAGGAAACTTTATGATTAAGCTATTACTTATATGAAGTGTAATTTTGTGAAATGGTTTGAGAAGCATTTTAAAAACTTGCCTGCTGATAAACTGGACAGGTCTTTGAACAGGAATAGTAGAAATGCTGAGGATATTAGCAATAGATAGGTAGGTAGGTAGTAGGAAGGTAGGTAGGTAGGTAGGTAGGTAGGTAGATAGATAGATAGATAGATAGATAGATAGATAGATAGATAGAGGGAACGAGGGAGGGAGGAAGGAAAGCTATGAGAGAGCAGGAATGGGAAGAGAAATCCAAATAGAATATTTTTATTTAAGCAACTGACGACCCATAAAATACCGAAAAACTTGAGTGCCCATCGATAGAGTTGTCATCAGGGAGAAAGGGATATTTGCAAGGTAGACATAACTGATAACCATGATATTAAAGGATTTTTGTGATTAGAAACTTATTCTCAAGAAAGAAAGGGAACATCTGATGAATGGAGATGAAAGCGGAATTTTTTGGTGGTTACCCAATTATTAGGAAGAGTTTGAATGAAGCTGCCTGTGGGAGGATAAAATTATTCTTAGATTTACTTTTCAGTCCTCTTGGAAAATAAATGAAACCAAATGCTTCAATTAGGGATTTGCTTTTCAGATGAAAATTTTTTGTTGATACCATGATGTTTTATGATGAAAAAAAAAAGAAAATTAATAAAAATATATTTTAAAAAAAGAAAAATTTTAAAACTTGTTTCCATGCAGAAAGCATCAAAACTGACTTATGTCAGTATTTTTGTATTTCATATTTAAAACAGACAGCGACAAGTACATTAACATAACGGTGCATCAATCCTATTTAATATGCAGCTATGGACATATCAGATGGCGACTAGCATTGGAATAATAATTAGACATACATAATACAAAAACTTTATATATGTTAGACATATATAATACAAAAATAATAATAGCTTGTTAATTATTTTGCTTTGCTTTAATGAGACTATGATGGCAACTGAAAATGACATTGTCCATCTTCAGTATTCTATTGTAGAAAGGCAGAATATAAACTAAAAATATGTTTGGATATCTATGAATTTAAAGGATAATACCTTAAGGTAAGTACAAAGACATCATATTTAATTTCCAGAGTTTTAAGGGAGGATTATTCCTTATTAGAAGTAAGGACTATATATGATCTTACTTGATTTCTGAAGAAAATAAAATATGGCAATGAACATGTATTTTAAAACTATGGGTAATGATTACTTTTTTTAAAAAAAAATCAGAATGTAACTTCATTTGTCCCAATAATTCTGTCATAAAAATTACATTAAAAAAACCTTTGGCAATTGGGGTTCAGTAAATGCAGCACATTTTTTTACATCATTCCCCATCAATATTTCAATACTTTGGAATCTAGAAAGTAATCATTGTGTTTTATATGTTTTAACAAGAAAGTAACAGATGCAAGTTTAGAGAATATTGAGTTTTAAACTTGTCCAGTAGTGATTTGTGGCTGTGTCATGGCAAATATTTTTCAGTGTCATTTCCTGAGCCAGCCCTGTCAGTAGCTGGTCATCAGGGGAATAAAAGGCCTAACATTCTGATCTCAGTATTAATGGGAGCTGTTGAAAAAGGCAAAGGTGATAAAGTATTGTTTAGTTATCAGTGCCATACTTTTGCTGCAGGATATTATTATAAAATGTGATGCTTTTTTGGTCAGATTTCAATCATGTTTCCAATAACAACACTTAGAAACTTAAATAAAAGGATCTTGAAAAAATGGATACACCGAAAGAAAGATAGAGACATACAGATATTATTTAATAGGCCTGAATCAAATGATATGCATTAAATTGTTCCAAAAACTATAGTATTAGCCTGAAAATTCAATCTGCCTATGTGAGATGACCCCAATTGAACTCCATGAGTGGGCACACACTTTGCACCATAACTGTGGTTATTTGGTTGGATGGGCACATAAACTATAAATATAAGCTATAAACTATGCTTTATATACACTGCTGTGGGTTCTCTCAACATGTTAAATTCAAACTAGATTATTAACCTGAAGATGACATAGAGTGATATATCAAAACCAATTTGGTTTTGGTGCAAGATTCTAATCTAAAAAGATGCTAAATATATTTAGTTAGAAATAATTTCTGTTTTTTTTTTAATTGGGATTTTATCATGGTCCCAAACTGGCCTAAAAGAAAGACCAAGAAATAGAAAAGAAACTTGGCAAGACAAAGTATTACGTGGCAAATACATAAAGATATTATCAGTCAAAACAGTTTGGAACAAGACCTGGCAGTGGCTAAGAACAGAAAAAAGGGAGTTACTAATTCTGGCTGTACAAGTTCAAGTTTTAAGGACAAATGTGTAAAAAACCAGAATTAAGTACACAGCAACAAACAGCAAATACTGCCTCTCAAGAAACAGTTAGAGTTCAAAGAGATGCCACACAACACCCCATACTTAACAATTGTCAATAAAAAAGACAAAAATAAGTTTGGATAATGGACGTTGCAGTTCTTAGAGACAGCAGAATAAAAGAGAAAGAACTGGAGAAAAATCACAAAGTATAAATACCTGCAAACAGAAATAGAATGACTGTGGCAAAAGAAA
Organism: Bungarus multicinctus; assembly: GCA_023653725.1. Taxonomy (NCBI): domain Eukaryota; kingdom Metazoa; phylum Chordata; class Lepidosauria; order Squamata; family Elapidae; genus Bungarus; species Bungarus multicinctus. The sequence continues at coordinate 63,792,339 of CM042844.1, forward strand.
GCAAAGGTAGTATCAATAGTAATAGATACCTTGAAATTTGAAAACATCTGGAACACAAGTTGAATATCATTAACAATGACAAAGTCACCATCAGTCAATTGTAAAAAGTAGCTTTACTTGGAATAGCTTACATTCTGCAATGATCCTTTTAATATGAAAGAACAACGTCTGCTATTACCAGTCCTAGGAAAGGACTATAGAGAAGGACAAAAATCCAGTCTAAACATCTGGCTAACTGTGTGACAGCAATAACAATAGTAATATTTAAGATTGCCAGAACTGGTGTACATAAATATAGAGGACCATTAGTATGGAAGTGTAGGAGTTTTCATATCTATTTGTTGCTTATTCAGTACTCATCCACATGCTCTAGTAGTCTAGTAGTTCTAAAATGAATAAAAATAATCCAATTTAATTTCACCTCTTTTGTGCACACTTGCAAATGATAGTCCAGTTTTTGAGCACAAATCAGTGTGTAAGTATTTGGGCAGTTCTATCTCATCCTGGGATGAGGTCTGATGTTATAGTGGATATTACTATGGTATTGTACTGTGGTATTGTACTGTAATATTGTAGTATTGTCCTTCCCTTTGGGAAGGACAAAAGAAGAAAAACGAATAGCCCTCTGCAAACCATTACAAAGTGGCATGAAGAAAAGAGTTAAAGTTAATTCAAGAGCATGTGAATTAAAAGTAAACTACATTATTGAATGTAGGATGATTAGGAGAAAACTCTAGTGCAGAAGCAGGTTGAGAATCACATTCAACATTTGGGCTGTGGGTTGCCCACCCCCATCCACTGTTTCATAAATGTTTTCTCTGATTAGTGTTAGATTTCAGACAATTCTATTCTGAGGTGAACTCATGCACTATGCTATGAGGATAAATAAAAAGTAATGTTTTGGTTAAGTCTCCATCCTTCATCTTTTGTGATCTGTCAACTGATAGGCTAAAATGTTACCGTGTCTCAAACACTGTGGGTATTTGTTGTGTTATATTTTTAAAACAACCAGTGTTTTGGGATTCAGAAGGTATCATTGTTCTTTGGAGAACTTTCTCATGGAAGTTCTTCAACCCACTTCAAGCTGCTTGATTTGCAGCTTCTAAAATAGCTTTCTGCATCTGCAGATGCTTGACAAATGCAGCCTCCATGTTGAATATTTCCTGAGAGGTAAATTAGGTCCAGGGTTTTGTCAGATTCCCTATGATTTTCACAGCATAGGAAGCAATCCTAAAAGAACTAGTGCAATATTAAGTACTTATGTATATTCTATTTTCTATCTCAATTTCTCTATTTAATATGTATAAATAACTGTAATCTTCAAAGCTGTCTCTAGGAAGAGGAGGAGGAAGAGGAGGAGGAGAAAAGGCAATTTATTCATGGATTTAATCACTTCATCTACAGTATAAATTCTTATCTTATTGTAATAAGATAATTTCTTTTTTTTTTGGTAATTTTTTTGTTGGTGTTCTTATTGTTCTTCACATATCTATAATATAACCCCGCTATATCTTAGCTGTCTGAATTTCATCTTAGAAAGTATGACTTAGAAAAAAAAACTTGGTGAGGAGTTTCCTGGTGAAACACTCTATCTTACTAGCTTGAATATCTGGTCGCTCTCTTCCCAATGTATATAACTCCCTTTTATTGCTGATAAGTCACTGTGAGGAGAAATAAATGCATGATTTATAAAGCATTTCAGCTATCTTGTTTTGTTAAACTGCATCCCAATAAAGCCATTCTTTAGCATTGACAAGGAAAGAACATAAATTAATGAATTTGTATATGTTACTGTCTAGGCCAATGTAGTTAAATTATCATTACAATAACCTTTCAAATTCATTTCTTTATTAATGGAAGCAATAACAAGATTAGAAGCTCTCCTATAAATTCATTCAATTATTTAATTTTTTAAAGGAGAAGTTTTAATGCTACTTTATAGGAAGGAGGCATCAAATTAGATTATGGGAAATTCAAAAGTTTTTAAATATCACGTTGTCAAAACTTATGTTAAGTAAAATATTATGGCAGAAGAACAGCAGAGAAAGAGTTTATTTTAGAATGAACGTTTTCACTCTAATTTCATGCCATAGAGACAATATAATAGAAGTTGCTCTTTTTTGCCTGTGCTTTGGATCTTCTGACCTCCATTTCCAGTCAAGATTGGCTTGATAAAACCAACACAACCTCAATAAAAGTCTAACAATGGAACAAAGTAAATAGAAATCATATTAAGCAGCAGCAATATTGCATGAATGGAAACAAAAATTTAGGTATAATAGCCTGGGTAGGTTTTAATATTGTTTCCAATCACATCACAATATGAATCATATCATGGAGATTCTAAATAACATTTATCATCTTCAAATCTCCTTTCCTGTAGACGTTTCACATTATTTGAGGGTAGCTTTTATTTTCTGAGAGAGAGAGAGAGAGAGAGACTCATACATAATTAAATATGTTGAAAGCAGAAGAGGTGAATACCATAGCACCGTTAGAAACGGCAAGCTGGTGTTCCACTTCCACTTTCCATTAAACGTGGCACTCTTGCATTTATCATTATTTTGCTACATTTTCAGAAATTAAATAAATAGAATCACACTATCTTACAGCATGATTAAAAAGTCAGATAATGAGAGATATGAAGTTAGGCCCAGTGGAGGGAAATGGGATCATCTAATTGCAATATAGTCTTTCAAAATGAAAGGCCAGTTGATCAAACTGTCTGGGTTAAAGGGAAGAAAATCTTTGCTCCTTCAGCTTGAAGTTCTTCGGAAGTCCATTTAGCAGCTTTAGAAGATGCTGTGGACTTGAAAACATGTTAAATTATAGTATTAATTTTTAAAGGAACTGAAAATATTATATTAAAAGTGGTTATTTAGATATGTAGAGAAATATCTTTGTGTGGGAGGTCTGTTTCCCTTTCCAGCACTGATTATGTCTCTACTATACAGACCTACCAACCTAGGGCACAATATCTGGAAATGGAAATCTAACATTAAATGATCATTGGAGTTGGGGAGTACTAATAAAAGAAAACTGGGCTTCAGAAAGTGTGAGGATACTGATCTAGGACTGGCAACTCCTTAAAACTGTATTCCTTAGGATTGCACAACTGTCACCTCTGCAATTCCAACATGATCTTGAGAAGAGACAGTTTGGGTTTAAGGAGTTGTTGGTGGGTACTACATGTATATCCCCACAGCTATTCCAAACATCTTTTACATTTTAACATTGAACCCCTGCATAGTTCTACCATATATTGTATTTTTGGAATTATAGAATCCTTGGTGATCTCTGTGTTTGGTTGTTTGCTTGCAGACTTTTCATTACCCATCTAGTAACATCATCAATGTGTATTGTAAGAATTATTATAATAATGGCACAATCTTAAATTTTTGTCTTGATGCTTGTGTGTTCTATACAATTAAAAACAATCAGGGCCATAATAAATCATGATTCACCTCTCCTCCAATCAGATCTTTTAAAAACCATTCATGGTTTTGGTCTACATATTTTACAATGAAATTAATTAGTTTTGCCCAGTGATACTTTATTTCTAATTGGGCTTCCTAAAAATCTATAAGCTAGAAGGATAAGATAATAAAGAGAGAATGGAATTTAATTTGGAATTATATTGAGGAACCAACAGGCCAAACACTGATTCTTTTGAATGCTAGAAGGATGTTTCTAGAAGGGGCAGAAATACTGCTTATGCTCCAGACTCTTATGCTCCAGGCACCAACATTCATCCTATAAAGAATTTGAACTATGTTGACCTTGGACAATTGCAAAATGCGATTATGTACTCACGGAAGTTGTTAAATAAAAGTTGAATAAATAAAAGTTAACTCATGGCAGCTGAATTAATTTTCTAACAAATAACAGTCAAGCTTGGACAACATGATGTTTAAGTTTAATTTACTTTTCAAAAATAGAAACATAAAGATGCCATGAAAGAAAGTTATACTGTATATACCAACAGCTTCCTTCTCTTTAATACTCATTGCTGTCCAACTGACTGCCCTTCACAGCAACATTCTAGATAGTGTAGTACTATACTCATAGAAGGAAGAGAGAGGAAAGAAGAAGATAGAGGAAGAGAAGAGAGAGAGGAAAGGACAGGGAAAATATTGTAAAGTGAGAGTAATGGCACCAATTATGGTTTCTATTTCTGCCTTGAGTAACTGTTCTTAGGGCTGTTGCTAAAAGGAGCTAATGTTGTCACTTATAGGTCTTCTTTTCTCTTCTATTGTTAGTCAGGTTGGACCTGCTGTTAAAAATGGGATGCTTCTCTGCCAAGGATACCAATTCTGATAAGATATTGGACTATAAAGCTACCTCTGCTGCCCTGCCCTTAGATAACATAGACAAGATGAATGATCATGTCTCTCATAAGATGTGAAGAAAAATTCAACTAATATCTAGGAAACTTTGTTATGTGGGTTAGTATTGTAGAGCAGATAAACATATTACTGGTACCTTGTTCTTTATTTCAAACACAACAATGGCTTGGCCTTGAGGATGCAACATACTACTTGTTCATATGTTGGTATTAGATGGTAGATGAGGCAAAATCATTTAAAGTAAATCATGATTCATAAAAGTATTAAATATTAATATTTTGATAGCCTGAAAGCTTAGCTTAATTTGTGTAAAAAACTTTAAAAACAATATTAATTTTATTCTGGTTTATTTTTCTATTCTATTCTAATTCCTAATTTCAGCATTATTTAGTTCTTTATGGCTATTACTTTTTCTATTTGTACTACCTAAAAATACCCAGAAGCTTTCAGATTTCTATTTTTATTTTAATCAAAACAAGTTTCTTACAACTAATCTGTTTCTTTATTTTTTCTCTAAATATAGATTTCAGAATAATCTGAAGATTGGAGGAGAAATAAATGACTACATCTTATGTAAATCCTTTTCAATTTTGGATTTAAAGCTGGACATTCTGAATTGACCATGACTGTTCTATAGCTCACTACAGGAAAAATCTATCACAAGATATTCACAATTCATGTAAAGTAAGCTCCCACATTAAACCCTTCCTGCTATTTTATGTGTAACTCTGTGTAGATATATTTCTTGCTACTAGAGCAAAACTGATTTGTATGATGGTTCCTCATCATGAAATCACTTGGAAGGTTGTGAGATAAAATGTCGCTTAGGATAATGTAATTGGCCTTAAGGTACAGGAGCTGAATTATTTTCAGTGATTTATAATCTGGAAATTAAAGACTCACTCATTTTCTAATTTAATTCCATCTTCAATGGAAAAATGTTCACTCTGAACTAAATTGGCGAGTAATGTTGCTAATTCAAATGCAGATGTAATTTCGATTCTGGTAGCAGTTTGCCATGATTGACGAGTCCCCAATGGATCATTATGATTCTTATCTCCCAATCTCACAAATTCTCCAGCAGTTGTGATAATAACTTCAGCTGTGAAGAAAAAAGAAGGAAAAAAAAAAAAATTCTCTGCTGCACTGTCAATTCAGACTTCTCATTGTGCTTGACAGCGAGTGGTGCTTATTTCAAACCTATTACACGAAACGGGCAAATACAAAGCATCACTGCTAAATTATGTGCCATCATAAAAATACACTTTGATTGTTTGCTGATACTTGTCCAAATGCATTTAAATAAACTTAAAATGTACTTTATGACCTTCACAATTAATTAGCTAGGTTACAAAGTCTCATTTAATGCACTGTATTAAGCCAAAATACCAGACATGTCCTGCAATTAGCTTTAATCTTCTAGCTTTTCTGTTTTATATATTTATTACCATAATTCTGAATTGATTAAATTCCTTTTTATGGAGGTCTTGCATAGAAGCTAATATATTTCAATACATAACTTCATAATTCAGTAGCATGTCTATTAAAAGCAGAAAACCAGAAGAAAGTCTAGGAAGATTTTCAGTCATCCAGGCCATGGTTATCCCAATGGTGTTTTTTTTTCTTTTTCTTTTTGAAGAGGCAACTGGACTTTTTGGTTGTTCTTTGAAGATATTTTGCTCCCCGTTCAAGAAGCTTCTTGAAGCGAAACATCTTCAAAGACAAACGAGAGGCTTCTTGGATTTTCTTTGAAGACCTTTGTATGAAGACATTTCGCTTCTCATCCAAGAAGGGTGAAAACTTGAGAAGTGAAACATCTTCAGAGAAAAACCAGAAGCTTCTTGTTTGAGAAGCAAAACATGTTCAAAGAAAAAACAGAAAGTCCAATTGCCTCTTGAAAAAAAAATGATCAGCATCAGAAAACATTCTGAACAGAAGAAGACCTGTGGGCTGAGAACTCGTATTCAATTCTGACCTTCTCCAGATGGGCTGGACAAGAGAAGCACACTAGCCTACCACAAATCTAGTCAATTTCTCAGTCTTTCGAGACTGAAAAAGCCCTGTGTTTATTTGTTCAATCATTCATTTATTTGTTCTCTTGGCTGTCCATAGTATGATCAGATATCTTCTCCAACACCAAAGTTCAAACGTTTCAGTATTCTTATCAGCTTCCAAATAGGTTAATGGATGAAGAAATTGACATGAAATACAAACTGCTATTTTTGTTGCAGTACTGATCTTCATGTTATGAAGGTACAAATCAATCTTGAATGATTAAAGAATTGCTCTTGAGTAATAACAGTGATGTCATGTACATCTGTACATTTTAAAGAATTTTTCTTTCTTTCTTAAAGGGAATTTGAAGACAAATCTGCCTGTTTAACTGGTAATTGTGTCAGCAGTGCTTTTCTTTGAAACAAGGTTTTCTGTGGATTGGTTCAAAGGACTGGTTAACAGATAATCAGAGTTGGAAGGGACCTTGTAGATCATCTAGTCCAACCCCCCCCCCCCCCGCCCAAGCGGGATACTCTACATCATTTCTGACAAATGGTGGTCCAATCTCTTCTTGAAAGTCTCAAGTGGTTCTTCTACATTTGGCAAGGATGACACAGTTATTTCAGGCTGTAGCTGTTTGGATCAGAAATGCCAGTTTTACAGCTTTTCCTACTGAACATTTTGAGATATTTGCAGATGTGATAAAAATAATAATGTAGTAGCCTTAGTGATGTGATCCCTTTTTAATTTTCATTGTGGACTTGATGAACAAGTTGTGAACACATTGTGACCTAGATTTTGCTGATTGTTGTACTTTCAAACACTAAGACAGACTGAAAGATATGGCACTAGTACATGAAGCAGAGGCAAATATAGTGGGCATAAAAATTAGTGAAGACAAAACCAAGCTGATGAAAGTTGGCAACGTTCAAGACAACACTCCAGTAACATTAAGAAGAGAGGTCTTAACATTTGTGGAACAATTTAACTACCTTAGTAGCATCATGGATACAAATTGGGGAACAGAAGCAGATGTGAAATGCCTATTAGTTAAAGCATCTGTTGTCTCCCAACGAATGCACTCAATATAGACCACATGTGACCTTTCCTTAAATCTGGATGATTTCCTTAGGATATCTTGTGAGACGAGTGAGACCAGCTGGTATCTTTAAGTGGTGCAAATGGACCTAAGGATTGCTTCTCCTGGGTGTGCTCTTTCTGGAGAGCTTAAATGACCTCTCTGCTAAAGGGTTTCACTTTATGAGCAAGAGTTGGCTGCCGAAAGTTATAATTGTATTTTAACTATTTTAATTCTTCAAGGTGCTCTGGCACCCTGCCTGATTTGTAACTCCGGCTTGCAGGTCTTTTAAATCTAATGATTGGTATTTGGGCAGCTTTTTGCAAACAAAGAAGCTTTTTGTATTTTTGTACCGGTAATCCTTGACTTAAAATAGTTCCTTTAGTGACCATTCAAAGTTATAACGGCACTGGAAAAAGTGACATAAGTGACATTTTTCACGCTTACGACCATTGCAGCATCCCCACTGTCATGAGAGGCCAGGCGAGGAGAAGCATCCCTTGACGTGAGTGATGTCAAGTTGGCCACGCCCACCCAGTCACATGACCACCAAGCCACGCCCACCAACTAAGCCACGCCCACAGAACCGGTTGTTAAAAAATTTGAATAAGTTATACTGGGCTGTGTTTAAGAGTTCTTCTAGTTGGGAATAAGTTATAATGGGAATAAGTTATACTGGGCTGTATTTAAGGGCAATAGAATAAGTGAATCATACATACGTTCTATGTTTTGGCTGCTGACACAATAAAATGGAATTTTGTTAGCAAACTGAATGAGTTTTTTCCCACACTATTCATATAGAAAACCGATACCAAGTTATTAAAACTTTATAGAATGCTATTTCTTTTGATTAATGTAATGGTCTACCGAGTCCACTGAACCAAATGTACATTATAAACTGACCTGAAAAGCTTTTTTTAAAGCCATTAAACCAAAATCTTCATGTTTGAAACATAAGGCTTTACCTGTAACTTTCAAAACTCTGCACTGGGCATATCCTTGAGTTTTTGCTAAACAGCATTTCTTAATCTGCCAAGGATTTTTTCTCAGTTTAGCTCATTGGTAGGGGTGGTCAAACTTGCAGACTACAGGCCATATGCGTCACGTATTGGCCCCGCCCCCACCCGGTTCAGCGAAAGAGAAAAAAGTCCAGATATGTCACGTGATGCCGTCATAACGTGAGTTTGACACCCCTGATGTAGGGCCTTTAGGGACCAACATAACTGAATTCTCCTTTCTTACTTGCCAAACTCCTTGACTCATTACTTTACTATGCATTTTTAAAAGTTGCATATTTTAAAAAGGGAAACTGGAATGCTCCTGAACAAAGTTTCATTCTCCAGTACTATCTTAATTCATAATAATATCTGTGAGACCTGCAAATGTTCTCTTGATATTCTTAGAAAAGAATTTTAAAATGAGTGTTTGCAGCCATTATTTGATTTGGATTGTGCCTATCTATGCATATAGATATAAATAGAGCAAATAAAAATATAAAAAATAACAAAAGCTAGAGGAGGTGAGGAAGAACATTGTAATGTGTTTGTCTTAATAATATTTGTGACAGATCAGATTTATTAAGGCAGCCATTTTGTAATTAGCAAAGTGCTCTCAATGCTTAAAATTCCTGAAGCCATCAGGAGTTTCCTATCCCCATTGTCAAAGCAATTTTTTTTAAAAAAATTGAATTCCTGCGTAGACATCTTCTGCCTATTCCCAACCCACAACCTAGCTGTTGAATATGATCTTTATCATGTTTCTTATTTGTACAGTACTACTATTTTCAATTTATCCTTTCCAAAAAATCAGCAACACCTTAAAATTTATTTGTATATCAAATAGTACCATATTATTCTAGAAGTCAGTAAGACATTAATGCTGATTCAATAAAGGCGGTAAATAAGTAAATATTCAGTAAATATTGTTGGCCAGAACTAAACCTGTTATAAGAAAAAAACAGTTCCATGAAATGTAAGATACATTCTGATTTGAGAATTAAATATATCATCCACTGCAATTCTCATCTTGATGTTGGACAGGACGGAAGAGTTCTATTCCTACAAAAATTAAAAATGGCTGCTAGATGTTATGAAAAATTATCTTTGCTGCAAGTAGTGACAACCAGGTTTTTGCAATCAAGACCTAGTAGCCCTATTTAATTCTTGGATTAAGTGTAAGTGTAAAAGTAGAAGAGAATCCGATATGCACAGCTTTCAAATTACAGATGGACAATTTACAAGAAGATAACAAATTTTGTTTATTTATCATTGGTTTGAACCACAGGTTCAGAATATCATCTTCCTCCTGTGGTTTTAAAGCAATGAGATTATTTTTGATATTGAGCAAAAACAGGCCTAGTTGCTTGCTATTCAGGACCTGGGCTACTACTAACAAAATGTTGGGCATCAATCAGAAAAAAAGTGATGTCATAAGGAAGAAATCCAACTTTCGTGAATCAATTTTTACCAATCAGATGATTACCGTGTACCATGAAATTGGGGAAAGACAAGAACTAGAAAATCCCAAGGTAAAAGTGATTAAATGCTTAAACTCTTAAGACGTAAACAAGCTTTTTTACTCTCAAGCTTTGATATGGCTTCTATACTTTCCTGATATATATTCAGATATCTATCTTCTAATAGTGATTCCCAATACATGCAAAGTGAAGTATTTGGAGATACACCTAAGCAAATATTTATTATGGTTATATACAGTGTCATTAAGGTCTATGTACACTTGAATCCTATCGCAAATAAATGTTGGGTCTATGTGTCATTAAGGTCTATGTACATTTGATATCCTATTACGTATAAAATATTGAAAGTATGCTGAGATATCGAAGAATGCTGAACAATCTTATACATAAGTTATAAGATACCACAATGTTTCTTAAATAATGTGTTTACCTATTTAGGCTCACTTAATAAGTTGAAAGTTTGCTATACAGAAATGCTTATAGATAAAGATTACATTGTCAAGATTTCACATTGTTAAATTCTTTAAGATGAGAGTAAAAAAAAGGATAAAGTGATTTAGAAGACGAAGGCAAGACAAATATTTAAAAAATAAAAATATAACCAGTTTAATCTAGGCCTGCCATAAAGCCCTATCTGTCACAGTAGTACTAATAGAAAAATTACTGATTAACTCTTATTACTCTATGAGAAGAACAAATTATTGTTGATGAAAGCCATGCAGGTGATAAAGGAACTTAACCAACAAAAGCTGCTGGCTTTAGGTTAGGAGCCAGCTGTGTCCCTAATTATGCAGCCTGATTTATACTCTATTAAATCAGTATATAAGTAACCCATTTCTCCAAAAGCATTTAAACCTCTTATATTCCACCAAACACAGCAATTTTATTTGAAATAAATGTATCTAGCTCTTTGGGGAACATATGGTATATTTCTCACTTATTAATAATTCAGTTCAAATGAGCAAAAATTAGTTGGTGCAGTTACAGCTGATTTTGTCCTGAAAAGATCTGCATTAATTTTAGACGTTTTGTAAATTGGGCTATTAAATAAAAGCATTATATGTGAATTACCCTTTAAATTTTAACCAAGTTGGTAGTTTAATGGTATTTTCTAGTCAGAGTCATTTTCGATCTTTAAAAAATTAGAGTCATTATGGTAAGACAAATTTTTGAGTCTAGCTGTTTCCATCCAATTACATATTGTACTAATAAGTAAACTAGGAAACTTTTATGCTTGCATTCTGGTGTTTAGTCTAACACATCAGTAGCTATATTCCACTTATTTCATTTTCTACAGGAAAACAAGCTGTCTCTAGTTTTCCACTACATTACACTATACCGTTCTAGAACTTTACCAAACATAAGTTTAATTTTTATTTCCTCTTGTATCCTCTAAATTGTAGCAATTTGTATATCACTCTCAATGCTATTATGCTTAGTATGTTGGTGAATATATCTCTTTTTGGGAGAAAACTTTTAGCTTGCAATACTATTAACCTAAGATCATCAACAACTTAAATAATTTTATTTCCGAATCAAAAGATGATGTGCCTTACAAGCTGTAAAGATATTATAAGAAGTTGAAAACCTTTGAATAAGATGGATTGATAGCAGTAGTGGGATTCAAATCTTTTACTACCAGTTCTGTGGGCATGGCTTGGTGGGCGTAGCAGGGGAAGGATACTGTAAAATCTCAAGTTAGAGGTGGTATTTGCCGGTTCTCTGAACTATTCAAAATTTCTGCTACCAGTTCTCCAGAACTGGTCAGAACCTGCTGAATACCACCTCTAATTGATAGGGTCTAACTAGAAAAAATACAATTCTTCTAAGTTTAAACCATGTAACAACTGATAGGCCAAAGAATCAAGTTCTTCACAATCTCCTTTATTATACATACTTGATTTTTAATTGTTCCTCACACAGCCATGAATTTCACTGAAGCTTATCTCTCATACATAAATAGAATATCCACATCTGATCAGCAAAAATCCAGACAAGCACTAGGTGGAAACAAAAATATTTCTATAGCTCTTTGCTGTCTTCTAGTGGTTATTGAATTTCCACAGACATGTATCATAGCATTGTACATAAAATATACCTATTGTCATAAAAGGGATTTCCACCCCATAAATCCTATTGCTATGTGTGGGAAAGGCAATTACTGTTAGAATTATGGTCAATAATAAAAAGAGGAAATCCCTCCCTGTCCCCTCAGAATAAAAACCAAACTATCCTGTTGCACCATGGTGGCACAGCGGTTAGAATGCTGTATTGCAGGCTAATTCACTACCCACTTCCAGGGGTTCGATCCTGACTGGCTCAAGGTTGATTTAGCCTTCCATTCTTCCAAGGTCGGGAAAATGAGGACCCAGATTGTTGGGGCAATGTGTTGAATCTCTAAACTGCTTAAAGAGGTAAAGCACTATGAAGTGGTATATAAGTCTAAGTGCTATTGTTATTAGATAGATAGGTAGGCTATCCTCAAACGATTATAATGAAAATACTTTCCTGATAGCTTTAATGTGAGCTACAGTTTGATTCTGAGGTAGAAGTGGCTGGTCACATCCAGATCCTTTACCCTAACCTGTTGACCCATTTACTAAAATTTGATAATAATTTAAATATTTATCAATGTATTTATTGTAATTTATATAGCTGTTCCTTCATATACATGATTCTGTGTGGCCTACACTTAAAATCAGAATAAAATCAGAAATAAAAACAATCAAAATTGGAAACAACATTAATAGCATAAAATAGCAACCAACAATACTCATAATATTCCACACTCAATATAATCAAGACACCGGGTCAGGGACCCAGACTTCAGGGCAAAACAGGTTGAGACCAATCTGGTGAGGTGATGTTCCAACAGGTAGGTGACCCAGCAGAAAAAAGCTCTCTTCCTACCAGATGGTACTCTATTGCATGCTTCTCTTGACCAATCTAAAATGCTGTGCTATTTTTAAACAGCAATGCTGTTAATTTCCATTGCTGCATTTTAGCTGACCATGTTTTCTTCTCTATACATTTTAAGTTGCATTTATTATATGTACATAATCAGTGAAAATAAAAGATACAAGATAAAAGATGGGTTCTTGCAGGAGTAAAGAACTGTGAGGAAAACATTATTTTCACTTTTAACTGAAATTGCTTAAAGTCCCAGAATAGATATATGATAGATACTATAGACATAATAGATAGATAGGTAGGTAAGTAGATAAATAAATAGGCAGACAGATGATAGACAGAAAGACAGACAGACAGACACAGTAGGTAGGTAGATAGGTATGTAGTATATAGATAATACTATACAACTAGATGTCTCTACCAGGAGTGGGATTTTTCTGGACTGGTTCAGGTGAATCAGATGTTAAAGTTACAGCTGGTTCACTGAACTGGGATTTCTAACAAATGGCTAGCCCTGCTCCTGCCCTCCCCAGAGTTTTCATGTGGCCCATTTTCGATGGAGATAAGTGCAGAGTCTGCGCAGGAAGGGTGAAAAACGGCCTTCCTGGAAAAACCTGAAGTGGCAAAACGGCCTATTTCTGGCTTCTGGTGGGCCTCCAGAGACCGGGGGAGGCTGTTTTTGCCCTTCCAGAGGCTCAGAGGAGGCCTCTGGACCCTTCGGAGGACAAAAATGGCCTCTGGAAAACCACCGGAAGCCAGAAACAGAAAGTTCCAGTAAGCCACACCTGGTCTCTACACATGGGAAGCTAGCTTAGTGTGGAAAATGTTACAAATATGATTCTTCCATGGAAAGAGAATTTTGATACAGAGCAATATTGAAATGTGAGATCATTCACCAGTGTTTAAACCAAAGAAGCAAATGTAGCTTAATAAATTTAGTAGGAGTTGTAAATAAATAAATTATTTTTCTTATAGTTCAGTAGAAAAATAGATTTTCTTTTTGAGACTCACAATCATTAAAATGTGTTGGATGTCACATAATAGTTAATGTCATAGTGATACCACTATGTATGAAATATCTTTTCCCTTCTCCTCAAATAGCTAAATATCAAAAGTCTAATTTCTAATCTGAAGAAAGTAGAACTAACGTAGAACTAGACACACTACTGAGGACCTACCAAGTGACATTACTTCATTGTTGGAAGCTAGGGCACCAATGGTGGGATTCAATTATTTTTACTATCGGTTCTGTGGGTGTGGCTTGGTGGGCATGGCAAGGGAAGGATACTGCAAAATTTTGTCAGAGATGGTATTTGCCGGTTCTCCGAACTATTCAAAATTTTCACTACCAGTTCTCCAGAACTGGTCAGAACCTGCTGAATATCACCTCTGTAGGGCATGCCAATTTTCTAGATCTGGCAGGATGGACAGAGTCCAACAGGAAGAAGTGGTCCTCTGTTAATCTGACCCCAATTTGCATTAAGAAGCCTATGGGGGCCAGTGTAGATTACAAGCAGCAGTCTTATATGGGTGTACTGTGTACATCCAACACCATTCATTGCTGTTATATTCTGGACCAACTGGAACTACTGAATGCTCTTCAAGAGCATCCCCATGTAGAGCATATTGGAAGAGTTCAGATGAAAGATGTCTAAGGATATTAAGAACCAAGCTCTTTTGGAACACAATTCATATCAGTTCACGACTTGCACCATCTTTTATTATTATTTTTTATTCTTGCCTTTAATTCACTTTTTCAACTGTTGTTGAGGTAATTTATTGGTTCTGACTTCAATATAATGTGTTATGTTTAATGTACCTTGGATATACAATGCATATCATGAAAGCCCCCAAGAGTCTTTGAATTGCAGCCAGATAAAAATGTAATAAAAGGAAAAGACAGAAAAAGAGTATGAACCAAAGAAGTGGTATTGTAGTAGGAGTTTTCATCTTAAGTAGTGTATATTCCTTAGAACAATGGTCCCCAACATTTACAGCACCAGGGACCAGTTTTGTGGAAGACAATTTTTCCACAGACTGGAATGTGGGAGGGGGGGGGAGAGTATGTAACTTAGATCCCCATACACACAGTTTCGCTCACCCACCCCTCACCTTCAGCCCTGAGGCCCGGTTCCTAAGATGCCACGGACTGGTTCTAGGATGCAGGTTTGGGGATAGCTACCTTAGAACATCCCCAGGTAGCCTATATTGACATACAATTGTAGATGAGGTTCTCTAGCTTACACAGATGAAGTTAAAGCTAGTTCAACCCAAATTCATGTTAAATGACATGATTCCCTGAAAAGACAATCATTTTTCTGAATGTTTACTCAGGTTCCATGTTGTACTTTGATTTGTGAATACGTTGGGTTGGTGTTTTTTTTTTTTTTTGTAACTGTGAAACCTTTAATATTTACAGTCTTGTCGCTTGTATTTCCAACACAGCATTGGTGAACATCTATTTGGGCAAAGTACTGTATATTTATGTTCACAAAATTATTATGTATTATTACTTCTTGCCCAAAGTTAAGTATTTAAAACATGGGCAATTTATAATGAATGTTATTCATGTACCAGATGGATTTGTGACACCTCATGTTTTTTAAACTAAGAAACTCTTTTCCTTAATTCCATATTACAAAATACATAATAGGAGGATGTAGTGTGCAACTAGAGATACTAATCAGTTTTTATTACTAAATATAGTTACAGGACTAGCCTATCTGTATTTATTCAGGAGAAAGTCTCTGTGTTCAGTGAAGTTTAATTCCTACCTAATTTGCATCTTCAGAAATATCTGCCTAAGATCTTTTTATATTAACTTACTCCCTAGGACAAACTGTTTTATGCATCGCTGTATATTTGCATTTCAGAAAGATATGAATTTTAAATCACAGCAGAAGATACAAATAATAGGGGATGCTTAAAGATGTATCAGGAGCAATGAATTCATCGTCCTGACATATATTTATGTCTAAATATCTTAAGGGTCTTTTATATTCTTCTGAATATTAGCCTCATGTTTAAAGACAGGCCAAAACACCCTAGAGAAATAACAGATTACTTTTCATTCATGCAGCATGATTTACCACCATTGTAATTTTCAGGTTCCAGTTTTTTGCTGAAGCACTTTGGAACAACAGGGAAAAGATCAGCCTTACTATTTGCTGAATAAGATGCTTCTAAAGCTTGGGAAAAAAGTGTTTAATTTAGCCTGTTCACAGTACAAGACCTTCCACCTCCCCACTTTGCCCCCAATCAAAACTAGGCATCATCTTAGGGCTGAAGTAAAAAACTTAACTGAATGCATGTAATCCATAAGAAAACGAATTTCAAACATTTAATTATCATAGAAACAGGCAGTGCTATTCAGTAAGTTATGGGGAAATCAAATAGTCATAGCTAGCAGCCACTCTTTTAAAAGCAGAATTGGAGCACAAACCCCAAGGGCTGTTTCCACCCATATTCCAATAAATCATGTAATGACTTTTAGAAAAGACAGTTATTTAATTCTTGAATTAGAGCTACAGGACCATAACCAAAGACTGACAGCTCTCTTATGCCACCATGCTTTCCTATGGACCTTTATAAAGTGCCTGGCTGAGAAATGATGCATTAATTAGGTAAATGGGGATATGGCAAAATAGGAATAAAATGCAGATGGCTGACCTTTCAGGCAGAGATCAAAGTTCACTAAAAGGAGAAAAATGATTTTATGTGTGCAGGGTGTGTGTGTATGTGTTGTGTATACAGCCTACCATTCAGATTCTTTTTCAGCCCCTTTACAGTTTTAGCCCCTAAACCTTTCAACTCTCATTTGAATTTAAGGCCACAATTATTATGATTCTGTAAATTCCAAATTAACCATAATGGCTTTTAATAAAAGCAGTTGGGTCTCATTTGGAAAGTAGGTGTATAGTCATTCATTTATGCAGACTTGAAATTAATGTATTCTTATTGACAGTATTGAAATTAACAGATTCAATACTGATATCAACTATTAGATCCATAACAGCTCCAAGAACAAATCCATATGTTGAAATTATTTTCAGCATGCCATTTTGACTAGATTATTATGATATACTGATAGAAGCCCTCCCCCCAGTGATTCAGAGAGCAAAGACCAAATAACCCCTAAATCTTGGTTTTAATTCCATGCTTGGGATTAATGTTGTCTGGAAAAGCCCCTGTAAGTCTTGCAAGATTGGTTAGACAACAGCAGACCCTGTCAAATCAGGAGAATCGAGCAGTTCAAATCAAAATAAAGATTTATTGCAAGATTCTCTGCAAGAATTTGAGCTATTGATGATTAAGGGAAATTAGAAGGAGATAACATAGGCATTCAAGGTGGGATGGACTTTGATTTCTTATGGTCATACAGGGACTCATGACTGATAATGTGTTTGATCCCTCCCTCGGGTTCAACCTGGTCATCTCCTAAAAGTATTCGCTTTAATTTTTATTGTAAGGTTACATTCACAGACTCTTGCCATTCTGAAAGAACATTTACTTATTCATTTGTTACATTTATATAGCTTCCCAGCTTATAATAAACTTTGGATAGCCCTCAATATCTCTCCCCTCATCTTTACAGTCCAAGAAACAGGGAGGCCCCTTCTGAGGTGTTTGTTATATCTCCGTTGTTTCTGCAGGCTAAGCTGCTGCTTGTGCTATCATTTGCCTGATCTGCAGCTCTTTCTCCTGTCTCCCAAGGCCATTCCCATGTATTGATACAGCCCCTGCCATGTTGTATGTTTTTGGGGCCATTTTTCAAGGGCATTTAGTATTATCTATATTTGTAATTGTTTTAACCATGGATTAGATTTTTGTAAGTTGCTCAAAGTCTATGGGGTGAGAATGGGGCCTAGCATAAGTAAATAAATAAGATAGTAAGGCAGGTTCTGAACAGAACATAGGGAAGAGTCTGTATACAGTATTCTGGTTTGGGCAAGATCAAGTAACATAATTTCCTTAAATTATTTTAATGGTGTTAGCATCCTTCCATCCTAATAGCAATAACACTTTGACTTATATACCACTTCATAGGACTTTACAGACCTTTCTAAGTGGTTTACAGAGTCACCATATTGCCCCCAATTATCTGGATCCTCATTTTACTGATCTCGAGAGGATGGAAGGCTAAGTCAACCTTGAGCCAGTCAGGAATGAAAGGCAGAATAAGCCTGCAATACTACATTCTCTAACCACTGCACCACCAGTGCGCTCCCTCCCTTTCTCCCTCCCTCCCTTGCTGTCCCTCCCCCCTTCATCTTGAAAAGAAACATCCAAGTCAGGTAATTCAAGGCCTGAGTCAGTCTGGGGAGTGCTGACCTTTAAAAGGCCAGTGTTTTGCAACAATTTGAAATGGAAATAAAGAATTATGGAGAAGCTCTTGTTGTAAAACTGACATTTCTTTTGTTTGGGCCTAGCTCACTCAAGTTCTTCTCTACCAAGGTGTCACATAGAAGACTTTGCCTTCCAATTTCCTGGCTTTTGTCGGCTTCTGTGGGAAATTCACTGTTATTGAAATCTGAGGTTTTTGTATTTAATATTATTAAACATCTCATCAATGGTGAGCTTGTAATTGGTTCCAGTGAATGGGTGATTAAAGATAAAATACATCCATGATTGCAAAGCTATCGCTAGCATTGGCAATGACAATAATTGCGTTGCTTGCAGTGTTTGAAAATATTGCCTAAATCTCTTTCCCACATGTTGTTTGTGATGGAAAACAATTAGACAAAAGGCTCTTTTTTTTCTAGGATGCCTCGGATTCAGATTGGCTTGATGAATAGTCTTTATGTGGCCCTAAAGCATTTGTTCCAAGTAAATTATATGTCATTGTGAAATCCAAAAGGTCTGCTTCACAAGGTTTATTGGGATAAATTAAATCTTTTAAAGATGGTAAACAGAAGGCCTTAATAATGATTCACTTTTGTATAATTTAAACTGAAAAGGATGTCACAGTTAGAAAGACGGCGATGAAGCAAAACAACACTCCCTGCATTATGTTCCCAACACAACAGCTACAAGAGGGAAATTTAATTTGATACTGATCTACATGAGGCAAACATGGTAGCAGTTTCAAATGCTTCTTTGAAAGTGACAGTTTTAGAATTGCAAATTTTAGTCCCTCCCTACCTCCACGAGTCTGCTCAGTCCAATATAATATCTACTACAGAAGAATTCCATTAGAAACTCTGGGGAGACAGAAGAATATGCAGATGAACTAAATAGATTTAATCTGATATTAGCAATTAAACATATATATTATATATAAGGCATGGTTCAGAAGTCTGACTCTAGGATGTAGAATCTGAAGCCTTAGATAGGTAGGTAGGTAGGTAGGTAGGTAGGTAAGTGGGAAGGAAGGAAGGAAGTTTTATTTTTGCAGACTCTGTTGCTCCACCATAATATGCATGCCTTTGTATATGTGTATGTGTGTTTGTGTGTAGACGTAGATGTCTGAAACAAATCATTTTGATAGCACATACGTTGGATACATAATTTCATTAGAAAGCTAGTAGTTCCAAACATACCTGGTATTTTGTCTGAAAAAAAAAGTCACCAATTTAAAATGCCCAAGTAAAATTCCATACCACATGGAAAGTTTTCACTTCCTCTGAAGTAGCTTCTATCAGTTAGCCAAAGTTTGTGTATGTGTATGTGTGTTTGTGTGCAGACATAGGTGTCTGAAACAAATCTTGATGATAGCACATATGTTGGACACATAACATCACGAGAAACCTAGTAATCCCAAGCATACATGGTGTTTCATGTCAAAATGAATCTCCAGCTTACAATGCCCAAGTAAAATTCCATATCATATGGAAAGTTATCACTTTCTCTGAGGTAGCTTCTATCAGTCAGCCAAAGTTACTTTTAACAATTGCTGCAGACAATTGTCTATTGTCTGGGGTGAGGAAGATGAGAAGTAGAGATACTACCTTGAATTTTTTTTAGGAAAGTAGTATTAAACAAACCAACTAACAAGACATATTTTAAAACAATTTGAATTTTGAGGGGTCTACCTCAAAAAACTTTACATCTGTCATTATATAATAGTTGCTCCTCTTCTTCCTATATGGGGTTATGCAGTGGTGATATTCGACCGGTTTTTCCCGGTTCTGGTGAGCCGGTAGGAACGATGAGCAGCAGAGACCGAATCGGTTCTCTCCACCGCTCTGCTGTTGGGCCACCTGCCCACCCGGGCTCCCATACTCACTTTTATCTGCTGAATTTGAAGTGCAGCTGCTTTGTGCGGCAAAGAATAGTGCCGCGTGGCAGCTGCTGAAGTGACTGGGATCGTGCAGGCTTGCAGGAGGCGAGTTAGAACACCTCTGCACCTGCTCAAAGTGCACATTTGGTGCGTGCCTCCATGCATGCAAACGCGCCCACCAAGCCACACCCACCGAACTGGTGGCAACAATATTTGAATCCCACCACTGGTTATGCACCAGGAAAGGGTTAACTGTGAAGACAATATCATTTAAATCCATTCAAAAACAAGACTTGTTTCCTCTTTTTCTTGTTCAAAATCCTCCAGAATTTGGAGTAGCTTACCTCTAAATCCCCTGTATTGATTTTTCTGAAATGAATCAGGTTGCATCATGCTAAAAATTTACAATACCTCGTCCCATTCTATTAAAAGGCTTACAAGTTTGCCATGTGGGATTTTCTTTTGCTAATGCAGCAAAGTCTTCGCATTTCAGTATCTCACATATGAATTTGGGCTCTGGTCAGTGTTGGAAATTCATGCAATTCAGGATGCATCTTTAATTTAAAATACCCTCCATTTATGGCTGGTGAGACTCTTTTAATGTTGCATATTAATTGCTGCATTCTCAGGGCAGGGGTTCAGAAGGGGAGGATTAAACTTTCTCTCCCCTCAATACTGTCTATAAATCTCTGCACCTCCCCTGTCCACACGCACAATAAGACAGTACCAATGGAAACTATTTGTAAGTCCAGTTGCCATGTGAGGTTTGTACAAGAAGGTGTGAACATGTATGTTGAAAATGGAAAAGTTAATGTGTCAGAAGGGATAAATATCAGAGAATGGTATATAAAAGAATGACTTTTCAGTCTAAATCCTTCCATGAATAAAAACTCCCTTTGTAATTGCTTACAAAATCAGGGCAACTGGATGGAGCTAAGCATTTACTGGCCAGATGCCCTTTCTGACGCTGTGTGGAGTTCACAGCAGATATTTGTAAATCCTTGCATGAATATTCCTCCCAAAATGGGGTGGGGTGGATGTTCATATGAAGAAAGCCTGACCCCATCGGTTTGTAGTTCTTGGATAATACAGTCAATTATTCATTTGCCCTAATAGGGTTACTCAATGAGGCATGAAGAATTGTCTGAACTACCCAGTCAATATCCTTTGGCTTGACAGAACTAATAAAAATGGTGAGCAGAGGAAAGAAAAAAGCAGATGGATGAATCTTTCTCAGACTATCTCACAATTGAAATGCCTCCAGTAAAACCATACCAGCAATTATATCAATAAGAGCTTCCATTTTTTGTCCTACCTTACCTTTGTATAATATAGCTTTTCTCGAGTATAGAGACTTCCACTTGGATATTTCCTAAGAATGGCGTGAAGGTGGACAATATCAGATTTAAAACCATGTGTTTAATTCTGTCATATCCACTTTCACTGAGTTCTTTAATTGCAAGGAAATTGCAAGCTTTCTTTTTTCTGAGGAGTGGAGGGAGGACCTTGAAAGCTAGTCAGAATATTTTGTCCTTTAACACCTTTTTGTATTTGTATTTATGTACTTATTATTTGATTTTGCATCATCCACTTATTATTTGATTTTGCATCATCCGTTAAACATGTTGATTATTCCCTTTAATTTAATAATTTCAAATGATACAAATTAGATCTTGGCTCGGGACATAGCCAAGTTTTTAGCGTGGCATTTTTGTGGTTGTGGTGCGTTGATCCTTCTTAGCTCAGGCTGTTTCAAACAGGAAAATGATTAGCAGTTCATAGAGGTAGTCCTAAACTTATGACCACAATTGAGCCCAAAATTTATGTTGCTAAGTGAGAAATTTGTTAAGTGAGCTTTGCCCTATTTTATGACTTTTCTTTCCACATTTATGAGGTGAATCACAGTTGTTAAATTAGTAACACGGTTGTTAAGTAAACATGGCTTCCCCTTTGTCAGAAAGTTGCAAAAGGAGGTCACATGACCCCAGGGCACTGTCATAAATGTGAGTCAGTTGCAAAACAGCCGAATGAAAATCACATGACCATGGGAATGTTGCAAAGGTCATAAGAGTGAAAAATGATTGTAAGTATGATGACTAGTGTGGGATACAAAATAAACACAGTCACAAAAACAGTCACTTTGCTTCAAAGCTTCAAATATCCTTGACTGGAGACCAAAAACTCCCCCACAAGCAGTTACAAAAAGGAGGAAATGCTGTTTAAACTAAAAATGCCTATAAATTATAAAAGTAAAAACAACACAAACCACACTGAAGCAATTAAGGGAACTAGGCAAGATAAGGGCTTGAAAACATTTACAGATATTGGAACACACACTGGCAAGGATGCCAAACTCAGAGAGGAATGACAGACTAGAGATATTTCCACGCTTTGTTTCCAGCACTGGTCCATATGCATGTCTGTCCTTTTAGCCAGTTCTCACAGCTGCAGCCCATGAAGAGGATCAAGGCCCTTTCCTCCCCCATAGACCACAGCATTCACGTCTCTCCCTTATCCTCTCCTCCCTGCGTGCCTTAGGATGGAGAGGAGATGGGCCTGGGTCTTCTTCTGACTGCCCAGCCAGCCTTTGTCCTTCCCCAGCCTCCTCCCCAACGTCCGGAGCCACACTTCCACTCCCTGTTGGCTGTTCCTCCACTCTTCAGAGTCAGTCTCCAACAGGGGCATGACAATAAGTCACCTTTTCAGTGCCATTGTAACTTTGGACAGTCACTAAGCAAACTGTTGTAAGTCAAATACTACTTGTATTGGTATTGATGACATCTAGATCAGTTGAGACAGCTTTTGTGAAGTTCAAACTTAATGATAGGATGACAGAAGCCATATTTTTTCTATCCCATCATGATCTGAGTGGGAAAGGTTTTTATGGATTGATCTGTCAGTGACATACCTTCTTCAGATCTACAGTAAGAAAATGTTCTTGACTCAACAACATTCATATCCTTAGTAATGTTTGCAGCTTATCTTGGATAAATAAACCTTCTGAGTGAAATTTAACTCCGGTAGCACCAAAACACATTTGTCAATAAGAACGCCAATCAACTTACAATGCACTTTATGGATGCAATAAGTTACCAAGTGGTGTATTTAACATTTGCCGGTTCTGTTTTCTCAAGCGAAGTAAGTATTTGTCAATTGTAGTGTTTTGTTTTTTTCTCTTTTAACAGCAGATGGCCAAAGCAAAAACAGTTGCACCGTGTTTGAACAATTGCAGGTCCTTTTGCCCAAATAAACTATTATATCCTCTCTCTCTCTGAACAATTCTTTATTAATTCCTGCATTTAATTTTACTACCAAGGACTGGCACACTGCAGATGTATTGCTGAAAATGGAAATGTTAAGAGATATAAAGGAAATTACAGGCAAATATGTGTGTGTTTGTATAAAGAAGCCCATTGTTTTATAAGGATGCTTTTTTGCATGCATCTGCTGTGCGTAAGGCAAGAGGAGGGTCAGGGCAGATAAAATATAACAGGCTCATTGAATAAAAAACAAATATTTATTTTCATCCTTTGAGTCTAGGAGGCTCATTTGCATTAAAACTGCTGAGCTGCTAAAGCCTATTAGAGGAATAAAAGCTTGGCAGTATTACCATGATTATTAAATACTTGCTATATTTATTTATTTATTTGCTGAGCTGGCATCCAGCTCTGCTCCAGACACTCTTGGTGGCTAAAAACCAGATGAAACAACAAAGTAGCAAAGATTATAAACTATATTCCCAACTCATTATTTAAACCTTCTGAATCCTCCCTGAAATAGTTTAAAATTGAGTTTTCTAGGAATGATTTCAGGCTATGTTTGAGACTTCTTTCCCATTTTATACTCAAAACCCTGAAAACATACATGAATACAGATAGTTCTTTACTTATGAGCACAGTTGAGCCCAAAATTTATATTAAGTGAATTTTGCCTCATTTTACAACCTTTCTTGCCTTAGTTGTTAAGTGAATCAGTGCAGTTGTTAAGTTAGTAACCCGTTGTAAAGTGAATCTGATGTCACATGGCCTTGAGCAATGATCATAAATATGAACCACTTTCCAAGCATCCGAATTTTGATCACATGATCACGGGGATGCCTCAAAGATCATAACTGAAAAACTTTCATAAGTCACTTTTTTCAGTGCCGTTGTAACTTTGAACAGTCACTAAATGAATTGTTGTAAGTCGAGAACTACCCGTACTGTAAGGCACATACACATACACAGAGACAGAGATACAACCACAAATAAAATTGTCTTAACAAGATACTTCGAGGTAGCTTTGTGGTTGTTTGTGGGGGAAGAGGAAGGAAATATTGGGAGTTAAGGAAGAAACAACTATGAAATCTTGCATGCAAAAATTCAAATATTGGATGGTAGCAGTCATTGGCATGTTGGCAGACAAGCAGAGGTGGGATTCAAATTCTTTTACTACTGATTCTGTGGGCGTGACTTGGTGGGCATGGCATGGCTTGGTGGACGTGGCAGGGGAAGGATACTGCAAAATCTCTATTCTTCCCCCCACACCACTAACCTGCTTTCCAGCTCCATTCTCCTGTGCAGGGCAATAAAAGAAGACCTGGTGGATGATCTGGGACTCAGGAGGCAGAGAATAGATGGGGGCAGGGCCAGTCAGAGGTGGGATTTGCCAGTTCTCTGAACTACTCAAAATTTCCACTACCGGTTCTCCAGAACTGGTCAGAACCTCTGCAGCCAAGATTGGGTGGTTCGGGTATGACTAAGAAAGTAATGACGTTTCTGAGCATGTCCATGTCCGTTCCAAGGCATTAATAGAAAATTGAGTAACATTTAACTAATAAAAATCAACTAAAATTAAGCCTAGGGATTTCTTTTGGAGAGTACAGATAGTTCTCAACTTACAACAGTTCGCTTAGTGACTGTTTGAAGATACAATGGCACTGAAAAAAAAGTGACATGACCATTTGCCATACTTATGTCTCTTGCAGCATCCCCATGGTCATGTGATTTCTATTTGGATGCTTGACCACTGGCTCATATTTATTGATGGCCATAGTGTCCCTGGGTCACGTGATCACTTTTCTTGTAACCTTCTGACAAGCAAAGTCAATGGGGAAGCCAGAGTCCATCAACAACCATGTTACTAATTTAACAAGTGCAGTGATTCATTTAGCAAATGTGGTGAGAAAAGTTGTAAAATGGGACAAAGCCCACTTAACAAATGTCTCATTTAGCAACATAAATTTTGGGCTCAATTGTGGTCGTAAGTTAGGGTTAGGGTAACCTACAGAGAAGAGCAACCAGATGATTAGGGGACTGGAGACCAAAACATATGAAGAACGGTTACAGGAGCTGGGCTTGGCTAGTCTAGTGAAGAGAAGGACCAGAGGGGACATGATAACAGTGTTCCAATATTTGAGGGGCTGCCAGAGAGAGGAAGGGGTCAAGCTATTTTCCAAAGTGCCTGTAGGCCAAACAAAGAATAATGGATGGAAACTGAACAAGAAGAGATTTAACCTGGAAATAAGGAGAAACTTTCTGACAGTGAGAACAATCAACCAATGGAACAGCTTGCCCTCAGAAGTTGTGGGAGCACCATCACTGGAGATTTTCAAGAAGAGATTGGACTGCCATTTGTCAGAAATGGTGTGGAGTCTTCCATTTGGGCAAGGGGTTGAGCTAGATGACCTATAAAGTCCCTTCCAATTCTGATTATCTGTATTTGTAGGAACATGCCTGTCCTCCCAATTATCCTCTATTATCCCAGCTTATTTTTGTCATCTTTTTTTCTGAGTAGAAAGAGAAATTTGCACAGTTCCTGGGAAAACAATTGGCTGTACCAGCTTCCATTTTTACTTTCTAAGATAATGATGGTAATGATATTGGACTGTTTATATGTGATGAATAAAAATGGTCTACCTCATCCAGGCCCATCCAGTTTCTGGGCACTGGCCAAGAATCTCAATACTTTTATTTGGAAAATGTTGTAAGGTGCTTTCTCTTCAACTCAGCAAGCTATCACAAAAGGGAATAGGATATAAGCTACCCTTGTGAGAATCTGTAGCTCTGAATCCCTCAAAGCAGATTCTGGAATCTGAATATGATCTACGTTCCACTTTAACTCAGTCTTATTTGTGCTAGTGCAGTTATCTTAGATAAAGATAAGTTTAATTATCTTGGATAAAAACTGTATCTTGAGCACCAGGCCAGTATATGTATAAATAGACTTTTCATATTGTACTTTTGCATGTGGAACTATATGATGTAAATCTTAACTTCTTTTCTTATATATGTCTTCAAATGTTATTATCTTTCCATAAGATAGCTCTCTTTATAATTTTGGAATTTGACTAATTGTGATAACTGAATTTCTATTGATTTTTTTGTTCCTTACGTCACCTGAAACATTCTTTTTTAATATATACTTCCCAGTTATATTTATTTCATATGTATTTATCATACCTATTTAAAACTTTATCATCAGAAAAGCCAAATGTAGTTGGATAAAAAAGCACAATATAATATTCTATTAAAATAATTTTAAAATATGTCCTTGAATAATATTTTTTCCTTGTTTCTTTGCTTGTGCTTGGATATTTAGAAGTTCTTTACTCACTTCTCAAACTCCAGAAAAAAAAATGTTTTTTTTTTTAGTAGTCATGTTTTATTTAACATCTAAAAAACTCTGGTAAGCCACTTTTAATGGAAATGTTTAAAAATGCTGCAGAGAAAAATGCTTAATCTGACCTGATTTTGATGGGTAATGTCTAAATAAAAATGTGAAGTTTGTTCATATTTACAATTTGTGGCTTCTCAAAAATACAAAGAGGGCAGATATATTTCATTGTCAAAAAAACAAAATATGAAAAATATTGCATGTACCACTGGTTAACAATGTACCACTATTTAAGATGCAATAAATGATTCAGAGAAAGATACAATTCCTCCACTCCAATTTTTTTAGTGCTCTGAACAACATCCCACCATAATTTCTAATAGAAAATATTACAATCTCCATATTTTTTCCCACTTATCTACTGAACTATTTGAGCAATACTTTTATTTCTGCTATTTGATATACTGAAATAACTCAAAAAATTAACTTTCTAGGAAAAAAAAATGTTGATTTTGGCTGCCAGAAAACTTCCATTCTCTAGGTAAAGCCTAGGAACAAGATATGGGTCCACCTGTATAAAGAACTTTTAGCTGGCATTTTGTTTAATCCCAAGGGTACTCTCCTTTGTGTTTCAGCCATCTCAAGTGAACACCTGCTATTTAATGAACAACTGTCATTAAACTGGAGAGTTTTGATTCTTTAATTAAAAAGCCAGTATCAAAATACCAAATTAATGGTGAAACGTTTAATAATGCATGCATTTTATTTGAATGAATCAAGTTATAAATTGGAAAAATGATCTTAAAAAACAAATATTACTTGCTCTATTATATAAAAAATCTACAAAGGTAAAAATTAGCCTATGTTAATTGACACCAATGTTAGATTTTACCCAGGCTTATATGTTGTTTTTCTTCTTCCTTATAATAATTTAGCTTGCAATTATTGGAAAAATAAAACACAGATATAAAATGTTAACTCTTGAAGGAACAATAGGGTCAAAGCTGTAGACAAAATAGGAGAACCATGAAGAGAATGGGATCAAGTGAGATTTGCGAAGAGGCATGGAAACTTTTAACTTTGAATTGAAGGTAAAATCTGGAAACCATTCAATTCTCCCTCTAAATATTTTATATTATTTATTTGTTTTATATTTAGATATAATTCATCTATGCTATGGTGAAGTTTGCTGAAAGGTAATTGTCTATGTTCTGTTTTGCCCTGCTTAATTGGCTTCCTGTAAACTGACAAACAAATCCATATTCTACTGTAATTATCCCCATGTAAAAAATTAGGCAATATCTATCTTGCTCAAAGAAGTCATTCCAAAACAGTCAGTGAAAACACAAACAGTATTAATAGTCTTCTCTCTGAGGTTTCTCTTTTTGCCCTTGTTGGCACAGAGTATTTATCTCCGGGGCATGACCACATGATGGGAATGCATCACCAAGACATTTATCATGTCATTATAACTTTTAAGATCTGTTACTGTAAGTTGATTGCACTGACTTTTGTGCTTCTGAAGTTCCCAGATGACATTTCAGAATAGGTAGCACTAAATAATCAAATAATAAATATATGATGCTGCAATCTTTTGAACATTAAACACTGAACCAAGTGGGGTTTTCCTTTTAAGGAGATAGATATATGATTGTGTTCTTACTTAGAAGAGTTTTATTGGTAAAATAATGCTGCATGACAAAAAAGGATAACATTATAATTTCTTTCCATATATGGAAAATTGAAAAACATAAGTGGGTTCTGAATCTTTTTTGTATAGAAGTATTAAATGATGGGTTATTGCTGTAAAATAGTTTTTTTCAGTGTAGTATGAAGCTGATGGATCAGACGTGGGCTAATGAGCCTATTTCAATTAAACTTTCAAATCTTAAGACTTTGCAGTTGCTTTCAATCTATGAGCAAGCTTCTAGGCAAGCTTCACTCTTGCAGGTCTACTCTGTAGGCAAGGCAGAGAAGGGTTTGAAAATTACAGGTTTGAACACCTTAGAATCAGAGGTGGTATTCAACAGGTTCTGACCAGCTCTGGAGAACTGGTAGTGGAAATTTTGAGTAGTTCGGAGAATCAGAAAATATCACCTCTGACTGGAGATTTTCCTTCTCCTGCCACACCCACCAAGCCACACCCACAGACCCAGTAGTAAAAAAATTTAATCCCACCACTGCTTAGAATACTACTGGCAGAAACTCTAAAAGTCAAACAGAGATTAAGAAAAGAAGAAAAAATTGAGAAGATAAATTTATACGAAGGATTTAACCTTGTGGATCAGAAAGGAAGCTACATCTATATCGTTTATAATTCAACATCCGTAAAAAAAATATGGAAGAATTTTTCATCTTATTAGAGAAATTCATCAAAATGCAGTAGGCCTTCCGGTATCTGCTGACTGGTGGATTTTCAGAAACCATTTCTGTTCATCATTTCTGTATAGAATATGTAGAGTTGGAAGGGGTGATAAGGATCATCTGAACCAACACAATATTTTTTAAGTTCTGATATTATGGATGAGGTTCTGACTCCATCGAAATTGCTGAGAATTGTGTTTGACTTCAGTAGAGTGTGGATTCTTTCTTGGGTTGGTGTGTTTACCAATATCTTTTTATCTCCCTGGTCTATTAAGGAGTTCAATTTATAAACTCCATTGATTTTAGTAAAGTTCTTCTGATTTATAATAATATAAATCTGAGAGGAAAATAAGGTCTCCAACTGTTTATGCAAGAGCAAGTAGCCAAGGTAGGATGCAGGAAGGATGCAGCATAAAATGAAAAATGAGTGACATTATTTTCATTGCACTGTATAGTCTGTGTTTCCCAACCAGCCAATATCTAAATCAATAAGTAGTACTCTTATTATTTATTAAAAGGGTTATCTGAATGGTCACTAACTGAACCTAGACTGTAATTACTGCAAAGCACTGAGTGAAAATAAATAAAGGATAGCATGATGAAAGGAAACGTCCTCCAACTTCTGTGCCTCCACTACAAGTAAAATCAGAAGTGCAGTCGAAGCACCACAGCAGTTAGTTTTTAAAGCATGTCCAGGTTGACTGGAAATGCAAGTCAGTGTACTCCTATCATTGTTACAGTGTCTACAAATTTGCTATTACTATTATCACCATCTTGAATGGTGTGTAATATAAATGTATGTAAATTCTAAACTGATTGACACAGCTACACAAATATGGGATATTTCTAACCTATATTGTATGTGTCTATATGGGTAAGGGAAGAGAAATGTCTTGCTCATTTACTTTCGTAGAGTTGAGAAAGGAGTCAATGGAGTTAATTTATATAGAGTTTAAATAATGTCTGTCTATTTGGGATTTTTGTATGATCTGCCCAACTATGCACAGACACCTTTCATATTTCTATTTTCTAGTCTTTAGCATCAGGAAAAAGCTTGTCTCACAATATTTTTTCTCTTTTTCTGCCATCTTATTTATTTATTTATTTATTATAACATTTATATACCGCCCTTCTCCCTAGGGACTCAGGGCGGTGTACAGCCGAATCAACCCCAAACAGTACAAAAGTTAAAATACAATTAAATAATAGGCTGTTGAGCTAAAAACAACCCTCCCCCTAAGAATGTTAAAACCCAAATTAAAACCAAATTAAAGGAGACAATTAAAACCTATGTCAGCCCAGGCCAGCCTGCTCAAAGAGCCAGGTTTTTAGCGCGCACCTGAAGGCCCTCAGGTCCGCGCTGGTGCGTATCTCAGGTGGCAGAGTATTCCAGAGGGCAGGGGCCCCCATAGAGAAGGCCCTACTCCTGGGGGCCGCCAGATGACACATAGAGGCCGACGGCACCCGGAGAAGGCCCTCCCTGTGGGAACGCACCGGTCTGTTGGAGATCACCGGCAGAATGCGGTCCTGCAGGTAACCTGGCCCAATGCCATGGATCGCCTTAAAGGTCAAAACTAGAACCTTAAAGCGAACCCGGAAAGCCACCGGCAACCAATGCAGCTTGCGCAGGAGAGGCGTCACATGGGAGCTACGCGACGCCCCCATAATCACTCGCACGGCCGCATTTTGCACCAGTTGGAGTCTCCGGGTGCTCCCCACAGGGAGCCCCATGTAGAGAGCATTACAGTAATCCAGGCGAGAGGTGACAAGGGCATGAGTGACTGTGCACAGGGCGTCCCGATCCAGGAAGGGCCGCAACCGGTAAATCAGGCGAACCTGATAAAACACCCCCCTGGAGACGGCCGCAATATGATGTTCTAAGGACAGCCGTGCATCCAGGAGGACGCCCAGATTGCGAGCCCTCCTTGTAGGGGGCAAAGTCTCTCCCCCAATAGCAAGCAAAGGTGTCAGCTGGCTATATCGGGGCGCAGGGTACCACAGCCACTCGGTCTTGGATGGGTTGAGTCGGAGCCTGTTTCCGCCCATCCAATTCCGCACGGCCTCCAGGCACCGGGACATAGCCTCTACAGCATCGTTGGGGTGGTCTGGGGTGGAGATGTATAACTGGGTGTCATCTGCGTACAAGTGACACCGCACCCCAAGACCACGGATGATCTCGCCCAACGGCTTCACATAAATGTTGAACAAGAGAGGGGAGAGGACTGACCCCTGAGGCACCCCACAAATAAGGGGCCTAGGGGTGGACCTCTCCCCTCCCACCAACACAAATTGCGAACGGTTGGAGAGGAAGGAGGAGAACCATCGCAGATGGAGAACCATCTTCCCTCTTATATAGAGCCATTGTGGTGCAGTGGTTAGAATACAGTACTGCCGGCTAATTCTGTTGACTGCCAGCTGCCAGCACTTTGGCAGTTTGATTCTCACAACTCAAGGTTGACTCAGCCTTCAATCTTTCTGAGGACAGTAAAATGAGGACCCAGATTTTGTGGGGCAATATGATGACTCTGTAAGCCACTTAGAGAGGGTGTAAAACAATGTGAATCAGTATATAAGTCTATTATTATTGCTATAGCAAGAAAGAATCTTTATCTCTTCCAGGTCAGAATTGACTGCTTCAATCCATCAGGGATACAGTGCCTAATATCTCCAGCTTCCTCTTTCTATCTCCAAACATTTGGAGGTTATTTTGATATTTACACTTTGTATTTCCACTTGATCTGTAGAAATACAAATATTCCCAAATTCCATCTCCAGGACAAGTCATGATAGAACATTGTAATTGGATGCCATAGGGTGAGCTTTCTGTGAATTCAGAATTTAAATCTTATTGAATATCCTAATTAAAATTTGAATGGTTCCTAGTGTGGTCAGGGATCCACTATCTTTGGATTTTTTTAAAAAAAAAACTTCTTTGAAACTCTTTACACAAGTATAGTAATTATTACTAAGCATCAGTTAGAAAACTTATTGATGGATAATAGATAGCTTAATATAAATAGACATGAATCATAGAATCATACATGTTGGAATGGACCTTAAATATCTTCTGGCCCAACCTCTAACCCAAGGGAAGAATCACATATAATTAGTTATCCACTAGGTTTACCGTAAGTTCACTGGACAATGTCTTTTAATTTTGGTGATCATATCCTCCAGTCTAAGGAAGAACTAGAATTAGAAGACATGTCTGCCATTGGTTTACATATTTACAACTGAAAGAAAGGTTAAATTAGACAAAAAGTGTTATGGGTTTGACTTTGTTAAAAATGAATTGAAAATCCTACTTTAATCTTTAAAAATTATTATCAGCATAAATAAAATCATTATATATATATATATATATATATATATATATATATATATATATATATATATATATATATATATATATATATATATATATATATATATATATATGTGTGTGTGTGTAAGGTTTTTAAGCTGATAATTTTTTAAATAATAAATAAGGGAGACTAGTATAGATCTATTTCGAGCTAGTTAGCTCTCTTCAGCTAGCCATACCCTTACTGGGATTCGAACCAGGGAAGTATTACATAAAATATATATATATATATATAAATATATATAAACAGCTTTATCTTTTATGCTTTTTAATATAATTTATCCCTTTTAGCCTTTTCTTAACAAAATACACTACTTTTAAAAGCTACATTGATCTGGTCTTGATGCTAGGCAAGAATTCAGGAAGAAATTCTGATTTTTGACCAATGGCTTCTACATGGACCTATGAATGTCAACTTTTGAAGATATATGATCAAAATGCAGAAAAATATAGATGTTTGTCTTCATCAGAAGCCAGCTAAACCCAGCATATTATGTGGGAATAACTTGCTGAAGGAAGTCAGATCAAATCAAAGCTGTTTAAATGGATAAAAGTAACCTGGGTTTAGCTAAATCACTGGTAGAATGTCTGTCTGTTAAATGTCTCTATAATCTCCAGTTGTTCATCTTCTCTCTGGCTTTTGACTCAGGTTGCCTTCTATTTTCCCATTTTCCTTACTTTTTTTAACATTGTTTTCCTGGTGAGTTTGTTTGTGTGAATTTGGACTGAAGATATCAAGAGAGTGTTAACTTGATGGAATATTACTGCAACCATTAAAATACCAATTGCTATTTATATGATCTGGACACATCCTTACTCCAAGTAAAACTTGCAGAGTTCTTTAAGATTCATTTACTGGAAGCGCATAGAGTAAACCAAAGTCCTAATGTTATTTTATCCATTGTTAATCTTTAGTGCTATTTCATCCCTTGATAAACTGCTGATGAGATGACCAGGAAAAATAGGTTGGAGGCATTCCCAAAGATGGACCCTAGGTGATAGCCACACCATTTATTTGCCAGCTAATTTCAGATACGTTTGCAGATGCTTGGATATAAATATGACTGATTCCACTTATATCATGTACAGTTATCACAATGAAATTATTGAAATGCTCAGAGAGTTTTTCTTTCTACTTTAACAGATAACAGATAATCAGAGTTGGAAGGTACCTTGAAGGTCATCTAGTCCAACCCCCCGCCCAAGCGGGAGACCTTACACCATTTCTGACAAATGGCAGTACAATCTCTTCTTGAAAGTCTCAACTGATGGTGCTCCCACAACTTCCGAGGGCAAGCTGTTCCATTGGTTGATTGTTCTCACTGTCAGAAAGTTTCTCCTCATTTCCAAGTTAAATCTCTCCTTGTTCAGTTTCCATCCATTATTCCTTGTCTGACCTACAAGCGCTTTAGAAAATAGCTTGACCCATTTCTCCCTGTGGCAGCCCCTCAAATATTGGAAGACTGCTATCATGTCCCCCCTGGTCCTTCTCTTTACTAAACTAGCCAAGCCCAGTTCCCGCAACCGTTTGTTGTATCAGTCCCCTAATCATCCTGGTTCCCCTTCTCTGTACTTTTTCTAGAGTCTCAACATCTTTTTTATAATGTGGTGAACAAGACTGGATGCAGTACTCTAGGTGTGGCCTTACTAAGGCTTTATAGAGTGGTATTAGTACTTCCCTTGATCTTGATTATATCCCTCTGTTAATGCAACTTAGGATTGCATTAGTTTTTTTGGCTGCTGCTGCACACTGCTGGCTCATATTTAGCTGGTTGTCCACTAAGTCTCCAAGATCCCTCTCACAGTTTTACCCAGTCTATATGTGTACTTTTGGTTTTTCTTGCCTAAGTGTAGGACTTTACTTTTCTCTACATTGAATTTCATTTTGTTAGATATGGCCCAGTGTTCTAGTCTGTCAAGATCCATCTGGATCTTGAGCCTATTTTCTTGGGTATTAGCTATTCCTGCCAGCTTAGTATCATCTGCAAATTTGGTAAGTTCCCCTTCTATTCCTTCATCTAAGTTGTTAATGAAGATATTGAAGAGTACTGGGCCTAAGACAGAACCTTGTGGCACCCCACTGCTTACTTCCTTCCATATAGACTTAGACCCATTAAGGACTACTCATTGAGTACGGTTTGCCAACCAGTTGCGAGTCCACCTAGTGGTGGTGCTATCTATTCCACTTTTTTCTAGCTTACTAAGAAGTAGATTGTGGTCTACTTTGTTGAATGCCTTGCTGAAATCTAAATATATTATGTCCACAGTATTTTGCTGGTCTACTGATTTAGTCACTGTGTTGAAGAATGAAATAAGATTAGTTTGGCATGATCTGTTCTTAACAAACCTGTGATGACTGCTAGTTATTACTTTACTTGTTTCTAGATGTTGGCAGATCTGTTTTTTAATTATCTTTTCCAGTATCTTCCGGGTATTGATGTTAGGCTGATTGGTCTATAGTTTCCTGGGTCTGTTTTTTTTCCTTTTTTGAAGATGGGAACCACATCAGCACTTTTCCAGTCCTCTGGTAGTTCCCTGGTGCTGCAGGATTTTTGAAAGATATGGTGCAGTGGTTCTGAGATGACCTCTGCCAGTTCCTTTAAAACTCTGGGATGTAATCCATCAGGCCCCAGTGATTTGTTTTCATCAAGATCAGACAGGTGTTCTCTTACTATTTTTTTTTTTTTTTGCTTATTTTAACTTTTATTTCTGGTCTATCTTTTACAATTATGTTTTTAGTGGGTTGAGCTATAGTTTCTTTTTGCATGAAGATGGATGCAAAGAATGAGTTAAGCAGTTCTGCTTTCTCTCTGTTGCCTGTTACTTCCTTGCCATCTTCTCTCTTTAATGGACCAACTGTTTCCTTGATTTTTTTTTTGTTATTTATATGTTGGAAGAAACTTTTTTTATTATCTTTGACTTGTTGCAAGTCTTTGTTCGTTCTGAACCTTTGCTATCCTGACTTCGTCTTTGCAGATTCTGGCTATCTGCTGATATTCTGCCTTAGTTGTATGTCCTTCTTTCCATTTTTTGTACTTGTCCTTTTTTTCTTTCAATTTGCCAGAGAGATCTTTGTGCAGCCATGCTGGTTTCTTCTTGGATTTCTTGTTTTTCTTTCTCAGTGGTATTGTGCTGGTCTGGGATACTTTTTAGAGTTTCCCAAGATTCTTGAGTTGTTTTCCCCTTTAGGATTTTCATCCATGGAATCTTTCCCAAGTTCTCTCTGAGTTTATTGAAATCAGCTCTTTTAAAATCCAAGACTGGTATCATTATTTTCTGTTGCTTGTGTTTGTGTTATGTTGAATTCTAGTATGACATGGTCACTCTCACCCAAGGTTCCTGCAGTTTCAACTCCCTCTACCACTTCTTCTCTGTTTGTAAGAATTAAGTCCAGTATGGCAGTCCCGCTAGTTTCACCCTCTACCTTTTGGACAACAAAGTTGTCAGCTTTACTTAGCTTTAAATGGCTAGGCAATTTATTTTTTGAAAGAACACTAGTTGAAGTTTTCTGAAAAAAAGAATCTTGTGTTCTGCACTTAATAACCTATTAACTGCCTGGATTATGCAGCATGATCCAGTGATGGATAAGGTAAGTATAGTTTAACAGCCATTCTTAAACAACCTGGAGTATCATTAATTTTGTTATAGGACAGATTAATTTGAAATGTCAGGACTTGCTGTACCAGGCCTAAAATTGTATTTTCAAACCAATTTTTATAGATTGTATTTCACTCCTGACACAATATTCATTTACTCGCTTTAGATTGCAATTTTTATTGTAATTGTATCAAACTGAATAGGAGCATTATAACCATTCAGTACAAGCTGAAGCCTCTCATGTTACTTCGTCTCTAATTTTAGTGATTGGATGAGTATGCTTTTGATGCAGCATCCAAGTAACAAACCGTTTTAGGATTTTTGGTCAAATAAAGTATGGTGGTTTAAAAATATTGGCTGTATTAATATTAACTTCATGTAATTGTGATTCCTTGTTAAATTGGAGAAAAAATACTACTCATGTCTTTGAATGATCTTTAGCTTTAGTCTTATCCAGAAACTAAATTTAGGTTGACTTCTCTTCAATATGGTTTATATGACTAAATAGAAAGAAAAGGCAAGTTAGGTGGGAAATAGCCTAGAACTATTAAGGACTGAGTCTGATATTATGTATGGAAAATGTCTTGGGTTAAACTTTGTTAGCAAGGCTAAACCTTGTTAGTGGACCTAATTTGTCTGAATTTTCTTCCAAAAAGTTGAATAGCATTTATACTGCAGGCTTTACTCTTGATTAAAAAGAAGTCATGAGGGCAGAACTGAAAGTAACTTGGGCTTCAGAAACACTTGTCCTACATACCCCAGTTCCTACCAGTAGAAAAACCAGTTGGTTTTTCCCTGTTTTATCGGCCACACACCAAATTTCACAGGTCAAACACTACAGCTCTCATCTTCCTGTGAATTGAAAATATACAGGGACCAATTCTCATTGTTACCAGAGTATAGCTCAGGATATGGTGACCCCACCATGAACTGGAGAAGGAGAAGAAGAAGAGGGATCACCAGCAGGTGCAGCCTAACAGAAGTCAATGTTGCATTCAAGTTTATTCTTTGTACTATTCTGAGAATGGCGGGATTGTGTTT
This sequence comes from Bungarus multicinctus, assembly GCA_023653725.1. Classification (NCBI taxonomy): domain Eukaryota; kingdom Metazoa; phylum Chordata; class Lepidosauria; order Squamata; family Elapidae; genus Bungarus; species Bungarus multicinctus. Next base: position 63,829,323 of record CM042844.1, read on the forward strand.
TGAACCCAATACTCTGGGGCTTTTTGTTGGATTCTCACAATTACATGAGCACTGGGAAGCGGACAGAGAAGGGGAGGGGAAGAAGAAAAAGAAAAAAAGAAAAAGAAGAAAGGAATTCTTCTATGGCATGCTAGATACGGTCAAGAGGCAGTTCAGATTAAAGCCTGTGATTGACGCAGGTTAAAGAGTGGGAAAACCAGCAAAATAAAATCTAGACTCATCCTGTTTAATAGAAACAAATTGCCCTCCACTTCCCAGTGACACAGATAGGAAGCCATTTGTACCTCCTGCCCTTTGTGAATAACAACAGTAAGGAAATGTATTCGTCCCAAGCTGGATAAAATTCTTCTTCTTCCTCCTCCTCCTTCTTTTTCTTTTGTTATAGTTGGCTACCTCCATCCACCGAACAAGCACAGCAGTTAAGTAGTTGAGCTTCCTTGTACATTTGTTTGATTAAAGGTCTGTAACACTGGCTAGAGTAGAAAGAGCTCAGCTGCACAAAGCTACCATGAATGGAGCACTTGTTAGAGAGCAGTCAGTGAGACACAGCAGAACCACTTTGTGAATTAGCCTTGAATAGAAGCTTGTTGTTTGGTCCGTTTCTTTTACTATGAAAGCAAAAAACTGTACACTTTAAATTATATGACATCTCAGGACTGGTTTGCATGGGCATATTGGTAGAAAAATTCCCTCTACCCCCTCCCCCCTCCCCCCAAAAAGGAAGAATAAAAAGAAAGCAGAAAAGTAACAAGCTCAGTCATTCCATGGAAACAAATATACTTCAGGTGTACCAGTGTACAATATCAGTTAATTAAGCAGAGGAAGGCCAGTGTGAAGAGTGTTAAGGCACATTTATGAAATAATCAAATTAAGGATTTTAGCAGAGCTCCTTAATAATCAAGTAATAAAGAAATAAATGCATTTTAAAAAATCTAGATTTCCAAAATATTAATTTGCAAATATAATACTTGGCATTTTCAACTGATGTTTAATCACAGCACCGAGACTTAAAAGAATAACAGGCTAGGAAATTCAGAAATCTAAGGTTTACTCTTCACCTACCCTGTATTGTCTTGTATTGCCTAGCAGTCTCCAAAATTTCATTACAATTTAAAAGGTACATATTTGAAGGTGGACAGCAAACATAGGAAAGTGGTTAATTATTCTCCTTAATATGCCTGGGTATAACTCTGCATTTTCAAAGGAATGTTTTGACTTTCAGTAGAGTCTTCTATTACTTCATATGGTTTCTCTGATACAGTAGAACATGTCTTCCAAGATTAAGTTTTGGAAGAAGTTAAGCAAAGAAAATATCAGAAATTTGAAAAACAAAATTGCTTTACTTGAATTTGACTGGCTGGGTTTAAATTTGCTTGCTGAAGGCCTGACCTCTCAAAATTAATTCCATCTTTCCAGGATAAGCTTATTGTTACATCATTTGGGAAGTAAAAAAAATATTCAATGTGATTGAATATTTACACAGTACTTTAAACAATTTTCCACATTATTTTGAATGGATATTATGGATTTTCTGTCATTTTGATTGGATTTTTTTTTACTGCCAATGTATGTCTTGCTAGATAAAGGATGCAAATTTAGCTAGGATGACACCAAATACATGCTTATCTGAGGCACTCTCATTGGCCATGGGGCATCTTGTATAAATGTTATTTCTTATATTTAATGAATAATCCTGTCAAATAAGCACCATCATCTTGAGGGACCTAGGAAGGATGACTCTTTGGTGATGGTTCCTTCGTTTTAGAGTGATAACTTCCAGAAAATTTGTATTGCTTCTACTTCTTTGACTGTCCACAAACTTCTAAAATACCTGTTCCTCCAGGCCCTAGGTAGGAGGACAGTGATTAAGTTCCTTTATTTGCTGTTTGTTTTATTTCATTTGTTTTTTTGTCTTCTGGTCAGAAGTCTTCTTTTTTTCTTAATATGGCTTTCTTTTATTTTTCTTTCTTTTTTATCTGTCCAGGGTTGCTGTGGAGTTGGGCAGTTTGAAATAGAATAAAGAAACAAATAACTATAGAAGAAGGGCATAAGGGCAGTATTTCTTTACTTGCAAAAAAAAAAAAAATGCACAATCTAAGCTGTGTTCACATTTGCTCCCATTGATCCACACGACAATATCTTCAGCGCAGCCTATTTTTAATTGGAATACAATGCTTTCTTAATTAAGCACAGCACATAAATGATGTCATTTGGTTTAACTCAGCCATGGATAATTTGTTATTAAATCCCTTAATGGCTAACGTTGATGTTTCTGTCGTTACTTGTTTCTTTTCTCAAGCTTGATTATCATATGCCCATTAGAATGCCAAATTGGAACCCGGCCTCATTAATCCTTTCAAGAAAAGGCTGCTGTACTAGATTAAGTAGAGTTCACATCTGAAACTCTGCTCTTCTGTATGACACATAGTAAGTGGCTGATAATCCATGCCTTAATCTCCTTGTTGCAAGGCTCGGTTTATCGTAATTGATATCCCTGTGACTCTCGCAAAATCCTATTGTATTACCTTGAAAGGTCCAGCTCTTCTTCCTGTTTTTTTCTCCGTCTCCCTGGAATGTCTGGGGGAAAAAAAGCAGTCGAAGGTGACCAGCATCTTCTGAGAAAACGCTTTTAAGATTTTTTTTAATGCCAGCATATGTGTATAAGCAAAATTATATCAAGATTCTCCTTGAAGTATACTTGTACATAGTTATGTGTCACTTGTAAATGCAATGAACACTTTTCCTTGTGCTGCATGTTGCTTTTCAGAAAGTTCTTTGCATTACACATACACACAAAATACAATTTTGATATGAATTGCATATTACATTAATGTAACTGCATAAAAGCTGCACTGTGAAAGAGAGAGAGAGAGAAATAATCTCAATTAACTAGGAGTGTTTGTTTGCAAGAAAAGCACGCTTTTATTGTATGATTGCCTGAAGCCAGTCTTTCAAACTCTTAATATTCCATCTATTAAAGACATTCTTTACCAAATTTGCAGGTGATACTAAGCTGGCAGGAATAGTTAACACCCAAGAAGATAGGCTCAAGATTCAGATGGATCTTGACAGACTGGGTGGTATCTAACAAAATGAAATTCAATGTAGAGAAAAGTAAAACCCTACACTTAGACAAAAGTACACATATAGACTGGGTGAAACCAGGCTCAATAGCAGTAACTGTGAGAGGGATCTTGGAGTCTTAATGGACAACCAGCAAAATATGAGCCAGCAGTGTGCAGCAGCAGCCAAAAAAGCTAATGAAATCCTAAATTGCATTAACAGAGGGATACAATCAAGATCAAGGGAAGTACTAATACCACTCTATAAAGCCTTAGTAAGACTATACCTAGAGTACTGCATCCAGTTTTGTTCACCACATTATAAAGAAGATGTTGAGACTCTAGAAAAATACAGAGAAGAGCAACCAAGATAATTAGGGGTCTGGAAACTAAAACATATGAAGAACAGTTACAGGAACTGGGCATGCCTAGTCTAGTGAAGAGAAGGACCAGGGGGGACATGATAGCAGTCTTCCAATATTTGAGGGGCTTCCTCAGAGAGGAAGGGGTCAAGCTATTGTCCAAAGCGCCTGTAGGCCAGACAAGGAATAATGGATGGAAACTGAACAAGGAGAGATTTAACCTGGAAATAAGGAGAAACTTTCGGACAGTGAAAACAATTAACCAATGGAGCAGCTTGCCTTCGGAAGTTGTGGGAGAGCCATCATTTGAGACTTTCAAGAAGAGATTAGACTGCCATTTGTCATAGATGGTGTAGGGTCTCCCGCTTGGGTAAGGGGTTGGACTAGATGACTTATAAGGTCCCTTCCAACTCTGATTATCTGTTATTTGTTCTCCTCCCATAAACTTATATAGCAGCAGCATCTGCAATGAGGAACTATTTTGATTGCAGTTCTGCAGTGGAAACCGTTCTAATGGCATGTGATTTCAATGCACATGCAAAAAAGGTGGATATTGAATACTGATTTTTTTTGACCCTTCCTCCAGACATGTGACGTTATAGAGGATTCCATATCTGTTGACCAGAAATGGTAATTGTCTCTATCAATGACTTGAGCTTTCTCCCACTTTTACTCCCGTAGAGTGCAACACTTCTACCTTGCACCATATTTTGGGCCAAAGAAACTGGATTTCTTCCATATTGGGACCAATCAGGGGTGGGATTCAAAATTTTTAACAACTGGTTCTGTGGGCGTGGCTTAGTTGGTGGGTGTGGCTTGGTGGTCATGTGACTGGCTGTGCATGGCCAACTCAATATCACTCACATCGAGGCATGCATCTCCTCACCTGGCCTCTCATGACTGTGGGAATGCTATAACAGTCATAAGTATGAAAAACGGTCATAAGTCACTTTTGAATGATCACTCCACACAAGCAAAGTATCAGCAAAAGAGGGGAAAAAAGCTCCAGAGAAGCTCCTGAGACAGGAAGTCTAGTCCTGCCAACAATGTAATAAGGGTTAACGGAGAGGCAGTTTCTATAAGCAACACCAGAATGTTTCCTTCCTGCCTTTCTTACAGGATTAGGCCAGTAATTTCTTCTAACAACCGGTTCTCCCAACTGCTTAGAATGTTAATCTAGCGAATAGGTGCGAACCTGTAGAATCCCACCCCTGGGACCAACACATATTTTGATTAAGACCCAATTTTCCCCCCAAACAGTTTTTCCATGTATGGAAAAGTTTGTGCATGAGCCATTTTGTATACGATCATTATTACACAAATGTGTGCTTTTAAAAGAGAGTTGGGGCACTTATAGACTGATCTTTGGTTTTACTCCCATTCTGAATGGGTCTGAACCTTTATTTTAATGTTGTATTCTCATTTTCTGTTAACAAGGTTGGTTTTGCAGCATGCTGACATGATTTGTTGTGGTTATTACTCCATTTATGGATTTTGAAATATGGTAATTTGATAGGTAAACACTTTCAAAGCATCAGTAGAACTTGATTCACCTCTGATCTCTTTCTCTTCAGAAAGAGTGGGAAAAAAGCCTCTTGATGGAATGGAAATGGGATAGCAAAACAATCAGCAATCAAGAATCAAGATTGTAGATTTACAATGGGAAATCCCACAGTTTGACCACTGGGGAAGACATCAACAGGAAAGGCGCTAAATAGCAGAATCAAATCTTCTCTTTCTCACATATTTGGGAACAGCAAGAATTTTTCTCCAATGCAGAAGGTGGAGCAAGAAAGCCCAGATGCTTCATTCCATTGGTTCAAGATTGTGTTGCAACAACTGAATACAAAAATACAGCAGGAAAGAAGAAATAAGACATCAGTGCCCCTTCCACACATTGTTTCACTTTGCATGCTTTTGTTTGACTTCCTGCAAATAAATCAATCAATAAAAATAAGATCCTTTGACCTTATTTGCCTGTGAAAGTGGACATTTGAAATGATGGAACATATCCAGGAGTGATACAAATCCTACAAGTGGAGTATACTGAAAATATAACACCTTGTGGCTTGAATCTATTCTCAAAGGCTTTACTAAGCTTAATGAAAAAGGTCATTTTGAGCTTCAGCTTTTTGAGCTTTGGAAGATTTTTATAATAACTGACCAGCTTGATTTGTGTTCAAGCACTTTAAAGTTCACATATTTCTTATTTGAACTTTGCTAGGTGCAGTAATTTTATTCTCACTCAGGTTGGATTGGATCTGCTTATTCAGAGCCCATTAATTATAGGAAACTGGGCTTCAGCTCACATATTCTCTTTCCCCCTTTCCCCCTTAGGCTAGTCAATTTATCTGACATTTAATGAGGAGTTTTAGATTTTTGCAAGTTATCAGAAGTGGGCCTTGAGTGTGTTAGCTTGAGAATGCTAAATAAATGGTCGACTCTCAGACTTGTTTGAAGGCAAAATCTTGTCTGATTAAATGATCTATACTATTATTTTTAGCTACTCTAATATTAGTATGAAAGGACAATAAGAATTGATCCCCCTTGATATATACAGCTATCAATACCTCGTTTGTGTTTGCTTTTATTTTTATGTAACTGGAAAGTGACTTTCAACAGATTATTTTTACCCATTGAAATATTAGGGATCATTGCAAAGCTTTCAATAATGCAGCCATTAAAAACAAAAACAAAAACACAGCTTTCACTTATGTGCATATGTTCTAAGGGAATTTTGGTAGTGCCAAGGCTATAAAAAAAGGATAGAGGCTTTGAAAATGTTCATCTGCACAAAACCTTTTGAAGGAATACACGGCAAGCAGAAGGGTAAAGTGTTTATAATATAGTCCAGAATTATGAAATATAGTTCTGTTTAATGTATGATAATTATTTTAAAACATACTTCTGTGCATCTCAACCATCTCATGCAAATATTATACAAATTGAAACCACAATTCCTCCTTTATATGACGATCAGTGTCAAAATACAGAAGTAGATAAAAATGGTGATATTATATGATGTATCCAAAGCACCCTCTTTGTAACTCTTATCACTTATCTTCTCTTAAAATAAAAGTGGATAATAATTTATTCTCATGAAGGATAATTGCTCCAAGCAGTGATTGGTTTCCAAACTTTATAGTTGATTCGAAGTCACTGTCCAGATTTGTGACTTGCTGAGCAGTTTTATTATTGTATTATGTTACTTTTATTAAGTTTTAGCTAAGAATGAGAAAATGAATGAAGTCTGTGCTTTCAAATCTATCTAACCCACAATTAAGATTCTGATTTTAAAAGTGAAAAAAGTTTCTAAGAATTATGTTCATTCAAAGATGAAATTACTCATTTGTCATTCAAGACATAATATAGAAGTGAACAAATTATTATTTTGTTGAATACTATACATAACCTGAACCTTATCGTACATTGTAGAAATGTATGAAGAATTAAATGAAATCATTATGAACATCTTTATCATAGTAGATTTTATGATAATGGTATCAAGAAGCTTGGATTGCCATTATAATTGAGTTGTAATTGGAAAATCACATCCTATGGTTAATTCTGGAATGTTGCTAACTAAATATAAGTAACCTTTGACTCATGATGACCACAAATGGAATTGGAATATTTCTCATTAAGCAGTTCAGTCATTAAATTTATTTATTTATTTATATTTATTTATTTATTTATTCATTTGACAATTGCTTACAAGATAATAGGTATAAGTAAAACATAATTATGAATACACGGATACATATAAGAAAAATAAAATATAAAAGAAACAATAGGACAGGGACGGTAGGCACATTGGTGCACTTATGCACGCCCCCTACAGACCTCTTAGGAAAGAGGTGAGGTCAGTAGTAGACAGTCTAAGGTTAAATTTTTTGGGGTTTGGGGACGAAACCACAGAATAAGGTAGAATATTCCAGACATTGACCACTCTGTTGCTGAAGTTGAATTACCTGCAATCAAGTTTGGTGCGATTAACCTTGAGTTTGTATCTATTGTTTGCTTTTGTGTTGTTATGGTTGAAGCTGAAGTATTCATTGACATGTAGGACATTGCAATGTATGATTTTATATACTATACTTAGATCAGACCGAAGACAATGTAGTTCTAGGTTTTCAAGGTCTAGAATTTCGAGTCTGGTGGCATAAGGTATTTTGCAACGAGTAGAGGAGTGAAGAACTCTTCTTGTAAAATATTTCTGGACTTACTCAAATGTGTTAATATCAGATACGTAATGTGGGTTCCAGACTGAGGAGCTGTATTCGAGTATTGGTCTAGCAAATGTTTTGTATGCTCTAGTTATTAGTGTAATATTATCAGAGAAAAAGCTACGTAAGATTAGATTAGATTAACAACTCTTAACGCCTTTTTGGCTATGTAGTTACAGTGGGCTCTAGCACTTAGGTCATTTGAGATGAGTGTTCCAAGATCCTTGACAGAGTTTGGATCATCAACAAGGTCTTGATTATTCAGCCTGTATTTTATTTTCTGATTTTTTTTGCCAATATGTAGGACAGAGCATTTATTTGTTGAGATTTGAAGTTGCCATTTGTTTGATCATTCTGATACATAGTCAAGGTCTTTTTGAAGGGTAGCAGTATTGTCTGTGGTGCTGAATAGCTTTAAATCATCAGCGAAGAGAACACAGCTGCTCTTGACATGATCACAGAGGTCATTTATGTAGAGTATGAAAATAGTTGGTCCTAGAACACTTCTTTGGGGGACACCACTGTTGACAGGTACAGAATTTGATAGGACGCTCCCAGTTTTGACCATTTGTTGTCTGTTTGACAGGAATGCTTCTATCCAGTTATGCAAGTGTCCAGAGATACCATAAGATATTAGTTTTAGGAGTAGTTTGTTGTATACCACTGAATCAAAGACTTTACAGAAGTCTATGTAGATTGCGTCTATTGCTTTGCCCTAATCGAGTTGTGTAGTCCATATGTTTTTGCAATGTAAGAGTTGCAGATAATATGATAGTTTTTTTCCTAAAACCAAATTGTTTGTTTCTAAGTGGAAGATGATGGATTGGTTAATAATTGATTCCATGACTTTACAGGTGACACAGCACAAAGAGATTGGTCTGTAATTTTCAACTAGGCTGGGGTCTCCCTTTTTGAAGATGGGGATGACCGTGGCTTGTGACCACAGTTTTGACAAGGAGCTGGTCCTGAAAGATTTTTCAAAGATTATGCTTAGAGGTTCTGCTATGGCAGTGGATAGCTTTTTTAAGAAGTATGCACATATTTCATCCAGTCCAATAGATAGAGATGGTTTTAGATTGCGTAGTTCTTTTTCAACATTGTCTTCTGTAAAAGCGATATGTATTAGATCATTGTAGTTGTCTGTGGTTCGACTAGGAAATATTGGGTATGATCCATTGCTGTTTACAAATACTGAGCCAAAGAATGTGTTAAAGAAGTTGGCTTTAATAGTGTAGTCATTGCAGTCTTTATCATTAGGTCCTTTCAGGGGTGGGATGGACCTTGAGTCTTTTAGTTTGTTGTTTATAAAATTGTAGAAAGCACGGGTGGAATTGGTGCATAGAAGGTTTTCTTCTTGTTTCATGTGATAATTGGTGCATTCAGTTTTTATCTGGTGGCATAGATTTTTGTATCGGCTTTTGAAGTTGGCAACGTGGCCAGATTTGTTTTTCCGCCAAAGTGATTTCTTTTTGGATTGAAGCTTCCTTATTATTTTGGGTAATTTGTTTTTTCTGGTTTTGGGAGTTGTTAATGGTACATATAGTTTGATGACTCTTTTGACTTCAAGTAAAAATATGTTGTAATGATCTTCTACAGTATTGCATCCAGAGAATAGAAATTGCCAATCAAGGGATGAGAGATCGTTGTTTATAAGATCATAGTTGCCTTTTTGAAGTTATAATTGGGGATTCCGTTGTGATGATATTTGTGTGGATGTATGTTGAGACAGTCAATCATGTTGTGGTCACTGTTGGAAAAGGGTTCTTTAATTTGTATTCCGTAAATTGAATTCAAACTATTGCAGAAGATGAGATCGAGGCAGTTGTTAAGTCTAGTGTTGTTGGTTCTTAGTTGTTCTAGTCCCAGATTTGTTACTGCATTGTAGAAGGTTGCATGTGTGGGTTCAGTTGTACATTCGTTAAGGGTCCAGTTAATATGAGGTAGATTGAAGTCACCAAGAAAGATAAAAGCGTGTGGGCAGGATGCTGCCCATGTTAGTAGTGTATTTAGTTTGTTTGCATGTTCTATGTCATAATCAGGGGCTCTGTAACATAGTAAGAAATGTGATATTTAAGGACAGTTCACAGACAATGGTCTCAGGAATAGCAAGCTCCTGGGTAACCTGGATGTTTTTTAGATATGGGGACTTTTTATAGAAGATAGCAACACTACCTCCTCTACGGATTTCACGATCTGATTGGTAAACATGACAGTCTATTACTGTGGTAATGGAGTCAGGGTGAGATGCATTGAGCCATGTTTCACAGACAAATATAATGTCGAATTTAGCCGTATTTAGTAAGAGGAGAAATTCAGGTATTTTATTTACAAGGCTTCTTGCATTGAGTAGCATTTCTTGCATTTAAGGCCAGTTGTAGTTGGAATAGACGTAATTATGGCCATGCATGCCTAGTTTTGAGTGATGTTGGATTGGATGGGGTGGGGTTTGATGTGGAGTTGTGAGTTGTGTGAGTTTCTTTTGATGCAATCAGTTCTGTAGTCAATGTATTCTCCATTGTCTAGATGGTTTTTGAGTTCAGCGCGGAGTTCACAGGAGCAGATTTTTTGCAGTATGGATAAGTCTGGTCTTGAGCGAAATTTTTTGTGGTTGGGATTGGTTTTTGCAATGGTATTTATTGTATGAATGAATATGCATTTGCTGGACTCATTTTTGCATACAACTCTACAAAATCTTGGGGCCACAGAGCCGTCATTGTATTTGAACTCAGGGCCATCTCTGATTATTTCAATGATATCTTCAGGAGAGATGTTTGTTGTATTTGAGTTGCTTATGATATCATGAACTTTGGTGATGTCACCTGATTTGTTGGTGTTTTCAAGACCAAATAAGATGGCATTTGGACGTTTCTATTCATATAACATGGTGTCTCTGATGAATAAGGAGATATTATTCATGGAATTATTTGAAGGGATAGTAATTGTTTGTGGCTGTGGTTTGGTGTTTATTTTTGGTTGTAGTTGTAATTGTAGTTGAGGTAGTTGTGTTTGTAGTGGGATTTGATTTTGAGCTGATAGGTACTCACTTATATGTGCTGTATTTTTTTTTCAAGAGAAATTAGACTTGCTTGTATAGTTGTTTCAAAACGTATTGCTAAGCGTTCTTGTATTGAGTGAATGACTGCATCTGATTTCAAGAATTTTTTTTTGCCATGGTCATTAAGCAAATTACCACAGTTGTTAAGTAAGCCATCATGTGATCACGATTTGTGACCTTCCCTGCTGGCTTCCCCATTACTTATCCAAAACCAGCTGAAAATCACAAATGGTGACCATGTGATCCCAGGGCGTTGAGGCAATCATAAATACATGTTGGCTGCCCAACACCTGATCACAATCATGTTACTATGGGGGATGCTAAGATGGTTGTACATGTGAAAACTGGTCATAAGTCATGTGTTGGGTGCTGTCATAAGTTTGAGCAGTTACTAAATGAATAGTCATAATGTTTAATATAACAGGTACTGTTATAAGCTGGCTGTATACAATATCTTGTTCATAGGGTTAGGCAGCTTATAAAAGTACCTGCTTAATACCTGTATTAAACATGAAGATAAAACATCTTCCATCTTAGAATAAATATCAGAGCAAACAAAACATGGAAAAGTAGTACAGGTTTATTTTTTTTGAGAAATAATTTTAAAAACAGGGGATTTACTTTATTTCCCCTTTTGCTATCTTTCAAACATAGGAGCAGACCATTGTAACTGTGCTGAAACTCTATTTGCACTTTTTAGAATTTTAAATTCTATTTTTTTACAGAAAGAAAACTTTAAATATATAGGCAGAAGTATTTTATCCACATCATATTTAAGTATGGTGTCTTCTATGAAAGACATTGCCCTCTATGGATAAGTAAATCCAATTGCATCTCATCTGGATTTATGGGAAAATATGGCAATTTAAAAGAAGTGCCGGTAATTTGTTCATTCACCGTATTCAAAATCCTTTTTTTGTTTAATCAAGTACCTGTTATCCATTCTAGTATATATTTAGAGACTACTCGCCCCCAAAATCTGTTCATAATTACAATGAACTGAAAAACCAGAGAAAAGGTTGCCCTTCAAAAAAAAATATTGTAAAGAATGATTTGTTTTGATTTTATTTTGAAAAATATATTTGATATTTTCCCAAAGTAAATCAGATATATTTAGTTGTTATTAATGATTGCCCCTTCCTAAAAATTGGTAATTTTAGTTATATTTACACCACACATTGGGCTTTTCGTGGATAACGTATTATGGCCAAGCTGATTTTTCACAACATTAATGTTATGGTCTGGCCAGATCAAAAAAATATTTTTATTACCTACATTTCACTGAAGCACCTACATTTCTTTACAACCGGGGTGTGGAACCATGGCCCTTTTATGAGTTGTGGACTTCAACTCCCAGAATTCCTGATCCAGCATGTCTCAGTCCATGAGTCATAAAAGAGCTATGGTTCCCACCCCTGCTTTACAAGAAGAAATCTGTATAAGATCTCATTACACAAATAATATATACAGATCAGTGGTGGGATTCAAAAATCTTTACTAACAGTTCTGTGGGCATGGCTTGGTGGGCATGGCATGGCTTGGTGGGCATAGCAAGGAAAGGATACTGTAAAATCTCCATTCCCACAGAAGTGGAATTCAGTAGGTTCTGACCAGTTCTGGAGAATCAGTAGCAGAAATTTTGAATAGTTTGGAGAACCAGCAAATACCACTTCTGACTGGAGATTTTACAGTATCCTTCCCCTACTACACCCACCAAGCCAACACAGAATCGGTATTAAAAAATTTGAATCCCACTATTGATTCCCACCCCATGCCAGTGGAAGGATACTGTAAAATCTCTATTTGTTCTCCAGTCCAGGGGAAGATTACTGCAAAATCCCATTCCCTCCACACCCCACTAATCTGCTTTCCAGCTCTGTTCTCCTGTGCAGGGCCTCAAAAGAAGACCCAGCTGGTACTCAGGAAGCAGAGAATAGATGGGTGGGGCCAGTCAGAGGTGGTATTTGCCAGTTCTCTGAACTACTCAAAATTTCTGCTACTGGTTCTCCAGAACTGGTCAGAACCTGCTGAATACCACCTCTGATACAGATCCCTGAGAAATGATGGTTTAGTGTGGTTTAAGGTAGTAAAGAATTACATCTTTATGAGTTTTCTGAAAATGCCTAGTTGATGTTAGCATTCAGACTAAGCTTGATTCTTGGGAGATCAAAAGGTGGTGAAGGAAAACAATTAAAAACAAAACATCTAACATAGTTGATGTTGCTTAAACTTCTGCCAATAAAAACCTACTTCCACTAAAGTCAGAGGTCTCTTAGTTGTTTTGGCAGCAACTGAGTAACATAGCTGTCTTTCTGGAAAGTATTTTTTTAAACAAACAAACAAACCCCAAATCATTCTCCATGCTGTTTCAATTTTAAACCTTAGCATTGTTATGTCAACACTGGCATTCAACATGCAAGCTAAGGTTATGAGCTTGCTTGGGAAACAAATCTGTGGAATTCTTGTCCATCCCTTAACACATCATTGGAAACGGAATATTGCTTTACGTAACAACACCAAGGTGAAGAATTCAGATTCCAAGGCAATTTAAGACACTTTATTTCCTGAGGCTAAGGAGAAAATGATGTTCATGTCTTCATCTTCTATGCAGAAGCTGACAGTTTGACTGCAGTAATATGGGCAGGGCAATATCTTCCATTACATCTGAATGGAGCAAGCTTAAGGGTGTCCTTTGTTGGCATCTAACCATGAGACAAAAAGTAGGCATCTAACCATGAAACATGCTTTGGCAGGGTATTTTTCCCTGTCTTGTTCCTACAGTATTTGCCTTCATTTCAATCACAGCTCATACAAGTTTAAGTCATCTTCAGCTCTATCAGCGATAAAGTAGTATTTCCATATTTCAGGAACAGCCTTCAGATATATAACATTAATCAAGCTTTGCCAGACTTTTTCTTTTTCTAGAAAGGTGGGTGACTGGCACTGCCTGGGAATAGGAACAGAATAGGGATCAGCAATGGGGCAGCCAATTTCATGCTGGTGTACTAGTTTGAAACCAAGAATAGGATAGTGGATAACACTATAACTCAGTCCTGGGGAAAATCCCTTAGAGAGTACTTGGCAGGCCATATAACACAGAAAGTTCTGACTGGGGAGCTCCACAATATTTTATTCATTTATTTCACTGACTGTATTTTTATCCTGCTTTTTAGGCAATTGTCTTCCAAAGTGGCTCACATCAGTTTTAAAAAGAGACAGGCCTGGTCCTCAGGGCTATGGATGAAAAAGACAAAACACAGAAGGGAAATGTTGGGAAAAAGGAAGGAGAAAGATCAATTCTAGAATGAAAGGATGATTCCTTAAGTGGCAAACAGTTCACATTAGTGTAATTGTTTTTTGGGGGGGATTTTTGTTTGAATAACAATTATTGGTTGCCTGGTTGATGCATGGGACAAAAAAGTGCTGCAATTCTACTGCTGAGTCCTAGAAACTTTTAACGTAGTAATTATGTTTACATTAAAGGGAGAGTATTGGTCCTTGATTGGTATAAGAGGGCAGAGCAGACTATGCCATGCTATCATCAGCCAATATGGTCTATCTAGCAGGGAGGTCCAGGTTCAGGTTGATATTCAGTTATAAATGTTCACTGAATGAGTCAGTCAGCCTACCGTTCAAGTTTCTTGGTTCTTGAATCAGTTGCTATATGCATGAAAAAAAAAGCTGGGAGGGGGAAAGGGAACAAAAAGAGAGGAACAAGAAATAAAAGAGGAGGAAGAAGAGGAGAAATGATCCTAAACCATGAATGAGACCAGAATATGTTGTTTTTCACGTTCCATGGCCAAAATATTGAAAGGACTATGAGTGCTGCCTCAACAGCCCTAATAGCTTCCTACTGAGGTAGCTAGGTAATTCTGTCTACTTGCAAGGCAACCAACAAATATATTTTGAAATGCTTAACACAATCACTCAATATACTGTATGACCATTGCTTGTTTTGTAGTCCCCCAGTTATAATGACAACAATATGTTTATTATTTATTCATTGAACAAATTTGTATAGCCACCCAACTCACACATAGTATACAGATATACTATGTACCTATATATCTATAGGTAGAGATTAATATCTATAGGTCTTCTGGTGATAATTGTGACATATGTTGAGGTCTTCAATGTAACTGAGGACTATAATAAAGAGAATTGATGAATAAATGAAATAAGAGAAAGAAAAGGTTGTGCATCTATGAAACTAAGAAAAGGGGAAATGATATAATAAACTAAGACAGCCATTGCTTAAGTACAGTTGTTAAGTACATGCAGGGGAGCAAAAATGTAGATTTAATTATAAATGAAAGGGCAAGGCTGCATCAGAAAGTATGTGTGGAGACTTCTAGGTTGTTGTGGGTCATAAGAAAGTAGGAATCCATAGGTCAATGATACCTGCAGGTTATACACTAGTGAATGGTAATACAGAAAAAACAGAGTAGAGTTTTGTAAAAAAAAAAGTGCAACATTCTGAATGAAGGTAATCCAGAGGAAAGAATTATTTGCTAGATGACATGAACAGGTGGCTGGGAATGAGATGAAAGAATACATAAAAATGATTGGGTCAGAGTGAATGAAAATGGTGATTGTTTGTGGGTGTTTGCTTAGAAAACAGTCAGTTCTGAAGATTTGGCTGAAGCATAAATTCATAGATGGAATGAATACAAACGTGAGTGACCAGCATGAATGAAGTATATTGAAGTGATTTGAACATACTGAGAGAATGAATAAGGATCAAATTGCAGAGCAATATTTCAAAGAAGATTGACTGGATCAATAAGAAAAAGAAGTCTGGAAAGATGTGGTTGGGTGGAGTTAATGAGATCTGGAAAAAGAGAGAAATTTAAAGAACAACAAGCATTGTATGAAGTGATGGATAGGGCGGAAAGTTATGGAGGAGAATAGTGAATGTTGTTGGCATAAGCTTGTTTCAGATATATTTCACACACACACATACACACACACATACGCATGGCATACTTACTGACCAAAAGCAAAAATTCAGAAAGGCCTTTTATACACAGATTGCTATTTTGGACCAGGAATGTTTAGTGACAATTAACAATATCAAGGACTTCGGGCATATTTTTTTAAAAAAACTTTCTCCTGTGTTAGCATATGTTCCAATATGACATCAAAATGTCATATTGTATTTTGCAAACTCCATGCAAACTTACCTGAACTTAGCAAATGAATAAATATTCTAGTGGAATCACCAGGTGTAACTACAAAGAGAATGCCTATTTACTGCAGCTCAAATTCTGCAATTCTTTTGAGTTGACAAGACATGCCTTTGAGCGCACAAAGATACAGGTAATCTTAGCTGCATTTTTGCATTGATCAGATTTCTCCATTTCAAGAAACAGAAGAATGTACAGCTTCGTTTGTTTAGTCTTTATTTATTCTCAAATGGTGGCTTTTCTGAGCATTTTCCCTTTTGCCAAGCCATGGAGTTTTGCCAAGCATTGTAATAAACAAGGAATTATTGAAAGTTATCCACTACACTAGTAGGTCATTTCAGATGAAGGGATCACTCAGAATTTCATAAAGTATTTATTTAACTGCCCAAAGAATTCCCAACCTCCCTTTCATGTATGTCCGAATTGATGCTAAGTTTCCAAGACAAGGCTGCGATTGTGGCTGTCACCAAACAATGACATATTTCTTTTCTTCTCTTAAATTCTCTGTATCATTCTCTATAAGAGGGCAATTTGTCTGTCATGCAGCTAAAACAGGGCCCAATCACTGCCCTCATTAAACTGACAGCACAGTTATTAGCAGTAAACGAAGCCAACGGGCAATGAATTTAGCCACTGTTTTATGGCGAGCGCCAGTGAGATTTTTTCAGTAATTAATTTGATAAATATATTAATTATGAATTGAGTTGACAGTACAATCAGATTGTCAGCCTTCCAGACAGGCTCTTGTGATAAGTAGCTTTGTGATGAAGTGGTCGAATTTCAGTACCTGTCATCTTCCAGTGTCAGTTTCTTATCACTGTCCTGGCCATTCACTCTGTAATTTCCTGTGTGTTGTAATTAAATGGTGGATTTCTGATTGGAAGTGACTCTGCGGTCTTAATCTCTCTTTCTCTCAGAATATATTGTTTTCTTTTTTTTTAAGGTCCTTTGTTTCACCAGCTTTTAATGTCAACAGAAGATCTTTCTTCATGGGTATAGTTTGTAGTGATGCCTGCCAGCCTGTTTTTGGGACATGACCTTGACTTCTTCCAAAGGTTTGTTAAAGGACTAATGAAAGTGACCAATAGCAACCTTCTTCTGTTCAAGTCTTTTGTGGAAGCATTCTATTACTTCTTAAGCTGAAGTTAAAGAAGAAGAAAAACAAATTAAAAATTGTGCCATTGAAACAAACCTTTGGGCCTCACTTTTGTGATTTTAGATTGTGCCAGGATATATTACAAAGGTTGTTATAAATACTTCTCACTGGATTTAAAAATAAGATTGATGAGGAAAAGTGTTTTATGTTATATAATTCAGGATACAAATGTTGAGATAAAATCTCAAAAGCTCTCAGAAACAGATCCTTTTAAAAAAAAATTCCATAGTATAGTTACTCTAAGTATCTTATTTCTTCTCTGTTGTTTACTAATTGCTTATTTTAGCAAGCAAATCAAATTCTTCTGAAAGTATAAATATTATTTCTTTCAATGAATTATTTATCTGCCAAAATTATGGGAAAAGGAAGGAAAACATTGACTTGGTTAATAACAACTAAACTTCCCTATCAAATGGTTGAGAACTCTTTTGTTCTCCTAAAGTGCAGTACATAGTTTGAGAGCATTCAAGGGACACTCTCCAGGCATTTTACTGAAATGTCTAAATGTAGATGATATAATAAGCTGGTGAACCATTTATTTATTTAGCCTATGGCAAATACATGGATTAAAGTACTTCAAATGTTAATGTCTAGTCCACCCAGCCATTCAAGGATAGGATGGTCTATGTGAAAAAATAAGACATTCGATGAACCATTAATCTGGTCGGACATAGGCAGTTCCTTATTTCATATATTTCCTCATCTTTTAATATACATAGTCTGAATCAGTTACTGTAACAGTACTATACAATTTTGCTGATCAACTGCCTCTGTACAGCAAGCAAAATTAATAATACTAATGCTGACCAAAGTAACCAGAGGCCATCTAATGACACTGATTAGGCATAGATAGAACATTGATAAGAAAGTACTATTTGCCACATTGCATAACTAACATGTAAAATTCTCTGTCACAAGATGTGATGATTGCTATTAACTTAAATGACTTTAGAAACAGAACTGATGAATCCATGAAGGTTTGTTGAAGACTATCAGCTTTAAGACATAGTCTTGGGGAGGGGGGGGGGGCAGAATTTATTTATTTATTTATTTATTTAATTAAACTTTTATACCGCTCCCTCTCCCAAAAAGGGACTCGGGGCGGTGTACAGCCTACTAAAAACACATAATAAATACTCAATAAATACAATTAAAATAAATTAAACCAAATTGATCCGGCTGTCTAACCCAAAAATAGAGTTAAAAATTAAAAACTAATAAAACCCCGATTAAAATTAAGTTAAAAAACTAAAAATACAGTTACTGGGCCAGGCCAGCCTGTTGAAAAAATAGGGTTTTCACTGCGCGCCGGAAGGTCAGAATATCCGTCATAGCCCGTATCTCCGGGGGGAGATCATTCCAAAGGGAGGGGGCTCCCACAGAGAAAGCCCGAACCCTCGGGGCCGTCAACCGACAACGGTCGGGCGGCGGTACCCCGAGGAGGGCAACCCTGTGGGAGCGTACTGGGCGGCGGGAGGTTGATGATGGCAGCAGGCAGTCCCGTAAGTACCCAGGTCCCGAGCCATGGAGCACTTTAAATACTGTCAGTACCACCTTGAATCGAATCCGGAAGGCTACAGGAAGCCAGTGCAGCCTGCGGAGAAGCGGTGTAACGTGGGAGCTCCGAGGAGCACCCACGATCACCCGCGCGGCTGCATTCTGGACCAGCTGCAGCCTCCGGAGACTCTTCAAGGGGAGCCCCATGTAGAGAGCATTGCAATAATCCAGGCGGGAGATGACGAGGGCGGAAGTGACTGTGCGAAGTGCGCCCAGATCCAGAAAGGGCCGCAACTGGTAAATCAGACGAATCTGATAGAAAGCCCCCCTGGCGACGGCTGCAATATGTTCTTCTAAAGACAGCCGTACGTCCAGGAGGACACCCAAGTTGCGCGCCCTTTCCACGGGGGTCAAGACCTCTCCCCCCACGGCCAGCGTAGGAACCAGCTGGCTGTATCTGGGCGCAGGAAACCACAGCCACTCGGTTTTGGTCGGGTTGAGACGAAGCCTGTTACGACCCATCCAACTCCGCACGGCCTCCAGGCATCGGGACATCACTTCGACGGCTTCGTTGGGGTGGCCCGGGGTGGAGATGTACAGCTGAGTATCGTCAGCGTACTGATGGAACTCCACCCCGAAGCCACGGATGACCTCACCCAGCGGCTTTACATAAATGTTGAACAGCAGGGGCGAGAGCACCGACCCCTGAGGCACCCCACATCGTAGGGGCCTCGGGGCCGATCTCTGCCCCCCCGTCAACACAAATTGCGAGCGGTCGGAGAGGAAGGAGGCGAACCACCGCAACACGGTGCCTCCCACCCCCAACCCCTCCAACCGCTGCAATAGGATACTGTGGTCGACAGTATCAAAAGCCGCTGAGAGATCTAACAGGACCAGGACAGAGGAACAACCCCTGTCCCGGGCCCTCCAGAGGTCATCCACCAACGCGACCAACGCCGTCTCCGTGCTGTGCCCGGGCCTGAAGCCCGATTGGAGGGGGTCAAGATAACTCGCTTCATCCAGGTACTGCGGGAACTGACGTGCCACCACACTCTCAACAACCTTCGCAACAAAGCGAAGGTTGGAGACAGGACGATAGTTAGATAACAATGCTGGGTCCAGGGACGGTTTCTTGAGGAGGGGCCGCACCACCGCCTCTTTCAAGGCGGCAGGTAACAGCCCCTCTCTCAAGGAAGCGTTTATAATACCCTGGAACCAGCCTCGTGTCACCTCCCGAGTGGCCAAGACCAGCCAGGAGGGGCACGGGTCCAGCAAACAGGTGGTGGCATTCAGTCCCCCCAGTATCCTGTCCACGTCCTCCACAGTAACAGGATCGAACTCAACCCAATTGACCGCACCGATATCCACCCCCGCCCCCCCGCCCGGAGATGCCCAGTCGGAGTCCAGCTCGTCCCGGATCTGAGCGATTTTGTCCTGCAGAAACCTAGAAAACTCCTCAGCCCGTCCCTGCAAGGGGTCCTCCCGCGCTCCTACCTCCAGTAGAGAGCGGGTCACCCTAAACAGGGCGGCTGGGCGGTTTTCCGCGGACGCAATAAGGGTGGAGAGGTAAGATCTCCTCGCCATCCTTATCGCCACTAAATACGTCTTAATATAAGATCGTAATAGTGTTCGGTCGGACCCAGAGCGGCTGGCCCTCCAACTGCTCTCTAGGCGTCTTTTCCGACGCTTCATCTCCCTTAGCTCCTCAGAAAACCAAGGAGCCACTTGGGATCGGCATCGGGTCAGAGGCCGCAAGGGCACGACTCGGTCGAGGGCCCCAGCAGCCACCCTATCCCAGAAGGCCTCCAGTTACTAGTTGCAAGAGAAGAGCAGGATAAGGATCAGATCATATCTCTATTTCTTAATCCTTCAAATTACTGCTTGGTCTCTGAGGAACCCATGTTATTTAAAATATACTAGTTCAAAGTTATTTTGGGTATATATAATTATTGCAGAATTCTTTAATTCTTGGCCTGTACTCCAGATCTATGCTCCAGCTTTCTCATCTTCTATGTAAGTATTTTTTGAATCAGTTGCCTGATTCCTCCAAAGGAGAACGATGGTGGAATGAAATCAAAGCTATCTGTACAAATATTTTGAATTTTCCCCAATGACACTGAATGATGAGCGTAAACAGTACTTCATTTACTTTTTATATTCCTATTTTCCATTAAGATCCTTAAGCAATAGTTGATATTAACAAGTGAATGCAGATTTTATTTTATTTTTTAATAGAAAAAGGTTTACTGTAAATCTCAGATGTCATTCTATGATATTAATGTTAAATAAAGTATTGAAAGAATTGTACAGATTCAAGCAATGAAACTGCTTCTGTTTGAAATTGTTCATGCTTTGCATGTTCCAGGAGAAGACTATGGAGCTTTTGTGTGTCTGTCAAATGCTGCTGCTTATTACAGAAGAAGGAATGAAAAATATGCAGAATGCTTTGATGTTAATATCAACTTGAACTCTGCAGTATTTGACTAGCTGACACTCTTGTTTTCATTTACTGTAAGACTTTAACAGACCACTGATGAAGAACTCCGTTATCTATACTGTAGCTTTTAGATTTTTTTTAAAAAAATAATGCCATTTAATCTATTAAACCTCTTCTTGGTATATAGAACCTTAAAATTAATAACATTAAATATACAATATCTAACTTTAAATGGTCTTTTATTTTACCGATAATGGAGGCCTCTCTTCTATATGCTTTCAAAACCAAAATTATTTTTGTTGGCTTGGTCAAATATATTTGGTGTAATCATTTTAGATTTGTTGGTAGGATTCTGTTTAGTAAATGTTTTAGTAGATATACAATATTTGTTTGTTATCAAACTTGAAGGTTTGAAAAATTGTAACAGTAAAAAAATATTTAAACTGTCATCTAAACACGGTGACATGGAGGAAGAAGAGAAAAAGAATAATAAGATGTAAACATGTAGTTTAGAATTAATGAAGCTCCATTTTAGAGAGACCAAAGGCAAAATTGTTGGGTAGGCCTTGAACTGGAGGCTATCATATATCCCAAAACATTTCAGAATAATAACATAATAAGTAATATCTGGCAAAATAAAATACATTGGCGAGAAAAGTAAGTTTTTACACTTAGTCAAGAAATACCAAATGTACAGTTATAGAATAGTGGTACTTGGCTTAATAGAAATAAATATGAGAGGGATCTTGGAGTCCTAATGGACAATCACTTAAATATGAGCCAGTAGTGTAGCTGCCCCCCCCCAAAAAAAAAAAAAAAACAAACCAACCCAATCCTAGGCTGCCT
The DNA here is from genome assembly GCA_023653725.1 of Bungarus multicinctus. NCBI lineage: Eukaryota > Metazoa > Chordata > Lepidosauria > Squamata > Elapidae > Bungarus > Bungarus multicinctus. Next base: position 63,851,150 of record CM042844.1, read on the forward strand.
TAACAAAAGGATAGAATCAGTGTTAGTACTACATTATAGTCAGGGTGGGATTCAAATTTTTTAACAACTGGTTCTGTGGGCATGGCTTAGTTGGTGGGCGTGGCTTGATTGTCATCTGACTGAGTGGACGTGGCTTGGTGGTCATGTTATTGGCTGGGTGTGGCCAACTCAATATCATCAAGGCACACATCTTTCGCCTGGCCTCTCATGACTGTGGGGATGCTGCAACAGTTATAAGTGTGAAAAATGGTCATGTCACTTTTTTCAGTGCCATTGTAACTTTGAATGGTCACTCCATACAAGCAAAGTACCAGTAAAGGAGGGGGAAAAAAACTCCAGAGAAGATCCTGAGAGAGGAAGTCTAGTTCTGCCAAGAATGTAATAAGGGTTAACAGAGAGGCAATTTCTATAAGCAACACCCGAATGTTTCCTTCCTGCCTTCCTTACAGGATTAGGCCAGTACTTCTTCTAACAACTGGTTCTCTGAACTGCTTAGAATGTTAACAACCGGTTCTAGCGAATAGGTGCAAATTGGTAGAATCCCACCCCTGATTATAATGTCACACTTGGAATATTGCAGTTTGGGTCACCATGATATAAAAAGGTTTTGAGACTGTAGAAAGAGTGCAGAGAAGAGCAGATAAAATGAATAGAAGACTGGAAGTTAAAACATGAATGGTTGCAGGAATTGGGTATGTCTAGTAGTTTAATAAAAAGAAGGCATAGGGGTAACATGATAGCAGTATTCCAATACCTAAAGGGCTGTCACAAAGAAGAGAGAGGTCAACCTATTCTCCAAAGCACCTGAAAGCAGATCAAGAAGCAATGGATGGAAACTAACCAAGGAGAAAGCCAATCTAGAAATAAGGAGACATTTCCTAACTTTGAGGACAATTAATCAGTAGAATGGCTGGCCTTTGGAAGTTGTGGGTGCTCCAACACTTGAAGTTTTTAAGAAGAGATTGGACAACCACTTTTCTGAAATATTATAGGGTCTCTTGCTTGGGCAAGGGTGGGACTAGAAGACTTCCAAGTACTTCCAGTGCTGTTATTCTGTTTTTAATGCCTTCAGGCATTAGTACTTCAAAGAATTTGCTAGAGTAGTGCTGAATCTACAGGTCTCCAGACACATGCAGGTCAAATGAATGGGCAAGACAATGTAAACTGAAGAACCAGAAAAACAGGCAAATGGCAACTGAGTGGAAACTCACATTAGTTTTCCACTTTACCTCATTGTATAACTCTTTGAATAGTTTCATAAACTAGAGTTGATTTTCAAACTGTTAGCCAACATCTGCTAAACTGTGAATAAAAAATAACCACTCAAGGAATTCCAGATAGGCCTAGAGATGCCTTCCATCCTTATCCCCAGAGAAGCAGAAATCTGTCCTACTGCTGAAAAAAAACACTTTCCTACACAATTAGTGTTTGTATGCAGACAGAGCTGTTTAGTTAATGTTTTAGTAGACAGACAGAGCACTCACAGAGACTTTCTCACCTTCTCCAGTTCACAAGATTTTTTCAAAAAATGCTGTCAATTGAAAAGTGGTTTTCTTCTAATTGGTTTTTTATTCCTGAATCAAAAATACATTGATATAACAGCACAGTTCCAAACAAGAATAGAATAGAATAGAATCCTCTTTTAAAACAAACACAAATCAAACTAACTAAACAGAATATGCTTAAAGTTATATATAAACCAGGTGCAACTCAGTTCATATGTAATTATCTTGACATAACAAAAAAAACTAGTTGAAAAGAAATTAATATACCTGCTTCCTCTCCCTTCCCTTTCAACTGGTCACTGTTAAAAAAACGAAGTTTGGCTATCAAAAGAGCTGCTACCTTTTTACATAAACAAGGATCTGCTTGCAATCAAAGATCTCTAAGAATCTATGGATATATTGGGAACATTATTTTGTCTCTAAGGAGATGGACAAAAGGGTTTAGCCTGTATATGTAAGAGGATATGTGACAATCAAATTGTTTTTAATCTGGTATTTGCAATTCAAATCATCAACACAGAATAAAGAGCTAATGTACCAATTCCTAGAGTTTGTTACAAATTTTAATGTTAAAGGAGCTGCATTCATATTTGGGCTTTTCTAGCATAAGTGCCCACTCATAATCATTTTCTAAATTTCATATCTTACACATGCATCCTTCCAGCAAATATCTCCAGATCTTGAAAATTTATTTCTATAAATTATGAGAGGTTTTTGTAACATATTTATTGCCACTAACTTGATGAATAATTGAAGTGTATATTTTAAATATATCTATTATTTTTACTTGGGAATGTTGATAGGCTTGGTTTTGTATAAGTGCCAGTTGCAGGAACACGTGTCTCACCATTGCTTAGAAGCAATCAAGAAAATGGTTTACAATTATGTTTTGCTACAAATATGCTTTTTAATCCAAGGTGGGGCCTGCAAGAATTAAGGGAAAAGACAAATAACACTTTGTTGTCACATCTCAACACTGCCTTTTGCATATGCAATACCAAAAACCAAATGCAGAAATAATCCAGTTTGAATCAGCAATGATTAGCTAAAGATTATTTACACAAAACAATCATCATTAGGAAATGCCAAGATTCTCTTTCTTTTAACCAGCTGTGTACACAAATGTAAAGTTGTCTGATTGATTATATTTTCCTTTAACTGAAGCATATATCCAAAACTTTCTGACTCAGCTTTAAACATTTTTCTGTTTTCACATCTCAGTTTTTATGATTTGTGCCGTTCCTTTTTACATTTGAGTTTACAAAATAATGCCATGAGGGTTGCTATTAATTGCATGGTCAGAAGAACAATACAGCCCAAATTCCTGACTGTAAACCCCTGCCATCCACTTTAAAAATGGATTGTACATAAAACAAGGTCATTCAAAATAGGGGAAATAACTCAAGAACATTTCAGTATCTCCTACCTGTATTGATAGGAATTGGAACTGTCAAAAGTTAAATATTGCTGCTTTTCAAAGAGAACCATCTTACTGTGATAGATAGGAATTCCTATCACATCTTTGAATCATCTTGTTATTTTTTCCTTTGTCTTTGACATTGCAATTCAAAATGGAATCCCCAAAAGGCCACATTATGTTGGAAAGAGTCTTGTACCATTTAAGCAAAAGCATTTTTCCTGCCAAATTTGGCAAAATATATAGAACGTTGTAGATAGCTAGCACAATACAGCAGTTAGAGTTTTGGCTTAGGAATAGAATTATCTATGTAGGTTGGAGCACCTCAATCACAGAAACTCACCAGTAACTTTATGGGTGACTTAATCCTTCTCTCTCAGTCCAACCACATACCTGACTGTTGTGAAGAACAATAGGAGGAAGGATTCCTATATATGGTACCTTGTATTCTGAATGAAAGATGGCATATAAATAAATCTTACAAATGAATGTAAGATGAATTACATAGAATGAATTATAAATTCATGTAAAATATAGCAATGTTCTCTGAAATGTTTTTTCTCTCTCTTTGCTGATTTTGGTTGCTTTGGGGTATAAAAGTTGTCCAGAAACAAATACTGATACAGCATACTTCCTTTCATTTAAAAGCCTATCTATTTTAATGAAATGAAGGATTTATTTCCAGAATTTGCAGATTTTCACAATCTTTTAGGTTTATTTAGCTCAAGGCAGTTCGATATCTTGTTGGACAAGGATGGGGCAACTGGTTGCCCTCAGCACCTCACTATTGGCTAGTCTATTTCAGACTTCAGAAACACCTAGAAAGCAAATAAAGAACCCAAGTCTCTCCCCTCCCCCCTTACCTTATAACTAGTTTGAAAAGATGCAGAGGAATGATGTAAGTAAAGTTAGATGATTTAATGAGGCATCAAGTTATATTTCAAATAATTCTATTGAATCTGCTTTGAATGTCTTTATGTTACACTGAAGATACCTATATACCAGCAGGTTTTATTCAGTATTAGCCAGGAAACTCCTGTGTAAATTTGGGTTATTGATGTGTAGCATGACACTGAAGTAAATCCATATTAACTTGTTTTGGCTAATGGTGGAAAACTGAATGGTGAATACTGAAAAAAAATGAGGTTTGATTGTGTTAGTTTTTCTTGTTTCAGGATATGAAAGTTGACCAGAAACAAATATTGATAGAATATATTTCTTCTCATTTTTTCCCCTGCAATGAAGTTTACTGTCAGGAATTTGAGCTGTATAGTTCTTTTCTCCAAACAAATAATGACAACCATCATTGCATTATTTAGTAAACTTGAATGAATGACACTAATCAAAAACAGAAATGTGAAAACAGAAAAGATGTTTAAACCCAAGTCAGAAAGTTTTGGATATATTATTTGATTAAAGAAAAATATAAACAATCAGGAAACGTTACATTTGCATAGACAGCTGGTTAAAAGGAAGAGAATGTTAGCATTATATGGCATTGCTTAGAATGGTAGTATAAAAAGTTTTGTGTAAATAATGTTAGCTAATTGTTGCTGATTCAGACTGCATTACTTCTGCATTCAGTTTTCAGTATTGCATATGCAAAAGCTGAGGTGTAACAATCTTTTCTTTTAATTCTTACAGGCCCTGCCTTGGACTGAAAGGTATTTTTATAGTATAAGTCATTTTCCTGATTGCTTCTAAACAATGGTGAGATACTTTCTACAGCTGGCACTTACACAAATCCAAGCCAAGTCAACCAAGTAAATAAATTTAAGTTTTAACAAGTACTGTATATCCTCCGTACAAAGTTGCTAGCAATAAATGATATGTTAGAAAAGTCTCTCATAATATATAGAAAGAAATTTCAAAATTTAGAAATATTTGCTGGTAGGGTACAGATATAAGGTATGAAATTTAGAAAATTATTATGAATAGAAAAATATTATGAATATCAAGCTGGAAAAACCAAGAAATGAATGCAGCTCCTTTAACATAAAAAACTTGAAGAAACTTAAGGAATTTACATTAGTTCTTTATTCTGGATTGATGATGGTGGGCCATTGCAAATACCAAAAAAATCAATTTAACATGCCCTTACACATACCAGCGGAACTTTTTGTCCACGTCCTTGGAAACAACGGAATGCTCCTAGTATGGGCAGATTCTTGAAGAACTTTGGTTGCAAGCAGATTCATGTTTATGTGAAAAGGCAGCAGTTCAAGGTGGCTGATCTTCTCAAAACCAAACTCTGATTTTTTTTCAATAGTGCCCGGTTGAAAGGCCTTCTGTCACTAAGTTGTTACAGTCTCTCTGCACGTGTGTCCACACAGGCAGTCGTGATTGTCTGGTTTCTCAAATGTACTCTACCAAACTGAGAAGGCCTTGTTGCTTGTCTTACCTGCTGCAAAGCACAAAGAGCAAAACTAGGGAAGGTGGAAGTGATGACAGTTGTGTTTTATCTGAGTATCTCTCTGGGGATCAGGTTCCGTGGTTTGCAATTAGACAGCCAGGTCCTGTGGCATGATACATCATTTCCTTCAGCAAGTTATCATTTGGAAAAAAATCAGAATCTTTTTAATATACAGTATACAGAACTGAATCTAGTATGCCTTTACTCTTGCCTTGCCTTTTCAAAGATTTGGGCATTATATATTTAAGTCCTTTGAATGAAACAAAGTTTTGAATTAAAACTTTCAGGTCCTACCACAATTACAGGTCATCCTGTAATGTTAATGTATGGAAAGTGCTGAAGTCAAATAATCTGAACATGATTTGATCTGCATGATTGGAAGCAAGCCACCTGGGCCTCTGTCTGATGTCATAGTTTGATGAACCTTATACCTGTAGGAGAACAAAGCGAATTCATAGGATAAAATCTATGGATCAGGCCAAAGCAGAAGCAGGAGAAGGTACATAAAGGTACAGTAGTAATCAGCAAATGTGGCATAGAGGGACAGAGCAATGACAGCTGCGTCTATGAAGACCAGTGCAACAATGAATACCTTTTGTTTGTAACCCTAAATAGAAGAGCACAATAACATAGTTTGGAGATGATGATGATGATATTGACTTAATAGTTTTCACTTTATGTTCCATTCATTCAGCATTCAAAGATAAGGTAACGATGAAAAATGAATGTAGGACCGGTCCTTCAAATTCTTGTCTTTGCACGAAAAAAAAGACCATGTGATTTCAATCCAAGGCACTCATGTGCCTGGTTTTTTATTACAATGTCACAGGAAGCCATGGTCCCATGATCACTATTTGTGATCTTCCATTCTATTGCCTTCTCACAAGCAGTCAATTGCTAAGCTGACTGTGAAGGTCACAAGTTGTTCCAATATGTTTTTCCTTTTTGACTCTTCTCCACTGCAGCCCCCTGCACTACAGACTGCTTCCGCTGCCCTCCCAGGCTTTCCCCAGACCTCCCCCTTCACCCACTGTACCCCTGCATATCTTATTTGGGATTCTTACTGCTTCTGGCTTAATGACCAATGTGTCTTGGGGTTTTGACGACAACTGAGAGCGTTCAAAATTGGCACTGGTAAGTGATGTGGTCTTGTGATGTCACATTTTACTACTATATTACTTAGTGATGACAATCTGAGTTCCAATTGCCATTGGAACCCAAGGACTACTTCTATGTGACTGTAGCACAGTTATCTTTTAACTTTAGTACTTCTCCAAATTTTGCAAAGCAGTTTTTCATTCCGTGCAATGCCTTTAAAATTATATTTAATTTGACTAAATTTAACATAAATTTAGAGTTTAGATTTATTTCCAGGCAAGTTGAGTATAGGATTTCTAGTTCAGAAATGCGAAAATTTTTTAAATCAAAGTGTGTATTTAAGTATACGATTTTATGCAATTGTGTTTTTTTTTCCAAAACAAGTATACAATAGCTCAACTTGTGAATAAGTGCATTTAAGAGAAACATGAGTCAATCTGACCATTCTTCAATTATTGGCTTATTTACCTTTAAGGAGTACAGTTTGACTAGCATTTGTTTTATAAAGTATGCTAAGAAAAGAATTAATATCTTTCATTAATTGACCATGAATTAATATTGTGGAATGAATGAATGGTAGATAATCTAACTACCTATTGTTGTGGTGAAAGAATGAAAAAAAAATGCAAATTTCTTTCCTTTTCTCATATTCTAGAAGACTATCAACTCTTCTTACCATTTTAAGGGAATCACATACTTGTTCCTTTTCTCTCTCATATATGGAGAAATACCTGAATTCAAAAAAATCTTTTCTTTGTAGAACTTTTAATAGGTGATGTATTGGAATGAACATACAGCCAAATTGTTATAGTAGCCTTATTCTCGGTTTCATGTTTAGTATGCAGTGAATTACCCCCGGAGGTAAGGGCCGCCCCCGATCTCATGGCCTTCCGTCAGTTACTCAAAACGCATTTATTTCGGCAGGCCGGACTGGCCTAGGGGTTTTTAAATTTTAACCGGGTTTTAATCTTTTTAATACTTGCTTTATATTTTAATTAGAGCCATATTATATTTCAGTTTTTAAATTTTAATATTATTATGTTGTCTCATGTATTGTACCTTGTATATGTGTTTTTTATTGGCTGTTCACCGCCCCGAGTCCCTTCGGGGAGAGGGGGGCGGTATATAAATCGAATAAATAAATAAATAAACATACTTGGAAGAGTTTAGGTTAAGGTTAGGTCAAGCAGTGCTTTCTTCTGTTGACTTTTCAACACAGATTAAGTCTTGTATTCATCTTCCAGGGTTCTTACTGCACAGGGAGCCTACACAGACATAGAAGGCATTCATTATAGAAATTCACATTCAGCACAAGAAAAACAAAAAGTAGAACAGTGGCTGGGTGGAGCTAGAATGTTCATCCTTATTTGACATTCACATGTTCTTTTAATTCTATAGCCAAGTGTCTGAATATGGCCTGAATTTTCCAAGAGTTTAGAAGAACTATGTAGAAAGATTAGCGGTATCACTCAGGAGCCAGAAACATAATTTTTCAACAAGACAAGTAGAAAACATAAATCTATCTCACTGTTTTTCATTTGTTACAAATGAAGACTTACTGTCACATGCACGGAATGATGGAGCTGCCTTGAATAGCTCTATCCTTTAATATCACATATATGATGTTTGTTCATCCATATAATGGATATAGGAAATAGACTTCACATATCTATACACAGACACACAGAGAGAGACAGACAGACAGACAGACAGACAGAGAGAGAGAGACATAGGAAGGGAGGGAGGGAGAGATAGAGATAGAGATAGAAATGTTTTCATGTCAGGAATTCTTGTTCAAGAAATAGGTTCCACATATGAAATGTGTAGCACATGACAATGGAATAGAGTCCTCTCTATATATATAAAGGGATTATCATATGTTTTTTAAACAAAATTATGACCAGTATTATTTTTTCTTTTTTTAGTACTGAAAGTACAAACTTAGGTTTTTAATCAAGAAGAATTTTTTAAATAATTATGTAAGAGACAATGGATGAACTTGGCTCATTTCTATTTTTAATTAAAAAGTATAGGATTGTCTTTCCAGAAAATAGGAATTACATTAAAAATAACAAGTTCTTCATCTCTAATAATGTCACAGGTAGGTGGACATGAATTTTTCCATGCTATGAATAAGCCAGTCTATTGGAGTTGGCTATTGCAAATAGTTGATGATATTTTTTAACTTGTTAAAAAAAAAAGACCTTGATAAACACCAGGTAATTTTTTTTTTTTTGAACCAGGACAGAAAGACATTGAGCTTTTAAAATGTTTGCACTAGACTATTAAAGTTAAACTATCTCATTTATCCCTTAGCAGATGAGAAATATGGAAATAACCACAAAGTACAAAAATAAATAAATTTTGAAAATACACCCTATAACCTAATGCATACATAACAAGGTATGCATTAGGTTATAGGGTGTATTTTCAAAATTTATTTGTGTTTACTTTTTTGGCCACAGAAGGCCTTGGGAATGTGGCCTAGCCTGTGATGTGGTAACTTCATTGGTATGGGAGTGACTAAAATTTTCATTTTGATTGTTAAGAGTTTTGGGGACAGTAGGTGAGGCTAACGTCCAAAATAGTTACAATAAACTTTGTAATAGCTTTATCTTGCAATCAATTTTAGCATAAAAAAAGGAGAGCAGTTCTTGTGGACTGTAAATGGTTTATCCTGTATTAAGCATAATAAGATACTCACTGCATATCATGAAAAGAATCACATTGTTAGCTATTTACTATCATTTTTATAAGTTTGTGTTATGGGAAGCAACATTTATAAGATTTTTTAATACATGCACAAAAACACTAAGCTAGTTTAAGGAAGTACAAAGTCATGGCCTGGTGATCGTCAATGGTTTTACTTAGTTGGGTAATGAAACATTTGTAAGAAAACAACCAAGCTCAGACAGGGCCCCTCAAATATGTTTTAAATTGCATTATTATGGTTCTATGAGTGCCCATACATAATGAACATGTTTATTGAACACAGTGGTGGCTTGTTCATTTAATTATAAAAAGCTAACTAGTATATCAAAATTATCACCTTAATTAAGCGCTTTAACTAAAACCAGTTTAACAGAAATGACATCTTAACTAAGGCAGCATAGCCAACAGTACCTGACAGCTTCTTGCCTAGTATGATATTACCTCTTTATAGTGAACTTTGAACTTCTATATTACGTTCTTGGAAAGTAATCCATATTTCAGGGTACTTCTCTTCTTCCTCCCCAGTAATTGAATTCATTTCAAATCCTCTTTAATGGGATAAAGGGACAGCACTTTTTTTTGAAGAGAGAGATAGTTTATGTCTGTTTTAGTGAGTGTGCAACAATGAAGAAACCATTTCTTTCAAGCTTTTTAATCTCTTCTAAGAGTGAAAGTAGCATTTGCTGAAATAAAAGCACATTTTGGTAGAAATGTGATGCTAATCCTCTTAGTTTTAATGGTTTTGAAAAGGTTTGTATAAGAAGGTAAACACTGTAGTTGACTAAGAGGAAGGAAGTCAATTGGCCGTGTAGCAAATGTTATATGCTACAAAGTACAATAGCTCTTTATTTATACAAAGTGAGAAAACAGGACGGTCTTCTTTTTTATGTTCTTATTTGAAAAGTGATACATCATCTTATACTGTATAGTTTATAAGTATTTGATTCCACAATCTACTAAAAAAAGGCAAATGGTGTACATTTCAAATGGAACTCAAAGTCAAACAAATGCCAGTGATAACTAGTGTCATATCATCAGTGTCTTATCTTCTGCATTGAAAATATTCAGATATAATGAGGTGCTTCACATTTAAAAGTCTTAAATCTTCAAAAGCTAGAGGCCTTGATGCCCTTGATATTGGCTTATTAAACTTGCTGAGAGAGTGAGGGAGAGAGAGAGAGAGTGAGACACAGAGAGAAGAAATGAGACACAGAGAGAAGAAATGCCATGATTATCAATTCCATTTAACCTTTCATTGACCAGAAAGAATTTTTAAATATAATTTATTGACCCACATTGCCTATGTAAATCTTCAGTGTCACTATAGTACATCTTTATCCATGTTGTGTCATCAAGGTACGTTTAAGACAAATACAATTTCCCTAAACATTTACATGCATAGTGAGAATACATGGCAGAGAAACTCTCTTATTTGCATATGTTGATAGCATAAATATAGTTCCATTAACTCTTTTGCATAGAACAATGAAGCTATCTATTTAACTGCTAAGTTGCCAATTGGCATTTCAAGTGATATAGTGAGTATAGTCAGCTACACAGGGAGGCTAAGAGATCTCAGGAACAATATAGTTCAAAATCTTAGAGAGATGTTAATTTTTCAGGGAGCCCAGCAGAAGGTTACAATAATCAGGTCAGCATTTGAATCATGTTCATGTGTGAGATTTACAGTGATTTTTTTAAATTCCACACTTTCATGATTTGAATGTCAAATGATAATAAGAGACTGATAGGTTTTCGGGCTGTATTTAAAGTGAGGTAGATACAGTCTGTCACTAGCTTCTTAGAACTTCTGTCAGTAGTTTCTTAGAACTTTCTGCTCCCAAGAAAATATCCTTTTGATGATGGGACACACCATGTGAAAATAGTTACTTTCGTATCCTATTATTTGGAGGGCTAGAAGTGGCCCAGATATTACTAACTGCAACTTCAGCATGGACTATGTTTTCTAGGTTAAGATCTTTCTACAATAGATGTTTCTGTTGTTTTACATTGTTTCCTCGCCCACAATAAAAAGCCTCTAGAAAGGAGTCCCTCCCAAAATAAATTCGTTTTGGGGCATCATGGCATTACCTTTATTACTGGGAAGTATACAGACAATGAAAAAAGGAGAATATTCATGGAATTGCAGTGTCATAAGCTAATCTTGCATAGTTTGATGGTTATGGAACTTCTGTAACAATATTTATCAAGGTATTATTGGACTTTCTGTCCTAAAAAAGATTTCAATATGCCCTGTCAAGAATAATGAAGGTGTTATCTAGCCATATTGTCCTACTACTGTATCATGTTTTCTATATATGATTAATTGAGTCAACATGCGGGAAGATGAGCAGCGAACAAATTTAATAAACAAATAAGTAAATAACTTATTAAATTTACATAACTATCTATCTAATAAAACTCTGGGCAATGAAAAAAAAATAAAGCCATCATTAAAACATAAAATACAAAGAAGAACCAAGTAAATCCCTCCCCTATTAAAATCTCAAGGTACACACATCATCTTGATTCACACCACAACTTCATAACTAACATCCTGGCCTTAAAGTCTGGGCATGAGCCTGGTCTTCACACCATCATAATAGGATCATGACTGTATCTCCAGAGGGAGGCTGATCTATACAGCAGGCACTGTGACAGAGAAGGCACACTTTTCAATCTACTGATGATACTGATTGCCACCTGCATCTCTCTCCTATTTTGGAATCTTCCATAGCCTTCTACTTTCTCTCTTATCTGATAGGAGGCTAAATCAAAGCAGGTGGCCTAGCATCTTACCACACACAGTACACATTTATTGTATTCCTAATTGCAGAGAATGTTGAAGCTACTATTAGGGCTATTACATGTGAGTTGCAAAATCCAGAAAAACATCTTATAGTAACAAAGTGCCAGAGTTTTCCATATTTTTATGTTACCAATGCCATCTAGCGATGTCCATGTTCTGAAATTGTAAAGGAAAAAATTCACAGCAGTGTTGCTTCTCTGAAAGAAGAATTTCTTAATTCGCAACAGAGTTGCTTAATTACTAGATTTGGAGCATATAATGAAATGTGGAGCATCCATTTCATAATAAATAAATAATATAAATAAAACATCACGCTTGCATAAGTGTGGATGTGATCTCCAGAGCACTGACTGGGTTAGGGACTTCTGTCCTCACTGTGAGTTGTGTTGAGGGTGGTATGTATGAAGGAAGGTTCAGCCAATCTCATTGTACACATGTTGTACTCTGACAATAAATGTAATAATAATGATATAAAACTTGAGATTGAAAGGTATGCCAAAAGTGTCCAGGAGAAGCCATATTTTATAAGCATCACACAAATTATGAAAATTGTGTATTTGTGTCAGTTGTGTCATGAATCATGATGCAAAGGATGCACAGTTCACATCAACAGTAGAATAACATTTTGATGTGCATAATTGTTCACATCCTTTTCAATCATCCCCCTTCCCTGTGTGGCTGCCAATACATTCAGAATATTGTGAGATTCTGTCCATGGATTTTCTGACTGATTCTTCTTCTCCGACACATTAAATTCATTTGGTTACGATTTGGATTTCAACTGTCCAATGTGGCAAACGACAAGCCATTGTGGGAATTGTAGTCCAAAATATTTGGAAAACATTGTCTTACAATACTGCTACAGGTAGTTCTTGATTTATGACCATTTGTTTAATGACTGTTCAAAGTTACAACAGTGCTGAAAAAAGTGACTTACAACTAGTCTTCACACTTACAACTGTCATAGAGTTTCTTTGTGACAAAATTTGGATGGTTGGCAACCGGCATGTATTTATGATGGTTATGGTATCCCGGGGTCATGCAATTGCCATTTGTGGTCTTCTGAGGGGGTCTCCAACGATCAAATTCAATGCGGGAATTTGGATTCACATAATGTCCACATGATTCATTTAACAACTGCAGTATTTCACTTAATGATCACAGCCAAAACAGTTGTAAATTTGGGTGTGGCTCATTTAATGACGTACTAGTCCCAATAGTTCCTAAATTGAGGACTACCTATAATCCTTCAACACGATATAAAAATGGCTGACTGTGGAATTGCTTTTAAGTTTGAAGTCCAGTGGACATTTAGTGCAGAGTAACTGATGTGCTATAATCTTCAGAAAACTTGTTTGTCATGTATATTTGAATGACTTTTTCATTAGTAACAAAACCACTATCATTTCATGTCAGGTCAGTTTCAGTTTCAATGGTTTATTCCATGCCTTATTATCATTTTGGTGTCAGTTCCTACGGACTTGAACTATGCAGGTGCTTGCCCTACACTTGACATTTTTAAGCCAAAGAGCAGCTCAAATGACTAAGCAGTGATCCATTTAAACTCTTGTGTCATGTGGAGCTTGGAATGATATGTGAACACAAGGGGAATAAAAACTAATCCTTCCCTTTCTTGCTCACCTTCCTGAGAGGTAAACTTAATTTATTCTTTCTGGAGTAAATGAAGATGAATTTAGGTGCAGCTTTTTTTTTAATAACCAGGAATAACCTGGTTCTTTAAGGTGGAGTGTAGGAAATTTTATAGTGCATTCTTGGTTGTTATAAACTTTCAGATAATATTTTTTATCCGATACTGATATTTCAACAAGATTTTCTATGCAATTTATTTTCTATGTAAAAAAGAGAGTCAAGTGACTACTATATCAGAGCTAAACTAATTATTTTAACCTGGTAAAGCTGCATACTTAAACACAGGGTGATTTCTCATAGGGCCAAGAGGATATGTATAACTACTTCTAGTTTCATTCTTCTAAACGGGCTCCACCTTTTCTCTTTAGGAAGCAGTTCAAATCTTTACAAACAATATTGCATTCAAAGCAACACTTCTGGTATTCACTAAAATAAAAATTGCAGTTTACACAGGAAAGAAAAGTTACATCAGACACCAGAAATTTATTTAACATTTCCTGTTAAATAGGTAAAACAATAGTTTGAGAAGAGTAGAATAGGAGGATGCTATAAATGAGATACTCCAAAGTTTTGGTATCAACCAGTAGACACAGAAACATCATTTGAGCTACTCATCTTAGGTACTGCAAAGTTGTGGGCTACTTCTGTGCCCATGAGGTTACTAGATATCTTTAGACTCATGGAACATTTTACCTTTATTATTCCCTTTAGATGGTTGACCTGTGCAGATTCAAGAAATTGGTTTGTAGCAGTTCATATTTTATATATCATATTGTTTGAAGGTGTCTATCAGGTGTCTATCAAGCTTGAAACTGGGGCTGTTGGCTTGTTCTGAAGAGTTAAAGAAAAAGGTATCTACTAAGAACAAGTGATCACTGCCGAGGAAGAGCTATAAATTGTATCATTATTCTATAATTTCACACAAATACTGAAGTGACTCAAAGACTCAAATGTCTTTTGGATTTCCTATTGTTTCGCCTCCATTTCCTGAAATGCAAAATACAGCTTTCTTCCTCCAGATGGGAAGCCACTTGCCTGGTTTCCTTAGGTGAACATTCACTCTGCTTCTTTTCCATTCACATGTCAATAGCCTCTCTGTGAAAGGCTTCTGGGTCCTCCTTTAGGCAGGCACAGCATCAAGTGGCATCATTCAATGCTACTTATCTTGCTCACCTGCCAATTAGCTATAAACGGCAAGAAGCGTTGAACACGCAGACAAGCTGGATCAGTTTCAGCTTTAATTACTTCCAAAGAATTCAATATAGTATTACCACATAAAAACAACAAAACTATATTACAAATGCGGAGCACTTAGTCCTTTTAAAGATGCTCTCAGAGTATCTCATCACATATTTTAATACAGGTGATAATACACTAAAGAAAGCATTTCATCTGTAAGATTCATTAATTGGAACATTTCATCTTTGAGTATTATGCTGCTCAACTAATATTTCCAGTCCTGAGTTATAATGTGTTCTCTTTAGGCTGCTACCTGAAATGCTACACTGTAAAAAAGTGTAATCATTTTGGTATTATATTACTTTATTGTCCATTTATTTTAAGCCTCCACTGTGATACTCCAAATCATTTAAAAATGATTTGGGGATGTAGGATCATATTTGCTATAATTTAATTCATAAGTAAAATCATAGTCAAGAATTTGTGCATATATTAAGGTTGAGTGTGACTTGAAAAAAATGTGGGTGCATTTAGTTGAATTTGTTTTGCAAAGGATACCTTAGTAGTTATATTTGCAGAGTAAAGGCCTTCTTGAACACTCTGAAGCAGAAAATAAAGATAATTGATACTGCAAGAAGTTTTAGATAGGAAAAAAGTGTTCAGCATATTTTATTTTTCATTTATTTATTTATTTTTGTATAGTTTCATTTGTAAACATTTTTGAATACAGCGTATTGTCAGGGTATATGATTTACAAAAATAAAAAAAACTATAGCTAATGCTATAATAAATATTTACTCTTTAAGGTTGGAGTTTCTTCCTCCAATTTCTATCTCTGTTCTTAAACACTTGTTGAATCTATTCCATATCAAAAAGTATTCTGAGTCTTCTTTCTCTTATATTTTTAAGGTTAATCTGTCTATTTCAACACATTCTAAAATTTTCCTCCTCATCTTCTCATTTTTCCAGTATTTTGCAAAGATAATCCTTGCTGCTATCAGTATATGTAAAACTAAATATGTGGTTCCTTTGTCATAACCCTGAGGAATTATACCCAACAAATATACTTCTGGTTTCCGGTCTATATTCTGTTTAGTTATTTTTTCCAGCCATCTAGCATATTTTAATATATTACATTTCATTTTGATGAGAGTTTTCAAAGGAGATGAACGTTTTAATTAAACTTTCTTTTTAGATTGTGGTGTTTTTATTTACTTCCCACATGGTATTAATGTATATATAATTGTACACAAAGTTCTCGCATGATCTGCAGCTTGTCTGGCTTTCCAAGTTTCCATTAAATGCCCAAGAAGTCATGAGGTACTCTTCTTGGGTTTTCAGATTGAGAAAAAATGGGTGTCTGGAGCTTTCAGAGATATTGAAACAACAACTTCACGAGAAGCACCCTAAGAATGACATAGAGAACGGAGGTTGCTTTTCTGAAAGAAGAAACTTTTGAGAAATTGCATGGTAGATTTTGACTTAGCATTAATTGCACTGTCAGTTATCTTCACTGGGAACAAATGAACAAAGAAAGAAAGAACATGGAAAGCTCAGACGTACAGAACAAGATCTCTATGAGAAGAAATCTGATTCTATAATAAACTTGGTTCTTCTTGATGACTGGTTGAAAAAAACTTCATCAGAAACTCAAACAAACCTCATCTTTAACGTTGAGTAACATTTATGATATGGAACCAAAGCAATTGAGATCTTAGATCTTAGCATATAAGAAGGTACGTACTTTGAGTTTTTTCTCTCCTCCTATCTCAGAGTGGTCTTTGTCTTTCAACAGAATCATACAAAAATCCTTAATTGGCTTGGTCACTAGTGGGAAGGGGGGGGATGACTAATCCGTGAAATACACCAAGAAGAAGATACAGAAGAAATAAAAGTTGCAAATTGTTGCAAACAGTTGGGAAAAAAAGTTCTTAGACAGAAGTTTGAAGTTCCACACTTCTAACCAATTTCCCCCCTTCAGTGTATAATTGTTTTAGCAGCTAATGGACAGAAATAATGGTTATTTTATTATGCCCCATACCTCTTGCTACTGCCTCAGACCAGGATTTCCCAACTTTGGTAGCTTTAAGAAGCATGGATTTCAAATCCCAGAATTCCACACCCAGCTGCGGAATTCTGGGAGTTGGAAGTTTACATTTTTTAAAGTCGCCAAGGTTGTAAAAGCCTGCCCTAGGCCATCAGTTTTGAAGGTTAAATATTTTCATGGTTAAAATTTACAAAACCAAAGTGCTCGTTGACTTGAGACTAAAAGCAAAATGCCAGAAAGGCTTATTTGTGACCTTCACTTATGCATTCCCCCCATCCCTTGTAGAACATCCTTAGTGAAAGATTAGAACTCAGAAAACAGTCTCCTTCCAAAGGACATTGCTTCTCACTCCTTACAATCAGTAATTCATACTGCCTGAGCTACTCATGGAGGGTGATGCATATGCACTTTGGAGTCTGCTGTAAATGGAAATTGCTGAAAGGCAGGGATTAACAGTCAATTATTCTTAGCATTCTTTTCTGTGGTTGGAAGGCGCCCTCTATAGGCTGATTACAGCACTTCTGGCAAAGTTGCTCTGACCAATTTTAAAATAAAACTGAACAGATTCTTTCAGTCTTTTTTTTAACCAGATGCTCCACAAAGATGCTGAGGTTCAACTCCCTGGACATCCAGAGGACACTAGGTTAGAAAGGTTATTGCTGCTCATGTTACTCTGTGACAAAAGATTACTCAGAGACAAAAGATTAATTCCTTGATGTCTTCGATTATGGTATGACTAAAATTCAGCTACCTGAAGCTTTGTCACAGGGTAGAATCAATAGCCAGTCTTAGCGTAAAGTGCCTTCCAATTTTCTCACATAATATAATATCATGTGCATTGACTTACTGAATCATACAGAGGCTAATTCAGTCTCCTGTCCTTTCTTGAACATTCATTTAATGGTTGTCCAAAGGCCACTGGAGAGATTCCAAATTAACTTGGCAATCCGGTATTCCAGAAGTATTACTCAGACTGAGTTTTGAAAAATATGTTGTCATTTTCATTCAGAATAACAAATATTGTCAATACCTGCCAAGTGATAAAAAACTGAGGAAAAAGGCCATGGAACAAGGGACTTTAAGACCCCCGCCCCAAATACCAAGACCCCCGCCCCCAAATACTAAGATCATATACAATTTGTTTTGAAATAGCTGGGCATTTCCAAGAGATTTTATGACATAATGTTAAGGTTGAGCAGTTCAAAAACCTTTTGATGGATGGGAAATGAGAGAGAACCATAAGAGAACCATCTAATAAGATATGTTATAGTTGTTCTTACATAGTAATCAACATTGCAATAGTAAACTTACATATTCTTGTCATTGCTTTCTTTTGAAGGACAGGAATATATAGTAATATGGACAGAGAAAGTAGAAGAAAAATCAAGTTAAATCCAGCTTGTCCTTCTTTCACTTGCCCACACTCTTATGGAATCCTTACTTATGACTTTCTTGCAAGCCCAAGATTTTATGTCTGTCTGTCTGTCCCTCCCTCATTATTGAAACTTCAATGATAGGATAAGAACACATTTAAGAGAATTGGTTATTTGATTAGGTCATTTGGTCTAGATGGAGGTGAAAAGCACATATAGCCAGCTGTAATTTCTCAAAGGAAAACTTTTGTCTATGGAGCTGGACAACTTTTGTCAATGGTGACCCTGGGATAGCAACCTCAAGGCAGAATGGAGTTTTGCTGAATCAGTGCAAGGCCAATGATATTGAGTTGATGAACTATTACTCTCGCCCTGCACTGATGAGACTATAACTTGCTTATGTTTATGTTGTTCATCACTGTGTGCTTTCTGCACTTCATCACACATAG
The DNA here is from genome assembly GCA_023653725.1 of Bungarus multicinctus. Lineage (NCBI taxonomy): Eukaryota > Metazoa > Chordata > Lepidosauria > Squamata > Elapidae > Bungarus > Bungarus multicinctus. Next base: position 63,869,802 of record CM042844.1, read on the forward strand.
TTTTAACATTTTTTTTACTGTAATGATTTTTTTTTGGTCTAAGGCCACTGGATAGAAATCAATAATGGAACAGAAGATGCCCTGTACAGGAAGGTAATCTTTTATCAGTGTCTTCCAAGAGCTAGTGGCTTTCTTTCTGACCTTGTTGTCAAAGGAAGTTTGCTGCAATGATGCTCTTGTCAGAAATCTCCTTCATGCATTGGATGAATATGCAAAGAGTGAGGCTATACTGCTCATCTGCACCTCTTAAAACACAGGAACCACACACATTAATCACTGCAAGGGGAGAACCTTCATATGTACACCTAAGACTTTGATGCAAATCTGGAATCCTGATTGTGCAGAATTTTCAATAGTGTAGAAACCCTGAAATCCATGAAAGTTCCTCCCTACATATATTCATCTTCAACAATATGTAAAGCAGTGGTCCCCATCCTTTTTTGGCACTAGATACTGCTTTCGTGAAAGACAATTTTTCCATGGACTGTGAAGGGAAGGAGGAGTGTGCGATCCCTCACATACGCAATGTCCAGTTGGGCTCCTATGAGAATGTAATGCCTGATGATCTGAGGTGAAGCTGAGGTAGTGATGCTAGTGCTGGGGAAAGGCTGCCAATGCAGATGAAGCTGCACTTGCTCTCTTGCCACTCAGTTCACCTTCGCTATGTGGCCCAGTTCTCAACAGGCCATGACCTGGGTATTAGGGATCCCTGATCAAAACAGATGAACAAAGGAGCCAAGTGACAAACCTGTGTCATGCCAACCTGATGCAAGATGTGTCCCATTTGTATATGTGCTGTGGTCTTGCCTACAATTAGGATAGGAATGAAAATTATATTGGGATGTGTGCCATTTTGATGAAAGCACTGGATACTATGGACATTTCAATGTGTTGTCACGACCCCAACAACGACTAGATTGGAACCGTGACATCAAATGATGGACATCGATTTTGTGGCAAAGACTGATGCCATGTTGAGGCTGCATTAAAGCATACCACACAGGTGGTGTGAGAGACGAATAAAACATAACTTCACTGAAAATCTATGAGTGGATTCGTATGTTATCGTTCATCCCCGCAATATCAGAAGAACAGCTGACAGAGAAAGTCAGCTCTCTCCTTTATCTCGCTTGGTTGTGAATTCAGCTCCCATTCCTGTGGAATACTAAGAATACTGAATGATGGCTGAAGGTTTGGATGGGGCGGCTGAGTTGCAGTTGGATTCTGTGAGAGAGGAGGAGGAGAGCCAGCTGGGAGCAGTTGGCATTACGGACGGTGCAGACGTTAATTCAGCCGCTGAAGAGACGGAAGGTTCAAATGGACGAACTGATGGTAGCCCAATCCGACCAAAAGCCCAATCTGAAAGAGGAAGTCAGTTTGAATTAACCAAAGAGGTGGGGTTCTTTTGGCAGAAGCCTCCGACTTCTGTACATATGAAGGTGGATAGATTCGAGAAGTAGACAGATAGGAGAGGCAGATGAATAGAGCACTTCTTCATCAAACCTTGGAACTAGCACTCCGGAACTTCTCCGTTTGAAATATGGGGAATTGAGTATTAGTAGCCATACAGACACTACTTCTTTTTTCAGTTCCCTGCCATGGGAAGAGACCGTCATCAGAAAAACACGATACCTGATGGGTCAACTGATTTCGATTCTTCGCTTGCTGAAATTGTGGGGGCATCAGAGCCTAGACAAAGAGGAGCTACGCATAGGACTTCTACTGGTGAAGGTTTAGACTCCTTACCTCAACAGGAACCTCAGGAGGGGGATTGGGCAAACCCCAGAAGAACTGGCCGGTGGGAACAGCGTATGGTTTGGGGTCCACCTCCATTACAAACCTCTTTTGATGGAAATCCTGATCGAATAGCTTTGTTCCTCAGCCAGGTAGTAAATCATTTGGAATTATATGCCACATATTACCTCTCCCAATGGTCAATGATACTGGCAATCACTGGGATTTTGACCAGTGATGCAGCAGATTGGGCGGCAGAACTACATGGTGCTGGGGCTAGGGAATTAATCAATGTTGAGTTATTTCTGGATTCACTTCGGGCTCAATTCGAAGATAAGTCCAGAATACATCAAACTGAAGAGGCCATAATGGCCCTGAAACAAAATGGGAGACCAGCTGTTGAGTACGTAAAAGACTTCAGACGTTTGGCCGGAAAATTAAGAACTTGGCCAGAACGTCTACTGATTAGAGAGTTCAGGGCAGGATTGGATAAAGGATTAAGACAGGCTTGTCTTTACAGGGGTGTACCCCAATAATAACGAACTGGTATAAAACTGTTGTCGAATTAGACATCAGCTTAAAGGAGTTCAGAGAGAAATCTGAAGTTCAGCATCGAGTTAGTTCAACTGAAACTGCTGCGAGAATGAGATGGGGTCCACCAGGAGATCCACCCAATAATGCCAGGGGATACCTATACAGGAACCAGAAATACAGAACCAATATTTAGGAGTAGAGCCGGCCAATCTGATAGAGGAACAAGGTAATACCTCCATCTGTATATAAGGATTTGGCTGAAGTTTTTTGTGAACAAAAATGTGAGATTCTGACACCACACCGTTCCATGGACTGCGCCATCGAACTGATATCAGGGGCAAAACTACCAAAGCCCTGGATGTATGCAATGACACCTAAGGAAATGACTGAAATGCAGAATTTTTTAGACAAAAATCTGGCGCGGGGATTCATTAAAGCTGGATGAGCACCAATAGCTGCCCCTGTACTATTCAGAGAAAAGAAAGATGGTGGTTTACACCTGCGTGTTGATTTTAGGGGATTCAATGTAGTCTGTGTCAACAACCTGTATCCATTACCGTTAATTGGGGAGTTATTGGCTACTTTGTCTACTGGCCGTTATTTCACTAAATTAGACATAAGAGAGGCATATTATTGAGTAAGAGTATGACCAGAAGATGAGTGGAAGACCATATTCAATTGCCCCCCTCGGCAGCTACCAATTTCGAGTAATCCCTTTTGGATTACAAGGAGCACAAGCCGAGTTCATGCAACTCATTAATGATATACTACATGAACATTTATATTGTGGGGTATTAGTATATTTGAGTGATATATTAATTTACACAAAAACAATGGAAGAACACATCCAGTTAGTGAGAAGCGTATTGATGAAAATTGTTAAAGGCCAAATTGTATATAAAATTATTTAAGTGCGAATTCCATTGCACTAAATTGGACTACTTGGGGTACCGAATATCTAACACAGGATTGGAGATGGATCCAATGAAAGTACAAACTGTAATGGAATGGGAAGTTCCCCAGACCAGAAAACAAGTGCAAAGTTTTTTGGTCTTTGCAAATTTTTATCGACAGTTCATACCTAACTTTGCCCAAATTGTATTATCATTAACTGAATTACTAAAAACCAAACAACATAAAGAAAAACTAAAGCCCACTCAACCAATTGCGTGGTCTGAAAGATGTCAAAAAGCCTTTGAAACATTAAAATCATTATTCTCTAAAGCACCAATTTTACAACATCCTGATCCAACAAGAAAGTATATTGTACAGGCGGATGAAGTGATGTGGTGTTAGGGGCTGTGCTATTACAAAAAAATGAAAATGGAACACTACAGCCATGTGCATGCACATCATGGAAGTTTACTATGGCAGAAAGAGGATGGGCAATATGGGAGAAGGAGACTTTTGCTGTGAAGTGGGCATTAAGTACTTGGAGACATTTTCTAGAAGGGGCACAGGAAGTATTTGAAGTATGGACAGATCACCGCAATCTAGAAGCATTACAAAAGCCGAGATGCTTGTCTCCTAAACAGGTTAGGTGGGCCTTGTTTTTTAAATGATTCAATTTCAAATTTTAATATGTCCCAGCAGGACAAAATTTCATGGCTGATGCCTTATCTCTATTACCACAATATCAGTCAACATGATATATTATTATCCAACCCCTTATTGTGGATAAATCCTCCAATGACATTGATCACATGATTCGTCTAAAGGAAACAATCCATGAGACAATACGAAAGGCTACTGCACAAGATGAGTGGCTTAAACACAATTCTCATTTGTGTTCACTTGTAACGGGAATAGCTTGGAAAGGAAACAAAGTATATGTACCAGTTGTATGTAGAAATAAAATACTTACAAAGTGTCATGATGTAAAACAGGCAGGACATTTTGGATTTTTAAAAACACTACATCTGGCACGTCATCAGTTCTGGTGGCCCAAAATGAGAATTGACGTGGAACACTATGTAAAGACTTGCCATGTATGCGCAACAGCTAAACCTCAAGTAGACAAACCAATGGGTCTATTGCAAACAGCCTCGGAACCAACACGTCCGTGGCAAGATGTAGCTATGGATTTTATTGTGGAATTACCAAACAGCAAGGGGTACACTGTTATATGGACTATAATTGACTTATTTTCAAAGCAGGCCCACTTTGTCCCCTGTAAAGGTCTACCATCAGCAACATGTTTGTATTAAAGAATGGTCTGATAAAGTCTAAGACTGTTGGAGTAGGGTACAAGAGGCTTTGGAAAAAGCTTCAAAAGAATATAAAAGTCAAGCAAACAAAAAATAACAAGACATGAAACCCTTTCAGGAAGGAGACAAAGTTTATTTGTCAACCAAATATATTAGATTAAAATTAAACAGTCGGAAACTAGGGCCAAAATATTTATGTCCTTTTGATATAATAAAAGTAATAAATCCTGTGACAGTTAAACTTAACGTACAATCCTGGTTAGGCCGGATTTATCCTGTATTAGTTTACTCAAGACCAAGATCAATAGGACTGACAAGATGCCTTTGAAATTAGTGCATAGAGAAGCGGAACAATTCAAAATAGATAAAATATTAGATCCCCATTAGGTACTATACAGTACCTAATGAGATGGAAAGGATATCCTGAACCAGAGGCATCATGGGTAAATGAGGCACATATAAGTGCAGATAGATTGAAAGAAAAAATCCACAATCTTCATCCTGATAAACCCAAAATTCTTAGATAAAATGTATATCTCAGTATCTCTCTATATGTTGTATTCTTCTATTCTAAAAGAATCGTGGTAGAGGGGGCCACCTGTCATGATCCCAACAATGACTAGGTTGGAACCATGACATCAAATGATGGACATCGATTTTCTGGCAAAGACTGATGCCATGCTGAGGCTGCATTAAAGCATACCACACAGGTGGTGGGATAAGAATGGTGCCGGACACATAGGAGTTAAAATAGTCACTGGAGTGTATAAAATCGCTATGCAACATAATATTACGTTTTACTTTAACAGAGTTTAGTTTCTTTAGAAAGGACTGATATTAGGCAGAGTCATTGGCCGGAAGGTGATTAAAACCATTAGGTAATGATATGTATAAATACAGCTAGGGGTTGTAGCGAAACCCAGAGCTGACTTTAAACAATTTTTTGTTGATTGCTGTTGCCTGTGATTGTGATGTGAGAGACGGATAAAACATAACTTCACTGAAAATCTATAAGTGGATTCGTATGTTATCGTTCATCCCCACAACATCAGAAGAACAGCTGACAGTATGATTCAAATTTAGATGCTGAATTTGACTGTTTGTCATCCACTAGGTTGGAGATGAACATTGAACACACAAAAATTTACAAGGTGAAGCATGCCTGAATTGGAACAGTATGTAGTTGAGCTTGGAAATAAAACAGAGTCAGATCTAGTAAGTAATTGAGTGGAAGATGTCAAGAAAATATAGGGGAGTCATTCTATATAGTGGAAGAAGGCAGTTTTGTATCCATACTGTTGCCCTGAAAAAGGTATGGATGCTTCTGAGCTAAGTTCAAAGACACTTTACCTTTAATAGCTACCTAATACATTGAAGAATAAACTCTTATCTAGCATACTTTAACAACTCAAGAACTTATCACAGAGATAGACACAGTCTAATTGGAATGTCATTGAGGGCCAAAAAGGTGGAATCTAGCACTTCTTCACCAGCACCTATAGTTACCTGATGAGGTAGTTCTTGTCCATGTCATGGCACATTTCCAATGCATAACACAATTGTGGAAAGCCTTGATACTTTGGAAGATACGGGATGAAATAAGCATGGGAGATTGGCATCATTTCTAGGTGCTTCCTTTGTAAATGAAATTTATCAGGCAATCATGAAATCCTTAAGGCAATTGACTTTCAGCTTGCATTTGAAGATATGGAAAATGTCTCAGTCAAAGTAGAATCCACTTTCCAAATGGAACCAAATGGATCTTGTCTGTCAGTTCTATAGCATTAAATCTATCCTCCTACTGTATAATGTAGCATATACAGCATTTCAATTGCACAGGCACACAGATTCTTCAAAGTACAGCTTGATAAAATATTAGCACAACAATGAATTTCTTTCACATTATGGGAAATGTCTTCAGCTACTTGTGATTATTTGGAGGGGGGGGACTACAAAGGAAAGCCATACTGATTGCTTCACCTTGACCTTTACAGATCAGTAGATCATTGAGCAGTTCTTCCAGGAGGTCGCCAAGTTCTCAAAATTCAAAAAGGCAATGGAACTCATCCACATAGTTGGATAACCTTTTAAAAAGAAGAACATTTGTTACTCAACACAGGAGGGATAGTATATTAAGTAAAAATGTCCCTTCATCAGAGCAAAGAATCCAGCATAAGCTTCATGCTTGGTGAAGAAATCAATATAAAGAAAGATAATAATTAATATTTTTTCCTGTAGTGTTTCAGCAAGGTTGCATGCTTTAGATGACCTTCAGTTGTATTAACCTCCATATAATATATTAATCCATGAGTCCCAAGATTTTAATTAATGCATATATATGTATTCAGTGTGGTACAAGCAGCAGTAATCTGTGTCAAATAAAAGGGATATGTTCTTTTATTTTCAACTGTCATTATTATAAATAATTACATCCTCACTGTTACAATGTGATATATGTGAGAACAGCAGCATGCATCAGACCACTTCCAAGTTTATTTTCATTCATTATGAAAAAAAGCCCTCAGTATTTCTGAGTCTGGTTTGAAGGTTAAAGAGAAATCTTCAAACCTGGTTATTAGTGCCTACCATTGTTTTGGTTTCTGAGAAGTTTTGCTCAGATTAAAACATTGCTAGTGGGTTTTGTTACAAAAGTGAAACTAATCTTCAATTCCTTGTGCATCACTTCATTGCTTGTCCTTTATAGACCCAGAAAGCAGTGAAGATCTTCTCAAACTCATCTCTGGTATCATCCTAAAGATATCACACATCTTTCCTGTGTGAGGATGTTTTAGTGTAAGTACATGGCCTTGTTGTTTAATCAGCTCAGTAGCCCATATTATTATACATATAATTACCCTGCTTTTTTCACTCCCAATTTTAATATGCTTTCCAATAAATGCAAAAGGGTGACAACTTTCAGCAAACAATTATATTAACCTTCCTATATCTAGAACCTTCCAAGTATGTCTGTCTATTACAGGTTAGTATATTTTGGGTGTGTATAAGAGAAAAAGAATGAAGAGAGTTTTGAAGCAAGTTTTATAATTAGATCTAAAAGGTGCTCAGAGCTGAAGAAGCTTTTTGGATGGAAAGCGAAACATCTTCAGAGAAAAACCAGAAAGTCCAGTTGCTTCTTGAAAAAGCATCTTTGGGACAACCATGACCTGGATGACTGAGAATCTTCATAAACACATACATCGTTAAATCTCTACCTGCTCAGTGCCATTGGATTCACTCCTCCAACATTTTATTTTTATTTATTTATAACACATTTATATACCGCCCTTCTCCCGGAGGACTCAGGGCAGTGTACAGCCAACTATAACCCACTACACTTTACAAAAGTTAAAAGAAAATTAAATATATTCAGGCTGCTACTAAAATTTATACCCAACCCCAATAAATTACAATATAAAACCCCAAATTTTAAAACCCCAATTTTAAAACCCCACTATCTAAAATTCCACTTTAAAACTCCCACTTAATATCAGCCCAGGCCGGCCTGCTCAAACAGCCAAGTTTTCAGCGCACGTCTAAATGCTCTCAGGTCGGCGGTCTTCCGTTGCTCAGGAGGCAACCCATTCCAGAGGGTGAGTACCTCCACAGAGAAGGCCCTATTCCTCGGGGTCACCAGGCAGCACATAGATGCCATTGGGACCCGAAGGAGGCCCTCCCTGTGGGAGCGCACCGGTTGGTGGGAGATTACCGGCAGAACGCGGTCTTGCAAATAGCCTGGTCCAATGCCATGGATCACTTTAAAGGTCAAAACCAGAACCTTAAAGCAAACCCGGAAGGCCACTGGCAACCAATGCAGCTCGCGCAGGAGAGGTGTCACATGGGAGTTTCTTGACGCCCCCATAACCACTCGCGCAGCCGCATTTTGCACCAGTTGAAGCCTCCGGGTGCTCCCCGCAGGGAGCCCCATGTAGATAGCGTTACAATAGTCCAGGTGGGAGGTGACGAGGGCATGAGTGACCATGCGTAAGGCGTCCTGATCCAGAAAGGGCAGCAACTGGAGAATCAGGTGAACCTGATAAAAAGCCCCCCGGGAGACGGCTGTAATGTGGTCTTCTAAAGACAGCCGTGCATCTAGGAGGATGCCTAGATTGCGAGCCCTCCTGTGGGGGTTAAGATCTCTCCCCTAATAGCCAGTGACGGAGTCAGCTGACTATATCGGGCCGCCGGAAACCACAGCCACTCAGTCTTGGAAGGGTTGAGTTGAAGCCTGTTTCCGCCCATCCAAATCTGCATGGCCTCCAGGCACCGGGACATCACCTCCACAGCATTGTTGGGGTGGTTTGAGATGTAAAGCTGAGTATCATCAGCATAGAGATGACACTGCACCCCAAAACCACGAATGATCTCCCCCAGTGGCTTCACATAAATGTTGAACAAAAGAGGGGAGAGGACTGAACCCGAGGCACCCCACAAACGAGGGGCCTAGGGGTGGACCTCTCCCCCCCTGTCAACACAAATTGCGAATGGTTAGAGAGGAAGAAGGAGAACCACTATAAAATGATTCCTCCAATTCCTAACCCCTCCAACCGCCGCAATAGGATACTATGGTTGATAGTATCAAAAGCCGCCGAGAGATCTAACAGGACCAGGACAGAGGAATAACCCCTGTCACGGGCCCTCCAGAGATCATCAACCAACGTGACCAATGCTGTTTCAGTACTGTGCCCGGGCCTGAAGCCTGATTGGAAAGGATCGAGCTAAGTCACTTCCTCCAGGTACTGAGGGAGCTGACGCTCCACCACACTCTCGACAACCTTCGTCACAAAGGGAAGGTTGGAGACTGGACGATAGTTATTTAAAACAGCCAGGTCCAGGGCAGGCTTCTTGAGGAGGGGTCGCACCACCGTTGTTTTCAAGGCGGTAGGAAGCAATCCCTCTCTCAATGAAGCATTGACAATCCCCTGGAGCCAGCCTCGTGTCACCTCCCTGGAGGTAGAAACCAACTAGGAAGGGCACGGGTCCAACAAACATGTGGTGGTATTCAGCCTCCCCAGCAACCTGTCCACACCCTCAGCGGTCACAGGATCAAACTCCTCCCAGATAACAGTCTCAAGACTTGCCCCGGACACTCCCCCGGGACTATCCAACTGGAGTCCAGCCCGCCCCGAACCTGAACGATTTTGTCATACAGAAATCGGGAAAACTTCTCTGCCCTGCCCTGCAAGAGGTCACTCTAAACAGAACAGTCCTATCATCCTCCCTTGTGTTGGGAAGATTGGTCTGTTTGATCTCTGTTTTGGATTAGAGTTGTGAATCTACCCTGGTTCTCCATTTTGTACTGCCATAGTTCTTATGTCTACTATGCTCTTTTGAGTGCTTATCATCTTTAAAACGGAGAGAACTTCCTCACCCCAGACCTGAGTAACTAGAGGAGAATGGAGCCCTGTGCTTTCTAAAATAACAATATCATGTAAATTGTCTGTGCTGTCTGCAGGCATTAGCAACTCTCTTTTTCTGACCCCTGTTACTGGGCCATTTTCTGCCTTGTCCTATATTTTGTTCATATGCTGGAATTTGAGACAACAGTCACCATTTGCTAAGTATAAGAAATGGTTTTAATGCTGCACACTGACACCTGAATCCTATCAATTTTTTTCTCTGTTTCATTTCTACCAGTAACCAGCCAATTGGTTTGTGCAAGCAATTCAGAGGGGAAAAAAATGTAATCGAGGGTCCTCTTTTCAGAAAGGTACTTTTATCCAATTGTTTTTATCTCAGGAAATACAGCTCTGAGGTCTGTTTCAAAAGATGTCCTTCAGCAGGCGGTGTGAATTGCAGAATCAGTCACACAAATGGCCCACCATATATAAAAATAACCAATATATCAAGTGAGCTGGAGCCAAGCAGCAGTTAAAATAACTCCTAGATCACTAATGCTAAGCTCACAATGCAGCTCAACAGACAGATGTGTTCTTGAAATGAAATGCATAGGCTGTGGTTTTTCTTTTCTTTTCTTTTTTAAGCTTGATTTATATTAGGGCTTCATTTTTTATTCAAGATAGGAAGCATTTTTTAAAACACATGCTGAAAATTGTAAAAAGATTGCCTTAACTGCATGAAATTCAAAGTAACTGTAAAATGGATAGGGTGATATGTCTGTCTCTAACAACAAAAAAATGTTAAAATAATATTTGGGTTACAAAGCACATACACTTGAAGTCCCTTCCCCCCGTTAGCTTAGATAGAATCTAAGAATCAGCATTTTAAATATATTGTGCCAAAAAATTTATTTGAAGAAGAAATGTAGGAATGTAATATTCTAATTAGCTGAAATCATTACATTCTTTTTCTGACATGGAAATAATGTGATGGAGAAGGTGTATATATGTACAGTATAGAGGGAGTCTTCAACTTACGATCAGATGCTTAGCAACTGTTCAAAGTGATGATGGATTTACCTGGGACTACCCTGTTCTGAAGTTCTAATTGTCCCTGATGAGGTCCCCACAATCACATGACTGCATGTTGGGTGTGTGGCAAGTAGCTGTTTGCAGCATCCCACAGTCATGACACAATAATTTACGAAGGTTTTGCTGAAAAGTGATATTTATTTTGGCAAAACCAGTCCATAACAAACCCTTGGTTTGTTTGCTTTACAACCACAGGTTTGATTTGAAACCACAGTCTTTGTTTTAGACTTAGTCTTATATACCCCTTCACAGGGCTTTAAAGCCTTCTCTAAGCAGTTTACAGAGTCAGCTTCTTGCCCCCAACAATCTGGGTCCTCATTTTACCCACCTCAGAAAGATGGAAGGCTGAGTCAACCTGGTGAGATTCGAACTGCCAAATTGCAGTAGCCAGTAGTCAGCAGAAGTAGCCTGCAGTATTGCACTCTAACCACTGTGTCACCGTGGCTCTTCGTTTTATGATCACAGCATTCATTTTATGACTGTGGCATTTGCTTAGTGATCATCTCAAGAAAGGTAGTGGATTTAAGTTATTTATATAGGTGACTCGTTTTATAGTCACCATGACTTGTGATTTATGACTGTGTTGGGCAGGCTCAATTATGGTTGTAACCTGAGAACTACCTATGGATTTTCATAATAAAGCAAAGTATGAATTGAGTTCCTGTAAGCACTATGGTGATCTGATACTTTGTTGGCTAGAAAGTCATTTTTTTGTGAGGGGAATTGCTGCTGGATGCTGGAGAGGGTAGGGTAGGATAGGATAGGATAGAGTAGAATAGAGTAGACTAGAGTGGAGTGGAGTGGAATGGAATGGAATGGAATGGAATGGAATAGAATAGAATAGAATAGAATAGAATAGAATAGAATTCTTTATTGACCAAGTGTGATTGGACACACAAGGAATTTGTCTCTAGTGCATTAGTTCATAGTGTACGTATAAACAGCATGTAATAATGGGTAGCATGGCTGAGAATCAGAACTGCATCAAGCCCACACTCACAAAACAGCCTTATGGACATTAAGCTCAACCAAACCTTGTATCCAAATAATTTTATGGTATTCTTATTTACAGTATATTTTGCATTTTGGGGGGGATTAAGACCCTTCAGACTGGCAAGGTTTTACTGTATTCATCAGGCAAATTTTCATCTCATTAAAAGCATTTATGATAGCATAAATTTGATTTTAAAAGTTTTAAATATATGGTTTTAGATAATGCAGCAAAAGAGTGTTTAGTATATGGGTCTTGGAAAGATAACAATAGATTCAAGGCTGGGGTAGAGTTAGGATTTCTCTATCTAGACATGAGGTATGAGAAGAAGTGAGACTATGTTTTATTTAGAGACAGTGATCAGCTATTAAAAGTGTTTTTATCTGCTGGGATGAAGAAGGAAGTTACTCCTTTTTTCTTTCTCCTTCCCTTTTTCTTTTTTCCTTCGGTGTCACACACCCTTTTTTTTTCTTTTCTTTTCCTTGTTTGTATTTTTTGTAGTTTGTATTGACTTTTATTTTCTTCATTTATAATTCTTAGTAAAAAAAAGGTTAAAAAGGAAAGTATGAATGGAATGCTGTATAAGTGGGAAGATATTGACATGTTATAACATAGTGGTGGCTAACCTTTTTGGGCTCCTGTGTCAAAAATTGTGCATGCACTTGCATGCTCGCACTCACATGTCAGCACCCAGAAGGCAATGCCCCCCCTCGCTCCTATGCATGCGCACGTAATCCCCCCCTTTGCCTGCATTACGCCTCACAGCTGATTTTTGGCTGGTTTGAGGCCTTTTTCAGCCTCCCAAAGGCTTGAGGAAGGCTTCTGCAGGCTGAAAACTAGCCCTGTTTTGTCACTTCTGGTTTTTTCGGAAAAATAGGAAGTGACAAAACGGGGCTAGTTTTTGGTCTGCAAAGCCTGCAGAAGCCTGCAGAAGCCTTCTTCAAGCCTTTGGGAAGCCAAAAAAGGCCTCAAACCAGCTGAAAATCAGCTATGAGGCACATGCATGTCCAGTGAGGTAAGTTTGCTTGCAGCTCGCATGCTGGCACAAATGTGTGCCACCTGTAGCACGTGTGACAGAGGTTTGCCATTATGGTTATAACACATTCTTTGTGACTTATGACCATTTTTCACACTTACAATTGTTGCAGCATCTTCATGGTGACATGATTAAATTTCAGATGCTTGGCAATGGACTCCTATTTATGACAATTGCAGTGTTCCGGGGTTATGTGATCACCTTCTGACAAGCAAAGTCAATGGGGAAGCCATATTCACTTATTATTATTGTTATTAACTTAACTGCAGTGATTCACTTAACAACCATGACAAGAAAGGTTGTAAAATTAGGCAAAATTCACTTATCAAATATCTTGCTTAGCAACAAAAAATTGGGGTTCAATTGTGATCGGAAGTCGAGGACTACCTATGTAAGAACACAATAGCAATTTCTTATTCAAGGCTCATGAAAAATTATGTTCTGAGGCTCACTGTCCCAACAGAAATGTAATGGATAGTCATCGTGGTTAGTGGGCTTTAATAGCCTTATTTTGCATAGATATGTCTAGCTTTAAACTCTTCCTTTTTAAACTCATCTATGCTGATTTTCATAGTCAAATAGCCCCAAGTTCAACCAGGTACTCTGCAAAGATACGATTTTTTAATTATCCCTTTTTATTTTCTTTTGAGCTATCCTTTATATATTGTACCATTGCACTAGCTTAAACTGAACCCTTGTTGTCATTTTAAGGCCTGTTTTTCCTCTTAGCAATATTCTTTCAAAGACTTTAATGCTTCTTGTTGTTTCTGAAGAAAAGAAATATAGTTGTCATTGTTGTCCAGGAATCATCAATGTATTAGCTCTTCAAATATGAAGCTGCTAAACAAAAAGAGACTAACTGATGAATTTTTTGTTGATTAATAAAGAACATATTCCCACATTATTTCTTCATTCATGTGTACATTCAGAGACAACTTTGCAAAGGCTTTCAAGGAAATGCACTGAGCTTGCCACAGGATGCGACTGCTTGCTTAAAGGATGTTTATTTATTTATGCCAGTGTGGCTTGGGAAGCAAGATATGCCACAAACATCCACTAGATGGTGATTTTGCTCTGTGAATGAAGCATCAGCTTGAAACTTTAGACAAATCTGCAAGGGAAGGCAAGTAGTCTGAGTACACTGCAATAATTACCCAAGTTAATATTTCTCTATATCGGATAAAGAAGGACTAGTTTTTGAAGTCTCCAAATTAAATCCAACAGGATTAAAGTAAGGTTGCAAATTATTCTCAATTCATTGGGTTCTTGCTCCTGATCTTCTGAAAAGAACCCAAGGCAATTTATGTTGCAATCAAGATCAAATGGACTCGTTCAAATGATTCATTGACACTATACATACATACACATATTATACATATACCTCAATCGATCATAAAGAGTATAGGTACTTTAAGTTGATTGAAGAGAGGATGATTACTTTTACTATAAAAATACTCACTGCAATGCTTTGCTGTCTCATATCTCGGATGAGAAATGTATAATATCTGAAGAAAAAATAGAATAGAATAGAGTAGAATAGAGTAAAATAGAATAGAATAGAATTCTTCATTGGCCAAGTGTGAACTGCTTGACATGTAATAATACTCACATAGTGCTGGTTGCTGCTTCTTAAAGCAGCTGCATATTTTGTTGGGGGAGGGGAGGGACTGCATATATATAAGTGTAGTGTGATCTGTGAAAAGACATACCTTGTTTAAGCAGTTGGCAACAGGTGCTATGTACCAATAAAAGAGAATATTTGTAGCTCATGGTTGAAATGAGAGGTACTTGGCTGTCTCTGAGCTTGGTTGTTTTCTTACAGATGTTTCATTACCCTAACTAGGTAACATCATCAGTGCTAGCAAGGAGTGCTGTTTGCTGTCAGCTTATATTCTGGTGTCTTGCCAGTCTATGTGGGTGTGGGTATGGATGTATGGATGGTTTTAGAGATTTTATGGTTGGGCTGTTTACTGACGGCTCTTTGGCAGTTGCTCATTGGGATATTGTTTATTTGATTGTTGGTCTGAAGTTAACCTTGGAGTTAATCTATGCTGATCTGAGTGCTGGTTACTGGTGGAGAGGTGCTGGAGTCCTTTTCTCTTTGAGGCTGGTTGATTGTCTCTTTTGTATAGTATATAGATGTTGTTAATGTCTATTAATGGCTTCTAGAAATTCCCTGGCATTTTTGGACTTGGCTTGGTCTAGGATTGTCATGTTTTCCAATTGAAACTATGGTTGAACCTGTCTATATGTTATGAAATTAAAGAATTAAAGGTGCTATGTGTATCTTTTCTCTTTGGAATTTGAAATGCTTACATAGTCCTATCCTTTATAGTAACCCCTTTCCCTCTGGAAAAAAAATGATGTTGATGTTAATCTCTGAAAATGTTTTATCTGTTGCAGCAGATTGTAGTAGGCATCTTAATCTCATCTGTGTATAATATCCAGAGGCCATGGTTACAATTAATAAACCCCACTCACTTACCAAAATAATATTTCTCAATAAATGTGCATTAATTGTGCTATGAATTATTTAGAGCTATCTTATATATATTGCAGTTACCTTATTTTGTGTGTTTGTGTGTGTATGTGTGTTTGTGTGTATGAATAAACATTGTAGGTTACTGCATTTTTTAATAAGGGGAGGGTATTAATCCACAATTTGTTATTGGACTCTTCAATTTCAGGAGAGATAATTTCTATGATAGACTCTTAATTTCTTTACTTCCTGTTAGGATAATTGAGATGGCTCTTTTTTCCTATAACAGAAATGGACTAAGTTGAAAAAAAGAAAGCAAAAGAAAGACACATAAAAAATATACCTGCCAAATTCTGGGCAAGAGAGAATTTACATTTAAATAGCTTGGTCAAAAAGGACATTTTTTCCCCTTCTGAGTGATTCAACTTGTCAATTTTTGAATTAAGATAGATGCCCTTATCTCTTTAGGATTTTGTAACAATTACTGCAAAGATTCAGTATTCAGTGTTAAAAATTAGTGAGTAACCTACTTTTTATACGTCCTGAGATGCAGCAACATTGATAGAACTGCATTGAATTAAGAAAATTAACTCAATTACTGGCTGATTTCCTTGGATCTAGCTATGCTTGATTTCTGGGTGTGATGTAGCAGTACAGTTTTTTTTAAGGATAGTTTTTTTTAACTTTACAGATAGTTTCCCAAAACTAGCCCATTCTTAGGTTTCTAGATTAACTGAGCTTCTCCATGTATGTTATTATAGTGGAATAATAAGGAAAATAAGATGCAATCTACATAGACTTCTGTAAAGCCTTTGATTCAGTGGTACATGACAAACTACTCCTAAAACTAAAATCTTATGGTATCTCTGGACACCTGCACAACTGGATAGAATCATTCCTGACAAACAGACAACAAATGGTCAAAATTGGGAGCGTCCTATCAAATTCTGTACCTGTCAACAGTGGTGTCCTCCAAGGCAGTGTTCTAGGACCAACTCTTTTCATACTCTACATAAATGACCTCTGTGATCATATCAAGAGCAACTACGTTCTCTTTGCTGATGATGTAAAGCTATTCAACACCACAGACAATACTGCTACCCTTCAAAAAGACCTTGACTATGTATCAGAATGGTCAAACAAATGGCAACTTCAACAAATAAATGCTCTGTCCTACATATTGGCAAAAAAAATCAGAAAATAAAATACAGGCTGAATAGTCAAGATCTTGTTGGTGATCCAAACTCTGTCAAGGATCTTGGAGTACTTATCTCAAATAACTTAAGTGCTAGAGCCCACTGTAACTACATAGCCAAAAAGGCATTAAGAGTTGTTAACCTAATCTTACATAGCTTTTTCTCTGGTAATATTACTCTAATAACTAGAGTGTACAAAAATATTTGCTAGACCAATACTCGAATACGGCTCATCAGTCTGGAACCCACATTACGTATCTGATATTAATACAGTTGAGAAAGTCCAGAAATATTTCACAAGAAGAGTTCTCCACTCCTCTACTCGTTGCTGAATACCTTATGCCACCAGTCTTCAAATTCTAGACCTAGAAAACCTAGAAATATGCCATCTTCGGTCCGATCTAAATATAGTATATAAAATCATACATTGCAATGTCCTACCTATTAATGAATACTTCAACTTCAACCATAATAACACAAGAGCAAACAATAGATACAAACTCAAGGTTAATCGCACCAAACTTGATTGCAGAAAATACAACTTCATCAACAGAGTGGTCAATGTCTGGAATACTCTACCTGACTCTGTGGTTTCTTCCCCAAACCCCAAAAACTTTAACCTTAGACTGTCTACTATTGACCTCACCCCTTTCCTAAGAGGTCTGTAGGGGGCGTGCATAAGCACACAACATGCCTACCGTCCCTGTCCTATTGTTTTTATATATGTGTGTGTGTGTGTGTGTGTGTGTGTGTTTTCGTAGATTTTCACGAGTACAGGTATGCAGGTCTTGATGTGTTTGTGTCTTTCGGCACAAGCACAAAGCCGAAAGCACCAGCCTGTAGATGGCGAGTGAGATCTCGTCCAAACATTGCCCAGATAGTCTCAATCTTACACAGCAAAAGACCTGAACACACCAAGACCTGCATACCTGTACCTGTGAAAATCTACGAAAACACACACACACACACACACACATATATGTATAATTTTTCTTAAATAAATAAATAAAATAAAAACAAAGGTTAAAAAAAAAAAGAAAATGAAAAACAGGAGGAGTTTGGTTTTATCTTGATTTTTGAGGTTATTAAGTGATCCCACCCAATCTGATCTAATACATAAACAAAAAGCTGTTTTCTTTCCAGGTTTTTGTTATAAAAGTTCAATTGCACTCCAAATTCCCCTATTTGTATTTCATCTTACTCTTCTGGATTACTGGTGCTAGATCAGTATAACAATTTCACTTTTATATTCCAATATAAAAATCTTTGCATTTCCCATTATAGAAGAATTTACAAATACTAGCATACATTTAAAAAAAAGGTTGAACCAAATTTTCACCCAAAAATATTAATCAAATTTAGTATTCCTAACATTAAAAAAAAAACTCACAAGGGTGGAAAATTACTAATCCTGCCAGTATTTATTTATTGAACTAGGAGTGAAAAGAATCAGATTCTCATCTATACCCATATGCATAGAAATTCATGAGATAAGTTGGAACAAGCTATCTTTTTCTTAACTGAATTCTCCACTCCAAGTCCAACAGGAACTTGTTTCAGTAGCCTTGAGCTCCTGAATGAGAGGCAAAATATCAAACAAGCGGGACTTAACTCAGAATTTCAAAGCTAACAAATCAAAGCTCTCTGCTTTGATGGACAAATCTGTCAGTATCTTTTTCTCCCACATTCAGATTTTTATTAAAAAACAAACAAACCCTGAAAGCCTTTCTAAACAAATGCTTTCTATTTTTCTTGTGAGGAAATTTGGAAATATTCATAAATATTTATACAAATCCAAATGATTAAAAAAAAACCAAAATCTTATCCATTTCAAGTGGGTATAAATTGGCTCTTTCCTTGCTTCTATTATAAAGCCAAATATTTCCAAACAGCGTGAAGATGTTTGAATTATGAAAGTATCCTATACCCTATTTGGATAGCACATCAAACATTGGCTATATTTTCTTCCTAAGATGAAAGGGAAATTCTTGGCTTTGGAAGTAAAATACGGATTCTTTCTCAGTCTTCTCTGCTAACCTTTGAAAATTCTTTTGGAGACTGAAAATCATTTGGAAATGCACACATATTTTTTATTCATGATCAGAGATAAAAAGCAAATATGAGTTAATAAAATGTAATTATGTTCTGGGCGCAACCAGGCCATCTAAAGCATCATGGCTGAATTATTTGTTGTCACATTTTCCCAGCAGCTATACAAAACTTGGCTATTCTGAGAGTTATATAATGATTTGTATTAAAAACAGAATAGTTCATCCAATCTATCCAGTTATTCTATTGAATAAATTTTAATATTGTTTCCATCCAAGTTCTTATAGCAGATAATTATAATAAAATACAATTTATTGATTAATTTCACTCCTTTCATATGGACAAATAATTTTATCCAGGACAGTTTTGTACATTCATCTCTTAGAAATGCAGGTAAAAAAGCATTATTTGTAGACAGTAAGTACTTTGACAATTTGTATTGTTTTCGCTTTCTGAAGAAACTTCTTTAATAAAAATGAACTGAATCAGACAATAGTTGAATATTATTATTACCTCTTTTATTCATTAAACATGAAACTCAGTCAATTGAACACTTAAAAATGTATCACAGATACCAGTGACTGGTGCTAATGGTTGATACGGGTTGCTGCCAGCGTCCTAGATATCAACCAAGTATCTTCTTAAAATGTACAATGTTTGAGTAGTGCAGTTTTTTGCAATTCCGCTGGTGTTATTGCAGGAAGCTGCAATTTCTTGATGTATTTTGTAAAATTCTTGGACATGGTACCAAGTGTCCTGATGACAATGGGTATCACTAGTACATATTTCATCCGTAACAGTGTAGTTTCGATGGCCAGGTTGCAATATTTTGTGATTTTTTTCCAGTTCTTTTTCTTTGACTCTGGCTCTCCTGGTATAGCGATATCAATAAATCATATGCTTCGGCCCTTGAAAACCATAATATCTGGCATGTTGTGTTCCAAATGGTGATCTGTCTATATTCTAAAATCCCACAAGATTTTTGATAACTTTTTCCACTTTATGTTCCCATGACTTTTCAGATACAGGATACATAATTTTTTACATAATGACCAATGGATTAATTTAGCAACTCAATCATGTCTAGCTTTGTAGTCAGTTTGGGTGATTTTGCTGCACTTACATATTAAGTGTGAAATAGTTTCAACTTTGTCATTGCAAAATTGGCAGTTTGGATTGTTAGTAGATTTTTGTATCTTCATTTTCATGGCATTAGTTTGTAGTGCTTGTTCTTGAGCCGCAAGTATTAAACCTCCCATTTCTTTCTTGATGGTTCCTCTCTTAAGCCATGCCCATGTCAAGTTGTTATCACATTTTTCTTCAATGTTTTTCAAGTGCTGTCCATGCAAAGCTTTGGTTTTCCATTTAATCTGTCATCCAGCTGTTCTTTCTTATATTCTTCCTTTGTTTCTGCTGTTTTTGTAATGTTCTCTGTTTTCACAGCCTGCAGCAATTTTTCTGTACTTTGGTTCACATAATCATTCAAATTTCATTTTTCTTCTTCTACAATTGATGGATTTGCAATAGCCATCTGTCCCCATATTCTTCTTGGCAGGTATAACCTGTCGATGTCACTTCATGGATGTAAAGTGTGGTATATATTCAAAAATTTACGCATTTTCCGGTCATGGTTTTCCAGTTCAGCCACAGTCCAGTTGATGATTCCAGCTGGGTAGCATATCACTGGAACTGCCCATGTACTAATGGCTTTAATTATGTTTCCAGAATTCAGTTTTGATTTTAATATTTTGCAGACACTCCTGATGTATTCCTTTTGGGTTGACTCTTTGACTTTTCCATTATTGTTGTTGTTATTTCCATTATTGTTGTTGTTGTTGTTATTATTAATGATGATGGTGAATGAGTATTTCAAGATAAATTGGTTTTCTCCTTCCTAGGCATCTTACAATTGTTGGAAAAGTAAGAATAATATCACATAAAAGCAAGAATGTGAAAATTATCTCACATTAATAAAATGTATTTAAAAAACAGACATCCAATCAAACAGGTTCATCCATACTTTTCTCAAACCTTCTGCAATAATTCTGCTAATTTTCCAAAAGTCGTACTCTTAATATGAATGCAGACAGAGTCCTCATCTCCCAACCTGGCACTTTCCATATGAGTTGAAACTGAAGTTCCTAACATCTGTAGTCCATGGGGTAAAATGGTTATGAATTTTGGGCAATTCAGTTCCAGGAGAATCTTATGGTACCAGGCTAGGGAAGTTTGAAGTTTGCTTAATCTATGTTTCCCTTCGAGAGATGCATTCACTCAGCAGAGCAAAAGCAATTTATTTTTAGTCATTGATCTGCCTCTATAAAAGTTAAAAATAAAGATAAAACATAATAAAAGACAAGTAAACCCAAATTGAATTAAAAAGATGTATTGACCATGATGATCTCAAGTAAAACTTTTTAGATCAGACTACTTTGAACACTGAGATTATCAGCACTAAGCTTCAGCAATGTCATAAATATAGCTACAAATTAACAAGAGTGTTAACAGTTGTTATTATTAAACTTGGAACAATTAAGTCAAAATTTTCCTAGCGAGGTCCTACTGAATCTTGCTGGTTATTAAAGAAAATTTGTTAGCTCTATAAGAGAGCTCATTGCTTTAAAACACTAAAAAAATAATTGAGATAAAAACAGTCCGGATGGCTTTAGTGTTAATGAATGTGTCATAGTTTTTGACAGGAATGGCAGTAAAGAAACACATGCCTATTGTTTCAAAATTTTTCACTTTCAAAGTTGTTTCAAAAGGCAACTAGATTTTGTTTTCCTTGAAGATATTTCTCTTCTCATCCAAGAAACCTGTGCAATTCTGATGCTTCTTTACTCCCATTCTTGAAGTTTATTGGATAAGAAGGGAAACATCTTTAAGGAAAACAAAGTCGAACTGCCTTTTGAAAAAACATCTTTGGGACTATCATGACTTGGATGACTGAGAATCTCCATAGGGACTTAAAAAGTTATTCATTGCATGGGATTTTCTGGACTTTTCTTTCTAGGATCTCACTCACAACACAAGGCAATGCAACAAGCAAACTTCAGAATGCTTAGGAATTTTGGATGGGATTCAGATTTTGCTGTCTAGCAGGCAACTTATTTACCTAAGAAGGATATGAAGCTGTTCTAACTGCAACATCTATCCACCACTGATCACCAGGACTGATTTATTTACTCCAGCTTCCTAAGCAGCTATCTCCTTCATCCTTCAGTGCTCCACGTGGGCCCCTTCTACATGCAGCAGAAGAGGACAGCAATCCAAAACCATATATCTTCAGGCAAAGGTGTATGTTAGCTGTGTTCCCCAGTTTAGAAACTTTAAACAAGCACATTCATCTATTTCCACTATGCCACTTTTACATATGTTCATTTATGACTTTTTCCCCATTATATTTCTGCATTATTTTTAAATCTCAAGAAAAGAGCATCTAAAATGGTCAAGGTTGATTATATTTATTTTTTAATTTTATAGATTTTTTTTTAGTTTAGAGACAAGGTGAGTAAGGGCAGATGAGGCAGTGAGGAAATACATTTTGTGTGGTATTTTACACCATCCATTGAAAGTGCACATTATTTCTACTTAATCTAGTCAAAGCTATTTGAACAGAGCAAGAAAGTTTAGTACATCACTGGTTGGAAATACACAGGCCACAATAAATGGTTGCCAACCAGGGTGATTTCAAATGAGAATTACAGAAATTTGTTATGGAGTATACTAAGACTGCCAATGATTGCTAGTACTATAAATCAAGATGACTCTATATTACAAAGCACTAAGCAATGGCCTTTATTGGGAAAGCTTCCCTAGTTTCCAGACAGGTTCAGATATGAGTAGGTAGTTACAAGAGGGAGAATTATGTCTTCTTCATTTACCCAAAGGCAGTTGTCCTCAGCCTCTCCTTCTGCTGGAGCAGAAAAATGGTTTGGTTTTCAAACAAAGGAGTAAATTCCAGTTAGGAGAGAAAGGATGGTAAAGCACCATAAGCTTTTATCTGACTAATTTCATCTCTCAAAAAACTTGGAACAAATAGCAGTAATTACACTGTAAAAAAGAAAGGAATGTGCCTGGGGAGACATTATATTCAGAAACAGTAAGCAATCCAAAGTTATATAGATCTTTCTCACCCTAAAAATCCATCTGATTAGAATACCATCCTATTCATGCTGAATTGTTTTTTTATTGATTTGCACATCCTGATTCTTATCTGCATATTTACTGATCTTCTATCATGATTCACAAGTTTGAATTCCTCACATTTTTCCACTATTGATATCTTGCAACATGTAATTAAATTTTATGTTCTGCAATACATACTGATAGATTTTGTCAGCTGTAAATATCTAATCAAGTGTGATGCAGCCTGTAACTCTTTTCTCCTAAAGTGAATGAATATCAATGTTTCTTTCCTACTTCTCATTGAAGTTATCACATGTGGTTCCTCTGTACTCATTAGAACAATTTTCAAAGCATATTTTCAGTTCTGCAAAGTCAAAATGTGGGTCTTGCAAGCCTTACACCATTGCATATGATGCTACAGCTAATTCTTTCATCTAGCTCGAAACGAATGCTTGAATCCAATTTTAATAAACACATCTTCAGCTTTTGTATACATAATGAAATTAGCCAAATATTCAAGAACTACACATTTCTTCTATTAGAAATACATAAAAGTACTTCATATATTAAGAAATCCAGAAATGATATGATAATTAGGCAGCTGGTGATGAATTTGTTGATGAATCACAAGTTATGCCTGTGTCTGCAGAGGATAAAATACAAAATGTACACTTGTTTTGGCACTTATGTATTGATAGCACACTGGGCTGACAGCTGAGACAAATAGTGTTTCCAGAAGCAGTGTGAGCTGTTTCTTTGTGAATTAATAAGCTGGAAGGCTGAGCTTAGAAAAAAAAGGCAAGACAGTTGAAGAAGTAGAGGGGAAAAAATGGATGCCTCTCCATTTGAGCAAACTCAAAAAGATTTGTTCCATCTGCAAAACTTGCCTTCTTCATCCTGATGGCAGGCAGAGGCCCAAAATAAAATCCAATTTCATATAGAAGTAGTCTTTGACTTACAACCACTCATTTAGTGGCAGCTCAAAGTTACAACTGGAAAAAAATGACTTATGACTATTTTTCACAGTTACAACTGTTGCGGGATCCCGATAGTCAAATGATCAAAATTCGGATGTTTGGCAACAGGCTGATATTTACAATTGTTATGTATCAAAGAAGAGTGAGTTTTCACTCTGGTCCGCTGATCAGGCAGGAAAATACTGTGCTCTGAATGGATGGCCTGTCTGACAGTGCCTATAAAAGAAGAGCTGTCAGACGGGGTCTTTCATTGGGTTGCTGTTACTGAATAAAGATGTTTCCTGTTATACTTCGTCTCCGTCTCTTCCTTTGCCCACAACTTAACAACAATGGTTGCAGTGTCCCAGGGTCCTGTGATCATCTTTTGCAAAACAAAGCCAACAGGGAAGCCAGATTTAGTTCACACCATATTACTGAGTTAACAACTACAGTGATTCACTTTACACTATGCCAATAAAGGTTGTAAAGTGGGACAACACTCACTTAACAAGTCTCTTTACTTAGTAACAGAAAGTTTGGGCTCAACTGTGGTCATACGTTGATGTCTACCTGCATAATGTTTCTGAGCTATAAGGTAACTCTAAACAGTTCTAATCTTTGGTGTATAATCTTTGTTCCTGAGGTGAGGAGTAAAATTCAAACTCAAAATTGTTAGAAATAAAACAAAGGTTTTATTTGAAGCGTTTGCAAAGGCTGGAGGATCTCAATACACACAGGCAAAAGACCACACCCGGTTACAGATCTCAGCATATTTTATACAATTCTATTACCGGCCACTTGTCCCTCCTCCTCAGGTCCAGTTGATAGGCCCAGATCAGTCACATGCTAAGAGTCTGCCTATAATCTACTATCGTACCTAAAATTGAAAAATTAATTAAGCACTTCTTGCTAAGCACCTAGCCCCTTCATTCCTCACCTCTTTGGTATTCCCTTATCTTGTTTTTCTGCACAACCCAGTACTGCTATATATCTCAAGCCAGGAGCTGTGTATATCATACACAGGGGTCATACATTGGTCAAACATGGCTGTGCTTCGGATATGCTTCAGATATGTAATAGTGTGGCTAGAGTTTAAAATATTAACTCTAGGTAATTTAAAAAAGAATAATCTTATATAAATTGTATAATATATCATTCATAAACTATATGCTAGTCTACATTATGGAAAATTACAACTTGTTATGTTGTATCTTACACCCAGAGTCCTATAAGACAGTGGTCACCAACCGGTGGCCGTGAGAAAATTTTGGTGGGTTGCAGAGAAATCTCACCCCCAGAGCACCCCCCAAAGCAATTAATCCAGGCTGCACATAAACACAAGGCTGTGCTGCCCACATGGCCCACAAACTCACGGCAAGCAAATTTTATGTGACAGACTCAGATAGCCAATGGCAGATAGATAGATCACTGAATGATTCAGTGAGCAACTCAATCTGCCTGCCTGCTTTGCCTCATTTGGGTAAAAGTTGCTCTTTTTTAAATAAAAAATTCAATATTTACATACATGGTGTGTTGTGAGTTAATTTTGTGAGTTTACTTGCTAGCAAATTTTATAAGTTTGCTTGCAAGCAAATTTTATGTGACAGACTGAGCTAGCCAATGGCAGGTAGATAGATCTCTGAATGAATCTTTGATTCTGTGAGCAACTCAATTTGCCTGATTTTGGGTAAAAGTTGCTCTTTTTTTATAACAAATTCAATATTTATATAAATATTTATAATATTTACATACAAGCCATGCCCAGCCAGTCACATGACCACCAAGCCACACCCACAAGTTAGACCATGTACACAGAACCGGTTAGTGGTCCCTGGGATTTAAAATTATGAGTTTGGTGGTCCCTGAGATCCAAAAGGTTGGTGACTGCTGATCTAGAAAGTACAAATATATTAAAAACACCACCTTTCAAACAAGAATTGTTTTGGGTTGATTGAAAGAACACAAATAGTTTAAATAGATTAATGTTAACTGCAGATTGGTTAATGAATGGCAGAGGAGCCTTTCACTCACATAAGATGCATGTCTCTAGGACATGGGTGTCCAATTCGTTGCATCACGTTGTCATCACAAGACGTTTCACGATGTTTTTCCTATTCATGGAGCTGGGGTGGGCATGGCTTGTGCATGACACATCAGGCTCACAGTCTGCCAGTTTGACACTCCTGAATCTAGGATATTGTAAACTTCTTGCCTTCTTAGAATTTAGTCAGCCTGGCTCTTGCACTGAAGAAAATGCTGCAATTGTAGTTTTGCATCATATTCTTGGAAAATGCAAACAGGTATATTTCCACTAGCAGGAACTTGAACTTCATTTCATCTTCCAGTTCTGAATTTCTCTCTCCTCTTTTCCCCCTTCTTCCCATTGCTACCTGATGTAAAAATAGCATTGTTTCTCCTGACAATGACTGTCTCATTCTTTGGTAGTGACTATGTCCTATTATTGGCAATCATCTTTTAGACTGCCTCACACATTAATAGAAAAGTGGGAACAGTTTCTGGACACCGTATACTGGCAGCGAGAAGTGAAGTGGGTGGCCACGCGAATGGAGCCAGAGATCTTAACAGCATAAACAGTTAGAAATAGTAATTTGTGAAGGTCTCTGTAACCTGGAGGCTTCAACTATCTGCTGCCTGTCTGAGTTGTTCATAGTATGACTAAAGATCTCTTGAAAATTTATTACTTGTAAAATTTACTTCATGAACTTGATTTCCTTCTATTTGCTTTGTACTATCACAATTATCAGCACCACATTCCTTCCCTATTACTTCTCAGCTCACAAGCACATAAACTGCACAAAAGTTCCTTTTGATTCAGTCATCTAAAAGTTAATCCAAATAATGTGTAATCCAGATATGAATTTTATCAAATGAAAAGGAAATGCTATTTTAAATGTGGAACAATTTTTTTCTTGCCGCCTTTGGTTTTGTTTTCACAAAGTAATTTTTTATTGTTTTCAGGGTGTTTTTTTTTTCAATATATGAAACTGGTCAGTTGCAGAACAATTTGTGAAATTTATGCAGGGTGACTGATATTGGCATCTCTTCCATTCAATCATTCAATATATAAATTCCTTCTTTCATAATTACTTTCACTTGGTCTTACTCATGCCTTCTTTGTAAACAGCTGAGTGCAGCTTTCATAGACATACAGAGAGAGCAAGAGAGAGAGAGTGAATGCATGGTAGAATGACTGAATATTTTTAAAAAGTATTTTGGCTTTAGATAATTCTCATTCTCCCTTAGGTAAGGAAAAATAACAGCACAGCACAGACTGACACAGAAGAAATAAAAGAACAATTTATCATTCTCACTAAGGGAAAGATTAAATGTCTTTCACATGTGATGAATAATGACACAGGACACTGAATATTGAAAAGGAACACTTGGGGAAAAACCCCCTCTACTGACTAGTTTTGAAAATCCAAAATAATACCAGTTTGGGGACTTCACATACTGCAGAGTTTTTTTTTTTAATGTATTGGTTAAAGAATGACTGGAATCTTGCAGCTCTTCTCAAAGTCATCAAGGATATTATTTATCTGAAAACTGTTGTGTTTGTATTGTCCTAAGACAGGACAATAGATTTTATGAAGGAAGATATCTCAGTCAAAGAGATCCATATCACACATAAAACCGTAATGCCACTAAGTACCATGTGGTTAGGGGCTATTCATTTATTTGGTTTATTTCTGCACTGCTATACAGACAATAAATTCTGCCTGAATCTTTGAAGCTGTTTGTATATGATGATTTATAATTTAGTGTGTGTATGTGAATCCAATCTATTCAACAAACCATGAACAAGTAGACTATATTTTCTGTGCTATATGATGGAGATCCCCAATTAAAAGGATTGCATATATCACACAGCAGGCTGTGATTATTCTAATATTTTGGAAATGAAATAACAGCACATTAAAAGCAATTTATTCAACTATTATTTTTCAGTAGAATAGGTAGGGAGAACCTGTAGTCCTAGGAGTTGTAATATGTTATAAAGAAGGTAAAAGTAAAGATTCCCCTTGCACATATATGCTAGTCATATCCGGCTCTAGGGGCCAGTGCTCATCTCCGTTACAAAGCCGAAAAGCCAGCACTGTCCAAAGACATCTCTGTGGTCATATGGCCAGCATGACTAAACACCGAACGCGCACGGAATGCTGTTACCTTCCCACCAAAGTGGTCCCTATTTTTCTACTTGCATTTTTACATGCTTTTGAACTGCTAGGTTGGCAGAAGCTGGGACAAGTAATGGGAGCTCACTCTGTTACATGGAACTAGGGATTCGAAACGCCAAACTACCGATCTTTCTAATCTACAAGCTCAGAGTCTTAGCCACTGAGCCACTGCATCCCACTAGTTATAAAAAAACATGCAGACAAAAATGGATGGGTCTAGAATTTCCCTTTTTTTTCTGAGAGAGGAGATGGGTTTGTTCATATTTTTTTTTTTAAATTAGCCTTTGCCAGGGCTTAGGCTAAATTCATATGTTTTTCCCCCTTATTTCGAAAGGTAAGAAACCAGGAACCATGTCACTGAAACCTGTATAGTTAGAAGAGACGTCAGAGGTCTCTGAAGTTATTTCTTGTGTTATATTAAATTATATATTGAGTTATTTCTCATCTCTACAGGAGCTTAAGTCAACATAAATGCAACAGTTCGTTTAGTGATCGTTCAGAGTTAAAAGGTCCCTGGAAAAATAGACTTATGACAATTTTTCATATGGTCATATGATTTACAGTCAGATGCAACTGACTCACATTTATGACTGTTAGAGTGTCCTGGGATTATATGATCCACCTTTGCGACCTTCTCAAATGCAAAGTCAATGGGGAAACCCAATCCACTTACCAACCATGTTACCAATTTAACAACTGCAGTGATTCACTTAACAAATGTGGCAAGGAATGTCTCAAAATGGGGCAAAACTCACTTAATAAATTTCTCACTTAACAACATAAATTTTGGGCTCAATTGTGGTCGTTAGTTGAGGACTACCTGTAATGTGCTTTACTTCTATTACCCTAACCAACAACAACCATCAGTTGATAGGTTTGCTGAGAGTCAAAAGTGGATCAAAGTTATCCCACAAATATTCACAGTTGAGGGTGGATTAGAACCTGCATTTTCATGTTGCCAGTTCAACACCTTAATTGCTATACTATCTCTCTTCTGTGTGTGGCTGCCTCACCCCACTTGTGTCATTGCATATTGCGAGTACTTGGGGATTTGCCATGTCTGTGATAGTTTGGTTGATTTGCTTAGGTCACGTTTGCCTTGTCACTAATTAAAGACAATGTGGATTTGGTAATTAAGTAGCCATATGTGAGGCAGTGACCACTTTACCTGTGGCTAATCTGAAGATATGCTCAGCCCATATATATAAATAGATCCATTAATTCCTACAGGATCATATTTGCGGTCAAGAGGGTAAGAAATAAAGGGACATGAGATCTAGAATGTCTGAAATGATAATGGCTAAGTGCAGAAACAAAGAACATTACCAATGTTCTGATAATTTATAATATTCTATAGTGACCTATAACCTAAGATGGTTTTATTTGAGGGAATTAATGTTACAGCTCGCTCAATGTAAGCAGACAGTAAGTATGCAGTTGCTAGCTATTTATAACTCACAAACACGCAGAGAACAAATATAGCCCAAAATGAGTGGTAACAGAGAAATATTGGCAGACACCTAAATGGGCATATTATCTCCTCTGTGTATAAAATATACTCTTGGGTATAGGCTGAAAAAAGCTAGAGGGTGCATATAACTGAGTACTTACATTATACATATGAAAAATGCTAAATTGCTGCAGACACGAAGGTTGACAGTAGCCAGAGAAAATATTGAACATTTGATATATATGTTTTCTCAAGTTAAATAGCAACCACAGATCTGAATCCTTCAAAGTTAGGATGAAGAATGGTGCTCAGATGTCTTTTGAATTGGTATTTACTTTTAAATGAGATGCACACAAGGAAGAAGTGCATTTTACATGTGTCAGTGAAAAGCCAATTCAAATGACAAACCTAAAGACTATTCAGTTTTTTTCTCTTGTCCTCTGTATCATGTATTTATATATTAATGTTCTTAGCCTACCTTTTATTCCTTCTCGACTGACAAAAGTACTCACGACTGACGTGAGTTCACAAAAATACAGAGAAATATAGTGCGTTGTTTTTATGCTATGTAAACTAAGTTGCAATGAGGAAAAGCAAACTTAAATCAACAGTCTCACCCCTTTCCATTAAAATATTATTTTAACAGAGGTCTAGAGAAGAGGAAGCAGACTTTATCAATGAATTGGATGTTCTTTTCTTCAGAGATCATTTTTATTAAGACAGAGCTTTATGGTCCTCCAAAATTCCACTGCTGTGTTTTTAAGCAGCATTTGGTAAGTTGGCCCTTCAAATTTCACTGGATTGATATTGCAAGACACAATGTAGTTTATCTCGTTTTGGTTTAGCATGAGGGCATTGGGGATGATAAATTAAGGGCTAATTGACCTACTAGTACTAAAACGGTCCTGGTTTAGTATAATGTGCCAAGTCAGAAAATGAATATTTATCCTCATTTTGACCTCATTTCATGATAGATCACGTAACCCGTGAAGTTTGCTTTATGATGACTCAAGTGTTCTGAGGAAAAAAAAAACTTTTTTTCCCAGTTCTCAGATAAAAAGATATTGAAAATGTTGTCAAAGAAACAAATTGCACTGTTCTCACATATGGCATATGGTGTTTTTGCATTTATTAAATTTTGAGGTGGCCACTATGGTAGAAGGAATATCCTGCCTTTCATCTCTCAGCTGATCTGCAGTTACTGTGACTTGTCAAGCTTCAATTAAATCTAAAGTGAAGGCTTGTGATGATTTCTTCTCAATGATATATAACTGAGGCAGTCAGGGAAGTGTGAAACCTTCCAAACTGGCTTCTGACAAGCAAAGTCAATGGGGGAAGCTTAACTTTAATTCACTTACCAACCACATGATTCATTTAACAACTGGCAAAAAAAGTCATAAAATGGGGCAAAATTTACTTAAAATTGCCTTGCTTAGCAACAGAAAGCATGGCCTTAATTGTGGTCATAAGTTAAGGATTACCTGCAATTGCTGCCAGATTTTCTCTTAAAGGGCAGATTTAGCTGCCATGAATGGCAATTATTATGACTGATAACTTGAGCAAATGTTGTAGCCTTGAAAGAAGTTTCCACGTTTGTGTTTTATGAAAGATGAACACACAATGACATTAATATATCAGTTTCTTTCTCCATTTTATATAAGTACATTCCCATGACATTTTCATGACTGAGGTTTGAACCTTGGCCTTCCCAGTCTTAGTCTGACACTTTAATGAACAAGGCAGCTCCTTTGCATGATTAACCTGTCAACATTTTCAATTGGGTACTTTTATTGGAATGAATAAAATGAGCTATATTTTATGTATGCTTTGCCAGGTACTTTGTGTCAAAATTAATTGCGTCTTATGAAAAGAATAGTGAGAGAAAAAAAAGAGAAACCCAACTGTTATACAAATAGCTTAAAGCAATTTCAAATCAGTTCATTAGACAGCATTCCTCATAGAGATAATGGAACTTTTTTATATATATGCTGCTTGCCAAAGATCTGCAGGAAGCATATTATACTATTCATACTTTTCAAATTTGTAAGGGAAAATGGGGTTGAGAAAGAGAGTATTTTCCCTTTTTTAAATCCCAAAGTCTCAAAGCAGTAACGGCAATTCTTCAATTCTCACATGGATTCAAGATCTTGTTTAGATTAGCCAGAAACAGAAAACCAGCTACATTTCACATAGAAAGCATCAGTGGTCTAAATTAAATTGTATGGTTTCAAGAGCTAACAGCCTCAGAACTTCTTATCCAGAAGAAATGGGGAGAGATTACAAAATACAATCCCCAGGAGTGAGGAAGATATGTGTGTGTAAAGTATGTGACTATCCAGTCATTGATTGTAATAAAGGATTTTGATTTATATGAGGCTATATAATTCATGCTCTCCTTCTGCCTGCCTTTATGTACATCCTTAGCAAATCAGATAAAGACCTAGTGACTGCATCCTACAATATGTTAAATTTTGTTAGCATAAACATGTCAACAGCACTTGCAGAACCTTGTAGAAAAGTTGGCATAAATATCCTTGCTGCTTCATTCTTCTTTAAGGATATGTAGCTAAGGGATTAAATGTATGTCTACTTATATATACAAATGCCTGGTTTGTATATCTTCTTATTCATGTGATAGTAATGGTGCATATCTTCAGAATTAAAACAGTGCAGTATAAATAAACATAAAAAGTATTACTATTTGCAATGTGACAAACTGTCTTTCCAAAGGGTCATATAGCCAAAATGAATTGTGCCTGGAGTGACACAAACACTTGTCATTATATTTTTTTTTCAATGGATTGAGTCCCAGTGTTGAACAAGATTCCTTTCTTAGATCTGTGACACCTAGAGCTATTTTTCACTTTTCTCAGACGTATCTAAAATTTATCCAACAATTATTTACTGAAATTATTGGTCATACAGGAAAAAAATAACTATGGTATGCATGTTAGCTCACATACTGTACATTGTAAATACCAACTAAATAAGTTCAGTGGTCAGTAGGGATCATACTAATTCAAACTGAGATCATGAGTGAACAGATTTATAAAGTCTATGTGCCAGAGCATTATATAAAAGCAGGCAAAAGTATTAATGTTTTTTTTTTCATTCAGAGCATGCATCTGCCTTCTTGGAAATGCAAGATTTCATCCAACGCAATGGCCTAATTCTGAAAATAGTTAAATTTGATTTGCAAAGAGCTGGAACAGATATAGGCATAAAAAAGGTTTTAAACAAACTTCAGCTGGCACCATTTAATATTGCAAAGAGAGCAAGCTGGCATGAAAGCCCCTGGAGATGTGATACTGCCTGCTTTAATTAAAAGATAATTAAAAATTGTGATTAATTGTTTGGAAAAAAAACCCTTGCATTCTCCAACTTTGGGTGAATGTCAACCTGAAATCTACAAAGGCACATGAAGAAAATATTTGCCTGTTTGGTATTCAACAAACTTGCAAAAGAACTCAACTGAAAAATAAATCTAGTACTGTTGAACCAAAAGAGCAGAAAGGAAGCTAAAGGAGCTTCTATAAGTTGCTGGTATTGATAGAGAACTTGCATTCAGCTGTGAATAAACCAATTTTATTCGAGGGATGGGGATAAATGTGTTGAAAGAACTGGTGGAAAACATATTTTAGCCTTGATCCTAATGTACAGTTTTCATATCTCTCTTGCCATCCACATATTAATGTGAGCATCGCCCATGGGACAGCTTTGATGTAAGTATATAATGCTCCAGGAACCCCTGCAGTTCCTTCTTGTTGTTGTGCCTTGTCATCTGTCTTCTTTGAGCCATGACAAGAGTGAGAAAATGTAGCAACAGTTTTTACTGGCCTGTATTCTCCCCATGGATCTTCATATTGAGAAAAAGAACAAGGGAGAGATTTGACAGATATTGTCCAAAGCCCTTGGACAAACATTGTAGCCAGCAATGGTAGAACATTGTCTCTTCAGATCTTGCTACAACTCATAGTGGTAGAGGACTGAGGGAGAAGGGAGATATACATTTAAGTACATTGAATTATCCATCTAGCCAGAACATCTAAATTGACCCAAGTTAAAAAAAATATGTAGTACCTTGTATTAGAAAGTCATGGTATCTCCAAAGAAGCAGAGCAACATTAGTAGAAGGCTTCCTAATTTTTTACAGCATGCTGTGCTCATCCATGCAAATATTAAATATACAAAGAAGGCTATATATTAGATGATGCATTAATCATGCCAATTGCACGTGCTTTGGAACATGATTTGGTGAATGTCTTTTATATTAATATTTGTTTTAATCAATACACTTGAGTAACCTTTGGATGATGTGTGATACAAGCATATCCCAGAACGGGATGGAGCCCATCAAATGGCTCATGTGATCTGCTGTTGCTGGGGTGGGAGAGTTGGAGGTGATTTTTTATTTTTTTTCCAGATTTTGTTCTATTGTACTATATTAATTTATTTGATTCTTTTTGTTAGCTTTTATTATTATTTTATTTTAAATATGGTTTTACATTCTGTAAGCCACCTCGAGTCATCATGGGTGAATAGGCGGCAATATAAATTCAATAAATAAATAAATATTTCAAGATTCCAGCTGATAAATGTAAATATAAAAAAGAAGCAGATATGAATATTCCAGTGGCTTGTCACCAAGTATGAGCATGCGGTGGCCTAGAGGTGAAGCTCTTGCCTCACAATTAGGACACTATGAGTTTGACCCTAGGTAGAGGCAGAAATTTCTCTCTCTGGCATAATGAGAATATAGCTACTGAACAAAGCTCTGCATTGGCAACAGGAAGGGCATCCAGCCAGTAAACACCTAATTCCATTCAGTTGCCGAGAGTCCACCCCACAAGAGATTATGAGGTTGTTAAAAGAAGATTGTCACAACCATATATTTCCTCATTTGCAACAGACCTGTCTGTGCTCCCCACTCCTGTGCTGGCGTGTTGTGGCGACCCAGCCGTATTCTGGTCCTGTTCACATGTCAGGTTGTCACATGCTGATGGGGGACTGATGTTAGGCACTACTGTTCTTCGTTGTTTTAGTTCCAATTGTGTTGAATGACTGGTTTTCATTGGCGGAGTTGGAAGATGATGTGAAACAATCCATGGACAGAATACACACTACGGCCGAAAACCCGGAAGAGAGTTGAAGGGCATAGAACTGTTAAAATGGAGCCTGGATCCACAAGCCAAGGTTGATGGGTTGGTTATGGTCTGGTGCTATTTGTGGTGGTTATGGGGCTAATGAGGGCTAATGAGGGCTAATGATGTTCATATTATAAGGTGTCCTGCTCAAATACCATGTTGGTAGTAATTGTGGATGTTGGCGAAGGGTCATCTCAAGGACTAAGTTCAGCATACCATCCTAATACCAATGGAGCTTCTGAAAGAACTAATGCAATGGTTGAGAAAGATGAAGCTTGCACCAAGTATGCTTCTGCACAACCACTGGTCTTGCACTGGATTATGACGTTAGCATCTTTGCTAAAGGATTCTCTTGGTCCTTATCAGAGCACTGCTCACGTGCATTGTACTATAAAATCTTCCTTAAAGGATTATTTTGAAAAGATACACTCTTTTGTCTGCTGATGAGTTGCTTTTTCTTTTCCTGTTCATCCAAGCAAGTTCCTGCAGCATGAGTCACTTAGCCCCACCTTGTTTTATATCAAACGTACTCTCTGTGGTTGGAAAAATGCAGAACATGACTGCAGTGCAATTGTTTATATTCAATAATGCAGTTCTCATTTTGCTGTTTTTCAGCACTGAATTGAAAGGAACGAAAGAGAGGGGAAAAGCCATTCATTAGAAAACAATTTGAAAACACTGCCATTCTTTAAAAAAAAATCAGGAATGCATCCTATATAACAGTAAATTTGTTGTGCCAAGTAAGGTGAGAAAGGGGAACTAAAATAATAATAATAAAAACCCAAAGGGCTTCCCTCCTGGATTTATTCATTTATTACTTCTCATCTTTATCTTTCTGTTTATAGTTCCACACAGCAGGGCCTGCTTCTAAGGCTGTTTTCATCCTCCATTGACATCAGGCAATTAAACAGCATGGGTTTCTAAGGGCTTCTCTAAATAAACTCTCAGTACAGTAAAGAAAAAATATATATAGAGAGAAAGCAAGTATGTGCATTTCCAACAAACACCGCTAAACAAAGCTGCACATTGGCAAGAATGGATCATACACGGAATTGCTGATAGCCAGAGAGAACCAAATTGAAAATACTTGAGTGGCCCTTCAAGATGTTCTCTCACTGACAATGTTACTTTATTTTATTTTGAAAATAGTATTTTGGAATGCTGCAGCTGTAAACTAGCTGAGTTAATACTAATTTAATTAAAGGTTTGAACAGAGATAACAAGTGATGCTGGAAAGAGATGCACTATTTCAATCTCTGTTCCCTTCTCCATTCCTACCCCCTTGCCTTTTCTTGCAGAAAGTTTCATTTATTTTATTACCGAAAGCAGTACCATTTGGCCTTTTCAGAATAATTTAGACAAGTAGCTTTCTCTATTTAACTAAGTTTGAGTTCAATGGTGGGATTCAATTCTTTTTACTACTGGTTCTGTGGACATGGCTTGGTGGGCATGGCGTGGCTTGGCAGGCATGGCAGGGGAAGGTTACTGCAAAATCCCACTTCCTCCCCACCCCATTAACCTGCTTTCCAGCTCTGTTTTCCTGTGCAGGGCAACAAAAGAAGACCCAACAATCAGCTGAGACTCGGGAGGCAGAGAATAGATGGGAATGGGGCCAGTCAGAGGTGGTATTTGCTGGTTCTCTAACTACTCAAAATTTTTGCTACCGGTCCTCCAGAACTGGTCAGAACCTACTGAATACCACCTCTGTTTGAGTTGGCACTTGCTGGACTAACTCAGTTCTTAGGTTTCTCACACCTATTACTCATGATGATGTATTCTGGAGTACCTCATGAGGTAAGAGTCAGTTTCATGTAATGGTCAGGGACTCCAGAAAGCATGAGGCTAGAAATCAGGGGACCAGGAGTTTTGGTCCCACCTTAGGCACAAAGCCATCTGGGCAACTCTGGGCCAGTCACTCTCTCTTAGCCCTAGGAGTAAGGCAATGACAAGCAACTTCCAAAATCGTGCCAAGAATACTGCAAAGATTGTCGAAGGGTCAGCAGGAATGAAGAACTCAGAAGCACAATACTGTATATATGTATACACACATGAGATGAAAAAGATAACAAAAAATGAAAACAAAAAGATGTAAGACCAGACAGTATTGTTGGGGCATCTAAGTAATTCTGGATTCAAGATTCATGTATAGATAGAACAGATGTGGAAAGGCTGTTTTGTTTTAAAATAAAAATTAATAACATACATGTCCCAAAGATAACTAGACTTTCTTTGTTTTTCTTAAAGACACTTCAATTCTCATTCAAGAAGCTTCTTCCATTCTAACTTCTTCAGTTAGAACTGAAGAAGCTTCTTGGATGAGAAGCAAAACATTTTCAAGGAAAAACAAAGAAAGTCCAGTTGCCTTTTGAAAAAGCACATTTGGGACAACCATGACCTGGTTGACTGAAAATCTCCATAGTCATAATAACATAAATACATAAAATTCTAATATAGCCACTCAACTGCCTTTTGATGATCACATTTAAAAAAAGGAGGAAAAGATGAAGGAAAAATTGCAGGAAATAGACTGTGCACAGATCCAGACTGTGCACAGCAGCATTATTGAAAAGAGAATCCTGTATAATCTCCAAATTAAACATTATGCAAGAATTATGGTAGTGCTTGATTTTAAATGAATTCTCATTAGACTTGATTCAAATTGTTCTGGGTTTTTTGGGGAGGAGATTTTAATTTAACAACCTTTGTTACCATAGATGCTCCTGATCATAGGCAGAGTGTTAAAAATACTTGGAGTGCTGTAATTAAGTAACAGAATGTCCCATTTAAAAGAAAATTGTTCTTAACATAGTTATCTATATAGACAATAGCTTTACCTATCAGTGAATTCTAACAGCTTTTCTTCTATTTTAATTAAGAGCAAGATATATTAAGAAATACATGGATAGAAAAACCTAAATTACAACTTAAAAAGAAGGAGACCCAAGAGACTAAAAGAAACAAGAAGTTTCTTTTGTCTCTTAAACACAGAATAAGAATTAGATATGTATTCCACTTTGAGTTATTTATAAATATATATATATTTATCAGCTTAAAAACCTTACACATATATATATATATATATATAAAATAATAGAGGTGAGATATAATGAATAAATAGGGCAGGTGAGAGCCAGATATGTGAACCTGATATGATTATATTCATTGGTAGCTCTGATTTGATCCAAATTTCAGATCTACCCTTCAAAGTGCATTTGCTTTACATTACCAAATGAAATTGACTGAGCAATGCCAATTCCTCAACTACTTGTAAGTCAGCAGAGAAAGCAGCTAGCATAGACCAATGACAGTCCTAACCTTACTGTCTGCCATTCTTAAAGTGATGAATATTGGAGCAGTGTCTGGAACAGATTCATTTCATATTGTAATGCAGAGAAATTTCAGCTTGCCCCAATCATGTTAAATGTGATCCTATGGTTCGATAGTAAAATACATATTCTGGACTGGTCAAGCATGAATATACATATTCAAAGTGCTGGAAGCTGTGTTTGAAGTCATGATAGGGCCAGCACAGAAACGTAGCATTCTGTCATCAGAAGAAATAGCAAAATTAAATCATGTGTCTGTCTACGTGATGTTGAAAAGGAGAAATTGAATGAAACCCAGGCCAATTTGGGCATTGCTGCCACTCTATTTGCTGCCTTGCTTAGCTTAGTAATATAAATTTAGAAAGACAACAAAGACCAAGGCCATGAATCAATTAAACAATGATCATTACATAGTGTTAGTAAACACTCTGTGATTAAGTTGTTTGGAGATAATCCACCCATTCACTGTCCTATTTCCAATTCTAATTTAGGTAACGTCCTTTTGTTAGACATGTGTGCTTGTCCATTCAATTCTTGTTGACAAGTTTTATTCTGGGTTGCTGTGCTAAAATCAGTAATATGTGTGTAGTAAGCAACAGGGTAGGCAGTAAGCATGGCTCCTACAAAGATGCATTTCCAGAATTTCTAGAATTATGATTTTAAAGGCAATCATCTATTATTTTCCTAGCATTAACATTTACTTTTTAATATTTTATTTCTTGTCTGACATCAGGTGTGCCTTTTAAGAAAATATACCATTAGGTCATCCACATCTTTCTCCTCATCCTCCCCTGTTTATCCTCACTCACTGAGGGTTAAAAAAAAATATAAAGTGGCTTTTACATCAGAAAAAGTAAAGCAAACTTGCTGGGCCTCAGGTTCTGGACTAGTCTGCTTTTCCATGGAAAAAGCCCCAAGAGGTGAATTGAATTTCCAGTTGTGTTGACAAGAGCAGTGGAAAAGAGTAACAGGCTGTTGGCACAATATAGAGTGAACATAAACATTTTGTCTAACCAGAGTAAGCAAAGTGAAAACTGAGAAAGCACTATTAGCCTTGTTATCTCAAAAGAGCTCTAGTGGACAGGGGGTTTAAGAAGGAGATAAATCCCATTGACCAGCTCTTCATGTCAGTGTCAGAGAGCCTTCCACACTATTTAACAACCCCTCAGCATTTTCTATATATGGAATTAAAGTTGTAACATTGCATATTGCCAACTAGAATTCCATCGGCATCAGAATTGCCATTGTATGTCTGAAGTATCTGGGAGTAGTGGCCTCCACAGCAAGTCATGATGATTAAAAAAAAAAGACAATACACCAATCTTGCCTTATGTACTTTGGTCCTGATGCCTGACAAAACTATATTGCGATATCTATTTCACAATGCCATGAAGCACATTTGGCACCCCCTTTGCCCAACACGTGTAATTGCTCATGATTTTGGAGGTCAACCGATTTGATTCACTGCTTTGAAAACAGTTTTTGCCTCAATTCACAGATTTGCTTCAAGGGATGATTTGACTGAAGCTTTGTTAAATCAAATCACCCACTCAACATATCTGATTGGTTAAAGACTCTAAAAGATGACAGGATAGATAAGAGAAGGAGGTTTTCTTCTTATCCCACATCCAGATTTATTTTATGAAAAGAAAGTTTGATTTTGGGGTGA
This sequence comes from Bungarus multicinctus, assembly GCA_023653725.1. Lineage (NCBI taxonomy): Eukaryota > Metazoa > Chordata > Lepidosauria > Squamata > Elapidae > Bungarus > Bungarus multicinctus. Next base: position 63,909,328 of record CM042844.1, read on the forward strand.
TGGGATCATCTTCTTTTCCAATGTTGCAAATGCCCCTAAAGCTCTGCAAACTTCAGTGCAAGTTATTTTCCCCCTGTTTTCTAATTTGATTCTTGAAACTGAAAATTAAGCTCCATTTTTTTTAGCTGGCAGGAGAGTTTTTGTTGAAAGTAAGGTGGAAAGAATATTGTCAATTAGAGACAAAGGAAACAGCTATCAACAGAACTGACACCTATTAACTACAGGTAGTCCTCAAATTATCACACAATCGAGCCCCAATTTTCAGTTGCTAACGAGACAGTTGTTAAGTGGGATTTGCGCCATTTTATGACTTTTCTGGTCACAGTTGTTAAGTGAATCGCTGCAATTGTTAAGTTATTAGCATAATTGTTAAATAAATCTGGCTCCCCATTGACTTTACTTGTCAGAAGGTTACAAAAGGTGATTGCATGACCCCCACCCTGGGACACTGTAACCATCATAAATATGAGTCAGTTGCCAAGTGCCTGAATTTTGATCATGTGACCATGGGGATGCTGCAACAGTGGTGAGCGTGACAAAAGGCCATAAATCATTTATTTCCATGCCATTGTAACTTTGAATTGTCGCTAGACAAACTATTCTAAGTTGAGGACTACTTGTAAAAGGCTGTTATTTTCTTTTTGAAATATAGAGAAGCAAAAGGCACACTAACCAGCTTGCCATGCAGTCAGTTACATTGGCTTTGGTAGCTGGAAAAATCTGGATACTGTGACTGGTTGTCTAGATATATTTGTAAATAACAAGTGTAATAGATGACTGTAAGAATAACAAGAGGCTTATTAGTCTCTTCCTGACATCTATCTATATCAAAATGAATCTCTTTCACACCTTAACAGGACCATCTGCTTTCAAAGAGGAAAAATGCATATGTACTATAATTAACATTTTATATATTCCACCACTTACATCAGAACCTGGTACGGATAACATTTTTTTCATGAATTTCTTTTACATGAGAAGCAGTGTGAGATTTTTAATTATCAGATTAAAACAGTAAGAATATAGCACAGTGTTGCTTTTGGAACAAGACTGTACTCAGAGTGTTTTGGTTTCCATGTTGTTGAATACCTGACAACATTCAGCTAATTTCACCACCTGTCTGTAGTACAGACCATTAACGTGGATACAATTTTTCATTGCATAGGACCGTTGAAGACAAGATGCAAGACTGTCACTCCCCAGTTACTGAAAGCCAGCAAAGGAATCACAGTGAGACTAGTTGCTGGAATTGGGTATGTCTAATCTGATGAAAAGAAGAACTAGGGGTGACATGATACCAATGTTCCAACATTTCAGAAGCTGCCACAAAAAAGAGGGACTCAATCTATTTTCCAAAGCATCTGATGGTAGGACAAGAAGCAATGGGGGTAAACTAATCAAGGAGAGAAGCAACCTAGAACTAAGGAGAAATTTCCCAACAGAACAATTAATCAGTGGAACAACTTTCCTCCTTAAGTTCTGGATGCTCCAACTTTGGAAGTTTTTAAGAAGAGATTAGATAACCATTTATCTGAAATGGTATAGGGTTTCCTGTCTAAGCAGGAGTTGGACTAGAAGATCTCCAAGGACTCTTCCAACTCTGATATTCTATTCTATTCTATTCTATTCTATTCTATTCTATTCTATTGAAACTCAAGTTCAAGTTATCCCCTTGAATTATAATATTTAGTGGGTGACTGGGGGCCAGATACTTTCATTAAATTTGTGGTTGAAAGCATAGTAAGGTCTAACTTTACCTATGCTTCCTTGAATTCTTTAAAGAAAAGTTAGACAAGCATGTGCCACATAATGCCACAGACTTGACAATTATTATTGGTAAGAAAGACCAAAAAATTTGGATAGTGCACATTGCATACCTGGACTCAGCAGAAGAGAAGAGAATGAATTGGAGAAAACCACAAAATATAAAGACCTGCAAATAGAAATAGAACAACTGTGGAAAAAGAAAGCAAAATTAATACCAATAGTAATAAGTGTCTTGGGTGCAATTCCAAACCATCTGGAGCAGCACTTCAACACCATCAGCCCTGACAAAATCACCATCAGTTAATGTTGCAGAATCTAATCTGGGTTGGTCACCAGGACCAGCTGTCTTCCGAGCTTTCAGACTCATACTGGAGTCCATCCTCAGGGAACTTTTCTGTGTGCTCTTCTCTGTGTGTTCTGTGTGTGGTATTTTTTTGGTGGCTGTTGTGTGTGGTTTTTTAGATGTAGATTGAGGATGAGCTACAGGATGAGTCTAAAAGCTCAGAAGAAAAAATCTCTGGTCCTGGTGATTGAATCCTACTTTATACTGGGACATACATATTTGCCTTCATTCATGACTATCAGTCAACTTCAAAGCTGGCAGCTTTATTTGGGATAGCTTACATCCGATAGCAATATTATTAAACAACATCATCATATGAATGTTCCAGGTCACTGTGGAGTGACAGGGCCCTGGAAGTTAAACTCCGAAAGAAACCTCAGTATATTCTTCATAGAAGGAAAATAGACCAGATTTTTAAATGAAGTTATGAAGTAAAATCTGTATACTCTATGCTGATATCATGTGCCTGTGAAACATTTCAGACATCAGAAAAGTGCACGACTTTTCCAGGAGCTTTCTGATTTACTGTATAGAAGCAGCTTGTGATAGGATTTTATTTCTGATGTAGCATGGAAAATTGTTTACCTTGTTGGTACCTCGTGTGCTGTCCTTTTTCTGCTACTGTTAAAGCCACTACTAAAATCACTTGAGCTGAATGGAGAACTGCTCCACACTCCCTCAGGGGCTTATAATAGGTACAAGAATATCCCTTCAGATTTGTGCCATAATTATAATTAAGAGTCCTCTTATGGATACAATACTTGCTATACTTTGAAAATGCCAGGTGGACAATCATAAGAGTCATGATCTCTTGAACTATTCTTGCATTTGTGGCTATTAATTTGCTGTCATTCCAGGTATCTGAGAACTCAGGGATATGCATGGATGAATGGAACGCCCACTCATCATTTCAAGAGGATTTAATTAGAAAATATACTTTCCAATTCTTTTCCAACAATCAAATATTTCTGTGTGTGATTTTAATGAAATCCAGCAGGTTGAATTCTTATTAAGATCTCAGCAGCACCTAATTAATATTTTTTGCTCAAAGCTTGTAAGTATCAGAAGATATAAGATTAATAAATCATTTTCAGTGTCTATTTGATTAATGTTTCACAAGTCCCAAATGGACTTTATCAGTAATAATAAGGCAGGCTCTGTTTATACTACCGTGTCTCAGGAAGTTGTGCATTAATTACAAGTTACCTCTGCTCTCTTCCTTTCTTTTGTTGTTTGTTTAAATATGTTGAACTTTAATATTAAATTGTACCAGTTCTTCATTCAATACCAGCTTTTAAATCTATGCCAATACTTTTTTAAAAATTGGGCAAATAGAAAAAGGTCAGAAACATCAACCAATATTGAAAATTAAGATGAATAAAGTTCACGCAGAAGACCACTCAAATAATATTACTGATAAACATGGAAAAACAAAGAAATTGTTAAAAGCAAATTAATATAGCTGCCTTAGTCCAAGATAATCACCTCTGAGGATTCATACCATGTTATGGTTAAAAACATATTAATCACATGATAAAAATCATATTTGATTTTCTTATATTCCTCTAACATCTCTATAACTAAAAATAAGCTCTGCAAATGTATTAACACAATCACTTCTGGTTTGTTCTGACTTTTTAATAATTATGTAAGTAAAAGTAAAAGGATAAGTCTTCGTGTCCTTCTACCACCAACTAGTATGGCCTGGTATCCAGGACAGATACTAATCTGTTAAATTGTGAATTATGGATTAGAGTAAAGTTAAAGATTCTGTTTATTATTATTTCATGGAAAAGATTGTCAGGTCTTAAATAATTACAAATATTTTAAATTGTAACATATCCAATTTTAATAATCTTCTAATGAGAAAACTGTTGATCAATTTAAATTTAGAGAACAATTTGTAGAAAAGTCAAGGAGAATGGTTTTCTCAAGTTGAGATTAAAAATGTTAATTATTTCAAAATCAGTCTCTAAAACTTTGAATGATTTTCAAGACAAACCCATTCAGAAAGGTTCCACCAAGCTTAGTTGATTAATTCTTTGATTCATTGAAAATCATGAATAAACCAGATCTTAAGAATATCTGTTACATATCAGACTTTTTTCAGATAACTTTATTTCACTAGAAAACTGAAGACAGAATATATATATATATATATATATATATATATATATATATATATATATATATATATATATATATATATATATATATACTTTGTATTATAATATACATATATATATATAATATACATTATATATATATGGATCTTTGGTTCTTCGGGTTTTCTCCCGCGTAGAGTTGGAAATATTTAGGCGACGTTTCGATGAAGTCTCATTCATCATCTTCAGGCTTCTGTCTTCGGCCTTGTGCTTCTCAGAGTGATGTGAGCTTGCAGCTGCTTCTTCCTTTTAACTACTAGTGGGGGTGTGACTTGATTGGGTGGGGGCTTGGCTGTGTTCTGATTGGGTGGGGGTGTGTTCTCATTGGTTGGGGGTTTGGCTGTGTTCTGATTGGTTGGGGGGTTGGCTGTGTTCTGATTGGCTGGGGGTGTGTTCTGTTCTGGTGGGGGTTTGGTTGTACTCCGGTTAGTCTCAGTTGCTGGGTGATTTGAGCTGGTGAGCTGTGATCCTATTGTTTGGCTTCGCGTTCGTGGTCGTGTCACATCTTCATGGTGGGCATCAGTTCCCTTCATGTATGGGTTGGGGGGGTTTGAAGCAGGTAGTGATGCAGCTGTGGTACGGCTTCTGGTCCGTGGTCGTGTTTCATCTTCTGTGTGGGTGTGAGTCTGCTTTCTGCGTGGAAGTGTGGTGGTAGTTTCTTGTGTGGCCTTCGTGGGTGTGGGTCTGGTGTCCTTTATGTTAGGTACTCTTTTGTTAATGAGGGCGGGTTTCCAAATGGCTGGTAGGCGGGAGGTGTCATCTCGTTTGTTCATGCTGTGTGGGCATTTTTCTATCTCTATGGCTTCTCTGATTATTCTGTTGTTGAAGTGTTCGGTTTTGGCGATAGTTCTGGTATTTTTAAAGTCAATCTTATGTCCTGTGGCTTTGAGGTGTTGGACCAGGGAAGAGGTCGGTTCTTCTTTTTTGATTGAGTTCTTGTGTTCTTCAATGCGTGCACTTATCCTTCTGTTAGTTTGTCCAATGTATGTGGTGGGGCAGGAGGTGCACGGGATTTTGTATACTCCTTGGTTTTCTAACTCAATTTTATCTTTAGGGTTTCTTAGGATGGTGGATATTTTTCTGTTTGTGCAGAATGCTGTTTTAATGTTGTGTTTTTGGAGGATCTTGCTGATTTTGTCTGTAGTGCCTTTTATATATGGGAGGAGGGCTTTGCCATTTTCTTGTTCTCTGTCTTGGAGTTTGGTTGGGGTTTCTTTTTGGATTAGGTGAGTAATCTTCCTTCTTTGGAATCCATTAGCTGTTAGTACGTTAGTGATATATATATATATATATATATATATATATGTGGATCTTTGGTTCTTCGGATTTTCTCCTGCGTAGAACTGGAAGTATCTAGGCGATGTTTCGATGAAGTCTCATTCATCATCTTCAGGTTTGTGTCTTCGGCCTTGTGCTTCTCGAAGTAACCTCCGAAATATATATATATATAATATATAATGCCATACTGCATATAATGTATATACAGTATATATAAAATGGCAAAAATAAATAATGTGCAATTTGCATAGGAAATTGTGCTGTTAACAAACAAATAAATTGATCAATTAATTTCACATCTCTTGATGCTTAGGCATTCTCTGCATGCATATTTAGTATTTAAATGCCATCTGTTAAAAAGTTAAACTAATATAATCTGCGTAATATAAACTGCTATAATGAAAAGGCAGTTCATTAAAATTGCCTTTTAATTAATTGAATGCTAGTTGGGACTCTTTATGTTACCATGATTTAGAAAAAAAAGAATTCTCTTGGTCTTATTACAAATCCAAAATTAATTACAATTTGGAGGAGGATACAATAATAGGATAGGAGCAGTATTATTAGCCAAATGGCTCCTATTGTTATTCTCTCAAGGATGGGTTACTTTGAATATATCAATATACTGAAAATGCACATTAATTAACATATTTTTTATTTTTAATAAAGAAATATTTTTATTCAGATTATACTTGCTTTGCTTCTTTGTGGCCTTCTTCCAGGGCTGCTGGCCTGCTGATTTCAACTGAGGTTCTGAAAATGATAGCTTTGGTTCATTGTTATATTAATTAAATTCAGCAACAGTGCTCATGTCACAGAACAGCAATTCAAATGAAATTCCTTAAGCTTTCCACTAATGATGGTGCTCCATTTCCACTGCTATATCTTTAATGATGCACATTATTATGATGGGGCTAAAGTCTGATATCTTTGGTGAAAGTTTCAGATGTGCTTGCAGAGTTATTTGATATATAATCAGGGAATTATAACTTCAGCTATGTAACAGTTGACTCAAAAATTTTCCTTTATTGTGACAATTTTTTTAGGGACATAATGTAAACTCTCTATGTGTGTTTGTGCACATGTTTGTGTGGGGTGGGATGGGGGTGGTCAGTCATGGAATGCTTAGGGGACCATAGCATGCTGACCCGCTCCCCAGGTGTTCCCAAGACCCAAAGATTATTAAACACCCATTTCGGGAAACATTGCTAAATGTCAAGATTTTTATATTCCCATTTGTAATTTTGCAAAACGTTTCTCAAAAATGCCAAAATACACAACTGAACACCAATATAAATAAAATCAGAGGGAGATGTTATGCTCTGCACAATGTTCTCTGATTAAAAATAAAATAGTTTTGATTTTATGACCCTATGAATTATGTTGATGACTACACTGAAGTACTTGAATCAAAAGTTGGAAGAGCAAATATAAACTGTGATATAAGATGGTTTCATGTTTAAAACTGGTGCTCTATCCCTTTTTCAGCCTTACTGCCTTACTGTTCTTATACAGAAGCAACAAGCAATGCCTAGCCTGGCAGGTTTGGGTGAGTGCTGCAAAACTTGAAGTTGACAGGTGACTAATATACTTTTAAATGTCCTGCAGGGGGCAGGAAATAATGGATCTCCTTGTTTCAAGGAAGATTTCTTCTTCCATCACCATTGTTTCCACATCTGCATTCCACCAACCAAAATGGGTTTTCTTACTGTTTAGATGTAAGCATGGGAGAAGGCAAGATCCTTGTTTAAAGAACAGATTTGATTTCTGATGACACCTGGAAAAATCTTTTTCTAAGAAAAGCAAAACTTCAAAGCTATAACGTTTGTAATAATATAAATTATATTGTATTTCACACTTTGATGTATAAAACACTTTTAAAATAGATGGTACCTGGCATCTTTTTAATAGAGCAAGGGAAAAAAGGTATACAGCTGACCTAAAATGTTGCAATTTTCCTCCTTGTTCAATAGCAATATATTTTAGAAATATATTTTAATACATCCTTGAATGGCAAGGTTGTATTAGTTGAATTAGCAATTCAATTGGCAGTTGAATTTAAAATGGCAATAAAATAACAACAAAACAAGGGTGAGAAAGAAGAGAGAGGAATGATCTCCCCATTAGAGACTTGAAGACTCATCTGCTCATTGTTGGCTCAAAATAATAGTACTGATGACAATTATAGCTGGGTGATCATATGAACACATTGTAAGCTGTTATTAGAAGATAAATTGCCAGAAGCAAAACTTGATCTCACTTGGGCTTCAACAGGGCACAATTGTTCTTTAACAATAGCAATATTCTTCTTGCTCTGAAATTTTGAAGATGTAGACAAAGATGCGCTACTTCTAATTTTGACTTTTGACTGTCCTGATTGATTAAAACAGCCAAGCTGGTCCTGGCTTCATGTTTAAGACAGATTTTTCTATGCCTTCTTTTAGCATACAAACTTAATGATTGTTTCCCTAAAACTGTATGGTAAAGCAATCAGACCATTGTTGAAAAAACACCCTACCTTGTTCTAGATTATTTTTCTAATTACAGGCTAGTCCCAAATATTCCTTTCCTTCACAAGATAATTGATAAGGTGTTACTGCTTGGTTCTAGATGTATATAATGAAACTGATTTTCTTCACCAATTTAAGTCAGGGTTCATTACTAATGTAGATTCAGTTGCTTGACTAGAAGAACTAGATGTGTAGGACACAACCCTGATGGTTTTCATTTATCTTCTGTACCATTGATTAGGGCAGGGGTGTAGCCATTTGGACCCATTCCCCACAGAAAAAAAAAACATAGGGAGCCACAAAACCTGGGTGGGCATGGCCAACTCAATGTCACTCACTCCCATCCCCCAGCCATGCGTACCCAGGTTTTATGGCCCCAGGTGTTTCCTTTTCTGTGGGAAACAGGTATGTATCAGTGTGTCTTTTTTTCTCTCTCTCCTCTCTCTCTCTCTTTCTCCCCCTCTGTCTCTCCCTTTCCCTCTTTCTGTCTCTCTGTCTCTCATCTCTCTCTGTCTCTCATCTCTCTCATCTCTCTCTCTTTCTCTCTCTCTCCTTCTCTGTCTCCCTCCCTCTCTCATGTCTCTCTCTCTCATCTCTTTTTCTCTCTCCTCTCTCTCTCTCTCTGGGTGCCTCTCATGTGTGTGTGTGTGTGTGTTCCCACTTGAACCATTTCCCCAAACAGGCAAGGGTTTGGGTTTTTTGATTTTTGTTTTGCTGATGTTGTTCTTTCTTTTTCTTTGGGTGCTTCTTACCATATGGTTTAAATCAAAACTCGTTTCAGGTTCCCAGATAAATGAAGCTCTTTCATCCCCCTGCTGTGGCTCCCTGTTGGCTGAACCCACCACTGGCTGGCCCTAGCCTTCACTCTCTCCTCCCAGTCACTCCTCACCTGGCCTGAGAAGGTAAGGGTGGTGGCGGGGGATGGAGACTTGCTCCATATTCCAGAGTGGGAGCGAAGTGCCTCTGTACTTGCTTCATCTCACAGGCACTTCTTCTGGGCCTTGGTGCTGCATGCACCTTGGTCACTTGGGGAAACATGTGAGACTTGCTCTCCATCCTGAGACACTGGCCCAGCCCAGCTGTGGCCAACACCACTGCTGTGGCCACCTCCATAGCCTGGTCGTTGTTCTTACAACACCTTGCTCAGCACAGTTAAATTTAGCACACTTCAAATGTCATTTACCCCCAGCATGAATAGCAAGGATGTTCAAGAACAAATCGGAAAGATGTTGGAAGTGTCATCAGATACCTGGATCATATTACCTTATGTGGTGGGCTTGTGTGGAAGCTAAGAGATACTGGACTAAGATTCATACATGGCTTGAAAAAATGATGAAACAGCATATAGATTTGAAACCAGAGATATTTTTATTGGGTATCTAGTAGAGAATTGACGTATTTGATTATAGATGTGTTAATAGTGACTAGAATTGTATTTGCTAGAAAGTGGAAGAGTGAAAAATTCCAATAGAGGAAGAGATGATTAAGAAAATGATAGAATGTGCAGAAATGAGTAAATTGACATTAGCAATAAGAGAGCAAGAAGATAAATAATATTATAAAATTTGGGATTTATTTTATCAATGGCTAGATAAGAAAATAGAGAAATAAACTTTGTTATGGAAAGGAATAGTATAATATGTAAGAAAATATGATGCAATTATGTTATATAATTGAATATAAGGAAATGAAATGTATGATCCCAGGTTTGTTAAAATAGAGATTTGCTCGATAAGAAATATATAAATTTTTAGTTGGGTCTAATAATGATACAATAATAACACAATATAACATAATATGTATAGTTGACCTATGTAATATGTTTGGAAGGGAAAACCGTTGATATTGTGACATTGCACCAGTGGTGGTATTCAGCCAGTTCGCGTGCTGGGTCGCTGAACTGGTAGTAAGTTCTGGCTGGCCATACCCCCCCACCTGGTCGCCCTCCTGCCCAATGCTCACTCACCCTGCCCGGCTGCCTGACATTCACCTAAGGTATTTCTTTCTTTTTTTCCCCTTCTGACAATTAGATAAGATCAGCTGTGTCGGGATTCCCCCTGGGAGGCCCAGGAAGGCAAAAAATGGAGGGAGGAGCTCAGCCCCCTCTCCATTTATTACCTTCCAGAGCCCCAGAGAAGCCTTGGGGAGCAAGAACCCCCTCCCCCAGAAGCTTCTCTGTGGCTAGAAAGCTCCCAAAATGGAGCTTGGAGGGGTGCTGCGTGCCCCTCCCATGCTCTGTTCCTTTTCTTTCAGAGCCCCAGAGGAGCCTTAGGAGAGCAAAAATTCCCTCCCCCAGAGGCTTCTCTGTGGCTAAGAAGCTCCCAAAAAATGGGTGGGGGCTGAAAAAAAGCCATGCCCACCAGTCACATGGCCACGCCCACCAAGCCATGCCCACAGAACCAGTAGTAAAAGTTTTTGAATCCCACCACTGCATTGCCCGAAAGAAATGTACCAACTGACACACTGTATTTTGGAAGATGGTTTTATATTGATGTTTTATGTTTGTGTTTGTTAGTATTTGTCTTTTTTAAAAAATTAAAAATTTTATTAACAATTTTTTTTTAGCACACTTCACAATGAGGGAGATGGCATCCCTGCTCCTCCTGGAACCCATTACGATGCCAAATGAGTCTCTATCCCCCGCCATCGCTTTTACCTTCTCAGGTCAGGTGAGGAGTTACTGGGAGGGGAGGCGAAGGACAGGGCAAGCCAGTGGTGGGTTCAGTGACAGGGAGCCACAGCAGGGGGATGAAAGAGCCGCATGCAGTTCCAGAGCCATGGGTTGCAGACACCCGGATTAGGGTATTCTTTTCAGCTGTTTTGCAAGATTTGAATTTGAAAGCACTATTTTACAGTGGTTTGAATCCTTCCTGTTTGGATATGCCCATACTGGGGTACTACTATTCACTGTTCCACAAGGTGTCCTGTCTTCTGTGTTCTTGACCATCTAGGGAAGAAAGTTTAGACTGTTGAGGGGGATACCATCAAATGTGACAGTGCCCAGTTTTGCTGTTCTTTACCACCCAGCTCTAAAGAAACAATCCGTATTCCAGAATGCTGCTTATTCTCAAGAATGGACTTCATGGGTAACAACAAGCTGAAAGTAAATTCAGACAAGATTGACATATTATTGCTAATGGAAAATCCGTCTTCTGGAATTGAGGTGTAATCTGTTCCAGATATTTCAGCGGAAAGAACAAGTTAGCAGTTGGAGAATATTCCTTGAAGTCCCATATTGGTACAGTAAGGAGTGTGTTACATAATTGTCAAAATAGAGTAACTACTTTTCATCCTGAATCAGTCAGACTTAGGCAACAGATATCAATGTCTGGGTTAAAATCCATCTTGACTGATGCGATATACTTTAAATGAAACTTTCTTTGAAAAATGTCTGGAAAATGTAATTGATACAATTAGGCTTTTGACTGGGATGACTTATCTGCACTGCCTGCCTACCAGGTAATAGTTTATGATATTGAACTTTAAAGCTCTAATAGCTTAATACTTGATTATCTGCTATGAACCTAGCCATTTACTAAGATCAAAAGGAGAGGCCCTAGTGCCAGGAACCCTTGTCTGTCGAAGGATGAAATGTGCCTATTATGCCCTTGGTTTCTGTTGCCATTCTATGAAAAAGAGGTATAGAGACTGTTTAGGATAAAAGGACAATATAGGAGAAATCTAATTTAATCTAATTTAAGCAATTCTACACCAAAGAATGTGGCATTAGGAGCCCTGGTGGCACAGTATTAGAATGCAGTATTGCAAGCTAATTCTGCTGACTGCCAGCAGTACGATCCTGACTGGCTCAAGGTTGATTCAGTCTTCCATTTTTCTGAGGTCATTAAAATGAGGACCCAAATTGTTGGGGGCAATATGAAAATAATACCAACTGGCCTGTAAAGCACAATAGAACAGTATATAAGAGTAAATGCTATTGCTATTGCTTATAGGGCAGGAACTGGATGGAAATACAATATTGTTTACTAATGTCGGTGATAGTAATTGAAGACTGTTCAATTACTATATTAATATGCCCTATCTCTAGCAAAGTTCAACAAGGAAATCTAATGTATGCATAAGCACATGTAACATTTCATATTATTGCTCAGTGTGTTTGTTATGATCTTTCAAATATAAAAACATTCCTTGTTGTTTCATGCATGAATTTGTTCAAGTGCAGAAAGAGAATTAATTTCTCCTTATAGCTTTAGTTCATACAAATGCAGCAGTAATCTAAGTCAAACTTTGTGTTGCTGAGCAACCAGGTAGACCTAAGAAGGTTTTTTGATCTTTCTTGTGCTGATCTCCTTTTGCTCTGAGTGCTGCCTTAACTGTTGAGTTTTAAGAGGACAAGGTTTTTTCAAAAATGTTATGTAGAACCTGCCTTTGTTTTTTAAAAAAGGAGGGATTTTTTTTTCAAATGATTGGGTGTAATTGAACTATATTTCTGGTCTTATTTTTTTAAAAAACTACAAAAGTAGGAAGCTCAGAAAAAAGAAAAATAATAGTTCAAAACAGGTTTTGCCATATTTTAGACCAGTAAAGATTCTTGTGTTAGACAACTGTTAAAACAATTGCACTATTGTAGGACTGTTGGTAAAGGTGGTTGCTTCAGAAAATATTAGACTTAATGATAACCACTAATGTTGTTGAGAAGGCATTCCTCTCTCTGCAAAGCAGCCAATCAAAGAGCAGGGACAAGCCTAGAAAAAGAAAATAGCCAACAGCAAAATTAGCAGCAGCATTTTAAGCAACAAAAGCAGGAAAGCAAATAGGAATAAATACCTGGATGCCATTTTTTTCCTGGTACCATAATAGCCATGGGGAATCCTGACAGAGTAAACAAGTCATAATACAGTAGTTTATACTATCATACAGTTTAGCATTTCCAGTAGCAGATTAAATCTAAGTCTTAATAGTGGATTAAATCTAAGTATACAAGGCATTCACTGACATATGATCTTTTCTCTTTTTGCCAGTTTTCTTTACCTCTAAGAAAGAAAATTTATTTATTTTGGAGGAAGAACAAGTTGGCATGAAAATCATCATTCCCAAGGTTTGATCTGCAGAATTTACTAGGCCACTAAAAGATGGAAATATCTTGCCTTGACATGGTCTTTCAGGGCATAGAGGTGAATCACATGGATTTAATTCTAACTGAGAAACTTATTTTAAGTTCCAGTATGACAATTTTACTATCTGAAAGCGATTTCTGTATGGGGTCAACCCAGGGGTGGGATTCAATTATTTTAACAACTGGTTCTGTGGGCATGGCTTAGGTGGTGGACATGGCTTGGTGGTCATGTGACTAGGTAGACATAGCTTGGTCTTAAACATCCTCAAGGCTCCCTTCATTAACTATGTTGTCCAAACAAGGATATATCATGTTATTGGCTGGGCATGGCCAACTCAATATCACTCACATCGAGGCACACATCTCCTCCCCTGGCCTCTCATGACTGTGGAGATGCTGCAACAGTCATAAGTGTGAAAAATGGTCATAAGTCACTTTTTTCAGTGCCATTGTAACTTTGAATGGTCACTCCACACAAGCAAAGTACCAGCAAAGGAGGGGAAAAAAACTCTACAGAAGTTCCTGAGACAGGAAGTCTAGTCCTGCCAAGAATGTAATGAGGATTAATGGAGAGGCAGTTTCTGTAAGCAATACTAGAATGTTTCCTTCCTGCCTTCTTTACAGGGTTAGGCCAATAATTTCTTCTAACAACCAGCTCTCCGAACTGCTTAGAATGTTAACAACTGGTTCTAGCAAATAGGTGCGTACAGGTAGAATCCCATTCCTGGGTCAACCTAAAGTGTTTGGAAGATTGACACTTTCTGATATTTCTCATCCTTGTTTGGACAACATAGTTAATGAAGGGAGTCTTGAGGATGTTTAAGACTAAAAGTAATCCCTTCTAGTTTGCTGCTGGTTATATTATGATGTTCATAGGACCTACTGTTCCAACCTCATCTCAACCCAGTAAAGCTGTTGTGCAAACAAGTTCAATTTTTTTTCCTTTCATAGGTGGACATGGAAGTCCTGTGTTGGCTTGGCTCAAAGAAGGAACTCTGCATCTGATGCAGCCCAAAATAGCAAATCAAGCTAGGTAAAAGCTAGTTCTTTTGAAAAATCTTGTGTTCATTTTCTACATTTGCATATGCACCCTGCTCTCTCGCTCTCTCTTCTTTTAATAACCTGGCATTAAAGATAAGCTCCAAAGTCAGGGAATTTAATTAGTATCTGTTGGATTGTAATACATTTTATGTAACAGTGTGTATTCTTTTATATCCTGTCTGTACAGGATTGTACACTATAATGTAGTTTACTCTAAAGTCAAACCTTCATTTCAATGATCTTCTCTCCCTTAGCTTTCTGGTAGCCAGAAGAAAAATGATGTATTATTCATCAGACAGGATGAGCATCACTTTTAGAATGATATTTATCTAGTTTTAACAACATTGCTTTTGGGCATCAATATGGCACACAGATCCCTCCCACCCTGTATATATGAAGCATTGTACATCGTAAAATGTCACTCAAGTCAAAACACTGATTTAGGTTACTTCAAAACTCAGTGGAAAAATGTGAACCCAGCCAGAATTCTGAGTTTCTGAAAAATGTTTATCTTGGATATCCTTACCACTAATGGAAGAAAGCTATTTCTAGAATTACATTTTTGCTAAGATTCTGCAGAATAATATTAGCTAAATAGCCTAATTCCAGGATCATTTAATTGAAAACATATCCTAAACTGTCCATCTTCTTTGATCATGGTTTCAGAAACATTTATACAAGGAAGTAAACAGATGTTTACCTTCTACTATCCTTTGCCTCAATTTCCCAGTTTTATGGCTAGACCAAGAAGTTTCATTCCAAAAAGCTTTATTGCTAAACTAAAAGCATCATAAAGCATACATATGGGTTTTTTTGGTCTACAACCAATAACTATTAAACATTTGTATTTTAAAATCATGTCAGCTTCATTTGTCAAAGTCTATGACACTATATCACATAAGTATGTAATAAAAGCTTGGGAATAACAGTAGATATAGATTACAATAGATCCTTTCACTATTCAGCAGGGACAAGTATTTGTCAGAACTACTCACTGCTATTAATTGGCATTCAAAACTAGAGACACATCCATGGCTAAGAATCCAGCAAGGGTTAGGGTTAGGTTTCTATGAATTTGGATAGCAAAATAGACATTTCCAGTGGAATTGTTGTGAGTCAGTAGAAGGGAGGAAAGAAGAAAGGCAGGGAGGGAGGGAGGGAGGGAGGGAAGGAAGGAAGGAAGGAAGGAAGGAAGGAAGGAAGGAAGGAAGGAAGGAAGGAAGGAAGGAAGGAAGGAAGGAAGGAAGGAAGGAAGAAAGATGTGGAAAAATGGATAAAAGAAATAAATAGGGAATTTTCACATCTATACCTGAGTATTAATTAAAATGATCTTTAAATGAAACTTTATAATACATTTAGCCAGCTTCTTGACATCAGCTTTGTAAGCAATTGAAATGGGTTATCAACATGCCAATTTTTAATTATGTATAGTATGGTCATTCTGTGCAGTCCTATAAATTGTTCTAAATGCAAGCCCTTTGTAATGAATTCAGACAAAGGTTTCAAATATTGGGGTAACAATTGACTTCTTTCATAAATGTGGACAAAACACTAGTTACCATCTGTAAGAGAAAGAGAGAAGGAGACAGACAGACAGATTGTGGTTCTTCAATGAATATATTTTTGGAAATGGGACAATTATGCACATAGTTAAACATGTATGCTACGGGTGTCAAACTCGTGGCATCATATTGGCATCATGTGATGTTTTGCAATGGTTTTCTCCTTCGTGGACCTGGGGTGGGCATGTCCTGCATGTGATGCATCCTGCTGCGGGCCACCAATTTGACATCCCTGTTGCATGCTAACTATTTATTTTGCTTTCTTACAGTGGGGAAACACTTTTGTTTTTAATTTCAGAAGTTGCAGTAACTCAAGCAGTGAGTCCTGTCATTTGAATTGGTTAGCTGGAGAGAGAAATGAACAGCTACCTGTCTCAGTGTGGGAAGGGTAGTAGAAATAAAAATAATTGAAGGTACACTGTGTGATTAGAAGGTATAAGAGAATGAGCAATAGTGATTTAATATTGAAATATATGATTAAAAGATTCATATAACTACCATCATATGTTAAAATATGATATTCAACAGGTTCTGACCAGTTCTGGAGAACTGGTAGCAGAAATTTTGAGTAGTTCAGAGAACCGGTAGCGGAAATTTTGAGTAGTTCAGAACACCACCTCTTACTGACCCCACCCCTATCTAGTCTCTGCCTCCCAAGTCCCAGCTGATTGGCTGGGTCTTCTTTTGTTGCCCTGCACAGGAGGATGGAGCTGGAAAGCAGGTTAGTGGGGTGGGGAGAGAATGGGGATTTTACAGTATCCTTCCCTTGCCATGCCCACAGAATTGATAGTAAAAATTTTGAATCCCACCACTGGCTAAAATCCTTATATGGAAAGGTAATAGAAGAAATAGAAGATATACTATATCAAATAAAAGGCAAAGGGACTACAGAATATATTTATAGAGAAAATATAATCTACCTTAATTTGCAGAAAGCAACTTTCCAGAGAAAGCAGAATAACAAAAACAAACAAACAAAAACCCAACCACTTTGCATCCATCAGTTTCAGTTAATATAGATAGTCCTTGACTTACTGAGACAACTGAGCCCAGAATTCATGTTGCTAAGTGCGAAATTTGTTAAGTGAGTTTTGGCTCATTTTACGATTTTTCTTGGCACATTGGTTAAGTGAACCACTGCCATTGTTAAATTAATAACACGGTTGTTAAATGAACCTTGCTTGCCCATTGACTTTGCCAAACAGAAGGTCACAAAAGTTGATCACATGATCCTGGGACAGTGCAACTCTCATAAATATGAAGCAGTGGTCAAACATCTGAATGTAAATCACAATGCCATGGGGATGCTGCAATGGTCATAAGTGTCAAAAAGTGACCATGTTACTTTTTTTTGGTATTGTTGTAACTTTGAATGGTCACTAAACAAACTGTCATAACTTGGGGACTATCTATACTGTTTTAAACTGAATTGCTTAAAATAAATTAAAATGGGCTTAATATACATTTCATTTTAATGGGGAAAAAGATACTGTAAGAGGATATGCCATTTATTTCCACTGCTGCATTTCTCTCCCCTACTCTTTCCATCTTTCTCTGATCATCACAAAGGAAGTAACCATGTAATGCAAGGGATAAATATAGCAGCAGAAGAAAAAGAAAAAGCAAAAACACAGATTAGTCATTTTCTCCCATTATGGCTATTTTAAGAAAATCTGTTTGTTTAGGAGAGAAAAAATTAACTATAGTCCTTGCCACAGTTTTCATTGGGTCAGCCCAATTTACTGGGCTTTATTTTCATGTTAAGTTTCTTGATATATGTATTTATAGATATTTATAAATTGCTATTCAAGCTTTTAGAAAAACAACTTTCCCAAATGCCTTTTTTTGGGATATCAAAATTCCACATTTCTACTGTAATTGTAACTCTTTGAAGTGCTCTAAAGCTGAACTATTCATCCAGCTGGCATTTGTCCTTGGTCTTTCTTTATAATACTTTGAAGTAGAAAAGCATTAATTCTTTTCTGTTTTATTTTGTTTTGTTTATTGCTTGTTATTTGGTCTTAATAAAAAGGGACTTGGAGCTAAAGTTACATTCCAGATGTTGCAGGCATGATTGCATTTTTTGTTCTTTTTTATTTGCTATTCTTCTCATTTATATTTATTTATGCTTCTTAAACTTATACCAGTTAATCCATGCATAAAACTTTGGGTTATAGAAAGCTTATGTGATAGTTCCAAGTCCCTATTCAGGTATGTGAATCAGAAATAAGTGAAACTGCTTCACTCAGGTACTGGCTGTAGCTATATTTTCAACAACAAATAAAACACATCTGTTTAAGTATATATGTATGTGTATATGTGTGTGTAAGGATAGGGCTTGTTCCCAATAAACTAGAGGATAAATTATCCAAATCTGAATAATTGATGTTTGTGGTTATCTCCTTAATGAACAGCTACTTCCCAGCATATAGAAAAACTCATATACAGTAATACTTGATCTACAAGTAGACTTTGCCCTATGACCACAACTGATCCAAAATTACCAATAAGTGACATGTTTGTTAAGTGAAATTTGCCCCATTTTGTGGCCTTTCTAGCCACAGGTTTTTAAATGAATCACTGCAGTAGTTAAGGTGGTGACATGATTGTTAAGTGAATCTGATTTCTTCATTGACTTTGCCTGTTAAAAGGTCTTATTCCAGGACAATGCAACTGTTATAAATATGAGTCAGTTGCTGATCATATGACCATGGGGAGGCTGAAATGGTCATAAATGTGAAAAATGGTCATGTCAACTTTTTGACTTATAAAACTTGCCATTGAAACTTTGGTCACTAAATAAACTGTCCTAAGTTGTGGACTACTTGAACAGGGTTATATTTTGGGTCATTCCCGAAAGCAAAGCCACAAACAAAACCTTCCCTATTGAACTAACACTTTCAGCTATTGAAAAAGATGCTATATGAAATGTTTGATTCAGATATTATAGTAAATCAGACAATGTTTCCCAAAATAGTATTTTCTGGTAAGGTTTCTGA
The DNA here is from genome assembly GCA_023653725.1 of Bungarus multicinctus. Taxonomy (NCBI): domain Eukaryota; kingdom Metazoa; phylum Chordata; class Lepidosauria; order Squamata; family Elapidae; genus Bungarus; species Bungarus multicinctus. The sequence continues at coordinate 63,928,070 of CM042844.1, forward strand.
GATAGCAATAGCACTTAGATTTACATACCACTTCACAGTGCTTCATAGCTCTCTCTAAGCTGTGTACAGAATCAATATGTTGCCCCCAACTATATGGGTCCTCATTTTACTGACCATGGAAGGATGAGTTAAGAATCAAACTGAACTGCTGACCAGCCAACAATCATCTGAATTAGCCTGCAGTGCTGCACTCTAACCACTGCACCACCACAGCTCTGGTCTTATTAATGATTTTATTCAGATTTTAATCATGACCCTACCTTCCTGTAGGCATGGGTCAGCATGGATTATTATTGTTTATGCATAGATAGGTCTGCAACCTGGGGATTTTCCTGAACTTACTGCTCCAGTTACCATTTGCTTAGCTTTCCTTGGGCCACCTATTTTGGTGTTTGGGGATCAGAATGCACTGGCCAGAAGAAACTCACACAACAGTGCAAAGCACCAATGCTCTAGAAGCTGCATTGGTTGTTGGTGGTCCTGCAAGCCTAATTCAAGGTGTGGATTACTATAAAGCTCTTTATATCTTACAATTTCATTGCCTCCAGAATTATCTACTCCCACTGCTAAGATTTGCAAGATGAAATCAGATATTATGGCTTTCTACCTCTGTAAAGTTATAGGGTAAAGACTTTCTAGAAGCAGCCCTCTAATTTTATAACATATTGCTCTCTGAAATCAGAATTGTACCTCATTTATTTTCCAATTCACTTAAGTGCTCCTTTTCCTCTGTCCTTCTTCCCCATTCTGCTCCAAACTATTCTGTTTCAGGATTTCCTTATCAGAAGGTTGGTAGTGATCTTCCTTTTTGCCCTTCTCACTGAGGTGGCATGAATTTTGCTAAAGTCTGTTACAAACATTTATCCAGAACCATTAGTCCAGCTAAACAGGAAGGTGTCAGGGGAGGGAATGAGGAAAGTGGTTTCAGGAAGCTGTGGGACACAAGACAAGGCCTCTACTCATATAGGAGCATAATAAAATGATCTACCATTGATGACCCTATTATGATACTTTGGCAGTCAAAACACATGCAGCTGACCTTCCTTTAATTGTCTTCTTTTTGATAGGTTTTTATTCACAAAGATGATCCTTCAAGCATTTTGATGTCAAAACTAGTAAGGGATAGAATCAGAATCTTTGTATCCTATTAATTCATCAAGTAATTCTTTATAGTCCTTATTGGATACCACTTTCCTTCTTTTTCTGAACTAAAAGTTCACTGCAGACATTCAAGGGCACCCTGGTGAGAAAGCTATGGATAACACAGTCAGGTTCAGCAATCTGCTCAACTCCAACTGTCCCAGCAAGTCTGCAATGGAAATGCCCCCACTCTAGGAAATGGCTGGGTATTGTTCATCCATGCCTGTTTTGGCTTTGATTGCAAGAAAGACTGAACACCTGGCCTTTTTCTTCCAATTTCGGAATATGGAACGGCCAGGAGTTTGATAGTGATATCAATCAAGGGATTCTGCTATTTGAAGTTTGGGTACAGGGTGTGAGAGCATGTGTGTCCATGTGCATGCATATGTGAGCTGAGGAAATTAAATATGGAAAGCATCACATACACCCAGATGTGAAATATGGTGGGAGAGAGAAGAGGATTTTTTTTTTTGTTGGAACAAAGGATTCAAGGGGGAAATCGGCTTCAAGAGACAGAAAAGACAAAAAGATTCAGAGGCACGAAGCACTGAGAGCTTCATGGTTCAAGCTTATTTCAAAGCAGCTCTTCAGATTAGTCAGGTAGACATGTGTGTGTGGTGTGTGTGTACTTGACAGATGTTTGGCATGTCAACTCTCCCTAGAAAGCCTTACAAAGCAATTTCCTGAAGGCTGCCATCTACAGATAGTTGCTGAGGTCCAGTCAAGGTAGGCTATGGGCCAGCACAATGCACATCCAACACACTTCCTGATTGAAGTATGAGGGAAAGCACATTATCATAGCCAAGAAGAAGAGGCCAGAAAAGCATATGTTTCACATCTTGTAAGTTTTCTTTCCTCTTGTGCAGAGCATATTCACTGAGGCATCCAGTATCCCAGGTTTGTGAGTACTGACAAGAAAAAGACATACTTGGTTACCTTGCTTTTAGAAGGAAGCCCAAATTGTGTAAACTACTCCCACCCTTCTTTACGTTTTTACTATATTTATTTATTTATTATTTATTTCAAACATTTATATACCGCCCTTCTCCCGAAGGACTCAGGGCGGTGCACAGCCAATTCTACCCCACACATGAATACAAAAATTAAAATGGAATTAAATAATTTGGGCTGTTAGAACAACCCTCCCCATTAGAATTTAAAAACCCCAAATTAAAATCCAAATTAAAACAGGAGACGGTTAATATAGTATGATCAAAAGGACTGTCCAGATAATACTGAACAAGAATGCTCTGTTTTCAAAGAGCCTAGCTTTATTGTTGCTAAGCTAGCCTTTTTATTCTTAAAAAAACTAAATTAATTTTTAAATTAAAGAAAGTGTTCAAGTCTTTTATCAAGCCCCTTGTAAGGGTGCATGGAATAAAATGTTGCTTGATTCTCTGAAAATATGTCCAAACACCAGTCAAATGGCATGTGAACACATCTGTCCTCTAAACCCTCTTCTAACCTCTTCCACCGTTTGAACTGCTGCTTTTGCCCTACCCAGATCCTCTCCTCTTCCAGGTGGTATGTTGACTTCCTATCACTTGGTCAGTCGAATAAAAATGTTTGCCAAATCTTACAGCCTGACCCTTTTGTGTCCTAATTGATAATTTTGCTCTATTCTTCAATCAGAAAGTGTGTGGAGATAAATTGGCTATGGCCAATTTACTACACTTCAGCAACATCCTGTAGATGGCAGCCTTCAGAAAGTTGCTCTTCTGAAGGCTTTTTAAGGTAGTTTCTATCCTCCTCCTCCTCCTTAACAACAATGATATGAAATTGAACAACTATTCAGAAAAAAACAAAGAAAATACTGTGCATCATGGGAAGTATCGTATTTCCTTTTGCAATAAAACTGTACATGTTTGACAACGAGGAAGATAATTTCTCATTTAAATACTAGTCCCTTAAGAGAAAACCTAATACCTCTATCCTGTTGATAGAATTAAGTTTTATGTCTATGTCTATTCAATGACTATATTTAGAAAGTCTATGTTCATAAATCGCACAACTGGAAATGAATACCTTTCAATACCTCATTAATTATATGGAATAAAGCTCCAACAATGCTCAGAAACTGTCCACAGGAAACAGTTCTGCTTTCCACCCCCACAGATCCATCTACAGAACATTTCCTTGTCAAAGGTTTGTGTGGGCAGCTGCTGCTGTTGGATTAATTTGATTTTCAAGTCTTTCATAAAAACCATCAGTCAAGGACAAAAAACAAACAAACAAAGGGCAAAACATCTTCAGCCATTCTTTGCATTAAAAAGAACCCCAAAAACCTAAATGATAAGCAGTTATTAGCAATTCACAAGGACAAAAGATAAAGTGTAGAAAACATACAGCACTGTTTCAGTGCTCTGAAAATCTTATAGCCCAACAGACAGATCACTTTAATATAGAAGGCTCTTGGTTGAGATGAGCCGTTATTATTTCTGCTTTCAAGATAAGAACTGAAGTTTCAAGAAAAGCATTACAATAGTAATAGTAATAGCACTTAGACTTATATACCACTTTACAGTGCTTTACAGCCCTCTCTAAGCAGTTTATAGAGCCAGCATATTTGGGCCCTCATTTTACCCACCTCGGAAGGATAGAAGGCTGAGTCAAACTTGAGCCTGGTGAAATTTGAACAGCCAGCAGTCAGCAGAAGTAGCCTGCAGAAGTGCACTCTTAGCAGGGGTGGGATTCTACCAGTTCTCACCTATTCTCTAGAACCAGTTAACTTTCTAAGCAATTCGGAGAACCGGATGTTGGAAGAAATCTCCTTTTGTTTTTTTCCACCCTTATAGCATTCTTGGCAGCATGCCTAGACTTACTGTCTCCAAATGAGTTTTTTTTTTTTTCTTTGCTGGTACTTTCTTAAAGGGGAAGGATTGTTTTAAGTTTTTTACACTGCTGTTTGGAGGAAATACTCCCCTGTTGGAATTCTTCCAGCTGGGATCAGCACTTTGAAGAAATAATTAAACAATGAAGCAGAGCTGCTGGAAAGAACCAAGATATGTGACATTCAGCAAGGCTTTTTGGCTAGTAGAAAGATTGACATTCAAACATGAGGTTACATACCCTTTCTGAATTTTGGTCTAAAACTGGTTTTTTGTGAAGTATAATTCCATCCTTGGTGATGTTTAATCCTGTGTTTATTGATGAGATAATTTTCCCTATTCAGCTTTGTTTGGAAAGAAAAAGGTTAATCTCTGTTCCTGAAAAGAATCTGGGTTGAGAAATCTGGCTAGTTCCTATGTCTATTTGTTCTGGTAATTGGTTTAACAAGCAACAGCTACTGTTGTGATTTAATTATTTGCATTGTGTTTGAATTTTTTCCTGCCTCATGGTTTCTTTTTCTATCTTGGGAGAAGGTCTTCCTTCACTGCTTTAATGGTATCTGGCATTGTTCTTTTGGGCTGTACTTCCAAGAGGCAGGATGCAAGCTAGGCACTGATTTTTTTACTGCCTTTGGGGAGGGAACATGTGACCTTTCCTTAAAACTGGATGATTTCCTTAGGATATGTTGTAAGGTGAGTGAAACCAACTGATATCTTTAAGTGGTGCAAATGGATTTAAGAATTTCTTCTCCTGGGTGAGCTGTTTCTGGAGAGCTTAAATGACCTCTCTGCTAAGGATTTCACTTTATGAGCAAGAGTTGGCTGCTGATAGTTATCACTGCATTTTAACTATTATAATTCCTCAAGGTGCTCTGGCACCCTGCCTGATTTGTAACTCCGGCTTGCTGGTCTTTTAAATCTAATGATTGGTATTTAGGGAAACTTTTTGCAAGCAAAGAAGCTTTTTGTATTTTTGTACAGGTAATACTTGACTTACAACAGTTCATTTAGTGACCATTCAAAGTTACAATGGCACTGAAAAAAGTGACTTATGACTGTTTTTCACACTTACAACCATTGCAACATCCCCACTGTCATGAGAGGCCAGGTGAGGAGAAGTGCCCCTTGACATGAGTGACATCGAGTTGGCCATACCCACCCAGTCACATGACCACCAAGCCATGCCCACCAACTAAGCCATGCCCACAGAACCAGTTGTTAAGAAGTTGAGTCAGATCCCTGATTCTAATCACTGCGCCTCCATGGCTCAACAATATTGCTATTGTTGTTGTGCCTGGAGAAGGCTCTTTAATCTGCATTTTAACCAATAGTTATAAGCTGGCTTAATCTTCAAATAATGTAGGCTGGAAAAAATGTTGGAAGAGAGCAATTTTCATCATACGCAATGGAAACCCATAGGGATCTAATTCATTTTCATTAAAAAAGAACATTTGTAGGCTGCTTCGTATCTTTTTTTCAGTCCTGCCTCAACTTGAACCTTTAAGCAAAAATGATCCTTGATTCCATTTGTTGATAAATATATAGCTTACTAAAGGTCAAGTGGATTATAGTAAAGCAAACCCAGAACTGAAGTTAGTATGCCAAATCTCTAGGTGTAATTTTTCAACCTCTAAGGCACACCCTATTGCTGGTTCCTCCCCACTCCCATCAACATTGTCCAATCAATTTTAAAGAAACCATCACTCTGATGGATAGAAAATAGAACAAACTAAAAGGGATTAGATCTATTGATAGAGTAATAAGAGGAATTCATGTAATAGGTATACTGGATTTCATTTATATTATATATATGGGAATGTGATTATTGTTATGTTGTTAAGTTGAATAAGAAGAATATTTTAAATAATAGCTAAGTAATTTAAAATATGTACCTAATCGACACATGATTGAAATGGAATGGATTTTTTTGTATATAAAAATAAAATAAAAATGTACAAAAAAACCCTTCTCCCATTGTGGTCAGTCTCCCTCTCTGTTTCTGTCTTCCTATCCATCTCTCTCTGTCTCTGTCACACACACACACACACACACACACACACACACACACACACACACACACACACACACACCACACATGGAAAGAGAGAGTGCGGGGGGGGGGGGAAGAAGCTTGAGAAATAGTTTTCTTATACTCCCCAATGTAAGATTTATTAACAGTCTTTCTTGTTATAATAGTAGCAGCCCACAATCTCTCTTTTTGGCAAATAAGTCTATCACCTAGATGCAAGCCTCATTTATCCATATCAACATTTGCTATATTTCTGTCTCTTACATAATCATTTTTTGTTAAAAAATCTTGATATCTCTGGCCATAACATTAATCAGTAATTCTAAAAAAGGGAAATAGATTCAGATGGATTTGGTTACCATCTCAAAAGATTCCCCCCCCCCCCCTTCAAAATGGTGCATTAGCATTAGTATGATAGGGGAATAGCTAACTTCCAAACATCTCCTTCATGGGAGGAGTTTAAAATTGTCAAAGTCAGTGCTATCCTTCCTTCCTTCCTTTCCTCCCTCCCTCCCTTCTTCTTTTCTTTCTTTCTTTTTTCTTTCTCCCTTTCTTTCTCTTTGTCTCTCTTTGTCTCTCTCTCTCTCTCTTTCTTTCATTCTCTTTCTCTCTCTCTTTCTTTCCCTCTCCTTCTCTCTTCTCTCCATTTTATTTCCCTTTTTCTCCTCATTTCTTTCATGTACCATCTATTCTTTGTTCTCCCTACAATCATGCCTATACAAAGGATTCCAATTTCTTTGGGAACACCCATAGATGTAAATACACCTTCCTCTGCATAAGTAAAGCAACTGCAAGACTTTTTCTTAAACTCAAACTCTGGGATAGTCTGGATGGTGTTTCCCCTGTTTCTGTGATGAAAGGATTTTCTTTTACATTCAAGAATTTTGAAATTTACTCCAGATTACATATTTTTGTGAAAACAACTGGAACAGTGAAGAAAAACACATACCGACATAAATAAAAGAAGAATAAATTAATATCAGGTTGCACGAAACGGCAGAAGTGAGTGAAAAGGGGTGTGTGTGGAACTTTGGGATTGGTCATTTCAAAATCTTGAAGGGATGAAACTGATGTAGGAAATGTGCACTGGGGGGAAATAAAAAGAAAACAATGGAGAATCAATCATGCCAGCAAATCACCAGCAGTGTGCACATTTTAATCCATTAACGGGAGATATATCTGTGATCATAAAAGGAGGTTAGAGTCAGCCTGAAAGCTTATAGGTGGGCGGAGAGAGAGAGAGAGAGAGAGAGAGGGAGAGAGAGAGAGAAGCAGGAGTAAAAGAAAATAAATATACTGGCTGAACTGCTGAGAAGCATTAGGACCAATAATGAGAGATCTCAGAAGACCTGCCGCTCAGAGTATTCTGCTTTCTTTAGAAGAGTCGTGCCTTGATTCTGGATGATCTACACGGTTCGTTGTTGTTTTTTAATCACCCCCTTTGTAGTTTAATGGGCATTCCCATTGCTTTTTGTGCCTCTCTCTAAAAAGCATTGACGTGGAAAGAAGCAGCAGCAGGGGGTGGAGGGACTGCAGCTCTTCTAAAAATACGGAGGGCATGCAGGAGTGCGAGCAGGCTGGGGAGGAGGAGGAGGGTGTGAGAGCGCCTCACACCATGTTTTCTGGATGCCAGCTGGGTGCAGTTTTGGAAATGTTCCTCCTGTGAATGGAGGCACCATGAACATTTGGGAAGTGATCCTGGCTTTCCTGATTGTGGTGCTCATCCTTGTATCGTTGCTGTCCAATGTGTTGGTGCTGATCTGCTTTCTGTATAGTGCAGATATCCGCAAGCAAGTCCCTGGATTGTTTATCCTCAACCTGACCTTCTGCAACTTGTTGATGACTGCTTTGAACATGCCTCTCACTCTGGCTGGGATCATTTACAAGAAACCACCTGGAGGAGACCAGCTTTGCCACATAGTGGGTTTTTTAGAGACTTTCTTGACTACCAACTCCATGCTGAGCATGGCAGCTCTCAGCATTGACCGGTGGATAGCAGTGGTATTTCCTCTAAACTATCATTCCAAGATGCGCTACAAAGATGCTGCCCTCATTCTGAGCTACACGTGGTTACACTCAGTTTCTTTTCCAATTGTGGCAACTTCTCTTTCTTGGGTAGGATTCCACCACCTTTATGCCTCTTGCACCCTGTACAACAAGAGACTGGAGGACAGGACCCAGTTTATGATTTTCACAGGAATCTTTCATTCCTTTAGCTTTCTTCTCTCTCTCATAGTCTTGTGTTTCACATATTTGAAAGTGCTGAAGGTGGCACGCTTTCACTGTAAAAGGATTGACGTGATTACTATGCAGACCCTTGTGCTCCTTGTGGACATCCATCCCAGGTAAGGAGATGCCTTCATCTTTTACTAAAAAGATTACATACTACTAAGGATTCCTATTAGACAAAACTATCAACTATCTTTATCTAATTATTTTAAAATGTATCTCTTCCTTGCTTTTCTTCTGCATGTTTCCATTCCCAAAAATCTATACAATGTATTGCTAATAATATTTTGAAAATGTGTTAGGGGTATGTGGCTGACAAAGAAAAGTCATCTAGGAATGTGTTTTGAAGGCTGTACTGGAATCTAAAAGTTTACACATGGGTGCATTTCCTAAAGGGTAGTAAATTTAAATGATTTTGCTAGTAAGTGAATAACTCCATGTCTGTTCATTAATGTTGATCAGTGTTATTCATACACATTGTATGAATAAAATCAAATTGAAATTTCTGATAGCCCCTTAAGATACATCAGTGGGAAAATAGCATACTAAATGCCATTCTGGGTTTTTGTACATTTTGGAATGTCACTATAAAGTCAGTAACTTTCCTTGAAGGAAGGATGCCCAGAGAAATATTTATTCCAAAAATAAACAGAAGCAACAAACTAGTACAAATACATCAAAAATAGCATTAAGATTCAAATTCATACTGACAAGGATAGAAAGTTGAGTTAAGTATACTCAAGAGTCCTTAAATCAACCCACATTCTCTATGCATAGTAAGATGAATCCGAAGCTAGAGGTGAAAGAAGGAATAACTATGATAAGAAAGCATAAACAGTGGGAAGATGGAAGATAAAAGCAGGAATGAGGAAATATAATTAGAAGATCTGTAAAATAAAGACTTACAAAGGAGAAGTGAGAGGTTTCAATGGGAAAACTGATCTAACTATCTTAGCTAGATTAGTTTTTGCTCAAGGGAGATGAAGAAACATTTCAAGGGGCAAAGTCACAGAGCAATGTTTGATTTACTGAGAATTCAAAGTATTTGTGTATTATGTGTAAATATGTGTGTGGGGAGGGAGGGATCATCAAAAACAAGAAACATTATGATGGATAATATAAAAATTGACTATAAAGATGTCACTGTAAGAAATAAATAAAGGTGAATATAATGTCCCAATTTGCACTAATCATACATGAATAAATGAAGTAGAAGTAATGTACTCTGGTAGCTTGTCATCTCTAACAAGAAAAAAATTAAGTTAGGATTATTGAAACTATATTGATATTAATAATATGTAACACAAAGTAAATATAGATAATTATGCAAAGAAAAAGAATGAAGAGTAATATACATTTTTACAATGGGTTTCTACTTTTAGGGTAATGGTAAGCAATTCTGAGACCACGCTGTGGGTGTTTTCACAAAATGGCTCCTTGGGTATTTTTCTAGTCACAAAATGGTTGTCATTGGGGGCATTTATATATTTCACTCTTATTTCTAATAGTACTAACTTTTGACTTCAAACTTTATATGATTATATTATGTTTGTTATACAGATGTTATCTTATTGTATTGTTATACACTATCCTGAGTCACCTTTGATGAAATGGGCAGCCATGTAGATCTAATAAATAAAATAATAAATAAATAACAAATCAGAAAACACTAATTTATTTGAATATCAATCATCCTAATCCCTTCCTTACGGTGTTCCTAAACACCCGTTGGGCAGCTGGGAATACTTAGGGCATAGAGTCACAGTTGCTATTCTTTCTTATTGTCTAGGATAAAGTTGATGTGATCCATAGGCAAAGAAAACTATGCTGAAGTTCTTTACTTTATTATTAGTCCAGAATCCCATTTTTAAAAATTAAAGTTACTAAACAATTTTTTAAAAATGAAGCATGGAACTAGAAACTTGGAGGGTTGCCAATGTAAGTCTCCTTATAGGGAAGATGTGCGGTATATTAATTAATTAATGTACCTTCTCTCTCCCCAAAAAACCACCCCATAGGCTAGCATAAGACAGGAAGTAAGGATCTAAGATTACTATGGGACTTGGTAAGAAATGAGATTCAGACTAATGCTCCTGTTTCATTGCTTGACATCTTAAAACCACTTAAGATCAAGGTACACAAGCTACTAGAAAGTTGTGATTAGATGTCCCAATATACACTTTTATATTTAAAAATAACACAGAACTGTAATTTACAGTTCTATGTTATTTTTGCAGACAGTTGCAGCATTCATGGAAGCGAACACATTCCAATGGCAGCATTCTATAAATCACTATAATTCAGTATCAACTGTGGTGCAATTAAAATTAGAAAAATAGCCTAGTTGGAACACATTTAAATTTGTCTCTTTCAATATTGCTTCCAATCTAACCTAGATTCCCTGAGACAACTTTAGTCTCATATATCAGAACAAGTTCAAAGTTGAATCATTTTCAGGTATATTATTTTGAATGTGGTTTCAGAATAAAATAGAATTTCCAGTAAAATGGAATGAAGATTATGTGTATTGGGAACAAGGAAACTATTTTGTAGAAGAATTCTAACCCAATGTGACCCACATAATAGACATTTGAATGCTAAAAACTCCATCCAGTTACAAAAGATTGCATAAAGGAACATGAGGTCAAAGTGTTATAGGGCAAACTCTTTAATAGATGCAGAGTCCCATCATCAGGAACCATTAATTTGAAAGTGGGGGTATTTCTTTCATTTCCCAAGTGATAATATGTAAAGCGGAATATTATGAATCCAATACAAAACAAGATTTGAAACCAAGTACATAAACACCAAAGGTCCCTTTTATTATTATAGTTAGAATGAAAAAAATATTGGGTCAGAATATGAGAATACCATATTGGCTTCATTCAGAAATAACAGATACGTACATACATCTTTGATTCATACATATTTTTCCATTTCTTCTTGACATGCTGCTGAAAGTTGCACCCAAATGCTAAATATAGGTAATCCTCAACTTATGAACACAACTGAGCCTAAAATTTATGTGAGACATTTGTTAAGTGAATTTTGTCCCAGTTTATGATCTTTCTTGCCACAGTTGTTAAGTGAATCACTATAGATATTAAGTTAGTAAGAAGGTTGTTGAGTGAAACTGGCTTTCCCCTTGATTTTGCTTGTTTGAAGGTCAAAAAACGAGGATCACATGACCCTAGGGCACTGCAATGGTCATAAGAATGAGTCAGTTGTTAAGCATCTGAATTTTGATCATGTGACCATGGAGATGCTGCAATGGTCATAAAGGTCATAAGTCACTTTTTTCAGTGCCATTGTAACTTTGGTCATGAAACAAACTGTTATAAGTTGAGGATTTCCTGTAGTAGTTGACCACAATTACAGAGTTGAAGCAAACTAGTTTAAAAGCAACAGCTTGGATTTGGTTTGTTTTAATTGATTATAGGTAATATAAGTGTACCAAGTTCTGATGTTATATTTCAGTGGGCTTAAACCAGGATTCCCCAAACTTGGCAACTTTAAGACTTGTGGACCTCAACTCCCAGAATTCTTCAGCAAGCATCGTTCACTGACAAATTCTGGGAGTTGAAGTCCACAAGTCTTAATGTTGTCAAATTTGGAGATCTCTGTATTAAACTATAATGAAACAGAAATCTTTCAAATTTCTTCTAATACTGCTAGAGGATGAGAAGATAAGAAGGAACCCTTGACTATGAAGATTAGCACCTGATTTAAAACCATAGTAGGGTTTATTTTCACAGACATGGTTACGTACATGGATCTCAGTACTAAATATCAGCTGGAGTTCTCTTATGCATTATGTGATACAGTTACTTAGAAATAACAACTAAGAATGATATGGTTTTATGTCTTCATTTTCTTTCCAAGAATTTTTCTTTTTTCTTTTTTCAGTTGAAATCTGATATTGAAGTTCACCTTATATTCATCTCAATGTACTAGATTGGAAACCAGTTTTTTTCACTTTTAAATATTTTTTATTAAAAATGATGCACATAAATGACAAAAGTCAATACAAACTAAAAAAATACAAACAAGGAAATTTTTTTAAAAAAGAAAAGGGGACGTGGAAAAAGGAAAACATAAAAAAAATGGAAAGGCAAAGAAAGGGTAGTAATTTTCTCCTTCCTTCCCACCTGGTAAAAACAATTTTAATAACTTCTAAACATCTCTAAATAAAAATTAATATCTCTTCTCCCCATAGCATATTTCTTTGGTAAGTACAAAAAATCAAAATAGTATGTCAATCAATGTTTATAAAAAAAAGTCCAGTAAAGGTAACCAGACTCAATTATTATCTTCAAAATCTCTCTTGTCCCTATAACTCAATTCTTAGTCAAGGAAAACAAAAGTCCAAATATTCCATTAATCAATCCTTGTCAGCAAAAGGGAAATTTTCGCATTAAATTAAATATTTTTCCTATATGCCCTTAAAGAAGATTTGGCTGTTAATTAAGATGAGAGTTTACTATGCAATATGCAATATGTAATATTTGATTCTATTTGAAAACATGTCTGGGTTATTTATGATTAATCAGCTTTTAAATATAAGTGAATCGTTCAGAGAAAAAAGAACCACATTCTAGAATATATATATATATATATATATTTAAATGTCAGTGTCAGTTAATTGATGTCAGAGTTATATATAACTAAGATGACTTCCAAGAACCACAGCTAATTCCAAAGGCTATTATCAATAGCATTCCTTTGTATTTCTTTTTTCCTTCATACTTTACAATTCATGAGATAAAGCTTCCTTCTGAGTGTGATGTTTATTACATAAATATGGATTATATTTGGGCATTTATAGGAATTATGCTAACTAACCAAATGAACACTTCTGGATTTGCTATATAGCACATTATAAAATCATTACAGGCCTTCTAATAGTGACTCAAAGAGCTCAGAAGGGCAGTTGTACTATTTTAAGTAGAAGGTGAGAATCTCTGATGTTTCACATTTGAATCTGCCACTAGCTTTAAAAAGAAAAAAGTGGACCTCCGACGTATCTTTTGAGGATGCTTTAAAACTTCTAATTTGTTTTTGTTGTTATTGTTGAAGGGCTTACAGAGAAATTGAAACCCTCTAAAGCAAAAATGGACAACTCCCAGTGTTGCCTTCACATAGAGCTAATTTAAAACAGTCAAATTTTAATTTGCCTCAACAAATGACAGCACTTAGCTGATATTAATTAATTTCAGAACCTAAGCAGGGCCAGCCCTGATGACTACTTGGATGAAGGTTGTGAAATATAAAACAAATAACAATTTTGGAAAATGGTACCATTGCAATTATTCTTGAGAACAAACTTAATCTTGATGACAGCTTTGTCTTCTAGATAGAACTTTAAAGAAAACCCAGTACTGAATAATGTTCACATGAGGTTGCCGTAATCAGCTGAAGTTTTAGATCTTTTGCTGATACTTCATTGGCACCAGTTACAAGGAGAGTAGTTATTATTTATGCATATCATTTGGGAAGCTTAAGTATCTAACTTATATTGATAATTTTAATAATTATACATGAATTAATTACACAAAAAATTACACTTGGGAGTCTTTACTCTGATCCTATTCATTTGCCCTGCCGGCTCACCCTTCATTTTCTTTATCTCATTTGCTTTTTAGTGTAACTATACAGTACTGAACGTGATTTTAATTATTATCTATCTCCACATGAACACAATCTTGTAACCTTAGATGCCTCTGATTTAAGGCATTAACTTAAATTAACTTAAATTTGGATTAACTTCCTCCATCAGAGCCTTTTTTTGAATTTCATGTTAAGGATGCAGACAGACGGGCAATTTGCTTTATGTGTATATCATTGCATTCCTAAATTGTATGGCTATAAAGATGCACTCCAAATTCAAAGCAAAAGCTCAATTTTACATGATATTATATGAGTTAATTTTGAAAGGCTGCTCTACCATTAGCATTATTTTGTTTTCCAGTGCTAACTAACAAACTACAAGTTGGCCTTAGCAGTTTGTGCCTGGCTTTCCCACACTCCTAGCTGGTTGGGAAATCTTAATCAAAGCTAAAGAGCAAGATTATTTCTACTAGCTGTATGCTGGCATAGATTTCATTTTCCATGGAATGTCTACATTTTTAAGCACATTTAAATTCCCAATGGCAAGAAATGTGATAATAAAGACTATTAGTGAGGAAATTGATAAAGCAGATAAAACTGATAAAGCAGAAAGCTGTTTATAAAAAGATGTGTCATAAAGTTTGAATCATTACTTAGATAAACAAGAGAAGATATTCAAAATTATTCTAAATAGGAGAATTGCATATTACCAGAATTCATACATAGAGACTTATGTACATATATAGTGTAACTAGTAGAACAAATATACAAAATGCAGCATGATATCTCATATTATGTTTCTCTTTGATCTAAAATAGATCAAAATGCTTTATTTATATAACAAAATGTATTAATCTTGGAGTTTTATAAACATTCTGAGTAACATATCCTGGGAATAAATTCTACTGCTGTGTAAACTGCTGTGTAAATCCATTAACTGAGCTATATAACCAATGAAAGCCTAAGTATTAATACTGTGATATTTAATAAGCTTGAACTAAAATGCCAGCCATCTCATCTTCTTAACCAGTATTTGTTTCTTCAGAGCAAAGTGTTTGAATAATACTGTAACCAAATAAAGGAAGAATTTTTTTTAAAAACTAAGATAGTTGAGTCTTGGCAAAGCAAAGTTCAATATTTTATTTAATTCTGCACACTAGAAGACTATGACAAATCTCTTCACGATAGTTACTAAGGAAATTGCAAAAAGAGTCACCTAATAGCTATGTTTTTCTTCACCTTTAATACCATTATCTGTACATAAATACTTTTGTTAGTATAGTACTTTAGAATTTTGTACATTTCTTCCTGGCTTTTATCCCTTCAAAAATATTACTTTCTTAAAATCCTTTCCCTTTATCCTTCCATCTGCTAACTTCCACTTTAACTCATCAAAATCAACAAAGGCCCAAGCTTTCCTTTTTGTAAACAGGTTTGGCTGATATTTGAGACAGGTTAGATATGGGATGTTTCACAATTGAATAATCTAAGCCTATCTACTCTCAAAGCTGAGTGTGATGTGTGCCATTGTGCTTTCTGTCCTTTATCTGCTTTTTTAAATTGACATTTCTAGGCTTCCCCACTCCTAATGGACTCTGGGCCATGAACAGTAAAAAGTATCATTAGAATTAAAATAGAATAGCCATTTTGGGAGTGCTCCTAAATACCTAGTTGTCATTGTATTTGTAGTGCTATAATAAGGAGTATGTTTCTACAGCAGTGATGCAAAATCTGTTCTGTCTCCCCATCATTTATTTATTTTAATGACATTTACTTCACTTGTCTTTCCTTTATTTTTTAGGACCTCAAAGTAGCATATATATTCAATGCTCCCACCTGTTTTGCTGCATACAATTTTAAGCACTAAACACCTACTTGACTACTGATAGTCCTGGACATAGGACCACAATTGAGCCCAAATTGCTGTTGCTAAGCAAAACAATTTGCTATGTGAGTTTTGCCCCCATTTTACAACCTTAGTTGCCATTCGGTTCATCTTCTCTCTTTTAAGTATTTAGGATGATTGCCAAAATGTCACCAAGCTCTTTATGTTCATTATTTTATTGTATTTTATTGACCTAGATTGTAATTTTTGATTTTGATTTTATGTGGCATCCTTAAAATATTGTGATTTGCCATGATTGTTTATTCAAACATAAAAATGGGATATACATTTCATTATAGAATAAATCCATAGACCCTCAAAACGGCAATATGAGACTCCAAAACTATTCTAAAAGGTGCCATCAAATTGTAACTTTTTAATGAGACAAAAAGAGATTAAGATGCAGAAAAAACTTATCAGTTGGGATTGAATTAAAGATTTTAGATTTAAACTGAAGCCATTTAATGATCATATTTGCTTTTCTCCTCTTTTCTGTCTACCTTTTGTTGTTCTATCTACCTTTTGGCTGGTTCATTATTTAAAGGCTAGTTCAGTCCTTGGTTGTAAAGAATTAAATAGCCCAGCTATAACTACTATTCCTCTTGTAGCACTGAAATTTGTATCACAGTCTGACAAAAACGTTAAGAAGTGCTATAGTACTTCTTAGAATATAGTTTACCATTTTGGTAAGATTGATACATACTGGAATATTCAGTATTGGTTACACCCGACCTTTTGATCTTGGTACTCATATTTTTACAGTACTGTACTGATTGTATATTGCAAATTTAGGACTGGGAAAATTTCCAAAAAAATAATTCCCAAAGGCCCTTTATGTCAGGGTTGTGTACTAATTTGGTCTCCTTGATGGCTAAATGCCAAGACATCATGAAATTAGAAGGGAATATGCACACTAGCTAAAGACAGAACAACCACATGTAGCTATCTTTGTGATAAAATGTCTTATTTACTCTTCCCTTTGTGAATTTTTAGTTTGCTGAAACCCCAACTTTCACAATCCCTGTTCTAAACCTATATTAGATTTAGAATATTTACATTAACTCTTCCCATTATGTTATTGATGCAGCAAATTTTACAGTGCTCCATTCAGACTTAAAAATACATAATAGCACTGTTTGAAAATAGCTACTGAATTAAGACTGCATGTATTGATTTAATAAATATATTAATAAATAAATTAATTATTCAAATTGGTCCTAAAATCAATCAACAATACCTTATAATCAAAATGGAATCTATTAAAGCTTGCTTCCTTCCTTGTCTCTAACTTTCTTTTTTTTTTCTTTCCCAGTCTAAGTTCCCTGTTCTTTTACCACCCAGCATTCACAAGTTGGTTGATTTCTTCCCAATTTTATTAGTAAAGAATAATGATTTTCTGGTAATATGAAAAATATTTCCTCAGGAACATTGCATCCAGACTGTTATACTGGTATATTTTGTGAATAGTATCAATGTTAGTTCCACTTAGTTATTTATAGCAGATTGACAAAATGAGAAGGGGAACATCAAATTGTCAGATGACATCAAACTGGTAGGAATAACTGACACTTTAGAAGATAGGCTCAAGATCCAGAAGGATCTTGAAAGACTTGAACACTGGCCCTATCCAACAAAATGTAATCCAGTGACAGAAAAGTAAGATTTTACATTTAGTCAAGAAAAACCAGATGCACTGGTATAGAATAGGTCGTATATGATTCAATTGCGGTAACTATGAGACAAATATAAGAATCCTAGTGGACAACACTTAAATATGAGCCAGCAGCGTGCTGCAGCTGCAATCCCTTCCAACTTTATTATTTTGGTGTTTTGTTAAGTTAATGTTTAATATTTTAGGAAAGCAACAAATATTCATCATATTCAGGATTGTCAACTAAAAAGATACTCCTTTGGCAATTTCTAATAAACCAATTTACTTTTTCTGAGATGCGGCTAGAGACTTTTGATTTGAATGAGGGTGGATTTGTTGGAGAATATATATATTCTATACAATGCATGATTTATTTTTCTGTTTTTAAAGAATATCATTGGTCATGCTTCTCATTATATGTACAGTAATGTATTAAAATAAAAAGAGCATTGACCACAGTGATTTCAATATACATTTAACGTTCTATAAGTTTGATTAACTACATTACATCTATCTATAGTTTGATTGATTACATTAGTCATTTATTTTTTTCAGCATTGAAAGTGATTAGATAGATTTAGTTCCTATCGCAAAAAGAAATAATAACATTTGACTCCAACTCTCTTGAGAAATTAACTTTCTAGAGTAATCCATACCTCTTTTAAATTTACATATGCATTTTAAAATGATAAAAATCTTAGCTTAAAAATCTTTGAAGCATGGCAAAATACATAGGTTTATGGTAATTTGTGGTAGTATTTTTCTTACAAGTGCAGGATCTGGTATTTAAGATAAACAGAGCATTTCAACAAGAATTGATCAACTGGCTTGTTGCCCATGTCTGATGTTAGATGCTGAGAGAAAGTGACTGGCCTAAAGTCCCTTTCATGGCTAAGGTGAGACTAGAACACAGAGTCTCCTGGTTTCTAATAAACTGGCTTTCTAAAGCATTAGCAATTATAATTTTAATCCATTTTGTTAAAGACATTATAAATCATTGTTAATTATATTGTATTTCTATAGTTCATTTTTAAAAAGCTGTTAAATCCTGATTGGAAATAGAAATACGGTACAGTATATTGATCCAGAGAATATATGGGAAAAGGAAATGGGCTTTGTTGTACCATTTCACTTATACACTTTATCAGAACATATTGATTTGGATACATGGTGAGTTAAAGGCATCCATCCTATCTCGTATATAACTAAAATGTTCCCCAAATGGTCCTATTCCACAATGACTTGACTTCACGTCAGTTGAACAAACCAATTTACAAACATAAATTATATTCCACCACAGTTTACACATAATTGGATATTTCTATGTGTATAACATGGACACTTATGAGAAACTTGTTCCAAGTAACCTGATATTGAAATGCAGATGACGGCAACTTGGAAATGACCTTTCACTGTAATAACCTTCAGCCACAGCGCTCTGGAAAAGGGCTTTTCCTTGAGTGCATCCCCACATAAGTATTATTTGTACATGCTTTGTTATCTTCTCAGTGCAAGTGGTAAAAGGCATGATTTTACTGGAATTTTCTATTTTTTGTTTGCTCTATAGCAAATAATCATGTTATGCATCTATTGTGCACTTTTTGAGCACAATAAGAGAACTAGTTTGCATTAGTACTATATAATATAACATCAATAAGCTGGCTCTGAATTTACTTCCTCCTGGTTCTGAAAGAAACAGCTCACAGACTACTATAGTGTCACCCAAAAAGGATGGCTGACACCAGTGACAGTACATGTTTAATCTTATGTAAATGTCAAAAGCAACCTAAACTAAAAAAAAAAACCTTGATTCTCATGGTTACTTTTCTAAATTGTATGCAAAAATAAACTGTTTTATCAGGCTTTCATGGTTATTTTAGGAGTTTGATGGCTTTTCACATGTATGAAAAAAAGCCTAAAATTGGCTCAATTTGTCAGTGATTGTGGTCCAACTGCGTCTCGTGAAAATTTAATCCTCTCCTGCCCTCACCCATCCCCAGGCTCAATAACCTGAACCTGAGATCATAACACAGCTTACAAGCCATTTTTGCTTTTCTTTCTCTCTCTTTTTGAATTGCCTTTGAGTCAGTATTGACTCCTGATGATTCCCTAAAGAAGACTGTGCAGGTTTCTTGGCAAGATTTCAGAAGTGGTTTGCCATTGACTGCTTCATAGGGTTGAGAGAGAGTGACTAACACAAGTTTACACAGCCAACCAAGGTGGCATTACAATTAACGGTCTCTCAGTTTCTAAACCTGAGGCCTTAATCACTACACCAAACTGGCTCTTATTATTGTCCACTTGTTACTTCTTCATTATTCTCCAAATAAGAATAGGAAGATAGGAAGGAAAGAAATCATAAACAGGTAGTCCTTGACTTAGGACGACAATTGAGCCCAAGATTTCTGTTGTTCAGTGAGACATTTGTTAAATGAAGTTTGCCCCTCTTTTTGTGACATTTCTTGCCACAGTTGTTAAGTGAATCACTGAAGTTCATAAGTTAGTTAGCCTAGTTAAGTAAATCTGGCTTCCCCATTGACTTTGCTCATCAGAAAGTTGCAAAAGGTGATCACATGACCTTGGGATGCTGCAACAGTTCTAAATATATGTCCATTGCCAAGCATCTGGATTTTCATCACGTGATCATGAGGATACTTAAAAGGTTGTAAAACAGCGATAAGTCACTTTTTTCAGTGCCATTGTAACTTTGAACAATCACCAAATGAACTATTGTAAGTCGAGGACTACCTGTACTTGTTGCTTTGATTAACAATTGCTATGATATATATTCAATAAAAGAAATTTTTAAGCACCGACAGAACAGCTTCTTTGAATGTATTAACATTATATGCATATTATGATTGTATGGGCGAATTCAAAGTACATTGTGCTCAAGGCAGAATCAGTTATAATTATATCGAGCCTGAGCAATTTATAATTCACAAGCTGGATCTCAGCTTACAAGTCATTATGATATTGCAAGATAACTTGATAAACTTCATAAATGTTTACCACTTATCTGGACTCCCAGACCAGGATAGCATTTCAGGTTTTGTCAGATGACAAACTAACTAGATTCTTATACTGAATTGTACACAATTTTTGGCTGAAGGATTGATGTTAAAAGTTCATTTGCATTTCATGTGAAGTTTTCTGCTTTCAATAGTAGTCATGAAATAGGAAAGATTCAGACTGGATTGCAGAATTTCATCTAAAGTTTACTGGCCTGAAACTAGTATTGGCCTCCCAGAAAGGTTCCCAGAACTGTCACTAGAGCTGCATTTAATAGAAACTTCCCATAAAGTGAAGTCAATTTTTAAAGAGCCATCTCCTTGTGGAAACCCACTTTCTAAATATTGTGCTCCCCTAGTCTGTATTCTTGCTTGTATACTATAATGATTAAGATGAATATTTAAAAATTATCAAATTAATCTTAGTTAAAGTTTTTGTATTGGCCTGAATCTTAAAGTGCTCAATATATGATCTATCAATTATTTCAGCTTTACAGGTCATTGTCAGATTGCTTATTGTTGTAATCGAATCTGTAAATATTGTTTAAAATG
Source organism: Bungarus multicinctus (assembly GCA_023653725.1). NCBI lineage: Eukaryota > Metazoa > Chordata > Lepidosauria > Squamata > Elapidae > Bungarus > Bungarus multicinctus. The sequence goes on from CM042844.1 coordinate 63,949,002, forward strand.
TCAAAACAAAAGAGAAATCCTATGGAAATGAAAGCTACATAGGAAGATCATTTGGACCCTGCTGCTTAGAATTGAAATGGGGAAAGAGATATCTTTTCCTATTCCTATTATATTCCTTCCTTCCCTCTCCCCCTTCTTCCTGCCTTCCTTCCCCTAATCTGGGTGTCAAGCAACCCATGGCTCTGGAGCCACATTTGGGTCCTCTGCTGCGGTTCCCTGTTGGGTGATCCCACCACTGGCTGGCCCCGGCCCTCACCCTGACCTCCCAGTCACTCCTCACCATACCTGAGAAGGTTAAAAAACACACACAAAAAAAAAACAAAAATGGGGGGGAGGGAGGGAGAGAGACCCATTTCCCACAGAAAACACTGGGAGTCACAAAACCTGGGTAGACATAGTGGGCTGTGTGTGTGTCATGTGACTGGGTGGGAGTGACATTGAGTTGGCCACCCCCACCCAGGTTTTGTGGCTCCCAGTGTTTTCTTTTCTAAGGGAAATGGGTCCAAATGGCTTTTTGAATGTTTAAGGTTGAAGACCCCTGCCCTAATCCATCCATCCATCCATCTGCCATGCTATACTCTGAAAACATCCATTGTTTTCTAGCACCACCATAAACACTACAAGATATAAATATAGGCAGAAAGAAACTTCCATCAACAAACAGACATTTCAGGGTTTTTCAAGGAACCCATCCACTTCCTTGATGGTTGAGTGAAGTTTCAGATCAGCTAGTGCCAGGAAATTTTTATAATTTGAATTAGATTAAAGGTTTATTTTAATAATAGCCATGTTTTGATTTCTGTGCATCATCCATGTAGAAACCTGCAGTGCTGTTCATTTTCTGAAGAAAGGCTATGCTTTCAAACAAGGAAAATTTTGTTTAATATTTCTGAAAAAGTTTAACACATTGAGATTTGAAATACTAGAGTAGATTCTAGCATTTTTTCTTTCCCTGCACCTGCTGTGGGCTTATCCACACTGTTTGTTTCCTTGTTGCAAGAATACATCGGCAACCATTACTAGAAGATAGAAATGGAAAATATCATTCTGTATTCTAATTATCATAAAAATGATCTTCAGGTGGATTTTCTTGCCAAGCTTTTAAAAAACCATTTTTCCTTTATGTTGTTCTGAACAGTTCATTCTATTTTAACTATAGTGTTTTAGTATCTTTCAGGCTAACTCTAAGAGAAAGAAATATGTACTCTGATTTTTTAATGATTTTCTAGAATTTTCTTTTAACTATGGTATTCAAATAGCACAGTGGCTATGATCTTGTTGAACTTCAATTTGTATCCTTTGGGAGCTGTTGTAAAAGTTTCTTAGTCTGAATGGGGTTTTCCTGAACTGGTTTACAGCCGAAACCGCTTAGATGGTCAATGCAGATATGTACATAATTACAGTCTTGAATTATTGATTGATTGATTTAAGAGACCACACTTGGAATACTGCATCCAGTTCTGGTCACCATGATATAAAAAGATGCTGAAACTCTAGAAAGAATGCACAGGAGAGCAACAAAGATGATAAGATGAACAATGAACAATTGATGGAACTAGGTATGTCTAGTCTAACAAAGAGAAAGACTAGGGGTGATATGATTAATAGTCTTCCAATACATGAGGGGCTGTAACAAAAAAGAGAGGCTCAAACTATTCTCCAAAACACCTGAGGGCAGAAAAAGAGGTAATGGGTGGAATATCATTAAGAGGGATGCAACCTAGTACCAGGGAGAACTTTCCTGAGAGCAAGAACAATTCATCAATTGAATAGCTTACCTCCAGAAATTTGAGTAGTCCATCTTGAAAGTGGAGATTTCAAGAAAAGATTGGGCAGCCATTTGTCCAGAATTGTATAGTGTCTCCTCCTTGAGCAAGGAGTTGGACTTCTTCCAACTCTTGTTACAGTGTCTTCTCAATGCTTTGTTAGTTCCTTCATTTCTTATTCTTGTCTTGATATACCTTGGGTTTTTTTCTCATTGCACTCCAGACTTAAGAATACAAGTATACAGTTGCATTGTAGCCTTCAGATATTTTGCAGATTGTTATTGCCGATTCTTTTCTGCAAATCTGCAAGGTCCTGAAAGTTAAAAGTATGCAACCATATATAGATTTTATAGTATATGTATATATACACACATAAATACACACACACATATTCAAACTTTATATTTCCAACATGAATATAAGCAACATGCAATAAATTAACTTTTGTCTACTTACGTAGGATCTACAAAAATATAAATTATATTATAATATGATTTGTTACAGTGAAAATGTTTTTTATTTACATAACCTTTTATCAAGAAATATTATGATTCAGAAAAATAATTCTATATAATTTGAACATGTATTGGAAAAAAATGCATATTGAAATGGCTAAAGAAAAAATGTGGAAATGCAACCTCAGTTTATTGATTGATTTTCCTGTTTGTGTCAAATGCTGCACAGTGTAAGAGAGCGATGCCTAGAAGAGCAAAAGAGACGGAGACAACGAGCAACCAAGAAGATCAGCACATTTATTGGCACTTTTATACTTTGTTTTGCACCGTATGTAATCACAAGGTAAGTTTTATGACACTTCAGTCCTTCCCAAAGATATACCCAATATTCAATTGGCAACATTCTGCTCAGGATTTTATTTTTCACTGCACTGACAATTGTTGACAGCTTGCATTTTCTTTCTTGCATTACAAATAGTCCAATAAATGCTGTGAAGACTGGAATCAGATTCTCACTGAAGATCAGAAAGATTTTAAAATGTTGACCATAAAATGCAACCGCTCTTTTAAGCTCTGTAATGCATAAATATGAGTACACATTTATTTGTGTACAGATATTTCAAGCCATAGCAAACAATTTTAGGAAGATGTCATGTCATGTATTTCCATAATGTTTCCAGACCTGTATTTTATGATGTTCTTATCTGATAAAACTTAGCGTTTGGACTGTATAACCTTGGATATTTTCCTGACTCTCTCATCTTTCTTTGCTCCCTTCAGTTATTACTAATGGCATATCTGCCATGTCATGAATATATCACCATAAAAGAACATTTCAAGTGTCCTCCACATGGTGATTATTAGTAATAGTTCAGCTTTATCATTTTGGAACTTCAAACAGGATTTATCACTGCTAAATATATTAAAGAAGATTAGAAAAATGTTTCTAGTAATAGTAACATAATAGCAGTAGTGGGCTGCAACTGGTTTAACAACCGGTTCTGTGAGAGAGAGAGCACCTAACACGCTCATTGCGCATGCACACAGCTTTCAAAAAACAGCAATTTGAAGCTCATCTACTTACTTTCTAGGATAACCCTGGTAGGTAGAACAGCTGAGGCATGGAAATCAGCTGTGCCGCGTAAATCAGAAGAGCCAGAAAGAAGGAAATATAGGACAGGATAGGGCAGGGGCGGGTGGGCGGGGCCAGATGACGGCTGGAACTAATGGTTCACTAGAACTGGTCTGAACCAGCATCAGCCCACCACTGCATAATAGGGAGGGAGTATATGGCCCAAACATAGGGTAGTTCTTGCTTAGTGACTCCAATTGGGACTGACAACTCTGTCGCTAAGGTGATGATCACTAAATGGAAAAATCACATGACTGTGACTGACTTATGACCTAACTTTTCATTTAGTCACTAAGCAAGTTATCATGATTAAGCAAATCATGTATCTATGACTTATTATTTTACTTTTTCATTCATCATTAAGTCTGCTTATCACAAGTTGGTTGGAAACACAAGTGGCAACCATGTGATTTCAAGATGCTCCAGTGTTTGTAAATGTGACAATTGGTTGCAAAGTTGTTTTTTTATATAGTGTTGTAACTTTGGACAATCACTAGATCAGGCAATTTGTAACTGAGGACTGCTGGTGATGAAATTATTAATGAATAAGAGTGTACAGTTTTGTTTAACTAACACAAGGCCACAAAAATCTCAGTTCTGCCATGATTGTCAAAACAGTTCACTGTTACTGCAAAATAAAGACTGAGGGGAAAACTATATTCAAAAACATCACTTAAATTGTTTGAATAGAACTAAATTATTGAAATGTTGATTGCAGTACTTCAGAAACAGCACAAGAGGGAAAAATCTGAAAGATTATGTTAGTTTTTACGAACATTTGGAATGTGTATATTTATTTTTAACAGAACAGTTGATGGAAAAAATGAAAAGATCTTGGCACACATATGAAACTTAAAGCAGTATGAATACTGATGTTAGTTTCCTGTTGCTAATAATTCATGCACATATGTCCAAACTGTAGGAATTTATATCAAATACAGTTCTTATCTTCTGCTTCTATATTTTGACTCATAAATCGAAATGTTTATCTGATACATGTAATAGGCCTTATCCAGCTTGTCTTTAGAATGAATTATTTATACAGCCTTGCTATCTCCATATTCGTTTCAAATGTTTTTAGTGTCCAAAATGTTCAGATATAATAGTCTGTGGCTACACCTATTGAGAATTCTGGGTATTGTGTTACTGACACATTTGGAGACACTGATATTAGGTATGCTGATTAAAACATGTTAAATCAAACTCCAAATTTGAAGAGAAAATATCTTTGGTCCCTGGTAGATAATCATTGTATCAGTGGTTCCCAATCTTATGGGCACCAGAGACTGGTTCTGGGGAAAAAGATTTTCCTGCGGACTGAAGAAGGCATGGTTTTACGTGCTGCCTGCATCCCGCAGATGGGGCTTCACTTGTTTGCGCAACATGGTTGCTGGCATACTGCGATGCAGTGCCAGTCCATGGAGCAGGGGTTAGAGATCCCTGCATTACATCATCTAGATTTGTCTGAGGCATTATATTAAAATAATTCTTCTTACTTCCCCAGTCAACTCCAGAGACTAATTCCAGACATTGCGTAGATCTTGGCAGTTGTGTTATGAGGCCCCAATACTGCTCTTCCCTTAAAAATATTTCATATTTGCTTGAAATTAAAGGACTTACTAGGGGATCTAAGAATAGCATGTTGTAAATACATAGCTGGGTTTCTTTTTTTCTATCAATATAAGATGAATTTATCCTACTATTAGATCAGTGCTTGGAGAAAACAATGTGTTGAGACAGAGCAATACATTGGGGAGAGGAAAGATAATGGATTAGTGTTGCAAAGTATAGGAATGAGAGAAAGCTTCTCTTAGATTCTTCTCTGGAGAGTAAGTGTATAATCAGATTTTTCATTTTTATGGTTATTTTCTCAAAATACATAGTGTAGAATGACTATTTTTCATAGTACCATTTGATTTTGTTTGTTTGTTAATTTGTCAGTTGACATATTGATTGTGAAATATTCTTTCATTACAGCTTGGATTCATGCCCATAGTGGTTAGTTTGGGGCATCAGGTAAACATAAATAGATGACCCATGAGTTGATAAATTAGATTAGGATGGATGGTTGGATAAATATACCATTATGTAGCTGGACTTATAGGACCAAATAAGATTCTTAAGAACAGCTTTGAAAGTTGACTTATCTTCTGCCTGATCTTTATAAAGTATGCTTATAAAGTATAGATAGATAGGTGGCAAAGAAAGAGAAAGAGAGAGAGTGATGAGAAAGAGAGTCACAGAGAGACAGACAGACGATAATACATTTTGATAGATCAGGTAGATACTGTAGGTAGATAGGTAGGGATAGATAGATAGATAAATAGATAGATAGATAGATAGATAGATGGATGGATGGATGGATGGATGGATGGATGGATGGATGGATGGATGGATGGATGGATAGATAGATAGATAGATAGATAGATAGATAGATAGATAGATAGATAGATAGATAGATAGATAGATAGACAGACAGACAGACAGACAGACAGATAGACAGACATAGATGATAGATAGATTCTGATGAATCATTTTAAAATGGAAAATATAATTTAATACTGTCTAAAATAAATAAATATACATATCCAGTGAATCAAAGGTGGTATTCAGCAGGTTCTGACCAGTTCTGGAGAACAGGTAGCAGAAATTTTGAGTAATTCAGAGAACCAGCAAATACCACCTCTGACTGGAGATTTTACAGTATTCTTCCCCTGCCATGCCCTCCAAGCCACGCTCACAGAACTGGTAGTAAAATACTTAAGGAACACTTAAGGCTCAAATGAGAATCTGGAACCAAAAAGCATCTGCTTTAAAGCAGTGCTCTGCTTGTGCTCCAAATATGTTCTGAAGCTGTTCTAAATCAATCCTAGCCAATAGCATCTTGCAGGGTTGACTATTGCCTATTTTAATTAGTAACTAACACTTGTTGTTTCAAGCTTTGTTGTTATCTGTAGGCATGTAACTTGTAATAGGCTAATACTTGAACCACCATATTATCTGATACCAATGTCAACTCATAACATATTTCTCTGGTCTTTTAGAGTTGCCAACAGAAGGAGGGGGGGAGTAGTGCAGTAGCTGCAAAAATGAAACTGCATTCCATGGATGCTTTCATAGTGTTGCAGGTGCAGATGACTGAGGAGAGCAATGACTCTGATGCAGGGTCAGGACCATCAGGGAGTGGACTGCTGCCTTCAGAGATTGTGGGGACTGGCAGCAGTGACGAGGAGGTTCCCGAGGAGCTTGTGCCAAGTGCACATGTACGAAGGATTACTCAGAGGAAAGAACAATTACAGCAGCACAGGTGACTTGGGAGTAAGGCTGCAAGGTAATGGCCCCTCCATCAAGAGCATAAAAGCCAGGTTTAGAAAAGCATTCTTTGCAGACAGCAAAGAAGCTCTTAGCTCAACTGGTGAACATCTTAGTTCATGAATCTTGTAAATTAGTTCTTATCTCTGGGTTTTTGGCAGCCTTGACAAACAACTGACAGGCTCTTTCTTGTCGGAGATAATTGTTGGAAAGCAGCCTTTTATCTGTAAAGGAACAGCATTCGTGATTAAACGTTGAAAGATGGGGGCTGCTGCCTTTGTCTGTGTTTGCTCTCTGGGAACCCGGGAACCCGGTTGGGTCAGAACACATAGATAGTTTCTAGGCGACCAAAGTTTCTGCTGCACAAAATTCTAACTGGAGAGCATGATTGATGACTCTTGGCTATGGACGTGTCCCATTGGAGAATATGAATTATGATACACCTAGGGGGTAGGGGAAAAGGTGACAATGAATGATGTGTCTCCGAGTCAGCTACACCCAGCAGCACCGGCATGTCTTCTCCTAAAAAATCTACTTTGAGCTTTGAAAATCAGACTAGAGACATGATTTAAATGTGGGTCATTACTGGAGTCCTGACAACCAGTACTAATCAGTTAATGTTAAATGTGCTTAACTTTATTGAATATAATTAAATTTAAATAAGGTTTAGGCTACCAGTACTAGAAAATGGTCACCGCAACTATCTTCCTGACAGAGAATTGGTTTTATTCTTCTAAATATATGTCTCAGTTTTGTCTTATTGATGAATTGTTGATGTGCCATTATGTCACTGTCAATTCTTAGTAGCAATGTAGATTTTCTCCAGGATTTACTGTATGTTTACTGTACATTTTTTAAAAAACATATTTGCATTCTTTTAATCCTAATTATGTATTGGGGACTTGCATGTCATCCAAAATTCCCTGACTGGAGTGATCTGCAATTTCTGAAAATATATAAACAAACAACTTTGTTTATACAGTATTCATACAGTTGAGTGTCTGTTAATACCATATTACAATATTTTGCTAGTCTTATTTTTGTCTTCTCTTTTATGTTGTATCCAATGGATGGAAAATATAACAGATGTATGATGATTGTTTAAATGCTTTTCTAGAAGGCAATATTAATGGCAATTGAACTGCCAGTAAGTTCAAGGACTCCTTTCTATAAAGAGACCACGATACCTAATGCCGGTTGTAAAACACATAGATATAATACGGAAGTATTAGAAATAACTATCTAATGTAGAATTAGAAGAGAAACAACAGAGTGTGTGCTGAGGAAGGATAGCAATCAATAGTTTTTTTTAAAACAACCTACGGACTTTTTTCGATATCTGTTACTAGTAGTACTAAGAACAGATAGTAGCAGCAGCAGAAGAAGAAGGAGGAGGAAGAGGAGGAAGAGGAGGAGGAGGAGGAGGAGGAAGAGGAGGAGGAGGAAAAAAGAGTACATTTGGATGATCTTGTGTTTGGATGCACAACAGAACTGACAGATTAGAATGGATACTTCTTAAGGATAAAAATAATGTATCACTATCATAGAGAAAGTCAACGGCATTATCAAACATGTGTCAAGTTTACATAGCAGCTTCTACAGATGCTTAACTCCAACTGTTTCCTTTCTTGGAGATGGTTCCTAATTATTGCTCCTTTCTAAATAAAATAAACATGGCCAACGGAGGAGCAGGTCTCCCACTCTGTCTTCTTCAGGTGCTCAAAGAAAAAAAGACAAAGATAGACCACTTAGAAGACTACTGAGAATATTTTGTTCAACACTTCCCCATGCCAGTATCTAGTACTTAATAATATAGCAGAAAGAAAAAAAGGCAGGATTTATTGGGACATCTTTTTTGTAGAGTAGAAATCAATGGCTAATTTCTCCAAAATTGCTTAGTAGTTTAAACACTCAGAAAACAAAAAAGCAGATTATGGTTTCAAAAAAAAATCATTAGAAAAACAATTGGAAAAAATAATTGGATCAACTATTGCAAAAAAAATTGTTTATAGTTTTTTAATGTCAGAGTAATAAACATTGATCCATTCTTTTAAAGACTCAACAAGGATATAAGGAAGCTTGATTCTGTCATTGATTTAAACTATATATTCTAAAAATTCATGTGGTATAGACTTTTTTTGGACCAGTTCTATGAATATATTAATATTTATATGATAAAGGAGAGTAAGTTTAATACAGTTACAGTTGGGCTAGTGATTAAGAAACCAAACTAGAAACTGGGAAACTGATCTAATCCCACCTTAGTCACAGAAGCAAGCTGGGTGACCTTGGGCCAGTCACTCCCTCTCAGCCCAAATCAGCTTACAGGATTTCCCCATTTATGGGGAAAACAAGAGAAAGAAGAAGTGTTAAGTATGTTTTCATATGGATGGGTGGGTGGATGGATCGAAGAGAGAAAGTGAGAGACCACCAGATTGTCTCTCTATATAACTAATATATAGTTAGCAGTTTCTAAATTTGCTAAAATATTTTTTCCTTTTAGAAATCAAGAATGTGAGAGAATTAAACTCTTCTCTGGCTCTGATGAATTCCTGATACAAATATCTTTTTGAAAATACTGAAACAAGTTAAATTTGTAATCCTGTGCCTGGATCAAGAAATGGTCTAGACCAATATGTCTCAACCTTGTCTTCAACTCCCAGCATTCTGGAAAATTGAAGTCTACACAACTTAAAATTCCTAAGGTTAAGACACTCTGATCTAGACTCAGAAAGGCACAATCACATAATGATAATAGTTACTGCCTATAATTTCTCTCTTAGAATAATGGCTTAAAGATATCTTTTTCTGTCTTCTTGATGTAGTTTATATAGTCTTTTATTACTCCCACCCAAAAAGGGGGAGGGAGTTACATCCAGCCTTTTAAAGTTCAAGTCATAATTGCATCTAAAACACTTACTTGATTTCCTAACAGAAAAAAATTGCCAAGCTGTGTAAAGGTCATAATTCATTATTTTCAATATGCATTGAAAGGTTTATTTCAGTGTGCATGGAATGAATCCCAGTGGCTCATATCTATTTTTTCAAAGCTACATATAAAGATCAATTAACATTAGTGTATGAATTATATTTTTCCTACAGTGAACCACTTTAGCTTTATTTCTACATTCTCTTGTTTCTTCTCTTTGACAACAATATTGTAAAACCTTCTGAATATTGGAAAATCCAACATGGCTTGTATACATTTTAATATTTTTAATGGAGATCTTACAGATAAGAGTGGGACTTACTGCATGTGATAGCGAATCCTGAAACTGACAGTTTGATGGAAATTAATTATAAGAAAGTGGAACTAATTGTTCACTTGAAGGTAATATATGCTGCAGCTTTTCAATGATACCATTATATTGTACTCATAAATATTCTTGGTGTACTGGTTCATTATAGTTTACCTCTACAGATGCAATTGTGAACATGTTCTTTGACTGCACAGGTAAAGTTCTCTATGAAGGGAAATTTCCAGAAGATTTAATAAACCCATCCAAAGGTGCTTTTTCAAGGGGCAACAGGACTTCTGTTTTTTCTTTGAAGATGTTTCACTTCTCATCCAAGAAGCTGGTTGGATGGTGGGGAATGGAAGGATTTATAGGTCATTTTCATTCTTTTAGACAGTTGTTGAAGCCACCTGGAGATTTATCTGTGTCCTCGGGGTCATTTGCAGAGTAATGCAAATGGGTGTGGAGCCTTCTTGGAACTGTTGAAAGGACTGTCCAAAATGTGGACTTTGCTGTCTTCAAAAGAGTGGCCTTTGTTTTTTAAATGTAGAGTGATAAAGGCCATACAGATAAACCTCCAGGTGGTCTCAGTGACTCTCTAAAAGAATACAAATGACCAGTTGTCTACAAGGACTACAAATCCTTCCATCTCCCACCATCCAGTCAGAGCTGACGAGGAGGAGAAGTGAAACATTTTTCAAAGAAAAATCAGAAAGTCCAGTTACCTCTTGAAAAAGTACCTTTGGGACAGCCATGACCTGGATGACTGAGAATGTCCACAGACATACACTGGGGGTGGGGGAGACAATGAGACAGAGACCAATGTGCTTTCCTTTTGTCCTTGAGATGGAAAAAAAGTATGTTGATCTCGGGAGTGAGGCTAGTAGAATCATGATCTTCACATAAGGGAAGCAAACTTCTGTCTCTGCTAATATTATCACTCATTCTTTGATGACAGAGTGCAGTGGGGGTAAGGAATGGGAGCTTGAGAACTTTTCCTGTATCAAAAACCAGATTCTCCAATTCATAAATTTAATGTGTGCATTTAACCAGAAAGAGCATCAACCAAAAAAGAGGAAGTAATGGAAACTCATAACAAATGCCTCAATGGGGTAGGGAAAAATTTGCTTTTCTTTGAAATTACCATTCCCAGCACACTTTCTTCCACTATCTCCTTGTATTTTTCTACTGCATTTCCTCTTAGGATTAGGCTAGAGCCAATATCTTCATTTCAGCTAGAGGAAAAAAAGGAGGAGAGAGCTCATATTAAAATTTATTTTTCTTCCTGCCCCTCTCAAAAGGGAACAGTAATTTAACAAGTTTATGTTCTCTCTATTAGCCAAATCAGTTCTCTGTGGGTAGGGGAAGAAATCCTGAAGCAGGCCAGATCATTGACTTTCCATAGATTTTTTCAGTGTGCAACATGGAATGTTTGCATAGAAGAATTTTCTATTTTATGATGAAATATACCAGTTTCAAGATAGATCCTCTTGACTTGGCTTCAACCTGCTTCATGAATGGGCCATTAGCAAGATGGATGCTATGTTGTGCAGACATATTCTCAGCACATGGTATAGTCTCTCAGCCAGGCAAGAAAGCTTTTGGTGAACTCAAGATCCTGTTTGATCTCTCTTCCCCTTACATCCATTTTCATGGGAAATTACACTCAGGAAATGCACCAGGCCAGCCAGTATTTAAAAGGTGTGTGTGTTTGTGTGTGTGTGTAATTTATGCAGGATACTTTTGGTTAAAACTAACAAATATTGAGCATTGATTTATTAGTACAGATAATATGAAGCATTGTGTGTATTTATCATTGCTCATTGAAATTGTGCAAATAATCTGTCCACAACCAAAGAATTCAACGTATTTTCTGATCAGTATAATTTCCCACAGAAGATTCTGTGGGACTTATAATCAAAACGCAGAAGACTTTTGTTATTTCAAAAATGTTAGTGACATAGTTTTTATTTCTGCTTCATATTAAGAAAAGTCTACAAGTTTAGAGCTCATTCTGAGTTAACCAGCTTGTTTTTCACTCTTCTTTACTGAATAATGGTGTCAGGAATCAGGGATCTTCTTGTCTCTGAAAAGGTTTCCTTACTATAAAAACTCTCAGACTTTCAATTCCCACTGCAGAGTCATATGCCAACCTCATGAGTTTATAGCAGGGCCAGGAGGTCATGGTACCAAGTTTTAATTAAAAAAAAACTGTGGGGGGGGGGGTCTATGGGGAGCTTCTGCAAAGAACCTAGGACAGGTACTATGTAAAGTAGCTACCTTTGGGTATCTCTGTTGTTTTTATAAAGGAGCTCCTAGCAGCTTGTAAGAGATATGGGTATTAAGTTGCTTGGTATTTATGCTTTTTATGTGATGCTTTTAAACCTGTTTGCTTGAGATAATAAAAAAGCTTAAAATTCCTTTATTTATTGGAGCATTAATTGATCACTTAGTCATCACTGCCCTGACACTTGACAAAACAGGAGGTACATACACACACACACACACACACACACACACACACTCCTTGCATAATTTCTAACAACCTCTGGTGATGCTTTATTTCTCTACCATAATTCTATCCACAGTATAGACATTCTGCAATCCACCTGATGGTCTCCAAGAAAAAAACACATTTTTCTTGACTTATGTTGAGAAATATATGTTTATGTTGATTTATCTACTCTCCTAAGACCAGCCATCACTTATTCAATGGAAAAAAAAGAGATAGTCTTGTCATTATCTTACTGATCACCCAGTTAGTATTAGGAAGGTTATGGTAGGGAGATATAGCCTGCTTCTTTGTCCAACAATAGCAATAGCACTTAGAGTTATATACTGCTTTATAGTGCTTTACAGCCATCTCTAAGTGGTTTTACAGAGTCAGTCTATTGCCCCCAACAATTTGGGTTCTCATTTTACCCACCTCAGAAGGATGGAAGGCTGAGAGGGTTAACCTTGAGCCTGGTGGGATTTGAACTGCCAAATTGCAGGCAGCCAATAGTCAGCAGAAGTGGCCTGCAGTAACAATGTTGACCCCCCAAAAATTCATGCATATTAAAAAAATATCTTTTGGAAAAGAAGTCTGCAATCAAGCCACATCTCTGCAGATCAGTTGAAAGTGTCTCCACCAATTGCATAAATGCAATTGATTTAATATAGTTTCAAGAATGAGATCCTCACCTCATTTTGATAGAATGTGGTGTATTTCTTAGACACTGTATGCATATTGACTGGAGAACATGCACAAACTAAGTGGCAGTTTTATGTATTTTCAGTAATAGTTTCTTTTTTTCTTATGCCATCACTCTGCTAAACAAATAATTCCCTCAACACTGTTCAACTATTACAAAGTCTGCACTACTATTACTGTTAATCTTCTCATCACTCCTTATCACCCATCCCCTCCCACTTGTGACTGTATGACTGTAACTTTGTTGCTTGCATCCTTATGATTTATACTGACTATTTCCTAGTATGATTTGATTGCTTATTGTACCCTACGACTATCATTAAGTGTTGTACCTTATGATTCTTGATGAATGTATCTTTTCTTTTATGTATACTGGGAGTATTTGCATCAAGACAAATTCCTTGTGTGTCCAACCACACTTGGCCAATAAAGAATTCTATTCTATTCTAAATTTCCTAGAGATTATAAATTTGGTAGAGATGGAGTTATTGAATGATATTTTAATATAGATCATTCAAATGCTTGATGTGTTTATCTGACACTAATTTTTCTTTCTTTCTTTCTCTTTTTTCTTGGCAGATTAGTAGAATTGTCATCAATAGTTCCCATCAATGCTCACTGGGGAGTTATTTCTAAGTGTCTGGCCTATAGTAAAGCTGTTTCAGATCCCTTTGTTTATTCTTTGTTACGACATCAGTACAAGAAAACGTGGAGAGACATAATAAACAAGATGCTGAAAAGAGGCTCAATAAATTCATCAGCTCTCACAAGTGAATCACAAAGTCGAAATTTTTTGCAAGGGAATGAATGAAGAGGTCAGAACTATTTTTGAAAATGTAGCATAATACTGGTGGACAAAAGCTGAGGAATGATAGGCGGACATCTCTGGGATCATCAGCTGACAATATTTTGGAAAGCCTGCCTGTTAAGTGTTTGGCAATGTAGGTAATTAATTTTAAAGCAAAGCTGGATGCCTTTTAATTCTGATATACAACATAACCTACAAGATCTCCTTCAGCTTCATGAAATATGTCCATCCATCTCCACAAAGAAATAACCTTGTCTTTATTTAAACATGGATTTGGTATGGATTATAGAATAAAGGTTGGTACTTACATACCTACCATCTCTTTGAAACAAAAAAACACTGGACAGCCTTGTGACACTTTTGATATGTGATGGCAAATTGACACCTGCTAAAATGTGATTCTATAAACTACATGATCTATTATAAATAGACAAAACTATTCTTCCTGAGATATGGCCATATGAGGTCATATTTAATTGCACATAAACCTGTTGGGTGAGAATCAGGGTATCTCGTCTATAAATTCTTAGTGTGAGGTACTGCTTTCTTTATGTGCAAATACAAGAAATGTACTATTATTGGACCAGGACTCTGCTCACATTTTTAAAGTGATGCTCATGCCCCTTTACACACTAAAGCATTTTCACACATCAAAATGGGAATATTATGCAGATTTCAAGTATTAACTACACTGCTTCACTATTTTCAGTCAAAGCTGTAGAAGTTTTTGAGAAGTACCACCATTGTATGAGATAATATATTCTGCAATCTGCATGTGTCCATTGGAGGACAGATTTAGCCTTTTCCTTCTGATCTTTCTCAATCGTGTGCTACACTGACATCCCACAAGAGAGGAAGCTGTTTCAGCTAAATTGTTTCCATATTGCTATTGTTTTCTGACTGTGAAAAAAATACCTAAAGTGTTTTGCATTAATGTGAGTCTGCAGTACACTGGCTAAATACAGACTGCTGGCGGTCTAGAATGTAATCTTCACAATAAGAGTCATTGTGGACATTGTGTTCTGTCTGGTCCTGAAGCTCTGACTGACAGTTTCAAGAGGTGTATACAGAAATGTTGTACAGGACTCCTTTGTCAGTGCTCAGAACTGGATCAAAATGTTTGCAGTTTGCACGGATTCCACACAGACAGTTCTACGCGCTCATTGTATTTGTTTATGAAAGTATGTTAAAACAATGTATGAAAAAAGAAGTGTTTAAGTCTGAAACTACCATCAAGTGAATCTGAACAGCGTTAGACGTTTCTTTCCAGTAACTGGAATGCTTAAACCAGAAGAAACATTGGGAATTTATTAGCACTAATTTTTCAGCATAATAATAAGAAAACATTCAGACTGAGTAATGTAAAATGAAAGGATATATTATTCAGACTTCTGCTGATTCTTTTCTTTCCTCTTTTATGAGCTATGTTGGGATGGGCTTAAAGAATGGATTTCTACTGATATTGAATCCCCTTCACTTACTGGTATTCCACCTATACTCAATGTGCTGTCTGTGCCCATTGATCCACATCAAAAAATTTTTTCACAAATTTATGAAATAAAATTGCCACATCTAAAACAGACCCTTTCTCACTGTTCTGTACAATTGTATTTAAAACTATCAGCCATTCTACAGATATTCCAGAATATGTAACTCTTATTTTAAGATATAGGAATTCAGGCTTAGCTTTCTATCCCGCCTGTTGATTTTTTTTGTGTGTGGGTGGTTGTGCATTGATAACTGGGTTTGAAAGAGAAGAAATAGTTGGATCTTAGAATTATAATTGCAAGAAAATAGTCTCTTAGGTAATAGAAAGTATGGATATTTTGAATGAGAAATTCTCCAACAGGTATAGGTAACGGCAACAATTTCCTCCCTTCTTTTTTCTTTGTGCCTATATATATAAGAAAGGGAGGGAGGGAAGAAGATACATTTATGCTAAGTGGCTCTTTTATTTAAATGAGGAAAGGGCGTGAAATAAAAATCTATCAGCTTTGATTAAAAATATGCCTTCTGAGAATTTCAGCTACATTTAGAATCATAAAAAAATGTTGTTTATTATCTGAAGTTGCATCTCTCTCTCCCCACCCTCTCTACCCCTTCCTCCCTCCTTCTCCCCCCGTCTCCTCTTTACATGTGCCCACATACCACAGGAATACTATACTTTTACATATTAATGTGACACCCACACCCATCCAGAATTGGGACAAAACCTTCCTGGTTTTGCATCTTTTGCAAAAGTCATTCCTCAAAAACACTTTTGCATACATGCTTTTCCCTATTTAAATCCATTTCAAGCTTTCAAAAAGTATAGCCCTTCTAAGAAAAAGAATTGTAAGGAATGAACAGTCAAACATAAAGTTTCTGCTCCTGTGGAAGGTTATAACCATGTCTATGTAAACATATTTATACTTTCCTCATAGATTTTTCTGATATCAAATAAGATCTTCATTGAATGGTATTTCATTATCCTGCAATGATTTGGGGTTACTATGTATGGATCAAACACAAAATTCTTGCACAGTCATATAAAACAGTATTGGATTCTCCTTCCTTTCTTCCTTCCTCTCTCCCTCCCTCCCATTTAGTAGTTGACATATAATAGTATGACTTCATATGTAAAACAAGTAGTTTCCAAGTATGTTTTAACTGATCGTTTTTTTATCTTACTTTTTAATAACATTAATTTGAGGTCAGCAGAAGCTACCTTTTCTATAGGAATACTTCCATGTCATTAATATTTTCTTTTTAAACTGTTAAACAAGAGAAAGACACAATAATTCTCAGTTTATTTGTATTGCTGTTTGTAGAGAATTATCATCACTGCATTTAAAAATCCCATTTGGTTTCAATCATTTCGTTTTTGCATTTATCCTTAGGGCCTGTTGCAAATTTATCTGTGGCCAAAATAACCTTTTCTCAAAAATAATAATGTAATATTCTTCTGAAAAGAAAATAATCATGCCCCCGTTGCTTGTTATATCTTCAGGGTGCAGTTCAAAGGACAGGATTGTCTATTTGACATGGCTGAATGGAAAGCTAAAGAGATGTGTTAATGTTCCAACTATAAGATTATTCTCACTCAATCTATAGTGTAGAAAGTGGTGAGATGAATGAATCTGGTTTCTATCTCTCATTCCATGTTATAAATCCTGAATCTCTGTGTCATTTACTACTTGATTCCTGAAGATTTATGGGGAACTGTTATATAATAGGCTTGTTTGATGCCAGGGTATTACTTTCATCATTTGATTGTATGCTGAGAATGTCTGTAGATGGACAAGTGATTCCCTGATGATGGTTTCTGTCATTTTTAAGAAGCTAAGTTAACTTTTTGGTTATTATTTTAATCTTAGTTCTTACAACTGGAGGAGAAGCAACATATATGGATTCATCTTCCATACTGCTTTATATGTTTTTAATAAAATGAGATGAGAAATATGCATACTTGGTATCCAACATAGAGATAGAGAGACAGAAATAGATTTTCTGATTTTTGCATCATGCATTATAGCATAGTACAAGGCAAGAACTTCATTCTTCATTGTATGTTGGCTGAATCATTCTTTTCAAATCTATGAATCTTCATTCCGTGGAATTCTATATACTGAAAAGCATTCAGAATTCTTTACTGACCAATACAAAATAGTATAATGGTAAATCATACAAGATTCTCCAGAGGGCTTTTGTGAAGTCACTGGATTCCTTCAGGTATGCTGTAATTTTCACACAGTGAAGTATTTTTGTTGTACAATTAAGATCAAAACAGACACTATTTAAGTTGGAGACAAGATTCTATCTGTGCAGCTGTAATAAACCACATATCTATATTGCGATAAGGCATGAAGAATTCAAGGTCCTTTAATTGGACAATAACATTCTGATCTCTGGCATTGTTGATCGGATCTCATGGTAGTCAGAATTTAACAATCTCTGAACCATTCTCTTTAAATCTATGAATCTGCTTCATTTCCTGGAATTCTATATGCTGAAAAGATTTCAGGATTCTTTACTGACCACTGAAAAGTAGTGATCTCTGGCATTGTGCATAGTCAGAATCTAACAACATCTTCAGGGTTATTTATTCTGATCTTGTGTCTTCCCTCAACTATTTTAGCATAATTAGACATTTCCATTTGAATCCAGTATTTTCCAACGAATATGCTAAAATGCTAATGGTCTATTCAATCTGAAACTGGATATCTATGGCCATCTTGCTGTGAGGCTGAAATACATTAGATCAAAAAAAAAAAATGAGGGTATCATAGGTTCTCCAATTTAATATGTTATCATTTGTTTCATTTTTAACAAGCAAGAACAGATTTTAAGTATGGGATGCATGTTTGCCTAGGACACATATTCCTTAATTCTTCATTAAGTAATAACTAATGTAGCTATTTTATTCCATATTTCATTAGGTGATCAGATATTACTTTAAGCAATAAATATTTCATACAATTCTAATTCTTTCAGAGTGCCTTCCCCCCAGAATTAATACTAAGAAGTTGCCATTATTTTTTAAATTTCCTCATAAAAACCTGTTATCACAATTCCTCTTCAAATATAATATGAAATGAAATAAAATAGCCTTGCCATGCTGGGACTTAGGCATTTTTGTATATTAGGGAAAAATAGAACATTTTATTGATAAAAACTGCAATTCAAGTTATACATGCTTTATATGTTTGGCAACAAGGCAAGATACTTTTTTTCAAAATGGTCATCTAAAAGATTGGTGAAGATTTTAATTGATATTATTTATGATTCTATACCTCTATGATTCTAAACATAATTTATCTTTATGACAGCTATCTTTTTAGGTGAGTAGTTGTATTATTAGATGTATTACACCTTTAACTATTTCATCACACACTGAAATGCAATCAAGAAACAATTTTGTGGAACCCCTTCCACCCAAAGAATATCTTTCTTTTAATTATTCAGAAACAGAGGGCCCTGGACTCTCATTTTGATTGTAAGATACATACCTAAGCACTGGATTTATAATTTGATTATTAGGAAATCATTCATACAAACCAATGAATGGATGCTGGTTATTATGTGTATGGTCAATGACCTTCCAGCTTGGGGATTAAGCTGCAGGGCTATAAAAATTGGTCATAAAGATAAATTATGTCTATGGTAATTACAGGATTCATTATTATTTAACTTAATAAAAGTTAAATCCATTACTTATAATTAATGGTTTAATAATATGTAATTCTCTGCCAGAAATATAGAGTTGCTATAATATATAATTTGATAAATATATAATATTAATTTTTTTCAAAATGATCAAAATCTACATGTTGCTTTGTGAATTCATACAATTAGCATTTTGGTCACTATATTTTTTATACAATCATAAAATTAGTCTCCATAACATGACACAATAATCGTAATGTGATTGTTTAATCTTAATCATTAATCCCAATTCTTACTTGTGATTGCTCATTCATTCTAAATAGCTTGGTATTATTTTTCTAGGTTTTTCAAATGAAGCAATGGTGAAAATCAGGCATAACGGTTATCCAATAGCTTGGTTACTTCTTTGGATTTCAATATACTTTCAATTCTAACACATGCGGAAAAGGTTTATCTTGTTCAGTCTTTGTGTACTTGTAAGACTTGTAAACTGTATTAAGTGATTTGATATTTAATATTTCTGTTAGCAAAAATGTTGTAGTTTGACCTTTTAAAAAAAGAATTCAACAGATACATATGACATCTAGCTGCCAAGACGTCATGTCAAAAGTTCTCCAGTGCCTATTGTCTAGCAGTGTAAAGTCTGAAAATATGTGTAATGCTAAGAATTAGGATTGATTTGTTTCTTTTTGTCTAGGAAGATAGAAATCTTAAATAGCACTCCAGTAACCACTTTTGAAAATTTGAATTTTCAGTTCCATTTTTTCCCCCATTAGATTTCAGAACATGATATTTTATTTATTTAGGGGAAAAAATATGACAGTCCCTTTTATTTATTTATTTATTTATTTATTTATTTATTTATTTATTTATTTATTTATTTATTTATTTATTTATTTATTTGATTTGTATACCGCCCCCTCTCCCAAAAAGGGACTCGGGGCAGTGAACAACCACAGTAAAAACATACAAATAGAAAAGTTAAAACGAGTTTAAAAATTAATTACATACATGGCTAAGACCAGTAAAACCCGTAAAAAATTAAAATCGAATTAAAAACCCTACTCATAACGTTACGCCAGACCGGCCTGTTGGAAAAGGTGGGTTTTAAGTGCTCATCGGAAGGCCTATAGAGATATTTTAAATAAATATCTCTTGGTGGCAAATAATCAATTGAAGAAAAATGGAGACATCACAATTCCATAAAATTAATAGACATAACAGCCTTCTGGAAGATCAAGTGAGGCAGAGCTGATCAAATCTCAGGGAGAATCTGAGGTTTTCCATTTTTTATACCTTTTTTCTGTTAATATAATATAATCCCAAACAGTGCAGAAGCAATGAAAAACAATTGCTTTTTGAATCAGTGGGATTTATTGCTATCTTTTTATTGCAAGCAAGGAATTCCACTGATTCAAAATCCAGTCATTTTGTTAATACTATTGCACTACTTATGATCACATTAATGGGAAAAAGAAAAATAGGAAAAAATAGAAAACATCAATTTCATACTTTAAATATTTAATTAATAAACATACACAATTATCCTTGATTAAAATCCCCAAAGTCTTAACATTTACCATAAATAGTTGTGATATATATGGTTCATGAAAGTAGTGCATTTCAAGGATGAGTTTATTTCCATATTTTAAAAATTCACACGAGTGATATAAGTTTAACTGTTGTTTGTTCAATTGTATGTTAACAGAATTGTTATTAGATATGAGGATAATCTGGCTGCAATATCTATGACCCTATTGATTTGGCCAATTTTATTTAAATTTGCATTGGTTTGAGCAATATTTTCAATATGCTATGTTTATTGATGGATGTTCTTTGGAAGAAAGGTAAGGATATGTTTACCAAACAGCTTTTATAGCAGAGGAGCTGTAAACTATTTTTTTAAAAAAATTAAAGGAATGTCCATGTATGAAGTAAAGTTATAGAGGATATGCACATACCATATTGATAAAGTAAAGGACTTATGATTTTTTTATAGAATTAAAGTAATATAGCGAAAGGAAAAGTATTGATCCAAAACTACAATTGCAAAAGTTTCTTATGAATATATTTATTTCAGGTTGTTATTTAGGTAGTATGTAAGTGCCCTTTATTGCAAAGCAAATATGCAATTGCTTTTATAACCCAAATAAAACACCTTGCATGCCAATAGCTAATTGTGTATAATTAAGCAATTCTCATTTTGGACAGAAATGTTTTTGCACTTAGTTTCAGTATATTCAAGAGTCAACATTTATGGATCCATGTGCTACAAAAGAAATTGTAAAAAAAAAAAACCACTGTCAATGTTCTTGTCAGAGTACTAAAAAAATTGTCTGTCTTCATACAGTTTAAATCTGATTCTGCTCTCAGTTTTATTCTGTTCCTCCTGAAACATATGAACATTAAAGGAATAAAGACTGCTTTGATCTCACTGCAATATTGTTAAAATAAAAAAGAAAGAAAGCTGGAGACCTAAAAAAAGAAGTCTTTTAAATTTAGTAACTTCCAATTTCATTTCCTGCCATTAACAGGCTAATGGCTTTCTTTTATGTGTGTGTTTTGGTCCATAAGTCTTGATGAGGGAGCAGGTATTGCAGAAAATAGAATATTGGACAAATTCTAGAGTAATGGGTATAGCAATAAGATTCACCATAATTAGATTTGTTTCTTTTGGCCCCTGAGTGTCTCTTTCCACATTTTTCCATTCTTCTCCTTCCTTCAAGTAGCAGTTTTATTGGAAGACTCATCCATATTTTGCATCTCCACAATTCCCTGTATTGATATTCTAGGAAATTGAGAAGAGGATATGGCTGATGCAAACACAACAAAACACATGAAGAAAATTCTTCAAAATCCTCCCTTTTCCTAAATTAATTAATGAATCTCAAAAGTATACTGATTCATTTCTGTTTCTAAACACCGTGCTTTCAGGAACTGACTGTTCCTGTATCTCTTCCTGCTTTTCCATATTGATTTAACCTTTACCAAGAGAAGGTAGAGAAAGATCATTTTATGTAAGAAGCATGGTCAGATATAATGCAGGCATTTAGCTGTGACCATCAACTTATTTTCATTTGTCAAAAGCACACATCATTTTTTTTCTTTAAACTTGTTTCAGGATAATGAAATTCAATGATTTTGAATTCTGTACACATTATTGAAAATGCTTCTCAGAATGGGAAGTGAAGAGGTGAGTGAATCCAATTATTTTAGAATAGCAGAATAAAAAATATGACAACCCAGCAAAAATCTTTTGGTGCAATAACACAAGACTTCCCCAGATATGAAGTACACATTTTACAGTATCACAGCTATATCCATCCTGAATTATTGTACCCAAAAAAGGTTTCAGAAAGGACTATCAGAATCAGGATTTGCAACGTGTAATAGGGACCTCTTGAAATCAGAACAATTCTCATCTACAGATATGTGTGGATCATTCATTCCTGATTTATGCTGTGTAGATACATCGTTATTATCATCCTTGGAACTTCCATTAATCTTGCCTCCCGACTTCCTTTACCACATCGCTGGCATGGTTGTAATCAAGATGGATTCAAGATGGATGTCAAGCCTGCCTCTGTTCAAAACTCAAGAAAGAAACTCACCCCAACTCCATTGATTTAGAGAAGAGGAACTTTACTAAGTTAGAAATGATAGCAGCGAAAGCAAGGAAGATCTGATTCAAAACATGCAGATTGAAAGTCACCCCAAATCCCTCCCCCCAGGGTCCAGCACTGAGAGTCCAAACAATGTTCAGTATGATGTGGAAAAGCCCATCTTCAGGTATTTCTTCTATCGGGAGTCTCAGGACAGGCTGGCCTTGAGAGAGTGTAAGTATGCCCTTTAGCAGCGCCAAAGTCAAATCTCCCTTTCAGTTTTCATGGGACTACACCAGCTCACTTCCCGATCCCAAATACCCAAGGCCCTCCTCCCCATTATTATGGCAGCCAATAGCAAGCATGCTGAAGAAACCCATGCTGGAGATCTGGCTGACACAGACCTTATTTGTCTGCAAGGAGAAAGCCTGAGCACATAAAACTGAATATGCAATGCTTAGATATATGTCTGTGCTTTTCCAGTTAATGCTTGAGTAAGAATACTGAATCCCTACTAAATCCCTAGAAAGAGGCATTTCATGGTCATTTATTATTTGATAATATATATTTATTTCAGAGGTAGTATTCAGCAGGTTCTGACCAGTTTTGGAGAACCGGTAGAGGAAATTTGAGTAGTTTGGAGAACCAGCAAATACCACCTCTGACTGGCCCCGCCCCCATATATTCTCTGCCTCCCGAGTCCCAGCTGATCGGCTGGGTCTTTTTTTTTGTTGCCCTTGCACAGGAGAACAGAGCTGGAAAGTAGGTTAGTGGGGTGGGGAGGGAATGGAGATTTTACAGTATCCCTGCCATGCTCACCAAGCCACACCCACCAAGCTATGGCCATAGAACCGGCAATAAAAAATTTTGAATCCCACCACTGGTTCATTTCATGGGACACTGAAGTTCTTTCAAATCATAGTATTGCCACAGATTAACAGCAATAATGCAAAATAAAAAGATAGCGGTCTTTTCAGCATATACTTCTTCAAATATATACAATTATTACTTATTTAATTTATAGCTTCTTATTCAAAGAAAATATTATAAGATGGTAATGACAACACACATCATTGAAGCCCAGCATCATGCGAAAGGCAGCTCCTTCTGATACATAATGCTAATGTATCCAAGAAAAAAAAAATAGCAAATGAGTAGAGGTAGTCCTTGACTTACAACAGGTCATTTAGTGACTGTTCAATGTTACAACAGCATTGGAAAAAAGTGACTTATGACCATTTTTCACACTTGAAGTATTTCCACGGTCACGTGATTTACATTCAGATGTTAGGCAACTGGTTCATATCTATGATGGTTGCAGAATCCTGGGATCATGTGACCATCTTTTGGGACCTTCTGACAAGCAAAGTCAATGGGGGAAGCCAGATTCACTTAACAATCGGGTTAGTAATTTAACAAGGGCAGTGATTTGTTTAACAAATGTGACAAGAAAAGTCGTAAAAAGGGGACAAAACTCAATTAACAAACATCTCACTCAGCAACGTAAATTCTGGGCTCAATTGTGGTCATAAGTCCCTGTAGTCTTCAAGTTTTTTAAGCAGAATATCCTTCAGTTAGGGATATTATAGCTGCCTCCTGTGTTGCAGCTACCAGACAACAGACTGACCTAGAAGATCTCTGAGGTAAATTCAAAATTTAATTGTGTAATTTTAATATTTCAGTATATGTAAAGTATATCAGCTTATATTTTACATGTGTACATGGAAGCATATTAGGAGTACCGCTGCTTTGACAGTACAGCCATGGTGGTTTCAGATTTACATATTTTTTTTAAACCACGTAGAGTGCCAACATCATAGCAGACATTAAGGGAACCTTAATCCAGTTATATTCCATGTAACCTTTTATCGTGCAGAACATCTAATTAATAAGCAAAGGCAAACAGGGGCTCCCTCACAGAGAAAAACTGAAAAGATATGATTATAAATTGCCTGGAAAATAAAAGAAAGTAATGAACAGGTGCCTTGAATTGCAAAACACATTTCCTCCTTTCTGATATTTTTATAAAGATCATTTTAAAATGCAACACTCGTATTTTTGAGTTACTTGTCATTCCCAAAGGAAAGCAAAACAAAATACTTACTCCAATATTATAAAGTGTTTGAATCACAACAAATCCTAGATACTTAATTTTTATTTCCCTGATTGTTTCTATGCCTACGTATTAGACTGTGAATTTACATATCTTTCTAAAACTCTACTATTTATTTTTTATTCTGAAAAGGTAGCTGGAAATCAGAGGTTCACAACGTTTTTCTGATGCAGCAGTACCTGGATCTTTAAGTGGGATGCTGGCGAACCATTCCCAAATAGAATAATCCAGGAGAAAAGTTGATTTTCTAATATAACATACTAATGTTACTAATAAATCTTCCCATTTGTCAAATTAAAATTTGCCATTAATGACAACTTCTGTATCTACTCTTCAGTCACACCTAATCTCTAGGAGGCCAAACACAATACTGAAGTCTCAAATACTATATTCCTAAAGTAAATGCAGTGCTTGGCTGCTGCCGGTTTGGACCGGTTCACCCGTACTGGTAGTTATGCCCACACAGCTACATGCCCAGACACTATCCTATCCTATATCATGGGTTTTTGCTCGCCCACCTCACTCTTGCCTGATCTACTCACCCTGGCTGCTGCGCACAGGAATTCCCCTTGGTTTAGCAGCCACATGCGAAGGGGAATGCGTGCATGCACTTACATTTCCAGTTCTGCACTAGGTGAACCGGTTGTTAATGTGCAGCCCATCTCTGAGTAAATGATACAGCAAATCTTCAAGCTAAACTTCATAATTACTAGCACGTTGGAAGATGCAGTTTCCTAATATTTTTAGTTAAAATACTGTATAAAAAAGAGATGATCAAGAATATATGCTTGAATATATCATTCAAACCATGTATCAAGAAAAATCTAGGCCTCCTGGTTGAACAATAATGCTTTTGTGATGAATTCATGGCATCGTTTTCAAACTGTGATAGGCATTTAAACAATTTTAAAATAATAACATTGATGAAACTTTATGAACTGGGTTTTGAGAATTCCAAATTCCGGTATGGCAAATTATGAGACTTAGGTCTTTTTTTCCCTATGGATATTCATTTTAGTGCTAGCACTTTTAGAAAGGATCAGAAACTTGAAAAAATTGGCACACTTTCAGTATCAGGCTACAGAATTTATTAGGGCTATTGCTCATAATAAGATAGCTTTGTACTGAAAACTTATTTATTTCAGCAAGCCTGTCTGGCCTAGAGGTTTTTAAATTTGGTTTTAATCTTTCTTAATCCCTGTATTTTAATCTTTGTAAAAGCCAACATATTTAATTCTTTTAATTTTTAAACATTGTATGTATTTATATGTGCTTTTTATTCTTGGCTGTTCACCGCGCCGAGTCGCTTTGGGAGAGGGGGCGGTATATAAATCTAAATAAATAATAAATAATAAAAAATAATGGCTGATTCTAATTCATGAAAGACCAAATGAAATGAGATACTATTGTCATGATTATTAGCATGTAATTTATCTATGAACAATGGACTCTATTAATCATATTATTAATTAACCACAGATTATAGAACAGTTTAATGGGAAGTGACTCTGGTTGTGTAAAACCATTCATTCATTCTCATTTCAAAGGTGCTTTTTCAAGAGGCAACTGGGTTTTCTTGTTTTTTTTTTTTTGAAGTTTCTCATCCAAGAAGATTCTTCAACATTCATTCATTCATTCATTCATTCATTCATTCATTCATTCAGCACCCATCTTGCTGTCACATGACTCTAGTTTTACAATCTGGTAAAAGAATATTCTATAATTATCTTTAGTCTACTTTATATATGACAAATAGAAACTTGAAAAGAACAATTTTCATTAGAATTGGTACATCTCTCTCTGTGAGTGTGTCTGTGAGTGTGTGTGCCATATATGTGGTAATGAATTTTACAGATTATGCTATTTGATCCACAGTATCTTTCAAATCATAAATTGCTATTTTTTTCCCCAGACTTAAAAGTCTGATGTTTCCATTATTGAAAGAAGAGAAGTAATATTTGCCATGTCTAGACTCAAGCTATTGCCTACTGTCTCTGCACTGTAATGCATTCTTAAGAGAACAATACTTTACAAATTATAATAGCCATAGGTTTTCAGAAAGCAGATATGTCAAATCTGATCAAGAGCTAGATGAAGTACTGATTTTTCCATGATTTTACTTGTGCTAAGATTTGGAGCAGCTAAAAATCTAAAGCAAGACTGATTATCTCTAAAGACCAGTTAGCCAATTTAGAAGGTGATTATTTGTAAGGAAAATTTCCCTGTTAACATTCTATTCTCAATCAGTTCTACTCAACAAAATTAAACTTAGAGACATATGAAATTTCTTTCTAATATCTTACAGCCACTGTAAATCAATTAAACTTTTTAAAACATATAGTATGCTTAAAAAATACAATGTACAGTTCCAGTCGTATTGCAGTTTCTTAAGAAGTTTCAAAGATAATAACTTGAGGCATTAAGAATATAAAAGAAATCTCACATTTTTAATGGGAGCAGAGCTGAAAAACTAATGATAGCACTGCGTTTCATTGAAATTCAGATTCATTTGGTTAAAAAAATAAACCAGATTCGTTTGTGAAAAATGTGCCAAAATGTGGCATACACTACAAGGATTGTTAGGTAAAAAAAGAAAATAACATGTTATAATAGGGAAATATGTATTTAAAATAATCTTTATTATCAAACACTATCAACGGAAATGACTAACAGCTTTTTCTGCATCTCATCAATCTGAATTTTGGCTCAGTTTCCATCATCCGTATTGATTGACACTCCTGTCCTTTGCTACATTCTTTGCATCACCTCTGTAAAGTAAACAAACTTCCTAACAATATCTGATCTTGGAATCTGCTCCTTTGGCAACTACCAGAGAAAGATACCTACACATATCTCTTAATGCTCTTTTTGTTTTGTTTTTTTTCCAATTCACTGAGGTTAAAGCAAACAGAGCAACCACTCTCTGAAGATTTCAATTACTGTGTGCATAACTCTAAACAGCTGGCTTTTTTTTTTTTTTTTACAAAACTGCTAAATGACAACTGCTGCTGCATAGGAAAGAAAACTCATTTATTTATTTATTTATTTATTTATTGAATTTCTATACCGCCCCCTCTCCCAAAAAGGGACTCGGGGCGGTGCACAGCCAACTAAAAACTGACAATATATACAATTAAAAACAGATTAAACAATTAAATCAAGGCCGAAATACAATTTAAAATATAAAACTAATACAGATTTAAAATTTAGAAAATTTTTTTTTTAATTTAAAAACCTAGTTAATTAAAACCCCCAAAAAACGTTACTGTGCCAGGCCGGCCTGTTGAAAGAACAGGGTCTTTACTGCGCGCCAGAAGGTCTGAATGTCGGTAATGGCCCGTATCTCCGGGGGCAAATCATTCCACAAGGAGGGGGCCCCCACAGAGAAGGCCAGCACCCTCGGGGCTACCAACCGGCAATGATCAGGTGGCGGAACCCGAGGAGGCCAACCCTGTGGGAGCGTACTGGGCGGCAGGAGGCTGTTGATGACAGCAGGTGGTCCCAGGTCCCAAGCCATGGAGCGCTTTGAAAATGATCAATACCACCTTGAATCAGATCTGGATGGCCACAGGAAGCCAATGCAGCCCACGGAGAAACGGTGTTACATGGGAGCTCCAAGGAGCTCCCAAGATCACCCGCGCAGCTGCATTCTGGACCAACTGCAGCCTCTGGATACTCTTCAAGGGGAGCCCCATGTAGAGAGCATTGCAATAGTCCAAGCGGGAGATGACGAGGGCGGAAGTGACTGTGCGAAGTGCGTCCAGATCCAGAAAGGGCCGCAACTGGTAAATCAGACGAATCTGACAAAAGGCCCCCCTGGCGACGGCCGTAATGTGATCTTCTAAAGACAGCCGTACGTCCAGGAGGACACCTAGATTGCAAGCCCTTTCCACGGGGATCAAAATTTCTCCCCCACGGCCAGCGATGGAACAAGCTGGCTGTATCTGGGCGCAGAAAACCACAGCCATTCGGTTTTGGTCAGGTTGAGACAAAGCCTGTTAAGACCCATCCAACTCCGCACAGCCTCCAGGCACCAGGTCATCACTTTGAGGGCTTCGTTGGGGTGGCCCGGGGTAGAGATGTACAACTGAGTGTCATCAGCGTACTGATGGAACTCTACCCCGAAATCACGGATAATCTCACCCAGCGGCTTCACATAAATGTTGAATAGCAGGGGCGAGAGCACAGACCCCTGAGGCACACCACATAATAGGGGCCTCGGGGTCGACCTCTGCCCCCCTGTCAACACAAATTGCGAACGGTCAGAGAGGAAGGAGGAGAACCACCGTAAACGGTGCCTCTTACTCCCAAACCCCCCAACCGTCGCAATAGGATACTGTGGTCGACAGTATCAAAAGCCGCTGAGAGATCTAACAGGACCAGGACAGAGGAACAACCTCTGTCCCGGGCCCTCCAGAGATCATCCACCAACACAACCAACGCCGTCTCCGTGCTGTGCCGGGCCTGAAACCCGATTGGAGGGGGTCTAGATATACCGCTTCATCCAGGTCCTGAGGGAGCTGATGTGCTACCACACTCTCAACAACCTTCGCAACAAAGCGGAGGTTGGAGACCGGACGATAATTCGACAATAATGCTGGATCCAGGAACGGTTTCTTGAGGAGGGGCCGCACCACCGCCTCTTTCAAGGTGGTGGGTAAAAGCCCCTCTCTCAAGGAAGTGTTAATAATCCCTTGGAACCAGCCTCGTGTCACCTCCCGAGTGGCCAAGACCAGCCAGGAGGGGCATGGGTCCAATAAACAAGTGGTGGCATTAAGCCCCCCCAGTATCCTGTCCATGTCCTCCAGAGTAACAGGGATCGAACTCATCCCAAATGACATCCCTGAAATCCACCTCCGCCCCCCCAGCTCGAAGATGTCCAGTCAGAGTCCAACTCATCCTGGATCTGAGTGATTTTGTCCGGCAGAAACCTAGAAAAATCCTCAGCCCGTCCCTGCAAGGGATCCTTCCACGTCCCCACCTCCAAAAGGGAGCGGGTCACCCTAAACAGGGCGGACGCAATAAGGGCGGAGAAGTAGGACCACCTCACCGTCCTTATCGCCACTAAATACGCCTTAATATAGGATCGCAATAGTGTTCGGTCAGATCCAGAGCGGCTGGCCCTCCAATTACTCTCTAGGCGTCTTTTCCGGTGCTTCATCTCCCTTAGCTCCTCCGAAAACCAAGGAGCCACTTGGGATCAGCACCGGGTCAGAGGCCGCAAGGGCACGACCTGGTCAAGGGCCCCAGCGGCCACCCTATCCCAGGTGGCCACCAAGCCCTCGACCGAGTCGTGTGTGTGAGTCTCGGGAAACGGCCCAAGCTCCATCAGGAACCTATCTGGGTCCGTCAGGCACCTGGGGCGGTACCATTTTATCAGCCCTGCCTCCCTGCGGCAGGGGAGTGCGGAATGGAAGTCGAGTCTTAGGAGCGAATGATCAGTCCCTGACAGGGGTTCCACAACTACATCCCCTATACCAAGATCATTCTGCCACTGATCAGAGACAAAAACCAAATCCAGGGTGTGACCCCCCAAGTGAGTAGGATCCCGAATTAGTTGGGTCAGGCCCATGGCTGTCATGGAAGCCATGAACTCCTGAGCAATCCCCGAGGCCCCACCGGCAGACGGCAGGTTAAAATCCCCCATGACCATAAGCCTGGGGGTCTCAACCGCCAAGCCGGCTATGACCCCAAGGAGCTCAGGCAGGGCTGATGTCATATAGCAGGGAGCCAGGTATGCGATCAACAGGCCCACCTGAACCCTGGGACCAAACTTCACGAAAAGGGACTCATATCCGGTCGTCTGAGAAACAGTGGATTCCCTAGGACACAGATCTTCCTTAATAACCACCACACCCCCCCCACCCCTCCCCTGAGCCCCTCGGTCGATGAAAGACCCGAAACCCGGTTGGGCACATCTCCACCAGAGGAACTCCTCCCTCTTGCCCAACCAGGTTTCGGTAATACCCACCAGGTCCGCTCCCCCCTCACAGATCAAATCGTAAATGAGGGGGGCCTTTTAATGACAGACCTGGTGTTACACAACATCAGCCGAAAGCCCAGAGCCCGATCACTCAGACCACCCAGGGAACGGGACATGACAAGGGGATCGGAGCGTGCCACCACACACAAACAGTGGGGGCACGCTCCCAATACAGGATATGGCCCCCTATAACTGCCAAATCTGCCTCTCCCACTCACCGTGCTAATAGATTGTATTTCATTCTCCCCGGAACATTCTCAATACCC
The DNA here is from genome assembly GCA_023653725.1 of Bungarus multicinctus. NCBI lineage: Eukaryota > Metazoa > Chordata > Lepidosauria > Squamata > Elapidae > Bungarus > Bungarus multicinctus. The sequence goes on from CM042844.1 coordinate 63,980,013, forward strand.
CCCATTCTCAATACGGCCCCACCCGACCCCAGCACCTCCCGACAATGCTTGACCCGCACGGCCTGGCCCCAGCCCCAGGTGGGTTGTCCCCCAGCCGCCGCCCGGCCATCCCTAACCCCAATAAAAATCTAGATAAAAATTTACGTAAACAAAAACCCTCCCTCAAGCGCTTCTTGCAGCCACACCATCTCTCCGGATCCCAGGATCCGTCCTTGAGAAATGTCTTTGAAGGGTCACTTAAGAAATGTCTTAGAGGGCCACTTAAGAGAAAGGGGGACATTTCCCAAGGCCCACAGGAATATCTTAATGGTGCCCTCAACTGGGCCTCCCCTGACCGACGCCGGCAACGCAGGGGCCCCACTGGTCGGGACTGAGGTCTAGTCCGAAAATGTTCAGGTAGTGTCCATGTCCCACCCAGCCACCGTCCTCGCCTCCGCTGTTGACACCGAGGGGACAGCACCAAACAATGTCGTCTCCGTAGCCAGCTGGTCCCCATCGTCGTCAGACCCACCGAAGCCACAGCCGCCGCCACTGGAACCGTCGCCACCACCATCGAGTCAGAAAGTCCCAACTGCCGAGGGCACCGGGGGCTCCAAGCCCTCTCCCACGACCGAGGCCAGATGTCATCCAAGGCCGCTGTGGCGCCACCCATGGCCGCCTCAGCAGCCAGGGGCAGGCTCCTCCCTGTGTGATCACCGCGGTGCCACCCACGGCAGTCACGACGGGCAAAGCCCATCCCATGGCCAGAACCCAGTCGGGGCAAGATCTCAACTGTGGCTGTCCAGTCCTCTCCTCCGCAGCCACCGCCGCCCCATCTTTGGCCATCGCAACACCTCTCACGGCCGCCGCAGCGCCACCCACGACAGCTGCCATGGCGAAGTCCAGCCAAAGCAGGGCCATCCACACCACCGCCGTCCATACCACCACCACCCAGACACCACCGGGGCAGCCACCAGGGCGGCCCGGGCGGCCATCTAGTGGCAGCCCCATCTCTCCGCACTCCATGGCCTGCAGTCTCACCCAAGCCCAGCTGCGGCAAGACTGTCGTCACCCAACTCCAACCGCGGCAGTCAAAAATCGACCCTGGCAGGGCCTCCGATGCCCGAAGCCCACCCAAGCAACAACCTGCGCGGCCCGGGCGGTCGCGAATAGCGGCTCCACCGACGACCCCACCGCAGGCTCCATCGTCACCTCCGACACCTCTGCCAGGCCAGCGCTGCCCTACATCGGTCGCGGCGACTAAAACTCGGCCGCGGCAGGGCCTCCACCGCTCAAAGATCGTCCGGGCGGCTCCGGCTTTGGCTTTGGCTTTGGCTCCAGCCTCCAGCCTTCGGCGCCAGGCTCAATGTCCCCGTGAGGCCCCTCCGGGATCGCCAACCCCCCCCGGTCCCTTTAGCCACCCCTGCCACTGGTGGGGACCTGGGGGGAGGGAAGCCTACCCCGAAATTTGGCCGCCGTGACGGAGCTCCTCCGAGATGTGTCCTCCGGCTGCCATTTTGAAACGCAATTGACAGATTTATTCTTAAATCCACATCAAAAAGGCAATACCCTTATCATGAGCATTGGAAACCGTTTTTGTCCAACTGCCATGTTATTTTTATGGGAGACACTCAAGTGTTTGGTTTTATCCTTTCAAGAGCCATTCCCATGAAAATGTACTTGTGCCTATTGCTTCTTGATAAATACTTGATAAATTAACTGGAAGCATGAGACAAGATCTTCCAATTAATCCTTCCAGGATTTCTGTCAATAGCTCCATGCACCATCCTATTCCTGCACAGGGAGCCAATTGTTCAATCTTAAGAAGTTGCTGAGTTCACCTTCTCCACCATTTCTTATAAATATTATCAAAACAGTAAAAAAACCCAGTTATATTAAACATGAAAATGCTGCAATGATAAAAAACATTGCAATAAATTAAGTATACACAGTGTGTGTAGCAGATATTTTTATCTATGAAAAACAAAGACTATAGTAATTCTTCTATCCATCCTGCTCTCTATATATACAGATTTCTGCATTTTCTTCCTGATTCAAAATAATTTGTATTTGTTTTCATTTAATCTCTCTCTCTCCCCTCTCCCTCCCTCCCTCCCTCTCCCTCTCTCTCTCCTCAGCCAATTTCAGTGATAGACAACACTAGAAAAAGAAATCAAAATTAATTAAATAAATTTCTGACAGACAAACAAATTTTGTTCATGTTTAGCAGTTTGTCAGGTAATGCTTGGGGAAATAGTAAGGATTGCAATATATTAATGCATTAAGAGAACAACCAACCAGTGGAACAGCTCGCCTTTAGAAGTTGTGGCCACTCCATGACTGGAGGCTTTTAAGAAGAGACTTGACAACCACTTGTCAGAAATAGTATAGGTTGTCCTGCGTGAACAGGGAATTGGACTAGAAGACCACCAAGATCCCTTCCAACTCTTGTTATTCTGACAAGTGAAAGACCATCTTCATGGTGAAATATGATAAAAGAAAAGGCATGACCACAGCAAAAAAGAGAGACCAAGGGTAGCCACAAAGAAGCTCAAAACAGTCAAAATGGTACCTGCAACTGCCATGTTAACTTTTTGACACATAACATCTGAAGATATTGCCAGAAAGAATTTTGGAAAAAAGAACTTCCACCTTTGATCTCATAGATATTGTACAGATATGCATTTTTAAAAATATTTTTACATAATTCAAAGAAATCAGCTGAATGTATTAGGACAGAGGTCTCCAACCTTGGCAACTTTCAGCCTGGTGAACTTCAATTCCCAGAATTCCCCAGCCAGCAAAGCTGGGGAGACCTCTACATTAGGAAATCTGGCTACTTAATAGAGGATTTTGTATTTGAGAATGATTAAATATTTGGGCTTTCTTTCTGCTCATAGGTTAGGCTACATTATTTTAAACTTCAAGCAATGTTGCAGGATCCAATCTGAGTCACCAGGACCAAAGGTTTATTCTTCCAAGTTTTTTGAGCTCATGCTGGAGCCCATCCTCTTTCTCCAGAATATGTCTGAATGCGTCCAGAATGACGATGGGCTCTAGCATGAGCTTGAAAGTTTGGAAGAATAATCTTGTATTTTGGTGACCGACTCAGATTGGATCCTGCAACATTATCCTGGGACCCATATCTTTGCGTTCAATCAAATGATGAAAACAGAATGAATCCATTACTCATCTTCCACATAACTTAACCATCATCATATACTGTTGCCACTTTGTTACCTCACAATTGAAAACTGGATTGTATGATATATAAAATAAAACAAATAAATAACTACCATAACATATTAAAAATGCTAGAATGTGACCAAGAACTTTACCAAGGCTATACAACAGACCAACAATCACACTGAATGGGGAATTAAATCCTCTCTACCTGTTGTCCCAGAATATAGTAAATGGCAATGGTTCACTATGTACAACCAAATACATTCTGATGTCAAAAGTGAGGATATTCCAAATATGGCCATCTGGATAAAATATTTTTTGCTTTTACTATTGGTAATGTATACTTTCTTGGCCCATCTCACCTAGAAGAGCGCACTTCTGGCATTTTTAAAATGAGCAATAAAAGGAGCTCTTTAATTCAACACCTACCCAAAGTCTTATATAGGAGTCAATTAACCATGCAGGCTGATCCAATATATGTCCTTTATTGCTCATTATGAGCCAAAGTGGCTCAGTGGTTAGAGTGCAGTACTGCAGGCTACTTTTGCTGTCTGCCAGTTGTCTGCAATTTGGCAGTTCAAATCTCACCAGGCTCAAGGTTGACTCAGACTTTCATCCTTTGGAGGTGGGTAAAATGAGGATCCAAATATATGCCACTCTATAAACTGCTTAGTGCTGTAAAGCACTGTAAAACGGTATATAGGTCTAAAGTGGTATTGCTATTACACACACATGTGGTTTTCTGAATTTAATTAATCTTATTCTTCGGTAAATGTAAGCATGTCTATCATGCTGCTATATTGCAGCTATGAAAATTTCTACTAATGTAGATGCTGCCACCTATTTGAAAGACTGTCCAGACTCATAATTGTAGATAAATAGAACAAAAATCCTAGGTCCAAAGTGTAGCCTAGCTATGAAGCCTGAGACCACCTACTGTATATCAAGAATTGTCACATGCACATTGTCAACTGTGATCGGAAGACTTTAAATCTTTTGGAATTCATTTTGATCACATTTCATCTAATTGCCCTGTTAATTCCTTGTCTATTGATTGACAAAGATATAATAACTCCTTTCATACCATGATATTGTTTTTAATCTTTCCTAGAAAAAAACATTACTGAATTTGCCATCCCTTATATTAATTTAAATGCTGACAAAAGATTTCTTGGTGAACAGTCATACTGTCTTCAGTAAGGTTTAGTTAAATAGCTGCAAATGAATTCTGCACATTTTATTTTTATTTTTTAACATTCCATTTGCATGCAGTATATTTACTTTTGATGGATCCTACTACTTTCTAATTACAACTGCTATGGCATATTATTCTTCATTTTCTCTGTTCTTGAATGAAATACCCGTGATTTTCTTTCTGTATAATACTTAATTTCTATTCAAGTGCTAAAGATTCCATCTCTTGATTTTCATAGCAGATCAGAATCTCAGCTGAAATAATTCAGCTCTAATGAAAGCAATGAAAATCTGCATCAATTTGAACTAAACCTCAGTTCAAATGCTACAAGAATGGTAGAATAATGCTTTTAAAATGTATATCTTTTTGCCTTTATCCAGAATGGATGGATGGGAAGGTATAAAGTCAGGTTAGATTAAATAATCTGCAGGCAAATTATTCATTGTATTTTTTATTGCACTTCTTGGAATTAATTTCACAATGTGGGGAACTTTGAATATGATTAGTATAATATTCCTGTAATAATTTCATCTAAGTTTATACTCTTAAACTTATATTAGATAATTTAATTGATTGCCCTGCCTACACACCCTTGTGATTCAGTAAGGAGAAATCTATCAACATCTCTTAGGGCCGACTGTGGAATTCTGGAAGCTGAAATCCAAACATTTTAAAGTTGCTGAAGCTTAGAAACACTGCCCTATACATTTCAATTGCAATGGCAAATATCAAGGAGCCATATAAACCAGACCTACAATACGTTCAAACTGGATCGTCAAGCAAAGACATTACAATTTCTGCCAAACATGACATAGGTGGTCCAGTTATAGCCACTAGATGCAACCCTTTCCTAAAAGGTCTGTAGGGGGCGTGCATAAGCGCACCAACGTGCCTACTGTCCTATTGTTTCTTTTATTTTTCTTATATGTACCCATTTCATGTATTCATAACTATGTATATACTTATACCTGTTATCTTGTAAGCGATTGTCAAAAAAAATTTCTAACCTTGTTTCCTGGCAATGTTACTCACAGTCACTCATATCCTAGTACCTTCCCATTTTGCTATTGCAACATACTCTACATGGGGTACCCTTGAAGAGCATCTGGGGATTCCAGTTTGTGCAAAATGCAGCAGCCCACATGGTTTTAAGCAAACCTCGGTGTGCATATGTATCATCTCTCCTGTGGAAGCTGCGTTGGTTGCCAATTTGCTTCTGGGTACAATTCAAGGTGCTGATTGTCACCTTTAAAGCCTTCATGGCTTGGGACCAGGTTATCTGAGGGACTGTCTGTTGCCAGTCACATCTACCACATCTGTGGTGAAGAAAAATGTAAGCAATTCAGGGATGCAATATACTGATATAATTATTTATATGGAGAACAAAAGAAAGTAGAAGAAATATTTTCACGAACAGATAACAGCAATAGCACATATATACTGCTTCATAGTGTTTTACAGCTCTCTCCAAGTGGTTTACAGTCAGCATATTTCAATCTGGGTCCTCATTTTACTGACCTCAGAAGGATGAAAGGCTGAGTCAACCTCAAGTTGGTCATGATCGAACTCCCGGCTGTGGACATATTTATAGTGCCATATTGCATTCTAACCACTGTGCCACCCTGGGTCCTGATGGTTATAATATAATATCCTTAAATTATGTTATATTATAGTATGGCTATAATACATCAATTTTGCTTCCAAAGTTACCTTCCAGTTGTTGTAGCACATACTACTGTTTTCAATCTTCTTTTCTGCTTTACAATGGACCCACAAAGGCAAATCAAGTATCTGTTGGTTTTTATACCTCCAAAAGTAAAGTAACTGTTGCTTCATTGTCCTAGATGTCTATGAAAATACTGTCAACTAAATCATAGTTGTCCCAAAGGTGCTGACAAAGGTGCCTGGAGGCCGTGCGGGATTGGATGGGCGGGAACAGGCTCCGGCTCAACCCATCCAAGACTGAGTGGCTGTGGTTCCCGGCGCCCCGATATAGCCAGCTGACACCTTCGCTGGCTATTGGGGGGGAGATTTTGCCCCCCACAGAGAGGGCTCGCAATCTGGGCGTCCTCCTGGATGTACAGCTGTCTCTGGAACATCATATTGCGGCCGTCTCCAGGGGGGCGTTTTACCAGGTCCGCCGGATTTACCGGTTGCGGCCCTTCCTGGATCGGGACGCCCTGCGCACGGTCACTCATGCCCTTGTCACCTCTCGCCTGGATTATTGTAATGCTCTCTACATGGGGCTCCCTGTGGGGAGCACCCAGAGACTCCAACTGGTGCAAAATGCAGCCGCACGGGTGATTATGGGGGCGTCGCGTAGCTCCCATGTGACGCCTGTCCTGCGCGAGCTGCATTGGTTGCCAGTGGCTCTCCGGGTTCGCTTTAAGGTTCTAGTTTTGACCTTTAAGGCGATCCATGACATTGGGCCAGGTTATCTGCAGGACCGCATTCTGCCGGTGATCTCCAGCAGACCGGTGCGTTCCCACAGGGAGGGCCTTCTCCGGGTGCCGTCGGCCTCTATGTGTCGTCTGGCGGCCCCCAGGAGTAGGGCCTTCTCTGTGGGGGCCCCTGCCCTCTGGAATACTCTGCCACCTGAGATACGCACCAGCACGGACCTGAGGGCCTTCAGGCGCGCGTTGAAGACCTGGCTCTTTGAGCAGGCTGGCCTGGGCTGAGATAGTTTTAATTGTCTCCTAAATTCGGTTTTAACTTGGGTTTTAAATTTTTTGGGGTGGGTTGTCTTAATCTAACGGCCATTATTTAATTTCTTTTTAACTTTTGTATTGTTCTGGGTTTGATTCGGCTGTACACCACCCTGAGTCCCTAGGGAGAAGGGCGGTATATAAATGTTATAAATAAATAAATAAATAAAATAAATAAAAGTCACCTGGATTTTCTTTATTTTCCTTGAAGACATTTTGCTTCTCATCCAAGAACCTTCTTCAGTTCTGACTTGCCATTGCAAAAGAAATGTGTATAGTAGCATTTCTCATGCTCAGCAACTTTAAGATGTTTGGACTTCAGCTCCCAGAATTCCTTAGTTCTGACTGAAGCTTCTTGGATAAGAAGCAAATCATCTTCAAAGAAAACAAAGTAAGTCCAGTTGCCTTTTAAAAATAAGCATCTTTGGGACAACCATGATCTGGATAACCTAAAATGTCTTCCATCATGTTCAGGAATATTTTCCATCTATGAAACTCCTATTTTCTTCCATTGTTTATTTATTCATTGTTCCTTAATATTTAGCTTTAATTTCAGGACAATGCAAAAAAAATAAAAACAATAACTTTATAAAGCTTGGATAATTTAATGAAAATCTGATTCAACTCTTCCTACAAATATATTTTCTCCTAACTGGATCAAAATGACTAGCAACATGTATAAGTGCATTGAATCAAAATTTCTTTATTACTTTGGTATGAAGAGACTAATTCCTTTAATGTTCGGTTAGGCCACATGCCACCCAAGTAGAAAATATATTCCTGACATTTAAATGCTGTGAATTGCTGTGGGTGTAGCAATTCCTTCTTTTCATCTAGTGTGTTAAACAGCGAACACAGCTTTAGTAATATTAAGGGACCTTCAGTCTTTTGAAAGATTAAGTTAATTTATAGCAAATGTTCAGCCTCACAGTTACGTAGATATATGAAATAGCAGAGGTTCAATCTGTATTATTCTCACTTCCCACAGTCTCTCAAAATCCTATACAAAGAACAAATTTAACTGCTAAATACATAATCCAATACATTAGATGGGTATTGAGCATGGGTCAGCCTATATCACTATTTTCTGAGTCAGTATTTATCATTGAAGATATGGATATCCTGACACAAAGGAGAAATACAGTAGTGAAAATAACTTCATCAACCTATAGCTAGGCAGAGAGATATTTTCAGGTGACATTCAAAACTTAAGTTAAGGATGGACATCATTTTGCTACACTCATGGTCACTCTTGGTCTTTGAGTAGTATATGTTAGCTATGTTCCAAGAAATTGTTCAAAATACAGAGAAATTTTGATTTCATTTACATTTAATTACATATCTACATATGTACTAAAATCTTATGGTATCTCTGGACGACTGCACAACTGGATAGAAGCATCCTGTCAAACAGACAACAAATGGTCAAAATTGGGAGTGTCCTTTCAAATTCTGTACCTGTCAATAGTGGTGTCCCCCAAGGAAGTGTTCTAGGACCAACTCTCTTCATACTCTACATAAATGACCTCTGTGATCATATTAAGAGCAACTGCGTTCTCTTCGCTGATGATGTAAAGCTGTTCAATACCAGAGACAATACTGCTACCCTTCAAAAAGAACTTGTCTATGTATCAGAATGGTCGAACAAATGGCAACTTCAAATCTCAACAAATAAATGCTCTGTCTTACATATTGACAAAAAAAATCAGAAAATAAAATACAAGCTGAATAGTCAAGACCTTGTTGATGATCCAAATTCTGTCAAGGATCTTGGAATACACATCTCTAATGATCGCAGTTGCTCTTAATATGATCACAGAGAGAACGCAGTTGCTCTTAATATGATCACAGAGGTAATTTATGTAGAGTATAAAGAGGGTTGGTCCTAGAACGCTGCCTTATGGGACACCACTATTGACAGGTAGAGAATTTGATTACCAATTACATCATTGAAACAGTGATTAGGAAGAAGGGGGAAGGGAGTGGGAGAGAGAGAGAGATACTTTCTGAGTCAATCAAGTTTGCCTACGGTTTTGGATCTCATTTGAAATATCTAGCAAACATTACTGATAAATCACAAGAATCAAAATAAGTGGATATAGAAGAGAAGAATGTATATTAAATCTATCTTAGGTTGTGTATTTTCAGTTAAAATGTTGTAATTAATATTAATGTACTTCTGGGTACAGTCTGATAACCATATACACACATCATCTAGGCAACATATGAAAACACTTTTTATCATGTTCCTTAGGTTTGTTTCAGGGATTATACTGCTTTGTTTTATTAAAAGAGATGTAATTATTTAACATCAATTATCATTTCATTATAGCTAGTGGTGAGTCACTTACCCTTTACTTGCTTGCATCCCAAGTGACCGATTCCAACCTTCATCTCAAAATCTTATTATGAAATGAATTAAAACCTCACTTTTCCCCACACTTGTTCTAATGTAGTTATATTTAACTATTATCTAGAATGGCAGCGTTAACACTAATTACAAACCAAGCTTTCTCTTTTTAAAAAAGATTCCTTTTAGAAAACCATGGAGGTCATCCATTCTAATTTAATGCAACCAAGTTGGCTGGAAATAGAAGGATCTCTAGGGAGCTTAGTAGAATATTTCCCCCTCTTCGGTCTAATTCAGCAGGTCCGTAACTTGGTGATTATCTTCGGGAGATTATGTAATCTCTTTGTACTTATGGGCTGTTTTGACTACTAGAATAAATGTTGAGATACAGATATGTAAGAGGACCAGTCTTTAAATGTTGTTTTACTTACTAGGCTATTCAAAAAATAGGTCTTAAATTAGATCATGTACCAGAATGTTTTTTATTAGGAATCATATCAAAAAATATAACAAGGATGAGATATATTTGATTCAGTGGTGGTGTCATACCCCTGGTGAAGACTGACTCTAAGGAAGAGGAGGAACAGCCAACAGGGAGTAGAAGTGTGGCTCCAGAGGTGGTGGAGGAGGCTGGGGAAGGGCAGAGGCCGGCTGAGCAGTCAAAGAAGGCCCCAGGCCCATCCCCTAAGGCACACAGGGAGGAGAGGATCAGGGTAAAATGTGGTCTACTTAGGAGGAGAGTGCCATGATCCTCTTCATGGATTACAAATTTGGAGACAAATTAGTGTTTTATTCCTAAAGAAGGTTTATCTTGGTTGGCATTCTTCCAACAGACTGTACCTGGTTATCTTCCTGAAGTTGGCAATTATCTATCCTGGTATGTCATGGAACTTTATTCAATGCATTTTGTATTTGGTTTTTGCTTCGTTATCAGCTCTTTGAATTTGAACTGTGTTTCTTTCCTTTGAAATGTTATTTCGAAAATAGTTTACTCCTCCACTGTGAACAATTAAACAGTGAAGCCAAGTTGAAGGCATTAAAGGACTTTTAGTTACATTTTGGGTTTTGTTATATTTCTGATATACTCTGGATCATCACAGATGGGATTGAAATTTTTTTACTACCAGTTCTGTGTGCGTGGCTTGCTTGGTGGGCATGGTTTGGTGGTCATGTGACTGGGTGAGCATGGCCAACTCAGCAAGGTGGTGTGGCACCTTGCTATGAGTGACATTGAGTTGGCCACACCCACTCTGTCACATGACCAATGCTTCAGAGACAGGGTGATTTCCTATGTACCTTCCCCCTTCCTCCTTGGGCTGACAAAAAAAAAGCCCAACTAAAGATCACGACTGCCTGCCAAGTCTACCTGCCAAATGGGTTTTGTTTTGGGGTGGCTTGTTTTATTTTTTGCCAGAAGCCCGTCAGAGATAAATTTGCACTGCCAAATCTTACTGTACCTTGTTGTTGCGGTGCTGCCTGTTACTGCTGCAGGCGCTGCTGCAGCTGTCTGGCTGCCCAAGTAAAGAATCACACCAGCTCAGGGCAACTATGAGGAGAAAGAGGGAAAGCCAAAGTGCTTGCCTTATAGCAGTCAACTTCGCTTTTTCTCACTCTGGTTAGGTGCTCCTGGTGGGCACAAGGAGGATGAAGGGAGGCAGACACCACGTGGATGCGTTTTAAAAGTCAGAGAACTTTGCCCAAGACTTCTCATGAATTCAGGGGCTACACCTCTCCCAATGATGAGTTGGCAGTAATCTAACTAAATGTCCTCCAGCTCTTAAAGATTGATTTTAAGAGAGCCCCCATGGAAGAAACCAAGAACAAAACCAAAAGTAGCGGCGGCGGGGGCGACAGGGGCATGTGATGGGTAGCTGCATCGAAAAAAGCATGCCCTATTCTATGTGCCGGGCCGGCAAGTCCAAACAGCCGGTGCATAGAATAGGGTGGCACCAGACCATTGGAGAAGTGGAACAGAGCTAGAGATCAGTAGCCGCCTCGTTCGCAGCACAGAAATCCTCCTGGAATTGCCCAGCTGGTCTCCTCTTTCTCTGCCTGTTCATTTTGTATAGCCGAGGAGGAGGAGATCAGCTGGCCGATTTGGGGAGGATTTCTGTGCTGAAAAGGCAGCTGGAGATTGAAAAATAATCCCCTCCAACAGCAGCCCTTTGGCCAGTTGATCTCCTCCTGCTCGGCCATACAAAACGAACAGGTAGAGAAAGAGGAGACCAGCCAGCCGATTCGGGAAGGATTTCTGTGCTGTAAAAGAAGCGACTACTGATCTACAGCTCTGCTTTGCTTCTCCAATGGTCCAGCATCACTCTGTTCTATGGGCCGGCTGCTTGGACTTGCTGGGCCCAGCACATAGAACAGGGCATGCTTTTTTTTGGTGCGGCTGCTGGACTGCAGCCACACCAGAAAAAGCATGCAGCAGCTGCAGGCATCTCACAACAAGAGGGGTGAGAAGCCCTGGGATATCCACCCCCCCACCCACCTGCTGGCTGGGCCAGGGCTGGGCCAGATAGAAGAGGTGCATCCACCAGGAAAAGGAAGAAAATGTGCTCCAGGAGGACAGGCAGGCAGGCAGATGTCCTGGGGCTGCTGCACCTGCACACTGATGTGTAGTGGCTGCACACACAGTGCACATGTGCAGCAGTCCTAGGACATCCACCCAAGCTGCACCACAGCCACCACGTGGTAGGGAAAGCTAGGAGAGCAACTGGGGCAAGTGGGTAACTGGACAACTGGGTGACCGGATCGGAACATGGCCAGCCAGGGGTCACCACCAGTTTGGCGACCCATGCCAAATCACTGCCACCAGTTCGTCCGAATTGGTGAGAACCAGTTGAATACCACCTCTGATTTGATTATACATGTTATTACTGTGGCAAGAATAGCATTTGCCCAGAACTGGAAGGAGAAAGACATATTGAGTGAAGACGAAGTAATAAACAAAATTCTGATATTCTGATATGCGCTGAAATGGACACGCTAACTTTAGAGATGAAAAACAAAGATATTACGCAATTTGGAATAGTTTTTACCATTGGTGAGGGTAGAAAGGAAGGTCTTAAGAAAAGAATTGTATATATGTAATATTTGAATAATTGTATATAGGAAGATATATATCTATGTGATATTGATCAAAAGGTATGTTAAACCGGTTCCACTATATTCAATGTTTTAAATTGTTTTGTTCAATAAATTTTTCTTTAAAAAAAGAAAAGAAAAAGAAAAATGGATCTCTATGTTTAAGAGAGAAGAGAAAACTCTCTCATCCACTATAAGACATAGCTGGAAGGGAAGGTTTCTCTGCTTTAGATATTTCTTAATAAATCTAGTTTTTCTTCAAATACAATAAATGTCTGTTAACATTCATTGACAGACAGGCTAAGCATATACTCTGCAGGCAAAGCAATTATTTGGAGCATTTTTCTTCTTAATGGACTTTCTACTATATAATTCCTCTGTCTTATTTTAGCAGTCTGGCAGATGCTTAGAATCATACATCCTCTAAGAAGGGTTCCTGCTGAGTTCAAATCTCATTTGTCCACCTTATTTTACTTCCATTGCCCATTGAATTGTTCCCTTCAGTGCTAACTGCTAAATCACAGTTTTGCTAACATTGCAGGCAATCATAACGTCACACATAGTTGTAAAGCATTGCAAGACTTAAAGTCTCAGAGCTTACACAAACTATTGACACAAAATGGTCAACAGAATGCAAGTTAAAAAGTAATGGGAATGAAGAAGTTTCAAGGATTGAGTTAAACAAAAACAGAGTGCATCTAATGTGTAACTAATGTACTAAAACAATGGCATTTGAACCAAAATAGGCTGTGTCAGCACTGCCATCTTGCTTCATCCCCATTGCTGCTTCACTGATACAACACTGCCATGAATCCCTGGGTTGATGGCGGGAGGGAGCTAGCAAGTAGGGTGGAAGGTCAAAGAAACCAAAACCACTTTGAGTGCCTGCCTGAGACATTGGCCAGTGACCCCAAGGTCACAACCATGGGAATGGAATGTGGATAATCACCAATCCCCAGGATTGTTACCAAAACAATTTGTCCGAATTGAATTGGACACATAGGGGATAGGTGTGGGGGAAGGGAGGACCTGGGAAAGGGAAAAGTAAGTAGGTAGCTTTCGCACTCAAACTTCAGGTCTGGCTTTTTCTATCTTGTAACCACTTGGCTTTAGTAAAGTTATTCTTTTCACTATGCATGCAGTTGAAGGCTCTTTCTTTCTGAATGACCAAGTTGAGACAGGCTAAGGTCGCAAAACACTTTTCTCTTCCAGTGAACCATGTTTTCCTACTGACTCTTAGAAGGAATTCATAGAGAGAGCCTTGAGTCACTTATTCTGCACTTTTCTTCTTCTTCAATCTGTAACACCTACATAATTTTAGTCCCGCTAATGTTTCCATGATTACTTCTTTCATAGCAGAGATAAGCAACCGAATCCTTGCTTTGCCAGGAATTGTTTATGCACTTTCAATACAGAGAAATTGTTTATACTGTTTTCATTTCAACCTCTGATTCATCCATTGAATAGCTAAATCAAAAGATAATTGGAAGGGTAGCCCTCGATAGCCAAAGTCCGTAAAATAGGTCCACACTTTTTTATGTAAAGAAGGGAAAATTGTTGTTACATGTCAATGTGACCTCCAGCTGAAATATTTTGTAAAGAAAATATCCAGCATATGAACTTTATTAATCTACTGCCAGATACAAAAAATACAAATTTGTCTACAGTGCATAAGAGGAAGCAGTTACAAAAGGGAAAACATTCTAAAAGCTGTAGTGAAAGTAGAGTGGGACAGGACAGCACCATCTAACGGTCATAAGCAGTATGTATGTATGTGTGTGTGTATGTATGTATGTATGTATGTATGTATGTATGTATGTATGCATTGTTTGTTTGTTTGTTTATTATCTGCCTTTTATTATTTTTTGCAAACCCAAGGCAGTGAACATATCCAACACATCTTCCTCCTCTTATTTTTCTCACAATAACAATCCTGTGAGATGCGATTGGGTTGACACAGAATAATTGATCCAAGGTTACTCAGCTGGCTACCATGGCTAATGCAGAACTTGAACATATGGGACTTGGACTCACAGTCCCCTGTTTTCTAGCCTGGTGCCTTAACCACTAGACCAAACTGGCTATAGACCATACAATCTAACCCAGAACCTTATAATAATGATAGCAATCATGCAATACCATATTCCTAGAAAGTTCAGCAAGGAGAAATTTGGATCAGCCAAAAAAATTCAATGTGAAATGGGGCTATGATTGCTGTACCCTGTGGAAAGGGTCCCCTCCACTCCTAGAAGAATGAAATATTTTGGGGCATAATATCGTATTTCCCCAAAGGAGAAATAGACAAACATGTTCTTACAGGCAGAAAGTAGCCCCCATTCTTTCTTAATATCCACAGCAGATGCCAACACTTAAGGAAATAATGAGTATATTGAAAGAGGAAGCCAATATCTAAATGTCTCCATTCATAAGCAAAGCAAATACTGCCAGCAGAAGTCCATTCATGACAGGATATTTCAAAACCCCTTACAGCAAAGTTTAACAGCTAACAACAGCTGAGTAATAGGATTAATACAAATAGCCCCTCACTCAAAATCCAGCACAGGACATAAGCCATCAACCACAGTGGGAATTGCCTAACACCCTCTCACAATAACATAAAGCCCACATTGCACAAATCCCAAACTTCAAAAACACATATAAGAACGCTTCCTCTCACTCAGCTAGTTGTTCAGCTGACCCAGAACTGCATGCTGCCTTTGTCATCAATAAACTTTCTTTCCAATCAGCCTCCATATTTTTTCCAATGTCTTTCTCCCAGCTTGGAACTGAACCAGATGGATTTTCCTTCCAACAACCCCCCAAAAAACATAGGAGACAAAAAATTAAATGTGATTTTTTTAGTTTGACAAGAGTCAGAACAGAAGCAGAAATGTTCTGCATAAGGTTTATTGTTATATCACCAAACAAACTTTATATATCTTTCCTAGTTTGATGATGATTAGTGTTTGTAGGCACAAGCAAGGTGCAAATGTAAGGTAGGAAATCCCATGACAAAAAGATCATAACATACAAATGCCATGATTTCTTATTTAAATTAGATGTCGGGGCACAAATATATAATGGAAGGATTTTCAGGATAAAGCAGTATGATTTCAGAAGCATTGCAGTCAATTTTGATGTTGTTCTCTTAATATTTTGGACAACTTCTATCAATTCAGTATACATGAACAAAAATGAGAAACACTGGATATTGGAACCAAATTTTAGATTGGTGAAAGATAAAGAAACTGCAATTTAGATAAGGTTTAGATTATACAATTTAGATTTCCTTTCATATCAAGCAATAGATTTTGGTGTCTTTCATTTTTTGTGCTAAAACTTCAATTATACTTAGTCACTACTGACTAGCTTTACTGGGCTGATGGTAGTCCAAAACATATGTATGGCACAACTTTCTTTTCTTGGCTTAGTGAGAATTGAAAGAAGAAAGGGAAAAGGAAGAACAACTCAAGAATATATGGCCAATACTAATTACTGAGTGTGTTTCTCAATATGACAATACCCACCTTCAACAAGAAGAGTTCAACAGAGAAAGAGCGAAGCAAAATGCACAATTTGTTCAATGTAATATTTCTGCCACTTTTAGTGCCAAAGCCAAAGTTGTGTGTTCCTCACTGTTTTGTATTCCTATTCTGTGGAGAAATCACCAATTCCTGCTGACTTTCTTCTTGCTTATGCTGTTCAGAGAAGAAAAGTTGAAAGGAAGCACTGCTTTAAACTCTATTCTGTATGATCAACAACATTCCTACTGTGCTTACTGGAAATAACTCCTTCCTTCTTTTATTAAGACATATTTAAGAGGGAAGGGATTTTGCAACTTCAAAGACTGTTATTTCCCTTTCCCTCTGGTGTGTGTGTGTGTGTGTGTGTGTATGTGTGTTTGTGTGTGTGTGTGTGTGTGTGTGTGTAATCCCCTAACAGAGTAGCAGTTTCAGCTTGTTTTCCAGTTACACTGAAGTTCTAAATTATAAACTAGGAAAGCCTGAAAAACCAGTTAAGATTACAAAATAAAACTATTTGTCTTTTTGCTGTCATTTTACTTGGTGAAAGCCCATTTTTTCACTATTACTAGTAAGTATTGAGATAATTTTTAGAAGACACTTGGAATTAGTGACAAATCCCCAAGAAAGTATATGTCAGATAGACAAGATGTAAGATTGTGCCTTAGTTTCTCAAATCAGTGCCTAAGGGATTTCTTAGTTCTTATTTTGTTAGAGAATGGAAAATAACAGTGTTTTGTGATTTAGCAAAGATAGTAACTTTGCTAGATAAATAGATAGATAGATTGAAGACATATCTATCATCATTTTATTGAGGAATGTGGGTTTTTCAAGACTTTGCAATGGAACACAGATGATGGTGGAAGAATCCCAAAAGAATTTTATTATAGTAAAGATAAACATTGGTAGATTCAAGAATTACACTCAATTTATCAGAAGGTAAAGATGTCTCTCTTCTCTGTGCACGGTTCCGAATACAGTGCTCTCACTATTCATAAAACCCAAGGATAAATCGTGAAGAATGTACTGATTTATTTGGAAAAACCAGTATTTCAGCATGATTAGCTGAATATTGCTTTGAGCTGAGGAAAAAGAAGTGAAAATGATTCACTATTCTTAAAGAATGGCAGATCAACTACAAAGGTTGTCATCAAAAATATTAAAAAATCTATATTTATCTTGCTATGCATCTTTCTTCTTTAATAAAATGTTATCTTCTTTTAAAAGCAAAACAATAGCAATCTGCCGGTGGTTATTCTGTTTCTCTGTTTAAGTAAAGAAATAACTCTGAAAAGATGATTCAATGGATCATAAGTTGTCCGTTTGTTTCTATAAAGCCCATACCTATTAAGAATTAAAAGCATTCTTAATTTGGATCACTGTAGTGTGACCATGTAGCCAGATATGACTAGTTATATAGTCCTGTGATATTATCATATTTCCATGATAGCAGTGGTATCTGTGATATGTCTGATTCTTGTTGCAAATGTGAATTAATATAGTTGCCTCTGGTGACATGGTGGCATATAAATTTAATAAAGATAGGATGTAAAATATATGCACATTATTATGTATGGTGAATGGATATGACTTAATTTTGCCTATAAACAATTCTTAACTCTAATCAAGAATGTTGCCAAAGTTTGTTAATGTTTTAGTAATTGTTATGGATGTTAGGAGTGAATCCTAACACCTGAATTGGGATCCACCCAAAAATTATGTTTTGAAATAGTATTCCATACATATTGTTTTAAAAGAGGAGGGGGGGGAGGGGAGAGAGAAGAGAGAAAGGGAGAAAGAAAGAAAGAAAGAAAGAAAGAAGAAAGAAAAGAAGAAAGAAAGAAAGAAAGAAAGAAAGAAAGAAAGAAAGAAAGAAAGAAAGAAAGAAAGAAAGAAAGAAAGAAAGATGGATATGAGACTTGGAGGGCTCCTGTTGATTCAGAATCTAAGTGATTATTGATTGACCCTATAATTTTCTACAATGATGAGGAACTGGTGGTGTGATTTTTAATTTTGGAAGCCTACGTTTTCAAGGACTAAACATGCTAAGTAAAGGCACTCACTCCATCATTTAGAATTCCAAAGGCATAGCTCTATTCCCCATCCTAATTTCTAAGCTGCTGCCCTCCCACAATTTTCAGCATTGACTTTGACAATTTTAAACTCCTCCCATGAAAGAGATGTTCAGAAGTTAAGAGAGAGAGAGAGAGAGTTTCACATCACTATCAGCAAATCATCTTGAAGTAATCCTGGGAAATGAGGACATTGAAATGGAATAATGATCCGTTGCCTTGCAGAAACTACAATATATATGCCATTAATCTTGCTTTGCTCATATAAATTTATAAATAACATAAGCAATCCAATAAAACTAAACATAGTAAACGTATGGAATGTATACCTAGCAAAGCAGGGAGAGGAGTTTTGGGAACACAAAGCTTTCCCAAGGAGGAGGATATACATCTATCAGAGAAAAGCCCAAATCAAGAGACTGCATAATCTTGAGGGGAAGGAAAAGAGGTTCAGGGTAACCATACTCTGAAATCTTTCAAGATATATATGCTAGGGTAGAAGTTATAGCTTTAGTTTGGCAAGATTCTGTCCATTATGTATAAGCAAATAAAGGATCGGACTTGATTGAATTTTATTGTGTCATCTTTGGACTTAGGCCCAACATTACTGAAATTATTGTTATTTTGTCTATATGTGATTGATTGCCTCAAAAAGTTTTCATAGCTAGTATGTGTCATGTCTTTTAACTTCTGTTAGCCTTAACATGTAGACGAGACAGAAAACAACCAGCTAAATTAAGTCTGAGAGGGTCCTTGGTGTTCTCTCAGTTTTGTTGTTTTCTTGCAGACATTCCATTACCCAAACTAGGTAACATCTTCAGTGCTATTTTATTATAAAGCTACATTAACAGAATGTCTATGGAGATTCTCAATCATCCCAGTCATGCTTGTCCCAAAGGTATTTTTCCAAAAGGCAACTGGATTTTTTTGGTACTTTCCTTGAAAACATTTTGTTTCTCATTGTAGAAGCTTCTTCAGTTCTAAGTGACTAGTAGGGAATGAAACATTTTAATCCTTCCATTTTTTCCATTTTCAAAGGAAAATGATCACAAAGAATATAAATTCATCTATTTTCAAGGGGAAAAAAAACAGGAAAGTCCAGTTACCTTTTGGAAAAACACTTTTGGGACACATTAGCAGAATATTGCAAGCCTGAAAGTACAATTCTCCCACTGTCTTCTTTACAGTCTGAGAACCAAGGAGGAGGGTTAATCCATTGCTAGCCTCTTGTTCCACCATTTTAGAATTACAGGCCACACACTGTCTCTCACCTGATTGTTCTCTAGACAGCATCTCTTCACTCCATCTCCAAGATCTTTGCCACATATTATTACAACTTCTGACACAGTGCTCATATATCAGAAAAGCTCCATGCATTTACGTGTTGCATAGAATCTCTAACACAATGGTGGGATTCAAAATTTTTTACTACCGGTTCTGTGGGCGTGGCATGGTGGGTGTGGCAAGGAAAGGATACTGTAAAATCTCCAGTCAGAGGTGGTATTTGCTGGTTCTCAGAACTATTCAAAATTTTCACTACTGGTTCTCCAGAACTGGTCAGAACCTGCTGAATACCACCTCTGCTCTAACATTATATTATATGGCACATAATCTCTAACTGTAGATGGTACCCACAATTCTAAATTTTGAAATATTGGAGAAGGATCTGCACCAAAAACAAATTCAGTGCTCAATATACAGTAAGATGGCCAAATACAGAATAAATATGCTCCT
This sequence comes from Bungarus multicinctus, assembly GCA_023653725.1. Classification (NCBI taxonomy): domain Eukaryota; kingdom Metazoa; phylum Chordata; class Lepidosauria; order Squamata; family Elapidae; genus Bungarus; species Bungarus multicinctus. Next base: position 63,999,842 of record CM042844.1, read on the forward strand.
TGTCTTTCTCTATTCATATAGAAAAGAAAATTTCACAGGTGTATCACAGGTTATATCTTAAAGCAGAGGTGGTATTCAGCAGGTTCTGACCAGGTCTGGAGAACCGGTAGCAGAAATTTTGAGTAGTTCGAAGAGCCAGCAAATACCACCTCTGACTGGCCTCGCCCCCATCTATTCTCTGCCTCCCGAGTCCTAGCTGATCAGCTGGATCTTCTTTTGTTGCCCTGTACAGGAGAACGGAGCTGGAAAGTAGGTTAGTGGAGGGGGGAGGGAATGGGATTTTGCAATAAACTTCCCAAAGGAGTGGGGAAAGAAGGAAACTTTGCAGTATCCTTCCCATGCCGTGCCCACCAAGCCACGTCCACAGAACTGGTAGTAATTTTTTTGAATCCCACCACTGTTTTAAGGGCAGCAGTCTATTCTATTTTGCTTCCATCTAACCCAATATATATCTCCCATCCCACCAGAGGTGGGATTCAAACGTTTTTACTAGTGGTTCTGTGAGTGTGGCTTGGTGGATGTGGCAGGGGAAGAATACTGTAAAATCTCCAGTCAGAGGTGGTATTTGCAGTTCTCCAAACTACTAAAAATTTCTGCTGCTGGTTCTCCAGAACTGATCAGAACCTGCTGAATACCACCTCTGCTCCCCACTAAGACATAATCCCATGATTCTTTCATGTTATAATTTTTCCCCCTGAATCTTATGCTTCAAAAATGCAGAAACTCTGAGATTTGCTTCCACATCTGAAATGGAAAGAATTATTCCCAGAATAAATTATCTTTGTTTTATCAGGATTTCCGGATTGTCAAATTGAATAAGGTTAGAGTTATTAGCCATTGGCTTTCACTTTACACTTTGCATCTTAAAAATTAACAGCAGTTTTCCTTCAGTTCATTTCCAGACCCGGATGGCCTGTATGTTTGAAGTAGAAGCTATTATTAACCTTGACACAGTGTTACCTTATTTTGTTTTGAACATAGGGCAAGAACTGAAAGGTTTAAAATGCAGCATTAACATCACCTGTAATTACAGCTTAAAATCTACCAAGGTCTTCCAATTAGGTTTTGAAAGGTACAAATAAAAATAGCCTGGTTAAAAATCCTTGCAAGGAGTCAACTGCACAATAATTGATTGTATGCTCATTTTTAGAAGACTGACCTTTCCTTCCAGTTGTCTAATATGAAGATTTGCTTTCAGTGCTTTAGCTGTCATCTCTTCTTGTTTATTCCATTAGGGGAGGAGAAAAAAAAACCTCTTTTCTCTGCCTAGCATGGAATATCACTGTTGATCTCATTAGGTGTCTTCAAATAATTGCAGGTTTTAAGCTAGCTGGAAACATCAACCTTCACAAAGAATTAAGCATGCCATAAAAAGGACCAGGAGAGAGGAAAGAGAGTGGGCGTATGATAATTGCATGCCTCAAACTAAAAGCAAGCAAAAGGAAACAGAACAGTAGATGATATTGAAAGAATAGAATAGAATAGAATAGAATAGAATCAGAAACAAATTTGGATAACAGGAAACTAAAGATAATAATTTATTTAGAATGCCAATGGCTAGAGAGTAACAAAGGACAAATAGATGACTTCAAGTTACACAAGTACAATCATTTCTCCTTGACAGGTGTCACTGTAGATGCTACAGTGAATGACCAGTGAATGAACAGGGAAGCATTGCAGTGACCTAGGAAGTTTACACAAATTTGCAAGGGAGGAATTCTATGACAGCTAACCCAAAATCCTTCCAATTTTACTACATTCCTTTTATTCTATCCTATTTATTTACTCATATACATAAACACAGACACACACACACACAGGCATATGCATATACATATACATGTACATATAAATACATACACTCCATGTATATGGAGACTCTCTTCTATCACTTATTAAGAATCAACTTCTCAAAAATACTATTTTTGATAACAAGATTAAAACCGATCTCTGGACTGTTTCATTTTACAAGACTTGTAGATCCCTGTATCTTCTTAACATTGCAGAAAAATAAATGACAAAAGGAAGAGCAATCATCAATTTTTGCTAAATGTTAGCTCCTGAGTCCCATATAGCAAGGTCAGTGATGAAGGGTTCTGGAAATTGTGACTGGGCAACCTTCTACTTTATCATTTTTAATATTTGGTGTACATGATGTTTTGTCCTTATGTATATGCATGCATTCATACATGAGTATGCATACACAGAGAAAGGGCACATTTAATATTCTTCACACAAGTAGGTTGGTATTTCTGCAAGCTTCCTGTTCCAGAATTCCAGTTGGTATGGAATTCACTTCATCATCTCAGTGATGATAGTGCATTTAGATTCATTGCATATACATTATGTGGTCAATAGGTGTACAAAAGCTGGCACAATGATCCAATATCCCAACCATGCATACATTTGTTACCTATATGGAGAGATTACCAGGAAGAAAGCAGTATGAATCACAGAAGGAGCAGGAAAAAGACAGGGGCACTCCTGAACAAAGTAAGATAAGGAATATAAAGTAGATTTATATAATTTATTCCACCAAGCTGGTCTGGCCTAGAGTTTTTTCGGTTTTTAAATTGGTTTTATCAGGTTTTAATCTCTTTTTAATCCCCTATTCATCTTTATTATTTCGCAGCTATAAGATATAATCCTTTTAATTGTTTTTAATTGTTGAATTGCTGTTGTGTTTTTTAGTCTGGCTGTACACTGCCCCGAGTCCCGTTGGGAGAGGGGGCAGTATATAAATGTAATAAATAAATAAATAATAGATAAAGTTTTTTTTTTAAGTGAAAGTTATGTGTTAATTCCTGAGAGAAAAAACAGTCAGGCTGCACTAATGAATAGTAGAGAAATGTGCTTCTTTTCAGTTAAGGTCCAAAGCACTTCTGAATCAATTCTGACATGGGCATCACCCAACAAAATAATCATTTCTGACACTGGCTTTGCCCTGGCATGAGAAGCATCGTTCTTTGAGTTTCCCTGCTCCTGGGAGTGGAACTATTATAATATGAGCCTCCAATCCCAAACTCACACAGAGGATTGAAGAGAATAAAGTGCTAGACAATGTTGAAACATTGAAAGATCAAGCAAGATCAAGAGTATTAAACTGTTAAGCTACAAGAAGTCAGCTAACAGATTGACTCAAGTGATCTTTTCTGCAGTACCCATCCTGATGCCAGAATGAACAGGTATTTGGATTTACAACCCTCTATTAATCCCCCACTTACCTTCAAATGACCTTGCGATGCATTTCTTTGCTCCACTTTAATACTACACTTTTTCATGTTTTGCCATCTGAAGTCTCCCTATCCATTCAACCTAGAGAAGCTTGGTTTATTACAGGCTTCCCATGGCAGCTCATTGGCTACTTTACCAAAGATATCAGGAACATAATAAGCCAAACTGTCATGTATCTTTGTACATTATATACATCCCTTCACAATCTTTGTACGTTATATACATCCCTTCACAATAAATAAATACATCGTCTAAGAATATCATGATCAGCACAACATTACCTTCACAAGCATTTTAGCAATAGCATTTAGCCTTGTATCTTGTCCCTAGATTTGCAGTCAATATAAATCCATTTATATGAACATATTCTTGCATTTATTGTGTTACATAGTAGTTTGATTCTATTCCAACGAAAAATTTTAAGTGATAAAGAATAAATTGTTTGTTTTCCCATTTTTAAACTGCCCATCTCCTTCAGAGAGGAGTCCTTTCCTTTTACTTTGGTAAAATTTATGCCCAGTTAATATATTTATTGAAATCTCATAATATTGGACAGAATACAAAGAGGACTAGCAAAATGGTATATATAGCAAACAAACGAAATGGAGCAAATCTATAAAGTGAATATTGAAACTTAGATTTATGAGGCCGCTTTTGTTGAATTTCTGCTTAAGCACCATAAAATAATACACTCAAGCTTTGCTTTAAATGACAGATTTCCAAGGGGATTGCTATAATTAATAACCCAGATCTAAAATGTTTAATAATCTAGTATAAAGCATATGGCATCGTTGTATTTTCAATACTATTTTCGGCTATCATTAATAATATCTCTCTTCTTTCTGTGAAAGAATGCTTCTGCAGGCCACAATAAATATGAATAAACAGATGTTGTACTGAGAATCTAATATATGGAAATGTATATATTGTTAAAATTAATGACCAAAATGTCACTAATTATTTCAATAATAGCAAAGATTAGAAACAACAAGGAAATATTGATATGCGATTTATTTCTCCCTGTTTGTGTTTGTTATTTTACATGCCATATTTTATTTTTTCTTGAATTTTTTGCTTGTTTGGGTAGAGGTTTATTTTTCCCCAGTGGGAGAATAGAATAAGTAACATCTATATTTATTTGATGTTCAATCATTTTGTCTTCTAAGAAAATGGTGCTCATATTATAATCAACAGTTTTGTCCCTTATTTTATTCTATGAAAAAAGAAATCGCTAAAATTTATTTTAGAAAGAGGCTTTAAAAAAAAAAACTTTTTAAAAGTATCCATTCAATATTTTAGGAAGTTGCTAATTCTTTTCAATCTGCTAATTCTTGATGTTGCTAATTCTTTTTAGTTATATCGTGCATTGATGAGCATTTTCTCAGTGGGCAGACACGTTTCTGTTTAAAATTTTCAAATGTCCTAATGATACCAATATGGTAAATGTAAGCAAGAAAACTTAAGGGTTGTTTTGTTGTGGATACAAAATATTGTAAAAGCCATTAGGCTGCTCAATATTAAAATATGCACACATATGCACACACACACACACACACACACAGATACTTGTACATATACAACTAACAATTTATGGCAAATTGATGGAGAAGTCAAAACGATAACAAACTTTTTCTTCCTAAGCTCAAAAATTCACTGATACTGGAGAAAATTGTTGAAGATTCCTAGGATTAGGTAGTCAGGGTAAAAAATATTTTATATACATAATAATTGGAAAATACTGTAATGCTTTGAAAATGGAAGGCAATAAAAGAGAGAGGCTGGCTGGAGACAGGATGCTGAAATTTCTGGTGAAATTATATCCACTAGTCCACAAAGAGCAAGAAATGATTGAACAAATGAACAAAACAAAATGGTTTGATTTCACTTCATGAGATATGAATAATTTTGTTTTCAATATGGTTTAATGTTCAGTATCTTGTTTAGGCCAAAAGACAAGCTATACTATAATGTGATTCCCACTGAAAAAAGACAGCTGTGCCTTTTTAAATCTCAATCATACTTTAAAGTAGTTATCCTCAAAACACTACTTCAGCAATGCTTTTCTATGTTAATCTAGATTTCCAGGTATTTAAGATACTTATATAAGGACTGAACTTAATAACCTCAGTCACACAATTTTATTCAAAAGAGCTACACAAGGGATATTGTTACTGCTAACTATAAAGATTACAATTCATTTATAATTAATTTATAAAGAAGCCTTCTCTGGATCCGGCTCTTTTAAATAACTATCGTCCTGTCTCCAACCTCTCCTTTCTGGCGAAGATTGTTGAGAGTGTGGTGGCGCGTCAGCTCCCTCAGTACCTGGAGGAAGCAATCTACCTAGATCCATTCCAATCGGGCTTCAGGCCCGGGTACAGTACAGAAACAGCATTGGTCGCGTTGGTTGATGATCTCTGGAGGGCCCGTGACAGAGGTTATTCCTCTGTCCTGGTCCTATTAGATCTATCAGCGGCTTTTGATACTATCGATCATAGTATCCTATTGCGGCAGTTGGAGGGGTTGGGAATTGGAGGCACCGTTTTGCGGTGGCTCTTCTCCTTCCTCTCGGACCACTCGCAATTTGTGTTGACGGGGAGGGAGAGGTCCACTCCTAGTCCCCTCGTTTGTGGGGTGCCTCAGGGGTCGGTCCTCTCCCCTCTTCTGTTCAACATTTATGTGAAGCCGCTGGGAGAGATCATCCGTGGTTTTGGGGTGAAATGTCATCTCTATGCTGATGATACTCAGCTTTATATCTCCACCCCAAACCACCCTAACGGTGCTGTGGAGGTTATGTCCCGTTGCCTGGAGGCTGTGCAGAACTGGATGGGCAGGAACAGGTTTCAACTCAACTCTTCCAAAACTGAGTGGCTGTGGTTTCCGGCGGCCCAATATAGTCAGCTGACTCCGTCACTGGCTATTGGGGGAGAGATCTTAACCCCCACAGAGAGGGCTCACAATCTAGGCATCCTCCTAGATGCACGGCTGTCTTTAGATCACATTACAGCCGTCTCCAGGGGGGCTTTTTATCAGGTTCGCCTGATACGCCAGATGCGGCCCTTTCTTGATCGGGACGCCTTACGCACGGTCACCCACGCCCTGGTCACCTCCCACCTGGACTACTGTAATGCCCTCTACATGGGGCTCCCTGCGGGGAGCACATGGAGGCTCCAACTGGTGTAAAATGCAGCCGCACGGGTGGTTATGGGGGCGTCGAGATATTCCCATGTGACGCCTCTCCTGCGCAAGCTGCATTGGTTACCGGTAGCCTTCCGGGTTCACTTTAAAGTATTGGTTTTGGCCTTTAAAGACTCCATGACATCGGACCAGGATATTTACAAGACTGCATTCTGCCAGTAGTCTCCCACCGACCTGGTGCGCTCCTACAGAGAGGGTCTCCTTCGGGTCCCGACGGCATCTATGTGCCGTCTGGTGACCCCAAGGAATAGGGCCTTCTCTGTGGGGACACCTACCCTTTGGAATTGACTGCCCCGGGGCTACGGACAACCACTGACCTGAGGGCGTTCAGACGTGATTTGAAAACCTGGCTCTTTGAGCAGGCCGGCCTGAGCTGACTTCAAATGGGATTTTAAATAAGGAGTTTTAGAATTGATTGGTTGGGCTATGAAAATTTTAGCTTATTTTTAATCAGGGGTTTTAAATTTTTTAAATGGCAGCCTATAATTTAATTCTCTTTTAATTGTATTTGTATTTGTAATTTATATATATTTTAGTTGGCTGTTCACCGCTCTGAGTCCTTCGGGAGAAGGGCGGTGTATAAAACTATTTAATAAATAAATAAATAAACAAACAAATAAATAAATAATCCTAAATATGTGTAATTGGAAGGAATTATCATTACTTTCAGCAGATTTCACTTTGGGGTTCACGTGTATTTGAATAAGTATATTCTTTAATAGAAATGTTGTTATTTCTCATTAAATCTGTGTAAAAAATGTTGATGCTGAAATATATAGTCTCATACAATATATTACAAACATTGATACTTAAATAAATAATTTTAAAAATGAACATAATGTACTCATTTATTTCACATCTAAGCATTTGTATGATGGTTAGCAGTATATTGAAGTATTTAATATAACTTAGCAACCTAAATAGACCATAACATCTGCAATAATAATCACATCTATAGCTTTATAAATTTCTTGTCTTCTTTTCATTTATTGGTAATGTTAACTCTTATATCTTATCCAGATAACTTCTTTTCATTTATTGGTAATGTTAACTCTTATATCTTATCCAGACAACTTCTTTTCATTTATTGGTAATGTTAACTCTTATATCTTATCCAGACAACTAATTACAAACCAGGGATTAATATACAGAGCCCAAAAGATATAAGAAAATATAGGTGACTCATCTCCAGCATATGTCAATACATTGCATATACCTCCTAGTTGATGGGATGGGATAATAATATGTTGACTGGACTTAAGTAAAGGTGACATTCTTATCTCCACACACTATTTTTAGGGAAAATTGAAAACATCACATGAATTCTTCAGTAAAGGGAAGTTGGGCAGAAAGATAAAACAATAGACTTCCAGGCTGATGTAAGAGCAATGGGAGATATCTCAGTTGTTTTGACTTACAGAAGTAAGATCAGTGGAGATTAGTGAAATTAGGAAGGTAAGTATATTTTGCATCTTACATACATTTCCACAGTGCATAGCCATCTCCTTGAGCAAGAAGGTTGACAAATTCATTAGATGAGCTGATAAAGACATTGATCCATTAAATCAGTACACTTCATGATAAAATGTGATAAACACCTGATAAAAGAATCAGGGGAATGAGTAGAAATTATTTAAGCAGTCTATACAAAAATCTAAGTTCACATACCACACTAAATAAATGCCTTCCAAACAAGGCAGCAATCCACTAGTAACAAATTCTGACAAATGATAGTGAATTTAGGTGATAAAGCCTGCCTGAAAGAGAACAAGTCTTTGGACACTTAGAATTCTTGACTCACATCCACATGATTGCACGATTGCATTAAGCATAATGGATTCACTGCCTTCAGGCACAGCTTTATTATTTAGAATCTCTCTTGACACATCAAAGGAAAACAAAGCAATTTAATTCTACATTCTAACCTTTTGCAAAAATATTTGAATACAAGAAATTATATGATGCCAAGAATGTTTGTTTACAATGATTCAGCCAGGGATTTGGTTACTATTTTAAATATTTTGAATGGGCATATTTTAAGTAGTTTCTTATATAGAAACTCCATAAAGAAGACACCGTATGTGAAAGTATTCAATCTATACATATCTGTCTTATCTCTGTCCATCTGTTATCTATTTATCTTTGTAGGGCTCATATAAACTGTGAGAATGTTACAGGCAAAGACTGAATAGGCAAATTTATAGAAATAAGATGCGCTGACCAGTATTGGAACTAATAAGGATGTGCTGTATGCTGTAGAAAATATTTTGTGTCAAAACTAAACCTACTTATCCATCAGTTCCTTGCTGAAAGGGGGTAGTTGATATTTCTTAATAAGATGGCACAGATTTTTCTTACTTTCCTTTCCTTTTTAAAACTAGAGAATATTAATTATGCAGAAAAACTGATACAAATATTGAACTATGGTGTTGTGAACAACTGCTTTTCAAAGAGTAAAGATTGCTACAATCATGTGAAAGAATACTTTTAACTCTACTATTGTCTATTACAGAGGTAATTAATCTGTTGTCTTTCTCATATAGTATTGCATTCCTACTCTGTTGACCAAAAACAGTAGTGTATAGATCACTTTCTGCATATTCTGATTTAAGCTACACAAGGCTGAATGTATAATTAACAGAAGTATACTGTGTTTATCAGATGATTTGTAATTGTTCATAGCACCTGTGCTAGTTCATTTTTCAGGAAAGAATCACTCTGTGATGTTGGAGTTCTCTAATGATAACCATCTAATTTAATCCAGCCAACTTCAGTCCACTGCTAGCTATATTGAAAACATGAATGTGATAGGCTCCTTGTCAGAGTAGAAAGAGGTCATTTCTCCTTCCAACAGTTATATATAGCACACAAAAGTGTCACCATTGTTTTAATGGAGCACCTAGAAAAAAGACTTTGGTTCAATAACTGAGATCTTCAATTAAAAAGATAAGAAAATGGTAGATGATGAGAAAGTCCCCAGCCTAAAATCCTGCAAAGCTACTACTAGTAACAAACTGACCACAACAAAATATTAAATGGTAGAGATGCTAGTACATCTGAACAGTATTTTTTCCTTACATAGAATGCCTACTACATACTGGTATTTACGAACAGTATTTAAAAAATGGCTGCTATATTGGATTTAGCCAGTTATAAAAGTTTCATTTACTGAAAAACAAAATGGGTAATTACAGCTCAAAAAACATTCCAACAACTAACTAGGAAATACACAGTGATTGCTATTCACTGTTTTACTTAAATCAACTGTAATAACTCAGAGCATTTAGTGCACTATCATAAGCAGATTAGTAAAGTAATAGAGCTAATTAAAGTTATAAATCAACCATGTTGCACTGTCCACTATCAATATCCTACTTGCAGTGATTTCATTTTTTTTGTGATTGAATGTAAATTGAAAGTAATTTTAATCTTCATCAGAATAAGTTAGACAATCATTGCATAATAGTTTTTGTTTAAAATCATAATAAGCCAATTATCCATTAATTTATCAATCTGGATTGCTTTCCAGCTTTTGATGATATATATTTTCCATTTGGATTAGTGATACTATATATATACCTTTTAGTTTATAGTATCTTTCTAGAGGACAGCCTCTTAATTCCAATAATTTCACAAGAATTTACAAATGTAAACAATGAACGGTGCATTCAAAAATACAATTCTTAACAGCTTGAATAAAAAAGGGCATATTAAAAATATTTACCCATATAAATATAATATTTATATATTCTACTACAAGAGTGGATTTCAATTTAAAGGTAGAATTTTGATATTATTTGTTACATTGCAGAAAGTAGTCTATATTGCTGGCGTCTCTGCCTTGCTCGTTGTCTGAGCCGTCGAAGTGAGAGGCTCATTGGCTGCTTTCCAAATTTCTCCATGATCTCTTTGATTCGGGCCAAGTTGGTTTTGCTGATTGTGAAATCACACTGGGTTGCACCCATGTCATATCCTACGGCACAATTTTTCATAGACGTGGTGTAGCCCTCAGCTTTTACGCTGACCACATATTCCCTGGATTTAGAAGCCGCCAATAATCTCCATTGTTTGCTGATGAGAAATCAAAGAATAAAATATTGAAATACATTTGCCTTTAGTACTATCCTGTTTTTTTAAAAAAAATATCTAAAGGCTTAAAGGTAAAAGGTAAAATGCTGAAGGTGCATGGAACACTGTTACCTTCCCTCCAAAGTGGTCCCTACTTTTCTACTTGTATTTTTACATGCTTTCAAACTTCTAGGTTGGCAGAAGCTAGGACTAGTAATGAGACCTTACTCTGTTACGTGGTGCTAGGGATTCAAACCACTGAATTGCCGACCTTTCTGATCAACAGGCTCAGCATCATAGCCACTGAGCCACCGCATCCCCTTATCCTAAAGGTTTACTTTTGCTTAAATATTTGATGATCGCTATAGGATTGCTATTAAGAATTGATATAGGAATTAATTATTTCTCAGGCTGAGTTGCTTTTAATCCTGGAAATATTTCACCAATCTTTTAGTGTGCAGCTCAATCATATATATTGAGGTAACTTTATTAAACTATATGTTTCATATTCTCCCTTCTGCAACTAGTGGGACTATATGAGAGGCTTTTAGAAATTATTTTGTACACACAAGGATCAGTGGGATTTGAATGCCTTTATAATAATCCATCTATCTGATAATGTGAAGTGCTGAGGAACTGGTCTCCATGTTGCAATATGATGATTTTTTCCCCTTCTGTTTCTTCTTGCTAAGCTAATCTGAGCCTAGATTGAGTTAAACAGAAATATATAATTAAATTCTTAGTATTAAAACTGTTGTCTACCCTTTATTACCAAAGATATTTCAATTTCAGTGATAGGAAGTCAATATCTAGATAGTAAGGGAGACTTAATGATTTTTTTTTTTTAAAAAAGGATGACAGTCAAAAATTCTGTGTCTAGAACAGTGCCCCACCCCCAACCTTTTAGGCACTAGGGACCAGTTCCATGGAGAGAGGTTTTCCCATGGATCAGTGGGGACATGGTTTCACATGCTGCCTATATTCCACAGATGGGGATTCTCTTGTTTGAGCAGCCCAGTTTCTGGCATGTTGCAGCCCAGTGCTGATCCACGGATCAGGGGTTGGGGACCCCGGTCTAGAAAAAATCCTAAAGCAATCACCTGCACAGTGAACAAAATGACACATGCTGCATATTTGCCTGGGTCTTTTTTGTCTGTTGTTCATGAAGGAAAGGGAAGATAAGACACCATGTGAAATAAAAAGCAACTCAGGTTATAGTCAGAAGGAGGTGTAGGACAACTCACCATGGCTGATTCGCTCTGGCCAACTCACCACAGTCAACTCACTCCCCTCAACTCACCATCACCTCCTTTTAAAACTCTATAATCCCTTGCAGAGTGGAGTCTGAATGGAGCTAAGTGTTTATTGGCCAGATGCTCTTCCTATCACCAATACAGAGTTATATTCAGCAGATATATTCTCAACGTGTCCAGAAAGAGAAATATATGCTTCTACCTAAGATCAAACTCACAGCTCCTCATTGTGAGGCAAGAGCTCCCTCTCTAGGCTACCACACCACTCTCCACCCAACTCACCATGGGATTGTCAGCCTCCAAGAATCCTTCTTCTGCTTATCTTTCCAGCTGCCATAGAAACGGGGTGAGGGAAGAATAATTGGACTGTGTAGGGAAGAGTGCTGGATGTTTGAGTTGATGAAATGTAAAGTTTGCGATGTTTCTTGACTATGCTTACTTACCCACTGTGCAGATGTAGCCCCTTACCTGCCTAAGCCAAGGTCAACCATCTTGGCATATCAGATGTCTGAAACCCCACCTGAAGATGCTCCACATGACATTATACACATCCCAGATTGGATGGCCAGTTTTAACTATTGGATGTGGGAACTTGGGGTAACTTTCTATATGCGATTTTCACGCCTATTGCTTCAGATCTTGCATTATTCTGGTTCATATCAATTTTCAGTAAAAGTCCTTTTCTCTAAAACAATGGAGTCTAAGGTTTTCTTTCTTGGATTTTGAATGGAGCCTCACCTGACAGGGACAATTAAATGCAGGATAACTCAAGAGAGGGACAAGTGAATTGCAGTGGGACGTCTTGCTTTAGATCTGAATCTTATCAGGTTAGAAGTCATTGAGGCTGGGGTGAGCCAGAACATGCAGTCACTAGTCCCTATTGTCCCCCTCTTTAGTTGTCCCATCTTGAATTTTCCCATGGTAAGTTGTTCTGCAGCTGGAGTGTCCACAGTGAGTCATCTGGGGTAAGTCATCTAGGGACAAATATCCCATTCAGGGCAGAAGCAAAAGGATTTTGACTATGTTTGTCATTCCCATTGGAACTATTTGTTGGACTAGAGGATTTTAGGGTGACAAATTTGATATCCTAGGCACTAAAACAAAGCAGTTACATACCTTGAGATCAATTGCAAGGGACAAACTATGATCACATTGTTTTTTCTTGATGAATATTTATCCTGCCTGTTCTCTGAAATTTTACATGAGGTTTCCTTTAATTTAAATTCACAGTAATAACCCAATGGCATAATTGAGCTAATACAAAGTGATGATAAATTATGCAGAGAATATCCTGCTCCTAGTTTTCCAACACCAGAAAAACTAACCTGACGTTTCATCTGCAAACTATATGTGTGAGAGAGAAAATGAGACTGAATACAGTTGTGGTCTTTCTCAGTTCTGTTTCCTGAAAAAAGTCAGTTGATGGATCACTATAATGAGGTGAATTACTAAGTTTTCAGATGTTACAAATGTTTTAAAATAGAAACTGAGACATTTAATTTTTTGAAAACTGCATCTGAAATATTATACTAAGCAATTTCATGATGGGCAGCTAAATTCTAATCTAATAACTATGATTGATCTATGATACAAACAATATATGCAAGAATACGTATTGATGCAAATCTAATGTCTATCTGGGTACTATGGATCTTTAACTTATATGTGATAATAATACAAATGGATATATATACACATGTTTTTCTGAGGGTTGCATTATTTTGACAGTGAGATTAAAAATAGATTCCATTTGCAACACTTACCTATCACGAATTTTGCTATACAAAAAGAAGCAGTATTGTGTATATTAAACATGTAATTCTCAGTGATACTCAATATGACATGTATAATGAATTTCCATAAGGAGATATTAGTCCTTGTTGTGGTTCGCCGGCAGCAGGTGCTGATGGCTGAGGTCTCTGACAGCGAGGATGAAAGGGAACCAGTCAGGGAGGCTGGCGACGAGGGTCCTGTGTCTGATGCCGGGATGGGGCCAGGACTATCAGAGAATGAGGTGCTGCCTTCAGAGCTTGTGGAATCTGGCAGCAGTGATGCAGAGGACCTTGGGGAGCCTGTGCCCAGTGCGAGAATGTTCAGGGCTGCTCAAAGGAGAGAGCAGCTGAAGCAGCGAGAGTGACTCAGGAGTAAAGGTTGGAAGGTGATGGTTCCTCCCATAAGGGATAAAAACCAGCCCCCGGGGATGTGTTCTTTGCAGGAAGCAAAGAAGTTCTTTAGACTCAGAGTCTTGAAGCCCTGCTTACTCCAGTTTGTTTTTGAAACTTCTGGTGTTGGATATTTATCAGCAATTAGACTTCTGTTCTTGCAGACTTTCGCAACCTTGAAAGGGCTTGCTTTTATCTTGGACAATTAGGTTTAAATGTCACTTGACTGGGAATGCACTGAATTTGCAGCGCTGCATTAAAAAAGGTTTCCTTTTATACACAGTTTGTGTTTGTTTAATTTAAACAAGGCTTGGGTCAGAACAGTCTTCAAGAAATCAGATACAAATAGAGCAGTGGATGTAGTGATTAATTTCACCACATATACCACTATGCTTGTTTATTTTTGAGTACAATTTCATGGACTATTGCAAAGAAATTGTAAAAGTATGTTAGCCAATTATATTTTATCTTTTTGTATACAGTAGGGAGCAAAGGAAATTGTCTTGAGGGTAGGAGGAAGAGCTGCTATCAAGGCAATGATTTGATAAGAGGGACTTCAGTCTAGGCCAAGAAAAAAAAGTGAGAAAACATATCTGACAAGCCACTCCTAGCTGAAAAAGAAGATAAAGCAAGAAGGAGACTTTCAAGATTCTGTTGCTATAATTGTTGCAATAAAAGTTGTCCTGACCAATATGGCATTGGTTTAATAAACTGGTCTAACTCATGGCGCTGGCAAAGATAGGGCTACTTGACAGGTTTCTGCATGCCACTAGCTTAATGTTCAAACATTTGGGCTATTGTCCGTTATACCGTCTTGGCCTCAATCAATTAAATGATCCCTTAATAAAACTGGTCTGTGTAAATCAGTGTTGACTGTTTTGGTTGTCTTTTTTTCATTTTCTTTTTATAACAAAAATGTGTATTTACCTGTGCGGACATCATGGCTCACCCCTTCTATGGAAATAATGGCATTTGGAATGCCCTTCCCGTGTTGATCCCTCACTATGCCTTTAATTCCACGATGCACCTGATGGTGAAATAATAGGGACAAATAAGGATCAGCATCAATACAAAAAGGATTACTGTTTTTCAATAACTCACTGTGGGCTAATGACTTTAAACAAATTAAGCAAATTTCCCTCACTTAATCTTTTTATAAAGGGAAAAGAGTCTTTGACATGGGCAGTTATAACAAATAACCTCCTCTTCCTCTTCTTCCTCTTCATCATCATCATCTCAAGGATTAGGAGGTCCCCAATGAATAAACAGCTTCAGAACATTTGACATTAGTGCTATTTTAGAGGAAAATAAAATACTGAGAAATCAAATGGACGAACCACCTTGGAAATCACAGTGTGACATTAGAATATTTTAGACAAATCTGCCTTACTTGTTATTATTTGTTCCTTCCTGTTAGGTCAGCACGCTAGCCATACGATCTTTGAGATTTGGTTGGTGGATAGAAACAATTTGATTTACTGGGCTACATGATCCTGATTGATCCTACTCTCTCTTCACTTCCATTCAATTCAGCTTACTGTGAATGTTTTCTTACAAGAGCACTTTCAGTAGTTTGTATGTTTTTGGGGGGAGCAGAATCTCATAGGTCTAGTATGGAATGCAGCCTGCATGTATATGGGGGACAGTACCATTTACCACTAAACTTGCATATGTACCTACAACTGAGGATTCTGTACACAATCTCCTAAAAGGGCTACATTCAAAACTGTAATAAGGAATACAAATTTAGGATTACCAAGAAAAGTTTGTAGTGTTATAAGAATAGATTCAGATCACCACATGTCATTTAGTCCAACTCCAACCCCTGCTAAAGTATTTCAGACCTAGGCAAAAAATAGTGCTCTTTTACAGCTGAGATGCAAAGTAACATATGCAAATATAGGCAGGGGATGTAACTATGGATGCATAGAAAAAGAAAGTATATATGTAGAAAAGCAGGGGTAATAATGCTGAAGATTTGTGAGAATGGGATGTTCGTGCTTCACAAGTTTCCATCAAGGTCACATCTTCAATCTTTGCACATCCATCTTGAGTTTATTTTAATGGGACACCTGAAATGTTAAAAGAGAATAAGGCACCAGGCTAGAAACCAGGAGGCTGAGGGTTCTAATCTTGTCTTGGGCATGAAGTCACTTGGATGACTTTGGGCCAGTGATACCCTGTTTCAGAATACTAAGAATGCAATAGCAAATGTTTTTTAAAAAAATCTTGCCATGAAAACTACAGAGATTAGAAGGCACAATAATAATAATGCCATTTGCTATCCCATGTTTTTGGAAAGGAGTCAATAGGTGAGCAAAACTGTCAGATCCAGGGTAAACATCTGGCTGGCTATGCGACTAACTGGAATAATACTGCAATAATAATAATAATAATAATAATAATAATAATAATAATCCCCCATGGGGTGCCGCCTTGATGTGGCGGGGGGCTTAACTGCTCCAATGAACCTGAGAGCTGTATTGGCTGTAGTGCAAACTACCAGCAGGTCCAACTATGTCAGAGAGGTCTAAGCCGAGGAGCAGAACTAAGTGCACCCAGCAACCCATGCAATGAATCATGGTGAAACACAACCGAACGAAGCCTATACTGGCTCAGTCGTCGCCCAGGTTAACAAGGACCGCATTGGGTGTTGGGGAACCTGGGCATCCATCAACAAGTGGGCTACAGGCCGCGGGTCCCATAGCTGAGCAACCAGGGCATGGGCCTGCAGGGTTATTGGAAGCTGAACAACCTCAGAAGCGGCAGAAATACACCATGTCAGAGAACTGCACTGTGATGAAATGCTACTACAAAGCAGAATCAGAAAAATGAGGCTACCAAAAAAGGATGTACAAATTATGGAAACAAGAATACCCAGACTCAAGGATAACTGAATTACAATTAACCGATCAGCGACAATTCATCACTTGGAACAAAGTGCTCAATGAAGTCGAACTTGAAGAAATATGGAACAGGAACACAGACTGCTGAACAGCAAACTGCTGAAGTGGCAGCAGAAAATACTCCAATAACATCTGGAGCAACTGAACAGCCTGAATTTGAAGAAAATGTGGATATTTTGCAAAAACAGGATCGGCAAGGGCCTGAAGTCATCATTGAAACACCAGGAGTACTCAATGCCAGGCAGCAAGAACTAAAAGCTAAAGTCTTGGCACATGCTGCAACAATGTCCTACCTGTCAATGAATACTTCAGCTTCAACCATAACAACACAAGAGCAAACAATAGATACAAACTCAAGGTTAATCGCACCAAACTTGATTGCAGGAAATACGACTTCAGCAACAGAGTGGTCAATGTCTGGAATACTCTACCTGATTCTGTGGTTTCTTTCCCAAACCCCAAAAACTTTAACCTTAGACTGTCTACTATTGACCTTGCCCCTTTCCTAAGAGGTCTGTAGGGGGCGTGCATAAGCACACCAACATGCCTATCTTCCTTGTCCTATTGTTTCTTTTATATTTTATTTTTCTTATGTGTATCCATGTATTCATAACTATGTTTTACTTATGCCTATTATCTTGTAAGCAATTGACAAATAAAATAAATAAATAAATAAAATGCAGAAAGAAGAAGGCTTCCAATATTGAAGACTGTGCCTAGAAAATATTTGGCACCATTGATGATAGATGTGAACTATGTACTTGCAGCAGTCCAGATAACATCAATTGAACAAACAAATCAGCTTGCCTACAGTACAGCAGTCATAGTAACAGAAAAACTGGGGATTCAACAGCTGCAGCCCCTTAGAAAATCAACTGGAAAACTGCAGTGGAAAATCAGGTTGGAGTTGAAAATCAAGAGCCTGCGAGCAGATGCAAGCAACTTGAAGCATTTGCAGGAGAAAATGCTGAAGAACAGCAAGATCAAGAAACATCTGATAAAAAATATGGGCTCAGCACAAGAAAAATTGATGAAACATTGGAACTTGTGAAGTAGCAGATAACAGCAACAGCAAGAAAAATTGAAAGGTACAAAGCCAGAGTCATCCAGTACAAACAAAATCAATTGTTCCAATCAGACCAAAGATGGTTCTATCAGAGTCTGAATCAGACAGGGGATACGAAAATTGAAAAACCTGAAAAAATGACAACCACTCAGTTTTGGAAAGACTAATGGGAGACTGAGAAATGTTACAACAAAAATGCTGGGTGGGTCAGAGACTTTAAGATGAAATTCTCCAAGAACAAAATGGACCAACTGGAAATAACTACTGAAATTATAAGCAACAGAGTGAAAAAAAAAAGTCAAGAACTGGACATCACCTGGCAACGATCAACTGCATGGCTTTTGGCTCAAATACCTGACCAGCCTGCATGGAAAAATGGCCAAACAATTCAATGAGATGCTGCAGACAGGAAACATCAGTGAATGGTTAACAGCTGGGAAAACCTACTTGATACAGAAGGATCCAGCAAAGGGGCAACACCTGCAAATTACAGACCAATAATGTGTCTACCAACCATGTTCAAGCTTGCTGACTGGCATCATAGCTGACAGGATCCAGGACTACCTAGAAGCAAATAACATCTTGCCAGTAGAGCAGAAAGGAAACAAATGAGGAAGCAGAGGCACAAAAGATCAGCTCCTGATTGACAAAATGATTTTAAAGAACTGAAAAAGCCAAAAAATAAATTTGCATGCAACTTGGATTGACAATAAGAAAGCATTTGATTCATTAACACACAGCTGGATCATCAAGTGCCTGGATGTCATCGGAATATGCAAGTGCATTGGTACTTTCACTGCAAATGCGATGAAGCACTGGAAAACAGAACTGTTTATTGGAAATGGAAGCTATGGACTGGTCAACATCAAAAGAGGGATTTTCCAGGGTGATTCTTTGTCACCTCTGCTGTTCATTATTGCCATGACACCCCTGTCAACAATTTTACAGAAAATTAACCTGAGTTATCAAACTACTAAAAATTCACAGAAAATCTCTCACCTGCTGTACAGGGATGATCTGAAGTTATACGGAAAATCAGAAATTGCAATCCAGTCACTTACCAATACAGTTCGAATTTTCACCACTGACATCAACATGGAGTTTGGCCTGGACAAATGTGCCACAGTAGCACTGAAGAAAGAGAAGATCGTAGAAAGTGATGGAATTCAAATGTCCAATAGACAAACCATCAAATGCCATCAACCCGAAGCCTACAAATACCTGGGCATACTGCAGCTGGACAATATCAAGCATGAGCAAGTGAAAAATGTGGTCAGCAAAGAATACACACAAAGGGTCAGAAAACTTCTAAAAAGCAAACTGAATGGTGGTAACACCATCAAGGCTATAAATCCTGTTCCATACCCGTCATCAGATATACTACTGGGATCATAACTGGACACAGGCAGAGCTGGAGAGCCTAGATAGGAAAACAAGAAAACTGATGACCATACACTATGTGCTGCACCCGCGTAGTGATGTTGACAGGCTATATTTGCCCAGAAAAGCAGGCGGCCAAGGACTTTTGCAAGTGAAGCAGACAGTCCAAAAAGAGAACCATGCTCTGGCAGATTATGTGAAAGACAGTGTTGAACCAGCTTTGATGGAGGTCAACAAGAGGAAGCTGCTCAAAGTGCAACAAACCAAGAATCAATATAGGAAAACAGTGATGCAAACTTGGGCTGACATTTGGTGTAACAAAGCATTGTATGGACAGTTCCTTGAAAAGATCCAAGGAAAAGTAGATAAGGAAAAGACCTGGTTATGGCTGACCAACAGAACACTGTAGAAAGAAACAGAAGGCCTGATTCTTGTAGCCCAAGAACAAGCCATCAGAACAAATATAATCAAAGCCAGAATAGAAAAATCTGCTGATGACCTCAAATGCAGACTCTGCAAAGAAGTGGATGAAACCATTGATCACATACTGAGCTGTTGCAAGACAATAGCTCAGACTGACTACAAACAACATCACAACACAGTCACTCAGATGGTCCAATGGAACTTGTGTCACAACTACCATCTGCCTGTAGCAAAGAACTGGTGGGATCATAAGCCTGAAAAAGTGGTCGAAAATGAGCATGCAAAACTACTGTGGGACTTCCGAATACAGACTGACAAAGTTCTGGAACACAATACCCCAGATATCATGATTGTGCAGAAGAAAAAAGTGTGGATCATCGACATTGCTATACCTGGTGACAGCAGAATCGATGAGAAACAACTTGAAAAAGTGACCAGATATCAGGACTTGAGAATCGAACTGCAGAGACTCTGGCATAAACCAGTGCAGGTAGTTCCAGTGGTACTTGGCACACTGGGTGCTGTGCCTAAAGACCTAGGCAAGCACTTAAAAACAATTGGCACTGACAAGATCACCATTGGTCAGCTGCAGAAGGCCACCTTACCGGGATCTGTTCGCATAATCCGCCAATATATCACGCAGTCCTAAACATTTGGGAAGTGTTCAACTAGTGATTTGTGATACGAAACCCAGCATGATTATCTCGTGTGCTGTGTGTACTGTCATTTTTGTATACAACAACAATAACAATAAGTTCAAAAGTAAAAAGCAACATGGAATTTGGGAAACACTTAAAAAGATTGCAAGATGCTTGAAAGTCACATAATTTGATTTGCTGTTTCAAAGATTGTGTAGCCTTGAACTGTGAATTTGCATAGCCATATTGAATATATCATTCAAACTCTTATTAATAATTGAATGACCTGCATTATATTATATTTAGAACATAATAGGGATATAATGTAAGTCATTAAACCTCACATTTACAGGTCTGCTGTAATGATGTGCCATTAAATAACTTGTTACTGAGTTAATAGAATTTGATCCTGAGTTTCCTCTCTAGTTCAACTTATTATGAAAGATTGAACTATAAAATATTGATTTAAATATATATAGATAAACAGATAAATTGTTGTTTGTATATTCTGTACCAGCTTTGAACCATCATCTTAAAAATATTGCCAAGGTCAGAGATATAAGAAGCTATTAAACCCACTTCAAGATACTGGTTAGACTTATAGAATATAGCTTTTTTTTTGTCTGAACTAAAATAGCTTCATTCTGAAGGTGGGGCGATGAGAGCGGGGAAGAAAATAATTTGATACTACTTTTGAAGGCTAAAACTTTTCATTCATGCCAATACAAACTGAGTATATTTAACATTTCTCTGGGAAAGTATCACCAAACAAACAAGAACATGGATAACTCTCCAAAATCATAAGGATTACATGAGGAACAAGCAAGCAGCAGAGAACAAGTTGTGGTTAAGATAAACAACTCCTTCTCTTTCTCACATTTAGTCTCTGAACTTTAAGACCATTGTTTATTACAATTCGCTGACAGGAGCTAATAGATTCAATCACTCAGTCTAAACTAGGTTATACCTAGTTAATACTTAAATGGGAGATCATGAAGGTCTAGCTGCAAGCTAGACTGGAAACTAAGGAAAAGAATAACAGAAGCACATAAGAGCGAATCACATCCCATTGCTGCCAAGAAAACTACACAGATATCCACGTAATCAGCAGGATGACTCAGCTCAAAAGAGACTTCATTTTGTCATTGCTTACGCAGCCATCAGGGAAGTGTGAACTTAAAAAAACAAGCAAATCAAAAAAGTGATGATTGAGATTCTTAGTTGCCATGGAATGCAACATGATTGCTGATGAAAAATATCAGCAATAATTCCTTGTAAAGGTTGGAAAAATAGAGGATTTGCAACAGCAGGGTTTTATATTGTGACAATTTGCTACAGTTTCCACTTGTGATTCTGTTCCTTACCAATGAGCATAAAATCGTTCAGCAGTACTTATATAGAGCTGTATATATGAAGACCTGTCCCAGGGAATGCAGCCCATGGGGGCTGCAGTCACATAGCACCTCAGTTTGCTTCCTATTGATATCTCTGAGTCTTTCCTCACTAATTGGTCTGAATAGCGAGGAGAGGAATGGCAGTGGAGGAAATTGGCTAGTGACAACTCTAATCATTTCCACAGAAGTCCAGCTGATGCTGCCTCCAAAGGACAAGGCTATTATTTTATTTTTATTTTATACACCTTGAAGCTATGGTGGGATAGTGCCAGCTGAAGAAGAAAATTTGCCTATGTGATGTGAACCATCACATAGATGAATTTCCTTCTTTAGCTGGCACCAACCCAACTAAAACAGTATTCCAGTATTTGAGGGGCTGCCACAAAGAAGAGGATGTCCACTTGTTTTCCAAAGCACCAGAAGGCAAGACAAGAAACAATGGATAGAAACTAATCAAGGAGAGTGCAACCTGGAATTAAGGAGAAACTTCCTAACAGTGAGGACAATTAACCAGTGGGATAAGTTTGCCTTCAGAAGCTGTGGGTGCTTCATCACTGGAGATTTTTAAGAAGAGACTGGACAGCATCTTATCTCAAATAGGGCTCTTGCTTGACCAGGGTCGGGACTAGAAAGCCTTCAAGGTCCCTTCCAATTCTATTCTGACTGATGGATTGGTTTCCTAATGAACTGGAGATGAAATGAAGTAGTGCATGTGACCAAAACAGGAGGCTGGCTTCATCAGACTATTATTATGTCATGATAAAGTGCAGAAACGGTCTTTTACATTCCTGGATAAAAGAGCAAACGAGGACAGGTTCTGTATTGTTTTTTGGGGGGTTGGGTTGTGGTGTGTGTATTGACTACACTTTTATTTGTTAATGATAGTTTTCAAGCTGTGTACTAAAGACAATGTGGCTTTAGTTTGTTGAAAATTGCTGACATCTCATCAAATGCAGATACAACCATTGTGCAGTGTGTTAGGAAGAGAAAAGTTCCTCAGCCAGCAACCAGAAAAAATGTAGATTTTGTGCCATTGTTTATGGGAAGTGTTCAAGAACAACTCGGTTGGGGACTTAGTGACCACCTGGGATAGGGTGGCGGCTGAGGCCCTTGACCAGGTTGTGCCCTTGTGGCCTCTGACCCGGTGCCAATCCCAATTGGCTCCTTGGTTTTCGGAAGAGCTGAGGGAGATGAAGCGTCAGAAAAGACGCCTAGAGAACGGTTGGAGGGCCACCTGCTCTGGATCTGACTGAACACTATTGCAGTCCCATATTAGGACCTATTTAGTGGCAATAAGGACGGCAAAGCGTTCTTACTTTTCCATCCTTATTGCATCCACAGAAAATCACCCGGCCACCCTTTTTAGGGTGACCCGCTCCCTTTTAGATGTGGGAGTGCGGGAGGATCCTTTACAAGGATAAAATCTGCAGGATAAAATCGCTCAGATTTGGGACGGGTGGGACTCTGACTGGGCAACTCTGGATGGGGGGGCGGGGTCGGAGTTCGGGGAGGTCATTTGGGGGGAGTTTGATCCTGTGACGCTTGAGGACGTGGACAGGATTCTGGGTGGGCTTAATGCCACCACATGTTTACTGGATCCGTGTCCCTCATGGCTGGATTTGGCCACTCGGGAGGTGACACGAGGTTGGTTCCAGGGTATCATTAATGCTTCCTTGAGTGAGGGGCTTTTGCCTGCCACCTTGAAAGAGGCGGTGGTGAGGGCCCTCCTCAAGAAACCATCCCTGGACCCAACATTATTATCTAACTATCGTCCGGTCTCCAACTTTCGCTTTGTGGCGAAGGCTGTTGAGAGTGTGGTGGCATGACAGCTCCCTCAGCACCTGGATGAAGCTGTCTATTTAGATCCATGCAAATCGGGTTTCAGGCCCGGGCACAGCATGGAGGCGACGTTGGTCGCGTTGGTGGATGATCTCTGGAGGGCCCGTGACAGGGGTTCTTCCTCTGTCCTGGTCCTGTTAGATCTCTTGGCAGCTTTTGATACTGTTGACCACAGTATCTTATTGTGATGGCTGGGGGGGTTGGAAGTGGGAGGCACTGTGTTGCGGTGGTTCTCCTCCTTCCTCTCCGACTGTTCGCAATTTGTGTTGGCAGGGGAGCAGAGGTCAGCCCCGAGGCCCCTGACTTGCGGGGTACCTCAGGGGTCTGTGCTCTCACCCCTGCTGTTCAACATTTATGTGAAGCCACTGGGTGAGATCATCCGTGGCTTTGGGGTAAAGTTCCATCAGTATGCTGATGACACTCAGTTGTACATTTCTATCCCAGGCCACCCCGATGAAGCCATTGAAGTGATGACCCGATGCCTGGAAGCTGTGCGGGGTTGGATGGGGTGAAACAAGCTTTGACTCAACCCGGCTAAAACCGAGTGGCTGTGTTTTCCGGCACCCAGATACAGCCAGCTAACTCCATCACTGGCCGTGGGGGGAGAAATTCTCGCCCCACGGAGAGGGCAAGCAATCTGGGTGTCCTTTTGGACGTACGGCTGTCGTTAGAAGATCATATAGCGGCCATCGCCAGGGGGGCTTTTTGTCAGGTCCATAGGATCTACCAGTTGCGGCCCTTTCTGGATCGGGATGCACTCTGCACAGTCACATCTGCCCTCGTCATCTCCCGTCTAGATTATTGCAATGCTCTCTACATGGGGCCCTTGAAGAGCATCCAGAGGCTTCAGCTGGTGCAGAATACGGCCGCGCGGGTGGTGTTGGGAGCTTCTTGGAGCTCCCATGTTACATCGGTCTTGTGCGAGCTGCATTGGCTTCCAGTGGCCTTCCGGGTGCAATTCAAGGTGTTAGTGGTCATCTTTAAAGCGCTCCATGGCTTGGGTATTTACGGGAACACCTACTGCCACCATCGGCCTCCCATCGGCCAGTGCGCTCCCACAGGGCGGGCCTCCTTGGGGTGCTGGTAGCTGGGTGATGCCGGCTGGCAGCCCCGAGGGTGCGGGCCTTCTCTGTGGGAGCACTCTCCCTCTGGAATGAACTATCCTTGGAAATGAGGACTATCCCTGACTTACAAACCTTCTGGCACATGCTGAAGACCCATCTTTTCCATCAAGCCGGTCTGACCTAGAGTTACTTGTAGGGCTTTTAATTGATTTTAATGGTTTTAGTTTTTTAAATTCTCTTGATTAGTTTTTATCTTTGTTCAGCCATCAATTTAATTCTTTTTAATCCTATTTTAAAAATTGTATTTATAATGGTGCTTTTTTACTTGGCTGTACACCGCCCCGAGTCCCGTCGGGAGAGGGGGCGGTATATAAAATTAATAAAATAAATAAATAAATAAAATAAGAAAATGAAGCTGTGTTTTGCTCTTTGTTAAGGTTTCTGTAGCTGTAACCGCAAACTGGGGAAAATAGCCTGTTTAAAATTTTGTTTCCTGCAGGATTTTAAATATGCCACCAAAAAATAACTCTTTAGCAACATTTCTATGTAGGTTGGATAATGTGCATTATTATTAAGATGGGCTACCCAACTACTTACTAGGGTGAAAAAATAAGAGAACAAAGAGCTTGTTTTGAATTCCTACTGTCCTCTATGACAGATCATTCAAAATGATGAAGTGTTTATCCATAGCCAAAATCCAAATACTATTTTTTATTTAATACACAATAAGGTATCCATGAGCTATTTAAAAAAATAATGATGTCTAGCAGAACTGGTTAAGAAAGCATTTTCCCTCTTATGTATTTATTTATTTGTGAGTAGTGGTGAAGAATGCTGATTCACATCAGAGGCTGAAATGTCTACTTGTTTGAAAACTAAAATAAAATCTTTGCTTTCTGTTTCCTAGAAACAACACCTTTGGCAAGAAATTATGATAAACAAATTTCACCCATTCCTGTTAAGAATTGCATTGGAACAGATCCAACTTTACCAGCCATATTGTTTTGCTACTTACCTGTTCCATGAACACAATAAGTGACTCCCGATTATTTTCCCATTCTTCTGGTAATTCACTTTCATGAGGGTATTTATCACAGCCAACATATATAGACAATTCAAAACAATTTGTATGTAGATAGCTAAAGTCATTTATGCCTGTAAGTGCAATGAAAAGAACAAAAAAATAAACTGTCATTTCTTTTGACACTAAAAACAGTCATTTTTTTAAAAAAATCAAGCATTTATAATAGTTACAAATGGATTTGGTATTTCTAGAACGTGTATTTTAAAATATATCAGTAACTTAACTAAAAGGAAGTCACATAATATTAAATCAGCGTTAAAGTTTTTGTAGTGGAACATTAAATTAGGGCCATAAAACTATGGCTATGATCTGGCATGTAAACATCTTGCCTTTATAGATATGAGGACATATTCAGAGCCAAATTTGAAATAAGTTCAAAGCTAATATGTATAAATTTAATATAAAACATATTTAGGAAACTGCAGTCTTTTTTACTACCACATTCTTCAGAGGTTCAAAAGCTGTCTTTTCTTAACCAGAAGATATTACAAATTAATGGTTGAGAATGCAATAAACCATCTTCTGGTTGAAAAGTACTTCAGAAAAAGAGCTTCTCCAACTAAGCTGCTATTATTAGAGGAACAGTATTTGAAAAATTTTAAAAGGAAGAAATTCTCAAGCTCTCAGATTTAAAATAGCCATAACAGAAATCCAGACAGGGATCAACACTTTCAACAGAAAATATATTTTGAGTGCTAGCTATCCATCATGTTGTAATAGTTGTAATAAATCCTTTTCTAACATTCTGATCAAGACATGTAGAAGTTAGACTATGAGCAAAGATGACTCTTAATCTTTTCTCCTAACTTCTAAACTTTAACTTGGCTTTCCCCAGATGAATTTGAAGGAAGGACAAGAATAATTTCTCCCCTCCCTTCATTGTTTTTCATTCTTAAAACCTTCTCAGAGCTGTTATTTTCCTCGAGAAAGTAGCTATATGTTTCATTATATGTACCTGTTGATAATCAGTTGTTCTAACCCTAAGATTCTAGATATTCTAGAACAGCAAAGATTCATGAATCAGAATGAACTAAAAAAATGTATGCTTTTCAATTCAATTTGTTAATCTGAAAAAAATCCTACCATACATCTCCTGGGTTTTGGCTGCCATAGTCTAAAAGAGCTCTCTCCTACAAAGTATATGAAGATTCATGAATAACAATATAGGGTCAATGCCACATAATAGTCATATCAATGTCCAAGTTAATTAAAGAGCACAAGAACACACTATCAGGGTGCGCAACACTGAAGCAGTCAAAAATGGCTTCAGTTAGGTCAGCTTCAGGGTTGACACACACTTTGTGAATTAATATCTGGATTAATTTCATTATTGACACTTCTACACAATGCCTTTGCCCTGGACAGAATCAACTATGGAACTGTGTATTCTCAGGCTAATCTTTGCTTCAGAAGCTGAACTCACTTATTTCAAATGTTGTGCTTTTAACATGGCAAAAAAAAAAGAGTATTTCCATTGCTAATACCGAAACCTGCAGACATTATGAGAAATTGAATTCCTCGTTGATGAAATTTCTTGTCACGTCTTGATTCCTTGTTTCTGAGCTTCAGCAAATTATTGTTTCAAGACCAGCAATCAGAGAATATTTTTTATAGTTTCTCATTATTGCAAAGATATTGCTTCCTAACTCCATAAAGGAGTTTTTGTTTTGTTTTCTAAGATATCACACACACAGACACAGACACAGACACAGACACAGACACAGACACAGACACACACACACACACACACACACACACACACACACACTAAAGCATTGTATACAGCATTGGCTGTGTTCCATTATAGAACACAACTGGGATTTTATGTAATGTTTTTACTGCAAATTATTGCAATGATGTTTCCATTTGCAACATTGAAATTCCATATAGCTTGTGGGTGGTCTGACTTCATTTTAGTAGGAATTCTTGCTTCATCCCATTCTGGCGATTCAGTTGTCTGTTGTTGTTTTTTTGCAATATAAATATATTTTGGAAATGTAGATGTCAGAGTAGTAATTTATTTTATCATCTCTTTCTGTGAGGAAAAGGGATTTGACAAAGGATTGAAATGAAAGGTACTCTCAAGCTTGTTTGTTTTCTTGCAGTCATTTCATTACCCAACTAGATAACATCATCAATTCTAGCAGAGAGTAGGTTTTGCTTCCAATTTATATCCATCCCCACCAACACTGACATGCTTGTTTTCCTGGTAAGATTTCAGAAATGATTTGCCCTTGCGTTCTTCTTGGGGCTGGCCTAAGTTCACCCATCTGGCTTTATACCTAAAGAGAGAGTACAATTGAAGGTCTCCTGATTTCTGGCCTGATGCTTACCTGGGTCTCTAGCTAGGAATCTAGCCAGGGGTGGACTGCTGGGGATTTGTAGGGATTTGGGAGATCCTCTAGATAAGATTCTGCACAGTTTGGAGAACCCCCAAATCCTACTCCTGGCTGACCCCACCTACCCACCCTCCCAGGAGTCCCCACGCTGCCCATTTTGGATGCAGGTTTAAGTGTAGGGCATGCGCGGAGGCTCAGGGAGGGCCTCCTAGAAGTTTGGGAAGACCAGGAACAGGCCCGTTTCTGGCTTCTAGAGAGCCTCTGGAGCCCAGAGAGGCCATTTTAGCCCTCCTGGAGGCCCGAGGAAAGCGTCTGGAGCCTGGGGAAGGAAAAATGCCCCCCATGGTGCAGGAGGCTGACTAGGTCACACACACCATGGCCACTCCCAGCCAGCAGCCAGGCAGAGAACCCGTTGCTAAAATTTTTGAAGCCCAACCCTGAATTTAGCTATAATTATATGTCAGCTACAGGTTTAAATCTTGTGTCTCTTTCTGGCACCCATACGCAGTATGAAATTTTTGCTCCTCATTTTTCAGCCCTGGATATTGAGGAACCCTGCATAAAGTTTTGATAATAATCTTTCTTTGCTGAAACGTTTCACTGGTCTTCCCACCTTCTTCCCTCCCATCCATACATTTTAACAATTCTTAGATTCGCTTATTTTATAATAGTAAAAATAATGCAAATATATTACAAGCGAAAAAAATTACATTAGCATACAGGAATATTTGGGTACTGAATGAGCCCTAAAGTATGCATTCTGGGGGTGGATTATATAACATAGATGTGAATTTGGGGGTTGGTTAAATGATTAAAATGTGAGAGCAATGACTGATGCAGCTCCGCTAAAATCTTCTCCCTTTTCAGTTAAATGCCAAAGGTTTGCTGATTTGAAATTAATATTTTTCAAAAAGTGAATTATATGCTACATTTTAAGCAGTTTCTTAAAATATCTTGAAATATCACATAAAGCACAGAGTCATTGTATCTGCTTATTCGTATTCTTTTGAAATGTTAAGGAAAAAGTTTATATTTCTAAGACCTAGAATAAGGTCCTACTGCCTATAGGAATGTAAACTGGAGATCTAAATCAACATTTATATTTTTTTATATTGTCTTCATATTAAAGATTAACTCTTATTACAGTTTATGTAGTTTAAGGTAATTATGAAACTTAGTTTATTAAAAGATTATGATGAAAGATTATTTCTTTCATCATCATCAGTCTAGCCTAAATTCTTGGTTGTGGGTTTACAGTAGACCAGAATTAGTAAAGATGTGTGATTTCAGAAAGCTGAATTTCAGAACATGTTAGAGAGGATAAGAAACTGAAATCAGCATTTTGAAATTCACATTGCATAAAGATACAAGACTCATTATAGAAATTCAATAGTGATAATTAAAAATAACTTGAGAGTATAATACAGAAGTAAAATGAAAAATGTATTTTAGATTATGGGATCATCATAGAAAAGACAATATTATGTGATCCCCTGCAAACATAATACAGCTTTTAGTATCTAGATAATCTGCTTACCAAAAATGCTCAACAAATAACAGGAACTAACAAAATGGTTGTGCACATGTACATTTCATCTCAAATTAATGTTATTGAGATTCATAGGAAATAAATTTTAAAGGAAGATTTTGATGATGGTTTTATAAATGCCAGTTTCTGCAGAGACTGACTATAGTAAAATTGACAAATCAATCAGTGAAGCAAAAGAATGGGAAAAGCATATTTAAAATTTTAAAGGGCTCAGTTGAAGAGAGCATTTTCATTTGAGGTGAATAGATACAAATTTATGCCAATTAAAAAAAATTGCAAAGTCAAGGCACCACCATAGTAATGCATAATACGTTTCTTGCAATGAGCTTACATAAAGGAGAAATTCCTAGAAGATCATATTGCAGAGAGAGGACAAGATGGGAAAAGGTGCTCATAGAATTAGACCTCATGCCATTTAAGTTTTTACAGGTGAAGACAAGTACTGTAAATCTCACTCCTATACTAAATTTTATTTATTTATTTATTTATATTTATATTTCTATACCGCTCCCTCTCCCAAAAAAGGGACTCGGGGCGGTGTACAGCCTAATAAAAATACATAGAGTAAATATAATTTAAATAAATTTAAAACTGAATTAAATAGATAAACCGGCTGCATCCCGTCTAACTACAATTACACATTTAAAAATCCGGGATTAATAAAAATTTAAAATGGAAGATTAAAAACTAAAACCCAAAATTAGGTATAAAACCCCAAAAACCCTTACTGGGCCAGGCCAGCCTGTTTAAAAAATAGGGTCTTAACCGCGCGCCGGAAGGTCAGGATGTCCGTCATGGCACGTATCTCCGGGGGGAGATCATTCCACAGGGAGGGGGCTCCCACAGAGAAGGCCCGCACCCTCGGGGCTGCCAGCCGACAACGATCAGGCGGCAGGTACCCCAAGTAGGGCAACCCTGTGGGAGCGTACTGGGCGGCGGGAGGTAGACGATGGCGGTCCCGTAGATACCCAGGTCCCGAGCCATGGAGCACTTTAAATACCATCAGTACCACCTTGAATCGAATCCAGAAGGCCACAGGAAGCCAGTGCAGCCTGCGGAGAAGCGGTGTAACGTGGGAGCTCCGAGGGGCACCCACGATCACCCGCGCGGCTGCGTTCTGGACTAACTGTAGCCTCCGGAGACTCTTCAAGGGGAGCCCCATGTAGAGAGCATTGCAATAATCCAGGCGGGAGATAACGAGGGCGGAAGTGACTGTGCGAAGTGTGCCCAGATCCAGAAAGGGCCTAAAGGAATTAGAGGCCAGAGAGTCAATTAAATTCCTTAAGAATTGATATGATAGTTTCATCTAGATCAAAATCAAATTCCAATTTTTAATTTCTGCAGAATTTGAAAAATTAAACTATTCAGAACTTCAATTATGTTAATTACAGTGAGCCAAACAGGATATTCCTAGAGCAAAATTGTTTTCCACATAGCAAATATTATTGCTGATGTCCTGGATGAAGCTGGTAGAGAATGCTCAAAGTTACTAGTGTCAGTTGGTCTCTAGGGTCAATGGTAGATTAAGAACCACTCTAAGTTGTGCACCTATTTCTATAAAGAAAATGCAAGGTCATCTGAAACAATTACCCTGGTCTATGAATTGCCACCAGGATTCATTTTCAGTTTATTGATCTCTATCTAGACCAGACTGCGTCAAGACAGAGTTTGAGCACTTCTAAAGTATCATTTGATTAGACAACATACAGAAATAGAATTGAATGTAATATATCCCTAAGAGTCTTCCCAGCTGATCAGAATAAAATAATGAAAGAAAGTCTCTTTTGTTGTTAAGTTGTATAAATAGGTTTGACTGAACTAGAAATATCAATTGTGGCTGTGTTACAAATATACAAGAGTGGACAAACCTTTAAACAGAAGGCAAAAAAGGAGGACTTTTTTTCATTCCTGTTCTACAGAGATGGCCCAAAACATTTTGCTTCCTAAGACAGAATACTACAGAAATCAGATGTTCACCAACTTCACAGAACTCAATCATAGGCAAAACATTTTGCTACATCAAGCCCCAAATCCTTAAATCCCTTAAATACTTCCTTCCTTTAATGCAGTAAAAATAAAAATCTTATTAATGAATCTACTGCCCTTTCCTCACTTAAATATTATTCTCCCCTGCATGGCATCATAACTTCAATCCAACCCCCCACACCCCTATGTTTTCAGAATTATAGTGCATTAATTCCTTCTTTTTAAAGGAACTATATATTTCACTTTTTCTTTATTTATTTTTTGTTAATTGCTTACAAGATAATAGGTATAAGTAAAAACATAGTTATGAATACATGGATACATATAAGAAAAAAAGAAAAGAAACAATAGGACAATAGACAGTCTAAGGTTAAATATAGACTATATAGTTTTATATATATATGTGTGTGTGTGTGTGTGTGTGTGTAAAGTTTTGAGCTGATAAGTAAAGTTTTGAGCTGATAATACAAAGTATATATATATATATATATATGTGTAAGGTTTTTAAGCTGATATATATATATATATATATGTATGTATGTATGTATGTATGTATGTATGTATGTATGTAAGTATGTATGTATGTATGTATGTATGCATATATATATAAGGCTAAATATAGACTATATAGACTATAAATGTACCCGCAGCATGAGATCAAATGTAAATGTTAGTTATTCATTAATGTAAATGCATTAATGTGCATTAATGTGATTGTGCTAATCTAATCATGTTGTAAGAAAGTAATTAGATAACCTTGTCCTTGGTGCATGTTACACACTTATTAGATACCTAGTCCTACCTAATTCTTTTTAAAATGTATTGTGTGATATCTTTGTAATATAGGAACTTAGCATACCAGTGGTATCCAAAAGAACCCACTGTCAAATTAATGGCATGTGTATGATATCATTTTCTAAAAAAAACAAACCATGATAAAGTCATATATAAATGATGTCATTTGTGTAGTTACATAATCAGGCACCTGTTAAATTTGCCCTTTACATGTGTCCCTTCCCTGCAGACAATTACAAAAAATAGCATTGGCCTCAAGCATGATAAGAATAGTAAAGATAACCGTTTCTCTATCAGTTGTGTCCAACTCTAGGGCTCATCTCCGTTTCTTGGCCAAGGGAGCCAGCATTGTCTGAAGATATTTACGTGGTTATGTGACCTGCATGGTTATATGCCAAAGGTGCCTGGAACACTGTTACTTTCCGACCAAAGTGGTGCCTATTAATCTACTTGCATTGCAAACTGCTCGGTGGGCAAAAACTGCAGCAAGTAGTAAGAGGTCACCCATTACATGGGTCTTGAACCTGGGCTGTCAGCTCTCCAGCTAACAAGATCAGAGTCTTTAACCATTGAGCTATCGCACTTCCCATGATAAGAATACTTCTGCACAAATTATATAGATGGCATTTAAATAAGCAATATCTATTAACATTATTCCTGTGTCTTCCAGATTGATCGGATCATATCATAGGAATAGGCAACTACAAGCTCCTCTCCCTGTAAATTCCCTCCAAGCACAAAAAGGAAGCTTTTAAATATTAAAAGCTGTTTTAAAAATATGTTATTTGTAGAGACACATTCTAAATATGCAGCTAAGAAAGCTCAAAGAAGCTATCCTTAGCTTTTATTGGAGAGTTTTTATTGGGCAAAAGTAGGCCAATATTTATTTTTGCCACCAAGTATTTCACGCTGAAGCCACCATTCAATTTCTCTGTGTTCCAGAATTTATTTACAGAACTATAACTTTCTACAAAAGAGAAAATTCAGTCCAATTTTTGAAACTGGGTCTCAAATTCAACATCCCATGTATAATCATGGTTTAGAGTAACTGATGTGGGAGCTTCAGCTTTGTATCTTTTAACTATTTTGTTATGTTTGGCTAATAGGGTCATTTTCTTATTTGGTCTGACCCCGCTACTTCTACATAATAGCATCCAGTTTACCTAGGAAACCTCTTGGAGAAAAAAAAGTTCTGGTCTTTAGCTAGAACTTGTGTCAATCACGAATTCCATAAAGCTAAGGCAATGATTAAGCAGCAGGTTAAGGCACCATGCCATAAAGTTATTCAGCACAGGTGCCTTGGTATTAAAGTCTGGGAGTTAGGTTGAAAAGGCATACTGCTACAGAATATCTTTTAATGTGAAATTAATTTACTTGTTTACATACACTTTGGACAAGACTTTTACTAAGACCTTCCCACCAGCTTTGGTCACAAGTAGATATAGTCAAATTCCATGCTTGATAACCATGCCTATATGGGAAAGAAGAGCTGGAATCAGCCAACACATTCCTATATTGTTCCTCTTACAGCATCCCCCACTGAGAATTCAATGTTTCTTTTCTAGCTAATTATAATTGTATTGAAAGATTTGTAGAGCTCTTCTGATTTTAATTATGCATGATGTCTATGGATTAGGAATGTATGTTTTATATTATGCTCTTTGATTTTTGTGCATGTTTCTAATTAATGATTGTACTAAGTTTTTCCATCTATGTTTTTGGGTCCAATATGGTCAAGCAGAAACATTCTTAGAATTTAAATATTGCAATCCAATTTAGAATTGTGGCCAGGAAAATGATAAGCTGAGTTTATTGAGGCAATTTTGGAAAGTTAGAGGAATAGTATGAAGCAAAGTCATCAGCGAATCTTTCAGATATTTTTAGAATTGCATTCAGTAAATTGGATATGCCGACCACAGCAGCCATTTTGGGAAAATTGTATGTGAAAACACTCAACTTTTAAGATATACACATCACTCTAAAAAGTTGGTGATAATTCCTAAAGTATATCAGGATTAATCACAAATTATGGCTTCTTTGCTTATTGTTTATTGCTCTTGCAATTCTTTTATTCACATATATCTTTATTTATTGCAATACCTAAATGAATTATCTCATTTTCCTTCCTTTATATGCATATTAAAAAATTGTTTGAACTGTGTTGCATAGCCTCTACTCTATTTATGTAAACCAGACATCATTTAAATCCTCTGTTCCATAAAAATATTGATGTAGAAAGCCAAAGGAGAATCAGCAACTTCTGCCTTAGCCCAGGAACATCTTTCAAAACTCAGATTTATATCAGGACATAATTACAAAGTTTTGCTTTCCTGCTGTTTAGTGGATGGCTTCCATTTACAGTTAGGACAAGAAAACAAGAACAAATAGCAATAGCATTTAGACTTACCATATTTTTTTGGTCTATTAGACACCCTTACCACCACCAAAAGTGGGTTGAAATGTTTGTGTGTCTTACAGAGCAAATATTGTGGCAGGGGGAAGGGGTTGGTGTGGCAGCAGTGTTCACAACTGCCGCCTGTCACCTCCGCCGCCTGTCAACATCACCGTTTGCCACCGGCAGGGAATGCTGGACCTGATTGGTGGTTGGATCGGCCTCCTGGAATACCACTGATCAGCTGTTGTAAGCAGCAGGGATTGCTGCCGCCATTTGCCGCTGCCTATAGCCATCGCTGCCGATCCATGAATGACGGTGGCAGCAATAGGCAGCAGCGGCAATAGGTGATGGTGGTGATAGGTGGTGGCGATCCCTGTCACTTAGAAGGAGCTGATCAGCAGTATTCCGGGAGGCTGATCCAACTACCAATTAGCTGCCCACCAGCGAAGGCTCCAGCATTCCCGGCGGAGGCAGCAGACATAGTGGAGGCAGCAATGGCAGTGTTTCCAGTTGGCCAACCCACTGATCGGCAGGGCTATGAGAGGCCAGGATCCAGCTGTTGTTCAGCTGACCAGTGGTGGGTACAATGGAGTGGACCCCTGACGAGCCACATGCTGGGGCTGTGATAATGTGCTGAAACTGACCAGGCTGTTTGCTGTTTGCTACAAGGACACTAGCCAGATGAATACTGGATGGATGCTGCGAGGCAGAGGCAAAAATATTTTTTCTTGTATTCCTCCTCTAAAGCTAATGTGCATCTTATGTTTTGGAGTGTCTTATAGAATGAAAAATACTGCATATACCACTACATAGTGCATTACAGCCCCCTTCAAGTGGTTTATATAATCAGCATATTTCCACAATCTGACTTCTCATTTTACCAACTTCGGAAGGTTGGAAGGCTGAGCCAACCTTGAGTTAGTCAAGATTGAACTCCTGGCAGTGGGCACAGTTAGTCTGCAACACTGCATTCTGACCAC
This sequence comes from Bungarus multicinctus, assembly GCA_023653725.1. Lineage (NCBI taxonomy): Eukaryota > Metazoa > Chordata > Lepidosauria > Squamata > Elapidae > Bungarus > Bungarus multicinctus. Next base: position 64,035,595 of record CM042844.1, read on the forward strand.
TGTGCCACCACGGCTCCTGACCTATTTATATATTTGACATGTGTTTGATAAGTTGTTATTTTTTTATTTTTGAACTACCACTTACTTCCTGCCACAGTATGCCAGGAAGCTCCGTTTACTGTTCCATCTTCCTTCTGGAAATCTTCTGTATGGCATACTCTTCGCCGAGCATCGGTCATTAGTCGGTGAGTAGAGGCATACGAGTAGGCCAGCCATCGAAAGACATGGTCATCTGGAGTTGGTGTGTGCTCCTGTGTCTTCCAGACTGACCGGACCATATCATAGGGATAGGCAACTACAAGCTCTCCTCCTTGTAAATTCCCTCCAAGCACAAAAGGATTCTTTTCCATCCAGGCTATCACAGCTCGTGTTTCCACTGCTACCTAGGAAAGAGGAAGTGTACAGAATTCTAAGCTAGCTTTTCAAGAGAGTCTCAGAATACATGGGCACAAATGCAAGTTTATAATCCAAAGGCAATTCTGTGTCTTTGCTTCTTCACATTGTTTTGATTTTGGAATTTGCAACAGTCAACAAATGCAAGAAAAATATCAAAGGGAACTGTAGTAATGATAAAAGGAATGTAAAAGGAAGTTTTAGCAATCCTTGCTAAAATGACCATAAACATTCCAGCATAATCAAAATCAGAAACAGGTTGTAAAATGTCTGATTTCCAAATCACTTTGGAAATAAATGTGTACAATTTGCTGATGGAGGAAAAAAAGGAGTTACTAAAGGAATTTGGTGAAGGTCAGATTTGGAAGGAGCCTTGCCCCAAATCTGTTAGAACTGGCTATGTTCATTTTAAGGTTTCCCCTAGAACTGAACAATACTGATTCTTTATTAACAATGATATAAGCTATTTAAAAAATCCTCTTTTAGGAGGTAATAGTTACAAGAAATGAAGTTTGGATATGGGCAAACAATGTAACCATGTTAAATCTTCCATTAATAACCATTTACACAAGTCAGTGTGGCATTGCCATTAGCTTTATTGAAGATTATATTTTGATAAATTCTTCAGGAGTGTTTGATGTAGTCAGAAAAGTCAGGATGCAATGTGTAAAAGAGATATACAGTTTCATTGACCCATTTGACCCAAAGGTGCTTTTTCAAGAGGCAATTGGACTTTCTGTTTTTTCTTTGAATATCACTTCTCATCCAAGAAACTTCTTCAGCTTCTCATCCAAGAAGCTTTTTCAGCTCTAACTGGATGGTAGAGAATTTCACTGGCATACATCAATTCCTCACCATCCAGTCAGAATTGAAGAAGCTTCTTGGATGAGAAAAAAAATGTCTTCAAAGAAAAACCAGAAAGTCCAATTGCCTCTTGAAAGAGCACCTTTGGGACAACCATGACCTAGATGCCTGAGAATCTCCATAGACAGCCACCATTTGACTTTTTTTAAGAAAAATCATTCTGCTTCATCTCCCATTGGAAAATTTTTAGCATGAACCTATCAGAATATGAGTAAAAAAAACAAACAGAGCATGCTAAATTATATATTATAAAGTACTTGAAATCTATATTTCAGATTACAACATTAGAAGTAGATTATAGAAAGGTCAGTAGCCTTACTTGAATAATATTAAATTATAAAATTATAAATTATACATATCGGAATGTGCTGTGCTATTTTGTAATGAACAGAACTAAGATAATTTTCAACTACTCCAAATCACTTAACATTTTTCTTTGTAAAAATTTCTACTTACTGTAGCATTTTCAGACAGATACCATTCTGGAATCGGAATTTGATGATTTGGGACCTTTCTCAGAAGTCTTCTCCGATCTTCAGATTCCCAGAGAAGTGTATTTAAATCTGGGAAGTTATTGTTGATATCAATACCTTCCTGAGTCCATCGTCCTAAAGACCAGCCTCCTAATTCAGAACCCTATAATAATAATAATAATAATAATACAATGTTCAGATGATTTGGCTTATTTTATAACTGCAATTTATTGCACGAATATAATGACAACTCTGCCTACTTTTCTTATAGTGATAAAATTAATCTCCTTTGTGCAAAAATAAGTCATTTAGGTTTTGAAAATGGATTGACTAAAATACCACATTCTTTTGTATCCCATTCTTTGTTTTTCTCCACATTATAATTTGAACAATTGGACAGCATGTCTAACTTAAATCCACAGTTCAACAGGATGCAAGGATGACTCATTTAATTTACATTTATTCCCTTATCCCCAAAACTTTGACATTTTGTTGGACTTTTTTCTCAGTACACTTTTGAATATGATGATCCCTTCTTTTCTTTTCCCTGCTATTACAAATGTCCTGGTCTGTATATCATTAAACCTGCAGCAAAGAGTGTGAATTCTGTCAAAACATAAAATGCCACTTTGTAAATAAAAAACCCAGCACTGAATAGTAATTGTATCTGGAGGCAGCCACAACTGAATTTTGGCATAATTGATTCCCAGAAATATGATGTTAGGATTCTGTCAACATTATTTTAGTTACAAATACTAATAACTTAATAGAAATAGAGCAAGTAATGGTGATAGCATCTAGCTAACCTTGATCAATCTTAAAATACTAAGCAGGGTTGAACAAGGCTTGAATTTAGATGGGAGACCCATGGGACATTCCAAGGCCATAGGCTACATTAGGAAGTTGAATAATGTTCTGAAAGAAGGCAAGGGGAAAGCTCCTTTTGTATCATTGCCAAGAAATTACAAAGCATGTTCACAAATAAATCAGGTTAGCCTGAAGAAGATTTTACACATAATGTGTACATACACATAAAATGGGAAAGCTGTGGCTCTCCAGATGTTGTGGATTTAACTTGTAGTATCCCTCACAACTAGGTTCTAATTAGCTGGAGTTCAGGGAGATATGGGTTATCCATACTTGAAGATCCAAAGTTTCCCTACTCTAGTTTAAGGGATTCCATCCTCTTCTTTTCAAATGCAGGACAATTCTACACATGCTTTCTTCAGTGTAATAGTTGGTAAAGCCCAGCACAGCTACATAAGATCAGGGAAGCAAAAATTATATAGACTTCAGTAAGATATATTTAATGGTATTCTGGAGTAAATACAGTATCTTGGAAATTCCTATAATAAATTTTTCATCTATACTGAATTATTAAGGCATACTCTCTTGAAGTATTTGAGATGCCACCTGGACTAAGTTGCCATTTATAAGATAGGCTCTTTTTATCTTTTATCCTCCCCACAACTGTCATACAGGTTCCATTTCTTCAGAATATCACAGGATTAGGGTAGTGTGGGAGGAAAACATTTTACACATGCTTTATTATGTTTATAAACACATTTCTACCTAGTATTCAATATTATAATCTGGTAGCACAAGGATTAAAGTGCAGTACTGCAGGAAACTCTGCCCACAGCCTGGAGTTTGATCCTGATGGGGGCTCATAGTTGACTCAGCTGTTGACTTCCATCCTTCCAAGATTGTAAAATGAGAACCTAGATTGTTGGGGTCAATGTGCAAATAATGCTTGTACATTATTGCAAACCACGCAGAGAGTACTGTAAAGCACTATGGGGCAGTATATAAACCTAAATGCTAAATGCTATTGGAATAAATATTACGACTGAGAACTTGTGGATTAGAACAAAATCAGGACCACAATAATATTCCTATAAAATATTGTCTTTAGAAAAAACAAACAAACAAACAGCATATCTGGTTTTTTTTAAAAAGCATTGCTTTTTACTATGTCCAGTTTAATAGCAAAAGGTTGTCTAAGAAAGCTTTTCTCATTGCTTCTTCTGACATTCCCCTTTTCTTTTAATTGTACAATATGCTACCTAGACATTTTTGTCACTAAAGAAATGTTTGACCAAGATGTCAAGTTAAGTGAATTACTGGAAGAAACGACAGACTAATCAAATCACCTCCCAAAAGAGCTGCCACAAAAATCTCTTAAAGGTTCAAACTATTCCTATTTTGACATTAGAAATTTGGAATATATATGTTATTTCAAAATACGATGCTGGCAATTTGAAATCAACATTTGGCAGCAGACACAGTAATGCCCATAGTGATTACTTTAGGGAATGAAGTAAACATAAAAAAGCATCTCATTTTGAGTTATATCCAAATTAAAGCAAGCCTCTGGAAAAAGATGTGGCTCTAATTTGTTGTGGTTTCTAAAACACAGACAGCAAAATGTCAGACTATTTTAAGGTGGAAGTGCATGAAAACTGCAATGATATCTTACAATCTACATTTTGCAATTAAAAAGAAAAAAGAAATACCCTTTACCACAAAGTGAGCTGTGCTCAGGCACCTAGCAGATCTTGAAGAAAATATGTATTAATACTACCAGAAGACATTGTTCTGTAAACTAGATTGGGAAGTCAATACTGGTATTCCTTGACTTACAACAGTTTATTTACTGACCGTTTGAAGTTACAACAGCAATGAAAAAAGCGACTTATGACCTTTTTTACACTTATTATTGTTGCAGCATTCCCATGATCACATGATCAAAATTCAGATGCTTGGCAACTGACTCGTGTTTATGACAGTAGCAATGTCCTGGGGTTCTGTGATTCCCTTTTGTGACTTTATGACAAGCAAAGGCAATGGAGAAATCAGTTTCATTTAACAATAGGGTTACTAATTTAACAACTGCAGTGATTCATTTAAAAACTGTGGGAAGGAAGGTTGTAAAATGAAGCAAAATTCACTTAACAACTATCTTGAGGAGCCTCGGTGGCACAGTGGTTAGAATGCAGTACTGCAAGCTACTCCTACTGCAATTTGGCAAATCGAATTCCACTAGGCTCAAGGTTGACTCAGCCTTCCATCCTTCCAATGTGGGTAAAATGAGGACCCAGATTGTTGGGGACAATATGCTGACTCTGTAAACCACTTAGAGAGGGATGTATAAAGCACTATAAAACAATATATAAGTCTAAGTGCTATTGCTATTGCTATCTTGCTTGGCCACTGAAATGTTGGCCTCAATTGTGGTCGTAAGTTGAGGACTACCTGTAAGAAGATAGTAATGAGAAACCACTTCCATTTTGCTGTCCCATCTCACCTCCAAATTACAAGTCGTCCTTGCTTTATAACAATTAATTTAGTGAATGTTCGAAGCTACGACGACAATGAAAAAAGTGACTTATGACCATTTTTCACACTTATGACAGTTGCATCATCCCTTTTGTCACTTGATTTACGTTTGGATGCTTGACAACTAACTCACACGGTTGCAGTGTTCCAGAGCCACGCGATCCTCTTTTACGACCTTCTGATTTGCCAAGTCAATGGGGAAACCAGATTCACTTAACAATCTGGTTACCAATTTAAGAACTGCAGTGATTAACTTAACAAATGTAGCAAGAAAAGTCTGGGGCAAAACTCACGTAACAAATGTCTCACTTGGCAACATACATTTTGTGCTTAATTATGGTCATAAGTTGAGGACTACCAGTACACATACTTTTTCCTGTACCCACTAGAATTTGAGCTCTACTTTATTACATTTGAAAACAGCATTTGTATTGATGGTTTTCCACGTTACCCCTTCATAGGCTTTCTCATATCCATCTGGATTGATTGAAGGAAGAAGATGAATTCTGGTACTCTCAATGAGATGCTTAATGCGTAGATTCCCAGCAAGATATTCTTGGCACATAAACTGCATTAACAAAAGCAGTAGCTCACGCCCAAGCACCTCATTCCCATGAGCCCCTGCCATGTACCGAAATTCAGGTTCACCTATTCAAAATTAAAAAAAAACGTTAGCAGTAAGTCTAGCGTCTTTATTTGGTTCGTTTTTGCAACTTATTCTTACACTGAAAGTGAAGGTTGGATTTCTAATTTATGCAGGAGCTTGATGACTATTTATAAATACTTAGAGCGGGATGTCAAATTTAAGGCCTGCAGGCCAGATCCAGCCATGGGGTGCTTAGATCTGGCCCACAGAGCTGCCCTGGGAACAGTGAAGGACTGGCCCCTGATGCCTCTGCTGGAGAAAACAGAGCTCCATTTGTGCTGGCAGAGTGCTTGGGCCACCACAGGCGACCCCCCCCCCCATCACGAGTGATGTCAAACTGGCTATGCCCATCCTTGCCATGCCTCCCAGCCCCCCCAAGGTCAAACACAACCCTGATGCAGCCCTCAATGAAATCGAGTTTGACACCCCTGAATTTAGAGGGTACCCATGGGGTTTTATTTTGCTTCTAACTCTCAAAATATTTTAAGACATTCCATGCTACTCAGGGTGACAGACTGCTCTCAACATTTCTTTCCAGTGGAATGTTCCAGAATGTCTTAAAATGATATGACATCAGGTTGCTTTTAAGGAAGTAGCACCTGCAGATTCTGCGGAGTAACATTTTTGCCTCTGTCAACCAGCAACTTGAATATCTTTGGACAGGAATGGGATCCAACCGGTGTAACTACCGGTTCAGTGATTTTATGTTTTGTGTAAAATCTGCGCGTGCGTGTATATCATCATCAGCTAGCTGCCTGGACATCTGAGCAGCACTGTGCACTCATGCGCAGCGGTTGGAAAAGTACTTTTTTCCTGCTTTTTCAACTGCAACTGTGTCACGCAAAGCAGCTGTGATTGAAAAAGCAGGAAAAAAAGGTCAGGTAAGAGTCCGGGTGGGCAGGTGGTCCAAATCAATAGCAGACATAGAACCAGTTCTATGTATGTTCTCAGTTTGCTGCTCTTCAGGAGCAACCAGTTCTATAGAGGTTTATAGAGGTGTACAGAACCGGTAGAATTCCACCCCTGTCTTTGGAGCAATATGAAGTCATATGTTGAGATATTACTCACAAAAACACATGGAAGGACATGTAACTAGAAGGAAGCTGTAATATGAGTCCTATGCTTCTGTTGGTCCTGCAGAACTTTTTAAAAATTTATAACAAGGAATAAGAGAGATAAAGGAAACCACTTTATATGATTTTCATCTTCATTCTATATATTTTGAAATGAAACAGTCCAAACAACTATTTTATATTTTCCACATAGCCTTCATTTTCAAACAAGGGATTTCAAGGGAATTCTCTTTTAATTGCCAATGTTCTTCTGAGAAAAACTATACAGAGTTATTTGCCAGTCTTCAGGCAACAGAATAATATCTCTTTTGATTAAGGCAGTGTGGTTATATCAACCCTTGTTTGACTGACAACTGGGTTCCCGGCTGTGGTCAGGTGTCTTTTTTCCATATTTTCTACATCGGGGTGAGCAATCATGTGTTCTGGCTACACTAACCTTTCCATCTCTTTAGTGACAAGACTTTTGTTTACGTTAAGGGATTTAAAGGAGTTAAAAGAAACCATTTTTTTATGTGCAAGAATTGAAGCATTTTTTTCTCATCATAAGAGATACTTTTTGTCTTTTAATCTCCAACTAATATCCATATATTCTGTGGAACTGGGGGTGGGGGAGACCCACCCTAAATCTATAATCACCCTAAATCTATAATCTATGGTTGCAAAAATTTATCCTGCTGATTTTTTTAAGTTAACTCCTAGCAGAAAACAAAAATAATGTTCTTGTCAGGCTCTAAAACACAGTAAAGGAAAAAGACAGAATGAATCCTGGTATGTCTATGATTAGTTTTAATAAAATTGATATCAACATTTAATAATATCAGATAAAAACCTGATAGTCCTGTTTGTTTTTCAATATAATTCTGCAATAAATGTATGTATGAGTGAGACAGACAGACAGACAGACAGACAGACAGACAGAGACAGAGAGTTTGTGTGTATATGTATTCAGGTAAACGTCTTTATGAGCAGTTTCATAAAGCAACTCAGTAATAAATGTAACTAACTAGTAACCCCAAACCACTGCATCTGAAACGTGACTTATGAACTATTTCCTGCATTTAGAAGATATATTTGTTAGTCATTCGATTTAATTAAGTCAGCTCAATTTCATTCCTCTTCATTCTCCGTCTCTCCTTTCCTTCTTGAAGAAACAAAATCAAAACATTATTTGGGGACTTGGGGAAAGAGGAGCAAATTGCTCAGAATGATTTAATTCCAGTCATTTTACCAGGCTTCTCTTAATTCACCTCTTGGAAGTACAGAATCTTTCCAAAGAGGTCTGGATTAACTCAGGAGGTCTTATTCAACTCAATCTGAAGAACTAAAAAAGAGCGTATTTTTAGACATCAGTCATATGATTCAGCTGATGTAGGGTATTCTTTAAGCTGTAGGAAGCATTTAGGAATATCTAATAAAGCAATGTTTATATTATAATAGTTGCTTTTGGTAGCATTATATATCCTATTAATATTCAGTTTAATCATTGTGGCTGAATATTAATTTACTGGTTTGTTTGTTTATTTATTTATGACATTTATGAGATTTATATTCTAGGAATTGTAAGAACTACAAAATCCAAAGGGCACCAGGTTGGATTTGGGTACTCTAAATGAACAGACATCAACCACAAGAACTATATGTACATAAATCTTAAAATTTTAAACATTCCAAAATCATCACCCCCAAAGCCGTCACACTTATTTTTGTAAAAATGTAATCCTAACCAACTTCGTGTTCTCCAGGATTGTCGGATATTTCAACAGCATACAGCTTTAGCCCTTGATGACTTTTTCCAATATTGTAAATTCTTGTGATATTTGGACACATCTCATTTACTACCTTCATCAGCTGTTAAAAAAAACACAAGCAAAATAAGATATTTGTATAACAATTGGCCAGGAAATGGATTCAAAGTTTTACCTCACCCTTGCTTTTTTGTGTTGTTGTCTGTTAAAAGTGCACATCAGTTCTGATCCAAATCAAACTGTCAGCTCAATTTGGATTATTGAACTGATTTGATTGAATTCAAGTTGGGAAAACAAGCTAATTCCATTTTCCAAATTGATTGGAGGCATCTCATTGCATTTAGTGTTTCAGTCAAAATTTCTGACCTGGTTTGAAAAGCTGTTTTAATTTGGAGAATTAATTTATTCACCCTTGAATCACATTTTCAAACCAAAGTTTCACATAGTCATAATCTATATCAAGGGTGTCAAAACTCATGTTGTCATGGCGGCATAATGTGATGTATCCAGACTTTTTTCCCCTTAACTAAACCGGATGGGGTGGGGCCAATACACGATGCAGCCCATGAGTTTGACATCCCTGATCTTTATTTTGCTATCTGTTGACCTGTTTGACATTTAGGCCTAAGAGAGGTTTTTTAAAAATTAATAGAAGAGGTAAATAAACAATGGATTATTTATTATTCTTCACTTATAAATTGTTATGGGTTTAACCTGATAGAATTAAAAAAAAAGACATTTTGGTTCTTCTTCTATTTCTGCAAGATGCCATACAAGCTGACCATAGGTACATGAAACACTCTATTTTGTTTGTGTTTACAAAAACTGAGTTGTCTCTTATTATGTAGTCATATCTATTAACAACTGGAACAATTATAAGGTTAATATCTAGGTTGATTCAATCATAGGCAAATATTATAAATTTATAATATTATTAATAATAATAATTGAATTCATAATGATTTTTATTTTATTAACATTCTGGGAGAAAACTTCTTCATAAGTTCCTTAAAGGAACCATTAATTAGACTCAACCTTTATTCAGTTGTACCTTACCATTGTACTAAAGGCTTAAGAAGGAAGTTGGCAAATCTAAGCCAGCTACAATTTCTGAGGAGAATCTAGTGCTACGAGCCAACTTATAATGAATTATCTTTCAGTGATTGACTTAGGGTCTTCAACCAAATTCATTCCATCTATTTATTTGTTTTATCTGTATTTCCTGTTATCCCTGTAGTATTTGCTACTGACAAATTTGAGATGAATACAGTGCTACCTCAGTACTCATTGTTAATTGGTTCTGAGAGGCACAATCAATACCAAAAAAGATTAGTATCAAACATATTTTCCCATAAGGAATAATATAAATAAATTTAATGCATTCTCAAACCAAAGACAATGCACATTTTAAGGCAATATGTAAGAGGATAGGGTTGTATATCATTACTTTATATGAGAAATAAACCTAAAAATTACTATATACTTAGATTAAATAAAATAAAAACTTCACGTAGACTTCGAATAACTTTGAATGTACATTAATCGGCATACATTAAAATGAAATTTAGCTGCATACTTTACTTGTACTGATGAGAAAAACAGTGCAAACATACACAAAATGAACACAGATAAGTCTGAGATAAGACTGCAAGGGGATGTGCACAAGGCAAGAGTTATCGTGTGACTAATGCTTCATTCTTTGTTTCAACTGGAAAGGGTTGCAAGTCATGAGGCAACCAACAGTGACAAGTTCAAGCTTGCGCATTGAGTACAAAACAAGCATTGAGTACCAGGACAAAATTTTCTCATCAAAATGCATTGAGTATCCAATTTTATAAATTTCAAAACGATTGAGAACCAAGGCACCACTGTATTTTGGAAATGATTCTTTAGTAGTGCAAACCATAACTCAAACATCCTTCAACATCTTGCTTCCAATGTTGATATGATGATTTATTTAAACATGTAGTAGGAACATGATTCATAAACTGTGCTGCTTCCTGGAAAATTGACGCTAACACTGATAGATCTTATAATCTAATGTTTTTAAAAAATGAATGAGCAACAAACATGAAAATCTCAATAAGAAATTGCAACATTTAATGTTATACTAAGGCAGACTAATAAAGAATGATCATTGAAATCAAGTAACATCAGGTTTTGATAATCCTTCCCACTTGCAAATCATTGGCTACCCTGAAATGAATTATTTACCGAAGATCAGGTTTTAGACTTTTTACTTTCTTTCTCTGTGTGATTCATAACTGGCCATTGCTTCTTTTATCTTTTTTAAAACTTTTATTGGTTTTACTGTAATTTCTTTATTTGATTCATATGAGCTAGCCAGAATCATTGAGACTTAGGAGTCAGACAAGTTTCATAAAGTATTATTAACAAGTGAATTAGCAGTGAAGAGATGACCCATCCCCTTATGAATAGGAAACATCTCTGAGTTGAATTAACACTCCCTGAGACAGTTTTGGATCCCATATTCAGGAAGCCTATTCCCACCAAATTTCTCTTTTTCTAGTTGAAAAAAAAAGAAACATTTTTATCAGACACTAGAGATAGATAATAAAATAGAATAACAAAACTAAATAGGAAGATGATACACGTCTGGATACAAATTCCAAATGCTTCACAAAATATTGCCATGGGCTCAGTAATGTCTCTACTGAATCTGAGAGACTTATGCCATCAGGACTGGAGCCACATAGATTTCTAGTGCTATTCCAGAGGCAGATGCTGTAACAGAGAACATAATCTTTATGGTTCAATATGTGTTACTATTTAAGCTTTATTATCTCTATATCCAAGTTCATTGTGCAGCTCAGCAATTACGTATTTTATGCAATGGGAATCTCTTTTTTTAGTGGATGTATTTCTAATAATTGGAAACCTTGTGGTTGTTCAGATATTTATATAGGTTTTTCTATTGAGTATTGTACCTTGTTCAGAGTCACTTCTCATGAGATAGACAGCTACATAAGCTTGATAAATAAATATAGTTAATAAATAAATAGTTCAATCTACGATTTGAAAATTCTGTATGATATTATCATGCCAGTATTTTTATCTGTAAATATTTAAAGCTGCAAATTGATCTTTTTACAATGTTTCTATTTTTAAAAAAAGAAAAGGTTTGTTTGTCTAAATTTTGTTATATATGCTGCCAGAGCATATTTGCTGTGAACTCCGCATGGCGTCACGAAGGGCATTTGGCCAATAAGTCTGACTTTACCTCGAATTGAGATTACAGACTCGTAACGAAAAGACCTTTTTTTTAAGGGAGAGGGGAGAAGGGCTCAATCTCTTAACAAAATACTGTAGAATAAAAAGGTGGTAGTATGGAATGTATTGAACTTTGCCAAGAAAAAGAGCAGCACAGATTGTTGGAACCCCATGAAGAGACCGAGGAAGAGAAGGGGATATTTTTAAATTTAATAGTTGAAGAACAGATGAAACTTTGACTTGTATCTAAAAAATATTACCCTTTCAGTTTTCACAATTAATGTCAAACCACTTCAGAGCAATGAACAAACAAGGAAGTAAGATTCAAATGAAGTTTCAGATCAGCTTTAAGGCCCAGAAAAGAAAGCCTTCTAGAATGAAGAGCAAGATACAAGCTTAAATCTCATGTTTTCCAAAATAATAATGCCTCCAGAACGTTGTAAGGTAGTAATACCTAAATGGCTAAGGATTCTCCAAATATAATTTATCACTAACTGAAATGTTTATCAAGTGCTGCCAAACCCTGCTTTTCTAAGTGGAGAAGATGGAATGGAGATAAGGAAAAAATGCAAATTTGTTTGTTCAAGGAAGAGAGGATATTGATGCAAAATAAGAGAGAGAGAGAGAGATTCATTCTGAGAGTGTAGTGGCAGAAGCAACAGGCAGAAAAGATCAAACATATCACTGGAAGGAAATGAAAAGCAGATAAAATGTTTACCTCATTTCAGAATTTCAATCGCAAGTGTATCAGCCACTTATTAGTGGATGTCAGCAAAAATTATATAGTTGCCAAACAAAATTATACACTCAACAGAGATTACATACTGACATTCACTACTAACAGTTGTATGCTAGTATATGTGTCTTATGGCAATTGATATGATCAGTTACAATGGTAGATAAGTTAATCATATTTTATTCTACCATGCAACCATGAAGAACGTTTTTGGAATCTTGGCTGCATCTGTTTCTTGACCTTGCCCACTTTGAAGGACTGAGATTACACTTGAAAGTCCATTAGAATTTCTCTCTTCATTTTAAATAATGCAAATGGTTTGTTTTTTTTCCTCACATTTTCCTGTCTCACAAGATTGCAAAATCATTACAGACCGTCCTTCCTAAAGAGACTTTCCAAGACTAGGTCTACATTCATTCACAGATTAGCTGGACTAAAATTTTACAAAGCAACCTTGAATCCAAGTCTGGCTGCTAAATGGCCAGATGATAGTTCAAGTGAATTTGTTAAGTGTCTGCTTTTCATAGCTCCACCAAATGCAATGGACACTACAGAACTATGTAATTCCAAATGGACAAAATCATCATCAGCAAGCAATGAAATCCTTTAACAGTGAGGACAATTAACCAATGGAACAGCAAAGTTGTAGATGCTTCATCACTGGACATTTTTAAAAGAAGACTGGACAGCCACCTGTTTGAAATGATATAGGGTCTTCTGCTTGAGTAGAGGGTTGGACAAGATGACCTTCAAGGTCCCTGCCAATTTAATTCTGATTGATTGATAATTTCTTAATCTCTGTATTTCAGGGGCTCCTGTAACTATATATATGTATGAATATCTAATGTAGTACTTAGGAAAGGGAAAGCTAGTTTGGTTTAGTGGTTATGTTGCCAAGCTACAGATTAGATCAGGAGTTCTAGTCTCACTTTAGACACAAGGTCATCTGGGTGATCAAGAACCAGCCCTTTTCTCTCAGTCCTAAGGAGGAGGCTATGGCGAAACATTTCTGAAATTTTTCCAAGAAAACTGCAGATATATGTCCAGGCAATTGCCAGGAATCATTGCTAATGCAAAGGCACACTTAGGAAAGAGGTAGGTCTGGCAAAAGTAGAAATGGGACTGCTGGTTATAGTTGCCACCCCCCCCCCTAAGCATTTACTGTATTCAAGGAACATGCTAGGGTGTGGGAAACCCAATTAGTTCTGTCTGCCATATCTAAAAATGTGTTCCTGAGAAGTGAAACCCCTATCTTTTTATACCAGGCAGTTATGTAAACCAAATAATAATCCTTTTTCAATAGCTGTTCTTGAAGGCAAATATATATTTTAAAAACACTGATGAGCGAAGATTGTTCCTGGTGGAAAAAATACCCACTGAATCTATAGCTCATGTCCTGTTAAATTGTGTTTTCTAGAAGGACATAAAGGCTGGCTTTGTAAGTCCCCGTTTGGCAAAGTATCCAGTCAAATCAGATTTGTTTTATATTGTTACTTTCATCAAATCAGTACTATTTTATTTACTTAGCAATGGCTAAATTTTTATCTTATTGTAAAACTAGGCATGCCATAATGCATTCAGTGACCTAGTTATAATATTATTATTTTATTTCCTTTTAAAAAGACATTGTTTACTTAATTTATTTATTTATTTTATCAGAGTTCTGGCCAATGATCATAATAAAGACTACTATTACTATTTGAATTTCTGAGCTGGTGTTATGTTCTCTTCTGTGTATCTCTCAAATATTGAAATTAAACAACCATCTGGGGAGAAGGAGCCACAGGCCATATGATTATTAGCGATAGGTATGTCTAGATCCTTCCTTCTGAACTTACCATGATATTCGGACAGTATGGACCAGTCAACAAGGCATAAGATAATACAAATAGGGGCAAACAAGTACAGTCCTGTGTGTCTAGACTAAAACATTCAATTACAAATAGAGATGGGGGGAGAGTGGGTTGATGATAGGATAGAAATAGAGATGATACAGAGAAAGATGATAGAGATAGAAATAGAGTTAGAGATAGAAATAGAGATAGCGATAGATATGATGCTGATAGAGCCAATAGAAATAGAGACGAGAGAGAGGGAGAGAGAAAGAGAGGTACACTAATTATTCCTAGACTTTGGGAACTCCATGTTGGGCTTGCAAGGAAACTTAACTAAACATTTGTCTTGTCAATAGAAGAATGCTAGGATTGAAACAGGTATATCTTTATTACCAGCATTTACAAATATCCAGATTTAATATTCTGCAAGAGTGTATACATATTTGTGTGCTGTCAATATTTCAGGTACTGGAAGTCTTTTCCGACAGAGAGGGGAAGCAATTAGTGATTTGATTGACAAGGGGTCATCCATGCAGCTGATTGATTTTTAAAAAAATCAGTTGACTTTCATTACTGTCAATGACATTCCTGACTACTTTTGAAATGCCTGCTGAGATATAGAAATGCCTATTAAAATTATATTAAAAGTGAAATGTTTCAGTAGCCCCTTTATTGTTCCCACTAATAGTGGTGGAGCCTCTCTCCACCCTATCTGTCTTTCTTTCTGTACAAAACATAGAGCGCTGAGCTAAATTATGTTTTTTTGTACAGCAGCTTCCTTACTGTATAACCATAAACAAAACAATTAAATTAAACTTTGGCATCTTGTACATACAAGCAAAGAATACAGTATTGAAATGATGTGAATGGTACTGGCAAAAGAAACTGTATCAGCAGAATGCAGGAACAATAGTTTTAAGAAGGCTGAACATTAGACTTAAAGGACATAATTTAGTAATTTTGTATTACCTTTTTCCTCTTTTTTTGCCTGAAAAGCAAACATTTGGGCCATTCAAATATACACAATTCTTTTATTAAAGTGTTTAAAAGAAAAACTTGGATTATATAGAAAACCAATGAAAATCAATGAATTATATAAGAAAAACCAATGAATTATCAATGAAAATGAATGTCTTTGGAGATTTTCAGTCATACAGGTCATGGTTTTCCCAAAGGTGCTTTTTCAGGAGGCAAGTGGACTTTCTAGTTTTTCTTTGAAGACGTTTTGCTTCTCATCCAAGAGGCTTCAAAGAACAAAAACCAGTAAATCCAGTTGCCTCTTGAAAATAATAATTCACCTTTGGGACAATAATTCACCTTTGGGACAATGAAAACGAAGTGCTATATTACAAGAACGCTCTGTAAACTCTTAAAGCAGATAATCCATACATGGATATTAGCTCTCAACTGGCCAATTGTAAACCCTTTTTTAATCACAGCTTTTTTATTTGTTATATAAGAGCTGATGAAAGAATCCCCCCCTGTTTTAATGTTTCATGTTTCCACAAATATATATATATATATATATATATATGTTCTACCTGACCAACCTTAGGCACTAAAATGCTTTTAAAGTTATTGTTCGTGACACTAATTATGCCAATTGAGTTCCTACTCATCTAATCTGTCTGCTGGAAATATAGGCCATGAAATCTCTTCTGAACAGTGTGTGACTCAGTACACAATTGTTCAGTAAAAAGGAAGAAGGATGACTCATCCAGAATAAATACGGTGAAGATACTTCATTTCTAAACATATTTGGAGAACAAGATAGGGAAAAAAATCTTTAGCACATTCTACACCTACACTGCTGGTGATATTAATTAAGAGTGATATTACTCAATGCACTAAAGTGAAGAATATAATTATATTTGGTGGATCTAAACATAAATTGGAAAGGACTTACATTTATGTGAAATGTATGAAATTGCATTCTGTGGCCTCTAATGTTATCTGTACACTCTGCATGAAGTCTACTATTCATTTATCTAGTAGAATCAAATCTATAGGACCATAAAGAAAGTGCCTTTCTAAAATCCTCTTCTTTAGGTTTTTTTAACTTGCTCAGACTGTAGAAATTGTTATTTCTTATTTCTTAGAACCCCTGATGAGTCATCACAAGTACAAATGCCCTCCTTAGCTGACAAATCCAACATTTTCCACTGTACCTTAGAAAAATTGCTGTGGTTGCCCAGGGCTACATTCAAATGAACTCTCTCCCGCTTCCTTTTTAGCCTCCCACAAATACTTCTATATGCTGCAGAATAGACCCTGCTCTGCTGCACATCTCTCTCTCTCTCTCTCTTTCTTTCTCTTTCTCTCTCTGTGTATGTGTGTGTGTGTGTGTGCATGTGTGTGTGTGTGTGTGTATATATATATATATATATATACTTTGTATTATCAGCTTAAAAAACCTTACACACATATATATATATATATATATATATATATATATATATATATATATATATATATATATATATAACAATATTATATTGTTACAGATATTCTAAATATCTAGGACAAAATCCTAGATATTTAGAATATCTGTCCTTCAGGCTTGGAGAAAGAAATCCAATTTAGATCTCGTCCCCAGGTTGGAGATCAGGAAGTAATAGTCTTCCAAAATTGCCAAAATGTTGAAATCAGAGAAGTCACACTTCCACTTTCTGTCTTATTTTAGATTTAGCCATTTGATTGATTTTTGGTTGCACTAGATGGACAGGGAATTTAGTTCTTAACCACAACTGGAGAGAATCCAGAATCATTAGAACCACATCAAGGTATCCAACTTAGAGATAAAACCACTCTGATAAATGCTCAGAGATGTTGATTATAAGATAGAAGAAGTCTGAAGAATCTATTTTTTACATGTCCTTTACATGTCTTTCCCAAACTATATCCACATTAAATTGCTAACATCTTCCCCTTTCCTAGAATTTTCCTGCAAATGCAAGGTCTGCTTCTTTCTTTCTTTCTTTCTTTCTTTCTTTCTTTCTTTCTTTCTTTCTTTCTTTCTTTCTTTCTTTCTTTCTTTCTTTCTTTCTTTCTTTCTTTCTTTCTTTCTTTCTTTCTTTCTTTCTCTTTTGTGGCTACTTGCTTTTAATCTAGAGAACTGCT
Organism: Bungarus multicinctus; assembly: GCA_023653725.1. Classification (NCBI taxonomy): domain Eukaryota; kingdom Metazoa; phylum Chordata; class Lepidosauria; order Squamata; family Elapidae; genus Bungarus; species Bungarus multicinctus. The sequence goes on from CM042844.1 coordinate 64,053,050, forward strand.
ACACTTTTTTAGCACGACATAAGAAATGATGAAAAAGATTCCCATTTTCAAGAAGATATCTTTTCCAAAGTTTCCAAAATTTTAAATAATGCCACCAGTTCCTTTGTAAAAAAATTATAGGGCCAATCAATAACCACTTAGAGTCTGAAACAACAGGAGCCCTCCAGGTCTCTCATATCCTTCCTTCTTTCCTTCCTTCCTTCCTTCCTTCCTTCCTTCCTTCCTTCCTTCCTTCCTTCCTTCCTTCCTTCCTTCCTTCCTTCCTTCCTTCCTTCCTTCCTTCCTTCCTTCCTTCCTTCCTTCCTTCCTTCCTTCCTTCTTTGAATAAACTAAATGTTTACCCATTGGTTGAGACAAGCATTGGTTAAACAACATGTTGCCTAATTCTGACATTGTGTGCTAAGAAAGTGTGGCTGGTCTAAAGTCACCTACCTGGTGATCATGCCTAAGGAGGAACTAGAACTCAATCTCTTGGTTTTCCAGCTGGTGTCTTAACCACTAGACCAAACTGCTCTCAGTTTTCTAAAATATATTGGCACACACAGAGACACACACAGATAGACATATACAAATCTATAAAAGAGGTATCTGATATTTTACTATATATTTTAATTAGTTCCAAAATTTATTTTACCTCAGAATGGACATTTATAAACCTGTTTTGATACTTTTTGAGTTACAGAAAAGTGTGAAGGCTGGTGAATGGCTACATTTAATTCACAATTTCATCCAAGCTACCCACATCTGATTAAGTTTTCACTATAATTCTTAATATTCAGATTTCTCCAGCATTCTGGATACAGAGCACCTATAAGAAAGACAACAGAAGCCAGAATGATTTTGAATAAATATATATGACTTTAAGATCAGACCATATACGTGGTCCGGGTTTCGGAAAATGGCGGCCGCGCGCCTCCGTTGGAGCTCCCTCCGGCCGCGGCGGCTTCGGGTGCGGCCCCCCCTACCCCTCGGATCCCCCCGCCGGTGGCAGAGGCGGGGGAGGACCGGGGGAGCCCGGCGGGATCCTTCAGAAGCCAGCTGGGGGTGCGCTGGAGCCGCGGGACCGGCTGGGGGAGCGGCGCGGAGGGCGGCGCAGATGCGGCCTCGGCGGATGCGGCCTCGGCGGATGCGACGCCGAGTTGATCCTGGAGGCCTCGGAGACCTTGCCCGGCGGCCGGTGGGGCTGGACGAGGCCCCCGGTGATGGTGATCGCGTCGGGGGCTGCGGGCGCTTCGGCGGCGTCGGCGGAGGTCGCGGCGATGGTCGCGACAACGATGGCGGCCTTGGCGGCGGCTGCGGCAGCAGTGGCGGCCTCGGTGGCCGCGGCGGAGGTGGAGGCGGCCCCGGTGGTCGCGGCGGCGGCGGTGGTCGCGGCGGTGGCGGCCTCGGCGGTGGTCGCGGCGGCGGCGACCTGGATGGCAATGGCGGCGGCGGAGGCCTCGATTGCGGCGGCGTCCTCCGGAGTCATTATGGCAACATGGACGCCAGTGGACCCAGCGGTCTCCGGGATGGGGAGATCACCGCGGTGTGGCCCCGGCGGCCCCCTGGGGGGAGCAATGGCCCTGGATTTTCTGGGGCGGCGCGGACCTGGGGGAGCCGCCTGGGGGGCCCTGGACTGGCCTCTGCGGCATTGTTGAGATCGCAGAGGCCCTGGAACAGCTACCGCGGAAACCCCGGAGTTCCGAGGGGTTATGAAGAGGTCTTGGTACCCCCAGCGAGGCATGACGGTGTGGCAGGCTCGGCGGCCTCGCTCGGGCCGCGGCGATTTCGGGGGACCCCGACCAGTGCGGGAGTGGCCCCGCTGTGGACATGGCGGGCCTGGACTGGTTTCGGGGCCGCCCCTATGGCTGCGGGGACAATACGGAGACTGGGGGTTGGATGGTGTTGTGACCGTTCCCCTCCCCTCCTTGGGGCCCCCACCTGTGGCAGGGGTGGTGGGCCCGGGGAGGGGGGGAGTGACCTTGCCTATGACCCCTTTTCCCCCGGGGGCCCCACCAGTGGCAGGGGTGGGGCGGCCGGGGGGAGGGGGTTACCCCAGTCTGCCGGGACTTCTCCAACACAAAGACTTCGGACGCTGCGGGACCGTCGGGGCGGGGTGGCCGGGGCCACGGAGGTACTCCATGGCGGAGCTTTGGGCCTTGAGGGATGTCCCCCTCTCCCTTAAGTGGCCCTCTAAACTCTCAAAGACCTTCCGCTATGAGGGATCCTGGGATCCGGAGCGATGGTGGGGCCGTGGAAGCCGGAGGAATGGGAGGAAGCGCGGGAAACCCGGGATTGGTAATTTTTTAATGGGATTTTTTAATGGGTTGAAAGGTTCCAGGGTGGGCAAGGGAGACAGCCCACATGGAGTTGGGGGCAGCCGGGCCGGCCCACGCGCCTGGGGGGCCTCGGGGGTTTCCGTGTCGGGGTGGCAGACTGGGGGTGGGCTGCCGGGGGCAAATTTTATTAGCACGGTGACTGGGAGAGGCAGGTATGCTGGGGGTAGAGGGCCATATCCAGTAAGGGGATCGCGCTCCCGATGTTTGCAAGCGGTAGCGCGCTCCGACCCTCCATACCCATCCTGCAGCCCTGGTTGTCTGGATTCTCAGGCCCTGAATACCCGGCTGCTGTTGTGCAATGCCAGGTCCGTGGTTAACAAGGCTCCCCTGATCCATGATTTGGCTCAGGAGGAGGCCGCGGACCTGGTAGGTGTTACCGAAACCTGGTTGGGCCCAGAGGGCGGTGTTCCTCTGGTTGAGATGTGCCCACCAGGTTTCCTTGCATTTCACCAGCCTAGGGCTCAGGGAAGGGGTGGAGGGGTGGCGGTGCTTATAAAGGAGGCCCTTTATCCTAGGGAGGCCACTGTCCCTCAGACGGCTGGCTGTGAATCTCTATTTGTGAAGTGGGGGCAAGGGGTTCAGATGGGTCTTTTGATGGCGTACCTGGCTCCCTGCCACGTCTCATCGGCCCTGCCCGGACTCCTCGAGGTGATAGCCGGGCTGGCGGTTGAGACCCCTAGGCTTTTGGTCATGGGGGATTTCAACCTGCCATCATCCGGTGAAACCTCGGGGTTGGTTCGGGAGTTCTTGGCTTCCATGACGGCCATGGACCTGACCCAGTTAGTTTCTGCCCCCACTCACATTGGAGGACACATGCTGGACCTGATTTTTGTCTCTGGGCAGTGGTTGAATGACTGTATTTTTGGGGATTTAGTCATCACACCCCTGTCATGGACAGATCATTCCCTCCTCAGGTTGGACTTCCGTTCCGCCACCCCCCACCGCAGGGAGGCGGAGCCACTTAGATTGTTCCGCCCCAGGCGCCTGATGGACCCGGAACGGTTCCAGAGGGAGCTTGGGCCATTTCCTGAGTCTCTGGCTCACAGCTCGCCTGGTGACCTGGTGGCCACCTGGGATGGGTTGGCCGCCGGGGCTCTAGATCGAGTTGTGCCCCTGCGACCTCTGACCCGGCACAGATCCCGCTTGGCTCCGTGGTATACGGAGGAGCTGCGGGAGATGAAGTGCCGGAAAAGACGTCTAGAGGGCATTTGGAGGGCGAGTCGTTCTGAGTCTGACCGAACACAGGTGAGATCTCATATTAAGACTTACCTTGTGGCGATAGGGGCGGCGAAATCTTCGTATTTCTCCGCCCTTATTGCATCAGCAGAAAATCGGCCTGCCGCCCTGTTTAGAGTGACCCGCTCTCTACTTGAACCGAGAGCGCGGGATGACCTCTTGCAGGGTAGAGCAGAGGAGTTTTCCCGATTTCTGCATGATAAAATCGCTCAGATTCGGGAGGGGCTCGACTCCAATTGGGTGGTCCCGGGGGAGGTGTCCGGGGCAGGTCTTGAGAATGTTATCTGGGGGGAGTTCGATCCTGTGACCGCTGAGGGTGTGGACAGGTTGCTGGGGGGTCTGAATGCCACCACCTGTTTATTGGACCCGTGTCCTTCCTGGTTGGTTTCGGCCGCCAGGGAGACGACACGAGGCTGGCTCCAGGGGATTGTCAACGCTTCCTTGAGAGAGGGGGTGCTCCCTACCGCCCTGAAGGCGGCGGTGGTGCGCCCCCTCCTCAAGAAGCCTTCCCTGGACCCAGCTATTTTAAACAACTATCGTCCAGTCTCCAACCTTCCCTTCGTGGCGAAGGTTGTTGAGAGTGTGGTGGCACGTCAGCTCCCCCGGTACCTGGAGGAAGCAACTTACCTCGATCCGTTCCAATCGGGCTTCAGGCCTGGACATAGCACTGAGACGGCATTGGTCGCGTTGGTTGATGATCTCTGGAGGGCTCGTGACAGAGGGTTCTCCTCTGTCCTGGTCCTATTAGATCTCTCGGCGGCTTTTGATACTATCGACCATAGTATCTTATTGCGACGGTTGGAGGGGTTGGGGATTGGTGGAACCGTCCTTCGATGGTTCTCCTCCTTCCTCTCTGACCGTTCGCAATTCGTGTTGGCGGGGGGGAGAGGTCCACCTCTAGGCCCCTGGTTTGTGGGGTGCCTCAGGGGTCGGTCCTTTCTCCCCTCCTGTTCAACATTTACATGAAGCCGCTGGGCGAGATCATCCGTGGTCTTGGAGTGAGGTGTCATCTGTATGCAGATGACACCCAGCTGTACATCTCCACTCCGGACCACCCCAACGATGCTGTGGGGGCTATGTCTAGGTGCCTGGAGGCCGTGCGGGACTGGATGGGCGGGAACAGGCTTCGGCTCAACCCATCCAAGACCGAGTGGCTGTGGTTTCCGGCGCCCCGATATAGCCAGTTGATACCTTCGCTGGCTATTGGGGGGGAAGTTCTGCCCCCCACAGAGAGGGCTCGCAACCTGGGAGTCCTCCTGGATGTACGGCTGTCGCTTGAACATCACATCGCGGCCGTCTCCAGGGGGGCATTTCATCAGATCCGTCGGATCTACCGGTTGCGGCCCTTCCTGGATCGGGACGCCTTGCGCACGGTCACTCAGGCCCTTGTCACCTCTCGCCTGGACTATTGTAACGCCCTCTACATGGGGCTCCCTGCGGGGAGCATCCGGAGACTCCAGTTGGTGCAAAATGCAGCCGCGAGGGTGATTATGGGGGCGTCGCGTAGCGCCCATGTGACGCCTCTCCTGCGCGAGCTGCATTGGTTGCCGATGGCTCTCCGGGTTCGCTTTAAGGTTCTAGTTTTGACCTTTAGGGCGACCCATGGCATGGGACCAGGTTACCTTCAGGACCGCATTCTGCCAACGCTCTCCAACAGGCCGGTGCGTTCCCACAGGGAGGGTCTGCTCCGGGTGCCGTCGGCCGCTATGTGTCGTCTGGCGGCGCCAAGGAGTAGGGCCTTCTCTGTGGGTGCCCCCACCCTCTGGAATACTCTGCCACCGGAACTCCGTACCGGCACGGACCTGAGGGCCTTCAGGCGCGCGTTAAAGACCTGGCTCTTTGAGCAGGCCGGCCTGGGCTGAGATAATGATTTTAAATTTGATCTCCATTTTTAAATTTAAATTTGGGTTTTTAAGGGTGGGGGGAGGGTTTCCTAATTTTAGTCAGCAGCTGATTTAAATATTTAATTACTTTTTAACTTTTGTATTTTTGTGGGGTTTTTAGATGAGCTGTTCACCGCCCTGAGTCCCTTGGGAGAAGGGCGGTATATAAATGTAATTAATAAATAAATAAATAAATAAATATACGCTGTCACAGGTAATGTGTACCACAACACAGAAATACTCAGAACACTTCATGGTGGCTTTGATTCTGGCTAAGCCTCTAAACCTTTCATTTGACTACATGTAGTCCTCAACTTACAACTATTTATTCAGCAACTATTGAAGTTACAATGGCACTCAATGGTGGTTGTGACCAGTCTTTGAAATTCCCTTCTGACTGGCACTCTTTGCACATCCTCACTTAACAATGTAAATTCCAGTCCTAATTGCTGTTGTAACTTGAGGACTACCTGTAATTTATGTTGCACATTCTCAAGAGCTTTCTCGGAATTATTCCAAGGAAAGAAACCTACAAAGTGTTCATACCATCTTATAATGCCTTGGTAAAACCACACTTGGAATACTGCATCCAAGTTTGGTTGCTGCATTAAAAAAAGATGCTGAGACTCTAGAAAGAATGAAGAGAAGAGCAACAAAGATGATTAGGGACTGGAGGCTAAAACATATAAAGAACGGTTCTTGGAATAGAGTATGTCTAGCTTAATCAAAAGAAGGAATAGGGGGTGACATGATGACAGTGTTCCAATATCTCAAGGGGTTGCCACAAAGAAGAAGGAGTCAGAAAGCACCTGAGGGAAGGACAAGAAGCAATGGATGGAAACCAATCAAGCAACCTAAAACTAAGGAAAAAATTTATCAGTGGAACAACTTGCTTCCAGAAGTTGAGAAAACTCTGACACTGGAAGTTTTTAAGAAGAGATTGGACAACAATTTGTCTAAAACAGTATAGGGTTTCCTGCCAGAGCAGGGATTGGACTAGAAGACCTCTAAGGTCCCTTCCAACTCTGCAATTCCATTATAAGAACAATTGCTGCATGAAGAAGGCTTTTCTTACATTTTTACTCAGTGTAAGCAGAAGGAGAACCAGATGTCATAGTAAGCCTGAATCACCTTAAAGGCAATACAGTATGTGTCATTCTCCATATGAATGTTTTTTAAAAGATCCTTATTGAGAAAGCGCTAGAAAAACCAGTGTCCGTTTCAAAATTGAAAAATTTGCAATAAAGTAGATGGGAGAATTATTTTGAGAAATACTTGACTAAATTATGTTCCCAGTGGATTATAGGCAACTAAGTTTTTGACCATTTTCTGAAGCAGGCTTTAAATCAACCGATCAGTAAGTGCATCCAATTATTTTAAAATAGAGCTTAATGGTTATAACCTAAGGCTATATAACCAAATAACCCATTAGTATGATTTAAACTCTCTGCATTGTCTTTTTTCCCCTCACATTTCTTCAAGATAGCTGTTCTCAGTAATGCCACTTTATTTCCTGCTTAAGGAACTTTATACACATTTTTTTTGCTCCTTTGCATCCTACCTGCCTCATTTCTTTATAATTATGATGCTTGAAATCTAAGTTGTCTGTGGTAGTCATTTCATTTCTTCTGTGATAATAATTGTTGGGGTCTGTAATTAAAAAAAGATAAATATTTTTCAGAAAGGAAGAATAGTATTTTTGTCCATACTTGTTTATTTACAGTTATTGAATGATAATAATGTAGATCATGTTGTAATAGTGAACTGATTAGAATAGTTAGTGGTGATTAAAAATCCCTAATCAGATTGCAGGTGACAATTCAACATCCTATCCCATATTTCATTTTATTTTATTTTTGCTTTAGAATGAAGAACATTACTCTTCAGATGTAAGATTCATATCTATATTGAAACCACCAGATCTTTATTATAATCCACATCATGTTATTTATGTATGCTTGTCTACATATTTGTTTCACATTAACATTTAGTTTAGGAAAATATATCAGAAGCTAATATTAGATAAATTTATCCAGCAAAAGGATGTTTATATGTCATGTATTCAGAAATAAAATGAATAAAATTTCCAGTGATCTATGAAGTACAAAAATAGACTTAGCTTCTTATAGGGATATGTCATTATTTAATCATCAGTTAGATCTTTTACATAATTAGCAATGGCATAGGGATGCAACTTTACATAACTGGTCCACTTTACACTCTCTGATTTTTATTCTCACTCAATATTTTTATATCTTTGCAATGCCAATATGAACTAGAGATAACATAGTAACTGATACAGATATATCAACTGCTGTACATATTTAAATCCATAGAGGATTGTTTCAAAATGAGAAATCTAATTGGGCAGCTTACTTAATCCTTAGATATAAAATTATTTAAAAAAATGAACTGCATTAAATTATGATAGTGACTTTCACTAGAGATGAAGGACTCTGGCTAAAAATTGAATTCTACTAGTCTACAAAACTAATCACTTACTTCTTAGGTTATTTCCAACTTCAAGAAAATAAGTTGAGAAAATACTGAAAATCAGTCAAATGCAGATACAGGTAGTCCAAAATTTATGAGTCCAACTGAGTCCAAAATTTATGTTGCTAAGTGAGAAAAGTGTTAAGAGAGTTTGCTCCCTTTTAATGAAGTTTCTTGCCACAGTTGTTCAGTGAATCACTGCAATTGTTAAATTAGCAACAGGATTGTTAATTGAATCTGACTTCCACATTGACTTTGCTTGTCAGAAGATCACAAAATGTGACTATATGACCCTTGGACACTGCAAACATCATAAATATGAACTAGCTCCCAAGCATCCAACTGTAAATCATGTAAGCATGGGGATGCTGCAAATGGTTATAAATGTGAAAAATGGTCATGTCACTTTTTTCAGTGCCGTTGTAACTTTGAATGGTCACTAAGTGAACTGTTGTAAGTCGAAGACTATTTGTATAGATCCTTACAATCAGGGCAAAAATCTTCATGGACATTTTTGTGGGAAAAATATTATCCAGAGTTGCTTTAACAGTGAAATGGGTGGCATATATATTTAAATCAGTCAATCAATCAATCAATTTTCTTTCTAGGATTCTGCAAATCGCTGTCTTATTTGGTATCTATCTATAGAATTAAAAAAAAAACAAGAAAGAATCTGAACATTTAGTATGTGTGCCTTTAGTTTCTTCATGTATTATTAACTCTAATAACCAACTATCACAGGGAAAAATATCCTACTTATAACTTATGAAAATAATTCCAACTTCTATTTTTTTAATGACTCAGCACATAGATCAGAGTTTTCAGAAATTCAGAATACTTGGCAGCTGCTAACCAGTGCTTTGTTTGGATCTGTGTCCAATTCCAAAAAGACAAATGGCATGATAAAAGATGAATATCTTGGCTAGCTGGACAAAATGGAAAAGATACCTGTTACACTGTATCTACCATTTTGTGAGATCATATCTAATAGGTTCTCAACATTCTTAATATGTCCTCTGATTCAAAAAGGTTCAGCAACTTCACCTTCTAGAATAATAACAATAGCACTTAGACTTATATACCTCTTCACAGTGATTTGCAGCCCGCTCTAGGCAGTTTACAGAGTCAGCATATTGCTCCCAACAAGCTGGGTCCTCATTTTACCGATTTCAGAAGGATGGGAGGTTGAGTAAACCTTTAGCTAATCAGAGTCGAACTGCTGGCGGTTGGCATAATTAGCTTACAATACTGCATTCTAATCACTGTGCCACTACAATTCTTAATAAATCCAGAACTTTCCTTTGATTATTTTATACTTTATGCCAAATCTGATCTTAAACATGGCTTTACCTGGAAGAGGGCAGCCTAGGATCTCAAGTCTCATGCATATGTTTCCTTCCTCATACCAGGACTGAGGGTTTATCCGAATGTAACGTGCAACAAGAGGTACTGGCAATTCATTAAGGACTGGAATTTCCTTTTCACTGTTGCCTTCAAAAAGCTATTTCAAAACACAAAGAATGGGCATAATTAATAATAAAAACTGAAACCAGTGCAAAGTTAGAAGAAGAATTAGATGTTACATTGACCATTCATGAAAACATTATTCCTTATCCCATTTTCCTTAGTTTAAATGGGACCTTTTTTTTGAGGCTAAATTAAAATGGATTACTATGTTTGAGAGAAACTTCCCTTCCTCGTCTTCCTGTCTTCATATTAATTTGCAAGGTAGCATACTACTGCTTTACAAATTAAAAAAAATGTTCATCCAACCAAATATGTGTCTTTTGGTGAAGAATCTCTTTGGGTAGAGTGAGTGCTGCATATAGCCTTCAAAAGGGATATTTGGGGCTACACCTCCATGAGACAAATGGAATGCCTCTAGCCCAATAAAACTTTTTCTTTAACATTCTCAAGCAAATTCAGTTTGAAAGCATTCTATATTTTGGCCTTTCACTGATGACACAATATCAATGAAATGAGGATCAGGAGAGACCACAAGTAGAGAGATGGTGATGGTATAAATCTGGGCTGTCAAACTCCCGGACAGTTGGCCGGATGCATCACGTGCTGGCTACACCCATGCCCAGTTTAGCGAAGAGGAGGGAAAGTCCTGACATGTCACGTGATGCCACAGTTTGACACCCCTGTCATAAACCCTTGTTTGAGTCTTAGAGAACAGACCTTCAGATGGTACCCAAAAGCTGTCCAAGAAAACAATGCACATAAATTTTAGATATTTCAGAGGATGCTTTTATGGATATAAATCTACTACAGGAATATAAAAATTGATTAAATGTCTTGTGCAGTGTCTTTTTCTCCTAGTTTGGGAGAAAAGGTGATATTAGGCTTGTAAGTATATATAAATATGAGTATTAAATATTAAATTACAAAGGATATAGAAGAGAAACTGATGCTGAACCTACTTGAGCTGTCTGGCAAAAAAAGGCTCACAAAAGCTTATGAGTTTTAATAAAATGTGTTAGTTGGAAAAGGTACAGATTCCTGAGCTGAAAAAGTAGGTCAAGCTAGATAGCTACAGTCAGAGCTAGAGCAAAAAACAAATTACTGTATATCTAAAGTTATAAATTTAAAATACTCCACAGCCTTCTTAATTCTGTCACATTAGGCAGCTTTGGAGGAGGCTGTATGAAGTTTGAAACTATAGGTTGCAATATGTGCTTTAGATCTTTTCCAAGACTGCTATTTGCATTTCATCTATGGGAAAATTAACATAAAAATAAGTCAGAAGAAGAAAAAAACATATTCAGATCAATTGCAGGTAATTGACTTTATATACTACTGGTTCTTCTACTTAGTAATTGCATTTTCTCTTAGATGTTATATTAGTTCTATTACTGTGCTTATTATTATAATAGGCATGCATTCATACTCTATCCTTTGAAACTTCATGGCACAAATATTTGTTCTCTTACAGTGAACAATGTATGAGTTGCCTCTCTTTGGGAAAAAGTGTAATTGATTATATAGATTGGCCATGGTTATTCTTATTTCAAATAGTGCAGTGAGCTCATCATGACCAATATCATATGAATGATGGAAGCCCAAACATCTATCCTGTTACCCTATTTTCTAGAATGTTCCTTTGCTTTTTCTGTCTTAAATATACAGTTAATAAAGAAGGTTCTAATCTAGAAGTGTCTAAAAATGCACTAGGGTCAGAATATAAATTCACCATTTACAAATAGTGCAAACTTGTAACATTGTCACAGGCTTTGAAAAGTCTGGCGTATTGCATTAGCCATAATAAAACTTACAAGGAAACTGGGAAAACACACGTCTCTCTTGTAGGGCTCAGTACTCTTGTTCATAAAAAGTTATTACTTGAACTGGGTTTCTGTTGACAAACAAGAGTGGGAGGCACGAGACTTAATGGGCAATCAAGAAATCTTTGAATAGCCTAACCTTTTCTAGTAAATATACTTGTATTTTTGAAATGGAGATTTTTGAGATTCGAAAGATTTTGTAAGCGGCTTTGACTACTTGAGCTAATGTATGTGGAAGATGTATGCAATGATCTTCAATAGTGAATTTCAAAATTTAGCATCTGCTATCAGAGAACTTCTTAATTTCACCAAGATTTGGTTAATTATATGCTTTCTGATCATTTCATCTGGCTAGCTTTTGATGGTTCTCTAAAATTTTGGTGAGGTGAATGGTGAAATTAAGCCACCTTATTGATAAATATGACTGCTGAATGAGAACAAACAGAGTATTTCTTGGGACACTAACCATGTCTCCAGAACCATTTTTGACAGTGATCCATTCATGACTGTCATTGCTCACCATAACTCTGTAAGATGTTACCCAGTCACTCCTAGAAAAAAAACAGAGGATTGTTTTCTTAAATGATTATAAATGCATTTTATCTGCTTTCTAAAGAATATCAAAGCCCACCTTATTTTGCAGTGTGTTATATTCAGTTTGATGGGACAATTATAGTTATTTAATTGCTTGCTTCCTTAAGGATGCATCTATTTATATATCTGTTGGTAGCATTTATAAATCATCTGCTAGTTTTTTGGGGAAAAAATAGAACTACAAAATTAGCAGCATACAACACAAATGGAATGCATAATGCCCAGATTCTAATAAGTACAGTGGTACCTTAGTACTTATCATTAATTGGTTATGGGATACATGATGAATGCCAAAAATGATGAGTACCAAACAGATTTTTCCCATAAGGAATAATGTAGTGTGGCACAAAGCAGCCAACACCAACATTCTAGCTTGTGTGTGAAATACCAAACAAACAATGAGTACTGGAACAAAAGTTTTGCATCAAAATGTATTGAGCGCCAAATGTAATGAGCTTCAAAGCAAATTGAGTACCAAGCAGAGATGGTAGTCAGCAGGTTCTGACCAGTTCTGGAAAAATGGTAGTGGAAATTTTGAGTAGTTCAGAGAACCGGCAAATATCACCTCTGACTGGAGATTTTACAATATCCTTCTCCTGCCACGCCCACCAAGCCATGCCCACAGAACAGGTAGTAAAAAAATTTGAATCCCACCACTAGTACCAAGTAACCTTCTCTGTAGAGGAAATTGCACAAACTTCTTTGAGAATCACACGCCATTTCCTTGATTTAAATTGTCTTCTGAGTCTGTCATTAGCTATTGAGAAAATAGAACTAAATACAATCTATAGACTTATTTCATGTTTGTTTTATGTTTTCATATACTGTCTTTATCCCAGATATAAAGGTCAGGATCCAGGAAGTTAATTTAAGTCCTATTTGTACAAACACATTTTTATTCATAAAGAAATTACATTTTATCTGAAATTGAGAGTGCATCTTTTAACTGGGAGGAGGTTACTAACAACAGTGCGTGTGTGTGTGTGTGTGTGTGTGTGTGTGATATTTAGGTTTCTTCGGGTATTTTCCTGGCACACAAAATTAAAAACCCTGAAGATGGCAGATGAGATTCTGCTGAAACGTCGCTATAATAAAAACACAAATATTACGTGGGAAAATACCCGAAGAAACCTAAATATCACACATATAAATACCCGTGAAAACATAAGAAAACATATATATATATATATATATATATATATATATATATATATATATATATATATATATATATACTTTGTATTACAACACCTAGCTGAAGAGAGCTAACTAGCTCGAAATAGATCTATCCTAGTCTCCCTTATTTATTATTTAAAATTATCAGCTTAAAAACCTTACATACATGTAAACAAAAGGCAACGAAACAAATAGCTTTCTGTCAGTATGGTCTCTGGTGATGAGCCGAAAGACAGAAAAGAAAGCAGTATGCTTTCTCCCTTAATTGGGGCTTAACAGGGTGTTGTAATACAAAGTATATACTTATTCCCCTGCCTGAGCTGATAAGGAGAGAGCCAGTGGTGTAGTGGCAATTACAACTGCCTCACATGTAATACTTCCCTGGTTCGAATCCCAGTAAGGGTATGGCTAGCTGAAGAGAGCTAACTAGCTAGAAATAGATCTATCCTAGTCTCCCTTATTTATTATTTAAAATTATCAGCTTAAAAACCTTACACACACACACACACACACACACACACATATATATGTTTCCTGAGGTTTTCGGGGGTATTTGCATGTGGATCTTTGGTTCTTCGGGTTTTCTCCCATGTAGAATTGGAAGTATCTAGGCGACGTTTCGATGAAGTCTCATTCATCATCTTCAGGCTTGTGTCTTCGGCCTTGTGCTTCTCGGAATAATGTGAGCTTGCAGCTGCTTCTTCCTTTTAACTGTTAGTGGGGGTGTGACTTGATTGGGTGGGGGTTTGGCTGTGTTCTGATTGGCTGGGGGTGTGTTCTGTTCTGGTGGTGGTTTGGTTGTGCTCAGGTTAGTCTTAGTTGTTGAGGGATTTGAGCTGGTGAGCTGTGATCCTGTTGTTTGGCTTCGCGTTCGTGGTCGTGCCACATCTTCATGGTGGGCGTCAGTTCGCTTCATGTATGTGTTGGGGGGGTTTGAAGTAAGTAGTGATGCAGCTGCAGTGCGGCTTCTGGTTCGTGGTCGTGTCTCATCTTCTGTGTGAGTGTGAGTCTGCTTTTTATGTGGAAGTGTGGTGGTAGCTTCTTGTGTGGCCCTCGTGGGTGTGGGTCTGGTGTCCTTCTTCATGTTAGGTACTCGTTTGTTAATGAGAGCAGGTTTCCAAATGGCTGGTAGGTGGGAGGTGTCATCTCATTTATTCATGCTGGCATTTTTCTATCTCTATGGCTTCTCTGATTATTCTGTTGTTGAAGTGTTTGGTTTTGGCGATAGTTCTGATATTTTTAAAATCAATCTTATGTCCTGTGGCTTTGAGGTGTTGGACCAAGGAAGAGGTCAGTTCTTCTTTTTTGATTGAGTTCTTGTGTTCTTTAATGCGTGCATTTATTCTTCTGTTAGTTTGTCCAATGTATGTGGTAGGGCAGGAGGTGCACGGGATTTCGTATACTCCTTGGTTTTCTAACTCAATTTTGTCTTTAGGGTTTCTTAGGATGGTGGATATTTTTCTGTTTGTGCAGAATGCTGTTTTAATGTTGTGTTTTTGGAGGATCTTGCTGATTTTGTCTGTAGTGCCTTTTATATATGGGAGGAGGGCTTTGCTGTTTTCTTGTTCTCTGTCTTGGATTTTGGTTGGGGTTTCTTTTTGGATTAGATGAGTAATCTTCTTTCTTTGGAATCCATTGGCTGCTAGTACGTTAATGAGAGTGTGTAGTTCGGTTTTTATGTGTTGTTCGTTGGCTAAGCATTTTGTTCTGGAGATGAATGTCTCGGCTACGGAATTGATCTGTGCTGGGTGGTGGTGTGAGAGTGCATGTAGATAGTGGTTTGCATGTGTTTTCTTTGATAGATGGTGTGTCCTAGGGAGCCATTGGATTTTTTGTATACTAAGACTCTAGGAAGGGAAGTTGACTGTTAGCTTCTATTTCCATGGTGAATTGTATTTTGGGGTGTAGGCTGTTGACGTGTGTGAGGAAGTTGTTCAGTTTTTCTTTCCCGTATGGCCAGATTATGAAGGTGTCATCTATGTATCTGAGCCAGAGTTTGGGTTTGTGATCATATTTTTCTAGAGCTTGTGTTTCAAAGTGTTCCATGTCGAGGTTTGCGATGACAGGTGAGAGGGGTGATCCCATGGGTGCTCCTTCTATTTGTTTGTATTTTTGTCCATTGTAGGTGAAGTATGTATTGGATAGGCAGTGGTTGGTCAGATCTAGGATGTGCTTGGGGGGATTGTATTTGTTTTGGATGGCTGTCAAGGCTTCTTTTATAGGCACTTGGGTGAAGAGGGATATGACATCGAAGCTCACTAATAGGTCACTGGGTTGTAAGTTTTGTTTCTTTATGATCTCGATGAACTGGAATGAGTTTCTTACATGTGAGTTGATGGATTCTGCATAGGGCTGCAGTTGTTTGGTGAGAAATTTGGCTAGGTTTTGTAGAGGTGAGCTTATGGAGCTGACTATTGGTCCAAGTGGTATTCCTTCTTTGTGTATCTTGGGGAGACCATAAAGGTTAGGGCATCTGGATGATTTCTCTCTGGGTATGATTCTTTGTTGGATTTCTTCGCTGATGAGGGAGACTTTTACTTTGGATCTAGTGGTTTTTTCTAGGTAGGTGGCGGGGTCTGTGTTTAGGGGTTTGTATGTGGGGTCTTGGAGTAGGTTGGTTAACTTGGTTTGGTAGTTGAATGTGTTCATAACCACTGTCGCGTTGCCCTTGTCTGCTGGTAGAATTATTATGCTGGTGTCTTTTTTCAGGCTAAGTAGTGCAGTTTGTTCTTCTTTGGATAAGTTGCTTTTGGGTGGTTTGCTAGTGCAGAGGATGTTGATGATTTCGAGTCTGATTCTGTTTGCATCATCAGGGTTGGCTTTGGTCAGGCTGGTTTCAACTCCGCATATGATGGTTTCTGTGGGGATGTGTTTGGGAACGGCAACAAAGTTGAATCCTTTCGAAAGGACATTGGTTTCGGCTTCGCTGAGGATCTTGTCTGAGATGTTGTGCACTGTTTGTTTCATGTGTGGCTGTGAGGGGGGAGGAGTTCTGGCATTGTTATAGTTTTCTGAGTTTGTTGGTGTGTGTGTCTGTCTTGAGGGGGGTCTGTGTTTCGGCTCTCCAGACAGCGAGTTGTTTGGTTTTGTCCCAAAGTGAAGGGTGAATCTTGTTGCTGAGTCAGAGGTGAAGTGTGAGGAGATCTTTGTTGATTTGGTCTAGGAGGAATCTTTTTGTGTGAAGGGCCAATTCTGTTCTTTTTAGAATGCGTTTGATGGCTGCTGTGTTGGTGTGGAATTTCAATTGGAAGCTTATGGGGATTAAATTTTGATCTCGGCAGTTGCATAGGAATGCGAGGTCACATAAAATGGAAGCTCTTTGGACTTCAGGTTTTTCGTAAATCCTGGTCAGATAGTGGGTTTCCTCCCCGTAGAGGTGCAATATTCATTTTCTGAGGTTTTCGCGGGTATTTGTATGTGGATCTTTGGTTCTTTGGATTTTCTCCCACGTAGAATTGGAAGTATCTAGGCGACATTTCATTCTCATTCATCATCTTCAGGCTTGTGTCTTCAGCCTTGTGCTTCTTGGAGTAATTTGAGTTTGCAGCTGCTTCTTCCTTTTAACTGCTAGTGGGGGTGTGACTTGATTGGGTGGGGGCTTGGCTGTGTTCTGGTTGGGTGGGGGTGTGTTCTGATTGGTTGGAGGTTTGGCTGTGTTCTGATTGGTTAGGGGGTTGACTGTGTTCTGATTGGCTGGAGGTGTGTTCTGTTCTGGTGGCAGTTTGGTTGTGCTCAGGTTAGTCTTAGTTGCTGGGGGATTTGAGCTGGTGAGCTGTGATCCTGTTGTTTGGCTTCGCGTTCGTGGTCATGCCACATCTTCATGGTGGGCATCAGTTCACTTCATGTATGGTTTGGGGGGGGGTTGAAGTAAGTAGTGATGCAGCTGCGGTGCAGCTTCTGGTTCGTGGTCGTGTCTCATCTTCTGTGTGAGTGTGAGTCTGCTTTTTACATATATATGTAATTTTACATATATATGTAACATTTTATATATATATATATATATATATATATATATATATATATATATATATATATATATATATATATTGTATATATTGTATATATTTCAAAGGTAGATATGCCACCTCTTTTTTGCCTGATGTTATACTTTGCATATTATACATGAAATGCATTAAACAGAAAAAAATCACATTGTATTATTGCGATCGTGGTATCTCGTCTGTTGGGTAAATAAATTAAGGCTAATTTTAAAACGAACTATGAACCTTTGACCACAGAAAATAATATTGTTCATTCTTCCCACTTCATTAATAAAGTGCTACTTTATAAGCAGTAAAAAAGTACATATTGATAATCCAAGATTGTACATTCAGAGGTTTTTTCCTCCACAACATGAGTCATCTTTAATAACCCTCACTCAAGCGCAATACGGTTATAAAGGTCAATATTATTTTTCCCCCATAATTCAGAAGCTCAGTCACCTCCTTAAATCATAGTGATTTTTATAACACCACATTCAATATCAAATAAAAATGGAATACTAACTGGACAGGCCTTCCATGGTTCAATTTTCCAATTCATTGGAACTGGAGTTGGGTTTTTTGGAACTACTCACATTATGTTATTGTAAACAATATTTTTAAGATTTTAAGAACCTTTGCTACTGATTCAAAAGTACATAATATTCCATCTCCTAGTTTCAAATTCTCATTCTAGAAAATGGCTAGAGATTCACCTGATAATAACTATTGATTATTTTTATAAGGTTATTTCCCCTCTACTATTACCGGTATAATAATTTGACATTTCCCTCTTCTTAATCAACATTTAATAAAATAATAGAACAATAGGCCCAAATATTATTCTATTATTATTAATAGATGCTATGTTTTGGAACAAAAAAAAAATTGTGAATTTGTATTTAAAACGAATGCCTGTCATATAGATATTTAATCGTCATGCAATATTTTAATGACAATAGCCAATATCCTTAAACCTTTTATTCATCTCCTATTTGTGCAAAATTTCCAAAGAAAGGACTGCATGAAATTATTAGTTCAAGGGAAAAAAAAGATTGATTTATCAGATCTTTCAATATAAATTTAAAAAGCCACTAGCGATTCCAAAATTTCAAAGAAAATCAGTGAAAAGTTATTCCTCCATTTTACAATATTGGAAATTATTGTCCTACCTAATCTTACAAAGATAAGACCTTTCTTTGACAATAATTTTGTTAAAATTTTTAATTAAATGTAAAAGATAATTCTAAAAACATAAAAGTTCAAAAAAATAAAAAAATAGAATAACTCTTGACCTGCACAAAGCAACTTTCTATTCTCATTATAACAAACAATTTCTTCATTTCTTAATTTAAAAAATTAAAACTTTTCATCGCATAACACATCTCTTAACCACATGCAAATAGAAAAACCATTTTCTCCAATCAATCGTCAGCTAAAAGTTGCAACACAGCTCTAAAAAAAGAACATGAATAAACATCTAGTTAAAACTCAATGTTCCACATCTCAACTTTTAGTTGTAAAGGAAACCCCAATTTAAAAGGTAAAATGTGATCCGAATATGCTACTATAAACACTCCCCTCCAAAAGATTAACATTGCAAAGTAAGGCCACTACAAAGATATTACTTAAAAGGTGATATTATAGATTTCACCAGTTTGGTACCACTAGATATCTGGACTACATAGCCTTTCCTTCCTCTATAACCATTCCTGCTGAAAATAGTGGGATAAATACCTTTATCAAAAATAGGAAAGGGTACAATATTACAGCCAGCAATATTAGAGAAGAGGAAATTAGCAGGTGAACCCAGTCCAAAATCCAAGGAAAGCAAAATCTAACTATGAGATATGAAACGGAGAAAAAAATATTAAAAGAAAAAGAAAGAGTTGAAACCAAATCTGCCGTCCCAAATAGTTTATATATTACCCATTAGAAAAAATATTTATCTATATTTTCTATTTCTAGACCTTGCATCTTCTTAATCTTCCTAATTAGCTAAATTGGAAGTTTTAATTAATTAAAAGCAGAACATGGAAATTAATTAACCTCCTAAAATCTATGAAAATTGTGCAGTAAATAAATCCCATAAATAAAAAAAATATTTGGACTTTTATTTGGATGGCTATAAGTCAGCTGTAAGGTACGGTTAGATAGGTTTTTGGCCATGACTACATAATGAAGCTCTAGCCATTGGGCACCATGCTTTTTCTACCTGTGTGTATATATAAATATGACTACAGGTAGTCTTCGATGTATGATCACAATTGAGACCCAAATTAATGTTGTTAAATGAGACATTTGTTTGGTGAATTTTGCCCCATTTTACAATGTTTTTACTCACAGTTGTTAAGAAAATCATTGCAGTTGTTAAATTAGTAACACAGTTGTTAAGTGAATCTGGTTTCTCCATTGACTTTGCTTATCAGAAGGTCACACAGCTTTTGTTGCTTGGCAACAGTTTCATATTTATGATGGTTGCAGTGTCTTGGGTAATGTGAACCCCAGGGCACTGCAACCATCATAAATATGAACCTGTTGCCAAGCATCTGAATTTTGATCATGTGACCATAGAGATGCTGCAACAATCATAAAATGGGCCTGTCATGCCCCCGTCAGAGTCTGAATCTGTGGGGGATGATGAGCTGAAACAGGAGCCGACAGAGATCGAGAGGTTGGCTCTCTTGGCTTTGGAGGAAACTGGGGAAGGGCAGAGCCAGTCCAGGAAGAGCTTCTCAGGATTAGAAAGGCTTGTAGACAGGGAGGAGCAAGAGAGACAGAGCTCAGGTGACAAGCAAGTATCTTAGACAACCCATCAAGTAGGAGATATAGAAGCATAGCCAGCCGGACCAACAGGCTGAAGAACAGTTTCTACCCGTGGGCTGTCAGACTTCTGAATGGAAAATAACTTCATGTCAACTTAACATGATAGACTTGCAACAAGGTCATATAGTGTAATAAGATTGGGACTGGGTTAGGAACTTCTATCCTCACTGTGAGTTGTGTTGGGGGAGAGTGCATTAAGGGAGACTCAGCCAATCTCATTGTACACATGTTGTTCTCTGACAATAAAGGTAATAATAATAAATAATAATAACAGAGCACGGAGAGAAGAGAGAAGGCAAGATCAACGCAGACTGAGCCGGTTATGAGGAAAGAGAGTGCCCCTTTCACAAGGCACACCTGGGGACTGACATATAAGGAGGTGCTGGTGGGAGGGGTATTTTTCAGGAATGAGCATTGAATCTGTGGAGCTTCATGTGCATTTGCTGATGCCTGGAGATTACTGTGCTCTGTCTTGTGGGGCTTGCCCGGTTTGCCTGCTTGACTGAACTTTTTGCTCTGGCTACTATTTGCATAACCTGGCTTGCTGGACTGCTGGTCCTGGTTACCTTTTGCTAACCTGGCTTTCTGGAGTACTCGCAGCCAGAGGCATGTGAGAGCATGTGAGAGCTTTGCTCCAGGACACTGTAAACATAGGGATGTTTGGGGGCAAAGTTGGAGCAATAAAGGAGAATTAGACCTGTTCCCTGGCTGTGTTACTTTTCTGCCACACCTCAGGTCATCACAGGTCCTAAGTCACTTTTTTTCAGTGCTGTTGTAACTTTTAACCATCACTAAATGAACTGTTGTAAGTCAAGGACTACCTGTATATCCTTCCTTTTGTATGTTTTAAAATGTTGAGTACAGGAGTGGGATGCTACCGGTTGTGCCGGCTCTATAGAACCGTAGCTCTGAAGAGCAGCAGACACCGAACCGGTTTTGTGTTTGCTACTGTTTGGCCCACCCAGGCTCTTATTTCCCGCTTCTTTTCCTTTATTTCCTGCTTCTTCAACCTTAGCTGCTTTATGCGGCATAGACGTAGTTACCGAACCGGTAGTAACACCGGTTGAATTCCACCCACTAAAAATTTCCCCTATCCTCTAGTTTTTGCAAATTTGTGGATTCAGTGTGTTACATTTAAAGATATTTAAAAAGAACATTCACTAAATTCAAAAAGGTCCTTAAAATATCTGGTATTTAAATAATAAACAATATACTTGGAAATAATCCCACATATCTTCAAAACTGGTCTCTCAGATGCAATACTAGATATATTTTTCTCATTTATGAATATGCAAAAATACAGAAGAAAAAAAATCATTATATGCATAAAAGTAATGAATTCATTATCGAGGTTATTTTTAAGTGCTTGAACATAGAGTCCAAATTTGCAAAAAAAAGCAGTCCTGTCATAATTATCATTTTGTTCATCCTAGATTAAATAATTTCTTAGAAAAGTTGGAAAATCTAAAAGGAAAACATGTTTAAATTATGTATAACTAATTTATGAGGTAATTTCAAACACAGTTTGATAAAGTATCATGATTTAAATAATGTTTCCTTTTGAAAGCATTACTATTTCTTCTTTGTTAGATAATTTTGCTGTACAGGAGTAAGAATTACGGAAGCGTAAGTTTATGCGGACCAAAGCTGTTATAAAAGAGATCCCACAGGATAAAACACATCCACAAAAGAGACTTAAAACAAGATGGATTGGTGACATCAGCAAGTTTTGTGGGCTCAATTGGCAAAAGAAAGCTCAGGACCATATTGGTTGGAAAAGGATAGACAATGGCTAAAATGATGAAGGATGATAATACATTTATGTATTGGGGTATGTAATATCTTTTTGTAGGAAACATAATGTACAACCATCAAAACATTTCCTTCTTGCCCTGTCACTTATATTGTATTTGTACAATGACATACTACACAGAGATCTAAAAATGGTCTGGTCAAGTCGTGATCTCCAAAGGTAATCAATTCTGGCATAAGACCTGATCTGGAATATGTTTTGGCAAAAGCAGGGAAGTTTTTTTCCCCTGCAGTCTGTTTAAATTTGAATTACTGAATTATTGTTTATCATTTGGGTTGTGAATCTCCTTGAGGTATAAAATTATAGTGATATATAGAAGTATACAAGTACTGGGGGGAAAATAAAAAGACTCTAGCATCAATAAAATATTTAAAAATAGTGCTGCACTATCTTGGCTAAAAAAAATAAATCCAGATAGTCACTAAATAGTGTAAAAATCCTCTATATTCAATGGTAAAAAAAGTAAGGCTCTACATTTAGGCAAAAAAAATCCAATGCACAGGTACAGTATAACTGGTGCCTCGTTCAATAATAGTAAGGCCACACTTGGAATACTGCATACAGTTTTGGTCACCACAATGTAAAAAAAGATGTTTAGACTCTAGAAAGAGTACAAAGAGAAGAGCAACAAAGATGATTAGGGGACTGGAAGCTAAAACATTTAAAGAATGGTTGTTGGAATTGGGTACGTCTAATTTAATGAAAAGAAGGACTAGGGGACATGATAGCAGCCTTCCAATATTTGAGGAGCTGCCACAAAGCACCTGAGGGCAGGACAAGAAGCAATGGATAGAAACTAATCAAGGAGAGAAATAACCTAGAACTAAGAAGAAATTTCCTGACAGTTAGAACAATTAAGCTGTTGTAGTCCACCAGAAGCCTGCAGAGCTGGCAGCAGAGTCGGACAGTGGGGGGGAACATGGACCAGTCCTGGAGTCTGGAGAGGACTCGGATGAGGGATCTCTGTTCAACAGAGAGATGGGGCCAGGGCCATCTGAGAGTTATGTGCTAACTCCGGAGCCTCCAGAATCTGACATCACGAGGCAGAGGTAAAGGAGGAGGCTGTTCCCAGTGCACGCTTGCTCAGAGCTGCTAGAAGGCAAGAACAGTTAAGACAAAAGGGGTGACTTGGGAGTAAGGCTTGGAGATGATTGGCCCCTCTCAAAAGACATGAAGGAGGAGCAAAGGGACAGGAGCCTTTGCAGGAAGCAACTTTATTCATGCTGATTGGTTTAAACTCTAAAGCTCCGTGTTGACTTTGTGCTCCGTTTGGCCTTGTACAGCTAATTGGCAATTTATTCATTGGCAGCATTTCAAGGGAGATAAAAGTGCTGCCTTATCCCAAAAAGACTGTGGCAGACTTCTGTTGGACTATTTACAAACTGTTTGGGACACATTAAGGGCTGTGAATGAATATAGTTCACAGCCTTTGAAATAATAAGGGGTTTTTTGGGACTAAACATGTGATTGCTACTGTCTCAGGAAGCCTTGGTTAGAAAATAATCAGTGGAACAACTTGCCTCCAGAAATAATCAATGCTCCAACACTGGAAATTTTTAAGAAGAGATTGGACAACCATGTGTCTGAAAAGGTATAGGGTTTCCCGCCTGAACAGGGGGTTGGACTAGAAGACCCCCAAGATCCCTTCCAACTCTGTCCTATTCTATTCTATTCTATTCTATTCTATTCTATTCTATTCTATTCTTATTCCATTCTATATCAGACCTAGGCAGTTTCTCATATTGCCCCTTGGGAAAATGAATTGCCCATCCCGATCTATATCAATGTGTGTTTAGCTAATGGTCATTTGGATTTTTGTGGTTCAGGTAAGATAATTCTAATAAAAAGCTGTCCCAGAATCAGGGCGTAGGTCCTGAGAATCCTGTGCACATTTTTAAGTTAGCCACATTAAGCCATTAGCTTTCGAGCACAGATTATTGCAATGCAAAGAACAGCCACAGAAATGGAAAATAGCCCTTCATATTGTTATTAATCCTTGTCATCTTTTATATTCTCCTTTTGTTACCTTGTGATTTATCACTTTATTGTTTGTATGTACACTGTGTTGTGGTCCATCGACAACCTGTGGAGATGGCAGCAGAGTCCGACAGTGGGGAGGAATATGGGCCAAGATGGGCCAGGACTTGGATGAGGGTCCTGCATCTGATACAGAGATGGGGCCAGGGCCATCTGGGAGTTATGTGTTGACTCCGGAGCCTCCAGAATCTGACAGCAGTGAGGCAGAGGAACAAGGGGAACCTATTCCCAATACACATGTGTGCAGAGTGGCCAGAAGCAAGAAAGTTAAAGTTAAAGACAAAAGAGGCAACTCAGGAGTAAGGCTTGGAGGTGATTGGCCCTCCCATAAGACATAAAGGAGGAGCAAAAGGACAAGAATCTTTGCAGGAAGCAACTTTGTTCATACTGGTCAATTTGAAACCTGAAGCTCGATGTTGAATTTGTATTCTGTTTTGTCCCCATATAACTAATTGGACATTTAGTCATTGGCAGCATTTCAAAGATGATAAAGGTGCGTGGTTATCAGCCTTATCCTGAAGGACTTTGGCAGACTTCCATGGGACTATTTACAAACTGTTTCAGACTCATTATGGGCTGTGAATGATTAAAATTCACAGCTGTTGAAATAAAGAAAAAAAGATTTGGGGACTAACGTGTTTGTTAGTTTCTCCCTAAGCCTTGGTCAGAACACACTGAGAGCTTATGCACCAAGACAAATTCTTTGTGTGTCCAATCACACTTGGCCAATAAAGAATATTCTATTCTATATAGTCTATTCTATAAATAACATGGCTGAAGAAAATTCTGTTTCAAATAAAGAAATGAACTCCACTTGTCTCTTTGAGTCTACCTTATGTCATCCTGTCCTACAAAAATGTGCAGTGATTCATACATGTTTAGAGCAATGATACATTTGGATGTGACTATAAATAGGATTGGCAGCCAAATTAACTGATCATGCTTTTATTCAGTGAAATAGGCACCTTGTGCTCTTGTATATGCAATTCTGTGTTTTCGTGACTGAATTGTACACTGTTTCAAAGACTAGGTTAATGATTCTATTTCTCCTTTCCCCCTCTTTTCCTTCTCCAGTAAATTCAAAGAAATTGAACCAAATTCACAACTAAGAATATATGTGGGGTACAGCCTTTCCTAATTGCAGAAAAAAAGGATTTGTCTCCGGTGCAAAGAAAAAAAAAAGATAATTGTTACAACAGAGGGTGACTGTGATTGCTTATGTATTTATTTTAGATGACATTTCAGGCATCTATAGGATCTTACTGCCTTCATCAACATGACAAATACAAGCTGCTCCATTGGAATATAAGCCCCACCTCCTTTGTTGTGTACATGCAATATCACAACCTAATGCTTCTTTTACCATTGGGCCTCTATTTGCTTCTCACGACACTGCTGGATAAACAGGTTACTCCTCAACTTACAACCATTCATTTAGTGACTGTTCAAAATTACAACAGCACTTTAAAAAGTGAGTTAGGATCATTTTCCACACTTATTACCATTGCAGCATCATCATAGTCATGAAATCAAAATTCAGATGCTTGGTAACTGATTCATATTTACGACAATTGCAGGGTTCAATGGTCCTGTGATCAATGGGGAAGCCAGATTCACTTAACAGTCATGCTAGCAACATAGCAGCTGCAATGATTCATTGAACAACTGGGGCAAGAAAGTTCATAAAATGGGTAAAAATTCAGTTAAAACTTTCTTGCTTAGCAACAGAAATCTGGGTTTCAATTGTGGTCATAAGTCAAGGATTACCTGTGTCCAGGGATGGGATTCAAATTTTTTAATAACTGGTTCTGTGGGCGTGGCTTAGTTGGTGGGCATGGCTTGGTGGTCATATGACTGGCTGGGTGTGGCCAACTCAACATCACTCACATCAAGGCACGCATCTCCTCACTTGGCCTCTCGTGACTGTGGAGATGCTGCAACAGTTGTAAGTATGAGGGGAAAAAAACTCCAGAGAAGTTCCTGAGACAAGAAGTCTAGTCCTGCCAAGAATGTAATAAGGGTTAACAGAGAGTCAGTTTCTGTAAGCAACACCAGAATGTTTCCTGCCTGCCTTCCTTACAGAATTAGGCCAGTAATTTCTTCTAACAACCGGTTCTCCGAACTGCTTAGAATGTTAACAATTGGTTCTAGTGAATAGGTGTGAACCCGTAGAATCCCACCCCTGCCTGTGTCTGAAAATACATTATAATCCAATTTCTCCTCTCCACATGCATTCAAAATAGCTTCTGGATATTTTGAACATCTGTGTTTGAAAATTTTGAGTGTGATACTGCAATTTCCAGAGATGACAATAGTTCTGTAGCTTAGGTAAGTTTGCAAGTCTAACTCTAAGAATATGTCACAAAAATGCAGGTCAATTTGTCTGACAGGTTTTATGCCCTTTCCCATTATTCATTGGGAAATATATGAAAAATGTGGCCCTTGAAGATGGCATTTTTAATTGTTGTAAAAATCCAATTTTGCAATCAGATAACCCATAACAAACATAGCCAGAAAAAAACAAGTTTTCCCCTGAGTTCTAAGTTTTCTAAAGCTTACAGCAAAGAAACCATTTAATCTAATCATAATTAGACCCATTTTAGACTTTTCTAACAGTTTAATTTGGTAAGTTGTCTACTGTGCATAGACAGATGACAAGGGAAAAGAATGCCAGCATTTAAATAAACGTGTGCCTGTGAAATTTGTCATCGTAGCAATTGTGGTTTTTTTTTTTTTAATGGTGTTCAAACACTTGACCTTTTTATGAGAAAATCACCATATGTAGCCCAGCATGGAAGTTTATTTCAGGGTTCTATTGCAAGTCTTGAACATTTGCAGCCTGTTAAAGAAGGACTAAAAAGTCTAAAAGCGACACAAAATACCTTATTGTCTCTTTTAAAAGCAGAACTGACTCAAAAAAATCTATTCACTTCTTTCAGAGATGCTAAATCCAGTGCCATCTAGTGAAAAAAAAATGATAGTATTCACATGATTGACCGAATGAGGTTCTTCCACCATGCACTATGATGCAGTCAAAAAGGAAGCAAAGTAGGGAGGATTGAAATAAGGCCTTGGATCCAAAGTCACCCAATGACCTTCCTGAAAATGGATTTGAATCTGAGTTTATTTATTTATTTATTTATTTTATTTTTATACCGCCCCCTCTCCCAAAAAGGGACTCGGGGCAGTGTACAGCCTACTAAAAATAGAATATATACAATTAAAAATGAATTAAATAATATAAATCCTGCTGAATTCCTTCAAATATAAAACTCCAAGGTTTAAAATTCCAGGATTAGATTAAAAAATTAAAATTTAAAAATTTAAAAACCGAATTAACATTAAAACCCCATACACTGTTTCCCCCACCCTCAACCAACATCTAAACCACAGCCCTTCTTGAATGAAGTACAAGTAGTCCTTGCGATGACCCGGCACAGAGATAACACAAGCAGCTGGCAATTCAGACTGCCCCTTTATTGCTCCAAATTTTCCCAAATGCTTCCATGTTTCTGGCAAGTCCCAGAGCAAAGTGATCACACACACACACACACACACACACACACACACACACACACATCAAGTAGCCTCTGGCTGCAACTAGCTCAGCACAGTGCTGTGAACACTATGGCTTCATAGCAAGAAATCCAGCAGGGAAAGTTGAAGAGTCCAGGAAGAAAGGAGTATGGAAAGTAATCTAGAAATCCAGAAAGAATGCAAGGAATCCAGGAAAGTTCAAAAGTTAGCATTCAACACTCCAGGAATTCTGTGTGTTGTTCCCAACAAATGCCCTTCCCCCACAGCATGGGGGACATTAAGTCTCAGTCGCCAGGTGTACCTTGTGAAGAGGGGCAGGGCGCTCTCTTCCTGAGTAATCAGCTCAGTCTGCACTGTTCTTGCCTTCTCTCCACTCTCCATGCTCAAGGATCAGGAGGGGTGGTCCTTGCTCATCACCTGAGCTCTGTCTCTCATGTTCATTGCTTATTTCTTGGTCATCTTGCCCCTGTTCCTCTCTGCCTACAAGCCATCCTAATCCTGAAAGGCCTTGGCCTGACTGGCCCTGCTCCTCCCCATTTTCCTCCAAAGCCAACAAAACTGCCCCCTCAATCTCTATCAGCTCCAGTTCCAGCTTCTCTTCCCCCCGCAGATTCAGGCTCCGATGGGGGCATGATAGTCCTTGTCTTACAACAGTTAATTTAGTGAACTTCAAAGTTACAATGGCACTGAAAAAAGTGATTTTATGATGATTTTTCACCTTTATGACACTTGCTGCATCCCCATGGTCATGTGATTTACATTCGGATGCTTGACAGCTGCTTCACATTGATGATGGTTGCAGGGTCCCAGGGTCACATGATCACCTTTTGTGACCTTCTGAAAAGCCAAGTCAATGGGGAAGCCAAATTCACAATAACGGCATTCTTGATTTAACAACTGCAGTGATTCCCTTAACAACTGAGGCAAGAAAGGTTGTGAAGTGGGGCAAAACTCACTTAACAATTTTTTTCATTAAACAACATACATTTTGTGCTCAATTGCAGTCATAAGTCAAGGACTATGTGTAATATGTTTTGTTTCACTTGTCCATCACGGTTCTACATAGTTTTATAAAGACAGCTCTTCGTTTCATTGCCTTTTAGTGGATTGTTTCATACAGTTACTATTTAAAAGCAATCTTGATTTCATCTAGTATGGTATCTAATCACCTTCAGGTCTGAGGTAAGAAGATGGCACCAGGAAGTTGAAAGAGAGATTCACTTCAATCCTTATTGTGTTTACTAGAGGTATATTGGATTTATGTCAGTACCAACAATTTGCTCTTGACCCCTTCAGAATAAAATTCCAGCTATAAAAGAGTTTTGGCCACTATTGATTTCTCTTAGCAGTTTTCTGGAACCCCACACTCCCTTTTGTATTTCAATGTATGCCATTTAAAAAGGCTGTAACAAAAGCCTATAGGCGAAAAATAAACATAATCACACAATCACTGTGACCCAGATACACACCCAAAGCATTCCTTTCTCACTCTCTGGGGTGGGCAACATATTTTCAGATTGCTTCAGAAAGAAAAATTGACTACTACTCCTATGATGATATTTAGTTCTATATTTATGTTGCCTCCATATTTGCAAGATAGTGTTAAAAATGCTGCTTTGTATCTTTGGCCGTTTATGGGTCTGCAAAAGCAATGAAGAATAAAGCACTCTGTGCTTTTTTTCTTGCCAGATGATTAGACATGGACTGTGTCTATCATGCTGCTAAATCTGAAGCTACATACAATTCTATCCATTGCTACTTTTATCACACTGCTCTCTGTTTTTTGTTCTTCTGAATGGGACTGCTTTGTTGTACCCCAAACTTTGCTGGTAAAATCTAGTGTCTATCTGGCTGTCAACCTTTCCTGCCAGGAATTATGTACTTTTAATTAACGTTGCAACAGCCTAACATTTAATGTGGGAAGCTTTCGATCGCTGCTTTGCCTAGTGCTGAAAAGTCTATTTTGAATTTTCAGTGATCAAATGAGATAACACAATGTGAGGCATCATTTTATCAGACATAAAAGCGTTGGAATGGAGCCTCACTATTATTAAAAGGAGACTATGACAGCTGACAGTTTAACAGAGTTTAAATGTGGGATTTTAACTGACATTGTATATCTGCCATTAAGATATATGTGCTGCTGCTGAGACATAGGCACTCTGAATAAATCATAATGAAATTTACTAGGATCAGCGCATAATATATGAAATGGTTGCTTAGAAAGATTTAATACCTAGCACAAAGGTTGATGCATTGGAATCTACCTTTCTTTTCTTAATGAAATACAGTAACCTAAAATAATAGAGTTGGAAGGGACCTTGGAGATCTTCTAGTCCAACTTCTTGCTCAAGCAGGAGACCCTATCTCATTTCAGACAAATGGTTGCCCAGTCTTTCGTTGAAAGCCTCCAATGATAGAGCACCCACAACTTCTGAAGGCAAACTGTTCCATTGGTTGATTGCTCTAACCATTGTTAATTTTCTCCTTAGTTGTAGATTGCTTTTCCTCCTTGATCAGTTTCCATCCATTGTTTCTTATCTTGCCTTTTGGTGATTGGGAAATTAGTTTGACCAAAGCACCAAAAGTCAAGACAAGAAACAACGGGTTTTTTTTTTTTAAGTATCAGAATGCTCAAAGTTTTGTTTATAGAAAGGAATAAATTACCAATAGAATTATATTCATGATGCTCGAGTAGGCTGCCTTAATTATAATATATCTAATCTCAGTACATAAGCATTTGTGAAACTCTGCTGCTAATATTGAATTTGAAATTAAGCAGCATCAGCATCAAACTGGAGAATATTCCCAAAACATGAATCCCTGTTTTACCCTAACAACAAATAAATAGCCACCTTATCCTCAAGAGCACATTACCCAAACACAGGCTATGAAAAGAATGGTAAAAAATCCCATCCAAACTAGAACTGAGATAGGAAAATTGCCTACTGAAGTCACAGTTCAATAACAAGACCAAGATATGTTGATTAGATCTTCCACATTTATTTCAGAAATATTGAAATAAAGATACATTAGATGTGGTTTACAACAGAGTTAAGCTATTCCCTCTCCCCTGCGCTGATAATGACCTATTAGATTCCCTTGTACTCAAATTAATGTTACAAATATGTAGGGATATGTTGTTTTGAAATGCAGAATTCTTCGCAGAAAATTATCAAGAACATATCCTTTTCTTCTGAACGTTCTCAAGGTCAAACAAATGGCTAACCATGATTGTGGAGAAAATTGATAAAAAAGGATCAAGATTTAATTTAGCAAAGTAAAATTCCATTGAAATAATTGGACGAGAAGAATTAGTCCTAATGAAACTGCCTTTCAACAGTACCCACTACATGGGCCAATGTGGCTAATTCCAAACTTGACTATGTTTTAAAAGTATTGTAGTTTTACAGTTATTTGTATTATAAAACTTCTGCTGAAACATCTGGGTTTTGCTTAGAAAAAGCATGCTTGCATACGATATGTTATGTGATATATTTACTTACAGCCAAAGAGAATTTCTTCCCTGTGTAATAACTCCTGTGAACTTTGTTAGCCTGCGAGCATCTACTTCAATCCATTGGTAGGGATCGTTCCGTCCTGCACACCATGCACCATCATAAAAATCATTCTCATTAATACCTGCCTGAAGAGAAGGCAAAGCTCTCTTTAGAAATCTGAATAGATGCCTTTTGAAAAGAAGTAAGTTCAGAGATAAAAATAAGCTCAAGTAAAGTTATAGCGCAGTCTAGCCTCCATTTTTCCCCCCATGGCTGGTGGTCAGAGATGCTTGTTTATTGACCCTTAGAAGCCCTAAACCTGGATCTGTATCAAAGCACTGGTCAAGGCTGAAGTCTGTAACAGGAACAGATGGTTAAACAGAAGGCAGGATTGAACCGCAAAGCAAAAACTCAGAAACAAAAGGCAAAAAAGTTCCATCAGAAAAGGATTGCATGAGGTTAAGTTTCATCTCTGAACATCTGAAAGGAAAAAGGAGATCCTTTAAATGTCTTTTGTTACCTTGCATATAATTATTCCTTTAACCTGATGGAAGTTTCTGGCTTTTTTTTAATTAAAAGATTTTGATCTATAGATCTTTCTGGGCTTTTTTTTTAATTAGAATATTTTGCTGCAGATCACTCATCATGCAGCATAGGAGCATGTCTTTCATGGTAATCAAAACAAGATGTTATATTTATAATTCTCTTAGAGTGCATAGTAGCCTTGAGTTTCATCCTTTCCATCATTTTCAGAGCTTTCTTACAATCTGTTCCGATAAATAACTTACCATACAAGATAAAAACTAACCTATTTCTTAGCATGGCACTGAGAATGGCTTTAAAACTGCAATGCCACATTTTCCTATGAATCCTGGAACATCTGCAGCTGCAGATGCAAGAAACTGCTCTACTTAGAATGGACTCAATCTCCGGTAGCACACAAATATAATTATTTCAGAAAGTTCTAAGTGGTTCATTAAAGGACTTGACATTGGGTTTTCCAGGTGCTCCAAACTTCTAATCAAGCCAGATGTTTTGCTCCAGAAACGCTCTGCATAATTGAACATTTCTTGTTATGAGCATCTATACAATCAGTACCAAAGAATTAAGAAAGTGCATTTTAATGCCAGCCTTTCTGATCAGCATCAAACTAAAGAGTGGTTTCTCTACCCTTTTAAGAAAATTTGGGGGGAGGGATTCATTCCATGCATCTGACAAAGAAGCAACTTATGAGTTGATGGTTGCTTGTAACATAATATTTGTAGAAGGGTATTCAACATGCAGGAAGTCTCTCAAGCTTAGATCAACGTTGTTCCTCCATATCTACATGATAATGAGGGATTTGTAGGGATATTGTGACAGTAATCCAATTAACAATTGTATCTGTTCCAGAAGAAATTATTCCAAGAAAGAGTTATATTGTTTCCTCTAGAGCTGCAGGATAAGTATGATCCCATTGCCAACAATCATGCTTTGGAGTAAACTAATTAATTGCCTTACATTTCTATACTGCCAGCTCCCTAAGAACTTGAAGTGATTTTTCAAGACAGCTAAATATACAACATTTGAACAAATAATGGGGTAAAGGAGAACTTGTGGGAGCAAAGGGTTAAGGTTTCTATATTGCTGCATTTACTATTAAGCAACATAGCATCATTTTCTTTTGTTTGTTGGAACAAAGATTCATCTGGTTCAGTTCCAAGAGGGGAGAAAGATACTGGAAACATGAAGGCTGATTGGAAAGATGGTTTAATGAAGCAGAACCAACAAGTGCATGGTCCTGGTGCAGCTGATCACATGGAGTTGAGAGAGAGAGTTATTTATACCTCTCTTGGGCTTTGAACTTGAGCTTCCTGTTCCTGTGCAAGAAAATGTATTCTATGTGCTGCTTTCAGATTCCCATGGGGCTATGCAGGGTCATGTTCGTCTGAATCAAGTTTGGTTGAACCTTGGACTGATGCAATGTCCTTAGATTTTGCAATGCAGTGAGCCCCGCTGCTAGATAATCCTATAATGTCCTGGAGGGTCATGTCTTAATCCTATCACCCTGGAGCTGAAGGTCTTTTGTCGTGTCCTATCTGGATGGCTGGTGGCCCAGTTCTGCTAGTTCTATTGACAAAGGTAGGAGCTGCTTTCCAAGAGCATGTTTCTCTTTTAGGGAAATACAATATTCTTCCTTTTTTAATATTTCCCAAAAGATTTCATTCTTCTAGGAGAAGGGTGAGTGCTAACTTTATACAGTTTAAAATGGTATTACTTCTTACAGTGGTTAAAAAATGAAAGGCATTTACCAGTGGCTTTTCAAAAGATTCATACCCTCTATATATTTTTTAAAAAAAGAAAGATAATCTTACCTGTATATTTAACCGTGCTCTGTGAGCTCCCAGGCCATATCGCTTCACTGTAGAAGCATGAAGCTGAAAATCAGTAATTTTTAAAGTTTCAAGACCCAAGGGAGGACAGCCTGAAAAGCAAATATTTAAGTGTTAAGTGAGAAAGCAGTCAACAAAGCATATGCACCTTTGCCAATGCTGTGCTTAAATATGCTTCTATTGTGAGAATGCAAAAGGGAAGGAAATACTTGTCAGTGAAAAAAAGATTTGTCTCATTTGCAACTTATTGTGTAAATTTTGAGACCTGAGTGTCTTGGCAGTAGCATTAGTAATTTATCTGCAATTCATTGTTTCCTGAAAATGCAGTAACCACATAGTATTGCATTCATGCTTCTGAGTTCAAAAGGGTTAGCCGGTGACATCATTACTGCCTGGAGGTCACACAACTGGAGGCTCCTTTCATGTCCCTGGCAGGACAAGACGGGAGTTCATCCCACCCCAGGGCAGCACTCGGATCTCCAACATGGGCTTGCTAACCTGCTATCCAGGATCCTAACCATATAACTACATTATTAAATCCTTCCAGAAAATAAATCCAGTTGTCACTTGATTCCAATTAACTAGGTCTCAACATGAGTCACCTGAACACTAGGGAACCCTGTCAACAAAAATACCCATATAATTATTGTTCAAGAAATTTATACATATAAAAAAATATTAATGAAGGTTTTAGATGTTATTGGTTACTGGCCAGTAGGAGGCAATACATGGCTGATTAAATCATTACTGGTATTCTTCAGGAGTAGGTATCCTCTATAATAGGTATTCTGTACTTAACCCTTTAGGCATTGCACTTGATGATTAGACATTAGCTTGCAGGAAGGATGGTGCCATAAAAGTATTCAGGTACACCACCAACATCTCCTCCTCTTCCTCTTCCTCTTCTTCTTCTTCTTCCCCTTTCTTTCTCCATTTAAAATGTGTCAATACTTTTAACCAGACTTGGTCTGTAAAGCAGGAAATAATTAATTTATTTCCTGCCAGAAAACTTTTTTTTTTAGCTGAAAATATGGTCTGTGGTGTTGTTAAACATTTCCACAGACAGCCCTTCTGGAAGTTGGAAAAGATAAAACAACATATTTGATGTGATGGAAGTAGTTTGTTTTATTTTTAATTGCATAGAATTGTGGAGGAAATGAGGAGGAATTACAGCTACAATCAGCCATCTTGATGGCATGTCCACTCATATACGAAAGATTTATCCAGTCACTGATTGATATAATGAGCCAGTTATTTTGACTACTGACTGTCTTCAATTCCCCTTATTTTATAAAGATGCATTAATTTTTCTTGTAAGCAATGTTGACTCTGGAGCATTTAAGAGATGAAATGCTGAAATGATGTAACATTTCTATATTACTGGCAATAAAGGTTATTTAGGGAAAAAACTATATCTTTGACCAAAATTTCAGTCCTACAAACAAGAGAATGATAGTTATGTTCTGTGTTGAAACAGATGGAGAATATATTTCATAGAACATCTGAATTGAAGTTCCCAATTCTGCCTTCTCCTGTACAAATACCCATGGAAATATCACAAGAAGGTAGAACTAAAACCTTTTTTAAAGTACATCGCTTATTTTTGTAAACAACACACTTGAAAATTTCCCAGCATAAAAGTGATTTGAGTTTCCAGTCAGTCAGGCAGAACCACCTTGGCTGATGTCACAAGTTGGAAAATTCACTATCGGTTTACATAATGACAGCTTGAGTTGTTAAATTCAGTGCTAGAACTCACGTTATTTTTTCATGATTAACTGAAATCATAGCTATCCAAAACAACCATAGACTTTTCTGTCATCTAGCAGAGGTGAATAGAGTTTACAACCTAAGAAGCTAATGCATTGTTTGATACATATATGACAGCTATCTTGTTTTTGCAAGACAAAAAAAGCAGACAAAGAGAATTGCAAAGACAGCTCAGTTAAATAAAATCTACAAATAGGCTCACATTTTGGACGATTATATTTTCAGCTGTATAACTGTAATTACCAAACACATACACTGTATTTATGAAGGAAACTATGGAATAAGCTGATGAGAGGAAGCTTGATAAAAATGCTCTTTTTCTATGTTAGATGATGTAATTCTTTGGGGAAACCAATTTCAATTAATTAAAATGAATTCAAACAAGCTTTATACATACTCACAGAACCAAATTGTTATACACAGATTCCTGAAAATAGTTATAAGCCTCTTATATAGTAAGATGCTCAGGAAATGTCTAATGTATCACAAATAATAATCAACGAAGCTTTCTTTTAAAAATATATTTATAGGTCTTCTTTACTATATGTACAGATATTTCCCAGCTGCCATCTGGATGTTAATTTCAAATACCAGGAGTGGAAAGTTCTTTCTCTGAAATTCCATGTCATCTTCAACTACTTATTTGTGAGAAACTATAGGAAGTCTGGAAGAAGAATGGAGAAAGAAGCAGATCTAATCCCAAGGTGGAAGGGAAGTTACTGAGAGTGGCTGCTTTAATGAAATCTCTACTGCAGGGGTGTCAAACTCGATTTCATTGAAAGCCGCATCAAGGTTGTGTTTGACCTCGGAGGGCTGGGGTAAGCATGGCCAGGGTAGGCATAGGCAGCTCAACGTCACTCATATCGGGGATGCCTGTGGCAGGACAGAGCACTCTGACAGTGAAAACAGGCTCCTGAGCTCCATTTTCAGCTGTGACGGCCTCCTGCAACCCTTGGCCAGTGAAAACAGAACTTGGGAGGGCCACACGTGCCCCTCCTGGGCTACATTTTCACTGGCAGAGGCACCGCAGGCTGGTCCTTTGCTATTTCCAGGACAGGCTCATAGGCCTGAGTTAAGCACCCCATGGGCTTAACACTATTCTTAGAATTTCCAGACAAACATTAGAGATGCCAAATCTCTGTAGTTCATGCCTACTTGACCTTGACCAGCTATGAGTAGCTGATATTATTAACAAAAGCACAGCTTTTATATAGGTGGTCCTCATTGATGGACCATTTATTCATCAATAATTCAAACTTATAATGGAACTGAAATATTAACTTTATGGCTCACTTATGACTATTTATGACCTTCATGACATTTCTCAGTCATGTGTTATCATTACAGTACACAATGACCTGCGACTGATCTCAGATTTCAAGAAAGTAACACATCAAAAGGATGTGATCATACCTGTAGCCTGGGGCTGAGAGCTGCAGGGACATTGTGCAAACAGTTTACATATGCTCTTGAAATCCCTTCTCTAAATGCTCCATTCTGCGAAGATGGGGGGGAGAAAGAACGCAATAGATTTTTATTGGCAATTTCTCCTTTGCCTTACTCCCCACTGCAGGTACAGTTGCATTGTTCTCGATATTTAGCGAGCAAACAGTTTAATCTCTTGAAATCTCTCTCTGATCCCTCTGCTGAAGGGAGGGGGTCAGGCAAAAGAGACAGAGAAATTGTTCAGGTTTGTTTTTTGTTTTTTGTTTGTCTTCCATCCCCATCACAGAATGGAAAAATTTCAAGAGATTTCAAGAGAATAAGTTGTTTGTGTAGTCTGTCTCTCACCCTCAGGCTGTGCTGTGATCACATTACTTGCAAAATGACAAGACAATAAGCAGGCACTTGAGCATTACAAAAGGAGGGGGAGGAATGCAAAATCTGAAGATATGAAACTGAGGAGTCTTGTCTCTTTCAAGAGTGGCTGATCCCAATTAGGATTGTTAAGCAAGGACTCCTTATATTTTATGTACTTTGAGTACAGCTGAATTGTGCAGTATCCCATAGCATAAGAAATGAATTCTTTGATGTATTGGAAGTATTTGTGGAGTACTTTTTTAGAATACAAGAAAATGATCACTCGTTCTTTCTGCTTATGTCAACCATTTATGTAATAATAAATAATCATAATAACAACATCAGTGAGATAATTAGTAATGTTGTTTACTATATTTAGAAAAAAAAATGCTTTATTCATTGGGCTTTAAATGAGTTCACACCACTTTGCTTTCTGGATTCCAGCTGGATGTGGAAGTCAATCCTTTTATTTATTTATTTCTTAATTGATGCTGGGCATCTGTTATTCTAAGATACTTGAAAGCAAGAATTTCCAGTAAATCTTTTTTCCATGAGATTTATTTTCCAAACTAAGGCTCAAGAGATTTAGTTAAGCTTCAGATATTATACAACAAGATAACCTAGGAACTGGAAACTTTTGAAATTGTTATGTTTTTCATACTCTGTCAGCAATATTATTTGTATGCTAAGAAAATAATAAATAATAATCATAGAATGTAAAGATCTGGAAGTCTCCTTAAGATCATCTCAATAATGTAATGTAGACTTTTCTCCTCTGGACTGTCTGAAATGAGATGCCCAGATCTGAATGCCATATTCAAGGACCAGAACAAACTAGAATAATGATCTAGATCAATATTTTTTTAGCTGCATCATATTATTGGCTTATATGAAGTTGGGTTCCACTATACATCCTAATTCCATTTTGAATGTCCTGCATGCCAGTATCATTAAACTTATATTCATATTTTTGAGTTTTCCTAACCAATTGTAGAACTTTGCAATTGTCCTTATTGAAATTCATTTTCCCAGTGTCTGCATATTGTTGTAGTTTGTATGAACCTCCTAAACTTTGATACTGTCTTCTGAAATATTTGATGTATTCCCATCTTTGTGCTGTCTTCAGCCAGTTCTTTTCTATGCATTGGTTAGTATCAGATCAAGAGTAGACAGTCATCTGCAACCTTTGGGAAAATAAAATAGTCAGCAAGGGGGTGGTAGATTTTGGGGGGACTTTGTGTTTTTTTTCTCTATAGATCAGGACTTAGTAATGTTGGCCTAATTTAAGATTGCTGGTAATCTAATTTTATTTGGTGATACAGAATAGGGAATTACAGAAAATTAAGAAAGCTTTGTGGCTCCATATATTCCAAACAAATTTTGTTTTCACTTTCCTGTCTTTAGCTCTTATTCCATTCACAATATATTCTGGCCAATTAGCTTTTTAACATACCTGACTAAAAAAACCTTTCCACCTCAATGCTAGATATTCATTTCAGGAGTGATAGAGAGTCTTCATGAAAAGGAAGAAGCTGTCACAAATTTTTAACACACAATCCATACTGAGGGGGAAGGGAGAAAGATACACAATGGATAGGAAAATAATAGTAGTCTACATCCAAATCAATTCGGGGGGAAAGGATTATTCCTCTCTTTCAAATTGTTTTTCTTTGCTTTTTGCCAGCAAATCCTTATTTCTTCCTATTGTCTTAATATAGCTTTGCACAATGAATAAAATTTTATTCTCATTCTCATTGAACACTAACAAAAGATAAAGTGTACAAGTTAATTAAAGGAGATTTATAAAACTATGCATTAGCAGTATATATGGCAATTCAAGGAAGCAATTCAGCCACGTTTTCTCTGCATCACCTAACCAGAATATAAAAGATTCTGTTTTTAATAAATCCACTACATAGTATTAGATAATTATACAGAATTGCAACTGCTATTGTTTTATACTCTATATCTTTTTTTCTGTTATATTTTTTCATTTATTTTAAGTACTTCTTACATATTATTTTGATAACCTATGTATTATTGTGTTTTACTCCTTTTGCTTCTTTCCTTTTTTGTTATTATTTTAAAAGCAATAAAAAATTATTTAAAATCCCTATCATAAAGAAATGTCTGCAAGGCATACATATGCTACTGCAGCTTAACTGAAAATGCCTAGAGCATTAGAGTAGACCAGAAATGCTAAACATTACCCTTGATGATGTATGCATTTAGGAATGTGTTATTGGTACATATATGTTTTTGAAATCTAGCATACTGGGACAAATATGTAGGACATTTGTCCAGTTCATCTGATTTCTGCCACAGATTCAACATTATGTCACTAAGAATAAGGCGTATCTCAAAAATAACCTGTTTTCATTCAGCAAACATGTCCTTCTCTCTCTTATAGTGTCTTTCACAATTTCCTTATCCCCAATTTCACTTTTCTCTATACAGATCTAAGCTTTACAGTTGAGGGAGGGCAGCAACTCCATTCAACATTGCATGCAACAAATAATAAATATATGAATTAGGAAATTATTATCGGTATATAGTTTTTAATTTACTTATCCTGCAGCAGCTTGTTAGCAAATAACTAATCTCACAAAACAGGGAGGTAAATGCTTGGGCAATTGGCAAGTCAAATTTTAATTGCCATTCTGGACAGAATTAAGTCAAGCATTACTAAAGCATCCACAGCTACTAGCAGAGCTATGCCTGATAATAACCCAGCATGTGCATAAGTAAGTCTTCAAAACAATTTTCCTAAAGCAGAAAGTCGAAAAATGAATATTCAGACAGACCTCAATTTTATTAACACACTGGATGAAAAGAGAATTTTTTTTTGTTCAGCTTCTAAAATGTCAAGCTTGAAATATCTCGAGTTATTTTGGTTCTTTTCAGTTTTTCTAGCTATATTAATTAAAAACCTTAATTATATAAGGAAGAATAGGATTGTGAAATAAGCTTTAACTACAGTGGATTTGTGTATATTTTAAAATATGGTGATGATTATGGTGCAAAATCTTTTTCACACCCACTTGTAGTCGAGACAGAGGATCTAGTGAGATTTGTGGCACACATACATAAGATTGCATTTTCAATTTTCTTGGTGCTAGACTATTCCACAGCTTATAACCAAGGTTGAAGGATGCAATAAAAAAGCTTTTAATAAATTATGTCTAAATCCATGTTTTATTATCTTAGTAATTAATGAACACTGCTCTTATTTCTAAGAGAAACAGGCAGCTAATCATAGGATTATGTGAACTTTTAATCACAACTTACAGAGAAAATAAATTTCCTTCAGCAAAATAGTGGAGAAAAGCAGTGGATAGTTTAGAATATGGAAGATACTCTTTTACTCTTTTATTGTTGGTTCTAACATTTTCAAATCTGATTGTGTAGTTTTTCATTTTTCCAATTCTTTGTTGTATCTGACTTCTTTGTACTTCCTTCCTGTATTACAAATGAATGCAATCCAAAAATTGTATTTTTATTTAGATAACTGAACTGCAGAATTCTGATTACTTTAAATACTAAATATCCAACTTCACATTCCATAATAATCCAGGAAGAATACATTTAATAAGTTAATAGAAAATCTGAATGCACCAAACTTTTCACATTATTAAATCAGTCTCTAACTTAGTTGCATGTACAGTAGGTGAATCACAGTTCTGAAAATCAGCCTTAAAGATAATTTACTTTTCTTTTTTATCAGTAGAAGAAAAGTTCAGGAGGGGGTTCTCCTGCGAGCAGTAAAACCTTGTAGCAATCAACTACACTGAAGATCTATTCATTTAAGGTTATGAACCATAATCTACTATGTTGGCTTAGCGTTGGGTAGTAAATAAATGGTTTTAGACTTCCGAGTCTAGAGATGAGAGAGAGTCCATGTCACCCAGCCAGCTTCCTTACCTAAGGGAGGCCTAGAACCTGAATCTCTCCAATCCTAGCCTACACTGATAGATGATAGATAGTTAGACAGCTAGACAGGTAGGTAGATAGATTAGACAGATATGGTAGGTAGACAGGTAAGTAGATAGATAGATAGATAGATAGATAGATAGATAGATAGATAGATAGATAGATAGATAGAAATTGATGATAGAATAGTAATAAGTTTATTTTTATTTCTTGCTGGTTTTCCAAAATACAATATTATGATCTAAATCTACTTATACAAGGTCATAAAAGTTCATTAAATTTAGACTGAGCTATCTTGTTAATTAAAGCATGCATGTAAATACTGTGCTATCTCAAAACAAACACAGCCTTCTTTTATATTGCAAGAGGATAAACATAGAGTGAACTGGAGACAAGATATAAAAATGTTTTGACACATTATCACAATAGCGATAGCTATAACACTTAGACTAATATACCACTCCCCTCTCCCAACGGGACTCGGGGCAGTTTACAGCCAAATAAAATACAATCAAATACAATATTTAAAATGCAATTAAAAAGATTAAATAAGTGGCTGGAAGATAAAACAAATTGTGGAGTTAAAAAGTTAAAACCATTTAAAATCAATTAAAAACCCTACCAATAACTCTAGGCTAGACCGGCTTGATGGAATAAGTGGGTCTTCAGTGCGCGCTGGAAGGCTAATAGGTCAGGGATGGTCCTCATCTCTGGGGGTAATTCGTTCCAGAGGGAGGGTACTCCCACAGAGAAGGCTGGCACCCTCGGAGTCACCGGCCGGCACCGTCCAGCTGGCGGTACCCCAAGGAGGCCCGCTCTATGGGAGTGCACTGGCCGACGGGAGGCCGATGGTGGCAGTAGGCGGTCCCGTAAGTACCCAGGTCCCAAGCCATGGAGTGCTTTAAAGATGACCACTAGCACCTTGAATCACACCCAGAAGGCCACCGGGAGCCAATGCAGCTCGTGCAGAAGTGGTGTAACATGGGAGCTCCAAGAAGCCCCCAAAACCACCCGCTGCAGCTGCATTCTGCACCAACTGGAGCCTCCGGATGCTCTTCAAGGGGAGCCGCATGTAGAGAGCATTGCAATAGTCTAGACGGGAGATGACAAGGGTGGATGTGACCGTGTGAAGTGCACCCCAATCCAGAAAGGGCCACAACTGGTAGATCCTATGGACCTGACAAAAAGCCCCCTGGCGACGGCCGCTATATGCTCTTCTAATGACAGCCATATATCCAGGAGGACACCCAGATTGCGCACCCTCTCCATGGGGGCAAGAATTCCCCCCCCCCACAGCCAGTGATTGAGTCAACTGGCTATATGGGGGCACCAGAAAGCACAGCCACTTGGTTTTGGCCGGGTTGAGCTGAAGCCTGTTTTGCCCTATCCAACCCCGCACAGCCTCCAGGCACTGGGTCATCACTTCCACGGCTTCGTTGGAGTGACCTGGGGTAGAAATGTACAGCTGC
The DNA here is from genome assembly GCA_023653725.1 of Bungarus multicinctus. NCBI lineage: Eukaryota > Metazoa > Chordata > Lepidosauria > Squamata > Elapidae > Bungarus > Bungarus multicinctus. The sequence goes on from CM042844.1 coordinate 64,095,071, forward strand.
ATATCATCAGCGTATTGATGCAACTCTACCCCAAAGCCACGGATGATCTCACCCAGCGGCTTTACATAAATGTTAACAGCAAGGGTGAGAGCACAGACCCCTGAGATACCCCGCAAGTCAGGGGCCTCAGGGCCGATCTCTGCCCCCCTGCCAACACAAATTGCAAACGGTTGGAGAGGAAGGAGGAGAACCACCGTAATATGGTGCCTCCCACCCCCAGCCCCCCCAGCCGCTGCAATAGGATACTGTGGTCGACAGTATCAAAAGCCGCTGAGAAATCTAACAGGAACAGGACAGAGGAACAACCCCTGTCATGGGTCCTCCAGAGATCATCCACCAATGTGACCAAAGCCTTTCTGTGCTGTACCCGGGCCTGAAACTTGATTGGCATGGATCCAAATAGATAGCTTCATCCAGGTGCCGCAGGGGCTGTCGTGCCACATTGGGTCCTCATTTTATCAATCTTGGAAAGATGGAAGGCTGACTCAACCTTGAACCAGTGGAATCAAATTTCTGGCAGTAAGCAGAGTCAGATGACAATACTGCATTCTAACCACTATGCCACCATGGTTCACAATACAACCAAGAATCAGTTTATTGGTAGCAGTGTCTTCACTGCTATTCTGTTTTTTTTAAAAAACCAGAGAAGGGAGGAGATTCCTCCTACTCCTTTCCATTTTCTCTCCTTTCTCAAAAGGTGAGAGGAGGATAAATGTTTTGCATAGCCTTATGTTGCTTTGGCTTTTTAGACAAGGGTCAAAGTTAGCTCAAAATGTGTCTATAAAGTCTAATCTCCCAGGAGATTAAAGGAGGAATAATTGGCTATCCAGTCACCCCAGCTGCTTGTTTCCTTCTGCTGCAGGTTTTGATATTAATTTCCTAAATATTATATACAAATCAATCATAAAATAATCCCAACCCTTTGCAAAATATGTCAGCATCCGCATAGTTTACTGTGCTCGTGTCCAGAAAATAATGAAACTTTGAATATTTTCAAAAGGTGACAAGAATTGGGCAGAAATGGCATCCTTCATAAAGCTACCACTGTACAGAGAGAAAGAACTTTTTTTTAATCACCAAATTCCGTGATCATAGTTTTTGAAAGGCAAATATTTTCTCTCTTCTAGTGCAATGGCTGTTATGTTTGAGGGCACCCTTCATATTTAGAATGCTTACTTATATGCAGTTGTCTGGAAGCATACTATCTACTAATTTATTGAAAAGGCCAATACACAGTAAAGGTCAACTTATGCTACAGGTTTTTTTTAAAGAGTAGAGAACTAGTTCCTCACTCAGTTTTCTGGATTTAACCAAAAACTTATTGTGCTTTAACTTTAATCTCTTTTGATGTCCCCCTTTTTCCCTGTGCTTGATAGTAGCTAATGCACTTTAATATTCTGATTCCCACCATGGGAGACTGGTTTTTCACATGTTTCCTTTTCTGGATAGCCATATAAGTCCCTTGACTGTGCCAAATATGAAAACATTTGGCAACAACATGTGACATAGAAATCTAATTTTAAAATAATAAATAAATCAAAATTGAGTGCACCTTCACCATGTTTTACTCGGATTTCTATTCATTTGTAATAAATCCATAGCTTTTCTTCCCTTGCTCTCCTTGCTCCAATTTTCTTCACTTTTCCAGATGGGGAATTATGTTGATTATTATCCCTTGTCCCATCTTCCACCTGCTGCAAGAATGGGGAAGGATGTTTTCTGCAAATTGGACTCTTCAACATAGAAATAGGAAGTGTTGGGGCCAAGGCAGTAGCACAGTGCTGATTTTTCTTGCATAGGTCTTTTAACCAGGGGACTGGAGCCTACTCCTTATTCTTATCTTTGTCCAATCCCTATATAAACCAGTATGATACAATAAGACAAGCTGAGGAAGTCTATACAAAATGGTGTGTTGGTTTGCCATCATTATGACTACATGGAGACTTTTTAAACCCAACATAAAACTGAGAGATGGAAGAAGCACTTCTTCCTAGCCTCAAGGTACACATATTGATTGCCTGAAACATCTTTGTGCTTATCTGTCACCAAGAAACAGCAAGCTGTAATTGAGAGCTGTATCCCTAGAAGCACAACAGACTCAGGACTTAACACTTGTTCCTGTATTGTCTTGATAACTTGAAGTAGCCTGCTCAAGGGCCAGGATTAAACTTAAATTGTGCAATCAGAAACTTCTGCAAGGAAAGATTGATTCCTGGAAATGCATCCACTTAATACCATCTTATTTAATTGGGGGTTAAGGGACAGAATGCATGTTGGAACAGGCAGAGAAGAACAGCTAAAAATAAGTGTGCCAAATATGATGGGTTGAAATAGTCACATTCCTATTTTCTGATTGTGAAATACTGATACAGTAGATATATAATATATTACTTCAACAGTCAACATTCTTCAACACAGATCATTATAATTGGGAGATCCTTTTAAAGCAGATACTGCAATTAAAAGCTAGAGCTGTCAGTTGCAAAATTACACCCCCTTCCTCCTCCACCTGCTTATCATCCCTGCTTTTTGTGTTCCATAGAAGCTTGAAAAGCAAAGTTGCCACTTTAAAGAAGCATTGTCTGTGTCTACATATTTTTTTAAAAAAACACTGCCAATTCATTTGTGAAGGTTTGGATTTTGACTCCTTTTGATCTGGATGCCTTTGAGGTCTGTCTTACTCTAATTTATTCCTCTGAAATTTAATCAGTATATAAATCTAGAGTAAAACACTCAAAGTCCTTTGCTTGTTAGCTTCACTTTCTCCCATGTTTATCCATTTTAACCTTAATGTGCTTTTCTTACACTTCACAAAGAAATTTGATAAGTTCTTATTTATAAAGGAACCACTGTAATGAATCATCTCCATATTCCATAAGATCAAATATTTATTTTTGGGATTGCTTTTCATTTCATTAAAATTTGTCCCAAGAAAGGGTTCACCCCAAAAAGAAGTACAAACAAATCTTTAATCATTCTCGCTTACTTTCTCTGCTGTCTTCACCAGTGTTTCGCCTTTCATAGTTGCCATCTGGTGTTCTTTCATTGTTCTTCTTGTTTTTCTCACCTTTCTTGTTACCATTTTTAGCTGACAGCAGAAAAAAGAAACACATGATATTAATCCTCCCCAAATATAAAGTATTAAACAGAAAGAAGAACATAAGGAACACAATGAAAAAAGAACCATAATTCCCAGTAAAAAGTAAGTAAAGAGTTCACATTTGTCTCCCTGAGTTTTCAAAAACAGATAAACATTGGATGCTTTTCAGAAAAAGGGAATCCTTGGGGATTCTAGGATTTCTCAACAATCTTCAGGTTATTTTCTTTTTGTAGTATCCCAGTATATCAGAATTACTCTCTAAACTATGTAAGTGCCAGAGGTGGAAAACATCATTCCAAGCAAGCAAAATTAAACAAGAAAAATAGGAAGAAACCTCCCTCCTTCCCAAATGAAAGTGGTGCCAATTCCATGGGGTTTTTTATTATTATTATTTTGGTCCTCTATAGACTTTCATCCTCCAGGACTGATTAGCTTGCTGAAAGATAAGGACTCCATTGAGCCAAAGTAAATTTTTATAGCAACAATGTAGATATTTGTGTCACTGGCTTCTTTTGGGGAGTCTTTTCAACTTCTCAGATTCACCTACAGTGTTGATCATTCCTTGTTGGTTTCCACTCAGGCTGTCCAACTTTAATCCTGCTCCCACTGCTGTAGAATTTTACTTGTTACAAACAAGTTATTACAAGTACTTCAACACTGAAGAGAAATTAGGAGTTTCAAACAACATTAACAGATTGTTGTCTGGTAGAGAGAGATCTAGTAGGTTTCTACTAGGTTAGAAACTGAAAGACCATGATGTCTAGCCCCATCTAGTCATGAAAGCTGACTTACTCACTCTATCTCAGCCCACCTGACTTCACAGGGTTGTTATTATGGGAAAAATAGAAAGAATATTGAGTATGCTTGCTGCCTTGGCTTATTTACAAAATAATAAAAGCAGACTGTAAATGAATGAATGAATACATAAATAAATAGATAAAATATTGATGACATTGTTATTAAATGCTGTCCACAGGTGGAGAAAGCATGCCAGTTGTTGCTGTTGTTGTCGTTGCTGTTGCTGTTGTTGTTGTTGTTATCATTGTTGCTGCTGCTGCTATGTTATATTTTCTTCTTGAAGGAAGATTTGCATATTAGAATCTGGTTCACATATAGAAAGATATAGTTTATGGATGTAATCACAGGTCTACAGGGATAAATGGAATCTAAAAGCATATAGAAAGATCTTCAGGATCTCATAATTTCCCAAATATGTCACTTTTTTCTTACTTTTGAAGCAATAAAATTAAATCTACGGTATACAAGATAACTAGGTGGGGGTTGGATCATACGACAGCACTCTTTTAGTATCTAAAAATATGAAAATGTAGATTCCCAGAAGAATTTAAATGGAATCAGATTTCCAAGTAGAACAGACCATTTGGAGTTGAAGCAATCCAAAATAAATGCAGACTTTATTCCGGAGTACCTGGTGACCACAAATGAATTCAGATCTCCAGAACTAGAATAATTACTTTTGAGACTCATGAAGGAATTTGTCGATGTCATTTGGAGCCTATTTCTATTTTTTTAAAAAAAAAATCCTGATGGATAGGCTTAGTGCTAGAGAACTAGAGAAGAACAAGTGTTGTCCCTATCTTCAAATGAGATGAGCCATAGGACTCCGGTTATTGTAGATTCCATCACTTGTCAAGAGCCAGCATAACTTTAACAAAATATATCACAACAAACCAACCTGATTTTTTGATAAAAATAACCATGAAAATGTGGTAGGCATAGTGAATGCTTTTTTCAGCAAAGCACTCAAGAAATCTACCTTGAGATTCTAGTGGGGAACATGAAAAATGTACTGGGCTATGTTTTTATTAGACAGATACAGACTAGGTAAAGAATTGAGTTTTGTGAATGGTTCTGTTTCAAGACTGAAATGTTGGGCAACATACAGTAACACAGGGATTTTTTAGACTCTGTGCTATTCAATATATTTATAAATGATTTTGATAAGGGCTTAGAATACATATTATCAAATCTGCAGACAGCACAAAAATAGGAGAAACACTTTAAAGGACAGTCTTTTCTAGAGTTAGAGTGGCAATATTTAGAGAGGTTTGATAGGATGGAACATTGTTCAAAAACCAGCAAAATGAATCTTAGCAGAAAAAAAATGCAACATTCTGCATTTGAATAGGATAAATAAACAGCATGAGTATGGGATGGAAAGGACCTTATTAGTCAACAGTTCATGCAAAAAAAGATTTAGGTGTTCAGAGAGTGTCTGTCCAGAGAAAAGCAACCAATATGGGACCTGGAAGGAGTTACAATGATGAGAGATGATTGATATGTTTGCCTGAAGAAAAGAAAACTGCAGAGAGACATGATAGCTATCTTCAATTATCTGAAGGACAGTGATATAGAACAAGAGTCTCCAAACTTGGCAATTTTAAGACTTATGGACTTCATCTCTCAGAATTCCTCAGGCAGCAATTCTGAGTGTTAAAGTCCACAGGTTTGCCAAGATTGGAGACCCCTAATATAGAAAATGTAGCAAAATTGTTCAGAGTTGGAAAAGATGAGAAAAGGTGGGTTTAAGTTATGAGGAAATAGATTTGACTGGACATCAGGAAAACATTCCTAATGAGAAGAACAGTTTAAGAAGGGAACAAAGGCTGCATTAAGAGGTGGGTTCTTCATTAATGGAAGTTGATGTTGATATCAGAGGTGTGGCATTTTTCTACACTGGACAGTGGGCTGAACTAAAAACATATTACTGAAGTAGAATTTCCTTTTATCAATTACATTCTATTGTTTTATGATTGACTGTTAGAAAAATGCCCCTTTTCTATTCCATGATTCTATCTGAATTTTTGGTAATTAGTTTACCAAGGATGATGCTATTCAAATACAATTAACACTCTACACCATGGGTGTCAAACTTGCAGCCCATGCAGTTTAGCAATGGGAAAAAAGATATGATAACATCATATGATGATGACATGACAACATGAATTTGACACCCCTGCTCTACACTAAATAAAAAAATATACAAAAAAAATAAAATAAAAATGAAAATAAAGAAGTGCAGAAAAAGAAAAATGGAAAAAGAAAAAAAAAAAACTCTTTTTTCCTCCCCAGCAAATATAGTTAACATTAACAGTTTATCACCATATCTTAAAAATCACTTCATCCTAGATCTCATTTCTTCCTCTATAATAAAATCTTTAAAGCTTCACTCCATCTTAATCAGTAAAAATATGTTAATGATTATCTGTAATAACAATATATTATACGAATTACATTAATTAGCCTACTTTGAACTTTTCCTTTTACACTTTTATAACATTTTCAAGTAAACAAAATTTTCAAAGTATCGTCATCCAATCCTAATAAAAAGTCCATTAAACCTCACTGGAGATAAAATTGCATCTTCATGAACAAAATCCTTTAAATATTGTTATATAGATCTAATCTGTAAACCATTAGACATTAGCAGATATAGCAAGATCTTGAGCAAATAGAGTGATTTCATATTTTTTTCTGTTTCTTCCAACAAACTTGAGTCCCTTCAAAAGCCAAACATTTGCTTTTTCATACTCTCTTGACATTTCTTGAGAATTGTTAGCATCCTCACCAAGTCACTTTTGTAATTCCAATAAAGAGAAATTGTCTATATTGCTGTTCAATCTTCTTTCAGTCACTTCTCTTTGACAGTTCCAACAAATCTTTTTTTTTTTTTTTGTAAATCTATTGTAGAGATGTTGTCCACATCACTTTTCTGGATTGATATATAGTTATTTATTTATTAAAGGTATATTTGTACATCTTTTCTAATTGTCAAATCATGATCTAGTTTCATTTGTAAATCCTATAAAGCTTACAATTTTCGTCCATAAAGAACTAAATGAGAACTCAAAAAACAAACACAACCAAACCTTCTGAAGGGTTTCAATCTTTAACAAGCTGTAATAATATTAAGAAAGTAAACATGAAGCTGAATAAAAAAGTGAGGCTTGGTTGTGGGAGGCTCTGTTTTCTTTTCTTTTTTTAAAGATCACCATTGTTATTACTGTCATTATTATGACATTGATCAAGATTTCCAAGCTCAGAAGTACAAATCTTGGCCATTCACAATATGTTCTTCAAATAAAAAGTTCTTTTTATTCTGTTTTTCTGGTATACAGCCAAACCAGTGGCAAAAACAGCACTAAGGGCTCTCAATATTCTGCTAAAAAAATAAATCAGATGGGGATTAGAAGATGGACAGAATGAAACTAGACACTCACTGGAGTGTTGGCAGAGAACACAAAGCTTACTATGCTCTCAGTGATATCTGGAGCATAGCTGAGTCTGATTTAAATTAAAATCAATGCCAGAAGAAGCCAGGCTGTTTCGCAAACTTTAGAGGAAATAGCTTATTTTCCAAGCATTGTTAGCCAATAGCCATATTAATACCACAATGCCAAGGTATGCATTCTAAGACACATCCAGACAGCTGGTTTAATGTACTGTCCTTCTACTCATAACATTAAAAAAGGAGGCCAGCATACATTTTCTCTGTCTGCCAAGTCAGTCCCTGCTCTATTCTGCCTTGTTAATTAGACCAGTGAGTAGAATTGTCCTAATAGTTGACAGCAGGGCAGTTTCCCCTGCTGATGGTAAAATATCCACCTATTGTTCTTTCTAATAGAGAATTGTGTTGAGGCTGAAAGAGTAGTTTTAGCAGGACAGGAAGTTATTAATCTATCAAACCTTAATCTGTGGGTTAAGGAGGCTTTGTACTCTTGCTTGACCAGGAAAAACCTAGTGTATTTCTCATTCACCAACTAAAGTCCTGTGAATCAAGTACTACAAGATTTTGGATATGTCAGGAGAAGTACTTCACTCTTGCTGTAAGGAAAAGCTATACTGGGAAGTAATATAATTTGCCCCAAACTTACTCATACATTTCCATGGGAGCTAGTAGACACACATTTGACTTCAGATCAGCCTACTGGTAAATACCATGCAGAATAATGATGGTGGGCTATTTGAAACAGGAGAATTCAGTGTGATGGACCAAAACTACTGATGATAATGAAAATTCCATCAAATGTTCTCTATGTAACAAACAAATAAATAAATAAATAAATAAATACGCCCATCATGACTGCTTGAAATTACCCAAGCAAATGATTCAATACCTAGAATCATCCAATGAGTTTCCATATCTCTGCAAATCATGCAGACCCAACCTGGATCTGTTTGAAAGAGTTGATACCATAGAAACACGAATAACTTCCCTTGATACCATAGTAGCATCCCTGGGTGCTTTAAAAGAAAGATTATCCAACCTTGAAAAAAAAGATACAACGCAAAAACCCGAACATCCAATAGCTACAAACCACATCTCTACCCAACAACCACAACCCAATCCACAACCCAATCCACAAAAAAAATCAATCAATCAATTAAGAAGCAAAATAATGGAAAGGCACCAGGTCCAGATAGACTTCCAACGGAATTTTATAAGACATTACAAGAATTGTTGAACTTTCCATTGTTAGAAGTTATGAATGAAGTTATGTCAAAGAAGAGGATACGTCAATCATGGTCAGAAGCTTGTATTACACTTGTCCCAAAAGAGAACGCCGACCCACAACAAATCAAGAACTATAGACCTATTTCCCTACTAAACTCAGACTATAAAATTTTTGCTTCAATATTGGCAGAAAGACTTAAAAAATATCTAAATAACTTTATTCATCTGGATCAAAATGGATTTCTGCCAAAGAGACAAATTAGAGATAATATTAGTTTTGGACACTTTGGAATATTATGAGGCACATTCTGAAAAACAAATAGCTTTGATATTTTTAGATGCATAGAAGGCCTTTGACAATGTGAATTGATGATTTATGTTATTACAGTTGGAGCAGATGGGCTTTGGTAAAAAAATTATTCATGCAATAGAAGCTATATATCATAAACAAACAGCAAAAGTAATGATAGAGAGAGAATTGACGGATTTTATTGATATAAGAAAAGGAACAAGACAAGGCCCACTGTCACCTCTGTTGTTTGTGTTAACTTTGGAAGTGCTAAACATTAGAAAAGAAAAGGATATAAAAGGGATGAAAATTAAAAAGGAAGAATTTAAATTGCAAGCATTCGCAGATGATCTGTTTTTATTTTAGAAGATCCATTAGAAACAGCATTTAAACTGATAGAAAAGATAAAGGTATATGGAAAGGTAGCTGGTCTGAAAATAAATAAAGATAAAACAAAGTTTTTGACAAAGAATATGTTATTAAGACAAAAGGAAGAGTTGGCGGATCTTTTAAAAATTCAGGTCACAAATAAGATCAAATATTTGGTGATACATTTGACACCAAGAAGTAGCACACTTAAAGAGAGCAACAGATAGTGACAGATTTGGCGAAATGGGAAAACTTACAATTATCATTAATAGGGAGAATATCAACAATCAAGGTGAATATACTACCCAGAATTTTATATCTGTTTCAAACAATCCCAATTAGGCTAGGGAAAGATTACTTTGAAGATTTAAATAAAATTGTATTGAAATATATATGGCAGGGAAAGAAAGCGAGAATAAAATTAAAACTGTTACAAGAAGCTAGAATAAGAGGAGGATTTGGCCTGCCTAATAGGGAGTTGTACTACCAAGCTACAAATCTGATGTGGGTTAAGGAATGGATAACATTAAGAAATACTAGATTGTTGACATTAGAAGGACATGATTTGTTGTTGGGGTGGCATGCCTTTTTATGGTACAAGGGAACTAAAACACAGGGGTACTTTAGAAGACATTATATACGGGAGGCTTTGTGGTTAAATTGGGAGAAGACTAAAAGGCAATGCTATTTGAAAGTTCCAGTCTGGCTATCGACTATTGAAGCATTTTCTTATCCTATAACATATAAAAAGGAACAAACAGATATGGTGAAATATTGAATGAAAAGGATGAACTTAAATCTATGCAAACACTAGAGGAACAAGGTATAAATATGAATTGGTTTTCATATGTGCAAATACATTCTAGATATGATAAAGATTCCAAAACAGAAGGTTTTTATGATAAATTGATTGATTTAGATAAGATTTTGACAGGTACTGATGAAAAGGTGATTAAAAAATTGTATGGATATTTACTAGAAATTAAGCTAGAAGAAGAACAAGTTAAAGAAACAATGATTGTTTGGGGGGGAAATTTTGGATATGGGATTGATTTAGAGAAATGGCAAAAATTGTGGTCTCAAAATTATAAAATGACAATGTCAACAGCATATAAAGAAAATTTGTATAAGATGTTTTACAGGTGGCACCTACCCCCAACAAGAATAACAAGAATGTTTGAGAACAAATCAGAAAAGTGTTGGAAATGTCTTCAGATACCTGGTTCATATTACCATATGTGATGGATGTGTGCAGATGCTAAAAGATATTAAAATCCACACATGGCTGGAAAAAAATGATTAAAAAAACACATACTTGAAACCAGAGATTTTTTTAATTGGGAATCTTACCTGAAATATACAGTAAGGAATTTAAATATTTGATTGTAAATGTATTAACAGCGGCTAGGATTGTATTTGCTAAAAACTGGAAAAATGAGAAAATACGAATGCAGGAGGAAGTTGTTAAAAAAATCATGGACTGTGCTGAAATGAGTAGATTGACATTTGAAATCAGAGAACAAGAAGATAAACAATTCTATAAGATTTGGGATTTATTTTATCAATGGTTAGACAATAAAATTTGGTAATGAAATATAGAATATAAAGAATATATAAAGATGTATTATCATAATATAACTATGAGATAGATTTGGGGTGATAATATGAATTGCCATAAAATAAATCAATTAAAATATGGATTATTTTGCATAACATGAACAAATAACAGTATAGTCAAATGATTGATTAACAATAATATTAATGTATTTAGGAATATTTGATAGATAATATGAGAACATATACAAGCAATTGTAAGTGATGACTATGAAGAGGGTGCACAAAACAATTTGTAAACCAACCTGACACACTGTATGTACGTAAGTGGAAGATGGCTTGATGCTTTTATGTTGTGTTTATATATGTTTGTTTAAAAAATAATAAAATTTGGAGAGGAAAAAAAAACATCAATCAGACAAATAATGATATCCCAATCCTCATCAGAGAAGCTGTTGAGCTTTAACGGAAACATCCAAACACCATCTTATTTGGTCTAGAGGACATCAGTGACAATGATGACATCACAAATGTCCGAAACATCATCAGTGATTATCAAGCATCAACCATCTCCCCTGATGAAATATTTGACATTTCCCGCATTGGTCAAGAGCTCAAAAGCAGAGATGGCTCTGTGGCCCCATGCTTCTGCAGGGTCATTTGCAAAAATGAATCAAGCAAATGTATAATCATTTATACCATAAGAACCTCCATTCTCACCCTGATCTAACCATACAGCAACATGCCCACTCCCATGTACTCCACTCAAAAAACATCTAGACAATGGAGAAAAGGACTTGTACATTGACTGCCATGCTGACTGTATCAAAAGTAAGTCACACAACCCTTAACTCAGCTTTAATCTTCAACCACAACCCTACTTCAACCAATTCTCCATCACACAAGACTAGGCAAGCATGCCCCTAACTACCTCAATTCCAACGACAGCTGGCCTTAAATGAAAGCTACTCAATGCAAGAAGCCTTGTGAATAAAATACCTGAATTTCTCCTCTTACTAAATATGGCTAAATTCGACATCATATTTGTCTGTGAAACATGGCTCAACGCATCTCTCCCTGACTCCATTACCACAGTAAGAGGCTATCATGTTTACCAATCAGATCGTGAAATTCGTAGAGGACGTAGTGTTGCTATCTTCTATAAAAAATCCTTACATCTAAAAAACATCCAAGTTACCCAGGAGCTTTCTCTTCCTGAGACCATCATCTGTGAACTATCCTTAAATATCACATTGCGATTCTTACTATGTTACAGAGCACCTGATTATGACATCAAACATGTAAACAAGCTAAATTCACTACTAACATGGGCAACATCCTTCCCACACGTTTTTATCTTTCTTAGTGACTTCAATCTATTCATATTAACTGGACCCTTAACGAATGTACAACTGAACCCATACATGTAACCTTCTACAATGCTGTTACAAATCTGGGACTGGAACAACTAGTAACCAACAATACTAGACTTAACAACTGTCTCGATCTCATCTTCTGCAATAGTTTGAATTTACAACAGTGACCACTATATGATTGACTTTTGTCTCAACATACACCCACACAAAAATCATCACAATGATGTAATCCCCAATTATAACTTCAAAAAGGCAACTATGATCTTATAGACAACAATCTCTCATCCCTTGATTGGCAATCTCTATTCACTGGATGCAATACTGTTGAAGACCATTACAACGTATTTTTACTTGAAGTCAAAAGAGTCATCAAACTATATGTACCAATAACAACTCTCACAACAACAACAAAAACAGATTACCCATAACAATAAGGAAACTTCAATCCAAAAAGAGATCACTCTGGTGGAAAAACAAATCTGGTCATGTTGCCAACTTCAAAAGCTGATACAAAAATTTATGCCATCAGATAAAGACTGAATGCACCAATTATCACATTAAACAAAAGGAAAACCTTCTATGCACCAATTCCACCTGCACTTTTTACAATTTTGTAAACAACAAACTAAAAGACTCAAGGTCTATCCCACCCCTGATAGGACCTAATGGTAAAGACTGCAACAACGACACCATTAAAGACAACCTCTTTATCGATTTTACAGAGGACAATGTTGAAAAAGCACTACGCAATCTAAAACCATCTCTATTTATTGGACCAGACGGAATATGTGCCTACTTCTTAAAAAAGCTATCTACTGCCATAGCAGAACCTCTAAGCATAATCTTTGAAAAATCTTTCAGGGCTAGCTCCTTGCCTAACCTATGGTCACAAGCCACAGTCATCCCCATCTTCAAAAAGGGAGACCCCAGCCTAGTTGAAAATTACAGACCAATCTCATTATGCTGCATCACCTGTAAAGTCATGGAATCAATTGTTAACCAATCCATTATTCTCTACTTAGAGACAAATAACCTACTCTCTAATAAATGATTTGGCTTCAGAAAAAAACTATCCTGTAATCTGCAACTTTTACACTGCAAAAACATATGGACTACACAACTCGATCAAGGCAAAACAATAGACGCAATCTACATAGACTTCTGTAAAGCCTTTGATTTAGTGGTACATGACAAACTACTCCTAAAACTAAAATCTTAAGGTATCTCTGGACAACTGTATAACTGGATAGAAGCATTCCTGTCAAACAGACAACAAATGGTCAAAATTGGGAATGTCCTATCAAATTCTGTACCTGTCAATAGTGGTGTCCCCAAGGCAGTGTTCTAGGATCAACTCTCTTCATACTCTACATAAATGAACTGTGTGATCATATTAAGAGCAACTGCATTCTCTTTGCTGATGATGTAAAGCTGTTCAACACCACAGATAATACTGCTACCCTTCAAAAAGACCTTGACTATGTATCAGAATCGTCAAACAAATGGCAACTTCAAATCTCAACAAATAAATGCTCTGTCTTACATATTGGCAAAAAAAAAAAAATCAGAAAATAAAATACAAGCTGAATAGTCAAGACCTTGTTGATGATCCAAACTCTGTAAAGGACCTTGGAATATTCATCTCTAATGATCTAAGTGCTAGAACCCACTTAACTACATAGCCAAAAAGGCATTAAGATTTGTTAATCTAATCCTACATAGGTTTTTCTCTGGTAATATCACACTACTAACTAGAGCATACAAAACATTTGCTAGACCAATACTCGAATACAGCTCATCAGTCTGGAACCCACATTACGTATCTGATATTAGCACAGTTGAGAAAGTCCAGAAATGTTTCACAAGAAGAGTTTTCCACTCCTGTACTCATTGTAGAATACCTTATACCATCAGACTTGAAATTCTAGACCTAGAAAACCTTGAATTACGCCATCTTCAGTCTGATCTAAGTATGGTATATAAAATCATACATTGCAATGACTTACCTCTCAAGAATACTTCAGCTTCAACCATAACAACACAAGAGCACACAATAGATACAAACTCAGGGTTAACCGCACCAAACCTGATTGCAGGAAATACGACTTCAGCAACAGAGTGGTCAATGTCTGGAATGCTCTACCTGATTTTGTAGTTTCTTTCCCAAACCCCAAAAACTTTAACCTTAGACTGTCTACTATTGACCTCACCCCTTTCCTAAGAAGTCTGTAGGGGGCGTGCCTACCATCCCTGTCCTATTGTTTCTTTTATTTTTCTTATATGTACCCATTTCATGTATTCATAACTATGTATATACTTATACCTATTATCTTGTAAGCAATTGACAAATCAAATAAATAAATAAATAAATAAAATAAATGATGTGCCATGCCAAAGTACCATGTTACCTGTCATGTTGGAGGGAGGACAGTGCTGGCTAATGTAGCAAGACTTTCTTGCTTTGGCTAACACTGGCATTTTCAGAGGCCATCTTGCCTGATCTATTGACATGTTTAATAATGTGCTTTAAAAAAAAAAACCTTGATTATAGCTTTTAGGCCAGAGAACATGACAATAAAAATATATACACCTATAATGAAAAATTAAACTAAAAGGAGACATAAAATACAGTAAAACCACATGAATATATATTAATAAAGTAACAATAATACAGATCACAGTCACCAAAATTGGTAGTGATTTCAGTCATAGATAAGATAGATGACACAAAATCTGGCAACCTGGAAAGTTATGTCAAGATCCTGTCACATTGAAGTGACAGTTAAGCACTGTGTTATCAACAGTGTAGTTCTTTAAAATGGAATAGATATATATTTTCCAAGATTCCTTTTGTGGAGAGCAAAGGGCAGGTAGCTTAGGGATTCAACAGAGGCAGCTCCATTCGGGCATAAGCGCTGCTGAAAGGAATGTTTTATATCACTCCCACAGGACTACCGAAGTTGGTGCACCCAATCTAGTCTAGGTGAAATCCAGATAAAGTTTCAGTATGAGAATGGAAGCAAGATAGCAATAGCAATAGCACTTAGACTTATATATCTTTTCATAATGCTTTACAGCCTTTTCTAAACAATTTACAGAGTCAGCATATTGCTCCCAACAATCTGGGTCCTTATCTTACTGATCTCAGAAGGATGGAAGGTTGAGTCAAGCTTGAGCCAATAGAAATTGAACTGCTGGCAGTCGGCAGAATTAGCCTGCAATACTGCTTTCTAACTACTAAGTCACCACAACTCTCAAGATAAGACAACGGGATATGTTCATTTGAGAAAAACCCATGAACTGTAGAATTATTTCTAAATGAAAGTTGTTGCATAATTATAAGATAAATGTTTGATTGATTGATTGATTGATTGATTGACTGACTGACTGACTGACTGTCTGACTGACCGACCGACTGATTTATTTATTTATTTATTTATTTATTTATTTAATTTATATTGCCACCTATTCGCCCATGGCAACTCGAGGTGGCTTACAGAATGTAAAACCATATTTAAAATAAAGAAACAAAAAAACTAACAAAAAAAATCAAATAGATTAATAAAGTAAAATAGAACAAAATCTGGAAAATAAATAAATAAATCACCCCAAACTCCCTCCCCCACCTCAACAAGAGCAGATCACATGAGCCATTTGATGGGCTCCATCCTGCTTTGGATTCCCCTGGCCCCCTGACAGAACCAGGTCTTCAGTGCCTTGGAAGAGTATTAGAGAGTATTAGAGATATCATTATACTAACCAGTAATATTGCAGGAAACATGATCAATATTCAACATAAATATGATTTAATAATATTTATTTATCAAAAATGACACAGTGATTTTAGTTTCTAAAATTATTCATCTGCAAATTTTGGATGGACTTGTGATCACTTGTAAAGATCAGTAGATTGTCTATGTTACAACCTACTTTATTGGCCTCCCAAGTATCTCATTTGTTGCTAGTTTGAAGCAGACTCAGTATTAGATTTATTCTGCTATCTCCAGAGGCTGATTTCAGAAGTATTGCACTTTTCCAGTCTGTACAGGGGGCTGAATTAAACATATTACTAAAGTAGAACATCCTTTTAGTACATTATTGCATTTTGATGTTTGATTTTCTTGGTTAATTACTTTCCCTGATGGTTTGGATAGTCAGTTTTTAGCTTTGTACAATTGATGTACACTTGCTGTGATGTATAGCAAGGGTGAATGCAGACTGGATGCAATGGCGAGAACTCACTGGTGTGTTATGTGACAGACAAATGCCAACCCATCTTAAATCTAAGATTTACAAGATAACCATCTGCTCTGTTGCACTGTATGGCACTGAATGCTGGGCAGCAACAACAGGGATTGAAAACTATCTCCAAGAGATGGAAATGCGAATGTTTCATTGGATATCATGCATCTCCCTTCTTGACCATATCACAAATGACCCCATTTGACAACATTTTTATGTGGCACCAATTATAGAGAAAACAGAAACAGAAGGATGGTGGTATAGACATGTCCTGAGAACAGCACCTTCCACTGTTGCAAAGATTGCCTACCAACTTCGCAGGCACCCAAAACAGAGATGGCAAGACAAAGATATGCAAGCTGCGGGCCTGCACCCTGAAGAAGCAGCTGACCATGCAAAGTGGCATTAAATGATCCAAAAATCAGACCCTGCACTTGCAGGAATATGCTAGGAAGAAGAAGAGGGAGAAGGAAAGGAGGAGGGGGAAGAGGAGGAGGGGGGAGGAGGAGAGGAGGAGGATGAAAAGAAGAAGAGAAGAAGAATGGATGTACACTTGGTTATATTTTGCAAATGGTACAATATCATAATTTTTTAAGAAACAGAATTCTTGAATTCAAATATGCTACCTACCACTTCCACTGTTTTGAATCTAACAATTGTTCTTGCCTTAAAATAATTTTAAAATAGGTATTCTATCTCAGAGTTCTTCAACCTTTCCAGCTTTGCAGACCAGCCCAGTGGGGAGGGGGAGGTTGGGGAGTTGGTTCTGTGGGAGAAGGCCCATTTGCATAAGTGGTGTGCATGCATGCATGCCTCTCACACAAATGGAGTACTTGTGCAATGGGATATGCATGCAAGTGCATGTACTTGCCTTCCGTTTCTGTGGCCAGTTGCAAATAGCTTAGAGCCCACTAGTGGGAACATCTGCTCTACCTTACTAATCAAAATTTATAGTAATTAATGAAATTAGATATTGAAAGAGTTGAACTCAATGTAATTTCTGTTCCAGTTGAAATAATATTTCCTTTTGTTTGGGATAATTTGTGTAAACCAAATTTATTGGGCACAAGTTTTGGTTTCAGGGAATATCAACAACTTCGTATTTTGATGGTGTTCCAATGTTTACAGCATTTGGGATTGACCATAGTTGAATCTTCTGATGCTAAAAGGTATAATATCATTTTTTTGATCAACAGTTATTTGAGTTTGAGAAGCAATTAACTCTCTTTTTCTCACAAGGTTCAGTAGTCATTAAGGTTAGATATACACTGTTACTATTTTTGTGAGCTTTGGTTGAAATTCTTTTGATTTCAGGTTTAGCTTCTTATCATATCTTTCTTTCTTTCCTTTTGTTATGCTACATGCATTTATAATACTAAACAGTCCATTAAATTTTAGCTTCCCAGACAATTTATTATCCTTTATACTTTTTCCTTTTTTCCCCTTCTGCTCTCTTTGTTTCAGTTTCAACGTTTTAAACAATATTTTTGTGTCATAATTATTTGGATTTGAATTTTCTTTGTCTCGAGTGGTTTAAAGGCAGAGGCATACTTAATGGGGTACCAAGACCAACATGCTACATTGTTAAAATGAAATATTAAAGCATTTTAATTTAATAATCATCAATATTTATTTTCCACTAGATAAAACAAATTAAGGAGATGAAACCATGCTCTGGCAGCCACAGAGTCAGAACTTGATTCACACTGTAAGGCAGTATCCTTTATTCATCTTGGAATATAAGTATAACTCTTATAAATTTGCACTGGACAGCTTCCAGAACATTAAACTTTGTAAAAATTGAAATCTGAGCACCATAAAGAAGCTGAAAAGCAATCTTAGCAAGAAAAAAGCTAGCAAACTGCAGGATGTTTTCCTTTTAAATGGAAGAATCTCAAAATAGCTATGGATAAGAGAAATGTGTGCTCTAAGATTGAAAAAAGCCTAGAACTGCACCCCAAAATAAAATTATAAGTACATATCTTCTCTATTCAGGGTCCATTAATTTGCGATTTATGCACCCTATTGTTGTGCCATGCAAAGACTAGCTTTTTGAGGGTTTTTTAAAAAATATAATTTCCTACAAGTTGTTCTTTTAAGTAAAAGGAAGCCAATGCCCTTCTCCTTTTCACTTCTAAGAGGCTCCCTCAGAGAGAAGTATCCCTGAAGAACAGTTAAGTATAGGCAACCTTTAGATGAAGTTAAAGGGATGCATAAATGTGCATCTATGTCTAATTTCAGCAGGAAGTTGGATAAATAATCCTATACAGGGGTGGGATTCAAATTTTTTAACAACCGGTTCTGTGGGTGTGGCTTAGTTGGTGGACGTGGCTTGATGGTCATGTTACTGGCTGGGCGTGGCCAACTCAACATCACTCACATCGAGGCACACATCTCCTCGCCTGGCCTCTCATGACTGTGGGGATGCTGCAATGGTCATAAGTGTGAAAAAGGGTCATAAGTCAGTTTTTTCAGTGCCATTGTAACTTTGAATAGTCACTCCACACAAGCAAAGTACCAGAAAAGGAGGGGGGAAAAACTCCAGAAACGTTCCTGAGACAGGAAGTCTAGTCCTGCCAACAATGTAATAAGGGTTAAGGAAAAGGCAGTTTCTATAAGCAACACCAGAATGTTTCCTTCCTGCGTTCCTTACAGGATTAGGCCAGTAATTTCTTCTAACAAGCGGTTCTCCAAACTGCTTAGAATGTTAACAACCGGTTCTAGCGAATAGGTGTGAACTGGTAGAAACCCACCCCTGATCCTATATGGGACTACTCAGGCAAATAAAGGTAGGAGATATAAGTCTATACCAGATGGAGTAAATGTAAAACCTACCTCATAAACTAGACTTACAGGAGGCCCACACTCAATAATAATAATTGGGACTTGAATTTCTATCGTTAAACAACATGGTTATAAAGTACAACATTACTTGTTTCCATCTGAACTTTGCTTCTTTAGAAGACTTAAAAGACATAGACTTATCACTTTGAATGTATACTAATTGGCATACATTAAAATGAAATTTCTTTGCATTCTTTATTTGGTTGCATTCATTGCTGATAGGAATCCAGCAGAGAAGGTTACTAGTGCCAATCGCATGACAATGGGGACCAGTTGTAAATGCCCTTTATTCAACCCTGTTGTCACCAAATGGTTGCTGAACAAGTGATTGTTAAGTGAAGACCACTTCTTAATTTGGTTGCTTGGACTTAACCCATAAATTGCAGAATCTGGCTCCTGATTTGAATCAGACATAGCACTAGATGTCTAAGCATGCCTCACAAGCATCATTTTGACAGTATCACGTCTGTAGGTATGATCTTATACAGGTAGTCCTTGACTTATGACTTCAATTAAGCTCAAAATTTCTGCCCTTAACCTTTGAAACATTTGTTGCCCCATTTTACAACTTTTCTTGCCACACTTGTTAAATGAATCATTGCATTGTAACAGAGGTGATATTCAGCAGGTTCTGACAAGTTCTGGAGAATTAGTAGCAGAAATTTTGAGTAATTTAGAGAAACGGCAAATACCACCTCTGACTGGAGATTTTAAAGTAT
Source organism: Bungarus multicinctus (assembly GCA_023653725.1). Classification (NCBI taxonomy): domain Eukaryota; kingdom Metazoa; phylum Chordata; class Lepidosauria; order Squamata; family Elapidae; genus Bungarus; species Bungarus multicinctus. Next base: position 64,115,040 of record CM042844.1, read on the forward strand.
CCTTCCCCTGCCATGTCTTGGTAGCCATGCCCACAGAACCTAAAAAAAAATTGAATCCCACCACTGCATTGTAACCCAGCTGTTAAGTGAATCTGACTTCCCCATTGACTTTGCTTGCGAGAAGTTGCAAAATCACATGACCTTGGGACACTGCAAAGATCACATGATCTTGGGACACAGCAAAGGTCATAAATGTGAACCTGCTATCAAGCATCTGAATTTTGACCACATGATCATGGGAATGTCATAAAAGTCACATTTTTCAGTATTGCTGAAACTTTGAGTGGCCACTAAACAAACTGTTGTAAGTGACAACTACTTGTATAAGATAATATGCTTTGTGTTTTGTGGCATAAAACTGTATTGGCAGGAGACAACCTATCTGGACACAACACACAATATTTTTTCTTAATGGGTTGATAACAGTGGTGGTATTCAGCTGGTTCGGACCAGTTCTGGAGAACTGGTAGCCAAAATTTTGAATAGTTCAGAGAACCGGTAAATCCCACCTCTGACTGGCCCCACCAACTCCATCTATTCTCTGCCTCCCATTGTGTCCCAGCTGATTGGCTGGGTCTTCTTTGATTGCCCTGCACATGAGAATGGGGCTGCAAAACAGATTAGTGGGGTGGGGAGGGAATGGGGATTTTGCAGAACATCCTTCCCCTACCACACCCACCAGACCACGCCCACCAAGCCATGCCCACAGAACTGGTAGTAAAAAAATTTGAATCCCACTACTAGTTGATAAGACAAACTATTCACATAAGGGTATCCCAAAACATAATCTGAAAGCACTGATTACTTAAGTCTTGAGTAACAGCAATAATAAAGATTGCAAAAGCAAACAAACTGAAAGCTGGGATTGGTCTTTTGCAATTGGTAAGTAGAAACACATGGCAGGCCTCCTAATTTGTCTTTGAAACTATAAACTATAGATTTAGTTTAAATACATTTTGGGCAGCAAACAAAGAAACTGTATTTCCTTCACATATACATAGAGTACTTAAGATGCCAATTTAGATTTTTTTTTGCAACTTAGATTGGCTTTTAGCACATGTGCTGCTGAAGTCAGCACAAAGTATAGGAGCTTTTGCTTTATCTGGCAGTGATCTCAAGAATCAAAACAAGCATGTGATTCATCAGCAGAGCAAAACAGAAATTTGCGATGGAGGTAACAAACCAAGGAATACATTACTGGGAACCAAAAACCACTGAACTATTTTTTGAAATATATTAGTAACTGGCTAACATGAGAGCTACAAAAGTGAGACATTTCATGTTAAATCCTAAATATTGAACACTCATTCAGGGTTTTGTTGTTCACTTATGGCCCTTAAACTTACTTTTAAGGACTGCCATTAATAACTCTGCTTGGATATTCCCAGTCACATTCTTAAGATATTTTGTAAAATGGCTTGGAATGCAGCAAAAGTAATTTTTCTGGTAGCCTTTTCTTTCCTCCAATGGTCATGGTTGTTTTGTATTTCAAGTATGCACTTGGAAATTATTCTGTTTTATTATCTCTGCTCAGATATTTATTAGAACCCATGAAGGCTACATATGTTTAGAAGGAAAAGAAAATACATACTGGTATATTCCTGGTGGGGAGATGTAAGCCTTCGGGAATACAGCAATCGTCCATGTTTGTAAAGATATAGTAGCTATAGAATAGTGGTAAGCCTGTTTAAATATACCAGATCTTTGGGCTAGCTATCATTCTTTATTTGGGAAGAAAGATATAAATAAAATTGATAGGCTGTTGCAGAGAATTCATTCTACTTGCATTTTAAGTGAATTAATTTTGCATTTCTTAAACCAAGTGCTGGGGAGAAATTTTCCAAATTGCACATTCCTATAAATTTTCAAGTTTGTAAAAACTTGTACAAAAATGCATATTAAGCACAATTATCTGTATCATACCTGCATGAGAAAAAGTTGTTCAGAAAGAATATCAGAAATAATTAATTCAAAAATGAAATTATTAGTACAAAATGTTTATACTAGAGAAGATTCAAAAATACACATTTACATAAAAAATAGATGAAAATAAGATGGAACAGATTTGAGCCTGAAAATACATGGATGTGATATAGACGGAAATAAACAGATTTGTCATCTCTGCTAATTACCTTGTGGGAAGATAAATTTATAATTACAGTTCAATCTTCCCAATAATTTTCTATCATTTATGAATTCAGGATAATATTTTTACTATTTTGCTTAACACTTCTATTTCATCCACCTGGAACAAACTTTTTAAAAAATCAAACAAACAGAATATATTATAACATCTCTGTACATAAAAGCCTATTCAGCATAATTTCATAATAGGTAGCTGTTACCTTGTTTTAGCATTTTCCATTGCAACAAGTCTCAATTTGCTGAGTTCCTTGTGGCAGGAAGTAGCCCAGATTTTAGACCAGACAGGCTTCAAATTATTGGAATATACTTTCATCTTTATTTTTTTTCTCATATAAAGAAAAGGGGTTGAGGGAAGGAGGAAAATTGATCAAGCAAATGACAGAGATAGAAGACAAACAATTAGAGACCAGGTGACTTCAACACAGGCATGGTCTTCTGGAATGCCCCAATATTCCAGAATGTTGTAGGCCAACAGAGCTTTTGTCAGGTCTGTTCATCTGCATTACATTAAAGAGAGGAATATCATATTGAAAGGTGAACCTCCTGTTGTGTGTCTTTTGTTCCTCATAACTGGGAGCCAAATTTCTGATTACAAATGTTTACTCATGAATGTTAAAAGCTTGATTTTAAGTTTTAATTATGTTTGTATATTATTTTAACAACTATCGTAGCAAAAGATTTTCAGATGTCTACCCACCAGAGGTAGTATTCAGCAGGTTCTGACCAGTTCTGGAGAACCAGTAGTGGAAATTTTGAGTAGTTCAGAGAACCAGCAAATACCACCTCTGACTGGCCCTGCCCCCATCTATTCTCTGCCTCCTTGATCCAGCTGGGTTTTCTTTTGTTGCCCTGCACAGGAGAACGGAGCTGGAAAGCAGGTTAGTGGGGTGGGGAGGGAATGGGATTTTACAATAACCTTCCCCCAGGAGTGGGGAGGAAACAGGTATTTTGCAGTAATCTTCCCCCAGGAATAGGGTGGGAATTGAGATTTTTGCAGTGTCCTTCCCCTGGAGTGGGGTGGGAATAGAGATTTTACAGTAACCTTCCCTTGCCATGCCCACCAAGTCACGTGCCCCAGAACCAGTAGTAAAAAAATTTGAATCCCATCACTGCTACCCACCAACTCAAGACAGATATAAATGAGCGAAAGGATATCATCCTTGCAATAAATGGAGCTCCTTCCCATAATTTTTAATTATAGGATGGAGAGAATTCCTAAAAAAGATCTTGAAATCTATTCATCCAGTTATAGAATCCTGTTTTATTCATACATGCCTTTCTTTGGTTTTAAATTTAAAGGTAAAGGTTTCCCCTGTCCAACTGTGTCTGACTCATCTCCGTTTCTTAGCCAAGAGAGAAAGCATTGTTTGAAGATCATTCCACAATCATGTGACCAAGCATGACTGTATACCAAAGTGCATGGAACGCTGTTACCTCTTCTATTGAAGTGGTACTATTTCTCTACTTGCATTTTCATGCTTTCAAACTGCTAGGTGGGCAGGAGCTGGGGCAAGTAACAGGAGCTCATCCCATTGCACAGTGCTCAGGTCTTGAACCCGGCATTCCAGATAACAAGGCTTAGTGTGTTTAATCCCTGAGCCATTGCACCCCCTTCATTTGAAATTTATTCATTAGCAATTTCTTTCTTTCTCCAGACATGTATTGGAGAAAAAAAAACAGGGTTGTTGTTTTTTTTAGTGTATATGTCTATGGAGGACATATTTTTATAGGAGGAACTTGTAGCAAGAAATTGATGCGTGAAATAGGCAAACCTTGAACCAGGTTGTTAGTTTGCAATTTCAAAGAGCAGAAAAGTCTGAATCTAAATCTAGTTCAGGGCGGTATGACAGAAATGGTTAGCCTGTAGTCATAGAATCTGATACTTTTGTTAACCTAATTTCACAGAGGCCTTTATCTAATTACAAAATCATTGTGTGAGAGTTTGTTTAAGCTGTTTGTAAAACTACTTATCTTTTCCTTCTAAGCTGCTGATTAAGACCATTTTTCTGGATGAGTGACTCTAAAGTGGTAGCAATGGACTATTGCAATGCTGTCTCTGTGGGGCTGTTCTTGGATGGTATTCAGAAGCTTGTTGGTTCAGAATGGTCCAAATTCAATGCAGGATTCAAAGTGCCAAGTCAGTTAGTTAGCCAGCCCAATAGACAAGGGTCCAGGAGTAAGTAAACACAGGAATCAGAGTCATGAACTAAAATTCCAATTGATTGTTTTCAGTAGAAACTGAAGGCAAAGCAGCTACATAAATATGACTGCAGCCAGCTGGCTGCAATTACTCAGGCCTCGACCTTTGCCTAATGAGAAGCTCATGAACTGAGGTAGCTCTGCTTTTCACTGCATGCATCAAGATCTATGGCTTGGAGTTTGTGCCTCATCATCTGACTGCTCCAGCTGATCAGGAGAAATGCTTGGGGTTCTTCAACCTCCTCAGATGTATCATGGCTTGATGTTTCCAAAGGCTGACAATCCACAGACTCAGTTGGCACACCATTGTCAGAATCGGAGTCAGAGTCTGAATCTGAGTTGTGACTCATCACCCTGACCCCTGTGGTTTCTACCTACCTGTTCCACTATAACCAGCTAAGTGGACCTTCTCCCATTCTCTTCAATGAAGTGATGTCATCTGGCAGATGGTAGGAAGCATACCTTCTCTGTCATGATGTCTCCCTTGTGGATCTCAACCTCCCTCCAGAGATTTGTTAACCGAAATGTTAATAAAGCCTGGGTTTGTAAGTACATGTTGGTATAGGTTTTTTTTACATAGAGCCTCAATTTATTGTTTTTTAATTGATTTATATATTATATATTATCTTTTCTTAAACATTGAGGGTTTTATTAGTATTTGGATTGCTATATAAATATGCTATATTAGAAAGTAAAAGAACGTGTGTCAAGAGAGAAGGCTTACAGTATCCTGATCTCTTCTGATTTTGGCTTTTTCTCCAGATTACCTTCTGAGGAAAAGGGGCCTTTAGTGGAAAAGGTTCCCCAGGGAATATCATCTAGGTCAATGGTTCTCAACCTGTGGAACAGTGGGGATCTAAAGAGGCTTGAAGAAATGTTATGATTTAAATCTTGAGTTAAGTCTTGGTGGTCCATGGCCATGGTCCGTGGCCACAAAAGAAATGGTTGAAAACTATTGGTCTGGGCAGACAAAATAGATGGCATTTTCTAAGTAGGATGAGGCATATCTTGTACACTAAGTAACGCTCCTTTCCATGGAGGCTTCAACATATGAACAGTTGTTTAATGATACTTCAAGTTACATGACCTCAGAAAGAGTATTTTCTCCATGGCTGTGTATGTTCCCACCCACCCACACACAACAGTCACATAACTGCCTTATAGACACTTGGCAATCAGCTTACATTTATAGTTGGTTACAGCATCCCAATGTCATGTTAACATGATTTGAGATGTTTACAGTGTTTTTTGCCAGTTTACAGCAAAAAAGGCCCATTCAGAAGATTGGATTTTCTGGAGAGCTATGTGATTCATTTAACAACTACTGAAAAACTGCAAAAAATCAGATCCAATCATATGGGTGCCATGACCCCAACAACTAATGACTTAAATCCCTGTCCCAACTGTGATTGTAAGTCAAGGACTACCTGTATTTAAAGTTCTTTAAAGGGTACATTGTTTAACTCTGAAATAGAAAGGCTTTGTTGTCATACAGCACAACACAGAGAAAACTAAGGATGCTATTAAATTTGATCTCCACATATACTCCCTAAGACCGTCTCTTGACATTCACCATCCTTCTTCTCTCAAGTGGCCTGCACATGAGACAGCAACTGTCAGAATTCCCAGTTGACCCAACCTAATTGGGATGATGGCATGTGTACAATATAGAGAACTATTGTTTATTGTTCTATAAAAATTTGCAATTTTGGCTTTTCAAAGGGCTGAAAAAATTAGGAACACCATGTGGTTTGAAATGCCTTTTGTGGACGCGGAAGGTAATAGTATGGAAAAGAAACATTTGGCATGGAAGCATTGAAGAATAAAGAATGTTCCCTTAAATGAAATACATCTGGCAATGCAGGCTAGATATTTTTGTCCTAGGCTTACTTGGATGGAAAATATAGTATTCATCCTATGCGATCTTCCTCTGCCAAGAAAATCTTTACATAAAAGGCAAAAAGATTATGTTATGGTTGGATAGTTCTCTGATCAGGATGCTGTAAAGAATGGAGGACAGGAAAACCTCTTGCCACTTATTACAAACTTGAGTCTTGAGATTCTGCTGGACTATGTTTCTCATCATCTTCTGCTAGCAAGGGTATTGGTCACAACAATATAAGCTAGGGCATTCTATTAAGCTGTACATCTAAGGAATATATTGTGTGAAATGTATGTATCAGTAGATGTATGTCACTTATTATATGTAAACATAGACCCATAACCTTTTAATTGGGTCCCATCTCAGCAGCTATTCCCACATCCTGTATAAATCAGACTGAGAAATGATGTATTTCAGACCTAGGCAACCTGGTGGTTTCCAGATGTGTTGAACATCAACTTCTTTCCCATTGAGCAATGTAGCATCTGGCAACTAGGATTTAGGAGATATTGCCTAAATATGTATAAAGCTTTTCGTGTACCATCATCTCAATAATCCTTCCCATAATCATATGACGCATATCAAGCAGATGTTCTCCAGATGTTTGGGTCTACAGGCTTCCACAGTCGCCTAGCACTTTTCATGCTAAATGAGAAGAGAATTGAAATTCAACATATCTGGGAAGCACCAGTGTGCCTACTTATGAAATATGTCACTGCTAGGCCTGATTTATAGAGGATATGGGAACAGTTTCTAATATGGACCCACCAGTTGAAAGCTTATTGGGTCTATGTTTTGCAGACAATAAATGACATTTATCCATGGATGCACACATTTTGCATGATATCTTCCATATGTTCATAACTTGATGCAAAGCCTAGCTCTTAGGCAGTTGATGTTTTTTTTAAAAAGACAATGTTGAACATCAGGCCACTAAGATAAAAATATGAAGTTATTTTTTCCATTTTACTTTAAAACATCACCCAATCTCTAGATTTGATTAGCAGGTAATGTTTTTTCAAAGTTGTTAATCAGGCCTACACTCTTAGTGACCTACTAGAAAAAATATTTTTTAACCTGCTTGTTCCATTCCTCCCCGCTCCGTTTTTCAGTCAGCAGGAAGGAAATAAATCTCTTTCCAAAGCATATCACAGCTTACTGGAGCACCACCTCCTAAATGAAGTCAGCCAGCAGGTTCAACAAATGTTGAAAAAGCATGGAGAACAATTAATTTTTTTAAAAAAAGAGGATTGTATTTTTGCTTTGGTGAGCAGTAGAGGGAAGAAATAAGTCCTTTATTTTTCTTTTTTAAAAGATACCTAATAGTTATTTTATAAGGTGTTAAGAAAAGAAGGAATGCTTTCCCTTTTCTTTTTAAGGGCAAAGAATGTACAAGCTGGTTGATGGGAGTATATAAAAATGATACTGATGGATCATATTGGTGTAAATTTCATTAATCAGTCATCCTTCTCGTGGGCCTTAGATACGTTAGGACAGGTGGACAATCTACCACTCATAGGATCCTCCCAATTTGCAGCAACACAACACCCCAGATTTGCACTCTCAAATTTCCATGCAATACAATGATAAAAGTACAGGTGAAAATATAAATGTTGGCCTCTCATTACCATTTCCACTTAACCTCCCATACCTATCCTCAAATTGGCTTAGAATTATGCCATCACTATATCATTTTGTCACCAAATTTCAGCAGTGTGATTCAGACTCCATTTGGTGAAGTTGGAAGCTTCTTTAATGTGTTAATGGAGAAGGTTTCCATCCAGAACCAGCGGTGTGTTGCAGCTGCCAAAATAGTCAATGCAATCCTACAGAGGGCTGCATCAACAGAGCGATAATATCAGGGTCACATGAAGTGTCAGTAATACTTCACTAATATGAAGTGTTAGTGCCACTTTATACTGTTTTGTAACACCACACTTGGTATACTGCACCTAATTTGGTTACCAGGATACAAAAAAGATGATGAGTCTCTAGAAAGAGTGCAGAGAAGAGCACCAAAGATAATTAGGGGACTGTAGGCTAAAACATATGAAGAATGGTTGCAGGAACTGGGTATGCATAGTTTGATGAAAAGTTAGGTTAGGGGTGACATGATAGCAGTCTTTCAATATTTGAGAGCCTTTCATAGAGAAGAAGGGGTCAACTTCTTCAAAGCTCCTGAGGGCAAGACAAGAAGTAACAGAGGAAATTTATCAAGGAGAGATACAACCTAGAACTAAGGAAAAATTTTCTGATATAACAATCAGTAGAATGACTTGCCTCCAGAAGTTGTAAGTGCTCTATCATTGGAAGCTTTAAGAAGAGATTGGACCAGAATGGTACTTGGCCTGAATGGTATAGGATCACCTGCTTGAACAAAGGATTGGACTAGAAGACTTCCAAGATTCCTTCCAAGTCTGTTGTTCTGTATTCAGATGCTTGCATTCCTGCTTGTAACTCTCAGTACCAAAGAAGAGGGGGAAAACATAATGAAGAAATAATCAAAAAGAGTAAAAGACAATGGGAAATCAAGTCTTTGCTATAATTTCACCAATTATCCCTACCCTTACTGCATAATGGCCCCTGATCTTTTGAAAGTTGATCAGCCATGTGTTAGGAGATTACAGGTTTCCCCTTCTCCATCCTGCAGCCTTTTATATCCTTGGCTAAAAACATTTGCCAAATCTTCCTTTTAATTCATATCCCATAACACACAGATAAAGATTCTGTGGTTCATGAAATTATTTTCAAAAGCCTTCTGCAAGTAATCAAGTCAAACCTTTGGCAAGACTGTTACTTTCCTCCCCTAGCAGCTTACTTTGGAAAAAGAAACAGAAAGGGAAGAAAGAAGAGCTGGTCTCTTATTTAACTTTGCCCATTATCAGCATGGGGCTCCAAAAAGAAAAAATTCAGACTTCTACAAATATTAAAAGGAGACCAGGTATCCAAAGTTATGTGGTCATGAGGCTTCCAAAACTTGGGAAGGTAGTCATGGTCATGACACTGATACCAATATGACAACCCTCAAATTCCATATTCAGCCCTATTCAGCTAATTACTGGAACCAACTAGTTGGTTGTTCAGATTTCTTGCTACTCTGATGCAGAACAAATTTATTACAGTTGACGAGTGTACAGTTGATAGACTTTGAAGAAAGCTGCTATTTCTGATCACAGCTCTTTGTGACTATGTAAGCAGAAAGCTGCTGTTTTGGTTTTGTTTTGAATGTGAGTAAATTTAATTTCCCATCACAATAAATTTCTTGTTCAAGTCAACAGAAATAAAACTAAAGCAAAACTTATCCACTTCCTGTGAGCATGATGTCTGTAACAGCTGCATTCAAGATTTCTATCTTTATTGGAGTACACACTAATCATAAGTGAGCATTGCATGTAAGTACCTGTAACTTTCTGACTATTATAAATTTTAGTTCACTTCTGATTCAAAGCAAACTAATCATCAGTAACAGTTGTCAACAAAAGGACAAATCACATGTTCCTAATTCTTATCCCTTGGCTTTGGTTCATTCCAGCATAGACCCAACTGATTGCTTGCAACAAACACCTAATTAATTCAACATGCATTTAGCCCCATAAAGCTAAAAAGAAATGGAGGGCATTTTTAATGTTTGCTACTTGAATTATCTTCTTTAGCCTTTAATCTACTGTTTTTCTTGAATACCTTATTACAGAAATGGACCATTAACTCTACATCTGGAACCAAAGGTATCAGTTAAGATTAATTGTTGCTTAACTACATAATTCTCCACTTTTATGCTTTCATATAAACAATATCCCTAGACTTGTTCTGAATTTTTTTTGTCCAGAGGAATCTATCCAAACAATCAATGCAAGAGCTTTTCTAAAAATCATCTGTGCACAGTAAGTATTTCCTGAAGATGCTGTACAATAAAAAAATGGCAGCATTCCCATTGCTTATGCTAAGATTCATGGCTACCCTGCATAGTAGAAGTACCATTTAAGGGTAGCATAAATGCTTTTTTACATTGCTGTCTAAAACAGCATATTAATGTGTCTGGTTTTCATCTAAAGAGATGGACCTGAGGAGGCAAGTGTAATTTGTCATTCCAGTTCCAGGAACAAAGTCTCTTGCTGTGATGAGACTAATCCAACAATACACCATTTCAAGATCTAATTGTTATGTAACAGTCCATGATGTGCCAACACATTCCAAGAGTCCTACAGTGCTAGACTATTGTGCCAACTGTCCAGCATTTAAGCATGTTGTTCAGGAACAAAATCAAAAAGTGTAAGGAGTAATACAGGAGTAAAACACTTGCACTCACATTGTTAGTGCCTACAAGCAAGGGGCCTTTAAGAACTTTGATGGGAAGAAATTCATTCAATTATTTTTCTTCAATATATTATTTTTAATATTTGATACATGTGTGGATGTATATGACAGTTTTCATGATGCAGTACAAATGTTATGCTTTGTAAAGACATTGTATTTGTTTATTGTTTGAAAGACTTTTTTTACAGGACCATAGAAATAAAACAAAGAACAAAATTAATATAAAAATATTTTTTCAAAAAAATAAAACCAGAATATGAATATGAAAAAATCAGAACATAATATTGTATTTCAGTTTTCTTAGTACTCTGTAGCAACCTAAAGACTTAAAATCTTAAACATCATTATATTGAAAGAGTGAGGATGGTAAGGATGATAATATATTTGCTAAAATCAGAGATGAATGTCCTAATTGGATTGCAGTCTTTTATTTTGTATCTGTTTGTGTTTTTTGTTTCACATTAATTGAATTTTATCTAATATCCCTTTTGATCGTTGTTGAGCAGAGCTTTCATATGAGACAAGACAAAATCCACATGTTGTTCTAGAAAGAAATTGCATATCCTTCCTTCCCTATGAATTTAACAAAAAAGCTTCATTCATATGTATATCTATATTAAACAGAAAAGCAGATGTCATCTGCAGTTTAGAAAAGTAAGCTAGGTACAGAGAAAACATTTTTGAAAACATTTAAGTGAAAAGACCAAAGAAAGAGTGATAGCAAGGCTATGTCTTCCTAAAATAGTAGAGAGAATTACTATGTTTTGAGATAAACTACCTTGTAAACATAATAGCTGTTTTTAATTCCAAATTGTTTAATTTTCTTGCAATTGAGGATGCATTGTGTATGAGTTTATGTTTATTGGAAAGTAGAGCTCCCTAGAGACCAATCTAGAATGTTACAATTTGAAAACAAAGAAAGTAAGTTACCTGGAGGTGTTTCCAGAGTTGATTTATCCTTTTTTGGCTTGATAGTTTTCTTTGATTTGTACTCTTTCTTGCCTGGTTTGAATCTTGGAGATTCTTCTATTTCTGCAGAAGGTTTCAAGTCTTTTTCTCTTGGTTGCTCTGTGAAAGGTGACAAGTCCTCATTGGGATCCGGATAAGAATAATAGTGATTTCTATTGATGATTTCTTGTAGGTAGTAGTCCTGGTCCTCCATGGGGAGAGCCCACGTGATAAAGCCAAGCAGTACCAGATCAAAATAACAAAAAACAAGGTAGAACTGAAGAAAGGATTTCTTGAAAATGGGAATCTTTTTCATCATGTTTATGTTGTGCTAAAGCAATGTAGCCCTGCAGTTTTCCAGACTAAATTTAAGTAGAGAGAGAAAGAAAGATAAAACCAAGTGAGCAAGGAAAGAGAAGAAAGAAAGAAGAAAGAAAGAAAGAAAGAAAGAAAGAAAGAAAGAAAGAAAGAAAGAAAGAAAGAAAGAAAGAAAGAAAGAAAGAAAGAAAGAAAGAAAAAGTTATTTGCTAGTAAAATCCAAGATGAAGAGCAAAGTCTGCAATTAGAGCTTCTGCTTTGGGAATAGTTTGCAAAAGTTGCAGCTAATGAAATAGGAGTGTGGACTGGAAGCAGAGGGAGGAGGAAACAGCTACAGTTCATGTGATCAGCAGAGCTTAAGAGTCAAACACATATGCAGGCATATAGGAAAAGAGACATACTTGACAGGTGTGATTTTTCCATCCCAAGTTTTTAAAGAGATTGTTTCTCTCCCCCTCACTTTTGCCCCCGCCCTATTCCCCATTAAAAATTCAATTAAACTCGTGGCTCCTAAGACTCTGGGTCTTTGAATGCTGCTATAATACTGAGTCTGGACATTGTTTATTCAGTAAAGTAGAGGTTGGGCAGAAAGTGAGTTGGCCACAAGCCTTGGTATCCAATTCCTTTTTACAAATTGTGTCCTTTGTCTTGCCTGGATTGTATAGACAGTAATGCATTTAGATGAAACTGAAGAAGAAAAGGAAAAATATTTTCTCCTCTGGTACAGCTGGAATCTTCAGCAGAACATGAAGGTTGCATTCTTGTTCTAGAAAACAGGAAAGCAGACTCATGAAAATGCTTATTATTCTTCAAGCATTTGAAAGAAAACAGGTGCAGATCATCAACAGCATAGAAAAGTGATATTTTTTCATTCGTACAGTCTGTCCCCTTAACATCTGAGAGAGACTAATATTGTGCCTGTGCCACAATAAACTGAGAATAAGCCTATTGCTTTTTAGTAGAAATGTATAGGACTACATTGTAAAGCTCCCCCACCCCAAAGTCCAACTGAACCTCAGCGCAGTGGTGGAGAGTAAACAGTATAAGCCTTATTATACTGGCCAACACAGCTCTGTCCTGGAGAAAGACTTTGGGACCTACTCCATTTTTCCTTCCCCAAAAAACGTTACAGATGAGTTCAAAGATATGGTACCAAGTAGTGTGATTTCCTGGCTGTGAATACACAGGTCAGACAGCAGATCAACAATGAGACCATTGAAACTGTGAAGGAATTCATTTTCTGGGCTCTAAAATCGACCAAAGTGGTGACTGCAGCCCTGAGATCAGGAGGCATATATCACATAGAACAGGGGTGTCAAACTCGATTTAATTGAGGGCCGCATCAGGGTTGTGTTTGACCTTGGAGGCCAGGTGGATGTGGCCAGGGTAGGCATGGCCAGCTCAACATCACTCTTGTCAGGGGCACCTGTGATGGCCTGGATGGGACATGGGCAATGCATTGTCTCCAGTGGAGGAAAGCAAGACCAGGGAGAGCTCCATTTGCGATAGCAACTGCCTCCTGCAGCCCTCTGCCAATGAACACGCAGATCTGTCTTCACTGGCAGATGGCCGCAGGAGGCCTTCCTGCAGTCCAGAGGTGGTATTCAGTAGGTTCTGACCAGTTCTGGAGAACCAGTAGTGGAAATTTTGAGTAGTTCAGAGAACCGGCAAATACCACCTCTGACTGGAGATTTTACAATACCACCTCTGACTGGAGATTTTACAATATCCTTCCCCTGTCATGCCCACCAAGCCACGCCCACAAAACCAGTAGTTAAAAAAATTGAACCAGTAGTTAAAAAAATTGAATCCCACCACTGCTGCAGTTCTCTTTGTGCGGCCCTCCTGAGCTCTGTTTTAGACTGTGATGGCCTTCTGGAACTCTCTGCCAGCAAACACAAAGCTCTGTTTTCACTGGCAGAGACACTGTGGGCCTGTCCCTCATTGTTTCCAGAGTGGTCCCGTAGGCCAGATCTAAGCACTCTGCAAGCTTGTTCCAGTCCGTGGGCCTTGAGTTTAACACCCTTGACACCCTTGACATTCATGTCTAGCATGAATAACATCTACCTATGGCTGCGTGACTTGGACTCTGGAAAAGACAGAAATGAGAAGGGCAAATGCATCTGAACTGTGGTACTGGAGGTGACTATTAAGTATTCCATGGGCTGCAAAATAACAAATAAACCCTAGAGTGAACTTCACTAAAAATACCACTTGAAGATCGCCAACAGAGGCTGTCATGAGAGCTGACTCACTCAAAAAGTCAGTTATGCTGGGAGTGATCAGCAGAAAAAAGAGAAGTGCCACCCTAGTCCCCACTGGCTGCACACTACAAAAGATGATGCTAGGATGACCGTGGAGGATCTGAAGGAGTCAATATGAAACAGAGGGGCATGAAGAATGTCGATCCATAGAGTGTCTAAGGGTTGAAACAACTAAATGGCTGACAATGATTATGACCACTGGTGGGATTCAAAAAAATTTACTACCGATTCTGTGGGCGTAGCTTGGTGGGCGTGGCTTGATGGGCATGGCAGGGAAAAGTTATTGTAAAATCTCCATTCTGGGGGAAGGTTACTGCAAAATTCCATTCCTTCCCCACCCCACTAAACTGCTTTCCAGCTCCATTCTCCTGTGCAGGGCAACAAAAGAAGACCCAGCCAATCAGCTTAGACTTGGGAGGCAGAGAATAGATGGGCCAGGGCCAATTAGAGGTGGTATTTGCCGGTTCTCCGAACTACTCAAATTTTTGCTACTTCAGAACTGGTTAAATCTGTTGAATACCATTTCTGATTATGACACTTTAAAAGTTTGACAGTCAAGATATTGGAGACTTTTAAATAGGATTTTTACCTATGTAGATTCATATTTTGTTCTCTTTATGTTTACAGAGCTAAATCAAATTGTTTGCTAAGTTATTTTGCTCAAAGGGATTCTTACAGTTTTATTCTTTTTTAAGAAAAAAATAAAAATAAGAAACTTTGTGGCTTAGAAGTCCACAAAATGGGAAACATTTTATTTGAAGAGTGGAACAAAAGATCCTCTCCTGGAATTTCCCATCAGAACATTCCAGATGGACTATATTTCAAGGCTAATTCAGTGTACAAAATTGAACAACTTGTTACAAGTTATAAAATGTTATGTTTATGGGAATCAATTGGAACTCAGAATAAGCCCCTTGATCCTTTTATTTTCATTTTCAAAAAGCCACAAAAGGATATGGTGAAGTTGTCTAAGATGGCTACTGACTGCGATTCATTCTGCATTAAAAATAGTCAAAAGAAATATTTTTAATCCTTTATGGAGTTTTGTACAATATTTTCCACTCCTGACTACCTTCTTAGCAGTGCAAGCTATTTTTTTAACTGTTTTTGTTGCCTTTTGTGTGATAGACCCACATCCAGAACAAAAGTGACATAAATTATAGTCACTACACCTCTTCTGGTTTGCCTCTCCGTGTTGTGGTAATTGTTTGTCCAGAATGCCAAATAAAAAGATGTACACTCACTTTATTTAATAGATCATTTTTTCTCTTTAATGGAATTAACAATTGTTGCAGGATAAAAACAGATGCTGTTTGTTAGGTCTATTTGCTCTGATACTTATTGTTCTGTCTACTTCTTTGGCCTTTTTCATGGGACTGAAGTTAATCTCTTTCTTTTTTCTTGGTTTTACAGCCAAATTCTTGACTGAGAACTGCATCTTGCCCACGATAGTTATGCAGATTACAGTTTTCCAAGTGATTTACCATGATGAAAGTAATACCCGCATTCATATTTCACATCTACTACGTGTACCATAGCAATGGTAATGAACTTAAAATAAAGACAACCAACTGTCCACCCATTAGAGGCATTTGTTCCTTTTAAGCTGACTTGCAATATCTATTATTTGATTTATTATACATAATGATCTTCTCCAGACACTTGTTTCAAATTGCTTTCTGAAAAGCATTTTGGAGACTGTGGATTCTTTTTTCTGTAAGTCTGAGAAAATTTTCCAAATTTCTTTGGTATGATCTAAATCTTTTAAATGCAGAGGAACAGCTTCACTCACTGCCAGATAATCTTAGTTGCTCTGTGTTTTCCAGAAACCCTTTATTCCTAAATTGGGCGTCTCTCCTTGTCTAGTACAATGGTGATTCCTAGAAAGTATTTTCACTTTGAATGTCAAAGGAGTATTTTCACTCTGAATGACCAGAGGGAGGGTTTTGAACCTTACCACTTCCAAAGAGGCTGAAAATTTCTTGATTCCTTTTTGGTTTGCTTTCTTCTCCAAGTTTTTCTTCATTGCTCATGAGAGTCCCACTATTTTATTTATGAAACCTTCTTGTACATTTACTGAATGCTGATATTGAAGCATTCTATATGTGTATGTCAATGCTCCTGAGAGCTGGAATTGGAGCAATGATTAACAAAGCAAACTATACAACTGTGATAGAAAGAATAGTTATTTATAAGAAATGTTTTTTAGAGCTAGGGAAAGATTATCATGTAGCTAACTAGCAGGAAGAAAAAACAAGAATAGGTCATGGAAGAAGAACATGTCTCAGATTAACCATATTGTAGACAAACATCATAAAAATGATAAATAACAAAGGAACACAGAGTTAATTCACCCATCTTCAGCCATCTTGGTCTGTATGTTCTGAGATTCTGACCTAACCCTAACCCAAATTTTGCCACTGAATTTGTGCCTACAGTTAGTAGCAATACAGCAGGACCTATAATATGTCTTCAGATCTTAACCATCTCCTTACTTACCATTGGTTTATATAACCTAAGTTGAGAATATTGAAAAAAGAGAGAGTGAGATTTTAAAATCTAAACCTGAAAATATGAAATAAAAATACTGCTACACTGCTCGGAACAATCCAAAATACTCAAAATGATGGTGCTGAACTTTTATGCTAAATGTGGAACAAAACATGTATGTTATATTTCAAGCTTCAATGCTTTGGCTAGGTGTTCTGCATGATTATCCTGAATTTTCACATTAGTGTTTTCCACTATATATCAATGAAGCATCTGTGATGAAACCTTGTGACTTGCCCAGTTTGGAATGTGTTGGTCAGATAAGATCAAATAATACTATCAGTTGAAGATAGTAGCATCCAGAAACTGTTTGAAAGCAGTAATGATCCTGGTAACTCCTTCATTCATATTTACAGCATGTAAACACAAAGTGAATTTAAAAAATAAATAAAAGAATCTAACTATAAATAGAGTTCTGTAAGCCCCTACACATCTCTCACCAAAATCATTAGCTATTGTTGGTCTTTCCTACCAAGGGTGGATGTCATGTAGCCCATGGACAAACACCTTTCTAGAAAGGAGAAGCAGCTAAGGAATATGAAATAATGAAAGCTGAGACCTAGTAGTTAAGTAGATCTGCTAGTTTTAAATAAGAGGCTGCTGATTGTAAGAATACTACAACAGCAAATTAAAGGTAGATTGAATGCAAAGACTAGAAGTCATAAATCTAATAGAAAAATGCTCAGAAGACATTCCCCCCCCCCCCAAAAAAAAAAAAAAAGAATGAAGTTGTGAGAAGGAAGATTGCTGTTGAAGGTATGGGTGTAAATAAGGAGACCAGTATGAAGAAGATATGATCAGCAGTCTATCAGTCTGAAAATGTTAGACCAATTGTGTCTAATCCATGACCCATGGACTACATGCAATCCTGAACAGCTAGTTATGGGGCCCTGAAAGATAATAAACTTTTAATATATTTATATGATATATTTTATATGTGGCTCAAGACAATCCCTCTTCATTCACTTTCTCCTCTTCCCTTTTGGTTCACCCAGGCAAACCAAAAGGTTGGACAACCATGCCTTAGAGGTTCCAGGCAAAGCTGGCTTGGAAAATAAGGTTGGAGAAGGAAATTAGTATTGTTATTTCATCCAACCCATTATTAGGTAGAGTCCATTAAGAATGAATATTGTTGCCAGGGCTGGACAAAGGAGGAAATTGAAAGTTATGTAGAATCCACAAGAAGCTAGATAAGAAGACAAGAGATAGTAAGAGAGATTTCTGATTTGCCCAAAGGAGAATTCCCACAGAGGAGAAAGATGAAGGCTGGTATAGAGAGGAATGTTGATGAAAGAATCACAATTACTATTATCTTAGGTGGACCAACCTCATTTGCTTAAACGAAGAAGATGGAAGAAACAACAGAAGTGAAGGAAGAAGTTGGAAAGGGGAGAAAAGGTGGAAGAAGAGGAAGAAAGTGAGAGAAGAGAAAGTAAAATAATAGAATTCCAAAAGTAATTCAACAGTTAAGAAAGCATTGACACAGCTAAATAATCAAGAAGTAAGAATAAGAAGGGTGAGGTGAAGAAGGGTGAGGTTAGTTTTCAGGCGGAGAACGTTTTTAAAGATAAATACAGTAACTTCCAAAGTGGTCCAACTAAAAGGAATTAATTAATATTGAAAAGTAAAGAACAAACTGTTATAAATGTAAATAAACAAAGCTTCAGAATGATTGAAATAGTGTGTTTGATACTATTTTGTTTATAATTGTGCAATAAAGTGTCTTTTTGTAATAAAACTTGATCTCTTTTTGGTAGCCACCAATCTGTATAAAAAAGAACCAAACCCAGATTCATAATGAATAATCTCGTTCATTCATTCAGCAATACAATAAAACTTTTGGGAGATGAATTCTGGCATGATTTCATATATGCTTCAAATTATGTGTGTGTGCATTTGTAGTGACAGCATCTAACTGACCTTGGCTGATCTTGAGAAACATAGCAGAGTTACAGCTGCTTAGATGGGAGATTGCCAGCTGGACTGGGAATGTGAAGGCAGCAATGGTAAACTACTTTTGCATTTTTGCAAAAAAAAAAAAAAATCTGAATATGCCCATGAGGTCACCAGAAATTGAATTATGGATGAGAGAGTTTTTAGTTATATTATAGTGATTTAGTTTCTGCTCCATGCATGAATCAACTTGATTTGTATACATTTTAATATAATTTGTTTCATAACTGAGCTCAGGGCCCTTTGCAGGGACAAAAACTATTCATTTTGAGCTGGGTACATATCTTATATATTTTGGGGCACATACAGTATCCTTTTCTCTGAGCATGGCAACAAGATACATTCAAACACACCAAAATATTGGAAGAGAACTCATCTGTTGGGTAAAGGATCAATCTGCATAAGAGAACAACAAGGTACACCAAGATGCAAATATGAATTAGAATGCTTATTTAGTTGCATACGTTTCACCAAACTTTAAGGGAATTTTTACCAACTCAATTAAGGACAGAATATGTAGAAGTAAAAGGAAAAAGGTCTGTCTTGGGATAGGGGCACTGGGCCCTTATTCCTATATTGCAGGGGTGTCAAAGTCACATTGTCACAGCTGTGTCCCATGACATATCAGGACTTTTTCCCCCTTTGCTAAACTGAACATGGGCGGGGCGAGCACGTGATGCATCTGGCCTGAGGGCCGGAAGTTTGACAGCCCTGCTATATTGCTTCTTGTTTAGACAACTGCAAAATTATCTACATAGAGCTGTCCTTAAAAACCATCCAAAAACTTCAACTGGGATAGAATTCAGATTCCTGTTTCTTACTTATTGCTATCACATAACACCTGTTGTATGGATCTGCACTAGATACCAGTTTGTTTCCAGATGCAATTTAAAGTTCTGTTTATCATCTGTAGAACCTTTAACTAGAACCTGATTATCTCCAAGACTGAGTGCTCCACGCAGAATCTGCCTGCAGGCAGTGCAAGTTCACACTCCTTTTTGGTTAGTTGGTAAAAGGGCACTTAGAAATTAGCATTCTCTGAGGAAGGCTCTCCTGTGGAACAGTTGGCTATAAAACATACCCTAGTCATTTCCCTAATGATCTTTAAGAAGTTGGTGAATACCTGGTGGATTTAAAGGGCCTTTGGAGAAGGATTAATGATGTTATGGAATATTTTCCAAATAATTGAGAGACTCTGTGCTAATTGTTACTTTTTTATTGTAATATATGACATTGTGTTTGCTGTTTGTGATTATTTTATTGTTTAATTTATAACTCATTTAGAGTTGGTCCTGTTGAAGCATCATAGTATATGGTAAGTAGGTAGGTAGGTAAATACAGAGAGAGAGAGAGGGAGAGAAAGGGAGGGAGGGAGATTATCCAATTGTGTGAAGCTTGATACCCCAGTAGCAATCCTTGGCACTTGGTTTAGTTTGTAGCCTGAATCAGAAAATTTGACAGATTTGTATATTTTTAATCACTTTGTGTACATGACTGAGGTAATCATTACATGGATCATAGAGCATCAGCCAATATTGTTGGCTTCATATAAATCACTGAAAGTTACAACTAATAAATAATTTTCTTCCAAAGTCTACAAAATTCATCACTCAATAAAACTGTGATGCTCTAGGGCAAAATTTATGCTCTTTAATAGTGAGCTATTTGTAATTGTTTGCTCCCCTGGGAATTTTCAAGGAGCTTTAAGAGTGGGGATCTTTTCCTACTTCACTTATTTTTTAGTTGCTAAGTGTTTAAATAAGTGGATAAATATGTCAGTTCAAAGAATGAGGTGGTAGAGACAAGATTAATGGGAAACCTATAACTGCAAAATATATTTTGTAGGGAAAAAATGGCTACAGAGTCTAGCTTGGTTTCAAGTAAGATAAATGTAATTATTCTTCTGAAGCTACTGGTAGCCTGGATATTTCAACAACGTGGCTGAAGCCTATCAAAGGATGTCTGCTTCATTCAGAGAGAAGAGCTGAAATCCTTCAGCAAGGAGCTCTTTTGCCCTGCTTGCTTAATGACTCAGAATATCATTTAATGAGCATAGCTGAGAGTGTTGGGAATGTAATTGTTGAACAAAGCAGTCATATAGGCATCTAGCTCAATAACTGAGATTCTGGTCCCAATTATGATCATTAAGTGAGGAAGGAGGTCAGGGAAACTGGTCCTGCCATCGGCTGCCAGAGGGTAGTCAGCTCACACACACGACTCGGTTGAGGGCTTGGTCGCCACCTGGGATAGGGTGGCCGCTGGGGCCCTCGACCGAGTCGTGCCCTTGCGGCCTCTGACCCGGTGCCGATCCCAAGTGGCTCCCTGGTTCTCTGAGGAGCTAAGGGAGATGAAGCGCCGGAAAAGACGCCTAGAGAGCAGTTGGAGGGCCAGCCGTTCTGGGTCCGACCGAACACTATTACGATCTTATATTAAGACGTATTTAGTGGCGATAAGGATGGCGAAGAGATCTTACCTCTCCGCCCTTATTGCGTCCGCGGAAAACCGCCCAGCCTCCCTGTTTAGGGTGACCCGCTCCCTATTGGAGGTGGGAGCGCGGGAGGACCCCTTGCAGGGACGGGCTGAGGAGTTTTCTAGGTTTCTGCAGGACAAAATCGCTCAGATCCGGGACGAGCTGGACTCCGACTGGGCATCTCCGGGCGGGGGGGCGGGGGTGGATATCGGTGCGGTCAATTGGGTTGAGTTCGATCCTGTTACTGTGGAGGACGTGGACAGGATACTGGGGGGACTGAATGCCACCACCTGTTTGCTGGACCCGTGCCCCTCCTGGCTGGTCTTGGCCACTCGGAAGGTGACACGAGGCTGGTTCCAGGGTATTATAAACGCTTCCTTGAGAGAGGGGCTGTTACCTGCCGCCTTGAAAGAGGCGGTGGTGCGGCCCCTCCTCAAGAAACCGTCCCTGGACCCAGCATTGTTATCTAACTATCGTCCTGTCTCCAACCTCCGCTTTGTTGCGAAGGTTGTCGAGAGTGTGGTGGCACGTCAGTTCCCGCAGTACCTGGATGAAGCGAGTTATCTCGACCCCCTCCAATCGGGCTTCAGGCCCGG
Source organism: Bungarus multicinctus (assembly GCA_023653725.1). NCBI lineage: Eukaryota > Metazoa > Chordata > Lepidosauria > Squamata > Elapidae > Bungarus > Bungarus multicinctus. The sequence continues at coordinate 64,136,679 of CM042844.1, forward strand.
GCACAGCACGGAGACGGCGTTGGTCGCATTGGTGGATGACCTCTGGAGGGCCCGGGACAGGGGTTGTTCCTCTGTCCTGGTCCTGTTAGATCTCTCAGCGGCTTTTGATACTGTTGACCACAGTATCTTATTGCAGCGGTTGGAGGGGTTGGGGGTGGGGGGCACCGTGTTGCGGTGGTTCACCTCCTTCCTCTCCGACCGCTCGCAATTTGTGTTGACGGGGGTGCAGAGATCGGCCCCGAGGCCCCTACGATGTGGGGTTCCTCAGGGGTCGGTGCTCTCGCCCCTGCTGTTCAACATTTATGTAAAGCCGCTGGGTGAGGTCATCCGTGGCTTCGGGGTGGAGTTCCATCAGTACGCTGACGACACTCAGCTGTACATCTCCACCCCAGGCCACCCCAACGAAGCCGTCGAAGTGATGTCCCGATGCCTGGAGGCCGTGCGGAGTTGGATGGGTCGTAACAGGCTTCGTCTCAACCCGACCAAAACCGAGTGGCTGTGGTTTCCTGCGCCCAGATACAGCCAGCTGGTTCCTTCGCTGGCCGTGGGGGGAGAGGTCTTGACCCCCGTGGAAAGGGCGCGCAACTTGGGTGTCCTCCTGGACGTACGGCTGTCTTTAGAAGAAAACATTGCAGCCGTCGCCAGGGGGGCTTTTTATCAGATTCGTCTGATTTACCAGTTGCGGCCCTTTCTGGATCTGGGCGCACTTCGCACAGTCACTTCCGCCCTTGTCATCTCCCGCCTGGATTATTGCAATGCTCTCTACATGGGGCTCCCCTTGAAGAGTCTCCGGAGGCTGCGGTTAGTCCAGAATGCAGCCGCGCGGGTGATTGTGGGTGCTCCTCGGAGCTCCCACGTTACACCGCTTCTCCGCAGGCTGCACTGGCTTCCTGTGGCCTTCCGGATTCGATTCAAGGTGGTACTGACAGTATTTAAAGTGCTCCATGGCTCGGGACCTGGGTACTTACGGGACCGCCTGCTGCCATCATCAACCTCCCGCCGCCCAGTACGCTCCCACAGGGTTGCCCTCCTTGGGGTACCGCCGCCCGGCCGTTGTCGGTTGATGGCCCCGAGGGTTCGGGCTTTCTCTGTGGGAGCCCCCTCCCTATGGAATGATTTCCCCCCGGAGATACGGGCTATGACGGATATTCTGACCTTCCGGCGCGCAGTGAAAACCCTATTTTTTAAACAGGCTGGCCTGGCCCAGTAACTGTATTTTGGTTTTAACTTAATTTTAATTGGGGTTTTATTAGCTTTTAACTTTTAACTGAATTTTTGGGATAGACAACCGGATCAATTTGGTTTAATTTATTTTAATTGTATTTATTGGGTATTTATTGTATGTTTTTAGTAGGCTGTACACCGCCCCGAGTCCCTTTTTGGGAGAGGGAACGGTATAAAAGTTTAATTAAATAAATAAATAAATAAATAAATAAATAAATAAATAAATAAATAAATAAATAAATAAATAAATAAATAAATAAATAAATAAATATTCAAGCTGGCAGGAAGTAGGAAGTCGCTTCTAGTCTCACAGATTCTTTTGCCCAACTTTGGTCCTTCTCTTTCTCCTTTTAAATATGAAAATATCTCTGAAACCATGGTCCAATGGATCATAGATTCTCTAGCATATTTTTGTGTGTGTGTGTGTGTGTGTGTGTATTGAATTGTGTACATTATAAATATTTGTTGTTGTGAAATTTCTGCTGTATTTTTATGATGATTCATATTTTTGATAATTTGTTGTCTTTTATTTTATTAAATAAAAAGGATCCTGGCAATTGCAGTCAAAGAAATAACTCTTGGGAATAAAATCACATTTACCATTTATCAGATTAGTTTTGGGTGATGTCAGATTTGTACTGAACTCAATCTTTTAAACTGGGTATGTAGTAATGTCGCTCAGGGTCTGGATTGTGATGAGCAGGATTTTGGCCATGATTGTAGCTAGATAAAGAGAACATGAGAGGGGGGGAAACCATACTATTGTGGTTCTACTATATCATCCAACTAGTGGAAAAGAAAATATAAACTGACTTTTATTTGTTTCTGTTGGCTGACTGTATTGTTGGACTGGTCTTTAAGCGAATTAAAATGTATATTGAAGGAATTGAAGGAAGACAAATAGAGAACCACAAGCCTGCTAGGTTTTGGATTATGGTACAGGTTATATGCTCCATAACTCGACTCTGCTACTGCTTCCTGCATTTTATTCTGTGTCTCTTCTTGTTGCTGTTGGAATTGGGGAATGTAACCACAATCCCATTTTGTAGCTCATTAGTTCATGTTCTTTTGAACAGCCTCAAATTCTTGGCTTTCTAAAGCGCAGCTGAAAGATGTAGCAACGTTTCAAAACAACTTAAGAACCTAATATGAGCAAGGATCACCGAGTTCCACATTTTCTATGGTGAATATTAGAAATACTTAAAAATGTCAGCCCTCACCTTTAATTTGGCTAGTAATTCTCTTGACTTGACTGCAATCCTACTAAGTGTGTGCGTGGGATTTATACCAGCCCACCTCTTATGATTAAATGCATAAAGTTCCTGGTGTCCCTGTTCAAATATCACTAGTAATACATTTTTCTTATAAAAGTTCTTTGGCAGACCTCTTAGCTGTTTTTTTTTAATGTTTGATCTTAAAAGCATTGGATTTCAGATTTAGAGCCGAGGTAGTTTTTCTGGAATTTATGTACTGCTCAGTATATGTCTTTATTCATGTATCACATTGTAATGTAGCATGAATTATTTTATTTATTTTAAATTTGCATTGTTCCAAATTTGTAATTTGAACCAACCTTTGTAGATTGTAATGGCAGCCAGAGGCTTGCCTTTTTTTATTGATTCATCATAAAATTGGACAAAACCTCTGCAAATAGAAAGCAAATGTATATGCTGTTATTCTGGAAAGAATATTCAATCATGTTGCTTGCTTTCCTTCCTGTCTACAGTCTTAAAGGGTAACAGTTTAAGTTTACTTTATTGGATTTAAGTTTACTTTATTGATTAGGCCTTGGGCCATATCAAAATGCAGAGTTCCAGACACAAATTATTACTAAAATCTGATAAAAAACATTTAAAATGAAATTAGAATAAAATACAGTTTAAAATTAAATTGGAATAAAATACAATAATTTAATATAGAGAGAAATAAAATATGATAAAATTATATTTCTGTGTCATCCCTACAATCTACCCCAATCAGTCCACATATGCCAATCTCAACCGAACCATTTTGCTTAAGTACTGTGTTGTGTTAAATGTTATTTTCAGATTCTGGCAACACATAAAGTTGTTTTGATATAGGGATACCAATGATTCATTTGTTTAGCATGTAGACCAAGCTTCCTGTCCCTCACCCTCTTATACAGGTAACAATAAAATAGGATGTGAGCCAGGTTTTCTACCTCTGCCATTCGGTAAATGCAGAGACGTCTATTGTAGGGTATAGAATGGAATCTCCCATATCTGACCATTGTGTCAAGCTGTTTGAATCACTCGCATGAATATCTCCTTAAGATGTTTTGGCAGTTGTAACTTTAAATAGCTGTCTATTTGAAAAGTATGTTTGTACTTGCTCAGCCATTTCAAATTAACAAACAGTGAAATGTAATGTGGTGGTTAAGGTGTCAGATTATACTTGGTATTTAATTTATCCATCAGCCACGAAAAGTCAGTATTAGATTTGGACCACTCATTACCTTTCAAGTTAACCTGCCGTAAAGCATTAGTATTGGAACAAAACATGGAGGAAGGAATGCTGTATATATTGTTTGAAACTTCTGCAATAAAGGTAGGGTATAAATCAAATCAAATTGTTGATCAGAAAGGTCGGCAGTTCGGTGATTTGAATCCCTAGCACCGCCTAATGGAGTGAGCTCCCGTTATTTGCCCCAGCTTCTGCCAACCTAGCAGTTTGAAAGCATGTAAAAATGCAAGTAGAAAAATAGAGACCACTTTGGTGAGAAGGTAACAGCATTCTGCGCGCTTTTGGCATTTAATCATGCCAGCCACATGACCATGGAGACATCTTTGGATAAAGCTGCCTCTTCGGCTTTGTAACGGAGATGAGCACCACTCCCTAGAGACGAAAATGACTAGCATGTATGTGTGAGCGGGACCTTTAGCTTTAGTTTATAAATCAAATAAAGAAATTAATTCCAGGAAAGAAATGTATGTATTGCATATTGTCTGTACATGCCTAAGTATATTTTAAAAGACTTTACTTTGAATTATGAAGATTACTATGGAGTAGTGCTTGATAGTAAGATATACAATACAGATGAAATGTTTTATAGAATGAGACTACATTTCACAACAGACCGCAACCTATTCACATCTGAAGATTGTTTAAATATTTACTTTACTTCATTTGCAAAATCTAAATTAATTGCATTCCTCAAAGTCAATGGGGAACCTATCTGTTTAAAAAATAATGTATGAATACTCCAGAGAATTACATTATGTATACATTTTACATTTATTTCTGTGTAAACTACTATGACACTTAACACTCTAGTGATCAGTTTAGAACAGTTTCTAAGACTGAATTTTAAATGACAGAATACTAACTCTTTGAGAAGGCCATGTGTTTTGTATATATTTTGGCAACAAAGCATTGCTAAAAATAACATTTTTGTGACATTGTAGAAAGCTTCTATTCCTAAGTACTTAAAATCTGCAGTATATCATGAGCTGTACAACGGGGAAAGAAACTGGAATTACACTTTTTAAACATTCATATTTTTTTCTTCACAATAACCATTTATACCTGCTGTCAACAGAAGTAAAATTTACACCCACAGAGAAAGGAAGCACTTTTGAAAAATATGCAATAGTCTGTGTTTAAACATTGAGACCTTGTTTTTTCAAAGTCCAAATGTCATTAAGTATGCTTTCTCTGTTTACTGAGCTCTATCTCTGACTGCTTTATGTCAAAAGCTTAAAAATTTTCACTCCTCATAAATATCAGTTGTCATAATAAATGTTAAGTGGGTTGTTTTTTTTACAAATTACAAATGGTTAGCATATATATATATATATATATGGGGGCATGGGGTGTGGGGGTGTGGGGATGTAATACACATAAGGGAAAGAGAAAGACAGTTTACATTTATATGAACATATGTAATATAGATACAATTAAAATAAATTGAAGTTTTTAAACCTAAAAACTGAAAATGATCAGCATGCACAGCATAATAGTTAGCTTTCTTGAATAGATAAATATATTTGGTGGTATCACAGATAACTGGACATTATATTCAGAGACATGAGTATTTTTTGAGGCAAATGAGATAGTTGCTGAAAAAGATATTCTTGTTTCACTGTTTTACAGGAGGCAAAGTGTACAGTTTATTAAGGAAGGTAACTGCTTCACAAAATTCTTCATATTCACATTTACAGAACAAGTAAAAATAACGCAGGAACATTTGGTGTCAAAATCAATTGTTATTATTGATAGCAGAGAGTTTTAAATTTTTATAAACTTGAAAGAGGGCAAAAATCTGCTGCAATTGAATATTAAAAGATGTCTGGACCAGTGGTGGGATTCAAAAATTTTTACTACCGGTTCTATGGGCGTGGCTTGGTGGGCATGGCAGGGGAAGGATACTGTAAAATCTCCAGTCAGAGGTGGAATTTGCTGGTTTTCTGAACTATTCAAAATTTCCACTACCGGTTCTCCAGAACTGGTCAGAACCTGCTGAATACCACCTCTGGTCTGGACCAATTTGGTGAAAGGATCAATGCTGCAACTAGCAAGGTAGAATTCTGAAATGAAATAAAATTTAAAAGACAATAGAGGACTTCCAGTGACATCACGTCATGGCAAGGTAGGAGAATTTTGTCTAGTTCTCCTACAGTGGGATTTTTGCCCAGATCGCAGCCATTCGAGGTGAAATTTGATCCCAGTGGGATCATTCATATGACCAGAAACTCCTGGAGCCAGGCTGGAGTTGCAAGCCAGGCGGCAAAGAAGGGAGCCCGAAGCATAGAGCAAAGAAGCCAGCTGTTTAAGCTGGCCCAAAGACGCGACAAAACAACTGTGAGAAGGAAGCACAGAGACGTTGTTGAACTTTGAGTCCGGGAAAGGAGTGAAAGGGAAATCGGTGTTGGATTACAATTAAAGGAAAGTTTTGAAAAGTAAATAAATACGTGATTGAAATTCCAAAGTGGAAAAGGGAAAGCAGTAAACAGCGGCAAGACTGCACGGTTTACCCATAGCTCCGGATAAAGCAAATTTTGTTACTAAAAAAGAAAGTGAAAAAGAAGGGAGAAAGTTTATTGGTGGCGAAAGAGTTGTATTCTCAGCCATTTTAATAAACTGTGGAAAATATTAATTAAACAGAGAAGAATAATGGAACTGTGAAAATGCTAAAAACGAGTAGGAGAGTGACAGTGCAATTTGGGGAGGCAGACATTGTGATTGAGAAAGTGGAGGAAAGTGACGGAAGTGCCAGATTGAACTGAGAATGGAGAAACTGAGACTGGAGACTTGAACTTATTATTGAAAACAACTGGATCACTAAGGAAATATTAAGAAAAAAGAAGAGTACAAGCCATCTGTTTGTCTGTGTTTGTTCCATCTCTCTATTTCACTTAAAATTGACTTGAACAATATAGACTTTCTTTTTTGCTTTTTCCTCTCTCATCTATAGTATATATTTAAATAATAAAAAAACAAAACCAATTGGTGAGTTTGAAATAGGATTAATTTGTATAAGTAACATTTAACCTTTTAGAATTATAGTTTATATCTTGCTTCATTCCTTTTTTCATATATATTTGATTCTTGATTGATTATAGATTATGAATTTAAAATATTGATTAATATAATGATAAGATTTATTTATTTATTTATTTATTGAATTTCTATACCGCCCCCTCTCTCAAAAAAGGGACTCGGGGTGGTGCACAGCCAACTAAAAACAGACAATATATACAATTAAAAACAGATTAAACAATTACATCAAGGCCGAAATACAATTTAAAATATAAAACTAATACAAATTTAAAATTTAGAAATTTTTAAAATTTAAAAACCTAGTTATTAAAAACCCCAAAAAACCGTTACTGGATAATTGATTGTCCCTCCCCCCCCCCCTCATGTTCTCCCTATATTAGAGATTATATTGATGAATGTGAACTATTGGAATTCTTATTATATATTTATATATCATAATATATTTGAAGAAATAGTATCGGAAATATAGTAATTAATTTAAAGAAGTATATAAGGATTATATAAAACGTTAAACATTTAAAGAAAACTGAATGAATTTTTGATCTGTTAGAAAACTTAAGAATTGATCTTCTCGTAGAACTTGTTCAGAATTCTATTTAGAATCTGTTCAGTTAGTTAACTGAAAATAATTGCCTTAACTATCAGTATCAAAAATAAGCTCAAAAAAAAAGAAAAAGAGGGGTTATAGAATTGAGAAAATAGAATTATAAAAGATAAACAAGACTGATGATAGTAGGAGGTACAACTTGGGAGAATATAGTTAAGATAGTGGAGAAACAACAAAGAATTATTAAAGATATGACTAGTACATCTACTACTACTACAAAAGTAGGAAGAAAAACAGCACCATCGGTAACTCCACTTACTCCTACAATAACATCGACTCAAAAAACTTTCGATGGGATGTTGGCACTGGAAAAATCTACACCCCAATCTAGTACGCCGTCAATTCAATGTACTTTAATATCTACCCAAAGTATGATGTTGACATTATAGGAATCAATGTCTAAAAATCATTCGGAAAGCAAAATAGAAAGAGAAACAATGAAAGAGGAATTAAAAAATGAATTAGGGGAAATGAGAAGTGAAGTTAAAAATTTGGATGGAAAAATAGATCAGATCCAAGAACTGATTAAAATAAATGAAGAGAAAATTAAAGCAATCAGAAAACAGGCAAGTCAAACGGAAAAGAAATTGGAAGATATGGAACAAACAATCAAAGAACAGAATAAAGAGACCAACAAGACCCTGACTCATCTCGAGATGGATAAGGCCTCTTACTATCTTAGATTCCAAAATGTGGAGGAAGAGAGAGGAGAGAACCTACCATTGGTGATGACAGAGATGCTGGTGGAACTTTTGAACAGAGATAAAGAGAAAATAGTGAATGAGTTGGATGATATATATAGAGTACATATTAGTTATGCGAGACGGCATATACTCCCCCATGAAGTGCACATAAGATTTGCAAGGAAACGAGTGAAGGACATAATTTACAAAATTACAAGAGATGAAGGAATAAAACAAAGGCAGAGAAGTGATTGTTTTAAAACAAGTGCCAAGGAGAATTCGTGAACAAAGGAAAGACTACTGATTTCTAACAAACTATCTAAATAAAAAAAACATACCTTTTAGATGGATTATCCCAGAGGGGATATTAATAATATGGAAAGAGAAAAGGGTGAAAGTAGATAGTATATCCAAAGCTCAAGATTTCTTTGACCAAATAGGAGGACTAGAAGAAGAACTGACCAGTAGAGATGATCATGAAGGTTCTAGTCAAGAAGAGTTACAAACTAGAAATAAGAGTCAGGAGAGGAGATGAGAAGGTGTTGGAAAGAGAAGAAATAGGAGTGAGGATGAGAAGTCAGACGACAAATAAAAACATTGAAGGATAGAAGCAAGAAAGGAAATAGATAAAGGAGTGAATCTGATATTCATAAATATTAATGGATTAAATGACCCAGCTAAGAGGAAAAGAACGTTTCTTAAGTTAGAAAAACAAAAAGCAGATATAATATGTATGCAAGAGGTTCATATAAAGGAGAGAGATAAAGGGTATTTAATTAATAATAAATTGGGGAAAATGTATTCAACATTAGCAGAAGCAAAAAAAAGAGGAGTAGTATTATACATAAAAGAAGATATAAGCTCAGAATTAATTTATAAAGATGAATGGGGAAGAATAGTAATGGTAGACAATGCAAAATAAAAAGACAATATTAGTGGGAATATATGCCCCAAATAAAAATCAGAGTGAATTTTACAAAATTTTATACGAAAAGTTATTAGAATTTGGCAATTCAAGAATCCATATTGTAGGAGATTACAATGCAATAACTGATAATAGACTAGATTACACATGTGAACCAAGACAATATAAAAAACAGAATACACTGCCTAAGAAATTTATGGAGATAGTACCGCCCTAGGAGCCTGATGGACCCAGATAGGTTCCTGATGGAGCTTGGGCCGTTTCCCGAGGCTCACACACACGACTCGGTCGAGGGCTTGGTAGCCACCTGGGATAGGGTGGCTGCTGGGGCCCTTGACCGGGTCGTGCCCTTGCGGCCTCTGACCCGGTGCCGATCCCAAGTGGCTCCTTGGTTTTCCGAGGAGCTAAGGGAGATGAAACGCCGGAAAAGACGCCTAGAGAGTAGTTGAAGGGCCAGCCGCTCTGGATCTGACCGAACACTATTACGATCCTATATTAAGGCGTACTTAGTGGCGATAAGGACGGCAAGGCGGTCCTACCTCTCCGCCCTTATTGCATTCGCGGAAAATCGCCCGGCCGCCCTGTTTAGGGTGACCCTCTCCCTTTTGGAGGTGGGGGCACGGGAGGATCCCTTACAGGGACGGGCTGAGGATTTTTCTAGGTTTCTGCAGGACAAAATCACTCAGATCCGGGATGAGTTGGACTCTGACTGGGCATCTCCGGGTGGGGGGCAGAGGTGGATTTCGAGGAGGTCATTTGGGATGAGTTCTATCCTGTTACTCTGGAGGACGTGGACAGGATAGTGGGGGGGCTTAATGCCACCACTTGTTTATTGGACCCGTGCCCATCCTGGCAGGTCTTGCCCACTCGGGAGGTGACATGAGGCTGGTTCCAAGGGATTATTAACGCTTCCTTGAGAGAGGGGCTTTTACCTGCCGCCTTGAAAGAGGTGGTGGTGCGGCCCCTCCTCAAGAAACCGTCCCTGGATCCAGCATTATTGTCGAATTATCGTCCGGTCTCCAACCTCCGCTTTGTTGCGAAGGTTGTTGAGAGTGTGGTGGCATGTCAGCTCCCTCAGTACCTGGATGAAGCGGTATATCTAGACCTCCAATCGGGTTTCAGGCCCAGGCACAGCACGGAGACGGCGCTGGTCGCATTGGTGGATGATCTCTGGAGGACCCGGGACAGAGGTTGTTCCTCTGTCCTGGTCCTGTTAGATCTCTCAGCGGCTTTTGATACTGTCGACCACAGTATCCTATTGCAACGGTTGGGGGGGTTGGGAGTGGGAGGCACCATTTTATGGTGGTTCTCCTCCTTCCTCTCTGATCGTTCGCAATTTGTGTTGACAGGGGGGCAGAGGTCGATCCCGAGGCCCCTATTATGTGGGGTGCCTCAGAGGTCTGTGCTCTTGCCCCTGCTGTTCAACATTTATGTGAAGCCACTGGGTGAGATCATCCGTGGTTTCGGGGTAGAGTTCCATCAGTACGCTGATGACACTCAGCTGTACATCTCTACCCCGGGCCACCCCAACAAAGCCCTCGAAGTGATGACCCGGTGCCTGGAGGCCGTGCGGAGTTGGATGGGTCTTAACAGGCTTCGTCTCAACCCGACCAAAACCGAGTGGCTGTGGTTTCCTGCACCCAGATACAGCCAGCTTGTTCCATCGCTGGCCGTGGGGGGAGAAATTTTGACCCCCATGGAAAGGGCTCGCAATCTAGGTGTCCTCCTGAACGTACGGCTGTCTTTAGAAGATCACATTATGGCCATTGCCAGGGGGGGCCTTTTGTCAGATTCATCTGATTTACCAGTTGCGGCCCTTTCTGGATCTGGACGCACTTCGCACAGTCACTTCTGCCCTCGTCATCTCCCGCTTGGACTATTGCAATGCTCTCTACATGGGGCTCCCCTTGAAGAGTGTCTGGAGGCTGCAGTTAGTCCAGAATGCGGCCGCGCAGGTGATCTTGGGAGCCCCTCGGAGCTCCCATGTAACACTGCTTCTCCGCGGGCTGCATTGGCTTCCTGTGGCCTTCCGGATCCGATTCAAGGTGGTATTGATTGTTTTCAAAGCATTCCATGGCTTGGGACCTGGGTACTTACGGGACCGCCTGCTGCCATCAACAGCCTCCCGCCGCCCAGTGCGCTCCCACAGGGTTGGCCTCCTCGGGGTTCTGCCGCCTGATCGTTGCCAGTTGGCAGCCGAGGGTGCAGGCCTTCTCTGTGGGAGCCACCTCCCTGTGGAATGATTTGCCCCCGGAGATACGGGCCATTACCGACATTCAGACCTTCCGGCGCGCAGTAAAGACCCTGTTCTTTCAACAGGCCGGCCTGGCCCAGTAACGGTTTTCTGGGGTTTTAATTAACTAGGTTAATTAAAGGAAATTGTAAGAGAATACTTTGAAAACCTTTATGAACAAGAAATAGTTGATGTAAATAAAATAGATTATTTGAAAGAAGGAAAACTCTTCTCAGTATCGGAGGATAAAAAAGAGATACTTAATAAAAAATAACCTTAACCTTGGGTAAGTTAAAGGCGGTGATTCAAAAACAAAAAAGAAACAAAACACCAGGCCCAGATAGGCTACCAAATGAGTTATACAAAGAGATAGGTGAAATATTAGAGATAATGCTATTAGAAGTGTGCAATGAGGTATTACAGGAAGCTAAAATCCCAGTATCTTGGAAAGAAGCATATATAACATTAATACCAAAAGAGGGTGTGGATCTCAATCAAACGAAGAAGTATAGATCAATTTCTCTTCTAAATTCGGATTATAAAATTTTTATGGCAGTAATGGCAGATAGATTAAAGAATGTACTTAATAATAAAATTCATTCGGACCAAAATGGATTTCTCCCCAAGAAGCAGATTAGATATAATACAAGAACAATAATAGATATATTGGAACATTATGAAAAATATCCAGGAAGCAAGTGGCTTTGGTCTTCCTGGATGCACAAAAGGCCTTTGACAATTTAAACTGGGATTTTTTGAAAAAACAAATTAATTTGATGGATTTCGGAGACAATTTTGCAAAAATGTTAAATGTAATTTATGCCACACAAAAGGCTAATGTATTAGTAAACAGAGAAATTACTAAACCATTGAGGATAAGAAAGGGGGTCAGATAGGGATGTCCGCTTTCACCTCTGCTTTTTATAACAATTTTGGAAACCTTGCTAGACAGAATTAGACCAAATAAAGAAATCAACGAAATTAAAATCAAAAACCAAGAATATAAACTACAAGCCTTTGCAGATGACATGGTTTTTGTTATAGAGGACCCAATAAACTCAGCACCAATTTTATTAAATGAAATAGATAAATTTGGTAGATTAGCAGGATTAAAAATTAATAAAGAAAAAACTAAAATGTTAGTTAAAAACTTAATAATTAGTAAATTAAAAAAAATAGAAGAAAAGATGGGATTACAAATAGTAAACAAAATTAAATATTTAGGAATTTGGTCGAGAGCGAGAACATTAAATCTGCGAGAGGACAGCTATATGAAAGTATTGAAACAGATTGAAAAGGAATTGGAAAATTGGAATAAGATGCAAACTTCATTATTAGGAAGGATAGCAACAATTAAAATGAATGTTCTACCCAAAATATTATATTTGTTCCAAACGATTCCGATATTACTGGATAAAATGTTTTTAAAGAATTAGACAAGATAGTGATGAAATTTATTTGGGCAAAGAAAAAAACAAGGATAAAAAAACATATTTACAAGATAATAAAAGCAAGAAAATACAAGAAAATAAGAGCTGGATTTGGTTTACCTGTCTGGGAGACATATTATAGAGCAGCAGCACTAGTATGGATAAAAGATTGGATTGATTTGAGGAATAATAGGATTTTACAACTAGAAGGACATGATTTACTGCTCAGTTGGCGTGCTTTCTTATGGAACCCAAATACTAAAAACAACTCATATTTTATCAGACATGTATTTTGAAAATCTTTAATCAAAATTTGGAATGATATAAGGAGCAATCATTATACCAAAATCCCAACATGATTCTCAACGACGGAGGTGATGTTCTATCCAAATACGATGGATATTAGCAAAAAACTAAAATATTATCAAATAGTAGAGAACGAGGGAAGAATTAAAACAAAACAGGAATTAGAAACACAAGAGATAACTATTGATAATTGGTCATATTTTAAAATTAAAATTAGATATAATAAAGATGTAAAGGAATACAGAATTGAAGTAAAAAATACATATCTTGATAAAATACTTTTAAACCCGAAAAAAAAACTTGATTTCCAAATTATATAATTATTTACTGGAGTGTGAAATGGCCGAGAAAATTGTCAAAGGTCCAATGCTAGCCTGGGAAAATTGTTTTGGCTATAATATCGACATGGATGTCTGGGAGGAAATCTGGAAGAAAAATCTGACATTAACCAAATCAGTAGCACATAAAGGAAACTTATACAAATAGATGTATAAGATGTATATAGATGGCATCTGGCACCCTCAAGACTGGCCAAAATATTTCCAACAGCAAATCCTTGTTGCTGGAAATGTAAAGAGAAACTGGGTACATACTTCCATTTGTGGTAGACATGTCCCGAAGTAAAGAAATATTGGTTAAAAATTAAAGTCTGGATAGAAGAAGTTATAGATTGTAGGCTGGAGTGGAAACCGGGACTGTTTTTGTTGGGAGTAATTAAAGGGGATTACCCCTCTAAAGTAAAATGTTTTGACCATCCATTTATTAACTGCGGTGCGTATTTCACTAGCACAATATTGGAAAAACCCAAATACACCACCAATACATATTACTATTCAAAAAGCCTATGTGTGTTCAAATGGAGAGACTTACATTTAAGATTAATGGAAAGGAAGACACAGAGTTTTATCGAATATGGGATAAATTGTATAACTGGGCAGAAAACAAAAGAGAAAACAAGTAAATGAATTCAAGAAACAATTTATATTTAGCGACTTATACTAATGTATAAAATAATTGATGACAGTAATTTTTTTTGTCTTTCACTAGTACCATTATTATTATTAGTGTTATTTATTGCATTCCTTTGTTTAGTAGTCGGATAGTACGAAAGTGTTATGGTACATAGGATGAATATATTTATAATAGAAGAGTGGTGATGGATTGATGTGTAAAGAAGGATTGGGACTTGCCAAGTTCGATAACAAATGTAAAGAATTGTGGTTTGCTTGCATACCAATGTTTTTGGGTTTTTGAATTTGTATGTTTTTAATTCTGTGAATAAAATTGTTTTTAAAATTGAAAAAATATATATTTAAAAGACAATAAAGGCAGGTTTAAGACAGCATTTGAAATAGCTATTTCAGTAAATACTGCTGCTAGGGATACTATAGAGTTGCATTCTAGAATAAAAACAAATATAGATAGGTTTACAGTAATATACAGATACTTAATATAGATCTAAGCGAATTGTACTATCATGCCAACAGAGGTTCACACACCATAAATGTCTTTAAATGGAGATTTAAAAGAGAAAAATGGAAGAAAATATAATATTTGGATAACTTTATTATAGGAAGAGCAAATCATTTGATAAATACAATTCAGTAATACATTACATTAAAAAAAATGGATGAGATATGGTACAAATGAGGAATGTTATACTGAAAATGAAATAAGGATAGCTAATCCACAAATCTATAACATAAAAAGTTAAATGAGATCAGCAAAATATTTCACATCAGATGATAATGATGATGAGCCCCATCAAGTTGTTGTCAACTTTAAGTGACCATATAGATAACTTTCTCCATGAACCATCCCAAACCTGGTCCTTCAGCTCCACCAATGGTAGACACTCATCTGTACTCCAACTGAATGTATCAAGTTTTTTCTGGTTATTCTCATTTTTTCTTCTCAGCATCAGGGCTTTTTCTGGAAAGCTAAATGTTTCTAAAATAGGACAATTTGACCATTTATTCCTCAAGTGAGAATGCTGGATTGATTTATTAGATGATCCATTTGTTTTCTTGGCTTCCAGGTTCATACCAGAAGTGAATGCCAAAAACATAGCAATGCAATTACACAGTTCAACTATTCCAGTTATATTACAGTTTGAATTTGAGTAACATTTCAGAAGTGGTTCACAAAAGTGATCAGAAATGGACTAGCCAAGCATGACTGGCTAAGGAAGATGCCATTGGATGGGATTTCCATTAGCAACCTGCACATAACACTTCCTATTATGGAATTCACCAAGATGAAGCCATCAAAAGCACAAGGGAAGACTGCACTGTCTTCAAAGATGACATCAGATCAGTGAAGCACACCAAAGATAAAATGATGTAGAAGAAGAAATCCCAATACAAATTTCACAAATCCATATGTGATATGCCAAAAATTGAAAACTGAGCTGGGTTGGATGGAAGCTGAAGATACTTTTTCAAAAGGTGATTTGTGCCCAGGAGCTACATCTGAGTTCCAGTAGCTCAGTTAGAACAGTCATGAGTTGTAGTGATTTTACAATTACTGTTAATCCACTGTGTCATATTGAGCAATACGTTTTCTTATTTTTTTTTCTAACCATGCTGTGGAGATAACATTTCAGCAAAATGTTTCCGGTGCTATTTGGATTATAACATTATAACATTGTCACTAGGGAAAATGAAAAAGTGCATCTGCAAAATTTCAAAGCAATGTAGGAAAGGTTGTGTGTATTATGACCTTTCAGTATGATTTTACAAATGTGAGTTTGTTAATTCTAATATTATACATTGTGGTCTCACCATTGGTGCACAAGTCCTATGTAAGTATAAAAAGAAAAGAAACAACCTCAAGCAATTTTGAAGCCACATGATATGCCTCAGGTCTAATTCCCTTTAGGAATTTTGATTATTTTAACAGATTTCTGCTGTTAAAACTTGATCCTTTGAGCTCTAAAAATGGGGAGAAGATCACTTGGGACAAAATGGTGCAAATAAGTTTAACATAAGTAAAAGTAACAGTGACATCCACACATAATTTCACACTTAGTAGTAAAATTCACCTGGGATGTCTCACAATAAAGTATTAGTGCAGTTTTCTCATTAATCATAAAAGAGGAAAATGAGTCCCCAATAATGCATATATCATGCTTACTCAATTCAAAAGCATGCAAATGCGAGTAGATAAATAGGTACCACTTTGGTGGGGAGGAAACTCCACGATGTCATGCTGGCCACCTGCTTCGGAAATATCTTCAGACAGCACTGACTCATGGTCTCGAAATGGAGATGAGTACCCCCCCCCCAATAGTAGAGTAACAATTAATGTAGTTAAATCCGCAGTGACTTATTTCCTTTCCTTCCATGTCCACTCATATCTGTGGAGAAAAATTCTGTACATATACCAAAAAAAGCCATGGATTGGTATGGAGATTTAAAGGATTTTGCTCCTACTTGTCTGGAATAGAGCTGACCTTCATCACCCATTATTAACCATTACTTCAAATCTTCAAGCCACATGGGGAATTCTATTTAGACAAAGACAAGCTGCTTGAATGAAGAGTTTAGCTTTTATTTTGTGGAGAGTGTGTTCAAAGTGGCCAGGGTTGTTTCTAGACAACAATTCCATGCAAGAACTAAAGCATGAGAATGGGTTCCAATTCATAGCTGAACAGTTTCAGGTCTGGACAAAAAAAAAATGGGACCAAATATATAGCATAAGCACTGCATTAGCCAGCTATCAGCAGATTGATTGCCAGGCTTATTCAAAGTTTCCAGAATGCTTTGAGAACAATATCTGGAGAAACCATAACACTGATTCAAAAGCTGGCATATCTTCTACTGGCATATTGCTATGCAGTACACACAACTACAAATGAAACACCAGCATTACTCTTCTTAGATTGGGCTGCGTGTTCAAAGTAGACTTTTCAAATGTGAATTGCAAGGAGGTGAACAAACAATTGAACTGTGTTGAAGATTTTCTGAATATGAAACATGTCACATTTCCTTTAGACAAACTGTATCAGCAATTCTCGTTATATAGAAGAATATAAATGGTCAACAAGGAAAAAATAGATCCTATATATTTTGCTCGATAACTAGAACAGGCAAAATAATACCTAATATCAAGAGCTGAAACTTCTGCATCAAGACTAAGAGATGGCTATGAGTTTTCTGATATTTTCCTTTTTTAATGTCAATTAAAGAAATTCTGCCCTTTGCATACTTACACTATACAATACAATACACAATATTCTTTATTGGCCAAGTATGGATGGATACACAAGGAATTTGTCTCCAGGGCATAAACTCTCAATGTACATAAAATAACAAGGATATATAATCGTAAGATACCAGTAGGAAGAGGTAATAAGAAAGATGAAAAGGATAATAGTAATACTACTACATGTTTAGATATCCTTAGGCATAAGACAGTGCTGTAGGAATTATGCAGAATGATAGCATGGAGGAAAAAATGTCATTTTGGCATGCAATGCTCTATAGAATCTTAGGGGAGGAGTTGAAATAAGTTATGTCCAGGATGTGAAGGGTCTGTAGATATTTTCTCAGCTATCTTTCTGATCCTTGCAGTAACTTAGTGGTGAGACTTTCTCTGCAGCATTTTTTATGGCTACATTTCTTCCACTGTAGAAATGATGCCACATTGGGTCATGTCTCAGAGGCTCACTAACACAGCATTGTAAGTCATGCAGACAACAGAGAGCAAGAGGAGGTTTGCTCTACACACCATTGCAGATCAAGTTGTTGGAGTGCTTTGTGTACATGCAGTCATATAAGTGTCATATAGAAAAGAGGGTGTAAAAGAAACAAAGAAATTTAAATCTATTGCTAATTTGAAGCATAATGAAGGAATGGAATTTTAAAAAACCTGCTTCTCCATAACTCAAATCCAATGCCTTCTTTTGTATGGATGTGCCAGGAATGCATATGGCTGCCCACCAACTGATAGGTACTGTCAGCTCTGACAGCACCAAAAGGAAGAATTGAGATAGTCTTGCCCTCAGCAGACAGACGTTTGTTCTCAAAATAATTAAGCAGCAAATGGTCATGCACGCAAGTTTTGCAAAAGCATCATTAGCATATGCAAAGTATTTTGCTAGATTTAGATGATGTGACTAAAGACCTATCTTCTCTTCTTCTTTTAAAAAGTCCTTACTGTATATGCAGCATATAAATTGCATTCATTATACCTCGAGGTTAAATTTGAAGCGTATTTGAATTATAAAAGAAATGATACCCATCCTTAGTTGATAAAAAAAAACAGCATTGTTCCTTTCTTCCTCGTCTATTTTTTCTCTCAAAAATAATTCATTACATTATAGTTGTGTGTAATGAATGAGCCCCAATTGCCATGGAAACAATAACTTCCTCATTCTGTTCTATATATTTCCCAGATACAATAACAATATCATCATCTAGACTTTTTTTTTAAGACAGGGTTAGATTTTACATTTGAGCAATTTGTAATCTCTCAGAATGTCTGATGACAAGGAGCTATAATAGATATTTTGAGTCATTCCCTACATTATTACTGTAATGGTGGGGGATGGTTGCCCATAAAAATTATAACATATTCTTGCAATACTTTTAGTTTAAATTTCTCAGTGCTATTGTGAATAAACTGTGATGGAAAACAGATGTTTAATAATGTGGACATGTTACACTGTTTATAGTGTTTTTGACAGGCTCTAGCATTCCTATTTATGACGCCCAAACAAGCAAATTCCATCATAAAATGTTTGTTCAGCCAAATTATAAACCAGGTATCTTTATTTGGCCTATTCTCTTCACAGGATTGTAATAAAGATTAAATGGCAAAGGGAACACTACATATGCAGCTGTGAAATGCCTGGAAACTGTTAAGTTTTCATTTCAAAAATGTGAAAATGTTTAGGCCACAATACCAAATATATTTGCCAGAATAGGACCTATTTAACACATTGCAATATGTAATGTACAGTAATTTTAATTAAAAAATAAGACAAGGGAATTTTTTTTTGCAAATTAATATACATAGACATTGTACAGTATTGGTAATGATCTGCTTGAGATTACTCTCATTCTAATATGGATGAATTACAAACAAATAAATAATTCCCCTTAAGACTTTTGATCAAGATTTTTATGAATCAAATTAAAACATAGATTTTGAGCAACCATCCTATTAATATTTTAAAATAAACTAATATATTTAAGGTACATAATATATTATATGAATGGTTTACTTCTTTTTCATTTCCTTTCCCTGATGTATATTCTTTTGAAATGTCATATAGGAAGTATTGAAAAAAAGATATTTAGTTTGTATATGATAACATAATTTCATAGCCAGCTTTATAAACCTGTCTGACAATAATTAAACATGGACTTGTGCCTGCATGCTGGTTTTGAAAGGTGAAATTATACAGTCTATGAAATCAAATCATTAGACAAACCTTTCCTACTGTGTTCCTTGATGCTTATTACAGAACAACAAAAATTTTTGCAAAAATATTACAGCTAAATAAATAAAAGAGGTGGATTGTTGATTAGCTTAATGTTTCTGTTGGTTCTTTGTAGATGTTTATTGATGTTTATTTGAAGATGAGGCACAAAATCAGCAGAATTCTGATTTGTGGAAAGCATATATCAAATTTCCCAAGAACTAAAAAAAATGGGAGGGAAATCTATAAGATCTATAAATCTGGAAACAAAACTGTGAACTAAATCAGGGGAAGAAGCATAATTTAGGCAGTTCAGGACACAAACAGGAATTCTTGAGTATATAGCAAGATCAAACCTGAAATTCTTGTTATGTACTTTTGGGTTGTTATTCAAAAATGGCAATGCACCAAGAAGGAAAATCCTTATAGAAAAATATGACTTTTGTATTTAAACATTTTGGAAGTAAACCTTCAGTTGTTATAAAAGAAACCTAAGCTACCTCTTACTGAATAATTATAAGAAGTAGTTTGTCCACTGCTATAAATGTATAATATTATACACTCAACATATTATTATAATTTTTTCTGGTCTTATACACTGGTGGTTTCTCTTAGTATCTTCTTTACTAATCTGCTGAATTTCTGTTCCTGCTATCTTGGGAAGAACAGGTCAACAATGTTTGTTCAGAAGCCCTGTTTAAAATGCATGATGGATGCTTGGGACAAAATAAGCATAATGAAACTTCTTAAGCTTTGACTTATCATGAGCTTTGTCACTGATTTGTAAAGTAAAGTCTGGCATACAAACTTAGTTAAATAAAGTCTGAGGATGATATGTCACATAGCAAGGTTTGTGTAATGGAATGTCAGGAGAGTGTTATAGAAAATTTGGATGCTTGGGAAGCAGAGGTGGAATTTAGCAGGTTCTGACCAGTTCTGCAGAACCGGTAGCGGAAATTTTGAATAGTTCAGAGAACCAGCAAATACCACGTCTGACTAGAGATTTTACAGTATCCTTCCCCTGCCACGCCCACCAAGCCATGGCCACAGAACTGGTAGTAAAAAAATTTGAATCCCACCAATTATGGGAAGGTAGATTAAAAGTATATAAATTTGGAGTAGAGCCTCATCAATTTTTTCAACTCCTGAAATTGAAAAACCAATTCTGGTCAATGTTGCCAAGTTTGGATCTGAAATATTCAATCCAGATTGACTCTTGACTGATCCACACCATATTAAGAGGCTATTATTGCTGAAGCTAGCAATAAAAACACCCAATAGAATGGAGAACACATGACAGATAAAGGATGTATAGGTAGATTATAGATACAAGCATTTTATACACTGCTCAATAATATTCCATGGGGACTTACAAAATCAGTAAAATGTTAAAATACAAAAATCATATATAAAATAAAAATACATGTCTTTTTAAGGTAACTAAAAGAATCAAAGAAGATATTTAACTGTCCAGCATTTTTTTTATGAAGCCTATATGATGTGACTGCACTGAAATAAATAAACTGTTGTCAAAAGCAATTCTGCATGTAACATATTGCAATGGCATGGATGGGAAATTACGGGAAGTTGAGCATTGTAATACATATCATTAACTTCCGAAAAAATATGTCTTAAAAATTTCCATAAATATCTCAGATCTCATGGTATTGAATAATGACATCGACAACTCTTTTTAAACTAGTTTGCATTTTTCATATATTGGATTCTATCTGATTGATACAGTTGGGGAATCAAATGCTAGTATTAATTTCATTTGGGACTCTCTTCTCCAATCATGTCTAGATAGGTTGGACTTTGTACAAATATTCTTAAGGATGAGAGATTGCTCTACAAAATGCACTAAAACCATGTGAATGTATAAACAAAAATAAACCAGACATTTACTTAAACCAAGCTTTGACATTTCTGTCTCGCATACTTTGAGAATCAATAGATAGGCATTTGTGTTCTATTGATGAGTATTCACTAAAGCATGAAAGAGCACATTCTGATCTTCAGGCAAAAGTAAAGCAAGTGGCAAGTTCAGAGCTTGGATGATAAAAGGAAATCAGGGATTTGATGGAATTATTTTTTTCTTTCCCCACACCCACAATTTTGCGTTCTAGAAATAGCAGATAATGAGACCATGGCAGAAAGATGGTAAAGGTTGACTTTGAAGAATGTCTGTTCTAAGATAAACATATGTAACAGTATAAGAGTACATCTTGAGCAGATCTAAAGGAATGTCCAAGTGTAGATAAAACCTAGTGAGTATACCATACTTCTTATTGTATATAATAATGAAAGCAAGGATGGATACATAAAGTCAGCATGGACACTTGATTGCAAACTTATTCACTACACGTTCTTCATTTGGGCTGATAATTTGTACATGAAATGCTGATTTTGTGGTTAGATCTCTTTATTTTGATCAAGTAAGTAAGCTTTGTAAAAGATTTTATCATGTTCCTGTTTTGTAAACTCTTATAATAATAAAAAGCAAAACAAACCATTTTATGCCCTCTATGGCTTGGCCAGGCATTTGCCTCCTACTCTGTTAATATGGGATGAAAAGAAAAAAGAATTTCAGCTTAAAACTCTGCTATTCAAAGTCTGAAGTAATCCAAAACATTACATCTCAAGATGTCATTTTCAATAGGACAGGTTTAATAAAAGCTACATGTATCCCCAGGGACTGATTGACTGTAAAACGATTTGACTTGAATCGTTCATGCTGTCTGAGTGATTAAATTCTCCAGATATGTCTGTGAAATACAAAAAGTCATATAATTGTTTCCCACTAGAAAATGAATTCTTCATTTTAAGGAGCAGGTAGATATACCGTACATATATAGGTTTGATCCTTCACATATACACACAGATTTTGACTAGATATATTTTGAGGCTGCAGACTATTCCCAAAGCAATACTAACAAGACCAGGTTTTTAAAAAGTGCCTTTTGACCAATAATATGCCCTACTGCTATATTTACATTGCATAAAAGCCAAAAACTTTATGAAAAAAAAATCTTCAAATCAATTTATTTACAGGTTTCTAATCTTTCAACTGGTGGAAATAGAAGGGGTATGTGTTTAAGTGTTCCTGACCTGACAATGGCAAAGTAGGTTTCCTGACCTGGCAAAGTAGGTTTAGTGAAGTCCTTAGTGCTCCCTGAGATTGGTCATTTTCTTGCAGATGTTTCATTACCCTACTAGGTAACATTTACAGTACTGGAAGACAATGGGGTTTGCTTTCTGTTTATATACAGTGGGTTGCCCTATCAGTCTTGGTGAGAGTAGTGGGGTTATCTTCTTGGTGGTTTCTTGATTAGGCTGTTGTTTACTGTTTGATCATTTGTCTTGAGTTGGTAGTTCCTTGGAGTATTGTTTGCAGCTTGATTGTTGGTATGATATTAATTCTGATGTTAATCCTGATTATCTAGATGTTGTTTGCCGATGACAAAGTAGGCTTTATAAGTAAACTTTATAACTATATGGAAAATGAGGTTTATTTACAAGAAATACATTAAAGGGATAGGAAAATCTAGTCTAACTGTCTCTATGTCTTACTAGGAGAAAAGTGGAAGAGCTTCCTGGGCTGGGAATGCTGGGAAGAAAGGCAGAAGGAAGTGACCTGTAAATAGCCATCTCTTATAAAGAGTAGATAGAGTATAAGGGATAGAAAACAAATGTAATTTTTATTTACTGAACTTTATTTCAGTCATTTAACTATAAAAGTAGATAGGGAAAGAAGGAGCATACAGTACATCTTCACTGTCTTTCTACAACCCCTGTCACTTGAAGCCACCATGAATCTATGCCAGGGCTGTCAAACTCCCAGCCTGCGGACCAGATGATTCATGCACTGGCCACACACTTGCCCAGTTTAGCAAAGGGGGGGAGTCCTGATACATCACATGATGACACCGTGATGACGTGAGTTTGACACCGCTAATCTATGCCATTAAACTTGCATCTCTGACACATTCAACAAACTAAAAAAAGTCCAGATTGCATCCAATGCATCATGTTACAAGAAGCAAACAATTGTGGTTCTTTAAAATGTCTTTTCCAGTGGTGGGATTCAAAAAATTTTGCTACCAGTTCTGTGGGCATGGCTTGGTGGGCGTGGCAGGGGAAGGATACTGTAAAATCTCCAGTCAGAGGTGGCATTTGCTAGTTCTCTAAACTATTCAAAATTTCTGCTACCGGTTCTCTAGAACTGGTTAGGACCTCTGGTCCCAACTTTACAACAGTTCCTTGTCAGAGACAATTAGCAGAAGCGAAGATGAACAAATCATTTTGAAATATTTTCTAGAAAATTAAAAAAGAAACAAAAACCGAGCTACATATCTTATTGGAAACCATGGATTGAATACATATGACCATAAGGAGAAGGAAAACAGCCACTAGCAACATTCCAGAACTGCTTGTGTATTGTTAGCAGTACTCATTGAATAAATTAAATTATCCATGAAGACAAAGATTTAACATTAAGTTCTTTCTTGTGCAGTTTGGTAGTGCAAGGGTAGTTTCACAGAATTTTCATGTATGGAAAAGATTTTCCCGTACAAGATCTTTTCCATACAGATGCCAAAGATGCATTCCACTCTGATTTTGCAAGCATTTGTTCAAAAGGAAGGCAACTGTAAACTTAAAATGATTTTCCAAAAAAGGAAGGTGTAGGCAGAAAAGAATTATAAACACAGGCAAAAATCCTGATCAGTTCCCAGTTTCCAAACTTTGTCAACATACATTTGCCAACTATTACTGAAAATAGTCCATAAGAAACAAGTGTGTGTGAGAGAGATAACGGCAAAGAGAGACATCTATATTTCTATTGACATATATGTGAATAGAATTCTGTTCAAAAAAATCAAAGTTTAAATTATTAACTAGATATAAAATGGACTTTCTGAGATACAGAAGATGTACCTCTTCCATACCTTCTAGCAGCTAATATTTAAGCTGGTATGTTGCTTTTGATCCTGGCAGTAGGGAATATCCATTAAGACTCTTGGCCAGTGGCAACCCTATCCTCAACAAATGCCTCTTCTAAAATGATCTGCTATCAATCTATTATATCTTTAATTCTACTTTTTACAAAGAATTTTACTACTTTTAATCCTGATTCTATTGTGCTAGATTACAATCATTAAAGCCAACCTAATAAATGACATTTTTGTATGACTAACCAAATCTAAGAGAATTTTTTCTGCTAAACTAATGCAGTTTGAAATAGCTGGTAGACGTTTTGCAAAATTCATGAAGGAAGCAGATTGGATAGCCCACTTATTAATATATTTTTCGTATTCTGCCAAGGCTGACCAAGCAATGTTCTTTCTTTTCTTCTTCCCCTAGCTATTCACAGTCAGCCTATAATGTCAAGATGAGGGCAACAAACGTGATTGTAAGAATTGTCTGCTGGTTCTTGTGAATTCTTTTTTTTAATGCATATTAATTCATGCTGCAAATGTATGCAAATTCTAAATTACCTGTTGTCTTCCATTCAACAACAAAAAACATCAAGTGAATGATCTATGAAGTAATTAGGTTGCCAATGCCAATGCATAACATTTGTCAGTGAAAATGCCCAAATTAATGTGTTTCATCAGTGGAATTTGACAACTTATTTTGTCAGGATAATATATTCTTCTAGAGGTACAAGATGGGAAGTGCCAACATTTAGGTGCTCTACAATCAGGTCAAAATTTTCAGTTTCTCCCAAAATCAATGTCCAGTTGTATTGCTGAAGTTGTATTGTCAGAAATTATTATAAATTTAAAAATTACATTAAAAACAAGATTATTCAGAATGATTGATACACATACACAGAGAGAGAGACAAACAAACACAAACATGTATGTATGTATGTATGTATGTATGGAATACTTTATTGGCCAAGTGTGATTGGACACACAAGGAATTTGTCTTGGTGTAAATACTCTCAGTATACACAAAGAAGGAACATTCATTAAGAATCAAGAATCATAATGTACAACACTTAATGATAGTCATAGGGTACAATCAACATCAAATCATACTAGGAAACAGAGGATACAAGCAACAAAGTTACAGTCACAAGTGGGAGGGGATGGGTGATAAGAAGTGATGAGAAGATTAACAGTAATAATAGTGTACACTTTGTAAATAGTTGAACAGTATTGAGGGAATTATTTGTTTAGCAGAGTGGTGGCTTTCGGGAAAAAACTGTTCTTGTGTCTGGTTGTTCTGATGTGCAGTGCTCTATAGCGTCGTTTTGAGGGAAGGAATTGAAAGTTTATGTCCAGGATGTGAGGGGTCTGTAAATATTTTCACAGCCCTCTTTTTGACTCGTGCAGTATACAGGTCCTCGATTGAAGGCAGGTGAGTGGTAATTGTTTTTTCTGCAGTCCTAATTATCCTCTGAAGTCTGTGTCTGTCCTGTTGAGTTGCAGAACCAAACCAGACAGTTATAGAGGTGCAGATGATAGACTCAGTAATTCCTCTGTTAGAACTGGATCAGCAGCTCCTTGGTTACTTTGAGCTTTCTGAGTTGGCGCAGAAGGAACATTCTTTGTTGTGCTTTTTTGATGACATTTTTGATGTTAGGTGTCCATTTTAGGTCATGTGTTATAGTAGAACCTAGAAATTTGAAGGTCTCTACTGTTGATACTGTGTTGTCTAGTATTGTAAGAGGTGGTAGTATGGGAGGGTTTCTTTTAAAGTCTACCACCATTTCTACGGTTTTGAGTGTGTTCAGTTCCAGATTGTTCCGGTTACACCATGAGGCAAGTTGTATAACCTCCTGTCTGTATGCAGATTCATCGTTGTCTCGAATGAGACCAATGACTGTTGTGTCATCAGCAAACTTCAGTATTTTAACAGATGGATCATTTGAGATACAATCATTGGTATATAGGGAGAAGAGAAGTGGAGATAGCACACAGCCTTGGGGGGCCCCTGTGCTGATTGTACAGATATCGGATGTGATTTCGCCTAGCTTCACCTGCTGCTTCCTGTCTGTTAGGAAGCTTATGATCCACTTACAAGTGTGTTCAGGTACTGCTAGTTGGTTTAGTTTACTTAGAAGAGTGTCTGGAATGATGGTATTGAATGCTGAACTGAAGTCTACAAAGAGGACCCTTGTATAGGTATTTGGAGATTCGAGGTGTTGTAGGATGTAGCGCAGAGCCATGTTAACAGCATCATCTGTCGATCTATTTGCTCGGTATGCAAACTGCATGGGATCTAACAGCGGATCCGTGATGGTTTTCAGGTGGGACAGCACAAGCCTTTCAAAGATTTTCATAACTACAGATGTTAGAGCAACTGGTCTGTAGTCATTCAGTTCCTTGTTGGAGGGTTTCTTTGGCACTGGGATGATGGTAGAAAGTTTGAAGCAGGAAGGAACATAGCACATCTCTAGTGATCTATTGAAGATTCGGGTGAAGATGGGGGCCAATTGCTCAGCACAGACTTTTAAGCAAGGAGTTATCTTGTCTGGCCCTGATGCTTTTCCTGACTTTTGTCTGTATAATAGATCTTGCACTTCTTGTTCTGTGATCACCAGAGGTTGTGAGCCCAATGGATTGGGGCCAGTTGTAGGAGGCTTGTCTATTGTTGGTGTGTTTGAGATGTGTGTTGTGGAGATAGATGGCTGTAGTTTCTTTTCAAAGCTGCAGTAGAACACATTCAGGTCATCTGCTAGTTGTTGATTTCCCTCTGCTTGGGAAGGAGGTTTGCTGAAGCCAATGATGTTTTTAAGAGTTTTCCACATGTTTGCTGGTTCATTTGTTGAGAATTGGTTCTTTAACTTTTCAGAGTAGCTTCTTTTTGCTGCTCTGATCTCTTTTGTTAATATGTTTCTGGCCAGGCTGTATAGCATTCTGTCACCTTTTCTGTAAGCTTCCTCTTTGGAACAACGTAGTTGCTTAAGTTTAGCTGTGAACCAAGGTTTATTGTTGCTATATATTTTCAGGTTCCTTGGTACACATAAGTCTTCGCAGAAGCTGACATATGATGTTATAGTATCTGTGAGCTCATCTAGGTCTGCAGAGGCATCTTCAAAAACATTCCAATCAGTGCAATCAAGGCAGGCCTGGAGTTTCAGCTTTGCCTCATCGGACCAAGTCCTCACTGATTTAATTGTTGGTTTAATGGTTTTAAGTCTTTGTCTGTAGGGAGGAACAAGGTGAATCATGCAGTGGTCAGAGTGTCCCACGGCTGCTTGTGGTAAAGACCTATAAGCATCTTTTACTGTTGTGTAGCAGTGGTCTAAAGTATTTTTGCCTCTGGTGGGACAATTTACATGCTGGAAATATTTTGGGAGCTCTTTCCATAAATTTGCTTGATTGAAATCTCCTAAAATGATGGGAAAGGAACCTGGGTGTTTGGCTTCAGCCTCCATAATTTGATCAGCAAGAGTTTGTAATGCCTTGTTTATACAGGCTTCTGGAGGAACAGACACAGCTATTAGGAGAAATGAGGAGAACTCACATGGAGAGTAAAATGGCTTGCAGTTGATGTGTAAAGACTCTAAGTTTTCATCACAAAACATATATATTATAGTTATATCCTGAGACCAACTGTTGTTGATATATAAACATAATCCTCCACTCTTTGTTTTACCCGATGTCTCTTCAATTCTGTCTGATCTAAATGTCTGAAATCCTGGGATGTATATGATGTTGTCCCCATGAATTTGTGGATTAAGCCAAGTGTACATATATATATACATACATACATACATAGAGATAGAGATAGAGATAGAGATAGAGATAGAGATAGAGATAGAGATAGAGATAGAGATAGAGATAGAGATAGAGATAGAGATAGAGATAGAGATATATTTGCTCGCACAAAGCTGAAAGCATCAGCCTGAAGATGGCAATGCATTTGGGGGCGACTGCAAAGTTGAATCACTTGGAAAGGACATTGGTTTCTGCTCTGGTGAGGGTTCTGTCTGATACGTTGTGTATTGTTTGTTTCATGCATTGTTGTGGGGGGGGGGGGTTGGGCTTCTGGTGTTTCTCTAGTCTGTGGAGTTTGCTGGTGTGTGTGTCTGTCTTGTGAGAGGTTTCTGTTTCGGCTGTCCAGAGGGCTAGTTGTTTGGATTTGTCCCAGTGGTTTTTGCTGGGTGGATTTTGTTGCTGAGTTTGAGGTGGAGAGTAAGTAGGTCCCTGTTGGTTTGGTCTAGTAGGAATCTTTTCCTGTGGAGTTCGTTTCTGATTAAGGCTAATTCTGTTCTTTTCAGGATCCTTTCAGTGGCTGAGGTTTTGGAATGGAATTTGAGTTGGAAGCATGTGGGGATCACTTCTTTGTCTCGGCAATTGCGTAGGAATGTGAGGTCACATAAGATGGTGGCTCTTCGGACTTCGAGTTTCTCGTAGATCATGGTCAGCTGGAAGGTTTTCTCCCCATAGAGGTACGATATTTGCTTTCGCAGATTTTCACGGGTACAGGTATGCAGGTCTTGGCGTGTTCAGGTCTTTTTCCATGTAAGATTGAGACTATTTTGGCAATGTTTTGACAAGATGTTACAACACAGGGGGCTGATAGACACACAGCCAATACCTCAGCCACACATGTTCTTAAGAAAAAGCCAGCCCCCTGCAAACATCAACTCCATCAAACAATCAAGAAATGATAACACAGCCAACCTCCCTACCAGTATATATAGGGAGACAGCAGCTCAGATCACGCTTTGCTTGCACAAGCACAAAGCCGAAAGCACCAGCCTGAAGATGGCGAGTGAGATCTCATCAAAACGTTGCCAAGATAGTCTCAATCTTACACAGGAAAAGACCCAAACACGCCAAGACCTGCATGTATATATATATATATGTATGTATGTATGTATATATGTATGTATGTATGTATGTATATATCCTTTTTGCTACTAAAAATCAAAGAAACATTGTTATGTTCTTACTTAGTTCAACACATTATCAATTGCTGTCACTTAAGAAAGTTCTACATATTAAAAAGTCTCTTACAAGCTAGTGACCTACAGTTCATAAAATATTACATTTTTTTGTCACAGGTGGAAAACCCTGTCATTCATTTTTCAGGTTGATTCAGGATTATTGTCTTTAAATGCTGCAGATTTCTTCAAGATTTAGACAATAGGCAGGACTTTGTCTTTCTAATCTCAGATTCTACCTCAATAATAAAGAACTTAATCCCACAATGGCTGGTCACCTTTTATTAACAGTGCAGATCAAAAGATTTGTAGTCAGATCAAAAGAGCTTATAAACTATATCCAGAAGAATGCAGAATTCTGGAGAGGAACAGGGGGGAAGAAATCACAGAATAGGAGAAAGAAAGAAAGAAAAATTTTAGCTTCAGTCCTTGATTTAGAAATATGAAAATAAGATGATGATGATGATGATGATGATTTTTTTCCTTGCTAATTGCAGTGCTGAAGTGAGGAAGCTTAAAGGTCCTTTCCCTGCATTCTCTTTTGACAAATATTGAGTGGAGTTCAGGGCTTTAAAAATCATTTTAGGAACTGCAAGCTATAGTCTGGACACAATGTGAAGCTACTATATGCCCACTGTGTTTTTATCATTTCTTCACACTTCACAGATAGCCTTGCCTCCCTCTATACACTCAGTGTGGTGTCTTCTCTGAGCAGAGTTTGATTCCTTCCCCCTGTCACAGTTAAACAAGAATAAAACGGGTTTCTGAAAAAAACAGGAAATGTACAGAATGCCTGTCTGCCTTTATCAGCTCCTTATTATTTCTGTCTTTTGGCAGTTCTGTGAAAATTTCCATTTTACATAGCAAGAGAAATGTCAGAAGCAATTACAGTTTATTTTTCACCTAAGATTTTGTAACAATGTGGAGTTTAAATCTTGGGAAACAATGCAATATTTTTAGCTTCATCCAATTTTAATTCTGTCCTTTTCCCACATGCAAAAGCATAATTATAATAAAAATTGATATACTGAGACTTTTTTTTCCCAATTCTTCTGCCTTTTTTCTTGTCAGTTACAAATACAGATACCAAAACAAGGTATTGTTTATTTCATGGAAATATAATCCAGGTTTGTACTTTTTAATACTTTAATAATTTGTACGCAATTTAGTCTCTTATGCCTGTGTCCTTTAAGTTTTATTCCATTCTTTTTAAACTACCTACCATCTAGATATTTTCATATGCAAATACTTTTTTTGTATTATCAAAAGCTCAAATATAGTTGCATTTTCAAGACACTGGCAGTAAATCTACAATAATTTGCTCTGTAACAAAAAAAATTAAAATAAAATAACTGCCTCTCTCTATAGTATTTCAGGAAAATATGACATTAGACTGCTTGTGTTGTGTTTATTTAAAGCTATATCACAAGTCTTTTGATATGAGAAGATCAAATAACGTACCTTGTATTTATGTTTTCTGTCCATAACTTAGATATCCCAAGCAAATAGTATGTTTGCTAAGTTGTATTGTTATTAGAGAGTCAGTGAATAATGAGATAATAATGCTAAACTGGGATTAGGAAGTTAAGGTTCCTAATAACTAAAGGTGTTTTTTTTCAAGAGGCAACCGGACTTTCTTGTTTTTCTTTGAAGACATTTCGCTTCTCATCCAAGAGCTGAAGAAGTTTCTTGAATGAGAAGCAAAATGTCTTCAAAGAAGTCCAGTTGCCTCTTGAAAAAAGCACTTTTGGAACAACCATGATCTGGATGACTGAGAATCTCTCTAGACATTAAGGTTCTATAATTGTATGGGAGAAAGACCCTGAGAAACAGGTTGAAAAGATTGAGGAAATCTTTTCCTCAAATATTGAGACAAGAGAGGCCATAGCCCACAATTGCATAATGGACAGAGAAAGAGGATCAGAAGGGAATCTAACTTCTCAGTCTATACTTTCAGATTTACAAGATTCACTTAATGTAAATTCACAGTAAAGTAGGATTCACTCATCTGCTTGTGTATCCTGTCTGGTCTACCTGAGAAGACTGACAGATTCAAATCCATATTGAATGGAACCCCATTAAGTAACTTTGGCATTATTATTCTTTCTTAGATCACCTAGACTTGAAAAATGGTTGCTGTGGCAATGAAAGTGTAGAAGGCAGTACAGTGCTTGTTGCCTTGAAGTTCTTCTGGTATATAAATCAAATAAAAGACAAGTGTTTGCTGCTTGGTAGAATAGGGGATCAAAAAGTTACAATATTTGGGCATTGCAGCCTGGGCAGGAGATGTACAGACCAAATGTTTGCTTTTCAGCAAGCCATTAGTGAAAGTATTAATATGAGAAAATTGATTTACAGGATCATGCAAACAAGTGAATAAACTTGGATTATGAAATGTATTGCCAAATATGGAGTTGAAGGTTAATTGATGGATACAATAACAGCAATATATGATGAAAGTAAAATACAAGCACACATAAATATATTCACCTTTAATTAGCTGTGTCATTTAAGAATATTCCAAAAATATTATTCTTATTTAATATTCATTGTTCCTCAGTCACCAAGTACACAGAAGTCTAACCTTAATAGGGCTTACTGCCTTAGTTCTAAGAAATAAATAAACAGACACAGGTTTTTTATGTTTTCTTACGGGATTAAATTGAGAGTCTGAAAGAAGAATTTATCTCCTTTCTATAAATGCCTAATGTTCTGATCTTGATCAGACTTTTTGTCTGAGGAAAGCTAAAAAATCCTGGAAGAGCCATTGAAAAATATGCATTAAATTGTAATGTAACTTGCCTTTAAGGCAACATATATTATACCATCATTGATGCTGTTGCTGTCTTGAAGAAGGTGAATTTCTGCTTGGATTTATGATTAAATCATATGGAGTATTTGGAAGAGAGTTCAAAGGGCAATGCCCAATTAGGGCATCAGGTTTCCAAATTCTACAAATTGCTTGGTGGGCTTGAGTTTGGGAGTAGAAAAATCCAGACAACCATTAGAAGAGCT
This sequence comes from Bungarus multicinctus, assembly GCA_023653725.1. NCBI lineage: Eukaryota > Metazoa > Chordata > Lepidosauria > Squamata > Elapidae > Bungarus > Bungarus multicinctus. Next base: position 64,168,953 of record CM042844.1, read on the forward strand.
ACAAATTATTATCTGTCTATTGCCACCTGGTGCATGACCTATTTTTTGCAACCCAGATATTATATTTCTAGCTTTAATTTGTGGGAATTAGTGAACATTCTCTGGAACTAATAAAATGATTGCTTCTCTCAAGGAACCCTTTACTGATATTCAGCTAAATTCCAGGCTTACCTGGTAATACAGTTACTGATGGCATTTCTTAAAATCCACATAAATTATCTCAGCTGCCATTGATACTCAAGGACAACTGCAACCATTGGCTTATCTATTACCATAAGCCAAGACCTAATCAGAGCTGATGAATTCAGCACATGCTGTTGCCAAACTACTGCCAAACTACCTTGGCTTGTGACAATATAATTAGTTTTACAGGTTCTTTATTTGAAATTCCCTCTAAATTTTGTGGGGTTTTTTTGATCCTATGACTTTATTTCCAAAATAAAATGAAAATTTGTAGGAGAACTTCAACATTCCATATTGCATATACCAATATACACAGTTTTGGAATGTAAGGTTTTTGGTAATATATTTTAAATATATGTGTTCAAAATTAACTCTCTTGAGTTTGATGAAGCTTACTTTTATATAGTGCTGAGTTAAAAAATTTCCTAGTATTATTTTTCAGGCAGGTCTAATTCAAATAGATAAAAATGTTTCAGAAATTCTTTCGAAGGAAAGAGAATATCCAATTACATTATTGTGGGTGGAGTGAAATGTTCCTGCATTTATTGGGTTAGAAAATGTCTGAGAGATATTGGATATGAGAATGTTATGCTCTTCACTATATAATTAATCTGACCCGATGCCGATCCCAATTGGCTCCCTGGTTTTCCGAGGAGCTGAGGGAGATGAAGCGTCGGAAAAGACGCCTAGAGTCGTTGGAGGACCACCCGCTCCGGATCTGACCGAACACTATTGCGGTCCTACATTAAGACCTATTTAGTGGCGATAGAGGTGGCGAAGCGTTCTCACTTCTCCGCCCTTATTGTGTCCGTGGGGAATCGCCCAGCCGCCCTTTTTCAGGTGACCCGCCCCCTCCTAGAGATGGGAGCATGGGATGAACCTCTACAAGGGTGGGCTGAGGATTTTTCGAATTTTCTCCAGGACAAAATCACTCAGATCCGAGATGGGTTGGACTCTGACTGGGCAACTCCAGATGAGGGGACGGGGGTGGAGTTCGGTGAGGTTATCTGGGCGGAGTTTGATCCTGTGACCCTCGAGGATGTGGACAGGATGCTGGGTGGGCTTAATGCCACCACATGTTTATTGGACCCGTGTCCCTCCTGGCTGGTTTTGGCCGCCGGGAGGTGTCACGCGGTTGGTTCCAGGGCATTATAAACGCTTCCTTGAGTGAGGGGTTCTTACCTCCTTCCTTGAAAGAGGCGGTGGTGAGACCCCTCCTCAAGAAACCGTCCCTGGATCTGACCTTATTGTCTAATTATCGTCCGGTCTCCAACCTTCGCTTTATGGTGAAGGCTGTTGAGAGTGTGGTGGCACGACAGCTCCCCCGGCACCTGGAAGAATCATCCTATTTGGATCCATGCCAATCAGGCTTCAGGCCCGGACACAGCATGGAAACGGCATTGGTCGCGTTAGTTGATGATCTCTGGAGGGCCCGTGACAGGGGTTTTTCCTCTGTCCTGGTCCTATTAGATCTCTCAGCAGCTTTTGATACTGTTGACCACAGTATCTTATTGCGGCGGCTGGAGGGATTGGGAGTGGGAGGTACCGTGTTACAGTGGTTCTCCTCCTTCCTCTCCGACCGCTCGCAATTTGTGTTGGCAGGAGGGCAGAGATCGACCTCGAGGCCCCTGATTTGTGGGGTACCTCAGGGGTCGGTGCTCTCGCCCCTCCTGTTCAACATTTATGTGAAGCCGCTGGGTGAGATCATCCGTGGCTTTGGGGTAGAATTCCATCAGTACGCTGATGATACTCAGTTGTACTTTTCTACCCCGGGCCACCCTAACGAAGTTGTGGAAATGATGACCCGGTGCCTGGAGGCTGTACAGGGTTGGATGGGGCAAAACAGGCTTCAGCTCAACCCAGCCAAAACCGAGTGGCTGTGCTTTCCGGCACCCTGATACAGCCAGCTTACTCCTTCACTGGCCATGGGGGGGGGAATTTCTAGCCCCCATGGAAAGGGCACCAATTTAGGTGTCCTCCTGGATGTACGGCTGTCGTTAGAAGATCATATAGCAGCCGTCGCCAGGGGGGCTTTTTGTCAGGTCTGTAGGATCTACCAGTTGCGGCCCTTTCTGGATCGGGACACACTTCGCACAGTCACATCCACCGTCGTCATCTCCCGGCTGGATTATGCCAATGTTCTCTACATGGGGCTGCCCTTGAAGAGCACCCGGAGGCTCCAGCTGGTGCAAAATGCAGCTGCACGGGTGGTCTTGGGGGCTCCTCTGAGCTCCCATGTTACACCACTTTTGCACGAGCTGCATTGGCTCCCGGTGGCCTTCCGGGTGCAATTCAAGGTGTTGGTGACCACTTTTAAAACGCTCCATGGCTTGGGACCTGGGTACTTACGGGACCACCTGCTGCCACTGTCAGTCTCTCACCAACCAGTGCATTCTCATAGAGCAGGCCCCCTTGGGGTACCGCCGGCTGGATGGCTGATGGCCCTGAGGGTTCGGGCCTTCTCCTCCCTCCCTCTGGAACGAATTGCCCCTGGAGATAAGGACCGTCCCCAACCTGTTGACCTTCCGGTGCGCACTAACAACCCACCTATTCCATCTCTCCGGTCTGGCCTAGAGTTATATAAAATATTATTCATTCATGTTATGCAAGATAATCCATATTTTAATTGATTTATTTTATGACAATTCATATTATCACCCCAAATCTATCCCATAGTTATATTATGATAATACATCTTTATATATTCTTTATATTCTAAAATTCTACATATTTCATTATCATATTTTATTGTCTAACCATTGATAAAATAAATCCTAAATCTTATAAAATTGTTCATCTTCTTGTTCTCTGATTTCAAATGTCAATCTACTCATTTCAGCACAGTCCATTATTTTCTTAATAACTTCCTCCTGCGTTGGTTTTTCCTCATTTTTCCAGTTTTTAGCAAATACAATCCTAGCCACTGTTAATACATTTACAATCAAATATTTCAATTCCTTACTGTATATTTCAGGTAAAATTCCCAATAAAAATATCTCTAGTTTCAAGACTATGTGTTTCTTTGTCATTTTTTCCAATCATGTATATATTTTAGTCCAATATCTTTTAGCATCTGCACACGTCCACCACATATGGTAATATGAACCAGGTATCTGATGACATTTCCAACATTTTTCAGATTTGTTCTTGAACATTCTTGCTATTCTTGTTGGGGGTAGGTGCCACCTGTAAAAGATCTTATACAAATTTTCTTTGTATGCTGTTGACATTGTCATTTTATAATTTTGAGACCACGATTTTTGCCATTTCTCTAAATCAATCCCATATCCAAAATTTTTCCCCCAAACAATCATTATTTCTTTAACTTGTTCTTGCTTAATTTCTAGTAAATATCCATACAATTTTTTAATCACCTTTTCATCAGTACCTGTCAAAATCTTATCTAAATCAGTCAGTTTATCATTAAAAACCTTCTGTTTTGGAATCTTTATCATATCTAGAACGTATTTGCGCATATGAAAACCAATTCATATTTATACCTTGTTCCTCTAGTGTTTGCATAGATTTAAGTTCACCCTTTTCATTCAATATTTCACCATATCTAACTGTTTGTTCCTTTTTATATGTTATAGGATAACAGTAGTCAATAGCCAGACTGGAATTTTCAAATAACATTGCCTTTTAGTCTTCTCCCAATTTAACCACAAAGCCTCCCATATATAATGTTTTCTAAAGTACCCCTGTGTTTTAGTTCCCTTGTACCATAAGAAGGCATGCCACCCCAACAACAAATCATGTTAAAATATTTTCTTGTGTGTTTATAAAAGTAAATAAGTGAACTTGGTCACATCTATTATACTTCTCTTTCTCCCCAAATATAAAAACATAAGACAATTATTTCTAACAATATAGTCTTGGGGGCTTCCCTACAGACATAGTACAGATGGCCTAGGGATTCTGGAATATGCATCCTTGGCCCAATTTACGAAGATTGTAATTACTTTTGTGCACTTAGAGCAATAGAGTCCATCATTTATTTTTCAATGGAAGAACCCTAACAGGTATCAGGAATGGTTGCTACTTGGCCCGTGAGCTACAAAGATGCCAAGTGCTAGGCCCTGAAAATATATCTGTACCAGTGCTGAGATTCAATTTTTTTATTACCAGTTCTGTGGCATGGCTTGTGGGCATGGCAGGGGAAGGATACTGTAAAATCTCCAGTCAGAGGTGGTATTTGCCGGTTCTCCAAATTACTCAATATTTCCACTACTGGTTCTCTAGAACTGGTCAGAACCTGCTGAATACCACCTCTGATCTGTACTATTTCAAACCAAATGTTTTGAAGAATGTAAAGCAGCTTCTTATAGCAGTGGTTTTTTATTTAGAGGAAAGCAATTCTTCAAAGCCCTTTTATGGTTATGTAGGCATTGGGTGAACCATCACGTTTACTGAAGTTATGGGATCCAGACATTTGAGTTTCTGAGATAGTTTTCTTCCCACAAATGCCAAACATTCCTTATTCTTTTCACTCAAGAACTAAACAAAAATGCCCCAAAAGAATTGATTTTGGCTAGAATAGAGATAGTGGGAGAGGGAGAAAAGTCTGTAAAACCCCTTCCAGTCATTCTGTGTAAAATGAGCACGCTTTTCAACATGCATAAATATACACACACAAACACACACACAGAGAGAGAGAGAGAGAGAAAGATGACGGAAATATTTTCTTTCTTTTTTTATAACATTTATTGAAAATTTAAAACATTAAAATACAAAATACAATACAAATATGTAAAATGAAAGGAAAGATAAAATGTGTTGTATTAATAGCAGCTGAATCTATATATACTTTATATATACATACACACACACACACACATATTATAGTCTCCTAGGTTTATTTCAAGAATTTTCCTTTTTTTCTTTTTTGCTAATATTAAGTAAGATGGAATTTTGTAGCAGTCTGCATCAGATAAAAATGTAAAAAGCATTGAGAAGGATCAGGCCAAAGGCCCATTTAGTCAGACTTTCTATTCTCACAATAGCTGAACAGATGCCACTAAAAATTCCAGGATACAAATACAAAAAAGCCATGCTCCCACTCACGTTCTCAGCAACTGTATAAATAATATACAATCTTCAGTTCTGGAACAAATCCTTTGCCATTATCACTAGTAGCCTTCCATGGTTTTGTTATACTGTATGTTGATTTGGTCTTCAGTTGCTGATTTAGGAATCACTTTTTAATGAGCCTGACTATGTTCACTTACTTTCTTTAGACTTTGGCCTCTTCTTATAAATCCATTCCTTCAACTCTTGATAACCTTGTTGGAAGTCACATTGATACAACTCTACTTTGTATTTCGCTCCTATTGGCATGTAATGATCTGCTATTTCTGTTAGATGCCTCCTTCACCTTTTCCCCCCATGTTCATCAGTAACTGGTTTTCTTTCTTTCGTTGGGGTACTTTGGTTTAGAATTGATGATAATTTGTTCTCTTGATTTGGTCTTGATTCCTGAAAATTGCCTGGAAAAGTCTCTGCAGTTTCCTTAGCAAGATTTTGATTTGTCACTGCCTCTTTCCTAGGGCTGAGAGAAAGTTACTGGCCTAAGGTCACCAAATTGGTTTCATTGTGAAGGCAAAACTAGAATTCACAGTCTTCCAGTTTCTAGTCTGGTGCATTAACTTGTACAAGAAAATAGCTCTGATTTAGATCTAAACATCTATAAAGAGATGTGGTGGTGCAGTGGTTAGAATAGTACAGGCTAATTCACTGCTCACTCCAGGAGTTCAATTCTGAGAGGCTCAAGGTTGACTCAGCCTTCCATCCTTCCAAGGTTGATAAAATGAGGACCCAGATTGTTGGGGGCAATATGCTGACTCTATCAAACTGCTTAGAGAGGGCTGTAAAGCCCTTTGAAGCAGTATATAAGTCTAAGGGCTATTGCTATAAAAGTTTTATTATTCTTTGCCCCTTTAAGAAATATATGTGTCATGATAATGCCGATGTATCTTAGTTGTGCTTTGGTGCCAACTTCAAGATTTCAGTTTTACTAAACTCATTCCAGTCTCCATTGGCTTAAGCTTTGAGTTTTACATTGTTTTATCAAAGATATTCAAACTGGATAACATTTATATAATTAATAATTATATAATTAATATAATTTGCTAATTTTATTAAGGAGCAGATTGCATTATAATTTGAATGGTCCTTGGATTACAGTTCAATCATCAACAATCATATTTGAAGTCATTATTAGACCTTTTAACATTTGTACAGAATAGCAGTGAGTAAATCACTGTGCTCCTGGAGATGCAGCAAGAATAACACTTAGCACATGTTTATGCTAAGTCCTATCCTGGGAAGAAGTAATAATTTACATTTATTTCACTTTGAGAAAAAGTTTAATATTTTTGGATCCTCATATTATTTTGAATTACATATCTAGTACATGGAAATTGACTGCTGGACAATGGAAATGGATTGTCTGTGCCCTTTTTTTTGTTAAGGAACTACTCCTTCAATATGACAAAGATAAATTTATGGCCCTGGTTACTCTGTGAATTGAGGACTTGATGTAGCGTATGATTTATGAAGAAATTGCTTTCAGATATAGATTATATATAAAGGTGGTATTCAGCAGGTTTTGACCAGTTCTGGATAACCAGTAGCAGAAATTTTAAGTAGTTCAGAATACCACCTCTGACTGGCCCTGCCCCCATCTATTCTCTGCCACCCAAGTCCCAGCTGATTGGTGGGTCTTCTTTTGTTACCCTGCACAGGAGAATAGAGCTGGAAAGCAGGTTAGTGGGGTGGCGAAGGAATGGGATTTTGCAGTAAACTTCCCCTGGAGTGAGGTGGGAATGGAGATTTTACAGTATCCTTCCCCTGCCATACCCACCAAGCCACACCCACAGAACCGGTAGTAAAAAAAAATTGAACCCCTTCACCGATTATATAGAGCATTACAATGAAATGTAGTTATCCTTCATTGAAAATTTCTGAAAGCCCTTGTATGTATAATTGTTGAGGTTGAATGAATTCATTATTTTAAAATTCTGCTACGTTTTTAAGAAATATTTTTTTATCTCTCAACCTCAGAATAAGTGACAGAAGCTACCACTTATTAGAAAGATGCTTGCAATTTTGCAAAGCCTCTCAGATGATGGAGAAGTTGGTTCCTTGACCTCTTTTTTGGCCAGGAACCAGAGGGGTATCTGAGTTATTTGCTCTGGAGTTCTGCATATTGTAACGATACATGTACTCAGTTCCAGAATCAATATTCAGGTCAAACTGTTGACAGCCAGCTACACACAGATTTTTGCAGAGCTCTTAAAAGAAAAAAGGCATGTACCATAAATGTCAGCAAAGACTGTCAGCTAGGGTGGAACACTAGGGCTTTTTTTAATTAGCTTTGCAAATACCCTTGGATGAATAGGTGATGTAATCAAGAACCTAGGAGATAAGGGAGGAATCTCCAGATGTCCTGTACTTTACAGTGTTTCCAAAAGTTCACTGTTCTTCCCTAGCTCAGGGAAGACTAATCACTTTTATAAGTATCTATTGAATTGCACATTCTTCATGCTACTGTTTTTCATTATCCTATGGCAACTCTCTTTCTCCCTGTATGTGTGTACCCACACATGCGTGCACACACACATATATCACCTTGGGCTATAAAATTTCATGTCAGGATAAAATAAATAGCATGATCCATTAAAAATTAAGCATTATACTTCATTGGTTTCAGTTGGTTAAATAGGATCTCAAAATTTATATTCCAGAAACCATAATAAAATTATTTTCTTTCCAGATTACTCAGTGTGAACAGGCTATAGAAATTTATAGCTGTTTCAGTGTCAAAAGCAGGAAATTTATCTTACTTAAAAAGCAATTACCACATCCATAACATGGTAATTATTAGAACAAACAAGAAGAAGAATTGTTCCTACAGATTTCTTCAGTACTGTACAGCTATATTTTTGCACAAAGTAAGCCTATGGAGCTATTAACTGTATCAGCAACAAAACAAACTGCCATGAAACAGTAATACAACTGGATATATGTATGTTTTCAGTTTTAATGCATTACATAACGATAATAAAATATTTTCCAATACAGAATATAGGGGCCAATTTCTACTCAATCTATAAATAGAGATACTCACTATTTACATCCTAGGAGATATTGTTATTACTGTAATGTAGAACATAGAATAGAACATAGAATAACAAAGTTAGAAAGGATCTTGGAGGTCTTCTGTTCCAAACTCCTGCTCAAGCAGGAAATCTTACATCATTCCAGAGAAATAGATCTGGAGTTCTTTGATGAACTTCCATTTCTTGTCCTGCTGTCTGGTGCTTTGGAATATAGATTGACATCCTCTTCTCTGTGAAAGCCCCTCAAGTACTAGAAGATTGCTATCATGTTATCACCCACCAAGCCTTTCTCTTTGTTATACTAGATATAAATAGTTATATTAACTGTTCATCATGCAGATTAGCCTCCAGACCTCTAATCATTTTTGTTGCACTTCTCTGTATTCTTTCTAGGGCCTCATATGTCTGCTCAAAGATATTGCTCTACAAAAAAAACTCATACTAACTTTAATGGAGGGCCCATGACAGAGGTTATTCCTCTGTCCTGGTCCTATTAGATCTATCAGCGGTTTTTGATACTATCGACCATAGTATCCTATTGCGGCGGTTGGAGGAGTTGGGAATTGGGGGCACCATTTTGCAGTGGTTCTCCTCCTTCCTCTCAGACCTCTCACAATTTGTGTTGACGGGGAGGGAGAGGTCCACCCCTAGGCCCCTCATTTGTGGGGTGCCTTATGGGTCGGTCCTCTCCCCTCTTCTGTTCAACATTTATGTGAAGCCACTGGGAGAGATCATCGGTGGTTTTGGGGTGAAATGTCATCTCTATGCTGATGACACTCAGCTCTACATCTCCACCCCAAACCACCCCAACGATGCTGTGGAGGTCATGGCCTGTTGCCTGGAGGCTGTGCGGAACTGGATGGGCGGGAACAGGCTTCGTCTCAACCCTTCCAAGACTGAGTGGCTGTGGTTTCCGGCGGCCTGATATAGTCAGCTGACTCCATCGCTGGCTATTGGGGATGAGATCTTGACCCCCACAGAAAGGGCTCGCAATCTTGGTGTCCTCCTGGATGTACGGCTGTCTTTGGAAGATCACATCACAGCCGTCTCCAGGGGGGCTTTTTATCAGGTTCGCCTAATACGCCAGATGTGGCCCTTTCTTGATCGGGATGCCTTACGCACGGTCACCCATGCCCTGGTCACCTCCCGCCTGGACTACTGTAATGCGCTCTACATGGGGCTCCCTGCGGGGAGCACCTGGAGGCTCCAACTGATACAAAATGCGGCCATGCGGGTGGTTATGGGGGCGTCGAGATACTCCCATGTGACGCCTCTCCTGCACGAGCTGCATTGGTTGCCGGTGGCCTTCCGGGTTCGCTTTAAAGTATTGTTTTTGGCCTTTAAAGCGCTCCATGGTATCGGACCAGGATACTTACAAGGCCACATTCTGCCAGTAGTCTCCCACCGACCGGTGCGCTCCCACAGAGAGGGTCTCCTTCGGGTCCCGACGGCATCTATGTGCTGCCTGGTGACCCCGAGGAATAGGGCCTTCTCTGTGGGGGCACCCGCCCTTTGGAATGGGCTGCCCCTGGGGCTACGAACAACCACTGACCTGAGGACATTCAGACATGACCTGAAAACCTGGCTCTTTGAGCAGGCCGGCCTGAGCTGACTTCAAATGGGATTTTAAATAAGGGGTTTTAAGGGGTTTTAGATTTGATTGGTTGGGGTATGAAAGTTTTAGCTTATTTTAATCGGGGGTTTTAAATTTTTAATTGGCAGCCCATAATTTAATTCTTTTTTAATTGTACTTATATTTGTAATTTATATATATTTTAGTTGGCTGTTCACTGCTCTGAGTTCTTCGGGAGATATAAAATTATTTAATAAATAAATAAAATAAATAATGGCCTTCACATCTAATTAATTTTGTTTTTGGTGTTTTAGATTTGCTGACTCTGGGCAAACCCTACTATAGATATCGTGCAGAAAATCTTGGGAACTATGGTTTTTCAAGAAAAGTCCTTTGATGGTTGTTCAGTGGTCTATTTGATTGAACAATAATTGTGATAAATGAGGTTATAAAAACAATTTATAATGCAAATATACTCAGCTAAGAAATGTTATGGTTTACAATATAGACATGCTAGTAAAATAGAGATTCTAAAAATAAATACTTTTTTTTCTAATGCTTTCTTCAATTCATCTCACCAACATGATTAGCAATTAATTATCAAGTAAAGCTTTTGGACTGAGCTCTCAAATTACTTGCAGATTGATCTAGGCTCAATAAATTAAGTGTGTACCTCAATTGAAAATTGAACTTCCAGTGACTATATGGATACATTCATCTTTCTTTTTGCAAGAATATAGAAAAGGTTTGCTTTTTTTTTTTTGCAAGCTAGAATGCTTTTGTAATTGACAAATTGTACACAAGAGATAAATTTGGCAACATCCCCCTTTTTTTTTTTTTGGCTGGGCAAATATTTTTCATAACCTCATTACATTAAACTACCACTTTGATCTTATATAACCAAGACAAGCATGAGTAACATAGCAAGAGACACATACATAAAGCAAAATATTATCTAAAAAGATTTGTCTGGAATAACCTCTTGCCAACAAAGTTAATCTAGAAGTAAGCCTAACATTTGGCTGACCATGACTTTAAAAATTCTTATGGGATATTAGAAAGAGCAAACATTTTTAGAAAGAATAGATTTCATTCTTCTTTGTGCTATTTGATTGAAATACATAATGATTATTAAATCAGATCTATTGCATTAGGTGGATCTCGGTCTGATCATCTGATATGATTAGATTTTATTAAGGTTGGGCATCAGCATATTCAATTCAGCAGTTCATGACCAAATTCAGACATTAATTCAAGGAAAAGACGAGAAGAACTCTTGTCAGCTTTCCAAAGGCACTTTTTTTATTCAACAATGATTATTAGCTTAGAACTTATATCCTGGTTCCACAAGGTATTCAAGGCATTTCACAATGTCTCCAAGTATACAAAGTACTTTAAAAACAAAAAAGGGAAGAAGAAATAGTTACACCATCTTCAACAGAAACTGCTGAGATGATTCGGTCATCAAGATGAATGTACTACAGAAAGATTATGATGGCAACAGCAATTCAGTGTAGATAGAGAGTGAAATTTCCACTGCAAAAGCTACAAGTCAGTTTTCAACCTCAGTCACCTGTTTCATTCCTTGTGGTTTCTACTTCAAGAGACCAGGAGGATCTAATGTTTGTTTGCCTGAGTAATTTTTGTGTAATAGAGATGAGAGAAAAACTTCGTTTATAACAAGTAAAATTCCTCAGGTCTAATCCTATTGGCCAGGGTCACGAGATCCCTCTATAGCAGAAAATAATTTCACTGCACTAGAGAAGGCCTTCTTAGAAGTCTCCTCTATGAGTTTGTGAGAAGAGTTGCTTCTTCATACTTTTTTTGGGGTCAAAGCAGTTAACAGCAGCTGACATATTTCACACTACACCTTGCTGAGTAACTGGAAAGAGATAAAAGAGAAATGAAAACACAGCTGCAAGTTCCGATACTCTCACAAGGCTGCCACCGAGACTCAGAAATGCTGTAAATTTTAAAGCATTTCCTGACCGTGCAGACTTCCAGGTTTAGATATATTTCTTAAAGTGCGAGTCTAGGAAACCAAACTTGCTATGTAAGGCTGTTCCAAATGTATTGATTTGTTTTTGTTTTTTAGATGGATAGTTTAATTGATTAGCATTTCACCATTCAAGAATGGCTAAGTTGTGGGCTGTTTAAAGACATTTTCCATAGTAGCCCACATCTTACTTCTAGTTGAGGCTGGGAATGATTAGTATGCTGTGGTTTGCATCATAGACTTTCTTTTTCTTAGCCATAATAGTGTCTTCCTGCTATTCAACATCTAAACAACAAATCTGGAGTGGAGGTTCCAGAATGAGACTAATAAATTCTTAAAGTATTGTGATGGAAAAATAATAAAAAACAAAGCTGCAAATAATTCTGCAAACTTTCCTCCCCACTTCTTTATTTTTCTTGCTTGTCCTTTTTGCCTGCTCTCCTCTGAGCTTCTGCTGTTGTAATTCTCTCATGTTCCTGTTTCCTCCACTTGCATGTGAAAACAAAGCCCTCACCTGTCTGGAAAAGCTCATTTAAAGGGAGGAAGGGAGAGCCATCATAATCATGTATCATCATTTGACTGTCTCAAAATTCCACTTGTCACAGAGACTTTTGTTTTACAATTTAAAAAAACCCTCTTTACCTACTGTATCTCACTTTCTCAAAAAATAACTTGCCTGCAAATCATCTCTTTTGGATTTCCCGCTTGTCAACCCTGAAGTATATCAGAAAACTGTATTTCTATTGTTCAGGTCCCAGTTTCTTTCAAGTTGACTAAAATTTGGCAATATCACCTCAGCATTGTGCTCTTTTGTTTGGCAAAAATTCCACAACAGTAGGAATAATACAGGGGTGGGATTCTACAGGTTCGCACCTATTCGCTAGAACCAGTTGTTAACATTCTAAGCAGTTTGGAGAACCGGTTGTTAGAAGAAATTACTGGCTTAATCCTGTAAGGAAGGCAGGAAGGAAACATTCTGGCATTGCTTACAGAAACTGCCTCTCTATTAACCCTTCTTACATTCTTGGCAGGACTAGACTTTTTGTCTCTGGAACTTCTCTGGAGTTTTTTTTCCCTCCTTTGCTGGTACTTTGGTTGTGTGGAGTGACCATTCAAAGTTACAATGGCACTGAAAAAAGTAACTTATGACCATTTTTCACACTTATGACTGTTGCAGCATCCCCAGTCACGAGAGGCCAGGCGAGGAGATGCGTGGCTCAATGTGAGTGATATTGAGTTGGCCACGGCCAGCCAGTCATATGACCATCAAGCCACTTCCACCAACTAAGCCTCGCCCACAGAAACGGTTGTTTAAAAAATTGAATCCCACCCCTGGAATAATACCTTACTTTATTAATCCAAGTGGGGCAGAGGTTGTTTCGAGTTGGTACCTGACCAAAGTTCTGCATTGGGTGAATCAATTGAACTTCAGCTCAGACAAAATGAAGATACTGATATGGATTTGGAATTGAATGAGCATAAAATGGCATTAAAACAGTTAAAGGTACATTAATAAACCCCAGTTCTTAATGCAACAAAGAAAGAGAAAATAATATATTGGCAACAAGCTTTTTTTTTCAATTTAACACTGGTATAGAAGAGATATTCTTATAAACTTCATGTGAATAGTTTCATGAATTTTAACCATCTTTTCTGATATGGAAGTAGGAATCTCTTATTATTTTTTCATTATTGATACTTTCAGCAATGCACTCTATTTTGTATAGAGGTATGGGTTGTATAGGATAGAGTAGTTGTAAAAATATTGGGCTGTGAAAATATTTATAATGAATATACAGTATTTATGATTTTGAGACAAAGTATCAAAATAACTGGAATCCAGGTTTTTTTTCCCTTTGAGGTGGCCTGGCATTCTTCAGTGAAAATGAAACTGAATAGCAGCAGGATGTACGGTGCTTACTATTAAGAATTTTGTCCTTCCTTACATTATGGTTACCTATTTGTCAACAACATACCATGATAAGGAAAATCATGTATGGGTGTCTGTTATGTGTATCCAGGCATCTGAGGCTTGTATAGAAATCCCCTTATTTGTATCATGTCCTTATTCACATTTTGCCATTTGCTTACTTTTGCCACCCTCCCCCACCCTCATACCCCTTCCCTGATTTTTGATGTAACATTTCTATACAAAGACTGACTGCGCTAATTATTTTTTCTGTTAGACTGTTTGAAGTAGGCCTATGGGGAGCAATCAATCTTAATTGTGTGCCCAAATGACTTGAGCTACAGTCTTAGCAACAGGACTGAGGAATGTTAATCTATGCCACAATGCAGTGGGTTAGAATAGAGATTTTTATGTGGTTTCTGCTAGAGTTTGTCATCTTCATAAATTGTTTAAGTGGACTGAAAGCTGCAGGTTCAGCAAGATTGAAAAAGAGTAAATGTGGAGTGAAATAGGTGGCTGAGACAGCATATTCTAACACAGAGATCTCTATGCTGGCTGGAGAATTCTGGAAGTTGGTCCACAAATCTTAAAGTTGCCAAGTTTTGGGACCTCTGTTCAGGGGTGGGATTCAGTTTTTTTAACAACCGGTTCTGTGGGCATGGCTTAGCTGGTGGGCATGGCTTGGTGGTCATGTGACTGGGTGGGCATGGCCAACTCAACATCACTCATGTCAAGGGGCGCTTCTCCTTGCCTGGCCTCTCGTGACAGTGGGGATGCTGCAACGGTCATAAGTGTGAAAAATGGTCATAAGTCACTTTTTTCAGTGCCATTGTAAGTTTGAATGGTCACTAAATGAACTGTTGTAAGTCAAGGATTACTGTACAAAAATACAAAAAGCTTCTTTGCTTGCAAAAAGCTGCCCTAAATACCAATCATTAGATTAAAAAGACCTGCAAGCCAAAGTTACAAATCAGGCAGGGTGCCAGAGCTCCTTGAGGAATGAAAATAGTTAAAATGCAGTGATAACTACCAAGCAGCCAACTCTTGCTCATAAAGTGAAATCCTTTAGCAGAGAGGTCATTTAAGCTCTCCAGAAAAAGCACACCCAGAAAAAGCAATCCTTAGATCCATTTGCACCACTTAAAGCTGGTCTCACTCCAGATATCCTAAGGAAATCATCCAGATTTAAGGAAAAATCACATGCCCACCAGAAAGGCAGTAAAAAAAATCAGTGCCAAGCTTGCATCCTTGGAAGTATACCCCAAAAGGACAGTGCCAGATAGTACTAAAGCAGTGAGGAAGACCCCTTCCCCAGATAGAAAAAGAAACCATGAGGCAGGAAAAAATTTAAACAGAATACAAATAATTAAATCACAACAGTAACTGTTGCTTTGTTGAAGCTGAATAGGGAAAATTATCCTATGAATAAACACAGGATTAAATGTCACCAAGCACAGAATTAACCTTCACCAAAAACCAGTTTTAGACCAAAACTCAGAAAGGGTATGTAAACTCACGTTTGAATGTCAATTATTCTAGCTAACCGAGAAATCTTGCTGAATGTCACTTATCTTGGTTCCCTGTCACTTAAAGCTTTGCTTCATTATTCAATTATTTCTTCAAAGTGCTGATTGTCCAAGGAAGTATTTCCTCCCAAAAGCAGTGTAAAAATTTTAAAACAACCTTCCCCTTTAAGAAAGCCAAGCCTCAGAAGCTCCAGAGACAGGAAGTCTAGGTGTACTGGCAAGAATGTAATAAGGGTGGAAAAAAGCAAAAGGAGATTGCCTCTAACTACTGGTTCTCCAAACTGCTTAGAAAGTTAACAAGGGGTTCTATAGAACCGGACACAACCAGCAGAATCCCATCCCTGCCCCTGTTCTAACAGGTAGCTGCAAAGCCTTGATGGACGACTTTGGCAAAGAACTTTACCTGTCCCCCATCTTGTAAGCTATTGGTTATCCTCAAATGACACAGATAAAGCTAAGACGAAGCAACTGGACAGATTCAGTAGATGTAATAAGATTTTTTTTCTTTGCAAGATCAAATCTGGGTCAGTCATTGGACCAGAGGTTTTGTCTTCCAATCTTTTGGACTCATGCTAAAGCTGAGTCTTCAGTTCCCTAAATATGAGCTCCAGCAGGAGTCCAAAAGCTCAGAAGGCAAAACCTCTGGTCCCAGAAGATGACCCAGATTGGATCCTGCATCATTATCCTGGGACAAATATCTTCACATTTATTCATGTTGTTGTTGTTGTTGTTGTTGTTGTTATTATTATTATTATTATTATTATTATTATTATTATTATTATTACACTTTTATACCTCCCCCTCTCCCAAAAATGGGACTCGGGATGGTGTACAATAAAGATAAAACGACATAAATAGTAAAAAATTTAAAAGAGATTTAAAAGAAATTAAACTAGTGGCTGGAATGATATTATAAAAGCAGAGTAAAAAAGAGTTAAAAATTTCCAAAATTTAAAACCCTAGTAATACTAGGCCAGACCAGCCTGTTGGAAAAGGTGGGTCTTTAATGTGTGCCGGAAGGTTTGCAGGTCAGTGATGGCCCGCATCTTCGGGGGTAATTCATTCCAGAGGGGGGGAGCCCACGCAGAGAAGGCCCACACCCTCGGGGTCGCCAGCCAGCAACGTCCCAAGGAGGTCCACCCTGTGGGAGCGCACTGGCCGGCAGGAGGCCAATGGTGGCAGCAGGCGGTCCTGTAATTACCTGGGTCCCAAGCCATGGAGCGCTTTAAAGGTGACCACCAACACCTTGAATCGCACCCGGAAGGCCACTGGAAGCCAATGCAGCTCTAGCAGGAGCAGTGTAACATGGGAGCTCCGAGGAGCCCCCAAGATCACCCGCGTGGCTGCATTTTGCACCAGCTGAATCCTCTGGATGCTTTTCAAGGGAAGCCCCATGTAGAGAGCATTACAATAGTCTAAGCGGGAGATGACGAGAGCAGAAGTGACTGTGCGAAGAGCGCCCCAATCCAGAAAGGGCCACAACTGGTAGATCTGACAGACCTGACAAAAAGCCCTCCTTTGTCTACGGGGGAAAATATCTTAGGTGACTAATATCCATTAGATTCTGCTTGACTCTGAAAGGTCTCTTGAGAAGCTTTCATCTGCTTCTTAATCAAGACTAGAGAAAGCAATGTTGAAATCTGGGGGAGGGGTTGATTTTGATGGTGCACGAGATCACTAAGATTTCAGGAAACATTTCAGAGTTTTAATATGTGATTGCATAACAGGTCACAAGATCTTGATGCTATTATATGAGACTGCATCAGAGTTTGGCATCCTTATACAATTTTATGTTTAAAAAGCATCAACACCTCATAAGATTAATAATCCTGGGCAATATCAGCCTTTCTTTCTTTTCAGTTCTAGCACCTGGAAGGCATTGACCATAGTCTAAGACAGAGGTGTCAAACTCAAGGCCCAGGGCTGGATCTTGGGATGGATTCTGGGAGTTGAAGTCCACAAGTCTTAAAGTTGCCAAGTTTAGGGACCCCTGTTGTAACAGATAGTTGCAAAGCTTTGATGGAGACCAAGGGCCACCCTGGAAACAGCGAAGGACCAGCCCGCAGTGCCTCTGTCAGTGAAAACAGAGCTTGGGAGAGCTGTGTTCGGCCCTCTCAAGTTCTGTTTTCACTGGCAGAAGGTCTCAGGAGGCCATCACACCCCAAAACAGAGCTCCTAAGGCTCACAGGCAGTACTCTCAAGCTCCGTTTTCACTGGCAGAGGATTGCAGGAGGCCATCACAGCTGAAAATGGAGCTTGGGAGTCTGTTTTCATTGGCAGAGTACTTGGGCCCTGACATGAGTGATATTAAGCTGGCCCTGCCCAATCTGCCCCCCCCCCAGGTCAAATACAACCCTGATGTAGCCCTCAATGAAATCAAGTTTGACATCCCTGGTCTAGGAAAACAGAAATCTTGCTGTGCCGCTAGGCTTGTTTCTAATTCTAAATAGAATTAAAAGCTAAATATATCTCCACATCATCTGCTGGTTTTTGTTTTTTTTTTTTTAAAAAAAGACTCCAAACCTTGGCTGAATTTGTATCCAAAGTTTGTAGACAGGCCAGATGGAAGAGCTAGAAAATTAGACTGAAATCACTATTTGAGAAACTTTATAATCACCCAGGCATTCCAAGATGTTTCTTTCTGCACACTTCAGAATCAGCATAATTGCTTTTCAACTCTTCAAAATTCTACTACTATTTTCTGTCATTTGAAAATGATCAGGCTGGTTAGCAATCAGGCCTCAGCATGTTGGTGCGATATGAAAAGTATCAACTGCAAGAGGAACATACCAGTTACAAAGTCTTTTACTGAAAAATAAGCTGAAAATGCATCTCCTCCAGAATTAGAGAGTAGCCTTTGATGAATTCTAACATTTTTTTGGAACAAATTAAGCAGAATTATAAAAATTAGTCATTTTTTAAAAATGACACTTGATGGGAAACTTTGCACTATAAAATAGACAGTCAAAATATGGAAGCTTGCTGTGTTTTCAGTGGATCAACCAGATGTATTGCCTTAAAGACATGGACATAACTGAAAAATGCTTCCTTCTTATAGATTTCTAGTATCTTGTCTGCTTTCATTAAAGTCAGTGGAAATTGATACTGACTGCAATTTAATATTCAGTTGCAAATTTCCTGTGAGTAATCTCTGTTGGGAATTACTTTTAAATAGAAATGCATAGTATTATGCCAGATATTTTCATTTTGGCTACTTAGAATTCCTAATTTTATTTTATGATTTTTATTCTTTGGGAAGAACTGAATATTATCAAACTCACAGAGCTGCCCTGAAGAGACATTCTGTATCTCACTAAATGGAAAAATGTGGTTTCCATTTCATGAAATGTTGTTCATTCACTGAAGAAAGACTGCATTACACTAAGTGGCTTCACATGGTGAAATGGACAGATTTTTAAAAAATAATTTATTGTTGTCCTCTATTATACTATAAAACCTATAATAGAAGGCAACAAGAAATCTATGGAATATATCATCACTAAATTATAATTGGTGCATAAATAAGTAATGAATAATATCTGTTTATTTAGTAACATTCTATTGGAAGCATTCTATTGATATTTTATTATTTAAAGGAATAATTTAAAGATTTACCTAGAAATCCTACTGATCACATGGACACTTATTCAAACAAGTAAAACTTACATGGATCATGCACATTAAACCATAGAAAATTCCCACAGACACCAGTCATTTATTATTTCAGAAATGCCCTTATTTGATTATTAGAAAAATAGCAGCCCTCTGTTATCTTCAGTTGGTATTTCTAACTTCTTTTGCATATTTATGATTGAAGTGAATCTCTCACATACATAAAGACTCCCGTAGTTGCTGACTATTTAGTGGATGAAAGGGTCAAAAATCAACATTGACAGATGTCTTTAAATTATATTATTATTATCATCTATTCATTAAACATAAAACTCAGTCAACTGAACATTTAAAAATGTATCACAAATATCATTGACTGGTGCTAATGGTTGATACAGGTTACTTTAAGCATCCTAGGTATCAACCAAGTACCTTCTTAAGATGTACAAAGATCCAAACAGCGCAGTTTTTTGCAATTCTGCTGGTGTTGTTGCAGGAAGCTGGTGTATTTTATAAAATTCTTGGACATGGTACCAAGTGCCCCGATGACAATGGATATCACTGTTACATGTTTCATCCATAATTTTATTTATTTATTTATTTGGTTTATCAATTGCTTACAAGATAATAGATATAAGTAAAAAAAATAGTTATGAATACATGGATACATATAAGAAAAATAAAAGAAACAATAGGACAGGGACGGTGGGCACGTTGGTGTGCTTATGCACGCCCCCTACAGACCTCTTAGGAAAGGGGTGAGGTCAATAGTAGAAAGTCTAAGGTTAAAGTTTTTGGGGTTTGGGGAAGAGAGTCAGAGTCAGGTAGAGTATTCCAGACATTGATCACTCTGTTGCTGAAGTCGTATTTCCTGCAATCAAGTTTGGTGCGATTAACCTTGAGTTTGCATCTATTATTTGCTCTTGTATTGTTATGGTTGAAACTGAAGTATTCATTGACAGATAGGACATTGCAGTGTATGATTTTATATACTATACTTAGATCGGACCGAAGGCAGCATAGTTCTAGGTTTTCTAGGCCTAGAATTTCAAGTCTGGTGGCATAAAATATTCTGCAACAAGTAGAGGAGTGGAGAACTCTTCTTGTAAAGTATTTCTGGACTTTCTCAACTGTATTAATATCAGATACATAATGTGGGTTCCAGACTGATGAGGTGTATTCAAGTATTGCTCTAGCAAATGTTTTGTATGCTCTAGTTAGTAGTGTAATATTACCAGAAAAAAAGCTATATAGGATTAGTTAACAACTCTTAATGCCTTTTTGGCTATGTAGTTACAGTGGGCTCTAACACTTAGATCATTAGAGATGAGTACTCCAAGGTTCTTGACAGAATTTGGATCATCAACAAGGTCTTGACTATTCAGCCTATATTTTATTTTCTGATTTTTTTTGCCTATATGTAAGACAGAGCATTTGTTTGTTGAGATTTGAAGTTGCCATTTGTTTGATCGTTCTGATACATAGTCAAGGTCTTTTTAAAGGGTAGCAGTATTGTCTGTAGTGTTGAATAGCTTCACATCATCAGCGAAGAGGACACAGTTGCTCTTAATAGGATCACAGAGGTCATTTATATAGAGTATGAAGAGAGTTGGTCCTAGGACACTGCCTTGGGGAACACCACTGTTGACAGGTACAGAATTTGATAGGACGCTCCCAATTTTGACCATTTGTTGTCTGTTTGACAGGAATGATTCTATCCAGTTATGCAGGTGTCCAGAGATACCATAAGATTTTAGTTTTAGTAGTAGTTTGTCGTGTACCACTGAATCAAAGGCTTTACAGAAGTCTATGTAGATTGCATCTATTGCTTTGCCCTGGTCGAGTTGTGTAGTCCATATGTTTTTGCAGTGTAAGAGTTGCAAATTGCAGGACAGTTTTTTCTGAAACCAAATTGTTTATTAGAGAGTAGGTTGTTTATCTCTAAGTGGAGGATAATGGATTGGTTAATAATTGATTCCATGATCATAATCATAATCGCGTAGTTTCTGTTGTTGCGATATTTTGTGATTTTTTTTCCAGCTCTTTTTTTTCAACTCTGGTATCTCCTGGTGCCACGATATCAATAAATTGTACATTTTGACAACTGTGATATCTGGCATGTTGTGTTCCAAATGACTATCCATCTTTATTCAAAAGTCCCACAAGATCTTCACCTTCTCATTTTCGATAACTTTTTCTACTTTATGTTCCCATGACTTTTCGGATACAATAAGTCATATTTTTTACATAATGACCAGTGGATTAATTTAGCAATTCAGTCGTGTCTAGCTTTATAATCAGTTTGTGCAATTTTGCTGCATTCACATATTAAATGTGATACAATTTTGATTTTGTTGTTGCAAAGTCGGCAGTTTGGATTGTCAGTTGATTTTTGTATCTTTGCTTTCTTGGCATTAGTTTGTAGTGCTTGTTCTTGAGCAGTAAGTATTAAACCTTCCGTTTCTTTCTTGATGGTTCCTCTCTTAAACCATGCCCATGTCAAGTTGCCATCACATTTTCCTTCAATGTTTTTCAAGTGCTGTCCATGCAAAGCTTTGGTTTTCCATTTATTTAATCTACCATCCAGCTATTTTTCCTTATATTCTGCCTTTGTTTCTGTTGTCTTTATAATGTTCTCCGTTTTCACAGCTTGCAGCAATTTTTCTGTACTTTGGTTCACATAATCATTCAAACTTCATTTTTCTTCTTTTACAGTTTGATGGATTTGCAATAACCCTCCTACCCCTATTTTTCTTGGTAGGTACAACCTGTCAATGTCACTTCATGGACGTAAAGCATGGTACATATTCAAATATTTGCGCATTTTTAAGTCCAGTTTTTCCAGTTCAGCCAAAGTCCAGTTGATGATTCCAGCTGAGTAGCGTATCACTGGAACTGTCCATGTATTAATGGCTTTAATTATGTTTCCAGCATTCAGGTTTTATTTTAATATTTTACAAACCCTCCTGATGTATTTCTTTTGCATTGACTCTTTGACTTTTCCATTCAAGATATTATCCACTTCCAATATGCCTAAGTATTTGTAACTGTCATCTTTTGCTAATGCTTTCACTATGCTTCCATTTATTATTTATTCCATTTTTTAAATTATTATTATAATTATTATTCATGCAGTCAGCCAGATGTTCAGACTGGATTTGGCATTTTTGTCTACATATCGAGTCCTTACCAAGGACCTGAGATAGGCAATGCTGGATTTTGATGGTGTTAAATATCGTTGCAGGATGAAAGCTGTTCCAAGCAAAGCCGCCTTCTGAATTGACTGATGGCAAATTTGTCAATGCCAATGATAGTGTTCAAGTGGTGCTCTAGTTGTTTTGGGATTGCACCCAAGGCACCTATTACTATCGGTACTGCCCTTGCCATAGTCGTTCTATTTCTATTTGTAGGTCTTTGCATTTTGTTATCTTCTCCAGTTTTTTCTCTTCTATTCTGCTATCTCCAGGCACTGCCACATCCACTATGCAGACTTGTTGTTGTTGTTGTTGTTGTTGCTGCTGCTGCTGCTGTTGTATGAAAAAGAGCTCCAATAACACCATACCACCTGAAAGTATATAGAGAAATGATGGTTTAATCACAACTGTTTATTTTAAACAAATTACAGAAAGGAAGCACAGATAAATGATTCTTTTCTGGACTGTATTATATACACCAGACAGAGGACTTCAGAAAATGTTTATCCTCCACTATGAAAAATATATCCGGTACTATAAAAGCAACTGGGATCACTGAACTTGTTTTGGTCTTAAACAAAATGAACCACTTGCAAAAGGGTCTGTTGTTTTTCTACAAAAGACAGTTTTGACAATTTTTGGGTTTTGATCCAATGGAATTGGCCAGATGGAATGTTTCTAGGATTTTATCTAGACTGGATGTTAAAGATACATGGTTAGCAATGTGCCCTATCATATACTAAATAATAAATTTTGGAGGGTTAGAGTGACAACATCACAACAGTTGCCTGCCTGCCTGCCTGCTTGTCTGCCTGCTTGTCTGCCTGCCTGCCTAATGCTTCTAAAATCCAATGAAATGTATCCTTTCTGAGAACATAGAGAGGTATGTTATGGATGAACATATTACAACTTTAAAAATGAACAAACAAAACCTTTTAATTTTACATTTGAAAACCAGCACAGTCAACATTTCAGACACTTTCTTAAATAGCAAATAAATATTTTAATAATTGCAACATTTATGAAGGGATATGTATGTTACATATAGCCATTGGGGACTCTTCTGTATTTTATTTTTACCAGTTTTCATTCTATTGGTTGATAGATAATTTGCTATAGAAAATCTTGAAGACAACTTTGAAGAAATTCACATATATTAAGGATGGTGTTCTCTTCTTTTCTTGAAAGCAGCCAAGGGATATGCATAAATAATTCACACCTTCCCCCCCCTCCCAATCTTTTTGACAGTATGACTCATTCCTTGCTTCCCGTAGCTCAGTGACATTCAAAGGGGAACTCTTCCCTTTGAGGGTTTTCACTAATGACACAACTGTACTCTTATTGTTAAAAAGATATCCTGTTTTTTGAAAGTTTTTCTTCCAAGAAATTCACACAAGTTGTTAGAGAAGTTCTCCTTCCCCTGGAGAAGTTCATGGAAATCACCCACCAAATTGCCTTGGCCCCAAAGTTTGGTGGAGAATTTTGAGAGGGTATTTGTGCCAGGTTTCAGAAGTGAA
Source organism: Bungarus multicinctus (assembly GCA_023653725.1). Classification (NCBI taxonomy): domain Eukaryota; kingdom Metazoa; phylum Chordata; class Lepidosauria; order Squamata; family Elapidae; genus Bungarus; species Bungarus multicinctus. The sequence goes on from CM042844.1 coordinate 64,192,583, forward strand.
AAACATACAGTGGAGTAATTAGGTTGATGAAGATTCTCAGCTATCCAGGCAGAGTTATTTGAAGGTTGAGTCATTGCAATGTCTCAAACCAACAACAAAAATTGGTCCAGTTGCAATCACTCACCTTTCAAGTGGAGTAAATATACTGTATGGAAGAGCTGACAATCTACCAATAAGAAACATTCTGATAGATGTACTGTCAAGAATTATAGGCCAATTATGAGTTAGTAATTTTATCATAGGAGGAAGAAAATCCAATAGTATATTGACTCCAGTTTAAAAAATAAATAATATTTAAATAAATTGGAACCAATATGCTTAAATCCATAATCTTAGGGACAGTTCATATTTTGTTTTCTGTAAAATATTTCCTCTCATAAATAAACCTTTTCCCTAAATTCCAAAAGATAGGCAACTGAGAAATCCTAACTGGGAACAGAAAAGCTATCTTTTTCCCAGCCAAGGTTCAGGTTGTGCAATGGACTCTATTCAGTGATGTTCCTGAGAAGACTACAAAGCAGAAGCCCACAGCATTTCACATTTTAACACCACTCGTGTATTAAAAAAGAGAAATAATCTGTCCCTCCTCCCCTTCCATGAGACTGTCCCCTAGATATACTCTAAAGGGAAAAAAATGTCAGGAATAATTGCAGCTCTGTTTTAGAGCAGAAAACCTATGAAGAAAAAAGATGTTTGGCTACAGCTAGGAAGACAAAAGGCAACAGACACAGTGCAGAAGAGGAGGGAGGGTTGAAGAGTTCAAAGAGAGAAAAATGTGGAAGTGAAAGAGAAATTAATTGTTTGGGCAGGGGTTTAATGTGCATTTTTGTCTACAATTCATTCATTGATTTTGCTGGCTGACTCTCATTTCCTATACTCTGCAGAGTTCAAATGTTGTTTTGCGATCCAAAGTATCTCTCAGGAGGCACGTGGCCAATCAGTACTCATAGGAGTGTTATATCAGCATTCACTGCTCAGTAATGCTTACCTATAGCTATTGGGAGCAAATTCAGGGTTCTAGCCAAGAAACTAAACAATAGAAAGAAGTATTAACTGTCTTTGGAATTCTGCACCATATTGCCAAAATGGCAGGCCTAGATTTGCCACATCTTCATTTTGAATAGCCTTCATTAGAAAGCCACTCCTTAGGGACATAGTAGCATAATTCCAGACATATCTACCTAGAAAATAAGCCCCACTAAATTCCCTGCTAGATTATACATAGGGCCACCTGATTTACAAAATTACAAACTTCAAACTGTTTTGTCTTTCTGCCTCTGTCCTTAATCTCCCTGTTATATGTAATGTTTTCTACTCTTGCTTTTTGTTCTTTAATTTTAATCTTTGTTCAAACGAGTGGAAAGAATAGTCTCTTTCAAGCTGGATGCCTGGCTGCAGATTCCCTGAGGTAAGCATGTGCAGGGCATGTGGGGCAGCTCCACCCCCTCATCATCATATATATGCAGGCTCCTTCTGGACAGGGCTGGAGCCACCACCATGAGATGAGGCAGGTATCAGAGTGGGGTAGCCTGGTTGTGGAGGCCCTAAGGTAAGCCAGTGTGGGATGCATAGGGCAGCTCCAACTCCGAACTCATGACGTGGACTCCTGCCCTACCACAAACAAGCAGAAGAACTGGGCCTCCAGTACATGGAAAAAAATAAGACACCCCCAATATGTCATATTTTGGGGCCCAACAGAAAATAAGACCTGGTCTTATTTTCTGGGAAACACAGTAGGACAGGAGATGATGGAGGAGGAAAAAGGAGAGGAGGAAAAATTAGGTCTAAAAAAAGTTGCTTATTCTGTTTGGCAGAGTACCATTTAAAAATAGAAGGAAGTATTCCTCTTATTTTTCCAATAACATTCTGCCTCTCTTAGCTCCAAAAACAAATATTTTCTTGTAAACATGTGTCACAACTTCCAGTACCATCTTTTTTCCAATAGCCATCTGACAATGAACCACTCAGGTGATCCTTTTAACAAGAAAGAAGACATGAAGAAAGAAGATGGTGTTTTGATCATTTCTCTTCAGAAAACAGTCCAAAAGCCTGACAGGATTCCATACTGTTGATAGTGCGCATACAGATTCATTATAAAAATTAATGATACACATTAAGTATGTAAGAATCTTATTTTGATTGATTAATAAAAATTGCAAGACAATTTAACATTTCTGGAAGAAACATCAACAAAGACCTGAAAAGGAAAGGTTGCAGAACAGACAGTATACCAGCAATCATTACTTCTAGTTTTCTTTGAGGAAATGTTTGCTTTACTATTCCATGTTGGTTGATTATTCCTTAATTCTCCTCATATATTACCCCCTCTTTGTAACACCATTTATATAATATGCACCAATCAGAGCTTTGTTGCTCTCAAAGTGAGAGACTTCCAAGACTACATTATGCTTTCATTTGTTTCAATTGCTGTAAATGAAACAGTTGCATTAAATTTACATTCAGAAAACAAAACTTCCATTCCACATTGGTCAGATGTTAGATTTCAATCCAAATTGTTTGACATGAAAACTGCACCTAGACAGGAAATAATATAGTTGTATCAGTTGTCATTTAATTTGATGAAAAAGAATTTATTGTAGAAGTGCAAGCAGAGCTGGGGGGTGGAATTAAATGAGTCATCAGCCTAGAGTCATTATATTCCCACAAATGGTCTAAATCCAATCCCTCTTGAATTTCATTGACTAATCTGGTACCAGTTTTGTATTTAATTTTAGTTAACTAGATTCTTATGTATAGGCTTGAACTGCAACTTAATGTATGGTCCCAATTCTTTTTGCCTGACAATTACTTTAGAATTTCTTATGTACAAGAGGGGAATTTCAGAGTTTCTCATCCTCCTGCAAAGAAGGGAATGTCAATGTCTTGTCTTTTGTCCTAGGATCATCTAGTGCTTATTTCCTCCCTGGCTTTCAACAGTTTCATTTAAAGCAACTCCTCCCACTGAGTGTTCTCAGCGTTTCATGTAGATTCATGTAGAGTAAGTAAGCGCACTACAAGCCATCACTGTTTTACTATTTTACTAGAGAGTGAGTAATACAACAGGAACAGGAAATGCATCACAGGAACAATAGAGATGAATCCTAGAGTGGCAATGTGATACAGGAAACAACTACAATAGAGAAGAATGATAGAGCTGCATATAAGATAGACATAACATCTGTCACACTCAGGTTAGAAAGTGATAAAGTTTCAGAATGATGGGGGGAGGGAAATAGATAAAATATGCACCTTTCACTATATCAGAACAACCAAATTAGCTCAAAACCATTGACTGCAAAAGAATTTATCAGGTATCCGGAGAATAAAGCAAGAAAATAAATATCATTTTTGTATGGGAAGAACATTTTTGAGAAACTGAAAAACAGATTTTGGCAAAATTCGAGTTTGACTAAGTCAAGGTATAAGCAAGAAAGAGTGAAGATGAAGAGGGTGAAAGAAGATATACATCACTTTGGAAGATCAACCGAATTTGAATTACTTAATGATGTACTGCTGGAGAAAAAATGAGTTCCATTTTGATATCTGTTTTTCTATAGTAATGTTCATAATGCACACACATGCACATGCACACACATATTTCTATAAACCAGAAACTCTTCTCAAAATATATATATATATATATTGAATGCTTCACTGCTTTTTACAGCTCTCACATGCAGACCAGATGAACTATATTATTTTTCTTAAAATAATGCATGACTCATTGGGTTAGTGTTATTTCAGGATTGAAAACTGAGAGATTTCTCTCTTTTTTTGCTACTGCTGTTGCTGTTCCCATCTTTCTTCTAAGCCTGCATCTAGGGCTTTGTTAAAACATCAAACCAGGAGTCCCTGAAAATCTATAGCCCTTCTCAATTTTTTTTTTTAAGAAATAGAAATATATCTAAAATGTAATATTTATGTACCTTTGATCAGAAGAGCAGTATGGTCCAATTTGGGCTAAAAGATAATTTCTTCAAAAGAAGTTTCTTAAAATTATAGTAAAATATAGATGTAATAAATGGCATTAGACTACCTCAATGCAATTTAATTCAGTTGCCCAGGATGTAGCATTTGATTTAAAACACAGTAGTAACGTGCGGCCTTTGGAGCACATAATGTCTCCTCATAGCCTTTTTTATAACTCTGTACAGGTAGTCCTCATCTTACAACAGTTCAATTTAGTAACCATTTGAAGTTACAACAGCACTGAAAAAAGTAACTTATGACCATTTTTCACATTTACAACCATTGCAGCAATCCCGTGGTCATATGATCAAACTTCAGATACTTGGCAACTGACTCATACTTATGACAGTTGCACTGTCCCAGGATCATGTGGTCACCTTTTGCGAAAGCAAAGTCAATGGGAAAGCCAGATTCACTTCACAACCATGTTACTAACTTAACAGTTGTGGTGATTGACTTAACAACTGTGGTAAGAAAAGTTGTAAAATGGGGCAAAGCTCACTTAACAACTGATTCGCTTAGCAACAGAAAGTTTGGACTCAATTGTGGTTGTAAATCAAGGACTACCTGTAATCCTTTCTGTTTCCAAGTTATAGAGGCCCAAAAATATTGCCAGGTTTATGATACAGGTGACCACATATTTCCTGGAACCTGGTTATAGTGAGAATCCAAATTATTGTTCTTGGACTTAGGGCTTACAATATTGCAAGTATATTAGGTCTTATGTGGGAGGCTGTATAAATTGTGAACTGGGCTTACGTCAGTAAGGCAGATTGTGTTCATGTTATGGTAGAATTGCTGGTTTGGTATCTACTGAAATTCTTTAAATCAGTAGAGGGTTTTGCCTGACAAAAAATGAGAGAGCAGAAAGAAATTTTATGAGGGGTGGGATGTTTTTGAGGTGAAATCTCCTACGGTGTCCAAAGAAGTCCTTCCAAACATAACAGTATTCCAGCTAGAAAGTAAATAGTTGAAGGATTTCCTTTCCTCTTAATGACCCTACAAATTTTTACACAATCTTTTTAAACTTGGGAGGTTTTCCCCCCTACAAACTCTGGAATAGACAGCTATTGTGCCCATTTAGTTATATTCCCCCTTTAATGTTTAGCTGTAAGTCAGGTCGTGTTATTTATTTATCAATTTATTTCTAAATTTGTATTGTATGGCCCCAGAAACTGTACAGAGTGTAGTAGTTTTTATAAATCTATTTTTATTTAAATAAAATAAATAAATGATCCTGCCAATAAGTGGTCTTCTTTAGCTGTCATCTTATCTAGAAGTTTTTCATTCCAAAAATGTACGCATATATTTGTCTTCAACTTTCATAGGTCTTGTTACTAGGAAAAAGTTTTTTTTAATTTGGGCAATCAATTTTTTCTTTTTAGCTGTTTATCCTGTCTATCATGCAGCTCCAATGGATTATATTTTAACTAGTCATTTAAGAAATCACTACAATTCAAATTATGCTAGAAAACATCAGGTCAAATACATTGCAATAAGATCAACATCAAATTGCTCTGAAGTTGCTCTCCATAAACTTTAGGAGAAATCTGGTTGCTGCCTCAGTGTGATGCATGCCTAATCGTGATCAATTAAAGAGTAAATTTACTGCATTCATTCCAACCTAATGGAAACCCAGCTGATTTTGACAACTCAGATTTCTTTTCTCATTCCTATGATGTTACCGTCATCTTGATTGCAGGACATGAATGAGATAGCCTTAAGACTTTATTAGCCATACTGGTATAGTGTTCTTCATTCTTATTCTGACACCATCCAATAAAAGATTCAATATTTATAATCCATCTTCTCCGTTGCCATCCAACTAGCAGTATGTTTTGGAAAGATTCAGGAATGCTCATCCTCTTTGGTTACTAAGCAGATACTACTGAAAGGACAGAGTGCTGCATCACCACATATACCTGAGTACCAAACCCTCACGGATAAAAATTTATAAAGCGTGGGCAGTCTTTCTGTGCTGCTATCTTTCTCCCAAACTTTGGTGAAGTGTCCTTTCATATCCTCAGCTCCTCAGTTAGCAATAGCACTTAGACCACTTCACAGTACTTTACAGCCCTCCCTAAGCGGTTTATAGAGTCAGCATATTGCCCCCAACAATCTGGGTCCTCATTTTACCCACCTCGGAATGATGGAAAACGAAGTCAACTTTGAGCCTGGTGAGATTTGAACTGCCAATTTTGAGCCTGGTGAGATTTGAACTGCCAATATCCACAGTCAGCAGAAATAGCCTGCAGTACTGCATTCTAACCACTGCGCCACCCCAACTCCACAGTTAGTTGCCAAATGATGAGTGAATTATGGGTATAGACACTGACCAGCCTGTTTATTATTCATTTAGTGTATGATCAGAACATGACAGAAGAGAAGTAAACATACACTCAATCCATATTATATATAACTTCTACTCAATTATATATAACTTCTACACCTGGGAATACAGTAATGTTCTTATAACCAGGTACCAATTCAGCTATCCAAGCAAATCACCTCTACAGCAAAATTCAAAAGCTGCACCAATTTATGGAACAGACTGGCTGGGATATCTTGAAGTATTGATGCTAACACCCTATAAATGATAGTTTTGGCATTGGTTTATTACACAGCTGAATATTGTACCAGCATGTGGCTTAACAGCATTCATACCCAAAGGGCCAATGGCCAACTCTGCAAGACAATGCATATAATCTTTGGGACATTACATCCCACTGATTACCAGTATTTAGCAATATCTTACAGCCAACAAGCTCTTGTTTGGCTACACTCAAGGATGCTGAATAACAAGGCCCTCCCTATTCATCAGGACAATGCACGGTCCATCACAAGATTGTAATCCCAGGGCAGCATGGAAAACGGCTACTTTTACTTAACATCTACCCAGTTTAACCCTGAGAATGCCTGGAGAGAGGAATGATCCAAGATACCTTCTTGTGGCTTGACCATTAGTGATCCCTCTACCAAACCACCTGGTTTTAACCTGCTGAGCTCACTCTGTCTGGATGAAATTGAACCAACCTGTAAGCCTTGGCAGGTGGTAGCTAGAGTAGCATTGTCGCTGATTTGTTAGCATGTTGCACATACTTGGCCGGGGAGACCAATAGTCAAACTTTCTCTACCTTGCTCTATAAATAACATTTTCCAAATAAATATTCTGCTATAGATGAAGGACCACTCTGTGAAGGAACATGAGAAGGATGCTGAATCAACTCAAAATGCATGGAAGGAGCCTGATCTTTTACAAAGCAGATGTTTCAAAGCAAAGCATCCCTTCAAAGTTTTGCAAAGTTTTAATGAATAGTTCTTTCACCTGCTAGAGAGAAAGGTTCTATATGACTTTTGTGTGTATGAAAAGAAGGGAGAGTGAAGGCTGCCTATACAGTATGAATAAGTTCTGGCTCCAGAAAAGATCCTTGGATCTTTTAATTCTGCAATTCCTGGGTTCAAAAAGTTTATGAATACCTGTGTTCAGACTACTTGGGAGTCCGATTTTATAAGTCTGCAATTTTACAGCGTGGGTGGATTTTGCTTATTAGTTACAGATTGGTGTGCAGAATGTTTCTTATAAGAAGGAAGAGGGAAACTGGAGGCTTAGGGGATAATGGAATGAGAAAATGAATATGGTTAATCTGCTGAGCCTTGGGGGAAAATAAAGGAACATATCAGGACAAAATAGGTCTAAGAAGTCAGTGAATCTCTCTTAGGTATACTCGGTCATTATAACCTTAGCTTTCTGTGTCTATAACTCATAAATTTCATTCCTTGGGCATGTTATAAGCATAATACCATTTATTATGAAACCTCTTAAGATAAGACAAAGATCACCCAGACAAGAATAAGGATAACTCCACTGTTTCTGTGCTTTGAAGAAAAACTGTTAATGTAGGCTGGTGGTGTGAAATCTCATGCTAAATTAAAGCCAATTTTTTTCAAGAACACACACCTTTTTCTCCTACACTCTTCCTTTTTCAAATTACATTCCTGAATGTTTCATGCCCTCTTGTGGTAAACAATTCTCTTTAAAACGCACAATATTTCTTAAATAAACTGTTTAAATGGGGGAGGGCTACTTCCCCCCCCCCCCCCCCAAGAGATAAGACACAGCTTTCTTTTTTCACAATCCATTTTGTTGATCTACTGTTTTATGCAGGATGGAGGACTCCTTGGGGGAGCTAAGGACTATAGTCAATGAAGCAATGGCTTTACATGCCTGGGACCTTCTGCAGCACAGGAGGCAGGTATGAATCTGAAAGGAAACCTATAGCCTATTTTAGGTGAACTATTCAGGTGTTTGTCCTGAATGGATATCAAGTGAATGTCCAAAATGGATGCAAACTCCATCCCCATCACTGAACTTAATACAGAGCAAGGGCTCTGCATGGGTGAGTAAAAACATCACTGAACTCTCATTGTCATTAGCATTAGCTGGACAAAGTGGCATACTACAGGGCATCAATTTTTGAACCTCAAATGGTTCAAAATGTATCCAAACAGAATGCATCCAAAATCCGGGATCCATAACCCATGAGGAAACAAAATTTGGAAAAGTTGTGGCAACTTCAGGTTCCTGCTATGGTTGGCCTGCTGCTGTGGTCACTTAGTGGTCATTTTGAACATTTGGTGACAACTTCACAATTTCTCACTCCCGTTCCCACCCAGCTGCAAGGACCTGGCCCCTCACAGGTTCTTAAAGAAGTAACAACTTGAAGGTGCATGACAAAAGGCCTGGATATTTTTATTACTTTGTATATCCTTTTTCAGATATAGAAACATTAATATGTATTCATATCATATCTTTGCTCATGAATTCAAGGCACATACATAGTGCTTCATTTCCTACATTTCTTCACAACAATCCTGTGAGGTAGACTGGGCTAAATGTCACCAAGTGAGTTGCTATGTCTGCAGTTCCAATAAAATCTGAATCTCTCTGGTGTAAGTCAAATGCTCAATAGTAGTAACTATTGAGAGGAATCTTGGAGTCCTAGTGGACAATCACTTAAATATGAGTCAGCAATGTGCTACAACTGCCAAAAAAGCCAACACAGTTCTAGGTGCATTAACAGAGGGATAGAATACCGTGGTGGTATTCAGTCGGTTCTCAACGGATCAGGCGAACTGGTAGCAAGAATTTCGCATGGGTCACCGAACTGGTTGTAAGTTCTGGCTGGCCACACCCCCCACTCCCTCCCAATGCTCGTTCACGCTGCCCGCCTGCCTGACATTCCCCGCCTGCCTGCCATTCGCCTAAGGTATTTCTTTCTTTTTTTTCCCTCCGTAGATAAGATCAGCTGTGCCCAGATTCCCCTTGCTGAGGCCCAGGAAGGCAAAAAATGGAGGGAGGAGCTCAGCCCCCCCTCCATTTTTTGCCTTCCAGAGCCCCAGAGGAGCCTTAGGGGAGCAAAAACACCCTCCCAGAGGCTTCTCTGAGGCTAGGAAGTTCCCAAAACAGAGCTTGGAGGAGTGCTACATGCCCCTCCCATGCTCTGTTTTTTTTCTTCCTGAGCCTCAGGGGAATCTCAGGGGAGCAAAATCACCCTCCCAGAGGCTTCTCTGAGGCTAGGAAGCTCCCAAAACGGAGCTTGGAGGAGTGCTGCATGCCCCTCCCATGCTCTGCTTTTTTCCCTTCCTGCACCCTAATGGAGCCTTAGGGAAGCAAAAACGCCCCCCAGAGGCTCCTCTGTGGTTAAGAGGCTCCCCAAAATGGGTGAGGACTGCAAAAAGAAAAGCCATGCCCACCCAGTCACATGGCCACACCCACCAAGCCACGCCCATAGAACCAGTAGTAGAAGTTTTTGAATACCACCACTGGATAGAATCAAAATCATATGAAGTGTTAATAGCATTTTGTAATGCCTTGGTAAGGCCACACTTGGAATGCTACAACCAGTTTTGGTCATCACGATGTAAAAAAGATTGAGTCTCTTTTTTACTCTGGAAAAAGTACACAGAAGAGCAACAAAGATGATTAGGGGACTGGAGGCTAAAACATATAAGAATGGTTGTTGGAATTGGGTATGTCTAGCTTATTGAAAAGAACGATTAGGGGTAACATGATAACAGTGTTTCAATATCTCAAGGGTTGCCACAAAGAAGAGGGAGTCAAGCTATTCTCCAAAGCACCTGAAGGCAGGACAAGAAGCAATGGGTGGAAACTAATCAAGGAGAAAAGCAACTTAGAACTAAGGAGAAATTTCCTTCCAGTTAGAACAATTAATCAGTGGAACAGCTTGCCTCCAGAAGTTGTGAATGCTTCCAACACTGGAAGATTTTAAGAAGAGATTGGACAACCATTTGTATGAAATGGTATAGGGTTTGCTACTTAAGCAGGGGTTGAGACTTGAAGACCTCCAAGGTCGTTCCAACTCTGTTATTCCATTCCATTCCACTCCATTCTATCTGCCACTATATTTTAGTCCTTGCACATTCCATTTCATTTTTCAACCACTTCCTTCACTGAAGGTACTCAAACACCTGAAACAGGTTACAGGTTTCCTTTCAGAGTCACATCTGCCTCTGTCTGTATGTCAACTGGCCCCTTCTTTTGCCACCAAAAATCAGGTACCAGTAGGCCAGTCTTGCCCTAGTCTCCAAATAGTCATATGATGTTATTTTAAATTATCTCTGATAGCTTCCCGCAACTCAATGGAGGAACCTCCAGGGATTTTTAAGTGTTCTGAGATGTAAACAGTAACATATACTGTAAGAGTGAGGTTAAATATATATATTTACAGGTATTATAGGAAATGATGAAATGGGCCTATTATTCATCCTGAAAAGCCTTGCAGATGCTTTTTTCAAGCCTCTGGGAGGCCAAAAAAGACCTCAAACCAGCCAAAAAATCAGCTGTGAGGCATGTGCATGGATAGTGAGGTAAGTTTGGCTGTGGCTCTGCATGTCATAGATTCGCCATCAGGGGCATAGAACTTAGAATGGGTGTATTTATTTATGTTTTATTTTATTCAATGTGAGATTGCTGAATTATTGGAACAGGGAGGGAGGGAGGGAGGGAGGGAGGAAGGAAGGAAGGAAAATTTCTGATGCTGCCTGTTAACTTCCCACAAGAAAGTCACTGGGGAAGCCTGCAAGAAGTTGGAAACCATTGCCATTTCCACTCTTTTTTGGCTAAATGGGCTCATTCTGTTTCTTTGTTAGTAAGGATATGTCTCTGAAAAAATCATCCAACAGGGCATGATTCTCTAGTTTATTTTAAAGTCACTTGGTTGTATGCTGTCATCTATGCAGCCATCCATAGTACATATTTTTTTTAAATATGCAATCAACTTTATCTCGTGTATAGGAGTTGTACTTGGCTTTGAGTAGACACTAAGGACATTAAAGACACAACCCAAAAACCAGCATGTCCTGGAAGACAAATACATATTTGATTTAATTTTATATATGCTATCTTGTGTATGTGTAAAATTTAGTCTTAAATTTAATTATATTTTGATTCAATATAGTGAAGGTGATTGCTTTCCCATTCATGTAATAATTTTCCTATTCTACTATAGCACCCTTTGGAAATGCTCCAGGGAACAGATGATGCATGACCCTCTGCTTTATGAATTCAAAGAGAGCAGGAAGAGGAATCCACTCTGATGGTTATTAATCTGAAGGCAGCTCATTTGTACAAAATATTTATCAGAGTGATTTCTCACTAGAATCAATTATTCAACTTATACACATCTGCCTGTGGTCCATGCTTAAACAAATTTCATTTCTATTAATAATGGCTAAGCTCTTCTTGTACATGCTGAAAGCAATTAACAATTAAGCTCCTTTTCTGTAATTACATTTTGCTTTTTATCTTATAAGAAATAATTATTTTGTTTACTCCAACACCAATATCCAGATTATAATGCACTACATCAGTGTTTCTTTAACTCAGGACCCACATTTAAAAATTAAGGAGATCCCCAAGAAAGTTTTTGCTTCTTTGGTTTATATTTATCAACATTTACTGTACTAAAAATTAAAATTGATACATTTGTTGCCACTATCATTTCTCATGGTTGTTTGATGCAATTTTAATATTGCAGTTGTCAACTCACAAAGCATCCCTGACCTGCTCTTGAGTTGCCATAAGCAAGAGATGGGGAATCGAACCTCGCAGCTGCATCAAGGAACTTGCATTTCAGACAAAATAAAGCACATTCCAGGCGGCAACGTCATGGTCATTTCCATGGAAGCCCAGAGTGGCCAGAGGGAGTGACTTTTAACAATCCGTGAAATTGCTTCGTTGGGGAATGTGACTGATGACACATCTGGGGGGGAGGGGGAAACAGAATCAGAGCCAAAGCACAAATTAAGTGAGGTCAGAGTTGGCTCCATTTGGTCAATGCCAACATGAAGCTCCTAATAAATAACTGGATTTCTTTTTAAGCTTGGCCTGAGGCTCATGATTTAATTAGGGCATCAGTTGGAACCCTGGCAGAAGTGTTCTTCAATTGAGATGATGATTTTGTGGACACCAAAGTTTAAGAAACATTGGCCTATATGAATCTCAAAACAGATTTGCTATACTTTTGTCCCATTTCTGTTCCAAGACAACAAAATCTTTCTTACTGGCATTATCAAATAACTATGCATAAGGCCAAGGAGTAAGATTTTCATATATGATCAGACTCTAAGCACCAGTGGTCAACATGGACATATTAACAGTGTGGGAAGCTGGTGTGGCATGGATATTTTCCTGAATTGTTGTTGGCCTTGTGTGAGAACAACTTAATAGTTCAATTTATTCAGATGATTTAGTCATGTGATTCTACTTAAGCACAAGAATTTCATATAAACACTCGTTGACATATTTTTCCTTCAGAACTTTCACCTATTGTATTGTCAAGTGCACAATATTATATTGAATGGCTCCTTTATTGCTCTTTCTATATAGAAGATCAAAGAAGATACTGTATATATTTATCCTGTTTCAAATAACTCCCCTGTTAAAAAACAGAATCTGTCTATCATGCTCTTTAAAATGGGATAAATATTCCCTGCTTCTATTTCATCAGGACCCTGACATATATTTTTAGATTTTGTGCTATTTGTTCTGATCTTCCTACCTACAGTTGAACTGATCTATACTACAGTTATTATAATAATGTATTTTATCTAATTTTATTGTTTTTTAAAAGTTTGATTAATAATTGCAGGCCTATGTATTCCATTATTGTGCTTTCTGGCCCAAAGGCTGTAATAAAGTTGGGTTTGATTTGAACCAAGTAGTAACAGCACTCCATAATTAGTTAAATGCTCATTGTAAAAGTTAATATAATATCATAGTCATAGTTTAATTAGAAATGCCGGAATCCGTATGGTTCTTAAGGAGGTCTTTAAACTATAGGGGATGTTTTTTATGTAGTTGCCTTTAATGCAGAGTTTTAGGTAAGACAAATTGAATGACTGGCACTCTAAATCATGATAAAAGTGCTTAGAAGTTTAATAATTTCTCCACTATTTCTGCATAGATCTAGCCTGTTGCATCTACAATTTCTGTTGCAATATGCACTGTATGTATTCTTTTCTTCCAAAGTGGACACTCCCCACATAAATCAAATGGCAAAGCCTCCACAACACACAAGATATTTTAGATTTGCAAACCTTTCCACACTTGAAACAGATATTTTGTTCTCTTGTTTTTCACCATTGTAAAGTAGTATCTGGGAACTGCTAGAATCCAGGAAAGTTGAATCTTTCAACAACAGGACATGGACTATATATAGGCACTAAGCAAGAGATTCATTCTGAGGTTCCTTTCTCTACCCCCACTCCCCTCAAAAATGTAAGCAAATAATCAATCCTTGCTTATTCTCAACTGTGACAGGACTAACAGTGGTAATACCACAAGAGGAACTCAGCCAAATCTTTCCTATGATGAATTTTACTTTAGCCACAGTGCAAAGAAAAGGCATTCTGGAAGACGGAGGAAAGTTTCTGTTTATAACAAAACATCCCAGTGACTTATTCACAGGCTTTGAAATTGCCTTTATAATAAACAACAATCCAACAGCATCCCAACCCACTGAGGATCCCAGCTTGTTTGTTGCCCTCACAGCAACAATCTTTGTGCACAATTTATCTCCTGGAAAATAAATACTCATCCCCTTCCTTTCAAAGACCATTCAAAGGGACATTGTACCTGCAGCATTTAACTTCCTTTAAGTGAATCCTAGCAGCTGTTCTCTGAATCTGAGAAAATTGTAGCAATGTTTGGTGCATATGAAAAGCCCTGGTTTCACTTGTTTTATGAGGCTCTATGATGCCATAGATCTTTGTGATACCATCACTAACATGTGTTTAACGTTTGCCATAGCAACTGCTACTTTGGCAACAAGGAACACACTGAGGCCTGTCTGGATTTCCATGAATTTCCTTCTAAAGCCGATAGGGAGCCCAAAGGCAATTGTGTGTCACACTCAGAGAAAGGGTAGGATAGGGTAACAATTCAGGAAACTTAAATTTAATAGCAAAATATGCCAGCAATATAACTGCAGTTACAGTCTCTCCATTTGTCACTGACACATTTAAACCTAAAATGAAGAACATCCAGTGGAGAGCATCTAATACTTTGTATCTGAATGTTTTTGTACTTGAACTGCATTGCCTTCCATTAATTCTATTAATTCGTCAAACTAAATTAATTCAGTTAAAATTCCAACTCCTCTGGATTTAAAAAGCAGTGATTAGATTGGGTGATATTGATACAAGATGTAGCATGAACGCCCTCTAGTGTTGTACAATGAAGTTGGATTCAGCAAATACCTTCGGATATTTTTATCTTTGAAACTTAAGTAAGTTGGTTCAACCAAAAATAGCAAGGCTCTGCAATCCAAATAACATTGTTATTTTTTATAGAATTGGGAGAGAAACTCTTCCAATTTTATTGCACAAATCCTAAAAAAGAGATATTTGGAGAGGAATTTTGTGCATGGATGGAAAATATCTAAACAATTGCAGAATGTCTATGGAGATTCTCAGTCACAACATTATCTCCCGGCTACGACATAGTCCTTTCAACAGTGCCAAGAAGGCTCCACACCCATTTGTACTATTCAGGTGACTCTGATGACACAGATAAATCTCCAGATGGTCTCAACGAATGCTAAAAGAATGCAAATCACCAGCTGTCTGCAAGGAGTATAAATCCTTTCATTCCCTACCATCCAGTCACAGCTGAAGAAACTTCTTGGATGAGAAGCAAAATGTCTTCAAAGAAAAACCAGAAAGTCAAGTTGCCTCTTGAAAAAGAACCTTTGGGACAAACAACTATGGATTTTTATTTATCACGGCCATGCAGGAAATGAATCACTCAGGAAATGGTTAGATAAGAGACAGCATAGCTCACCAAAAGATTCTGTCATTATAGCATTACAATCAAATAAAATTAGCTCAATTGCTTGTGATTCCTATGTAGTTTACCCTATAGGGCCAACACATTCCTTGTGGCCCAAATGACCGAAGAAACCAAGTCTTCAGAGTCTTGTGAAACCCACCAGAGTTGGATTTCCAGAGAGATGCTATTCCACAGGCAGACATTGAGATCTTTTTATTTATTTTATTTTATTTTGTCAAGCAATTATAAGATACCAGGTATAAGTATAAACATAGTTATGAATACATGAAATGGATACATATAAGAAAAATAGAAAAATATATAAAAGAAACAATAGGACAGGGACGGTAGGCACGTTGGTGCATTTATGCACGCCCACTACAGACCTCTTAGGAAAGGGGTGAGGTCAACAGTAGACAGTCTAAGGTTAAAGTTTTTGGGGTATGGGGAAGAAACCAGAGTCAGGTAGAGTATTCCAGACATTGACCTTCTGTTGCTGAAGTCATATTTTCTGCAATCAAATTTGGTGCAGTTTACCTTAAGTTTATATCTATTGTGTGCTCTTGTATTCTTATGGTTGAAGCTGAAGTATTCATTGACAGGTAGGACATTGCAATATATAATTTTATGTATTATATTTAGATCGGACCAAAGGCAGTGTACTTCTAGGTTTTCTAGGTCTAGAATTTCTGGTGGCATAAGATATTCTGCAATAAGTAGAGGAGTGGAGAACTCCTCTTGTGAAATATTTTTAGACTTTCTCAACTGTATTAATATCAGATACGTAATGCGGGGTTCCAGACTGTTGAGCTGTATTCGAGTATTGGTCTAGCAAATGTTTTGTATGCTCTAGTTAGTAGTGTGATATTATCAGAGAAAAAGCTACGCAGAATTAGTTTAACAACTCTTAATGCCTTTTTGGCTATGTAGTTACAGTGGGCTTTAGCATTTAGATAATTAGAGATGAGTACTCCAGGGTCCTTTACAGAGCTTGGGTCATCAACAAGGTCTTGACTATTCAGCTTGTATTTTATTTTTTGATTATTATTTTTTTGTCAATATGCAAGACAGAGCATTTACTTGTTGAGAACTGAAGTTGCCATTTGTTGGACCATTCTGACACATAGTCAAGGTCTTTCTGAAGGGTAGCAGCATTGTCAGTGGTGTTGAATAGCTTTACATCATCAGTGAAAAGAATGCAGTTTCTCTTAATATAATCACAGAGGTCATTTATATAGAGTATGAAGAGAGTTGGTCCTCCCTTTTTGAAGATGGGAATTACTGTGGCTAGTGACCATAGATTTGGCAAGGAGCTGGTCCTGAAATATATATACTGTATATAGCTGTATATAGCTTTTCCATCTTTAGACTGTATAGCCTTTTTCACCCCTTAAAACCTTGAAATGTACCACTTCTAAAAATTAAAATGCAGAATCAATTATCTTTGAGACAGTTGTATTTGTTTGTATCTATTTTATGTCAAAAACAAATCCAATAGATACATTTTCCTCTACTCGTTTTCCATAGAATGTTTCATTTGGTATCTAAAGTAAATTATCACCTTGAAGTAAGAAAAGTTTGCATGCTTTTCTTTTAAAAATTTCTTCAAAGGGCCAGCAGTATATAAGGATTGAATGGCAGTACTGATCCATTAGGTTTTCAGCATCTGTTTTTTCATTGCAGTTAGCAGTGTAAGGCCCAAAAAACAGTAAGGATACCTAGTGACTCTTCTAAGTGGATCTCTTTATTGATCCATGTCTATAGAATCTTGCCAAAGTAAAATACTCTGCTACCTACACAAGTCTTTACTCAAAGAACTATTGAGGAGGAACTGTCTTCATCTTCTTTCTGTCACACAAACTACATGGACTGTGTTGTCTCATTGTCTCAGGAATGCACCTCCTGAGAATCTGGCCCACTACACTCTGTCAGAAGTGGGACCTTGTTGAGATAAAATGTTATGTTGGATTATTTATTATATTTTTGTTTATATTTTATCCTGCCTTTATTACTATATAGATAACTCAAGGCAGTAAATTTACTTAATATTCTTTGTCCCCTTCTATGTTCCCTATATAACAACAGCCCTTTGAAGTGGGGTTGAGTCAAGAGAATGATTGCTCCCAAATCACTCAGCCTGCTTTCATACCTAAGACAGGACTAGAATTCACAATTTCTGAGTATCTAGGCCAGCAATTTAACCAGTACACCAAACTTTGGTTGCTATTGTTCATGAGATGGAAGCATACAGTGAGTACTTTTCAGTGTCCTTTAAGGATATTTAATTAATTGAATTTTGACTGCTGAACAAATGCTTTCAAATTGAAGTTTACCAACTATGGGTTTATTTACTATTTTGGCATGACTACTCTGCTTAACTGGGTTAAAAAATGTAAAAATGATAAACCAGGGAAAAGATGTGTGTGATCAAGAATGAAGTGGACAATTTGTGATCCTAACTGTTGAATTTCAGAAAGATTGATGGTGTGATTAAAGACAATTGGCAGATCACTCAAAGGTGACAAGCTTGGTATTTCACTGGAAATGTGGATCATGTTACTGATGTTCTTTAAAATTGGAAGGTTTGGACAAGATTAATTTCTTACATACTGACAGCAAAAGTGAAAGCTGCATGAGCTGAAAGTTGCCAGCAATTGTCATCATGCTACGAGAATAAAAGTAAGAAATTTCTGCACAACAACATGCATCTAAGAAAATATGGGCTCATCATTTTGACCCAGAAACAAAGCATTGTTTCCTGAAATAGCAATAGAACTTAGACTTATATACCGCTTCACAGTGCTTTAAGCCCTCTCTAAGCAGTTTTACAGAGTCAGCATATTGCCCCCAACATTCTTCATTTTACCCACCTGGAAAGGATGGAAAGTTGAGTCAACCTTGAGCCGGTGAGAATCGAACTGTGAAATGCTGGCAGCCAACAGTGACAAGTAGTACAGCATTATCACAAAACTTCTTTTTTGACAGGAAACCCTCTGGTTACAATTTTTGAAGACACAGATGCTTTTCACATAGATTTCCTTAAATCTGGTACCACTATCAACTCAGAACACTCAAAACTTTGAAATAATGATTAAGCAGAGTTTAGAACTGCAAGGAGAAATTTCACTGTGCCTCATACATCACAATAGACACTCAAGAAGCAATTATGAATTTGGATCTAATTGTCTTTCCCCATGATTCAGAATTTGGCATGATACAACTTCACCCCTTCTTCAACATTGAAATAATACCTTTGAGGTTGTTTGACTCCAATTAAGAGGTTGAAAGGATTGTCAGGACCAAGTGAAGAGACAAATGCAGAGATCTTATGGGATGGATTTCAGAAACTTGCTATCTTTGTAGTATTAAGCAAAGTTTATTTTTATGAAGGATAAGAAAAAGATACATCCATTCTCCCTGCTTCCTACCCTTCCTTTAAAATGAGCTTTCAGAAATTTCAGCTGCGCTGTACATAAATATCTTAATACCTCTGAGAACCATCCTTTATAGACTAAAAGAAACCACATATTCATTGTATGGTAATTTTCAGTACTCCTGGCATTGAATAAGGCTGGGTTTTTGGTCACTCTGCCACTTTCATTCTTGTTCTCTCCTAACTTTTTCTTACTCTTCGTGTAGCTATATAAAATACATGTAATATAGTGATAAATAGAAATAAAATGTTCAGATTTCTGTAACTTAAAAAGTTTGTACAAAATGTATATGATATTCTTTCGACTATACTATTGCAGACTGTCTAGAAACAGTATAAATTTTAAGAAAAAATGCATGTTTTAGTGGTTTTTATTATGAGAAGTACATTCATTACCAAGAACAACATTCTCCATAGTAGACAGAAGATGGCAGCACAGCATAAGCTTTTTCTCTCTCTTTCTTGCATCTTGATATTTTCAAAGTTCTGGCTGAAAGCTCTGTTTGAGGACAAGGATCAGGGTAACATTAAACATATGTCCATGGACAATCTACATGGGGTATCTAAAGAAGATAACTTTCTAGTTTCTTGCTAAGAGCCTTTTATATACAAAATGCCTTTAGCATACTAGGAAAAACTTATTAATTCTTGTCAAAATGACAGATGCAAAGTTGAAGCAACTTCTTTGTTTAAATTAAGATTTTTAGATTGAAGAAAGACATGCCCCAGTATTGGAATCAACAGGCAATAATGTCTTGTTTTCTTCCCAAATGTAAAAGCCTATTTCTCTTGGAAGATGGAGAGCATAAGTTTTCTTCCAACTATTATATAGGGCTTTGTTGAAATTGTGTTTCTTTCTCTATTCTTATGACTAAACAGAAATTAATGGATTGTTTTTTAAATCCATCTTTTTTTAGTTACTTTGGATTCCCCCACCCTTGATTCCTATAATTGAAAGGAATAAGTGGAACTTAAAGGCAAGTCATAATTATGTTGTATACTGGGAATAATGCTTGATCTGGCAACAACTTGACAAAATAAATCATTTTGACACAAAGGGTCATTGCAAAATGACCCTTTGAGGAGTCATTTTGAGGAGATAATGTTACTAATACTGGCTCCTGCTGCCAAACTAGATTGCAATGCCCTGCAAGTTTTCACCATCTTCGTAGCCTTGCGAATAACAAGGAAGAAATTCTTAGGGATGTGGGAACAAGATAACCTTTGGATTAAAGAAGTCCATCACTATCCATAAAGGCTTTATGGAAAGAGATGGTCTTTAGTCATTTTCTTTATTTTTTTCTCATCAATTTGAACTTGTAAGTTAAAAATAATTGTTTTTTCCCAAAGGCTTCCCAAAGGGCTTTAATATTAGTTGATCTGGCTTTTGCCTTTCTTTTATATCCCTTTTTATGGACATTATAAGGAATATATGATGTATAATATTCAAAATCCTTAAGTTATTTTTGTTTACATTTTAATATAGTCTAAAACTCTCTTGTAACTGAACTACAATACATAAACAGTTCCTCTCAAGGACAGGAGAAGTACAGGTATCATAACAGAATGATTGCAGAAAAAAATTGAGGTCGTATTTCCCATAAGAAAAAGTGGAAATGGGGAAGTATCCATCAGAAGTTAAAAGAAACAAGACCAGTGCTTTTAAAAACTAATAGAATACAAAATCTCTGCAGTAAAAATCCAATGTAAATGTAAATCAAATCAGTTAAATTTCACTACCCAGTCCTCTTGCCATTGACTTTCATATGGCGAAAGTGATTCACAAGTCCAAAATAAAGCAGTAAAATATAGGCAAACCATTTGCATTAATATCTAGCAAGGGGTTGGAATAAATTAACAGTTAAAGATGAAAGTCAAAAGGAAAAAGTAAACTTCAAAATATGCATTTACAACTAAGTGCACTTAAAAACAGTTGAAAGGAAAAGATGGAGACCCAACTTTCCAGCTGCTCCTACTGAGAATTGTAACCATTGAGATTCTTCTTCCCAAAAAGGTATCGAACAATCTGTAACTAACTCATCCCTTTCAGAACACCGTTCCTCTACGGAACATGGGCTTTATCATTATTTCTGTGAATAAAATAAGCAGAATGTAGTCATTTATTTAAGTAAAATACTGTTGAAAGAAATATCCTTCTGGGTTCAGTTCCAAGTGGGGAAAAAGTCATTGGAAACATGGAGGCTGCTTGGAAGGTTTAATGGTTACAGGGCTACATGGCCTGGAGGTCCAGAGAAGAATGATCACATGCTTCAAGGTGAGAAGGGGAAAAAGGAAAGGGAAAGAAGGACTGAGGTGCTGAGAGTGCCTGGGTTTTATACCCTCTGTTGGGACCCACCTTAGTATTTCCTGTTCCTGTGCAAGAAATGAATCCCATTGGCTGTCAGACTCCCAGGGGCGGGGGTCTGACACTTTGTAGGCTTGGTTTGGACCACATGGCTTTACCTGAATGCTGGCTAATGCAATCTTCCCAGACCATGTGGTGAGATGGGTAATCCTATTTCCTGAGGGCCATCCTTAATCCCATCACCCTGGAGTTCCTTCTTATATAAAGTATTCTGGCCCAGGCCTTAATGGCCCACCCATTAACAAAGGTGGGGGTGAGTTTCTGCTTCAGGGGTGAGTTTCTGCTTCTTGAGTGACTATTCTTTTCAGGAGAAATATTCTGTCTTTTTAATATTTCCTAGGCTATTTCAATTTTTCTAGGAGAGGGGTGGATGCTAACTTCCTACAATACATAAGTTAAAAAAAAACAGATAGAGAATTCTGCTGAGTGTGTGAATTGGCACGCATGCATACATATGTTTAAGTATTCACATGTTCTCAGTTGCCTTGCTGTTGACAATAGGTGGAATTTGTGAATATTTTAGCAGAATGAATTGTTGCAGGAAGACCTGGTACAACTGGGCATCATTTTTACTTTGATGCATTATCGATTGCATTGAGAACTAAATATGATTTGGCAAAAACAGCTCAAAAAAAGAGCTCTTTACTGTGTGTCATTGAAATGCACTAAAATGCTACATTGCAACTTAACAACAGTTTCACCTAGCAACAGAAACTATGGACCTGATTGTGGTCATAAGTAAAAGACTATCTGTACTGAAATCAGAAATCAGGCTGTTTCAGTCTTTTGATTCCAGCATAGCAACAACACAAACAAAGAATGTATCAAGAACTCAGAACTATGTACCTGATATAGTTAAAATGGTAGAGGATGAACAACTCATATCAACAAATAAAAAGGATAAGTTAAGATATATAAGGGACAGAAATACTGTTTGCTACACCAGGGAAAAAAATAGCAAGAAATTTTATACCAGCAGAGCAGAAAGAGACAATGAAGTGGATGTTATGCTGCTATTATGGCATACCACGTCCAGGAGATTCTAATGACAGGTCTCCAGCCAATCAGTGTGAGTCTACCTTTTTTAACAATCTGTTCACTGGAATGGCAGAAAGTTATTTTTCCTTGGAACTGCAGCCTTGATCAGGGTATTTGTAACAGGCAATTAATAGCAGAATACAGAGTCTTCTTCAAATCAAAAGTTCAAGCTAAAATGAAAATACAGAGCCTAACTAAAAAATCAAACAGTGTAATCATCAGCCAGAGCTTTCAAGACCTACAAAAAAAGGCTACAAATACCAAGGATATGGTCAAACAGGCTGGGAAAAACTGCCAATTGAAAAAAGTGAAATGAACTTACTACAGATGAGACAGATACAAAGGGGAGTATTGTTCCCCTTTATATTCTAGTAATTTCACAGTCCACATTGTCCTTTAGGTTTATGCTCTTTTTCGGAGATTTGTTTTTCTCTCTACATTTTCTCAGACTGGGCAATCTGTCAAGATTTTCATGTCTCATATAAATAACTGTACAGCAAGCCCAGATCAACTGGTTTCAGCTGATTTTTCTGCGTATGAATCAAACAAGGAACTCTTTGCATCCCAGAATTACTGGTAATTGTTTATAGCAGAGAAATGTTCTAATCAACTCCCATGAGATTCACCCCAAGCTATCTATATTGTTACATATATATATGAACTACTGGACTTGAAAGTGGAAAAGATAATTAAAAGGGTCAGAAATAGGGAAATAGAACAAAGGTTATCAGAAGGAAAGAAAAATCATGTTTAGCTGAGTAAAATACACATTGAAGAAGATAATTTGTGTACTATTCTTTCTTTTAGTAGTTGTGTGAAGATCAAGGAATAGTAAAACACCAAGATTATACTAGATGCTTTGTATAAAGTGAATAAATAAATGTCACACAAACAGTGTTTCCAAGCCAGCTGCAACTCCATTTTCAATCCTGGTTTTTCTTTTAAATTTTTTCCTGTCACATCAACTTTCCATTCTGTTCAGGTTTTGGAGAATAACTGTGCTATTGGACAAAATAATGGACATTATCCTAATGTCATTTCTTTAGGTAGTTTCTATTTATATTCTACTGGTGTAAGAAAAAATAAAAAGGTAAAAAAATGCATTAAAATATTCTGATTCTTCACAACATTAAAAAAATATTGTGGGCTTCTTCCACATTTTATCTAATGGTAGATGATACCCTAATATCAATATAATGACATATTGAAGAGCTACCTTTTCAAATTACAAGATTCCATTATTTTTTCCTTCTTTCTATATTTTCATTACTATTATTGTGCTTTGCTATTGCAGGGGGAAAGGATTTCAAATAATTAAACTGATCAAAAATCATTCAGGCAAAGCTCTTCTTGGCCCGAACGCAGAACTAATTTAGTCAATATTTCTTAACCAGGTAAAATTTGGCTTGCTACATTTAATTCTGTTTGTATTTTTAATTATTTTAGCTATTTCCTCAGAGACAGTATTGAAGACTTTTCAAAGTAAACTCCCACTCTTGTCCGTAGGCTTTGGATTTGTACTATGTTGAGTACAGACTGAAATAAGCATCTGAAAGACATCATCTTTATCACTTCCCCCACACAAACACTCACATATTTTTATTCTATTTTATTGTAAATTGATCTGGAATGTTCTGGCTTTAATCCAGTGATTTTGTATAAACTCACATCAAAACTATTTGATTTAATGATTGAAAGTGGACATTCTTCAGAAAATGACATGCTGCTAATCATAATATAATTGTGCCTGGAGCCCACTTAAATAAAACATTCCATTAAACAAGTTGCTTCATTATATTCCAGAAGTTAATTACTTCTGGTAAATTTCACAGTGTGCCTACTGAGGAATACTATATTTAGGTGAAGGGGAAACAATTTATTCCTAATGTTTTACCTATGAGATGAGATGGTTCTCCTAGATACCATGGGAACATTGTAATGAAGGCAATTTAGTTGTTACTGTATTTATTGTTGTCTAATATTCTTTGGGGGTGAATTCTTTAATTTTGGAGTCATCTCATTTATAGTAAATATAGTGTGTCAAAGTAAAAATCAAACAGCTAGGTTAAAATTAATTAACTTTTAATGATTAAAAAGCCATTTTAAACAGTTTCCAAATACTGCAAGATATACTTAAAAGTGAGAACGAATGTGCATTTTAGGCATCTAGTTCTAATTTCCATATTATAATACAGTTATTTTAAAACCAGAAGACTTAAGATTGCTTCAACCAAGCTTATCTGTACACTGTTCTTTTGTTGAGGAAAAATGGCAAAAATCATTATATTCCTCTTTGGAAATCCATTTGTATTCCAGCATTCCTCAATAAGTAGTTCCCATGCTGACTCAAGTTCCGGGGATGATACATTTGAAGGAGTCCAGTGTGGAAAAGAATATTGTATAATAGCAAGTAAGAGAAACATGAAAATGCAGATTTACTGACTTCACAATGGCAATTATTTACATCTGAAAAACAAAATTTTAAAAAATATATCTTTTTCTCTCCAAGCACTGCAGTGGTGGGGTTCTGAAATGGTCAAATCAGGACTTTTTCCATAAAAAAGCTTCATCAGAAAGAACTTCAGCAAGTTTTTTGTTGAAAGGCTGATAGAAATCACACAATATTTCTTTTGTGACAGGCAACATAGGACCTAAATTCCGATCTTCGGGTCTTCTAGTGTTTGATGCAGGACTTTTAGTAATTAGAGCTTCTTGTTTTTCACTTAGAGCACCTATGATAAAAAATATATTTATAATCATGTCTAATTTTGCTTATTCATTTTCTTAAGCATTTTCCAAGTCATACAACAATCAATAAACAGGTAACCCTTTGAATGTTACATGTGGTGGCTTAATGAGAAACAATGAATTTGCTTTTTTGTATTGTTTGATGTAACATCCACATCTTTTCTCCTTAAATTAGGTAAAAAGATAATTGATGTTAAATATTGTCAGGCATAAGTGATATGGGAAAAGGCTACACTCGAAATAGGGTTGAATGCCAGGGTAAAGAAATGAGCCAAGTTAAATGTAATTAAAATCATTTAAATACAATTATGTAAGAGAAGGAATGGCAGAACTTGGGGATCAACCTAGAACTCCTACATAGTCTTAAGTGGACACACTTCAGTTTTCATTGACCCTTACCTAACCCCAAGCAGATGCTAACTATTAGTTGAGAAGATTCCTGTGCAGAGGCATGATCAGCAATAAATCAGTTTAATTGGATCATTACATGTGCATCTGAAATTTTGTATTTGACAAGTTAACAGATAACAGATAATCAGAGTTGGAAGGGACCTTGTAGGTCAGCTAGTCCAACCCCCTGCCCAAGCGGGAGATCCTACACCATTTCTGACAAATGGCAGTCCAATCTCTTCTTGAAAGTCTCATGTGATGGTGCTCCCACAACTTCCAAGGGGAAGCTGTTCCATTGGTTGATTGTTCTCATTGTCAGAAAGTTTCTCCTTATTTCCAGGTTAAATCTTTCCTTGTTCAGTTTCCATCCATTATTCCTTGTCTGGCCTACAGGCACTTTAGAAAATACCTTGACCCCTTCCTCTCTGTGGCAGCCCCTCAAATATTGGAAGACTGCTATCATGTCTCCCCTGGTCCTTCTCTTTACTAGACTATTCAAGCCCATTCTTAACCGTTCTTCATATGTTTTAGTGTCCAGTCCCCTAAACATCCTGGTTGCTCTTTTCTGTACTCTTTCTAGAATCTCAACATCTTTTTTGTAATGTGGTGAACAAAACTGGATGCAATACTCTAGGTATGGTCTTATTAAGGCTTTATAGAGTGATATTAGTATCTCACTTGATCTTGATTGTATCCCTCTGTTAATACAACTTAGGATTGCATTGGCTTTTTTGGCTGCTGCTGTACACTGCTGGCTCATATTTAGCTGGTTGTCCACTAAGACTCCAAGATCCCTCTCACAGTTACTGTTATTAAGCCTGGTTTCACCCAATCTATATGTGTACTTTTGGTTTTTCTTGCCTAAGTGTAGGACTTTACTTTTCTCTACATTGAATTTCGTTAGATATGGCACAAAATGAAGTTAACATGTTTCTTTCAATCTGTAACGTTATACATTATAATTCAATGGCTCAGGAGGACTATTCATGTATCTCTGTCCTCAAAGACTTATAGATTTTTGAAATACTGCTTCACAGGGCTTTACAGCCTTCTTTAAGCAGTTTACAGAGTCAGTCAACAATCTGGGTCCTATTTTACCGACCTCAGAAGGATGGAAGTCTGAGTCAACTGCTGATAATCAGCCAGCAGTCACAGAATTAACCTGCAGTACTGTGTCACCATGGCTCAAAGTGAATTTTTATGAGAAAAGCCCATGTTGCTCCCATCCACAAAGGGTTGATTCACAGAAGAACATTTCTATTTAGACATTGGTGCTGTTTTATATGTTATTCTCTTAAATCTCCTACAAATTCTTCTTTCAAAGACCAATATATCTGAAAGTTATTGGAAGTAGTTTATATTGAAATAAAAATTAGCGTACATATAAAATTCAAGGAAATTTAAAGACTAAGTTAAAGTAAAGCTGACAATGCCACTTAGTTCAAAATAACAGTCAGAATGCATGAATTGAATAGACTAGTAGATAGCAAATGAACTAATTTAATATTATATTTAGAGCTTTGAGCTGTAGAAATATGACAGCTTCCAATACCTTCCCAAAATGAATTTATTTGGTGTTAACTCTATCTGCAGCTGTCTGAAGACAGATAGTACAGAGGAAAGGAAGCCTTAGAAAACACAAGACAATCACAATAAATCAATGATGGATATGCTTAATTAAAATTCATACCTAAATCAAGAAACTGGAACACCATGTGCATTGTTAATTTTACATTGGATGCATGATCCTCCAACCGGAGAACTAATATTTGATCTTTATTGAAAATGGCCAGCCAGTCAAGGAGGAAAACAACATATAGACCAACCTGAAGTCTTACCTGAGAGAGAGGTGGGGGGGAGAGAGGGAGGGAGAGAAAGAGCTGCAGTAAATTATTCCAGATATAATTACATTCGCGTAGTGAAGATTCTGAGTGGGAGATGCAAGGGGAAATGAAATGGTTGATTAGGAAGTGATTAGGCAGGTGGATATGGAAAAGGATCAGGTTGGGGAATGGGGATAAACAACAGAAAAGACATGAATTCATATTATATAATTTTCCCAAAAAATATTGTTTAATTAATAGAACTATACAAAAACTAAATTAAAATTATTTACAGCAGGAAATGACATAGAACAGATGAATTTATTTCTATTTTAGATGAGCTCCCAAGAATCTTCCTTCTCACTCTAATTGGTGTCATTTTTTTATGTCCAACTTCTTGAGGGGACTTTAAAAAGGAAAAGAAATTAATAACATTCAAATTAAATCAACATTTCGTTCTTGCAAAATGTGTGTCCTTAGAAACTACTCTCAACAACCAGATGTTGGAGAAAAGATCTCTAGCCTAGCTGCCCATATGCAGTTATTTCTATTTACAAAGAATCATATGCAATTTCAGTTACTGGATTTTATAAAGTATTTGGTTCTTATATATTCTAAAACTGGTAATACTTGGCTTCAGAGTAATATATAAAATCTGAAATGAAATATACATACTGGCATGGCATTATTAAGGGTGTTGTTGTACGCACAGGCTCTCAAAGAGAAATCTGTCAAGCAATTCTCAAAGAGTTGCAATGACTCAGCCACTTTTTCATGGAAGTCTTCTATAGATTTATTAGCACTTGCAAAGTAGAGATAATCAGAATATAATCTATGAAAGAAAAAAATATATAAACAATTGAACTGTAATTATAAACCATGCCATCTAGTTAATAGAAATAATAAATCAACAGCTAGTGTCCAGGAAAGAAACAAATGATATATATCATAAAATTTGTTTTTCACAGCAGGACTTTGTTTGGCTTAAATATCCTAAGGAAAGAGCTTCTTTCTGATTTACTTACTGTTTCAGAGTATCAGGTAATCCTCATTCTAGACAAAACTAACACAAACTGTCAAGCTACTACAATTCACCAACAATAGTGGAATTTATTTTCCAAACATCAAATCAAATCCTTATTACCATAATAGTCATTCCAAATGTATTTCTACTCTTGTTTTTTTATGTCAGATGAATAAAATAGTCTTCAAGAGGTAATCATTATATTGCTGCTGTGTAATAATTCTAGCCATTCTATTTAATCTTTTACCTTATCATTCTTTTTAAATGACACATATCGTTTGTCATAATATTTCTCTTACCAAATCAGAAGATCTGATATTTATTTGAAAATTGCATCTCTCTGACTATGCAAAATTGAAACTTTTTAATCTTAAAAAAATTCTCAATGCAGTGAACTATTAATTACAACAATATGTAAAAAATAGAAAACATTTGAAATATTGGAAACATTGGATGCGCACCTTTCAACCGGATCTCTAAGCATAACAATAAGCTTTGCATTTGGCTGGAAGGCATGAATAAAATCTGGTATTAAGAATGGAGGCTCCCCCTCTGTACTGTTATCATAAAAGAAAATCCAAGCATTGTTGTCCCACATTGTTGAAGCACTTGCCTCTCCTAGAAATGACAAAATCTATAGATGGTTACCCTTAATTTTAGAGAGATACGCAGAAATTTGCTATACATCATATTTCTCAAATTTGCCATTATCCATGTGTTTGTTGTATATTGACTTCTACCACAGAAATTGAACTAACTGGTACTAAAATTCAACATGTATAAAGCAACAAGTTCAACAAAAAATGTTATGAACGCTATGAGCAGAAATATATTTAAAAATATACACAAGATAACATAAAGACCTTTTTATCTATGATGTATGTTGATGTGAATGAGCCATGTATTCCATTTGCTTTTACATACAAAATATTCTAAAATATTGAGTCTACTTTCTTTTGATATTGTTAAATTTATATTTTATAAATCGCAATGTTTGGGTATATTTCAAAGATGTTTATACCTTAAAGAATATTTATACAAATAAATAATGTAACTCAATGTATAAAGTGATGTATGGGTGCAGATAAAGGATGATTTGCAAATACAGAAAGGTTTCAAAAAGTATATAAACTAGATTTAGTAGTTTTCATTCCCTTCTTTCAAATTTTTAATTTCTTGGATTACTGTTTCTTATTTTCTACACTCAATATAATAGCAATAACACTTAGATTTATATACTGCTCTACAGTCCTCTTTAAGCAGTTTACAGAGTCAGCATATTACTGCCAACAATCTAGGTCCTCATATAGCACTGCTTATTCTGAAAAACAATAGTATGGTTATTGATGTGTATTACTTATATGATTCCTGTAAATTCCATACCTATTTGCTATGTGCTCAAATTCTTAGTACACACAGTATCCCAAAAATATTATTCTGGAACGTGTCAGTTTCCCAGATACATTGATGAGGAGCTTTACCAACTAAGGCTGCATAAATGAATGAAATAAAATTTAACAATCTATTGTGCATGTCCAATATTTTTTATAGAATTTCCATTATTAAAATATGGATTATAGCAGGTCTACTATGAGACGTATATGATGGATATATTTAGTCATTTATTGTGTTCCTTTAATTGCCATAATTGCTGATATGTAGATTTCCATTGTTTATTTTGTCATAATTTATATTTGGCAATCAGCTCTTCAAAACATATTAACTTGGCAATGGCATTCAAAAGTACATGTGCTACAAGTTTTAGAATCGTACTTATTATGGACTTGAATTAATGTTGATGAAAAGGAATGAAAAGAAAAGTGGTCATATTCAACATAAGGTAAACTAACTGCTGCACGGATACATCAAATCACAATTGCACAGTAAAAAATGATACAAATTTTTCATAGAAGTTAAGAATGTATAACATATGGTTAAACTATTTCTTTTTATTACAGAATAGTACTAGGTTGTCCATATAAAATCCATTATAAACATTCTGGTAAATTCATTGCTATAATGATCTTAAATTACTAAATCCTATCTAGAATGTTTGGAACTTTGTGTGTTGTGTAGCACTGAGGCAATAGCCATTGGTTCATCCGACAATATAATTATAACTCAGTAATCATTTGATTCAGAGGCATTTTTGAATGGAAAATTACACTGCCTGTTAAAGTTAGAGGAATGTTTACAGCTTTAATTATATAAAGTTTAATAACACTGTTCCCTAAATGACCTTCAGATTTTCATATTGTATGGATATATTATGAAATAAATTACATTTAACAAGTTAATAAAAAGTTTAATATAGTATGCATGCTGATGAAGTAAACATTTTTAGAAAAGCTCATTTCTATAAAACTGCAGCAGAGCCCAACTATTTCATAATAATGTTCATAATTAATCTGAATCAATATATTCATGTAAAAGACATCTCTAATGCTAATATGGATTGTTTCACCTGTCCTTGAGATACAAACCCTAGGAAGAACAATTAACATTTGTTTATAAAAATAACAGACCCCACATCAGTATAGCTAGGTTTAACTGCTTTTGCTAGGAAGTCAAGACATATTAGATCAGGGTTTCCAACCTTGATAATGTGTGAATTTCAATTCCCAGAACTTCTCAGCCAACATAGCTGAAGATAAAGTTCAGATGTCTTAAAGTTGTCAAGGTTGGAAACCTGCATTAGATCATTTTAAATGCTGTTTTACATTAGGACAAGTGTATCAAACTCGAGTCATCACGGCATCGTCACGTGACGTATCAGGACTTTTTCCCATTTGCTAAACTGAGTGGGGTCATCCAGCTCATGACGCATCAAGCCTGCAGGCCACGAGTTTGACAGCCCTGCATTAGAGTATCTAAAGGCATCTTTCTATCTCAGAGTATCAATTAAACAATTGTTGTCCTGCACAAATGTTATATTTCATTCAAAGAACTGTATCTATATGTATTTATCTATCTATAAATGTAACAAAAATTATGTAGAAATTCAGGGCTTTGTCTCCAACACCATAGGAAGAAGACATTCAGTAAAGGATAGTTTCTTCTTTTAATGCATTTCTAATTTCCAAATTAGAAAGAGTTGTAATTGATATTTGCTATTTGTACATAGAGCCTGGTTAGACTTGGTTTTTGTCATGCTGTCTCCACAGTTGCAACTAATTAGGGCTAGTCTCAAAACAACAATACTGAAACAGAGATAAATCCTTTTATATATATTTAGGTGACTCAATTAAGATAATCAGGAGACAATTTCCTTAACATTCTGTGCCGGAATATTAGAATAGGGCATAGACTGAAAAAAGCCCATCTAGAATCTACTGGGAAATGAAAACACATAGATATGAAACCTTATGCCAACTACTTCTAATTATACATGCTTTTTATTATCATGTTTATTGATAGCTATCTTATGATGTTATATGAATATGTTAAATAGATTAGGTATATATTCCACCAAGTTTTATCACTGCAAGGACAATCAAGATAGCACTCGTAACGTAGTGAGAATGGTCTACTAAAAGTGAATATGTTTACTTCTCAAAAATATATATACTGTATGTTTATAAATAATTGTTTTAAATAAACATTGCAAATATTTAAACAGCATCATAGTTAAGAATTTAGATATTTGTAATGGTAGAAATTTTTTATCTTTTCAATGGCATTTAAAGCTACTTCTAGGTTGTTATAAAAAAACTCTATTCTTTTCTCTAACAGAACTTGTTGAAATAAAATGCTATCATCACATTTTGTTATCTAATATGTATTTCAGATATACATTGCTAAAATATTTTAAAATGTCTTACTTCGCATTTTGATACCAAAAACCATAAATCATATCAATACCAGCACCACAAATACAATTTCTATAAATTAGCCTTTTTCAAAGTTAAATTCTTCAAATAGCTACTATTAGAGATTCTAAAGTATCTAGGTGACACCAGATTGAGAAAAACTATCCTAAGTGACAGTTTCTGTACCAATAATAATGTTGCTCCTCTTTTCATATCTGTTCTCAGAATCTCTCTGCAGCACATTTTGAATCTGATGGGCAGCCAAATCAAACAAATCTAGGTAATCATTCACAGGGTAACGATCATGAAATCCATCCCTCAAACGAATTATCCCTGAAAATAAAAGGTACAAAGAAGTAATTTTTTAAAAATAAGCAATTATATAATACAGACTTCGAATGATTTATATTTTGGAACAAGAGAAGATATTGTTCAAAGGATGACATTATTTTGGGTTAATAGCAAGATTGCATTAAAATGAATCCTAATTTCTGTCTAGAATAGTGGGGACTGTTTCCAAATAATTTAAAAAATTAGCACCTCTCCTCCTTTCCCACCTATTTTAGGTATTTCATATTTTTAATGTAGCATGTTACCCTGAGAGTAACAATAAGACACTATTAAAGCCTTTTTTGCTACTGAACAGGATAAACATTTTAATGAAAAATATACATCAAATTTAGATTATTTATTTCTGAAATGCATATAGTGCAAATGTTGTAAATTTCATGTATTCAAGAAAAAGGAAACAGGAAAGGTTTTATGGGTTAAATTATTATTATTTTATATGTGTTTAATTAGAATCCTACCAGTATGTTATAATTTTACCTAGATTTTATCAAAATATTTCTTATTAATAGGAATAGAATGGAGATTATATTATAAAAGCAAACCAGTAAGCCTAAGGCAAATTACAAAAAACATTTGATAAAATACTGTATTATATTAGTATAATCTAGTAAAAAGATGCTTTTTCTCAAAACAATGGTTTTATTAGGCAGGATATGTAAGGAAGTCATGAACAACAACAAAGAGTAATTCCTAGCTATAGAGGTCCAGATGAGTCACTGTAAAATCAATGACTACAAAATTATAAATAGAAAACAAAGATATGAAAGGTTTCTGAGGAAAAACCAAGGGAATCCATCCAAGACAAATATTTTAGAATGTTCAGGGAGCCCAGTGAATTTTGGCTAAAAGTGGATTATTTATCTGAAGTGGTCAGGCTTTAATGTTAACCATGTGCTATGCTATACAGGCATCTTTAATTCTAGGTGCCTGGAAGTCTAATCTGAATAGCTCTATAGACTATGGACTGTATTATAACAGTCCTCGACAAAATTAACAACAGTTCAACAATTAACAACAGTTCAAAGTCACAATAGCCTCAGAAACTTACAACTTGTATTTGCACATATGATGATTGCAGTATTGAGGCTTGAAGCTAATGGTGCCAAGTATTAAAGCTCAACTCTGGACTAAGCCTAATCTCAGAATCATATTTGATCCCACTGGCTGGTGCCACTGCTGCTGTCAGAAAATTACCAATTCCATCGGCACCACACCTGCATAGCTGGAATTGTGCAATCTTGGCCTCTCTCCTGACTATTTAGGTCAATTGACCTTGTAGAAGGCCAAATCAATATAAAATAAAGAATCAGGGACATTGATTGCCAAAATGATGTCATGTATGCCCTGAATTTTATTGCCAATTGTTAGACTCAGATAACCCAGAGAATTTTAGTCTACAAGTGCCATGTCTTTGTCTATAGCAAATAAAGTCAGTTTATACATTACCATGAGTCTTATGGTAAAATAATAGGGATAAGTAATAAAAAGTCAGAGTGTGTTGTGCATATCTAGGTACAGAAATTTGGAAACCAATCTGCCTGATACAGAAGTTTCAAATTTCAAATCCACATAAGAAATTATTGCAATCTAATCTTTAACATGATTATAAAGAACATCTAACAATTCTTGTATGCCAATATATAGGGATGCAAATAAAAGTTCTGATTATTTTTTACCTGATGTTATGAAATTTATTATGCTACTAAAATACTCCATGAGCTTATGTTCTAAGATAAAAACTTAAAAGGTAAAGGAATCCCATGTCCAGTCATGTCCAACTGTAGAGGGCAATGCTCGGCTCTGTTTCTTAGCCAAGGGAGCCAGCGTTATCTGAGGACCTTTCCGTGGTCATGTGGCCAGTATGACTGTATGCCGAGGTGCACAGAACGTTATTACCTTCCCACCATAGTGGTACCTATTTATCTACTCACTTTCGAATTGCTGGATGGGCAGGACCGGGGGCAGGTAAAAGGAGCTCACCCCATCACACAGCACTTGGATCTTGAACCCAGGCTGTCAGCTTTCTAGCTGACAAGCTCAGCATCTTTAATAGCTAAAACAGCAGCCATAGTTTCTATTACAGTAGTTATCTTTCTTGTTTTAAAAAAGTTACAATCGCATTTAAGTTAAATTGCTGTGGGAATGGGGATATCAGGAAAAGGAAAAGCAGATATATAAGAGACAATTAAGTCAATAAAAAGTTCTATAAACAACCAGGCTGAAATTATCATACTTGGTCACATTATGTCAATATCCAACTCTTTCAAAGTCTCTAATTTACTATACCTAGATAGTATGCTACTAAAGTACTCCATGAGCTTATGTTCTAAGATAAAAAATTATAAAATAAAGATAAAAATAGTAGAAAATAAAAATAGTAGAGTAAGATAAAATAGTAGAAAATGTGGAAGGAAAAAAGTAAAGATTAGCCGCAAAGTGGTTGGATTGTTAAAATGATAATCACTAGAAGATCTGAAGAGTAGGTTGGGCACAGATCATTCCAAGTCTATGCAATTATTAATAATCAAAGGCACATGAATTATAATTCCAAAATTAAGCTGAATCTGGAAATTGGGACACTTCAAATTATCTATGACTATTGCGAAATATTTTTGTGATCATAAACTTTGTTCTGTATACAAGACTTGTAGTTGCTTTTCAGTGTATGCATTCTGCCAAATTTACATTCAAACAAGAAGATATAAAATCATCTTGTCATTGTGTCTCTGAAATAGCTCATCGTCAGATGATAAGTAACACCAAGTGTTAGTTGCAAAAATTGGGAAGAGCCAGATTTCATGAAACAATACTCTACAATCTAAATCACTGAGGTCAGCCATTCTCAACTGGGGTTCTCTGAGAGCTTGCTAGGGGTTCATAAGAAATTGTAACTGACAGAATTTTGTAAGATATGATTCAGTTGCCAGCCTGCCAGTTTGCTGTTGCTGTAAATATGCTAAAAATGGGAATAATGTAAGTCAGAAATAAATTGTATCATGAAGATTTCTTATTTTTGCAGTTTTTATTCAGGGATTTTCTGAGATCTGAAAATTACTTCAAGAGTTTTTCCAAAGGTATAAAGGCTAAAAAAAAAGGGCTGCTGAAGAAAACTGATCACATGTGTTTTTCTCATTCCAAAACACTCCACATCCCCTGAAAAAGCACATACTAGATGACCAATCTATCTTATAATATTGTTTTGGCAACATAATTATGCAGCTGGGCAGCAACTAATCATTTAAAGATACAGGCCACAGATCACAGCATCAACCATCAATTTGGGCAGCAGTAGAAAAGCACCCACAATGTAAATTCCTCAAATTGTGCTTATAGAACATCAACAAAAGATTAAAAGAAGTGGTCTATTGGCTTCTCAAATGTTCTTTTCCCTAGTCAGGCATGATAACTACACTACTTCCTCCAGGCTAATATTGTTATTTCCTAAATTTTCAGCCTCTTACTTCCAGAAATCTAATACCATTACAAGAAGTTATTTACTCTCTCCAAACCATGCAACATTTTTATCTACTCTTATCATGTCCCTCTCACTCTTCCTTTTAAAATTTAAACGCCTTTAGGAATCACCTCAACACTATAATTATTTTGATTGCCCTTTTGTGATATCCTTTTTTTGAAATATGCGGGTTGCAGCTGTACACAATATTTCCAAGACTGATCTTGTACTAGAGTAGTGGTAATGCAAATTTAGGATGCACTCTGTTTTACTTGCACTCAACCACATTTGCCACTGCAGTGCCTATTTTCTCCTATTTGGAAAGATTCCCTCAGAGGAGCATTAATCCCATTTATATTTTTACTACTTTGAATAATTGGGCCATTAGCAAACTTGGCCATCTCATTGTTCAGTGTTACTGCCAAATCATTTATTTATTTCAATAGCTAGAGAACTAAAAGAGCTGTTTATTCACTTGTGCTGGAAGACAATTGACAAGACCTGAGAAAAATCCCTACTCGGCCATGAAGCTTATTTGGTGAACTTGGAGCAGTCATTATCCTGCAACTTAATCTACCCCACAGCATTGTTGCATGTATAAAATAAAAGAGAATATGAATGTAAGCTCCTTAGAGGACTGTAAGGTGTAAATATAATTAAAACTCTGGAGTACAATGCATATTCAACAGAAGTTAGTGAAAGGGTATTGTCTGAAAGAATAACAAGAACCACATTTCGTTATCAACCTTACCCTAAATTGAAATAAATGTCTGAAAGAATGACCACTAAATAAACATTAAGTGCTATCCATTTTAATCTATCTTAGCTAGATTATGGCAATTTACAGCAGAAAGTTCTGTTTTAAATGATATTTTAAGATGTTTTATTAAGCTACTCTATACACAACTTGTAAAATTCATTAAACTAAGACAAAGACTGTTGCTTACATCAACACATTTTGCACTGGGAAAATAATTCAAGGTAAATGATATTGCTGGTGCAATACACTTATCCCTGAAAATGCCAGCTGATAGGATTTTAAGCCAACTTGAAACACATTCAGAACAGAAATTGAGATCTCTTGATTATCTCCCTGCATCGTTTACTACTTGAGAAACTTCAAAATTACTGAATACTGCTTCCTAAGGATTGTTAAGCATTCATTTAAGTTAATATAACTCCAAACTGCTGATCATCATGTTTACTCACCAAAACGTTTTCGGGTCCACCAGTGAGGCTCCTTAATTGCTGAAAATTTCACTTCAGGATGTAGTCTAAGCCTATCATAAAGATCTGTTGTTCCACATTTTGGTTGGCCAATGATATAAAAATGAGGAAGACAACGCAGCCGGTAATATTTGTCATCATAATGATATAAATGATTCCAAAATACCTTTCGAAGATAGTCAAATATTGTACGAAAACGTTTGGAATACAAGGCATAGGAGTTTGTGGCATAAGGGTTTCTAGTATTGTTTTCTTTGTATTCTTCATACCAGCAAGGATTCTTGCTGTTTGGGAGAAATTTGTTGGGAATGACTGAGAACATCTGCAATAGAAACAATATAAGTTTTGTTGAAGTATTATGGCTAAATTTCTTGTTATGATAATTAAATTGTTTGCGTATTCTGCTAGTTTGATGTTTAGCTGTCTTATACTACAGAAACACAGAACCAAGGAAACACAGAGTGATGGATATAAAGAAAATATATTTCAATAATCTTTTAAAATCAGGAAGGATTAATAGAATTATCTAGCATGAATCAGGCAACTATACACTCTTCCATATAAAAACTATTTTTTATTATTATTAGTACCTGTCACAGCTTGAATTTTGTTCATTTGTGTAAGTTAAAAGTTTTTATAATTACTAATATCTTACACGGATTGAATTTGTAAGTTAAAAAGTCTTGATGTAATCTTGAATATCCAGAGACAAAAGATATTAATATTGCACGATAGCCATTTTATCTTCCAAGTCTTCCCAAACTGGTGTACTTCATCTTCTAAAATTCCTTTACTTGGTGAAAGTTGAGCTTCACAACTGCAACTCTAACCAGCTGCCACATGCTCAGTGCATCTAAGCACTATCCACATTTCCTAGCATCGAAAATTTCCTCGAGTCTTCACTAAATAAGGAGCTCTGCATTTGCTTATTCAGGGATACTATATAAGTAGCAGCCATTTATGTCCTTTATGCCTATTAAATTATAAGGAAACATGTGAAACATAAAGAAAAGATGTGTTTTAATGTCTGATATGATAAAATTAAATATAGCCATATGATCTCTACTTTAGTATATTTATTCAAATAGCATCACTTCTTCCAATAAGGAAATATTCCTTATTAAGAGATGTGCTGGCGCAATGGTTAGAATGCAATATTACAGGCTAAATCTGCCGACTGCCAACAGTTCAATCCTGATTAGTTCAAGGTTGACTCAGTCTTCCATTCTTCCGAGGTAGGTAAAATGAGGACCCAGATTGTTGTGGTAAATATGCTAACACTGTAAACTGCTTAGAGAGGACTATAAAGCAGTATACTGGAGTGGTATACTACTATTCCAATGCAATAAACATTTTTACAACATAAAATAGATCAATTTTATACCTACATGTGTTTCTTGTTTCTTCAGATCTTCCAAGTCAGGAGGATATCTTGGTATGAACTCAATGTGTGAAGCAATAGTGTCAATAAGTACTTTAATGCTGGAATAATCCTTTGCATATGAAATATTCATTTTAGATTTTTGGTAATGTTCTTTCTTATCACAGAAATTGCCATTGTCCATTAAGTTTGAATTGCTTGTAAAAACTCCATAATGGAGTGTTGGTTGCATAAGCAAAAGACCATCTTTAGTTCCAGTCAGAATATAAGATGCGGTCACTAACATCATTATTAATAACCCAAAAAATAAGCTGCATATCTTCCCCTTCTTCAAACAAAATAGTCCAGCCCAGCTATTATTATGATCAGTCCTCACTTCCAAAACTGCAAGTAAGTTCATCTGCTTGCTATCCACAAACAAAACTTGATTTTCTCCTCTGCATAGATGACACTTTTGAATGTTATGACTTGGGCCTCGGCATTTGAAACACTGTTTATGCAAGTCATTTGATAACAATGTGATGCAACAATGAATGCAATGCCTCATATTAGTACCATTAAAGCATTGAAGTAAGGATCCATTTACAGTAGTCAGGGAGGAAAATCAAGTAGACAAAAGTCATCTTCTACAAACAATTAAAAAATCCTTGTGCGATTGTTGTTGTTTATATATGTATATAAAGAAAATACTTCACAGATCTTGAAAATCAAGGCATACTACATGGAACTTTGATATGAATAATTTGGATCAATGTTGAGAGCAAGTTGATAAGATTGTGGAAAAAACCACTTTAGGTTTTCCCCAAAGAACACAGTGAGAATAGGACTTCACTGTACCAAAGGAAAAGACCCCAAAATGAAAATGAGTTCATTGTCCTTGGATTTCATCAAAAAGTAACACAATCCGTTATGTGAGAAAAAATAATATTATAATATTTTTTAGGTTTGGAAAAAAATCTTTAAAATGTATACTGAAAGATGACTGAAATTTTAGAGAGCTCCATCTTTGTAACAACACTTCAGAATGTGGTTACACGACCTAAAAGAAAACAGAGACAATGTGAATATTTAGAAGTAAATATCCAGAATAATCTTCCAGACATTAATCAAAGTATCAGCTAATTTAGTAGGCAATGAAATTTCAATAGATTTAATAGGTAAAATGGTAATAGGTAATGCAAGGTACTATCAAAGAGTCTTCAAGAGCAGTTACATACTTCAGTAAAATCTCTTTATGCCTTTGTTCAGATTACATTCTTAACAACTGAAAGATACTTTGTAAAACTAGAAGAATTTTTTTTTAAAAAAACCTCACAACTCTGATAAAATATATAGACCAACTATATTTATGACTGCACAAAAATGCATACAGAAAATTTGGCAAAAATAATAGAAAGCATTGCATGTAAATAAGATTTATAATTGGCTTTGAAAAGTACTTTTATACATTTCAATATAAAAGATGACAGATGTAAGTTATGAAACTTGATGTGTTAACATATGTTTCATTACCAAATGCATCTTCAGTCTTAAAATACATTTTGCTTGGAGAAGGAGGAGGAGCCAAAACAGTGATGAGACAGCAACTGTTACAAGGAGCTCCTTCAAGTTGTTTATTTACACCTTACAAGTTTTGATAAGTATACATTATCAATATACATTATCAGTTTTCTTTATTTTATGACTAATTTCTCCAGCTGGGGTAATTCATCAAAAACATTAGATGACTGGAGTTGCTCAGTTACAATTAATAACTGAGGCACAACAAAATGCTGGCATATTAAATAACATGTCATCATCAGATCAAGTCCATGAATTAAGCTCTCCATTCTGTAAGAGTAACAACACCAAGAATGTAGAAAAACAAACAGTCATTCTATCAAACTCCATGCAGCTGACTAGCAACAACGTAAGATATGTATTACTTATGCACTTAACAACTCAAGTACAAATCACTGACTCTTTTATTAAATGAAGAAATGATTAGCACCCTTTCAAATTGATTTCAAAAGAGGATCACCTTGGAACCCTTTGGGATAGGGAGTCTTCCCAGACATAAACTGGAAATACACAGCTTAAGAGGGTGATAAAAATCCAGGAGGAATCCTATCTCCAGGCTAGATACTTCACAGCAGAATGTCTTTTTAAAAATGTACTAGAAACCACCTACAAATTCAACATTTCCTAGTCACTTCAGAGTTCAGGATTTCAGATACATAAATATGCAGATATGAAAGTATTTGATTTGCCTATAACTGGCCCTAGTCAATCCTGGCTACTGAGTTTTACTTCACACTGTTTATCATGCTACATTCCCAGCCTATACCATCAGTTCTTTCTGTGCCCAAGAATTATCCTACTAAGCAACGAGCCTACAAATAATCAAGATTTACCCTGTAGCAATAGAAGCTATAGTGTTCTTGTATCCAATTTCATCTCCAGTAAATATGCTCTCAGGATTGCTGACGTTGATGATGTCTCCCAAAGAAATCCTCCCAACTCTACAATAAAAATGTCAGATATCCCCACAATTGCTACCAATTGCTCTCAGTCTCAAGCAAATTGCTCTCTTGGAATACCAGAGTGGACACCATACCTAAGGAAGTTGCATTTATAGAATATATTTCTAAACACAGGGTATTCTTACTTCAGGAAGCTTGGCAAACTCACACTCAGTATTTTTTTTTCCTTTTTATGACCCTTTAATCGCTTTATTTAGGGTGGAGTTGGGGCAACTGAATGGAGCTGAGCATTTACTGGCCAGATACCCTTCCTGATGCCTATGTGAAGTTTGCAGCAGATATTTTCTCTTTGCACCCAGATAATGAAACATCTGCCACTCCTAGGACCGAAGTCTCAACCTTCTGAGCAGGAGGTGAGCATCTTCACCACCGCACCAATCTATATAAATAATTCTGCTGCAGTGCCTGGCCTAGGAAATGGTAGACTGAGGGGAGGCATTATGTTTACACATTTCACTGAATCTTAATGAAATTTCAAATTAAATGTTTGAAACAATAACTATAAGCTGTCACCATTAATTTTATCAATGTGACTTTATTATTGATAAATTGATATTGGTTCTGCAACCCAACAGGATAGACACAGACTTCAGAGGATAATTAGGACTGCAGAAAAAACAATTACCACCCACCTGCCTTCAATCAAGGACCTATATACTACACGAGTCAAAAAGAGCGCTGTGAAAATATTTACAGACCCCTCACATCCTGGACATAATCTGTTTCAACTCCTTCCCTCAAAACGACGCTATAGAGCATTGCACACCAGAACAATTAGACACAAGAACAGTTTTTTCCCGAAAGCCATCACTCTGCTAAACAAATAATTCCCTCAACACTGTTCAACTATTTACAAAGTGCACTACTACTACTGTTAACCTTTTCATCACTCCTTATCACCCATTCCCTCCCACTTGTGACTGTAACTTTGTTGCTTGATCCTCTGTTTCCTAGTATGATTTGATGTTGATTGTACCCTATGACTATCATTAAGTGTTGTACATTATGATTCTTGATTCTTAACGAATGTTCCTTCTTTATGTATACTGAGAGTATTTACACCAAGACAAATTCCTTGTGTGTCCAATCACACTTGGCCAATAAAGCATTCTATTCTATTCTATTCTAAATGTCTATATATTGCATTTCTGAATATGCTCTTAGGTTAACAGCATTTGAACTAAGGTATAGAAATCTATAAACAATCCATACCATCCAGATCTAAAGACTGTGTCTTCTTTATTGTTAGGAAGTCTAAATATGAAACTGGAGATATTAAGGGATGGCAAATGAAATGTTAAGATAATGGACTGTATGTGGTCTTTCGTTACCAAGAGAAAAACAGTTACATAGAAGAATCTGCATTTTACAGTGTGGATTAATCAGTAAAAGCACAGAAGTAAGTTGAATATAATGGGAATAAATTACTTCAGAAGTGTGAATCATAAAACTAAAAGATGTAAGTTAAAAATGAATGAGAGCTGATTGAGATTGAAAATGGATTTGAACCAATGCAAAAGAATACAGAAGTGATTTTAAGATTATCAAAAACAAAGTGGTAAGGAATTCAGCAAACAAAAAGCAACGTGGGCATCACAGAATAGAGGCTGTGAAAGCAAGGATAGTGTGCAAAGATAGGAGAAATACAACAAATGTGTTGGGTAAAAGTAGATTTATATATGTTACTCTTGACTTATGCTTGTAATTTATTTTGCTTAATGTTTCTTATTCTTTTCCTATCCCAGAAATAGGAGAAGTCTTCTATGGTTCATGCTATGAAGAAAAATGATTGAAACAAGACTTGGAATTTTATTTTAAGGCTATTAGTGAAACAATTGCTTGAAATGCCATTGCTGGAGTAGGAAAAGCCTTATAGGACATTAAATCTCATTTATCCAACAAAATGAACTGTCATAATAACATTATAGAATATAGAATATGACTTCCAAGTCCAGCCCATTCATATCTTTCCAAAAGCAGACATATTTATATTTTCAAGTGGGAATAAAATGGGCGGAAATGTAA
Organism: Bungarus multicinctus; assembly: GCA_023653725.1. Classification (NCBI taxonomy): domain Eukaryota; kingdom Metazoa; phylum Chordata; class Lepidosauria; order Squamata; family Elapidae; genus Bungarus; species Bungarus multicinctus. The sequence goes on from CM042844.1 coordinate 64,235,492, forward strand.
TAAAACTCACTAGGTGATATTGCACTGTCTAAAAACAATTAAGAATGATTTGCCCCCTGGTATGCAAGTGATGCAGTGATAATAAATAGTGTCAACAGTTGGATACTTGTTTGGATATGGATCCAACTGATGCATGAAATTTTGGAAAATTGCTGCAGTATCTGCAGAAAACAATTTAAACAGAGAAAGAATATATCCCTAAATCCATGAAAAAGGTTAAAAGGGTTGATGAAAAAGATCTTGTAATTCCAATAGAAGTTCGAAGTCTGTCAAGCTATTTCCATCTGTGACTTGAATTTCATTAGATAGTACTGACTACCTTATTTCATATGCTGGGAAGGGGGAAAAATCAATTATTTTTTGTGAAAGTACAATTCCTATGTATTTCCAAAATTCAGGTGAGAAGCCTAATGCTGAAAGGGGAAGGGGATTCCTGGCATCAAGCCAGGAGAAAATTAAGTCCTAAGAAATACAAAATATTAAATAGATTTCTATACTGTCCTTAAGGAAAGATAGTAAATTAAGTTTTAATGATTTTTAGTAAGTACTAAATGATTTAATGATTATAGTAAGTACTTTTTTTGGTCCCTGGGTAACAGTTTTTCATATTACTTAATGATATCCAAGATAACATTGTGACCTTTTTGTAAACAAGAGTTTGGACTACTATTCTAGGGGCTGAAGGTAGGTGGGACCATATTATATACCATTCCAAGTTCAAATAAAATAATTTTTCTTCCTTCTTGAACGTTTTCATTCAGTTAATTGATTTTAATTTGGTATGCCATACATACTTAATTATCCAGAAGTATAACTGTTTATACATATCAAGACAGGGGCTTACAATTGTGCTTCTGGAAATGTAATCCAAACGCTTCCAACTGCAATAAACTGAATATTCATTGCAATTGATCAGCTCCATTCATCTCTACCACTAGCATAAATTAATACACGTTTCAGCTAAGAAATTGTCTCTTCACATTCCATTCAATCATGCTTAAAATAAACTGAGAACCATACTGAAAAATAAAGTAACAGGCTATTCCACAACCATCCCCTGCTATGATGGGAAGTAGCAATAACTTTCTAAACATAAACAACAAAGGAAGAGTCCATGAACTTTCAGTAAAAAGTGACAGCATTTTTTAAAGAAAATCGCAAAAGGGTGGTTTGGCAGGTAACCACATGCAAAATATAATCATAATATGGGAAAGAGCAAAAGGTCGGAGATTTTACCGGCAGAAGCTTTATTGGAATATTTATACTACTAAACTCCCAACATAACCTTTAGAAAAACAGAATGAATGGAATAACAGAGTTGGGACCCTGTAAGTCTTCTAGTCCAACCCTCTGCTCAAATAGGAAACCCTACACCATTTCAAGCAAATGGTATTGGAGCACCCACAACTTCTGGAGGCAGGTCATTCCACTGATTAATTGTTCTAACTGTAAAGAAATTTCTCTTTAGTTCTAGGTTGCTTCTCTACTTGATTAGTTTCCATTCATTGCTTCTTTTTCTACCTTCAAGTGCTTTGGAGACTAGGTTGGCTCCCCTCTTCTTTGTGGCAGCCCCTCAAATATTGGAACATTGCATATCATCTAGTCCTTTTCATTATATTAGACAAACCCAATTCCTGCAACCATTCTTCATATGTTTTAGCCTCCAGTCCCCTATTCATCTTTGTTGCTTTTCTCTGCACTTTTTCTAGAGTCTCAACATCTTTTTTATATCGTGGCAACCAAAATTGGATGCAATATTCCAAGTGGGGTCTTCCAAAATTCTCAAGGCATTATAAAGTTATATTAACACTTTGTGTGATCTTGATTCTATCCCTCTATTAATGCAACTTAGGACTGTATTGTTTTTTTGGCAGCTGCACCACACTGATGGTTCATATTTAAGTGATTGTCCCTAGGATTCCAAGATCCCTGTCACAGTTACTGATACTATTGAGCCAGGTACTATCTATTCTATCCCTGTGCATTTGTTTTTTCTTGCCTAAATGTAGAACTTTACTTTTCTAATCATTAAATTTCATTTTGTTAGATAGGGCCTAATATACAAGTCTATCAAGATTCTTTTGAATCTTGAGCTTTCTAATATTAGAACTATATCAAAAAGCTGGGCATGGAAAGAGAAATATTGTTTTATGTGTCTGTTTCATGAACAAATATTTAATGAAAGAGTTTGTCAACTATAGTCTATTAACTAAAATATGAATGAATATATATATATATATATATATATTCATACAATATATATTCATTCATATTTTAGTTACTCTAGTACTATATATGAAATATAGCTTAGTTGATGCAGCACTAATATCCTCTTTATTCTAGCAATGCACTTTCCTAATTCAATAAACTAACAATACATCTTACACTGCAGAGTTTTCCATCTTTCTTCTTGAATGTGAATCAGCTCAATGTATGTAAGTATTACTATATTCAACATTTAATGATGAACTGATCGCCCCAAAATGAAGTGGTAATTAGTAGCTTAAGATGGTTTATCATTTAATGATGAACTGATCGCCCCAAAATGAAGTGGTAATTAGTAGCTTAAGATGGTTTGTGAAGAAAGACGGAATAATATACAGAGATTTAACAGCTTCATTAACAGCCTTTGTTCTAATATCAGCATTATCTATTCAGGAGAACCTCTATGTTTCTTTTTTCTCAGTAATGCCAAGAACATAACATTCCTAATTTATTCTAACTGATGTCCTTCTCCAGATTTCAAATATATGGTTATTGCAACAGTTCCACAACTGTCTTACACAAGGAATGCAAATCCATTTCTTTATGTCTGGCGTGTCAAACCAGAACTATCTGTGCAATTAAAATTTGAGTCTGTACTATTATTGCTACACATTGCTGTACAGAGGGTGCTTAAGTAATATAGTAGACTACTGGAGTTGTACTGTCTTCTAAAGTACTAAATGTTCCAGTATTAATATTTTACCCTCAGGATCTACTATAAATTCAGTGTAATAATATTACATAAAAGATGTTAACTAAATAAATGAACATTTTTCATACCTATATTCAAAAATGAATAATAAACTATTTAATGAAAAATTGTCTGAGCAGAATGCAGTATGTCAGTTAATGTTAAATAATGTACACTTTTTAATTAATGCTATTTTATTTCCAAACTAGGTTAAATAATATGAGACTTGTATAGGTGAAATTAGTCCATTTTCCAATCCTTTGTTTTACCTGCAATATTGTTGTGAAAGTCTATTTGAAATTGGGAGAGTATTCAACAATATAGGGCATTGTTATTTGAGGAAATATCCTGAATGTATTTTCAATAATAGATGTGGATAATTTTCCAAACTGCTTGAGTATGCAGAATTTGGATAAATTCTGTGGCAGATTACAAGCTATGCTAAATGCAACAATAATAAAGGATTTGGTACTAGGAGCGCATGATTGGAATGCAAAAGTGGGAGAAATGGAGAACATGGCAATGGGAATTACAGAATAAGTACTGCCTCAAGCTATGTAAATGCAAACTCTGCACATCAACATGATCAGATGTACAACATCAGAAACAGTGTGGCTATAAAATAGGAAACAGAACAGAATTCAATCCAGTTGATTAATTACTTCCGACACGGTATGTGAAATTATTGGTGTTAAATTTATGGTAACTTGGAAAAATAAAGACAGTAAGTGTGCCAACCTGTTTTGGCCTGGAGGACATCGCGTATTAATTTAAAATCTATGAAACAAGAAAGGAAAATCTTATTTAGACAATCATAGAAATGAAGGAAAATATACTCAAAGAAGAGTAATCACAAAAGAGATTTAAAAGAAGATACAAAAGAAGCCATATTTAAAATTTACATTTTCAAAAAAAGAATGCAGTCAGGAATTTACTCCATTAATAAGTTAAATAAGGCATGCAATAGATTAGGTGTGAAATAAAAAAGTACCAGGTGACATGAAATATGCTTGGTTGGTTTAAAGTTACAAGAGACAGACAGTTCGATTGCTAACATTTGTATGACAAATATGGGGTAAAACTGGGCTTAGAGATTGGAAAAGACCTAAGTTTAAGTATAAACCTAAGGAGGAAGATGCAAGAGAATGAACAAATAAGTACAAGCAGTCCTTGATTTACAACAGTTCATTTAGTGACCATTCAAAGTTACAACAGCACTATCACTGTTTTTCACACTTATGACCTTTGTAGCATCCCCATGACCATTTGATCAAAATTCAAATGTTTGACAACTGGTTCATACTTATGACCACTGCTGTGTCCCAAGGTCATCTCAACACCTTTTCCAACCTTTTGACAAGCAAAGTCAAGGAGGAAGCCAGATTCACTTAGCAATCGGGTTACTAATCAACTGCAGTGATTCGCTTAACAACTGTAGCAAGGTCGTAAAATGTGGCAAAAATCACTTAACAAATGTCTCTGATTTTTCCAAAGGTGCTTTTTCAAGAGACAACTAGAATTCCTGGTTTTTTCCTTTAAAGACATTTTTCTTCTCATCCAAGAAGCTTCTTCAGTTCTTTGGATGGATAAGAAGCAAAATGCCTTCAAAGAAAAATCAGAAATTCCAGTTCCCTTTTGAAAAAACATCTTTGGAAAAACCATGATCTGGATGACTGAGGCTCTCCAGGCACTCACTTAACAACATATATTTTGGGCTCAATTGTGTTCATAACTCAAGGACTACCAATAAACTGTTACGTAAATACATTTTTGCTTAAGATCATACCTAGAAAAATACTGCCACATATGGAAAAAAAAATGAACAGCAGGCTCAAAAATAGATAGAATGATATGAGATCTGATACCTAATACAATATAAATGAGTAACTGAAAAAGCAACAGAATTATGCTTCAGCTTTCTCTTGTTGACTACCGCAGGCCATTTCGTCTGTAAATTACACCAGAATGTGCAATATATTAATACTAAAAACTTGCTGTTCCTGTAAATCCCTGATATCAGAATGGCCCTGTCACTGCACTGCCAACCCCAATCTACTATTATTGCTGAGCACTTTAGATTTTATGGCAGAAATGACAATGTAGGACAAAGCCTCACAAGATGTGCAAGATGGCAGAAATGACAATGTAGGAGAAAGTCTCACAAGATGTACCATTGACTTTAAAAAGTGATTCCCGCTTGTGCATCTCTTCTGTAGAAAGATACTGTACTATGGGCACTATAGACGGCATCATTCCCTCTGGGCAGTGGGTAAGAAATCTCACTACCGTGTTTCTCATAAAATAAGGCTGGGTCTTGAGCCCCGAAAAAATGGCTTGGACGTCTTTTTGGGGGTGACTTAATCAGCCCCTCTTGGAACATCCTCTTCCGTTTGGAGCTGCCGCCGCCACATTTGGAGCTACTGCTGCATTTGGAGATGCTGCTGCTACGTTTGGAGCTGCTACTGCCACGTTTGGATGCTCCAAATGCAGCAATGGCAGCTCCAAACGCGGCAGCGACACTCTATAACGTGGCAGTGGCAGCTCCAAATGCAGCGGTGGCAGCTCCAAACGCAGCGATGACGCTCCAAATGGAAGAGGATGCTCCAAGAGGAAGCAGCGGTGGCAGGCACCCCACTGAGACTGACATCCACGCTGCCGACGCCGCCTGCCTGCTGACCCGGCCTGCAGGCAGCACCATACCCAGGTCTGCAGCAAAGGTACTTGGCGGGAGTAGGAAGCTCTCTGTGCTCCACCATGATCGGCCATTAGGACTGGCTGGTGGCAAGCATGACTGCCCGCAGGGTGCTCCTAACGGCAAGGCCCTTCCACCTCCCATTTCGCATGTTTTAAAATAGGCCTAAATTTGGGGGGAGGGGCTTAATTTCATTTTATGCCTAAAAAACATGCTGGGCCTTCTTATTGGGGGGGGGGTGCATTGTTGGAGAAACACGATAATAGCAAAATAAGACATTCTGATTCCGTGGGGTTGAATATTTATAATAGACCTGACACTTTATATAGGAGACTTGTCCCAATTACATCTAGTACTCATTTAAGTTGGAACAGTTGAAATCAGCAATTTGGTTGTTGAAATGGCTGCTAAGTGAAACCATGATTGTGCTAAATGTCAGTGAAGGTTCTCATTCATCCAGGTAGAAATGTTTGAAAGTTGAATCATGGCAACTGGGCTTATTTTCTTGTTTGAGGGCAATTTGCTTTTATAACAAAAGCATCATCTTCAACAGAATGCAAATATTTGAAAAAGTGGACTTAAGAGATCCTTTTAATGGTTCCTCTTATTGAATTGTTGCATTCAGGTGTTAAAGCAGTTTGTCAAAAGGCAATAGAATGTAAAATTGGAGCTTGGACAACCATTGTTGTAAATAGCAATACATTTAATTGCTAAAAGTCATGTGATGTGCAGGATCTCATCACACCACTCAGAAATGTAGTTAATAGCGTGTCTGCCAGCAGAGTCTGCTGTTAATTAAGCTGTACTGCAATTCAAAATTTGACTATTCCCATCAAGAGCTTTTGTTGCTCATTTAGAAGCACTACATATAAATACACAGAACGCTAACCTCAGAATGGCATTTAATGAGAACCCAAAGTTATTGTAGGCATGATGTAAAACCACTGATTATGCAAGGGAAGATTATTCAAAGGGGAGACCAAGAATAAAGTGGACGATAGGATCAGTAGATTATAGGAATGTCTTGGTAAAACAACAAGATATTATAGTGACAGTCTAAATTGTAAACATTTGTTCATGAAATTCTACTAGAATTTTGTCTTTAAAACTGAGTAGGATTTTGATAATAATAGTAATATAACAGCATGGGATGAGAAATGAAACTGACTCAATTTACTTCATATTCACTCCTCTGAAGAAACATCACTTGGAAACTATGGATCCAAGAAACAGCTTCTCATAGTCAGTTGAAGATGTGTATGTGTGTGTATGTGTGTTAGAAATTGTGAAAGGAAGAGGGAAAGATCACGAAAAGAGTTGATTAATGCACTCACTTGAAGGATAATTAGAGCAAGAAATCAGATAAGCTTTCTGAAATTCAAGCTACAGTATATCTCTACACTGTCTTGGCAGATTAAATGCCTTTAAGTTATTTCAGATAGATAAGAAATTAGATAATGTTTCAGAGCACAGGCATAGCTTTTCTCACAGACCAATGATTTTGGAGAGGAGAAAAATACTTCACAGCAGTCATCTACTTGATGCTTGCAAATAAAGCCTTGTTTTTCTACCATGAGGTGTGGCTGTGCACTCATTTCCAAAAATGGAAAGCTCTTCAAAAGATTATTGTATTTACAGGGGATTCTTTTTTTATGTTGAAGTGGGAGGCAGCAAATTGGAAGAACTCTGGACTGATTTCTGCATTAAACAAAGGTCTCATTTTCTGTATCCTGCTTGGAGTGAAAGATAAAGAAAAACAAAGTAGCATGAAAGAACCAAAGAACAAAACTATAATTTACAAGACGAAAAGTAAATATTTATTTTCTAAACAAGGATTCTACTTTCAAGTGTCCTAACAGTTTCCCTGAATAGTCCACCATCTCTTCCTGGGAAGCCTTTGGGAACAATTTCAATTGAAAATATATAAAAGACAACCTGATACAAAAAGAAAGAAATATTCAGAATTCCGTCCATTCTTTTCAACATATGGCAAATACCAATAAAAGGAAATTAACTGAAATTAATTATTTGAAAAATAATTAAAGAACTAATAATTTTTCCTTGCCCCTTTGCAAATTGGGAAAGCAGAATTTTAATTGCACAGTATGCATTATATAGAAGTGCCAATGAAAAGTGTTCAAAATTTGACAACACAATAATGCTATGGCCAAACCAGATTTGATGTGCAGTGACCAAGATGACAACTAGATCTTAATAAAGGGGGAAGTTTCTTTTCTCTTTCATTTTAATCAAGCAAATTTTAGTATAATATTCAACCAAGACATGTGAATTTTTACTAGAAAACTGATATCAACTCTTATTATATTTCAGATTTGTGAACACATAATTTGGACTCTATACCTGAATTTCTTGTTTTTTTTTCTCTCTCTCTGTTTTATTTCTTACATTATTTTAAAATATATAATAAAGAATTAGAAAAATTTCCAATATAAAACATCTAAATATCTTCAATAATCTACATATCAAATATCAGTATAAATAAATTATTCTTACTGTTATTATTTATGTTAGTTTAGCCAAAAGAAATATTGATCCATCCAATATGATAATTTTTCTTTGAAATGTAGCTTTGGTGATAAATCTTTCATTGGTCCAAATTAGAATATGACTATCCGTCCAGGGTTGGAATTCAAAAATCCCAGCAACCAGTTGGTTGCCCAGTTGCTGGGTGGACGTGGCCATGGTGGGGCCTACCGGAACTTCCTGTTTCCAGCTTCTGGTGGGCCTCCAGAGGCCAGGGAGACCATTTCCACCCTCTGAAGGGTCCAGAGGCCTCTCCTGGACCTCTGAGAGGGCGAAAACAGCCTCCTCCTGCCTCTGGAGAACCACTGGAAGCCGGAAATAGGCCCATTTTGCCAGTTCTGGTTGTTCTGGGAAGGCCATTTTTTGCCCTCCCACAGCCTCCGTGCAGACCCTGCATTTACCTCCATCAAAAATGGGCTGTATGGAGACTCCGGAGAGGGGAGGGGAGGGCCAGCCAGTCGTTTGAAATACCAGTCCGAACCGATAGAACTCTACCCCTATATCTGTCCCATAATTTGCCAAAAAATTAAATCTTCTCTAGTAAAACTTTCAAGTATGGATCAAATGTTATATTTATCCTAAAAAAATCAATTAAAATATATTCAAATTTTTCACCATATAGATATAGAAAAAAAAAGAGAAAGCATCTTTGTAAATCAGAATAAATTCACTGATTGTAAAAAGAAATATAATTATTAAATTTGTTGTTCCTTGTTATTGTTATCTATTCTCATACAACATAGAAGAATAGAGCTGGCTTAACCTACACTGTAATACAAAAAATGAGAAATCCAAGCAATCAATCAATAAGAATAGAACTACCGTGTTTCTCATAAAATAAGGCCGAGTCTTATTTTTTTTTGGATCCCCAAAAAAACAGCTAGGACATCTTTTCGGGGGTGAATTAATTTCCTCCCTCCCCCACGCACCCTTGCCTAGGGCACCCCACGGGCAGCCACAACTTGCCACCAGCCTCTCCTAACAGCCGATCATGGTGGTGCATGGAGGGCTCCCTACCCTGCCAAGCATCCTTTGCTGCAGACCTGGGTCAGCAGGAGGGAGGCGGTGGCGGTGTGGATGTCCACCGGCAGCGTTTCAGCCGCTTCTCAGGCCTCTGTAGCTTGCAAGGTTCCCACTAGTGCTGGCGCCTCTCTCACCAGCGCAGTCTCCAAAAACAGCATCTGAGTCAATCCCGCTTTTCCTCTGTCCCCTTCCCAGCAACAACAGGAAAAAAAAACATTTTGAGGTACATGGGAGTGCCGCGCGCTGCGTTTTGGTTTAATCCTGAGCAGCTGGTTGGAAATGAGAAGAGCTAGCCAAGTAAGCATCTCTGCTGCTGCTACCCTTGGTGCTCCAGCCTCGGGCTCTGCAAGTTTCCAAAAGTTGGAAATGGTGCACAGCTCATTCCTGCATTCCAAGCACACTCAGGCCGAGCTAGAGTTGTCCCTCTCTCGCCAGCACTGTGTCCAAAAACCGGCAGCAGCAGCGGGAACCATGGAAACATTTCAGTCACTTCTCGGATAGGGGAGCCGCCTTCGTTAACTTCTACGGGTCCTGCCACTGCAGCCGCTGTTTTTGGAGATGGCGCTGGCGAGAGAGGGACAGCTGCAGCTCGGCCTGGGCGCACTTGGAATGTAGGAACGAGCTGTGCACCGGGACTTTTGGAAACTTGCAGAGCCCAAGGCTGGAGCACCAAAGGTAGCAGCAGCAGAGATGCTTGCTCGGCTCTTCTCACGCCCAACCAGCCACTCAGGATTAAATCAAAACGCAGCGTGCAGCACTCCCAGGTACCTCAAAATGTTTTTTTTCCTGTTGTTGCTGGGAAGGGAACGGGGGAAAAGCGGGAGCGACTCAGATGCTGCTTTTGGAGATTGCGCTGGCAAGAGAGGAGCCAGCATTGGCGGGAACCGTGGAAGCTACGGAGGCCCGAGAAGCGGCTGAAATGCTGCCAGTGAACATCCACGTCCACGCCGCCCGCCTGCTGACCCGGGTCTGCAGCAAAGGCATTTGGCGGGGGTAGGGAGCCCTCCACACTCCGCCATGATAAGCCATTAGGAGCGGCTGATGGCGAGGCGTAGCTGCCCGCAGGGCACTCCTAATGGCAAGTTCCCCCCCGCCTCCCCCCCAATTTTGCATGTTTTAAACTAGGCCTAAATTTGTGGGGAGGGGCTTAATTTCATGTCTAGAAAACATGCTGGGTCTTCCTATTGGGGGGGGCGTATTGTTGGAGAAACACAGTAGAAGGAACCTCGGAGGTCTTCTAGTGCAACTCCCTGCTCAAGCAGGAGATCCTATACCATTTCAGACTTTTTAAAAGCCTCCAGTGATGTAGTACCCACAACTTCTGAAGGCAAGCTATTCCATTGGTTGATTGCTTTCACTGTTATGAAATTTTCCTTAGTTCTAAGTTGCTTCTCTCCTTGGTTAGTTTCCAACCATTGCTTCTTGTCCTGCTTTCAGGTGCTTTGGAGAATAACTTGACTCCCTCTTCTTTGTGGCAACACCTGAGATATTGGAACACTGTTATCATGTCACACTAGTCCTTCTTTTCATTAGACTAGACATATCCAATTCCTGTAAACTTTCTTTATATGTTTTAGCCTCCAGCCCACTAAACATTTTTGTTGCTTTTCTCTGCACTCTTTCTAGAGTCTCAACATCTTTTTTATGTTGTGGTGACTAGATGCAGTATTCCAAGTGTGGTCTTACTGTTTCTGGGAGAAAATTGTAACATTCTCATTTCCATTATTAAACTTGTTTGCTTGAATATTTTTGAACTGTAATTCTGTAGTACAAAAAAAACCCTACCCTGTTTTATCTTTTAAAGTAAAACTATACTTCTTACCTGGACTTTTAAAGGAAGGCAATTTAGATGTTTTAGTCAATTTAATTGGAACTCTGAGTCATTTTTACCAAGTAACCTTGAGATAATGAACCAAAATTGATTTTATCCTTCATATTCAATATTAAGAACTAGCTAAATTATCTATTGTATTATCAAAGATTTTTGTTTTTTGAAAAAAGGTTATCTTCATAGTGCAGTAGCTATATATAAAGTATACACAAATAGCACAGATGAATAAAAATACATTCTGTGTGTTTGAAAATGTATATATAATTTTCCCACTATTGTAACCACAATGCGCAATTTTCCTGAACATCCCACACTACTCTTGAGATTGTACACCAAGTTTAGGGAAAAAAAGAGCTGAGGCTAAAAATACATTCCATCTCTATATCAAAGAGACCATTCAGAATCATTGCTACAATAAGTTTATAACTGAATATCTGAAACACACAATTTTTGAACCAGTAATTCCAGCAGTATGTAATTCCCACCAAATTCTAATTAATGTGAACTAAATCAACTGTTGAAAGATAAGTATACAATTTACAACAATCTATCTCCATTGTTTGTTTGTTTTTAACAACACATAAAACAGGAAACAATTATGGCATAGATTATACCAAATTAAGTTGAATATATTACTTTCGAAGATTTTCTTTTTTAAAAAGGTAAGCTTATTTTTGGGCGGCAGGCTGGACCATAACATGAATCTATCAAGTCCAATTAAAAAAAAAACATGGAAATGAAGAAATAATTGATTGCATCAACAAAGGAAAGCTTTTTAAAAAGTCATTAAATTTTTCTTTAATACAGCATATCTTCTCTGAGAATTCTATGCATCCTGGTTTATAGGCTAAGAGATATAAACAGGAAAATATTGCTTTCTTTTCAAAATAACCTCATAACTGAATTCAGACTCATAAACTTCAAGTAACTTATGTAACTCCAACATAACTAGCAAGATTTATGACTTGAATCCAGATTTCATAATCTAAAACCAGTTACCTAAGCATTAGCTTAATTCTTACCTTGCTTTATTCCTTAAATGGGAGTTAGATTCCACTGAATCATATGCTACATTTCATGATTATACACAGTGGTGGTATTCAAAAACTTTTACTACCGGTTCTGTGGGTGTGGCTTAGTGGGCGTGGCCATGTGACTGGGTGGGCGTGGCTTTTCTTTTTTGCAGTCCCCACGCATTTTTGGGAGCTTCTTAGCCACGGAGGAGCCTCTGGGGGGTATTTTTGCTTCCCTAAGGCTCCTCTAGGGCTCAGGAAGGCAAAAAACAGAGCATGGGAGGGGCATGAAGCACTCCTCCAAGCTCCATTTTGGGAGCTTCCTAGCCTCAGAGAAGCCTCTGGGGGGGCGCTTTTGTTCCCGATGCTCCCCTGAGGCTCAGGAACAAAAAAAACAGAGCATGGGAGGGGCATGCAGCACTCTTCCAAGCTCTGTTTTGGGAGCTTCCTAGCCTCAGAGAATCCTCTGGGGGGCATTTTTGTTCCCCTAAAGCTCTTCTGAGGCTCAGGAAGGAAAAAAACAGAGCATGAGAGGGCATGCAGCACTCCTCCAAGCTCCGTTTTGGGAGCTTTCTAGCCTCAGAGAAGCCCCTAGGGGGGGCGTTTTTGCTCCCTTGAGGCTCCCCTGAAGCTCAGGAAGAAGAAAAACAGAGCATGGGAGGGGTATGTAGCACTCCTCCAAGCTCCTAGCCTCAGAGAAGCCCCTAGGGGGGCATTTTTGTTCCCCTAAAGCTCTTCTGAGGCTCAGGAAAGAAAAAAAAACAGCATGGGAAGGGCATGCAACACTCCTCCAAGCTCCATTTTGGGAGCTTCCTAGCCTCAGAGAGGGGGGGGAGGCGTTTTTGCTCTGGGGCTCTGGAAAGCAAAAAATGGAGGGGGGGCTGAGCTCCTCCCTCCATTTTTTGCCTTCCTGGGCCTCAGCAAGGGGAATCCCGGCACAGCTGATCTTATCTACAGCTGATTGTTGGGAGAGAGAAAAAAGAAAGAAATACCTTAGGCGAATGTCAGGCAAGCGGGCAGGGAATGTCAGGCAGGCGGGCAGGGTAAGCGAACATCGGGTGGGAGGGCGACCCGGTGGGGGGCATGGCCAGCCAGAACTTACTACCGGTTTGGCAACCCACATCATATTCTTGCTACTGGTTTGCCCAATCCGTTGCAAACCGGCTGAATACCACCACTGGTTATACATAGAGAATATGTTACAAGGCTCGATCATGTACATATATGAGCACACATCCATCCTGATAGTCCTCTCTACAGAAAGCAGCAATAATATTCTACATATAATTTAGCCTATTGAATCTTCCCATGTGTAATGTAATGTAATTTTAAGCTGTTTATACATGAAACATAATATACTGTAAGTTTCTGTATCTGTGTCTTTATCTTTGGCCAATGAAAAACCATTATAATCATATATAGTATTGTCTCTCATCACATAACAAGAATTCCTATATGGCATGATTAAAAAAAAAAAACTGTTCCATAAAACTGGAGATACAACGTCTCAAAAGCTGAGAACAATTAACAATTCATTCAGGAATCACTAACTGGATCAGTCAATTCCATAGATATCTAGGAACCAAGCTACAGAGTCCAAAAACCTACTAGCACACAAACCAGGGTCTACAACACACTTGTTACAGGACTATTGTAATTGTTATATGCCAGTAAATGGGCACCAACTCCTACTGTCCAGTATTCCTTTAAAGGCAGCCTGTTATAAAGTACAATGCAGTAGTTCAATTGTGTAGTGTCAAGAGCATAAGCTGCTATCCTCAAGGCCTCCTGTTCCACAACTGACTCATCATCTGAAGCTGAGAAGAAGTTCTCCCTTATATCTTATATTTACCTTATATATATTTTATATCTGCTACTCAATAGGAGCCATACATCCAGTGGGAATGGCCAAGATGCAGACCTTGTTCTTGAAGGAACACAATCTCATTTAGACCTAATTTCAGAGCCACTGTTTTCCAAGGACCAGAGGCTTTATTGGCAAATAGTAATTCTCTCTTGTCAGGGCTTAATCTAACTTTATTTATTTACCAGATTGTAAATGAACATGGTCTTATTACAAATGGACTTGGCATTTACTACCAGTAGTTTAAGGCTAATCACCAGTGACCCACCATGCTGGACCCAGGACCAAGATTTTGGGGGCCAGACATAGAAGAGTACATTCTGGTTTCCCAATCCTTGGAATAGTTCATCCAATGGATATATTCCTCTGTTCATCATTACCTTTTCTCACCTATGCCCTATCATACCAATCTCACTTCTATTTCCATCATCAGAAATGATGTAGGGCAAGGGTCTTTAAATTTGGCAAGTTTAAGACTTGTTTCCTTCAACTCCCAGAATTCCTGAGCTAACATGACTGGAGGAGGAATTCTGGGAGTTGAAATCCACAAGTCTTAAAGCGAATGTTTGAAGACCCCTGGTGTAGGGTCTCCTACTTGGGCAGGGAGTTGGACCAGATGACCTACAAGGTCCCTTCAACAGAGTGTTTCAACTCTGATTATCTGTTATCTGTTATTATTATCTCCATCATGGTATGCTCATATTCTGGCACAGCTACACTTCTACATAAATCTCAAAAACATACTTAATGAAGTTATTTTATAGAAACTGGGAGTGAATGTAAACTTTCTTACCCACTTACTGCAGAAAAATCAGAAGGTGAATTTAATTAAAACTTCATTTGTACATTTTCGGAGAATTTATTTTCATAAAACAAAAATTTTCATCTTTAGAGTGATAAAATCAGATACCATCAAAGAACAAAAATCAAAGCCATTTGAATAAAGAACTTACTAGAACCTGTCAAATTAGGTGCAGGACCACTTAACAAAAGATCTTCCTACACTCCAACCTTTTAAAAATATATTTATTTTATTGAAAATTGAAATAAGATTGGGACAGCTGTAGACTGAGCAGATAACCCTACAAACATGCTGTCATGTCCACTTTTTTTTTCTTTAAGAGGGCAAACAAAGCAGTTTGAGAAGTATTAGGAAAATCATGTAAGGATTCACAATAGCAAACACTTCAAGAATCTAAGTCAGCCCCAAATCCAGATTTAAAACTATCATCGATTAGTTTTAATCAATTAATTAATTAAATGAGATCTATAATTCAATTCTAAGTCAAGATTTCTTTCTGACCGATGGTTATTTGGAAGATGTTTTGTTTCCAGTTCTGTAATTATATTAGGTGGCAAACACTACATAGCATTGATTATGTATTAAAGTCCACCAATCTGCATAGATTTTAATTGTTTAGAATGAAATACACTTATACAATTAAATATTTGCCATTAATTCATCATGTAACTATACAAACTTGAAGAAAGTTTAACTAGATTAATTTTAAAAAAATTCTGTTAAATACAAAATTGTTGATAAGTTTTCATTTAGTTGTTTTATTTCCTATTTCTTTGTATGATATTATTTAAATCAAGACATCATAGAGAATCTAATTCTTTTTCATGACATATTTTACATGCAGTAATGGCACAAAATAGTTCTGGATTGAAACATAGAAATCTCTGGGTGTTCTGTTGCATATTTCCAATTTCCAACTGTTTTACAGTAGCAGTAACAAAATGTTTCCCACACAAAGAAGGCTAAATTATAATGCAGACATAAACAAGGCTTGGGATAGTCAGAAGTTGATTTTTGTGTGGGAGGATTTCTTCAGTTCTGGAATTTAAAACAAGTACCACAACTAAGAATTCTTAAATTCTAAATATAGTTTTTGTGCACCAGGCTTTCTTTGAATTTTTTGAAATCAGAATAAAGCTTCCAGGTCTTAAAACTCTCTACTTGTTCTTCTTTTGTTTCCAGAAATTTAAAAAATGTTATATAGATCAGCGATCGCCAACCTTTTGGACCTCAAAGGACCACCAAACTCATAATTTTAGATCCCAGGGACCACTAACCGGTTATGTGGGCATGGCCTAATTTGTGGGTGTGGCTTGGTGGTCATGTGACTGGCTGGGCATGGCTTGTATGTAAATATTATAAATATTTATATAAATATTGAATTTTTTTATAAAAAAGAGCAACTTTTACCCAAAATCAGACAAAGCAGGCAGGCAGATTGAGTTGCTCACAGAATCATAGATTCATTCTAAAGACTAGCTAGAAAGCAAGAAATCCAACCATTTCCTGCTTCCTAGCTAATCTAAATCTCCCAGCACAGCAGAACAGATGATGGTCGGGAAAAGGAAAAATAGCAATTTAGCAGGCACGTTTACCGGGTAAGGAGTGAGTGGGCGGGGAGGGTTCCTGCAGGCCATACAGCCTTGTGTTTCTGCACAGCTGGATTAATTGCTTTGTGGGAGTGGTCTGGGGGTGAGATTTCTCTGTGGCCCACCAAAATTTTCTCACAGCCCACCAGTGGGCCGCAGCCCACTGGTAGGCGACCGCTGATATAGATAGTCATCCAATTATGATCATAACCAGGAACAGAATTTTCATTGCTAAGCAAGGCAGTTGTTAAGTGAATCACATTTTACAACCCCTTTTTGCTATTGTTGTGGTTAGCCAGCAGCAAGTGCAGATGGCTGACGAGAGCAAGGACTCAGATGAGGGGCCAGGACCATTAGGGAGTGGACTGCTGCCTTCAGAGATTGTGGGAGTTGGCAGCAGCAATGAGGAGATTCCAGAGGAGCCTGTGCCAAGTGCACGTGCACGTAGGGCTGCTCGCAGGGCTGCTCACAGGAAATAGCAGCTGGAGCAGCACAGGCAACTCGGAAGTAAGGCTGCAAGATTTCAAGAAGATAAAAGCCAGCTTTGAATCAGACATTCTTTGCAGGAAGCATTTTGAAACTCGAGCCTCGTGGACATTGCAGTATGTTAGTTGGTATTTGAAGACTCTTGTATTGTAAAATGTTTCTAGGTAATCTTATCTCTTATTCTTGGCAGTCTCGCACATTTTTAGCGAGGCTCATGCTTATCAAAGTTAATTAGTTTGCAGAAGGCTTTTAACCGGGGATGTGTAAGAATTGTTAAAAGGTTTCTATTCCCTTTGGTTCGTGATTGTTTTATTGGGAAAGGGTTTGGGTCAGAAATTGTTGTTAAGCAAATCGCCACACTTGTTTACTGAATCATGCAGCTGTTAAGTGAAACTGGTTTCCCCCATTGACTTTGCTTTTCAAAAGCCAGCTATGAAGGACAAATGGCAATTACCTGACCTCAGGACACTGAAAGCATCATAAATATATATGCTGGTTGCCAAGTGCCTGAATTTTGATCATGTAACACATAAGTCTTAAGTGCATTAAGAGGTCTTAAGCAGAAGTGATATTCAGCAGGTTCTGACCAGTTCTGGAGAACCAGTAGCAGATATTTTGAGTAGTTTGGAGAACCGGCAAATACCACCTCTGACTGGAGATTTTACAGTATTCTTCCCCTGCCACATCCACCAAGCCACACCCACAGTAAAAAAATCTGGATCCCACCACTGGTTAAGTGGTCTTAAGAAGACCAATAGTCACTTTTTTTCATTTGAACAGTTTCTAAATGAATGATTATAAGTAAGTCGAGGGCTACCTGTGAAATATAATATAGATGAATATTCTATATTATAAAATATTCTATTTTATAATATTTATTTATTTATTTATTTACACACATTTATATACCGCCCTTCTCCCAAAGGACACAGGGTGGTGTACAGCCAACTATAAAATATTCCACATTATAAAAGTTAAAAGAAGATTAAACATCCTAAGGCTGCCACTAAAATATAGCCCAACCCCAATAAATTAACAATAAAACCCCAAATTTAAAATCCCAAAATCTAAAACCCAAAATTCTAAAATTACTTTTTAAAACTCCCATTTCAGCCCAGGCCGGCCTGCTCAAAGAGCCAATTTTTCAGTGCACGTCTGAATGCTCTTAGGTCAGTGTTGTTATGTAGCTCAGGAGGCAGACCATTCCAGAGGGTGGGTGCCCCCACAGAGAAGACCCTATTCCTTGGGGTCACCAGGTGGCACATAGATGTCGTCGGGACCCAAAGGAGGCCCTCCCTGTGGGAGCGCACCGGTCAGTGGGAGACTATCAGCAGAACGCGGTCTTGCAGATAGCCTGGTCCAATGTCATGGATCGCTTTAAAGGTCAAAACCAGAACCTTAAAGCGAACCTGGAAGGCCACCGGCAGCCAATGCAGCTCGCACAGGAGAGGCGTCACATAAGATTTCTTGACACCCCCATAATCACCTGCACGGCCGCATTTTGCACCAGTTGAAGCCTCCGGGTGCTCCCCGCAGGGAGCCCCATATAGAGAGCGTTACAATAGTCCAGGTGGGAGGTGACAAGGGCACGAGTGACCGTGCGTAAGGTGTCCTGATCCAAGAAGGGCTGCAACTTTCTTTCTCTTACAAACATAGGTATTTCAGACTTTAATTTTCTTAAAAACAATATATTTTCAGTTGTGGCTTTATTTAATCCCCCTTCACTCATTTAGCCATCTCCCAGATTATCTTGCTGTAATATTTAAAAGTGTGTCTGCATGTAAGTTATGTAATTAGTATATATTTAGGCAGTGTAATATTCTCCCTTTCCTTTAAGTTCTACAGTAATTTACTGAATTAGTTTAGGCCAATTATTTATCCCTCAATCCAACACCCAGCATTGTTTTTGTAAAAAAATAATAACCAAACTATCAACTAAGGGATATAGTGTAATATATTTTAAACTCACAAAGGAAAAGCGAGATATAGATCTAACAAAAAAAATGGGACATGATTATTCTGAAAATTAATGTATCAAAGCTAAGGCAATTGTAATGAATAGAGTAAAGATTGCAAGTTATATATAAATGTTAAAAAAGCAAGGCAAAAACTGTTCCACTGAAAAAAGTTACATACAACTGATCCTTGCATTTAAAAGCATTGCAACACCACCACGATCATGTGTTAAAAGTCACTTGGCAAATGGCATTTTTTTACGACAGTTGTAGCATCTAGGGACATATGATCATCATTTGTGACTTCCAAGTTGGCTTCCAACAAGCAATTCAACGGGGAAGTGTAAATTAACACGCCATTCCTTCATGTTGTGACAGGTGTAAATTATGTGGATACATTTTCCACTGAATATAGTTGTCACAGCAGGACACAAAAAGTAAATATGGACAAGGGAATTATTAAAGGAAAAAAAGAAGAAGAAAACTGAAATATTTTGAGATGTGATTTATTAAGGAAAAACTTATTTATTAAGGAAAAAATTCACCAAAGGAATAATCATTGTGGAAAACTCCCTGAACTACTTGAAGCAAATAATTACCAGAATTAAATGACAATATAAAATTTCATGTTTAATGCAGCATTTTGCTATGCATTAAAGCAACATCTTTTCCCAGCTTCACACTGCTATTTCATAATCCTACTCTGCTTGCATAACACTTCAATAAATTATATTAAACCTAGAAAATCACAGTTATGGGATGGTAACATGGGATTATCTAAAACTGTATTTATAAAATTTTGAACTAAAGTATTCAACAAAAAGTTTAATGTTAAAGCAGTTCACTGCACATGAGTGTTCATCAAGCTTTAATTCAATTACCATTTTCAAGCATCAAATGAGTACGAATGAAAATGTACATTAGATTTACTCGCTGCATGATAAAGACATAAAGATGAACCACTGTGAATAAATCAGCTTTTTCTGCTAGTGTTTTATATAAACATAATATACCAGATAAAGATTCCAAGCAAGAATGCTACCTTACTATGCAATGATTTTCAAAGAATACCAAGAAGAGGTGCTTTCTAGCTGGGGACCTGATGTTAGGAGAACATAAGTTGCTTCCTGATTAATGAAAATTTTGTCTTTCCTGAATTGAAGCTCAGTTGTTGGGCAGCGGAAATAATTATAAAATTTGATTTTAAAATACAATAGGAAATAATGATTTAAAAATCAGACATTTTTAAAAGTTTGAAAACAATTATACTATAAAATCCCAATTACGGTCTTCCAAGATCTGATACAGGTTTTTCACATTTTTGGGTTGACTGAGAACAATGTGCAACATGTACTCCATGTGCAGTTTAGATTTAATAACATTAATGGAAATATTATTAAAATACAGGTAGTCCTCGACTTACAACAGCTCGTTTAGTGACCATTCACTAAAAAAGTGACGTGACCATTTTTCACAGTTATGACCAGTGCTCACGTGATCAAAATTCAATTATTTGACAATCGATTCATTTTTATGACTGTTACAGTGTCCTGGAATCACGTGGCAACTTTTTGTGACTTTCTGACAAGCAAAGCCAATGAGGAAGCCAGATTTACTTAACAATTGTGTTACTAATATAACAACTGCAGTAATTCACTTAACCACAGTGGCAAGAGAGGTTGTAAAATGGGGCAAAATTCACTTAACAAATGTCTCACTTAGCAATAGAACTTCTGGCTCAATTGTGCTCATAAGTCGAGGACTACCTGTTGTTAATAGAGCAGGAAATATGGTAATTCCAGATTGGACAATGACTTCTGTAAGCATCAGAAGAAACCCTGAAAACATATATAGTATAATGGTAAAGGCACTAAGGTATGAGCAAGGTATTCTTACCAGATTTGCAAAATAGTCAGTCACTACAATAATTTGCTATTGTAACTGCCCAACCTATGTTTGGATACAATAATATTAACTTACTTTGTAGAGCCATTGCAAAGACTACTCTAGACTACTGTAAACATAACTGCCAATCTAAAGAAAAACCTTTTCCTGTCCTGAACAATCATGACTGCAGTTAAAAGTTTCATATCTGAATGTGTCCACAACAAAAGAACATTTTGGCACAAAATGAAATATAGCATGCAATGGAAACTGAGCTTAGTCTTTTCCTACAAGTTCCATGAGAATACACAATACACCCTAAAAAAATGCTTGGCTGTTTAGATTCTGAAAAATATAAAACAATAAACTGATTAAGAAATATTGGTGCAGCTAAAGAATTTAATTTTCCAAAGGGACAACCTGTGGATTTCAGACTTGATTTATGATTTTTAATACATGAGAGTATATTCTCAATAGCTAACAGGGAAAGAAAACTGTGACTCAAAGTCAAAACTTCGTATTTCTCATTTTTGATACTTTTTATATTTGAAATATTACTGTATATGTTATTATGGACATAATGGTTATTTTTGATTCTAGATAAAATTGAGAAAAGGAACCCTAATTTAATGGAGGAACACTTTTTTTTTTTGAAATCAAGTGTAAATGACCAAGACATATATGACGGCTATATTCCTATCTAAGACTTTGGAAAGTTACGATAACTTAACAGAAGGCTCAATTTGGTTCAAAACCAAAATTTATATTTCTAATAATACATTTTTTTTTCAGAAAAAAAACTGCATAATTTTTCTCTGCCATTCTAGATATTATGTATATATGAGATATGTTACTACTGAACAAGTATGAAAATCTCTTATTTTAAAGTATGTTGTTTTAATTTCAATTGCTGAAGCAAAATAAGGAGATATATAAATAACATTTATCACCTCATTTATAAGATGCATACAAATTCCCATTAGAGTTTCCCTAATGTACTTAGAAATGAACCAATGTAAGCCAAAAATGATTAAATTATTGATTAGAGAGATGTTTGGTTTATAGTTAAGGACCAGGCTAGAACTGGGAGACCATGAGTTCAAGTACCACCTTACTCACCTGAGGTAACTGGGCCAGTCACTTTCTCTCAACCCAACACAACTCACAGGGTTGTTGTTGTGGGAAAAACAGGAGGAAAAGGAATATTTACTGAATGTTCGCCACCTTGAATTATTTGTAAAAATAATAACAAAGATGGGATATAAATAAATAAATTTAACAGCAGAAATCATTCAAAATGTCGTAGAATGACAAAGCCTGGTCTTAGCTCTGTTTTCTTTTTTACTGATTGCTCTATGATGATCCCCAAGGACTGAGATATAGTTCCCAACAATAAAACAAATGAAAAGAAACTTATTAGCTAATTACTACCCAATTACTTTACTATGTATTATCAACAAATTATATGGAAAACATTTAAACACAAAATTGTTAGAGTGGCTTAGAAATAAAATAAAATAAATCCTCACAGAGAAATAATATGGAAACATCACTTTCCCTTAATCATGCTTTATCTTACAGCATCTGGCTAAGTACATGGCAAAGCACAATTCACTGTATATGCTGCTTTTATTGATTTTAGTCTTCAACATGAAGAGCTAGGCTATAGGATAAACTTATTAATTCTATAACAGATGGCTATTACTGTTGTATATAAGTTTCATGAAAACTCCCACTTAAAGATCCAATTTATCTCACAAGGTCACTTAAATAATGCAATAGCTTCAGTGAGGGGAGTTAGCAAGATTGTTTATTGTCTATGCAGCACTACTGTTTGATATAGACTCTAGTTATAGTTATATGTGTAGCATATCAGAACAATCTTCAATTTTCTTCCACCTCTCAAATTCTGAGGGGGCTATGGATGAAGAAGTGGCAATTAATTATAAAGGAGAAATATTCATCTAGACTATATACCTCAGAATGCTATAAAAACCAACTTTGGCAATTTGAACTTTCTATCAAGAGCCACCTTATTTATCCCAGTTACACTAAACTACAGTATTCTGTATAGAAATGTGCTACCATATCCTATATGATGCAAAACTAGTGTCCTATAACAATCTGAAAGCTATGTATCTAAATCCTGTCACTAGCAGACAGATTCAGTGCCAGATGGAAGCTTTGTCTACACTATATTTTTATAGATTATCCTAGGAAGACGTTCTATCTTCAGGATATAAACAGGTCAAAAGAGTATGTTTTGGACATGGAAATACAATTATACCAATTTCATCTATTCAAACATATATATTTAAATATTTAATGGACCTGAGAGATATTTAAATTCTACCCCTATTTCTGAACTGAGGTTTCTAACAGTTGTTTGGTTGAATGTACTGTTGTTGGCAATACTAGACAGCAGGTGAAGGAAAACACAACACAATGTCCAACTGTCTCCATGTCCATAGACACCACAATCCATTGCCCATGTATTACTATATTGCGGGCTTTACAGAGAAGGTAGAGATTGATTTATCTAACCCTCATGCATGTATCATAATTCCTTCAAATGCAAATTCTTCCAGTTGTATCCTTGTGGATACTTCCAGCATTATCTGGGAGCTGACACCCCTTTGACTGTTGTCACTTGCTGGCCAAAAGAGATAGGATAAAGGATTGTTGTATAATGTACCATCAATGGGATTTATGCTTCTCTTTTCCCCATATGCAGCAGTTTTAAGTTCAAAATGTTAGTGTCATTAATGAAATATATTTTCAATGTTTAAGTTTTTCAATGATATTTAACTTAGCAATAATTTGTTATTATTATTTTATTATGTTTTAAGTTTGTATCTAGGTTGTCATCTGAACTGATGTTTTCTGACAATTTCTCTTTTTATTTGTTGTTTGACTTCTGTTTTCTGCTAGTTGCTGACTGAAATATAATTCAACTGACAAAGGAGTATCTTAAAATTTAAGTCCCCTTTTCCCAATAAGTTAAAAGAAATAAAATCAAAATTGCTTCAAAGAAGAGAATGCAAAATTTAAACATATATTAACTGAGAGCATATTTTGTCATTCCTTATATAATGAATGGATCAATGCTAAAAGATAAAACCAAAAAGAATGGGGATAATATTATATTCACTTGAATGCTATTGTTAAATTCCATCTGAAGTTTTTTTATACATTTAATCATATAGATAAATATGAGCTAGCCCCAAATTGTAGATTGTGCCAGTCAAAAATTGTACATTTAGTGAGGATTCTTTGAACTGCTAAAATTGTGTGGAGTAATAGTTAACGAATGATTACAGATAATACATCTATACAGACTATTTTCATCATAAAATCATTCAAATTTGATTTAACAAAACTGAATTAAAGGAACATTAAGCTAAAAACTGTTCATAAAACTTCAAGAATCCTAAAAATGTTGTCACTTAGAACAGACATGTCTTCATCTGAAAGGAGCTGCCTTGGCTATTTTCTCAGGAAAGCATGACTCTTGAAACAAATGGTATTTCAAATTTTTGAGAAGTGATTGTGGAGAAATCAGGTGGAGTCTGAAAATTCCCACACAAAGCATTAAGCTAATTTCCCTGTTCAATCCCTACCCAGTGCCCCATATCCTCCAGTAGCCAATAGGTCCCAAGGATGAACATCCTTCAAATGGTGTGGGAGTAGGAATGGATTTCCAGGGGGAAAAAACTGCAGATTACCGGAACCAGGAGCACTGAAGATACAGATAAACTTCCAAGCGCTTCAGTGACCCTCTAAAAGGATGCAAGTAACCAGCTGTCTGCAAGTAATATAAACCTTTCATTCCCAGCTATCCTGTCAGAGCTGAAAAAGCTTCTTAAGGATCCGAAGTGAAATGTCTTCAAAGAAAAAACAAGAAAGTCCAATTGCATTCTGAAGAAACACTTTTGGGACAATCAGGACTTGGATAACTGAGAATCTCTACAGATTAGTAGCTAATATGATGCCGCAAAGATATTATGAGAATTCTGAGGTGGCATGGCGGAAGCAGGTTATCTTTGGGGTGCTACAACCTTGGGTAACAGGCTGGAACTGGCTGAGAGGAAGTTCATCCTGAAGCCCAGTCCCCCTACCTAATTCCTATGCAGTTACATTAAAAGCATTCAAAGCATTCAACCCCAAGAAGCATCCCCCCATCCCCTTTGGGATGGCAGCGTTCCAGCAGGAACCTGACGTTCTCTTTTACAAAAAAATATATTTTTTACATGCAATAGCAGTGAAATAAATAAGGGAATAGACTGTTAACTTTATTTTAAGATGTGTAATTTTGAAAACAACAAAAATGTAAGCTGCTTATATATAACTATATAAAAATGGAAGTTAAAATAGATTTATTAAAAATGCGGATTGAATTATAATCTAGATCATTTCATTATTATTATTATTATTATTTTGCATTTATATGCCGCCCTTCTCCAGAGACTCAGGGCGGCTTATAATCTATGGAGCACCATGCTAAGTGCTCGGCAATAGCCTTCATTCCATTGTATATGCCTGCTTATTACTAGGGCTTTATGGCCCCCCCAAACGGCATTTTTACAAAGTCAGATTATTGCCCCCAACAATCTTGGGTCCTCAATTTACCTACCCCGAGAGGATGGAAGGCTGAGTCAACCTTGAGCCTGGTGGGATTCGAGCCTGCACTAATTGCTGGCAGCTTGCACTAAGTGCTACATGATTTACAGCCTGCACCACCAAGGCTCATTATTGAAGCCAACTGGCATAAAGGCATCCAAGGAATTGCCCAATACACTCAATAAAATGTAATAGTGCAATGCTACATAAAAAGCCCCCTTTGCTCAGTAACTTTGACCAAGTTCAACATATTTAACCGCTGAGCCACTGAATTCCCCCTTTTCTCTACTTATTGTTTACAGCAACTTCCTCAATAAATATATTTCATTTCAGAAAAAAAGCATGTATGCAAATAATTCACACATGCAGTACTTCAAGTTGGTCAACCTTCTTTGGTTACCTCTGTGGACAAATGCCAGGTGCCTGGATGATATTAATTTTTTAAGAGGAAGGTGACTTAGCATCATGCCTAATACCAGCATCCAATCAAAAGAATGTCTGAAGGCTCCCACATCACAAAGACCTCAAGCAGTCTTTGAAGAACGGCAATTGCCTACAACTCAAAGGTTATTTTTGGAAGTAAATCAGCAAGGTAAATTGTAGTAGTATGATGCTGGGAGCTAAAAAGGATAAACAATAATATATTACAAAAATCCTAACCATAACCCAATTTGAAAGCAAAATGGTTACGTCGTCTGACCCAAAAATCATGTTTCAATTTAGAGAGCCACTTGGCTTTCAATTTGGTCTCCCTAAAAATCCTAAGGAAATTGCATGGGAAAACTCAACTTGAAATGAAAAAGTCATCTAGGATTAGGGTTAGGGTTTAGACCCCCTTGACCCAAAAAAAACCTTACACTCTTGAGTGTACACTTGAATCTTACAATGTTATTTCCGCTGATCTGATATCCTCAGGGATCAGTAAGCCAGGATTCAACTGAAGCTGATTAACCAGCAAGAGCAATCTAGAGGCACAACCCTTCAGGCCTCAAGTGTAGGCACAGTATATAAAATAGTATTAGCAATAGCACTTAGATTTGTATATCGCTTCACTGTGCTTTATAGCCTTCTCTAAGCGGTTTACAGAGCCAACATATTGTCCCGAACAATCTGAGCCCTCATTTTACCAATATTGGGAGGATGGAAGATTGAGTCAACCTTGAGCCAGTCAGGATTGAACTGTCATAATGCTGACAGTCAGCAGTCAGCAGAATTATTTATTTATTTACTTACTTACTTACTTACTTACTTACTTACTTACTTACTTACTTACTTACTTACTTACTTATTTATTTAAAACATTTATATACCGCCCTTCTCCCGAAGGACTCAGGGCGGTGCACAGCCAATTCTACCCCACACATGAATACAAAAATTAAAATGGAATTAAATAATTTGGGCTGTTAAATTGAAAGTCAACCCTCCCCATTAGTATTTAAAAACCCCAAATTAAAATCCAAATTAAAACAGGAGACGGTTAAAATCTCATATCAGCCCAGGCCAGCCTGCTCAAAGAGCCAAGTTTTTAACACACGTCTGCAGGTTCTCAGGTCCGTGCTGGTACGTATATCTGGTGGCAGACTATTCCAGAGGGCAATCCTTCAATAGCCTGCAATACTTCATTCTAATCACTGTACTACTCAGAGGTGGTATTCAGCAGGTTCTGATCAGTTCTGGATAACCGGTAGCAGAAATTTTGAATAGTTTGGAGAACCGGCAAATACCACCTCTGACTGGCGACGCCCACCAGGCTACGCCCACAGAACCGGTAGTAAAAAAAATTGAATCCCACCGCTGGTACTACCACAGCTCTTTCTTCAATGGGGCTTCTTGCTAAGATAAGGCTGACCCATATGGAATTGTAACTGCAGGTAGGTTTAGATATTTCCTTTTCTTTCTATCTTTGCTAAAGATGACTTTTTGAATTCTTGTGAGTTTTGTTCAAAATTCTTGTTTGTGATTCTTGACTTTTGGACTGGCTGACTATCTGATATGGAGTCCTGTGATTTTTGAAACTGTATTTGAACTACGCTATTCTTCCTTGGCTCTCTTCATGAAAGCATTCTTGCTAGGCCTGAATCACATTCTTCTATGCTTTATCTGCCTAAGTTGTAGTGAATATTTCTGCTTCTGTGCATTGAGTTTGCATGCCCATGTCAGCAACCTTGAAACAGAATACCAACCAGCCCAAGTTGCCTACAGTCAATATATTTATTTATTTATTCAAATTTGTATACCGCCCCCTCTCCCTAAGGACTCGGGGTGGTTCACAGCCAGATAAAAACATATAAATACAAATATAATAATTTTAAAATAAATTAAAAGAATTAAATAGATTGGCTTTAAGAGTTAAAAGTGGGGAATTAGAAAAGTTAAAAACCATTTAAAAACCGAATTTAAAACCATTTTATATAACTCTAGGCCAGACCACCTAGATGGAATAGGTGGGTTT
The DNA here is from genome assembly GCA_023653725.1 of Bungarus multicinctus. Taxonomy (NCBI): domain Eukaryota; kingdom Metazoa; phylum Chordata; class Lepidosauria; order Squamata; family Elapidae; genus Bungarus; species Bungarus multicinctus. The sequence goes on from CM042844.1 coordinate 64,263,203, forward strand.
TTAGTGCGCGCCGGAAGATCAACAGGTCAGGGAAGGTCCTTATCTCCAGGGGCAATTCGTTCCAGAGGGAGGGGGCCCTCAGAGAGAAGGCCCGAACCCTCGGGGCCATCAGCCGTCCAGCTGGTGGTACCCCAAGGAGGCCCGCTCTATGAGACTGACGGTGGCAGCAGGCGGTCCCATAAGTATCCAGGTCCCAAGCCATGGAGCGCTTTAAAGGTGGTCACTAACACCTTGAATTGCACCCGGAAGGCCACTGGGAGCCAATGCAGCTTGCGCAAAAGTGGTGTAACATGGGAACTCAGAGGAGCCCCCAAGACCACCCGCGCGGCCGCATTTTGCACCAGCTGGAGCCTCCAGGTGCTCTTCAAGGGGAGCCCCATGTAGAGAGCATTGCCATAATCCAGCCGGGAGATGACGAGGGCGGATGTGACCGTGCGAAGTGCATCCCGATCCAGAAAGGGCCGCAACTGGTAGATCCTACAGACCTGACAAAAAAACCCCCTGGTGACGGCTGCTATATGATCTTCTAACGACAGCCGTACGTCCAGGAGGACACCCAAATTGCGTGCCTTCTCCGTGGGGGGCAAAATTCCCCCCCCCCACAGCCAGCAAAGGAGTAAGCTGGCTGTATCGGGGTGCCGGATAGCCACTCGGTCTTAGCCAGGTTGAGCTGAAGCCTGTTTCGCCCCATCCAACCGCGCACAGCTTCCAGGCACCGGGTCATCACTTCCACGGCTTCGTTAGGGTGGCCCGGGGTAGAAAAGTACAACTGAGTATCATCAGCATACTGATGGAATTCTACCCCAAAGCCACAGATGATCTCACCCAGCGGCTTCACATAAATGTTGAACAGGAGGGGCAAGAGCACTGACCCGAGGTACCCCACAGATCAGGGGCCTCGAGGTCGATCTCTGCCCCCCTGCCAACACAAATTGCGAGCGGTTGGAGAAGGAGGAGGAGAACCACCGTAACACGGTACCTCCCACTCCCAACCCCCCCAGCCGCCGCAATAAGATACTGTGGTCGACAGTATCAAAAGCTGCTGAGAGATCTAATAGGACCAGGACAGAGGAAAACCCCCTGTCACGGGCCCTCCAGAGATCATCAACTAACGCAACCAATGCCGTTTTCGTGCTGTGTCCGGGCCTAAAGCCTGATTGGCGTGGATCCAAATAGGATGATTCCTCCAGGTGCCATGGGAGCTGTCGTGCCACCACACTCTCAATAGCCTTTGCCATAAAGCGAAGGTTGGAGACGGGACGATAGTTAGATAATAAGGTCGGATCCAGGGATGGTTTCTTGAGGAGGGGTCTCACCACTGCCTCTTTCAAGGCATGAGGTAAGAACCCCTCACTCAATTTATAATGCCCTGGAACCAACCGTGTGACACCTCCCGGGCGGCCAAAACCAGCTAGGAGGGACACAGGTCCAATAAACATGTGGTGGCATTAAGCCCACCCAGCATCCTGTCCCCATCCTCGAGGGTCACAGGATTAAACTCCCCCCAGATAACCTCACCGAACTCCACCCCCGTCCCTTCGTCCGGAGTTGCCCAGTCAGAGTCCAACCCATCCCGATCTGAGTGATTTTGTCCTGGAGAAAATTCAAAAAATCCTCAGCCCGCCCTTGTAGAGGTTCATCCCACGCTCCCACCTCTAGGAGGGAGCGGGTCACCCTAAAAAGGGCGGCTGGGCGATTCCCCGCGAACGCAATAAGGGCGGAGAAGTGAGAGTGCTTTGTCACCTCTATCGCCACTAAATAGGTCTTAATATAGGACCGCAATAGTGTTCGGTCAGATCCGGAGCGGGTGGTCCTCCAACAACTCTAGGCGTCTTTTCCGACGCTTCATCTCCCTCAGCTCCTCGGAAAACCAGGGAGCCAATTGGGATCAGCATCGGGTTAGAGACCGCAAGGGCACGACCCGATCAAGGGCACCAGCCACCACCTTATCCCAGGTGGCGACAAGGTCCTATACCGGGTCGTGTGTCCGAGCACTGGGAAATGGCCCAAGCTCCGTCAGGAACCTATCCGGGTCCATCAGGCGCCTGGGACGGAACCATCGTGTCAGCTCCGCCTCCCTGCGACGAGGGGGTGCAGTATGGAAGTCAAGCATAAGGAATGAATGATCAGACAATGACAGGGGCTCAACAACTACGTCCCCTACACCTAGATCATCCTGCCACTGTCCAGAGACAAAAACCAAGTCCAAGATGTGACCCCCAATGTGAGTGGGGTCCCTAATTAACTGGGTCAGGCCCAAGGCTGTCATGGAAGCCAAGAACTCCTGGGCTATCCCCGAGGTACCGCCAGCTGAAGGCAAGTTGAAATCTCCCATGACCATAAGCCTGGGGGTCTCAACTGCCAAGCTGGCTATGACCTCGAGGAGCGCAGGCAGGGCCGATGTCACATAGCAAGGAGCCAGGTATGTGATCAATAGGTCCATCTGAACCCTGGAACCACATTTCACAAAAAGGGATTCACATCCGGTCGTCTGAGGAACAGTGGATTCCCTAGGACATAGATCTTCCTTGATAATTACTGCAAACCCCCCACCCCTCCCCTGGGCCCTCAGCTGATGGAAAACCTGAAACCCGGCTGGGCACATCTCTACCAGGGGAACACCCCCTTCACAGCCCAGCCAGGTCTCAGTAACATCCACCAGGTCCGCCCCCCCATCAGTAATCAAATCGGAGATAAGGGGGGCTTTATTAACAATGGACTTGGCATTGCAAACCATCAGCCGAAGGCCCGGGGCCAGATCGTTCGGACAACCTAGAAAACGGGAGATGACCTGGGGGTCGGAGCGCACCACCATACGTAAATAACGGGGGCGAGTTCCCATAACATAATACGGCCCCCTGTCAATGCCATACCTGCCTCTCCTGCTAACCGTTCTAATAACCATCCCCTTCTCCCCCCGAAAAGAAGCCCCTATCCCTCTATAAACAGAACCTGGTGTAAAAATCATATCTTCAGCTATGATAGGCTACAAGCAAAATTAAATTGTTTTGCATGAACCCTGCACCAAAATAATTTACATAAAAAGACATAGATCTACAGTGATAAGTGGGAACAAAAGCTGGAAAATCTCTTTGGAAAACTCATTAATAGAAAGATAAAATATATAAAGATATATAAAAGTGAATAACGATCAAATGGATTGTGAGTTGGGGAAAATATGAAAAAAATATGTAATTTCACAAGTAAAAAGTTAAGCTGCATCTATAATGTGTAAGATTATGAATTATACTTCTAATCTGAATAAAAGATTTGTCTAAATCCATTAAAATTACCAATTATTCCAATTCTGTTTTATTTCTTCTCAAGAGAAAGGAATTTCATTTCAAGAAGTACAGGTGCAACTTTTGTGGTCCACTAGCAGCCTGTGGAGACAGTAGCAGAATTGGACAGTGGGGAAGAACATGGATAAATCCAAGGATCTGGGGAGGACTCGGACATTGGTTCTGCGTCCAATACAGAGATGGGGCCAGGGCCATCTGGGAATTATGTGCTGACTCCTGAGCCTCCAGAATCTGACAGCAGCGAGGCAGAGAAACAAGGGAAGCCTGTTCCCAGTGCGCGTGTGCGCAGAGCTGCCAGAAGGCAAGAGCAGTTAAGACAAAAGGAGTGACTCGGGAGTAAGGCTTGGAGATAATTGCCCCTCCCATAAAATATAAAGGAAGAAAAAGTGTTTATTAGTACTACTCAGAGTAAAGAATATAAAGAACATAATTTTCCCTGGAGACTTCAGTTGATACATGTACATAAAATAGCCTAATAAACTGTACTTGAGTTTTTAACCTTTTCTATAAATCTCTAAAACATATGAACTCTGTGTTAGATTTTAGATCTCATATTATGCACCTATTTCACCAAGATATACAGTTTTGTAAAACAAATGCAATAAATGTCTAATATAACTATGACTTCATTAATCTTAACTTTAAATTATGCTGACTTATTCAGTCAGTCTCACATTTTCAACCGAAGATTTGTATACTGCATTCTTATTAAGATATGTTATGCAAAACTAATTCATAACCAGCTCAAAGAAGCTTATTCTTAAGTAAGCATATATTGAATTCTAGTCATCTAAATTTATTTAATAAGATTTGTTTTGAACAGATTGATTATTTGTGAATCGAAACAATGGATTCCTGCCGAGTAAACATTACAAAAGTCAGCTTTTGAAGACAATTACATACTATCATTCAATTAAATAATACTATAATGGTACATTAATTTTTAAGCTGCTGAACTTTTTTCTGAAGGAAGGAGGGAGGGAGGGAGGGAGAGAAGGAAAGATGAGCTTCTTATGGTTTTCTGTGCAAATGTAGATGTGTATTTTCACACACACACACACACATAACAACCTATACTTCATGTGATAGAGAGAGAGAGATCAATTTCAGTGAAAGAGAAGACAGCAAGTTTGGTATAGTAAACATGTCAGGCTAGAAACCTAGACACCCACAGTAGACTGAATTCTTCTCTTCCATTAGTCATGAAAGCCAGGAGGATGACTTTAGACCCACCTCACAAGGTTGTTATTAGAAAAATAGGCAAGATAAATAAAAGTAGGATAATAAGTCAAATAAAGTTTACCATGAAATATACCCTATATTTCATGGTAAACTACATTTATAAACAATTTGTTCATATGTTGCAAGTAACACTAGGTCTTCAAACTATTGAGTAAATGGTACCTGGAACATATCCTTCCAATGTTGAAAAGTAGTCCTTTAACATTAAGGCACAGAAAATTAATTTCTAATAGCTGGAGATCATTTCTATTTATCATATAATTCAAATGAATGAATAAATGAATGAATGAGTGAGTCAATGAATGCATGCATGCTTATACATATACATAGATTACAAATTATAACACAAAAGCATGTTTAATTAAAGCAATATTTGTGACAGGAAACAATATCTAAACTATTATATTTTGCATCCAAAACAGCCCAATTAATTAATGCATATTAATATTAAGAAAGGAATAACGAAAGGTAATTTTTACTAAATGAAGCCATCCAAAATTTAGTACTTGTCAAAACATTAAGCATAACAGCACAAATTCAAAATCTAGGAACCAAAGTCCACTGACTGCTGCTTTGTAAAGGACATATTTACAGAATTAAAGAACCTCACAGAAATATACAGAGGAATACTTAATTAAATTATTAATCTTGAGCCAAAACCTACTGGGATTGGATTGTGTTTCTTGTCAATGCTTCAGTTTGAAATTCATTTTTACATTAGCCAATTACAAAAAAAATACAACCTTTAGCACCAATTTTCTTGAATGAAGTACTCTCAATCATTGGGTAAGAGATTTGAGTAATGTCGGTACAAGTACTGTGTCTTGTCTGAATTTCTCAACAACACAATATGTTAATCAAGTATGTTGGTAAATTCTTTCCGTGCACAAGGGTGCTATGGAACTAGACGGTTCAAGTTGCTGAGAGAGTCAATCAGTATAAAAGGGCTGGTCACTCCATAGCTTCCCAGACCCAGTTGTTCTCCATCAAGATGGCTCTAGAAAATCTGACACATACAATGCCAATACCAATCCCTTATCCCAGTTTCCGGGCTTCAGAGATCAGAAGACCAAAAAGAGTAAATATTCTTCTTCTCCTCTCATGAGTCATCAAGGACCCATGTCTGGATATTAAAATCTATCAGCTGGTGTTAATTGACATGACATTATAACTCTAGAGTAGTAAAAGTATAGTTGGATTAAAAAATCATTTTGAAACAAGTTTTAAAAAACCTACTTATTTTATACACATTTCTTTTTGATGCAGATTTTCAACAATCCTCAAAACAGATGAGCAATCAGAGTAGACTTTGGTGCCTTTTTTGAAAAAATCTTCACATATAGTAGAGAGATCCAGCTTGGTCAGTACCAGGCTAAAAAGCAGGAGATTATGAGTGTGTCAGCTAGATGACTTTGAACCAATCACTCTGTCTCAGGCCAACCCACCTCACAGGGTTGTTGTTGTGGAAAAAATAGAAGGAAGACAGTATGTTGAATATGTTCACCACTTTGAGTTATTTGTAATAGCAATAAAGGAAGGATACAAACCAACAAATAAATAAAATGTCTTCCAAGCCTGCTGTTCTTCAAGTACACTGAGATTAAATTCTTCAGATACACTGAGATTAAATTAAACTATAAATTGTGGTCATAATTATCCCAACATATGTGGAAGGAACCAACCTGGTAAGGGTGATTTACCAGGTTATCTTGTTAGCCAGTTTAAGTGTTTTTTCAAGAGTAACTCATACTCCCCAGAAGTTAAAAGACAAATGGAAGATTTCATACCCATTTCATACCAAAATACACTGAGTACAGAAGAACATGACTATTCTAGAGTACTGTATGAAGTCAGAGTGGTTGTTTTCATTTTTTTTTAACAATCTGGTTGTCTTTCAAAGACGTAATCTTTTCTGGAAAGCATGAGATTTCTATGACCATCTGACCGGATATTAACTTTGCAGAGGGAATAATAAATGTATGAAAAGGCTAAGGGGCTGCAGAAAGGAGGAAATCACAAGAGTGAAAGGGAGGGAAAGAGAAAATAGGAGTTACTGTTATCTCAATTTGGCTGTGATAGGATAGAAAGTGTCACAAGTAGTTTACAGTTTGTCAGCAAGGTGCATAGCATTTAAAGAAGAAGAGTTAAGTGCATTTGAAAATGGTATGCTGTATTTTAGCAAAATGTAATTAAAGAGTTAACTAGGCAAAGTGGGGTTTAGGAGAGGTAGCTGATGGTTGGACAGAAAATTTGGATATACATGTAAGGTATGGTATGCATGTAAAAACCATGAATAGCCTTAATAGCATTGCCTTGAAATTGCAGAAGATGGATGCAGTTTCTATCAGCAGATCAAATATAATATCTTACAACATCTGTGGAGACAGAATTATTACAGTTTCTCTAAAACTCCTACCATTTTGCAATCTAATTAATACTGTATGTGATATTAACAAATTATTTTTACTGGATCTCAAAAAGCTAAGACTGCTGCTATATCACAACTACTGTCTAAAGATGGATGGTTAAAGCTTTTAATAGATAATGACATCCTTGAGATAAGTAAGTTTTAGCTAGCAAGACATTTCAGAACTGTATTAACAATACACTATTTATCAATAATTTAGCATTTTTCATATATAAATTACTTGAAAATCATATATTACTTTTATAATGTTTTATCTTCTAAATTGGACCGATATATTTTCCTTTTTAGAAGGGAGATTGAACCTCAGATATAGTGACTTTCTAAGAATGTCAAATCCAAATTCAGAGACAACACAGAGAAATCCAAGTTCAATCCTTTATATGCTTATATCTAATAGACAGAATGTGTATTAGGTCTACACACTATCATCATACTATCTAGGTCTACCCTTCATCTGATTCAGCTAAAAAGGAATTTCCCGTGCATCATACTCAGCTGCAGTCTCTTGGCAACAATACGGAAGCAGCTTACTATACCCCGTAGCACCTTGTACACCACCATTTTTTCTTACGACAATAAGCCCACTTAAAAAACATGGGAGAAGTTTCCACAGTATAAACTCTTCCCATGATAGGGCCAATTTTTTGAGAAACTGGATAAATTCTTCTTTAGGTTGGGCCTACCAAATGCTGGCTCCTATCAAGATATGCATATCAGTGGTGATTGTGTTAGTTCTCTTGCCACTGGAATGCAGCAGCATTTGGATATAATTGAATTGTCGACTTGAAAATCGACCCCTCTATTTTGCTTCAGGATCTTCATTCTTTTTTCAGTCTCTTAGAATTTGATTAACTGTGCCAACTGCTCGCTCAGCATATTATCTGATGAAATTAAGATTCTCCAAAGAGTAGATAATCTGTAACAAAAGGACAAAACTACTCCTCATTTTCTTCAACAATACAGATAGTCTTTGCTTAATGACAAGTCGCTTAATGACCATTTGAAGTTACAAAGTAGTAAACTACTACTTACAACCAATCCTCGAAGTTATGATTGCCATACACACACATTCTGGGATCATGTGATCACATTTCAGGCTATTGGCAACCAGCTTGCATTTATAACCTATTCTAGCATCCCACAGTCATGTGACTGTGATTTGCAACTATTTTGTCATTACAGCAAAAAACATCCATTAGATATACTTATATTCATTAACCATGTAGTTCGCTCAACAACCATGGTGACTCACTTAATGACAGTTGTACCAGAGTCATAAAATAGAGTCAGATCAATAACTTATGAACATATTCCAGGGTCAATTGTAGTCCATAAATCAAGGACTGCCTGTAACCACCACCACCAATTTTTTCCATATGTATCTGTATTTTAAAACTAAAAGCTAAACATATATATTAGTATATCAAAGTCAGCAAAACAGAGAAAAAGCATGGAGAAAAAACAATGGGCAGCACAGCAGATGAACTAAAAGCTCTCAAAAATCCTTTATTGAAACAAAAGAGTCAGTTTTATCTAGTAGTTAAGGCATTAGGTTAAAAATGAGAAACCATAAATTCTAACTGTTAAAAATGAAAGCCAGCTGAGTGACTTTGGGCCAACCACATGCTCTCTCTCTCAGCCCAAGCCATCTCAGAGGGTGATTGTTGTGGGGCAAATAGGAGAAGGAGGGGATTTTAGATATATTCCCTATCTTGAGCTATTTCTAAAAATAATAAAAATAAAATAAAAATAAATAATTTTTCTTTCATGTTTACTAGCATATTTATTTCAAAAGTAAGTACCATTCATAATGTTGTCAGGTCATCCCACTTCAAGCCTCTTTCTGAATTTTAAAAAATCAATACATATAACTTTCATCTTGTATCTGTATTCAGTTGAAAGCATTCAATCATGATATCTGAACAAAAGTATCGAACCTATTTCAAAGCTTTATATTATGATTAATAGCATCTCATAATGCAAAAATTTAGCATTGTTTCTGAATCTTGATTTAAATTTAAAATTACAAAAAGTTTGAGTTTCATGCCAAACACAGTCCTCAACTTACACCCATTCATTTAGTGACTGTTTGAAGTTACAACAGCAATGAAAAAAATGACTTATGATAATTTTTCACACTTACAACCATTGCACCTTACCTACGGTCAAGCAATCAAAATTCAGACACTTGGCAACTGGCTCATATTTATTTATTTATAAAATTTCTATACCGCCCTTCTCCCTAGGGACTCAGGGCGGTGTACAGCCAATCCAAACCCCAACAGTAATACAAAAGTTAAAAGAAGATTAAATTAAATATTGGCCGAATAAGAAAAAACCCACCCCACACCCTTAAAACCCCAATTTAAACTGTCAATTTATTTATGACAGTTGTAGTGCCCTGGGGTTATGAGATCACTTTTTGAGACTTACTGACAAGTCAATGGAGAAGCCAGATTCACTTAACAACTATGTCACTAATTTACCAACAGCAGTGATTCATTTAACAACTCTGACAAGAAAGGTCTTAAAATGGAGCAAAACTCATTCAACAATTGGGATTCAATTGTAGTCATAAATAGAGAATTACTTTGTATACTTTGGGCACATATTGCCTTGAATATTCTTCCAGAATCCTTTAGTGTCCATAATATACGTAACCCTTATATATAGAAAGGGTTCTTTTCTGCATGTAAATTAATTTACATCACTTAGCTTGTGATGAATCAAATGACTCATCTGACTCAATGCTTTCTAAATGTACAAATAAGATTGTGATAAGAAAGAAACAATAAGGATATCATACAGAATTATTGTTCACTACCATGAAAAGGCTGATTTTTAATAATGATAGTTTGCTTAATGAAGCCTATGAATTTTTTAGGGTTTTGATTTTAGGAATCAAAATCATTCACAGAAACATTTCTCCATCCTACAGTAATACATAAACAAGCATTTTTGCTTTTGCCATATATGATCCATTAAGAATTATAGAAAAACTGTGTGTGTAATATTTGAACTATGATTTTAATTATGGGATTTTACATTTTTCCAGCCACTCTCTACTTATAAAACAAAATAATTACTGTGATATATTTTTATTTAAATAATGAATATATACTATTTCTTCACAAATCCAAAATGAGATTTCACTTGCATCAAATCTGATAGTCTTGAAATCATAGTTATTATTATGGTATATGAACTGAACAATAAATTACTCTGTATTTAAAAATACAAAAAGAAATTTGTAATGAACAGAGTAAATATATCAATGTTGGTCTTTCACATTTATCAGTGATCTTATATTCTAAAAAAACATTTCTTCAAATCAAATAACCATTGTGGTGATAAAATGAAATATAATATTTAGCTGCTTAAAGTTTGGGCCTTACAATAACTTAACAAACTTTGAAGCAATTGCAGCAAATAAAATTAATTTTTCATTCATTTCATTCATCTAAAGAAACTTACTGACAAATCCTCATACTTATGTACCTTTTAACTACAAAGAAACTCCTGACTTATCTAAGTATTAAACAGAAAAATATCCTCCCTAAGTTATACCTTGTTTCAGTGTTTATCCCTGGCAAATTGCCATACAAATGTTTCAATTAATCAGTCAGTAATTCCCAACTGGTAGACCAGCAAAATAGCATTATCTCAGTTATTATACAATTCCTCCAAGGACTCACTTCACACTGACAATGTTTTGAAAGGATACATGAGGTTTCCTTTTTTTTTTTATAAGCGAAGTGTCCTTATCTGTTTATAACATGCAAACACCATGTCTCTACTGAATTCCTTGATGTTTAATGATATCCTTTATCTATTAAGAAACAGACATAACAATCTACATTTCTCATTATTACTACCTAACACATTAAATAGTGTAAGGGGTAATTTTTAAATCCTATTAGAACAATAAAAATCATGCCATACAAAATATTATTTCTCCTTTTCTATCCAGAAGTCATTTTCAGTTTTTATTTCACCAAAATTCAGAAATGAGAAAAGAATTTAAAAACATGGAGACAGTTGTCATTGAACTGTGAATTAGTCAATATCCAAGGACTGTATAACACTAATGCTATAAATTACCTTCTCTAGAGAATGGTTTAAAAAGAAATGAAACAGAGAAGTTAGTTGTTGTGGCCAAGCCATTTAATCAATCCACCGTATAAAACTGCCTAAGAAATAGCATTTTCCACAAAAAGATTAACCGATAATGTCAGAAACCAATCCATGGTCTTCTATATAGTCAAATGAAAAACTGAAAAATACATGCATTCATTTCCAGATAAGCCTATCTAGCACCTTCATATGCATCTTACACTGCTTCCAGCTTCCAAGCACCTTGGAAGCTCTTACTGTCAAGCCACAGAATATATTATTCTTATCACAAATCCTATTGATTCTACAGCTATGAAGATCTAGAAAAACCCTTGCTTCTTGTATTCAGCATGGTATGTTTCTAAATGATGCATGTAGTACAAATGTATATGCTGGGAATTACTTAGACATTAAAAGACATTGTATTTGGATCAGGACTGTATCAGTTTTACACCAGCAAGAAGGAATGTTCCATCTATAATATGAATATACCATCTCAGTGGCACAATATGCTTATGATGGTGCTAAACAGATAGTGATGATATTGTGATTTCAGTTATGACAGTAAACAAAGAAAAGTAAAGGTAGATAACATGCACATTGCTGCAGAGTTCTGGAAATAAAACTCGCTCATGTTCAAGTGCCTTGTATGAGATTCCCAATCCTTCAAATGCTTGCAACCCCTTAAGGATCAACACATTTCTCACAGCATAAGATTCCGTGGACTATTACAGTTACTGTGTCATGAAACGTTTTGATTAGAAGTGATGTCCATTGATGCCTCCACCAAGTCAAGCTTGTGAGTCCTAAAGATGCCACAAGATGTTTTTGTTGATTTTGATTTAACAGGCTAGCATAGCTCCCCCTGTGGAAACTGTTAAATACGGTTAACATTTAAAAAAAAAAAGATTCCTCGGGAGACAAATTCAGGCAACAGCATGGCAGATAGGCGGTGTGGCAAAGCAATTACAGTCTAAAAAAAAAAATCTCCGTGGCTGGATAGTCTGCAAGGCACTGCCGCTGCCTAATCCCATTGACGGGGAGGGCTGAATTCTTTGGGACAACCAGCAAAATGCACGCAACTGATACAGCCCGAAGTTCTGCTTCTTTTTTTTAAGACGAGCCGCTTCAGGAGTGTTAAGAGAGGCTGCCTGGACTTTTTAAGGATCTGCCTCGGGTTTCTAAAATCTCTTCCGGCTGGTCATCCGGAGGAAAGAATCCCTTTCTTCATCATCCCCTTCGCTCTATAGACAGAGCGGCGCTTGGGCCACCTTCCCCCTCGGGCACGTTTTTTTCCCCCATTCCTTCCTCCGCCGACCAAAGAGGGACCCCGCGCCGCGGGCTTAAGCCGCGCGCCCCTCCTCGCGCCACACAACTTCCCCCAAAGTCAGGCGGAGAGTCCTGGGGAGTCTGGGCGCCAGCCCACCCCCCTCTCCTTCCACGCACACTGACCTTGCTAAGGCAATGCAGGTCCGACACAATCCACCGCCGGGCGCGTGCCGCGGCCTCCTCTCCCTTCCTCCAGGCAACTTCTTCCCTCGGGCGGACCGGCGAGTCTCCCAGCATCTCCCGTCACCAGACCACAAGCGGAGCTCTTCCTCCCTTCTCCTCTCCTTTCCCCACACCCCACCTCACCACCCCGGGCTCCCGCCTGCTTGGCTTGCGGAGCCCCTCCCTTCTCCCCCACCCCACCTCAGGCACACTCCCCTTGAGCTGAGAAAGAGCCGGGCGCGCGGTCGGAGTGGACTCGTTCGAGTCGGCGCAGCGTCTCCAGAGCGCTCACTTGCGCCTCCGCCGCGTGCTGCACCACACGCCGGGCGAAGGAAGGCGGGGAGGGCAGACGGAGGAAGGGAGGGTGGGGGGCGTGGTACCCCGGACCTGCTGCCTTCCCTTGCACAAACCGGGTTGGTATTCAGGGTGGCAGAGCGGTGGTGGCAGCGTCTGGATCCATTTCCTCTCTTTGCTTCGGGGCTTTGCTCTGCTTAACAGGAGGGGGAAGCCCGATTTTCGCCTCCAGACAGTCCCTATCAGGGTGGCACGGGACGAGCATCACCCGAGAGTCGAGCCAGAGCAGCGGGCTGGTAGCGTTTCCCAGAGCGCGTTGCAGCCGAGCGCACAAAACCGCTCTAAACGAGGATGAAATGAGGAGCAGCGGCAAGGCCTCGGGCTAAAAAAAACAAAAAACGAAGAAGTTTGGTTCAACTTCCCTTGGAGTCTCCCGAGCACGCGTTGCAACTGCTTAAACCCAGGGGGTGGAAGTGTCGCCGTAGCCCCGGCAAGAAAGTCCTGTCCCTTGGCAATTTGAGGTGGGTTTTTTTTTTCCCCTTGCTGCCCTTCTGTGGCTTCAACTTTTGGATGAAGACAGGCAGAAAAGATGGGCATGTACTCCGAAAAGCTCGGACGCATCAGGACCATAACAAGGCAAGAAAATATCACCCATTTCCGTTCCACTGTGGCACTCTAAAGTTGGCCTTTGGAGGTGCCTGAGGATGAGGAAGAACTGAAGAAGCTTCTTGGATGAGAAATGAAATGTCTTTTTTAAAAGCCAGAAAATCCAGTTGCCTCTTGAAAAAGCACCTTTGGTACAACCATGACATGGATAACTGAGAATCTCCATAGTCCCTTTTGAGAAAATTAATTAATATATTCCAATATTAAAATTAAAATGACCAATCATGCATAACATCAGGATACTGTATTGAAACAACAATAGATCTGAACACTGTAATCACATGTAACAGTATTAAATAAGCATGCAGTATGCTAACTTCAGTCACTTGGGCAGAGCTGGCATCAAGTACTGTACTGAATATCTAGCACTTCAGTTGAAGCTTGGCCCTGGAAGGACTTATAAATTATAGTAGTTTAATTAAATGCATGGCAAACCCTATCCCAAAGGCATATTGTGCTGATTATTCACCTGTGTTTCTCCCTGTTCTTGCAGCTTCCAAAAAATTTGCAGCTCAAACCAAATCTCTGGAACAATAAACTTTTAAATTTAATCAGCATTTTCCAGCAATAATTGTTTCAAAATCTGTTGAAGAAAAAAATGCCTTCCAGTATTGCCTTTAGCTCACTATTAAGTAATTGCGTACAAAGTAAATACTTCACATTACACACAAATGGATCTTCACATCAGTAACGCTGCAGGATGCCACTTAATATTTACCTGTCTTCTGTACAACTGCCTTCCCAGTCATTTTCAACCCAGCCTTTCTCTATCTTTCCAATCAGGAGAAGAAAAAAAACCAGGCACGAATTTATAAGTGATTTAGCTGGTTATATATACAATCAAGTCCATTCTACTTACCAAATTTCTCTTATAAATTCATTTCTCATTCAAGCTAGTATCTACACATTTGAAGGTCAGGAGAAAGAATGAGCCCCATGGAATATCTTCTCTCTCTTAGCTCAGAAAATTTGCATATAATAAACCAAGCATTACAACCTCTTGATACTTCCAGGGCTGAACTATTGGAAAATCGTCATGCTGAAATATTCACAAATACATTCATAATGGTATTTTTTGTTTATGATCAGTGTCATCAAATTATTTCTATACAATTGGCCAAAATAAATACAAGTAATTGAAATATTTATGCTCATTTCAAATATTTTTCCTACAAGAACATAACAGTGTAAAATAGGTGGGGAATTGTGGTATTTCAGATTTTCAAGGCTCCTCAATGGTATCTTATATAGCCTTGCAGGCTATGGCTGATGAGATTACATCCTACAACATCTGGAAGGCCAAACACTGCTTAATTCGGATGTAAAAGATTGGTTTCTAATCTAATTACTTCAGAATTGTCCATTTCTTTTCTTTGAATTCACAAATCTAAGCACTTGAAATCATTGTAATTCACCTCAGTGTGCTCAATCCTAGATATGTTGACTGTTGTATTACACAGCCTCTATTTTCAACAATTTCTTTATAGCGTTAGTTCATTTATTAATTTTAACTGTAAGAAACTTAAATTTCTCGTTGAATGTCATTCATTTTCTTTAATAGCAGGAACTGTAATTGCATGTCTATCCAGTGAACTGGCAAGTAGTATTCATTTAACACAATTGAATATATTTCTAAGTAGATCTGAATAGGAATGAGTTAGAAAGAAAAGTATACCTGTGGTGATTTTATCCCTTTTATTTAGAATACAGTTAAGGCCTGGTCTTAAAGACCCAATTTTATCAATTATCTTTGGGTCACTTTAGAAGTTCTTTATCTGTACTTTGAAAGGACCTTGTTGATCTTGAAGGAGTAATATTATAAGAACAGCCACTGAGAAACACAATTGGGGAAAGACTGATCACCTTATAACTGCTTGGCATTGGTTAATTTCATCTAGTGCATATTTTTATGTTGTTATAAAAACATTTACATATTGTATCTGTATGGGCAAGTAGGAAAAAGATGCTCCTGTTTTTTACTGTTGTGTTGTTGCTTGCTTATTATTTCCATTAATATGGAAACCAAAACACTGGTTTATACGTGCATTGCAAATTTTATATATTTGAGAACCATGGCTTTAACATTCTTCTCATTTATTAATTTTTATGAAATGAAATGTCTATTATCCCATTTTCCAATCCCAAATTATTTAAACAAAGAAATAAAAATGAATGCATCAATTAAATTATTAAAATAGCAAGGTTTTAAAGTACATTAAAAAGAGCAAAGTAGCTTTTGGTAGTTTTTCATTGATTCTTCCTTACAGAAAAAGGGCCTAGTGAATTTTCATTAGGTTGCTCTATAATGATCATGTCACCGCCCCCCCCCCCCCCCCGCCAAAAAAAAAATCTTACTCAAATATGTTTCCAAAATGCAGTATAAAAGATGATGGGACATAGAGCAGAATGTTGTATGTGAAATAAACAACTAGATTTCAAACCTTGTAGATAATAATAAGTAGCATATTAAATTGTGCCTCTAAATGAGCTGGGAGTCAGAACAAATGAACAGAAATACTGGTAGGACATATTGTGAAAAACAAACCAAAAATGGATTTTTTTTTAAACAGCAGAAATCTACAACGTTCTCTTCAAGATCTGACTACGAATTTCAACAATCCAATTTATATATATTAAATGAATGAATGCAACATTCAATAATGCTCATTTTTAAAAAGGCTGCAGGATACTCACAAACTGAAACCAAGCAAAGATAATCTTGCTTCCAGGACTATTCACAAACTATGGATGGGAATGCTTCAAGTAAAATAAACCATACCATACATCTAAGCTCAGATCATGCTTGTACAAATTAGCAATATGTCTTAATGTGTCTGGTTCATCCTTTAATCTATTTTTTCTTGGTGGTGGTAGTGGTGGTGGTGATTATGGGTAACCCAGGCTGTTATTCTACAAGGCACTAAGTTAGGGAGTGGGGGAACTGTTCCAGAAAAAAATCTCCACTCCCACAGGTTTAGGTTTTATCTTCCTCTAATTATGTATAGGTTTGGGCAGGTCAGGTTTTTCCTTGGAATTGAGACTGCTACCTTCTCCCATGGTTAAAAAAAAAGTTTAATAATAGGCTTCTCTCTCTCTCTCTTCTCTCTCTCTCTCTCTCTCTCTCGTATATGTATGTACATGCATGCATGCATGCATACATACACTCATAGACACAGACAAACAGATTGTATATATGCACATATGTATATACATACTGTATAAATACATATATATGCCCATGAGGGCCTTGGTGGTGCAGGTTGTTAATCATCTAGCACTTAGTGCAAGCTGCCTGCAATTAGTGCAAGCTCGAATCCCACCAGGCTCAAGGTTGACTCAGCCTTCCATCCTCTCGGGGTAGGTAAATTGAGGACCCAAGATTGTTGGGGGCAATAAGCTGACTTTGTAAAAATGCCACTTGGGGGGTCAAAAGCCCTAGTAATAAGCAGGCATATACAATGGAATGAAGGCTATTGCTGAGCACTTACCATGGTGCTTCATAGACTGTAAGCCGCCCTGAATCTCCGGAGAAGGGCAGCATATAAATGTTGAAATAAATAAATAAATAAATATAATATCTATTGACACACACCAACATAACACAATGAATTTTAAACTATTCTATCAGGTGAGGCAATTAAATGGTTAACCCGGCAAATCATGAGACATGGAAACAGGGTATTTCCTCGGGATGAAATGCCCCGAACCGAAGTCCAAAGCACTCTTTTATTTAGCAAAAGCAAAGTTACACAATCTCAGCCAAGCAATAATAACACAAAGTCAGTTCATTAAAATCAGTTCATTCCGTTACTTCATGGTTCCAGATAAGACCACATTCCTGACTCTCTTTGAAGCATCTCTCTTTGAAGCAACTCCCCTGTTCCAGCAGCCTACTGATAATAACTTTCACCAATTAAGCATGAGTTGAATATGTCATAACACCTTGAGCATCATTAATCAGAACAATTAATCCCACATCTCCCCCTTTTCTATTTCATGACCATCACGAGCATAATAAGTAGTAACATGTATTTCTTGCTTAACGTGAAAAAGTCCTTTAGCCATACCTATAAGAGAAGGCAGGCATTGAATACAACAGCAAATACTTACTAGAGCAACCAATATCAAGATGATCGACATAGCAATCCTTCGGATCCAAGACCCATCCGGCAGCCAGGACCACATGGCTCCCCATGTCTACGGTACCAGAACCAGTCCCTACCAAAGGATTCTGAGCAATCATTTCTTCCATAGTGTGTACTGTGTGAGAAATATTGAGTTCATTATCATGGATATATACACAACAATGTGAATGTAATAAAGCACAAACCCCTCCTTTAGAGGCCAGAATAATATCTAAAGCATAACGATTTTGCAAAGCTACTTTTCGTACTTCTGCAAGTTCCTGATTAACCATTTTTAAAGCAAGGATAGTTTCATTAAACATTACCATAGTCCAATTATTCAGTAAATGTAAATCACGGTAGTTCATAGCCACACCCAAAGGTGGTAGTATTCCACGGCTGAGCTGAGTGTCCCAATGGAAACCAATCGGGCTGCTGTCAATATTCCGACGATTGCGCAGCCGACCGACAGGTAGAGTGTTAATTTTATATACGGTAGGGATCACATAACCCATTGTGCAAATTCCAGACCAAGATTTCGGCAAATGTTTATAAGCTTTTGTGCCACACAGGAGCCAGATAGGACCAGTCCAGCTTGCCGGGCCAGAACTATTGGCAAATCCTTGGAGAGCCTGAAACTGCAGACATGACACATAAATCGTGTAATTATCACTATAAACATTGCAACCTGCACCAGTGCCATTCCAAGGAAGAGTTTGATTACAGAAAGGGTATTCTCCCATGTCTGTAGCATTGTGAGGAGTCAGACCAGAATGGTGAAAACAGACCAAAGCTGCCTCGAACAGCACCAACTCCACCGCAAGGGTGGCATTGAGAGGGAAGGCAGTAGAAACATCGCAGTTCAGGGCCGGGTCCTTCCATCCAGACTCATTAAATGGAATGGCATGCAAAGGTAATCCCCCACGAGAGGTGCCCGGAATATGCATGCACAGCCAGCATCTAGTCAGATTGAGGTCTTTCGCTGTCCTCGCCAGATCGTTCAGGAATACATTTTTCCGCCATATCTCCGTTCCCAGCATCCCGGGTTTTTTGATCTGGCCCACAAGGTTTTGGGTGGTAAGGGCGAACACAGCGGCCAGGCACCCAACGAATACCATTTTCATTTTCCACTGCAGCATATCCGCGGCCCCACGTAATAAGTTTAAATGGGCCGCACCACGTAGGGTCTGGGAGAAACCGAGCCCAGACCAGAGGGCGATTTTCTGTAGAAGAAACAGAAGAAGGGAAAAACCGGTCTGCCGCTGTAGCTGGAGGCGAGCCGGTGGGAGTTAGAAAATTTAAAGAATATAAAGCAATATTGAGAGTGTCTTGTATTCCCGGAAGTCCCGGGGAATTCCCCCTTTGTTGTTGTTTAAATTTTTCGAGCATGCGTTTTAAAGTGCCATTTGCTCGCTCGCAAATAGCCTGTCCTTGTGAGTTATAGGGAATGCCAAATTTATGACAAATTGACCAACGATCACAAAATTGAGCAAAATTTGAACTAGTATAGGCAGGACCATTATCTGTTTTTAGCTCCTTAGGTGGCCCTGAGGAGGCAAAAGTGCGGAGACAATGATTAATGACATGCTTAACAGTCTCCCCCCTTTGTGGGGTAGCCATAATAAACCCAGAAAATGTGTCAATACTAACATGTAGATATTTCCATGGGGCAAAGGAGGGATACTGCGTGACATCCATTTGCCAAAGGGCATTACGGTGCAAACCCCTAGGGTTTACTCCCATGGGTATAGCTGTAGCAATTTTACTACAGGTAGGACATTGCTGGACAATTGCAGCAGCTTCTGTAGCTGAGAGGCCAAATTGTTTGATAAGGGCTTTTGCCCCTTGATGGAAGTAAGAATGGCTGTCCCACGGAGTTGTTTTAGATAAATGTAAGTGCTCCACGCGTGTGGAGGCATCAGCTCGCTGGTTTCCTTCAGCAAGGATTCCAGGAAGATGAGAATGACTACGCATATGCCCAACAAAATAAGGACATTTACGCTGTTCTAAAATTTGCTGATATAATAAGAAAAGAGCAAGTAGCCCTTCCTCCGTTCCTGGGGATACATATGCCCCTGTGAGGCATATAGTTAAGTTGTAAACATATTGACTATCCACAATTAGATTAAATGGCGTGTCAGGAAAAGTTTGAAAAGCCAACATAGCAGCGGCCAATTCTGCTCGTTGAGCTGATTTTTGAGGGGGGGTAATTTTCGTATGCCACTTCTCGTTTAGTTTCCATACGCACGCACCATATGTTTTTCCTCCATCCACAAATAAGGTCAAAGCATCTGGGAGAGGAAAAGAGCAGCGAACTTCTGCCAAAATTATATGTGTATTGGTGACAATGGACAATCTATGATCTGATGGTAAATGATAAGCAAAAGTGCCTTGCCAATTTGCTAAAGACAATTGAAGTAGCTCAGAGGTAGCCAAGAGTTGTTCCCATAAGTGAAGCCGAAAAGGAACATAAATAATAATAGGTTCAATGCCCATTAATTTAAGGCATCAGAATCGACCCCTTAAAATCAAAGTGGATAAGGTATCTTCACCTGTGGAGACAGATTTTTTCCCAACATGGCCTAAGTGAAGCCATTCAAGAAGCAAGGTTTTTTCTGACGTTATCTGCAAAATCACACCAGTAGGCAATCGACCAGGCAATAACGCTAAATGAGGAGGGGCATTTTCCTGACATCTATCTGTCCATTGCTTAGTCAGCCGACGCTCAACCAACCGAACAACTTCTAACTGTTTCTGATTAAGGGATATTTGATCAGCAGGATTTTTACCTTGACGCAAGGCATCAAACAAAGGGCTTAATTCCTGGGTAGAAAGATTGCAATAAGGTCTTACCCAATTAATATTTCCTAACCACTTTTGTAGTTCTACTAACGTAAACACTGGTGGTAAATCGAATTTTACCATCATAGGCGTGGAGTGAGCTGCTGTCAACTTGTGGCCTAAATATTTAAAAGGACTATGAGTTTGAATTTTTTCTGAGCTTACACAAAGTCCATACCTAGATAAGTGTTTTATTAAAAGAGCCATTGACTGTGCTACGGTCCCTTCCGGGCCAGGAGCGGCCACCAAAATATCATCCATGTAATGAATAACTTTCCACCCTGGTCGTGCCTTACGGAAGGGTGACAACGCCAGAGACACATACATTTGACACATAGTAGGACTATTTAGCATGCCCTGAGGAAGGACCTTCCATTGATATCGCTTAGTTGGTGCTTCATTATTTAAAGCGGGGACAGTAAATGCAAAGAGCTTCCGATCATCATAATGTAAGGGGATTGTGAAAAAAGCATCTTTTAAATCTATAACAACTAAATCCCAGTCCTTAGGGATCAGATTGGGATTGGGCAGACCACATTGAAGAGGGCCCATTGGCAATATTATCTGATTAATTTTTCGCAAATCATGCAAGAATCTCCAATTCCCACTCTTCTTTTTTATAACAAATACAGGGCTATTGTATGGACTGGTGGAAGGTTCAATATGTCCAATTGCTAACTGTTCCTGTACTAATTGATGAAGATTATATAATTTTTCACTGGATAAAGGCCACTGCTCCGTCCACACCGGGACAGAGGATAACAAGCGTAATTTCAAAATGTTGTCCATTATAATTTAAGTCCGATACTTTCAATCCTCTACTGTAATGACAGCTTTCAGCTGACTCATCAAATCTCTCCCCCATAAGTTGACATGTAAGTGCATGACAATAGGTTTAATTTTCGCTGTTGCACCCCCCTGCTTTAGCGTAGCCGTGAGCCATTTCTCGCTAACCTGAGCCTCTTGGAGACCACCAACACCTCGTACAGCAGGAGTAGCCACTAACGGCCAAAACTTTGGCCACTCAGCCGACCGAACGACTGAGACATCAGCTCCTGTGTCCAACAAACCAGAAAAAGGTTTGCCATTGAGTAAAATTGTCATGATTGGTTTATAGGCTGCTATCTGTTTAGTTACTGTTAAAACAGAGCTCTCAAAACTGTTCTCATCAGTGGATCCAAAACCTCCCTCCCCCCTTATTCTAGCCGAATCTCCAGGGGGGGTTACACAGGGCAGCAATATTAACTGAGCCACTGCCATCCCTTTAGGTAGAGAAACAGGAGTATTTGCATGAAGCTGCACCTTGATAATTCCTTCATAATCAGCATCTATCACTCCTGGGACTACAAAAACTCCTTTCTTCCCTGCTGATGATCGTGGTAAGACTAAACCAACCGTACCCTCTGGCAAAGGCCCTTTCATTTCTGTGCTAACTACTTCAATTAAACCTGGAAAAGTCAATGAACATGGGGTGGCAAGCGGCAAATCTATGCCCGCAGAATGAGCAGTTGCAGGTCTATGGCTTAAGCAACCACTATTAGACTTATCTTGGCAGAGTTCCTTATTTACTCCTGGATTTGTTTCCGGGGGCTCTGCCATCTCCCCCTGAGTTAGTTTTTTTGTTGTGACATTGAACGACACTGATTCGCCCAATGATACCCCTTCTTGCATTTTGGACAGACTGTTTTTGGCTTACTTAGTTGTCCCTTACGACCTTGATGTTGGCCACCACCAGGGGCCCGGCACTGAGCCTTGAAGTGACCGGGCTTCCCACAATTAAAACAATTTCCCTTCCCTTGCAAGGTTCCTCGAGTCATTGCTGCAGCCAGGGCATCCATTTGATGGAGCTGGCTTCCTACAGCAGCACAAGCTTCAATCATCTGCGCAATTTCCTTCGGTCCTGTAGCTATCAAGGGCTTCAAAATAGCTTTACAGTCTGTGTTAGCATTTTCTACGGCTAATTTTTGGAGTAATTCTGCAGCCGCCATATCATTATCTACCGATCTTTCAATTGCAGTTTTCAATTTAGTAATAAAATCCTGATATGGCTCAGCATTTCCCTGCTTGATGGTAACAAAACTGCGAATGGAGCTACCTCCAGCCTCATCTACTTTAGTAAACGCAGCCAACACACAAAGGTTAATCATAGGGAAAACATTATCTGCCAGATTATCTCGTTGTGACTCAACCGTATTGAATTGACCTGCACCATATAACTGATCGGGTGTAACTTGTCCTGTCCCTCTGGCTAATGCCTGCTGCCTATATTGAAAATCCCAAACAATATATTGGCCAGAGGACAAAATCATTCTGGCTAAAGCTTTCCAATCCTCTGGTATCATCATTCGACCAAATGCCAAAGCTTCCAGCAAAGCAGTTGTATATTTACTTTTTAACCCATAATCTTTTACTGCTGTGGTAATTTCCCTGAGAGTTCTTAATTCTAAAGGACGCCAAACACGTTCCTGATTCCCTACTCCATCCATTTCTACAACAACAGGAAAAGCTGAGACCGGAAGGTTGATCAATTCCTCCGGAGACAGCTCCCCATTCTCCATTGCCTTTTCAAATCCAGCATCCACCGCATTTTTCACTCCGCGAGGGGCTAGCGAAAGCTCGCTAAGAGCAGGGGCAGAAGGAGGGAGCAGCAGCCCATGATTACGAACCGCTGTGGTATCAGCTGGCTGAACAAGAACCGGCTGATAAGGAGGTGGGTGAATGACAGGATCAGGAGGGGGTTGTAACAAAGGATTATTTTGAATTTGCAGTGCCTCAATCAAAGAACGCCATGTACAGAGTATGGGTGCAGGGGCGCGAGGCGCATTATGCAAATCCTCACCTATCTTCCTCCATGTAGACACTTTTGTGCTGCCTGACAAAGGGTAATTTGACATATGTTCCCATACATATTTCAAAAGTTCTTTGATCTCTTTTCCCTTAACTTGCCGAGCTTTCCCAGCTGAGTTAAACTGAAAGTAATTTCGCTTAACTATCTCTTTCAATTCCCTGACGTGCTCTTCTTGAGCCTGAGATAGATCATTCCCCATACTTACGATGAATCAGACGCGGTCCAGCCGTGTACCTGATGAAAGCGCTTAAGCCAATGCCTGGCGAAGGATGGGGACAAAGCGGACGTATCCCTTAAGAATCACGTCGGGGGTCACCACTTGAGGCAATTAAATGGTTAACCCGGCAAATCATGAGACATGGAAACAGGGTATTTCCTCGGGATGAAATGCCCCGAACCGAAGTCCAAAGCACTCTTTTATTTAGCAAAAGCAAAGTTACACAATCTCAGCCAAGCAATAATAACACAAAGTCAGTTCATTAAAATCAGTTCATTCCGTTACTTCATGGTTCCAGATAAGACCACATTCCTGACTCTCTTTGAAGCATCTCTCTTTGAAGCAACTCCCCTGTTCCAGCAGCCTACTGATAATAACTTTCACCAATTAAGCATGAGTTGAATATGTCATAACACCTTGAGCATCATTAATCAGAACAATTAATCCCACAATCAGGTTACTAATTAATTTCAAATATTTGATCTGTTCCTGCATTGGTTTAGTTGGCTCACTGAACAGAGATTCTTCTAGGAAACAGCTTTCCAATTTACCAAATTACTTCCACTAGTCTATTTTTCAATTTTTTTTTTCTAATACACTACCTTGGTCCCTGTGTGAAGAATCCCATGAAGATTCATGTGTTTTTTAAATGCCAAAGCATATAAATACCATATATGCTGAACAAAAATGCCCAGAATTTTGGCTGAGAATTCTGGAATTGGTAATTCCAAATACGTACATCTTAGATAAGGAACAATTGGTCTAGGTTCTTCCAAATTCAGCCTTATGATATTATTAATTTATTAGCATAAATTAGTTAATGTGAGTTAATACTGCTATTTCAGTGAGCAGCTCTTGGATAGGTTTTAGTGCCATATTAATTTAAATGAATAGAACGATGTGTCTACACTTTTCACTGCAATCAGATTTCTTGTCATGAAGGTGTACTGTGTTATTTCTTGTTGAAGAGATTACTTTTTTGTGCTTTGTATGATTTAACCCATCTTAATTGTTCATTGTAAATCACAATCTTTCTATTATCAATTATTTGTATTATTGCTCCATGAATTCTCAGCAATATATCCTGCTATATATAGTCTTTTGGCAATAAAATTCCTAGAAAAAAATAAGAAATTGCTGGTATGAGCTCACCATAGGAAAGAGCATTACTTCAGAGGCATTAGTCCCACCTATTTAATTAGTGATTTTCAAGTTATAGAGTAATGGGAGTTGACCCAAGACTTTTCCAAACTTTGGAATGACATACTGCATAAATACTACAGAGATTTGAGGGATATGCTCATGTAAATTCAAATAATATTTTCAGTGTTATAATTCTCCATTAAAAGCCATGTTTTGATGTACAAGTGAATACAGGAGCCTTAACTGCTTCATTCTCAAATCAGTTTTAATAGAATAGAATACTTTATTGGCCAAGTGTGTTTGGACACAAAAGGAATTTGTCTTGGTGTAAATACTGTCAGTATACATTCAGAAAAGGTACATTTGTTAAGGATCAAGAATCATAATGATAGTCATAGGGAACAATCAATCAAATCATACTAGGAAACAGTCAATATAAATCATAAGCATACAAGCAACAAAGTTACAGTCCTACAATCACAAATGGGAGGGGATGGGTGATAAGGAGTGATGAGAAGATTAACAGTAATAGTAGTGTACAATTTGTAAATAGTTGAACGGTGTTGAGGAAATTATTTGTTTAGCAGAGTGATGACTTTCGAGAAAAAACTGTTCTTGTGTCTAGTTGTTCTGGTGTGCAGTGCTCTATAGCGTCGTTTTGAGGGAAGAAGTTGAAACAATTTATGTCTGGGATGTGAGGGGTCTGTAAATATTTTCACAGTCCTCTTTTTGACTCGTGCAGTATACAGGTCCTCAATTGAAGGCAGGTGGGTAGTAATTGTTTTTTTCTGCAGTCCTAATTGTCCTCTGAAGTCTGTGTCTGTCTTGCTGGGTTGCAGAACCAAACTAGACAGTTATAGAGGTGCAGATGACAGACTTAATAATTTCTCTATAGAACTGGATCAGCAGCTCCTTGAGCAGTTTGACTTCATGAGTTGGCGCAGAAAGAACATTCTTTGTTGTGCTTTTTTGATGACGTTTTAAAGCAATGGTAAGTAAGTTGTAAGTATTCTCTTATATAGGAAGTACACAACTTTATTCAAGCGATGGCTGTGATCCAGAAAAACCGCAATTGCTATTTTAGTCTAAATTGGCTAAAACTAAGACTTTCTATATAACTTTCTTTCTGATCTTCTATATACATTTTGGCGGGATTAAAACATATTCTGGGAAAAAGTTGACATTATGGACATCACCTAGGATAGTTATGGATGTCCTGGCATGCACAAAGTTGTATCACAGATTTTAATGCAACAAATATGTCTGAAAAAAAATGTCTTCTAAGATCTTCCTTTTTCTTTTTTTCCCCAAAACTACTAAATTGGAATTTTGGAATTAGATTACAAAGCAGTACAGGAGGAAAGAATAAATACAATCCTTTCAAAACAACTTTGTTAACTTTAAAATACCTATGACTATATGTCTAGAGATCTCTGTATTTTTGTTTGTATACATATAATTATCTGTTTATATGGAAACTTAAATGGTAGAACTCTACAGCCCATCTATTTTATTGTAAGGCTGTGATAAAATCATAAAGTTCAGGTACTATCCCAAAGATTTAAAACAGTGATTTGTTGTAAAGAAATAGTTCAGTCCTGTCTCCCCACTAAAATATGGGAATAATATTAACAAATTGTAATCCCTATTAGCCACTGGACAGCCACAAAATGGGCACAGTAGAGAATAAGAGCCGCAGGGCATGAGGTAATGATTCCACTGCCCCTGCATGAACTGTTAGTTCAAGAACCAGAAGTTATGATTATAAAGGGTTTCCTGAGTATGAAATGTAATGCTTCCTAACAGCAGGCATGTTTGCTTCCAGAAATCTGGCTTTATGCCAGAAAAGAAGGGAAAAGTCCCATATGGTTTATTTTCCTTAGATGCTTTTTTTGGGGGTGGTGAGGGGGAAGGGGCACATAGTTTGCAGATGATGCCATGATAGCAGCAAATTATGTTCTCTGCACACTTGAGGAGCCTACAACGTGTTCCCTATTTATTGGTCCTGGAATTGTTTTTTTTGAAAGATAGGTATCCTTCAAACTCATCATTGTAATATACTCTATTCTGAACAATGTAAAACAACTCAGCTGCAGGTTGTGAAGATTGCATTTCCCTAAGGTTCTGCCTTCCAGATATACTAAGACTGCATATCCTGGAGTGGTCATTGGACAGGGTTGCTGAAAATTACAGGCTTAAAACATCTGGAAGCCATCTGATTTAGGAATTATGCACAAAATTCCACTTAGTATGAGCCCAACAGCATTCATCTGAAAGTCCCACTTGTTTTAGTAAATAGTTTATAATAAGAGATTACTCAGAAGTAATTCTATTATGGTACTTTTTCTCTCAATCTCTGCATTTTTTTTTTCATTGTTGAAGTGCTATCCACTCTACTTAAACTGACTTAAAACCATGCTGATTTAAGATTTACCATCCCTTTGGCCTATCTTTAACCTGTCTCCATTTCTCTGTTTATATGGACAAGCAAATGAAGGTATCCTAATTATGTCCCTGCTGGATGCTTTAAGCAAAATACCTATTGATTCAACTAGCTTTGTTTGCCTCTACATGTCAACAGCTGATGGAAAATTGCACCAGGGGTTTAAGAATGGGGCATGAAATTGATCAACATGCAAAGCCTGCCAAAGCCCTCCTTCTGGAGGTAATTTTTTTCCAGTCTAGCCCAGTGTTTCTCAACCTTGGCAGACTAAATATAATGTGGACTTCAGTTCCCATAATTCTTCAGCCAGCAAAGCTCTAACAAATTTCTTTTCAGAACAGATGTGGTTGAGTCAGGAAGATAACTACTTGCATACTTAAACTGCCTAGCTGGGGAGTTATCAAAAACCACCCACAGCTACAGGGAAGGAGGCCAAAGAAACAACAGAAGAGTAGTTGACCAGGAGCCAAAGCAAAGGACATATATGAGCTTAGATTTGCCTTAAGTGATCAATAGTACCAGATTGATCTAACTCTATTACTCACCTAATAATAGCTGTAGTGATGCTTGGGCTTATCTAACATATGGACTGAGAGCAATGTCAAGGAGAGAAGGCCCCCCAAAAGAGATATTGTTGTGCTACAGTTTATACCATCATTAGATATTATCGATCCATGATTTATTTATATCATTACAATCATTGTTATGCAAGTAGTTTAAACCTAAGATATACAAAATACTGAACATTAACTATTCTAATCAAGGAAGGCAACTTAGGTACAGTTATTGGGACTGGAAAGTAAATAGAAGTGTGAATTGTGTAAATAGATTTAGCATAGTTGGAAGATACTTTATAGTGAGATATTTTTATGAAAGGGAGATATCTGTATCTCAATTCCATCAAAAAGGATATGATTTATATATCTTCATGTGAAAAAGAAATATGGTCTGAGGCTATGGTTTTAGTAAATCTGCTTAAATCACTTAAGTTTGGTCTTCAAGCTGGAATTTACTTTAAATAGTTGTATGAAAGTTAGCTACCTTTTGAACTGTTTACAACATGTTTGATCTGTCTATTTGTGAATAAATTTGAGTATTTAAAAACACGCCAAAAAGTCAATTGATTCTATTTCAAAGAAATCAAGTTAAATCTGGTAAGTACAGCAGCCTTCCAAAATAAATTAGCTTAAAAGTTACCTCCAACATTTGAAAGGAAAATTGGGGATGCTCGTTTGGCAAATCTGTTTCAGAAAATCAGTCCAATCAAGATGGCTTCTTTGGAGGATACAAGATCCTAAAGATATGCAAGGTGGTATATCAACATGTCCCATGGTATCTGTGACAGTACTTTCTTTACATTCTTTTAATATAACTAAAATAGGTAAAGTATCAGCTGCCAGCATATTTATTTGCAGCAATACTCTTGGACCTATTTGGATAGTAAAGAATAACTGGCAGACATTTTCTCAACAGGCAATTCAGACCAAAGGCTTTTTATGACTATGTGTACCACAAGCTCTCAAAATTTTAAATCATTTGAAAATTTGCTTAGCCCTAAGCATTCATCACACATCATTGCTTGCTTATAGTCCAGAAATGTTATCCGTTATATGTATACAGAGATTCAGGAACAGGTTGGAAAGACAAATATGCCTCAGTGCTTCTGAAGTGAAATATTGAGCAAAATGTAGCATGGGAAAAACCATGCCTAGTTATTTGCCATCGGACTTTTTACTGGTTGCTGCTGTCCTTTTCTAAACAAAATTCTTGTGGGTTATTTGTGGATTCTGACCAGCAATGTGCACACTGGAAATCTTTTTCTCCACAGGAAAAAAGAGAATAGCTTGGACATTTCTTAGCTGCTGCTCTGAAGCTCTGGATGAACTAAGATAATTTTTAAAAAGGAAACTAATTCCTTCTAGCTTCAAGGTGATTTCTCAAGGTGATTTCTGAAACAAATTCAATTTTAGAAACAGTTGATGGTCAGAGAAAAACGATCTGAATAAAAGTTGGGAGTTATCTTCTCTGTAGACTGACCACAAATGAACTTTATTGCTCCAAGAATGTGGTTTTTAAAAATATCCACAAAAAATTAAGCTGCCAGTTTTTCAGTACATGTTGACAGAATGATCCCTTGTAAATGCTGCATGACTAACAACATAGTCCTTAGCTTTCACATGTTATTTGTGACATTTTTTGAATGATTTCCTAAGCAGGTGTTTCCTTCATCTTTAAAGCAGGAAGACATGTGATGGATTTAAATGTATGAAGCTTATTTCTATGCCTTTCAGTTTGTTCAGGCAGTTTGATGGCTTTTGGAAACCCCACTGAGAATGAAATTTAGCAAAAGTTCCTTGAATCAGTAATTCCTTTGTTTTGTGTCACTGCCCTTCAGTGCTTTACCACAGCCTATACCAAACTCAAAATTTTCTGATGTGATGGGTACAGCTGGCTAGAAGAATGGGAGTTGCAGTACTACATCTTTTAAAGATGACAGATTGGTGAAGGCTATTTTATTTTGGTGCATTATTGTAACACATATTTGAGATGTCTATTCACACCTACTCTTTTCCTCAGGCAGCAGCAGCAGCAATAATTTACCACTGTTTCTCCATTTCTTTCAGACATGATCATGTTTAGTTTCTTATAATATTCCAATTCTTATTTCAAAGGACTATTTTTGTAAAAAAACAATAACAACAGTGACTGCTATTTAAGCACAAAAATGACAAGAGTAAGAAATATTGTTGAATACTTTCCTTCCTGATAATTTATATTGTTTTCTCATTCCCACCCTAAATAAATCCACTTTTTTAACATGTAAAAGACACACATTCTTAGCAGTCAGAAATATATACTTTGGAAATTCCCGATATTGATTTACAAAAAAAATGGTTAAGCTGCTTTTTTATAATGACCAAGCAAAATTTTGTTGTCATAGTACCCCATATGGAAGAGGGAAAGATGCTCAACATTTGGAAATAATGGCAGATTTTCAGTATTATGTTGGAAAAACATTTTTCATTACCACACGACATCTGTGAAACCTAAAATTTAGCTTTTCTTTCTCTGTTTCTCCTCCTTTTCCTTCTGAAATAGTTTGCAAAATAATCCATTCTCCTATTTTCTGCACCTTTTACCTTTTAAAAAATTATTTGGCATGTGAATGGATTTTATCATTCTTCCAGTACAAAAACATAACTGGATGCAGCTGTACACACCTACCACCTACATTTACTTCAACTCTCAGCTTCCATGTATAGGAAATATGAGCAGCTAGTTTTTTTAGTGAGGCATCAGGCTAGAAACCAGGCAACTGGGAGTTCTAGTCCTGCTTTAGGAAGGAAAGCTGGCTGGGTGACTTTGGCTGGGCCAATCAGTTCAACTTACCTCACAGAATTGTTGTGAAAAAACAGGAGAAGAAAGGAGCATTAGGTATGTTTACCTCCTTGAGTTATTTCCAAAAATAATATAGGTAGTTCTCAACTTATAACAATTCATTTAATAACTGTTCAAATTTACAATGGCACAGGAAAAAAGTGACTTTGACCAGTTCTCACACTTATGACCATTGCAGCATCTCCACAATTACAGGATCAAACTTTGGGTGCCTGGCAACCAGCAGGGATTTATGATAGTTGCAACATCCCAAGTTTCTGGGATTGTCATTTGAAACCTTCCTAGGGAACTTCTGACAAGCAAAGTCAATCGGTGAAATCAGATTCTCTTAAGGATTACATGATTTACCTTACAACTGCAGTAATATGCTTAACAACCATGGCAAAAAGGTCATAAAATGGAGTGTGACTCATTTAGTGACTGATTTGCTTAACAGAAATTTTGGACTCAATTATGGTCATAAGTCGAGGACTATCTGTAAGGTGGGTTAAAACAATCTAAAAGAACAAGTAATCTTGGACTGGCATCCCCTTTTTTTCTTTGCTTCATAGTAATAATGAAAGAAAATAATAAGGATGTGATGCATTGTAATATGTGCATCCATTTTTCCATGATTAACAGAATGTAAGAAGTCTCTTGAATATCAAGAGAAGTAGCATCCTTTTCAGTCCTCAATAATGGCATAACGTAACAAATCAACTGTACATTTTCTGAATATCATATTACTTAATTATATATGATACATATTCATT
Organism: Bungarus multicinctus; assembly: GCA_023653725.1. NCBI lineage: Eukaryota > Metazoa > Chordata > Lepidosauria > Squamata > Elapidae > Bungarus > Bungarus multicinctus. Next base: position 64,294,506 of record CM042844.1, read on the forward strand.
TTTCAAGAGAAACAAAAAGTTACCGGAGGAATATCTCCCAGATGCCATCAGAATGTTTGTTACTTTTATTTTATAAAACACAGATGCAAATACATGATCCCTCATTTATGGACCATTTGTGGCAAAGAACATAACTATTTCTTTTACCAGATCTTTGCTCAGATCTCCCTGACCAATTCTGAAAGATGATTAAAAGGACATCCAAAATTCTCTGATAAAGATTTATACTTCTATTTCAAGACCATGCAGTACATGGTTCAAAATGTCCATATAATTATCCCAACTCCAAAGGTAACATTTTGCATACATGACCATACAGTACATGGTTCAAAATGTCCACATAATTATCCCAACTCCAAAGGTAACATTTTGCATCTCACTTTAATATCATCCCAGCTACATCATCAGATCACACTTCAAGTTTATTAAACACAACAAACTCATCCTACTCAGCCTTGCCCTCTTCTCTCCCAGAACAGCAGGGTCACCAAATCAGCTTTGGTTATATGTTTCCAACAGTCCCCTGAATACTCTTTTAAAGATACATGTACTGAATATGAATTTGATATTTAACTCCCAGTTTCAGCCTTACAAGTCATTCTGAATCTGATCTCAGTTTATTGCAACAAAATGTATAATTGAAGAATATTAACAGGATGATTGGAAAGTGCCATAAAATTCACTTCTTTCAAAGAATACTGCAAGATTGTCTTTAAAAAGTTTTAGGAATGTCTGCATGTTGGTTTTGGCTAATTGTATGAAATGAATTAACACCATAAATGCCCATTTCTCTGTTGCATACAGGTAAGAGTGTTGCTATCTTTCTGTTAATATGCTGAAAATAATGGCATCGCCACACTGATATATGTTTTCTCCCTTGGATTATATTTTACAACAGGGGAATCATTATCACCTATGCGAAGAAGCTTTTGACTCAAGTCAAATATTTTATTGAAATCAATGATTCCTTAGCTCAGAATATGAACCCAGAGATCCTTACTGTTGTCCTGAAAAACAAAATTACTATTATGATCATAGATTTTAAACCAGAAAGATATGTTTATTCCTCTACTTCCATCCACACTGTGAAAAATTTATCTCACACAAGTTTATTCTGGAGTGGAAAATAAAAAGAAAGAATTTTTTTTTTCAGTTGTTTCAGAATTTTGAATATTATCATACCACAAATAATAATTATAGGTCAAGAAAATACATTTTTCCAGGATTATTGAATTTCCTAGCCAAATTAGCATCGTCAGTATGTTTCAAGAAACAGCAAATATCAGTAGCTTCTCATCAATGAAATGCATAAAAAAAGTCTGAACATATTTGCATAAAAGTAGCTTATGGTTGCCTATGGCAGGATTATGACAAAATAGGATAGTCTTTTTTGTACACTCTCTATTTTAAAAATGTTATGTGAAGTCAACCAAAATTCACAGTAAGCAATATAGGTCAATAGCTATTGCCTCAACTGGTGATGACCCAGGGATGGACTGCTACAGGTTCATCCAGGTTCAGGCCGACCCGTTGTTAACGTTATGACTGGTTTGGCAAACCGCCAAATCCCACCCCTGTCTGGCCACACCCCTCCCATCCTGCCCCTCCCAGGAGTCTCCATGTGGATCATTTTGGATGCGAGGTAAGTGCAGGGTCCAGGTGGAGGCTCGGGGAGGGGGGAAATCGGGCCTCCTGGGCATGTTCATATGTAAATATGGCAAAGAAATTAATATAAATGTAAAAGTATAATTGGTTTAATAGTTTATTATGGAAAAAGTCAATGAAGGTAGAAAGCTGATTAGGCTGATTCTGAATGTAGGGCAGATCATTCTTTGGTATGTATTGAGTTGATCTTTGAGAAAAATAAAAAAAAGATAAGTGAAAGAAATTAGACTAAAAGTAGAATGACTAAAGGAAGAAAAAGTACAATTCTGTGTGAGACTATTAGAAGATAGTTTGATCTTCCAACAAATTGAACAGATAATAGACCTAAGGGGGGAAAGGTAAGAAAAAGGTAGTATGGAAGAGAATGAAAAGAATTGTGTTTCAAAGGGTTTCAGAAGTGCGTCTCTAATGGGAAGTAAGAAAAAAGATATATGATGAAATTGGGAACTAAAAGAGGCTATGTGTGAGAAAAATGCATATCAGAGAAGGGTAATTGCAAAAAATGAGGAACAAAATTACAAATTGTACAGCATCTACAGAGAGAATGTGGTATCCTTGAAATAAAGTATGCATGAGAATAAATGGAATGCCCTGTGAGTTATTAAGTCTTGAACAGGGAGTAAGGCAAAAACAGCTGATCTCTCCTTGGTACTTAGGGGTAAATAAGTAATAACACTGTAGTGATATTAGAGGTGTGCTGGGATGGAACACAAGTGTATATATGTGCTTTTGTATATAGGCAATATTATGTTGTTTGTTTGGAATTTGAATGATTTAGATTGGGCGTTACAAAGAGTGTGTGATGCAATAAGAAATATGAATTAGAAATTAATATATCAATTATTGAAGTAGCAGTATTTGACAAATAAAACAAATCATAATATATTATAAATAAATTACAAAAAACTAGACCAGTAGATTAATTTGTGTACTTCTATAGGATAATTACTAAAAATGGGAAAAAGAATGGAGAAATTTTAAGACATATAAATATCAGTAGAAAGCTAGCAGGGAGTAGTCAGCTGTGAGAGAACAATGTGAAATAAATTGAAATAGTAGTAGTAGTGGTACTGTAGTACTGTAAATTAATTTACAGTTATTGAGCATACAGTTAGATATAGCATCTACAAATATAACAAAAACAACTTAGACACATACAAGTAACTAAAATCAAACAAGTACAAGAACCACTAAGAGGCAAGACAAACATTATATTAATCAAATAATGTAGTATAAATAAATTAATTCAGGCTTTATGAGTTTTTGCCTCATAAAGGTCTTGGAGTCTAGGCACTGAATGAAAATATGTGTGCATAAGAGTGTGAAGTTATAGTTGGTTATATAAAGAGAAGCATTGACTGTATTACAGTACTTAAGTGTGTATGGTTGGTTATACAAAGAAAAACATTGAAATGTATTGCAATACTTTAGAAGTGTGTATGCTGGTTTACAAAATATAAGAGATGAATAAATGTGTATTCAAGTGAGTTTATAACAGTAAGTATACTGTAGATGATATATTCACAGAGAGAAAAATAAATGAAGATCAAATTGCAAAACATATGTATGATGAAACAGTAAATGCATCAAGAGGAAAGAATAACCAAGTTGATGAGTCCTGAAAGAGAAAAAAAGAGAAAAATATAAAAGAACAAAATGTGGTACGAATGAATGTGATGGAAATAATTATGATTGGGAAGGTAGAAAGGTATGGAAGAGTATAGAGAATGGGATTGGTTAAAATAAGTTTTACTTAAGTTTTCATTTTATCATCATGTGTTTAATTCATGCAGATAAATCTGAGCAAATGTATTTTATCTACAAATTATTTAGCAAAATGATCACATTGCTTTTTTTTGCTTGTTTTTCCATATCTAATTAGCAGTTTAAAAATGTAAGTAAAATGAATAAAAAGAGAAAGAGAAGGGAGGAGAGAGGAATTAACCTATGACATTTTTTCTAGGCCTGACTTCTTCCACCTAGCCTCTTGCAATTTGTTTATATTGAAGATAATCAAAAAGTTGCAGCTGGTACAAAATGCATCTTCCAACTTGTCAGTAAGTATTGACTATTCACTAGCACAATACCATATATATTGCAAGAGCTACACAGTTGACAGTGCTTTCAAGTCCAGTTCAAGGTGCTAGTTATCCTCTATCAAATCATTTAATGTTACACATGAAACCAAAGGTCTGAGTTCAAATCTTAGACAATCCTCATCATTGCTCTTGGTAACACACCTCAAAGGAAAGCAAGATTCTTATTGAAAGGCATAGATACTGGTTACAGTAATGTCAGTAACTTGGTTGCTTTCACAATTTCTTTCCCAGAATAACAAGAGAAAGACTTTTCAGTCTTTTACTCAAACATTCTTATGAACTCATGACTGATAAAGGAATGTCCAATCAGTTAGAATGTGAATCTCCCTCAGGCTCTAAACTCAGTCACGAATTTGCTATTACAAATCAGGAATACAGAGTAGTCGTGTTTATTACATAAGGGTAGGGATTTTTCCATGATCAGAAGATGTTCCTTCTGAAAAAGGATCCATTGTTTCATGGTCTAAAGTTAGCTCAACCACTTATTTCCATGTTATTTTTCCTGAGAAAAGGAAACAACTCCTTAGAGTTGTTCCTCAGAATTTTGGAGGGTAGGGCATGAAGGAGATCAAAAATATTTGATTTTGGAATAAATGTTAGTGATAATTTCAAATATGTTTAAACTTTTTATATTTTTTTAAACATTTTACTTGTTTATTTTTTGTTAATTGCTTTAATTACTCGGTGGAATAGAAAGTAAGGGGAGACATAAAATAAACAAATAATAAAGAAATTTTAAGAAATGTGTCCGTGGATCCCTTGTTACCCATCCAAGACTGGGAGATATTCTCCTGCAAAATATAAAAGCTATTTCACATTCAATAAGCTTACTGAAGGAAATAGATAGACCCATACGAAAACATAATTTCATTCTCTAGCATCTAGAGAAGGAATTGATAAGAAAGATTCCTGCATTAAGACCTAACAAGCCACTGCAACTATTTTCTACTCCCTTTGGAAAATAGATGGGGCACTGGTCTGTTTCAGGAGACTAGAGCTCCTTGTGCTAATGCCACTACAGTGGCAAAAAGAACAAAGAGAAATTGAAGGGCTATCACAGATTGTTCCTTTCATGCTGAGTTGGGTAGTTTACTGGAATCAATCCAATTTCTATAAATTCTCAACCTTGCATGAGAAATAGCCATTCTTAAAGAGGAGTTGAATGCAGAGATGCATTGCCAAAGAGATAGGTGGGTATTTATTGTAGATATTAAGCTACCAGCTTAATACTGCTACCTTTCAGGAAAGTAGTGCTGCATTTTGGTTATCCTTGGAAGGAAAAAAAAATATGTGCTGTAGTTGCTAGGAAACTACAGGATGGGCTTCCAAATTACACTCAAAGCCTAGTACAGTTATCTGCTAGTCTGAATTTGGCAAATGGTCATATCATATCAAAATCTGCAAACAGGAAACAGGATATATGTACAGTTTGGAACTAAAAGCCCAATTATACTAGGAATGGATGACATTTTTTCCTTCCTGTTTTTGTGCTATCTTATCTCAGAAAGGACACATACACATACAGAGAGAAGACTGGGATCTACATGGGATACTCAGTATGCCTCCTCCCTGCTAAAAAAGTTGTCTAGATTTCAGATTTCCAGAATTTATTTTGTGTTTGACTGGTTAAGGGTGAGTGGAGAAATATCCTTACAATGAAAATTTGTAACTCCAGGAATGTATTCTGAATACAAGAGTAAAAGAGAACTATGAAAATAATTCATAGTTCATTCTTTGACTCAAAAATATTCTTATCTACCACAAACTTTCTTCTACAAAGAAATTAGTTTTTTTAATTAGAGATCAGTTATGACCTGTTGTTATTCTTGTTGTTGTAATTTAGTATTATACTGAATCTGACTCCTAAACTGATTTGATTCATTTTCCACGTCAAATTCCTATACCATAAGGCTTTCTTAAACCAAATTTCTCATTTATGCTTGAGAAATAAACTCTTTCTCTTAACCACAAGTGATGTACAGCATACTAAGTAAAAATGGATGAAGCCCTATTTAGCATTTGAAGAACCGTAGTCAGTTGGATTTCTAAGCAACAGAGCCCATAGCAACCACATCTCCACAATGTACTACAATATATGAAATGCTACTATTCATATAGCATACACATTATGCATCTCAGGTAGATAAAGGAGCTTTCAAAGACACAAAACTATTTTCCTAAGCTTGAATGAGATGTTACTTCTGCAAGAAGTAATTTGTTTTGCAGTCGTTAAACTGAAGTCCAAAACCTGAAAGGTCTGTTCCAAAGATATATAATTTCAATAATTTTCTTGTGGAACCAGGGAATTTCTGTGATATTTTCTGGTACTTTTCTATTTAAAAAAATTCAGGTCTCTTGTGCTTTTCTACTAAAAAAAAATCCAGGGCTCTTTTATTTACTAACCAGGCATAATGTTTATAGTGTTGTAATTTCAATTTAGCAGATGACAGCACTGGCTGCTTTTCTCACGGTTTTAAAATTAAGCATGTTCAGTTAGTTAGTACTTGGATAGAAGACCATCAAGAATTTCCAGAATTGTAAGTATATTTGAGGAGTCAAAATAAACTCTATAGAGAAAAAAATTTGTAAACCATATCCATTCTATTATCAAGAAAAATGTGTGGGATTATCCAGGTACTGTATATTATTATTACATTCAATTGTGTCTGATTTTCAGAGACCGCTTCCTGCAGCTTTCTTGGCAAGGTTTTTCAGAAAGCGGTTTGCATTGCCTCTTTTCTAGGATTGAAAGTATGTGACTAGTTTTCTTGTACCTAAAGTGGGACCAGAACTCAAGGTTTCTCAGTTTCTAGGGGATACCTGAACCATTCTACAAAACGGAGTCCATGCAAATAATTAAAAGGAGTGAAATTCAATTTGAAGATGTCTTTAGCTTTAGAAGGAACATTACCAACTGTTGCTTTTATTCTCCTAGCACCAAAAAACTATGTGGACTGGTAAACAATACTGAATCCTGCAAGATTGGATGGGCAACCCATGAAGGTTTTATGGAATCTGATGAATGTGTGAATATTCTGAAGTAGTTTCCAGGCAGTGTGGCTAGTAATCTTGTCAAAACTCCAGTCTTACTTTAAAGAGAAGTGAGAAAGAACAACCAACCAACAATAATGACTCAGTCTGTTCTACTGTACTACAGAACCTGCCACATTCCCTGGTTTAACAATAAATTGAAGGAAACTTCTCTATTGCTAATAGAAAAGTATTCAGCAGATCTATTTCAAAACATATAAGTTATTTTTATATAACTGATGGCAGAAATACAAAACCTAAAAATAATGCTATATTGTACCTTTTGAGAACAATTTTTTTGTCATATATTCTAAATTAAAAGATGCTTTTGTTGCAATCTTCGTGTTCCAAGAACTGTATTTGTGGATGTGTCAATTAATGCAATTTATAATATTGGTAGGGTACCCAAAAGGACTCAATCAAGTTTCTTTTATTTGACACTTGCCCCAAATAAATGTATGGGTAGCACAGTATCCAATCAATGTGAATAACACATATATTTAGTCATTACTTGAAATGTTGCAATGTTCTATTTAGTGGTGGTGGGATCTAATATCTTGTATACATCTTATTTGCAACTTCACCAAAATATTAGGAGTGTAAAAACCAGGGGTGGGATCCAACAGGATTAACTACCAGTTCGGTCATTTACGAGGTTTGGTAATTTACGATGTGCTTCTCTGCACGCTGCTGGGGACGCGCCTGTAAATCATCATCAGCATGCTTCATGCAGAGAAGCAGCCTTTCAAAAAGCACTTTTTTCCTGCTTTTTTAACTGCAACTGTGCCTCGCACGGCAGCTGAAGTTGAAAAAAATCAGGTAATAAAGGTGAGGTAAGAGCCCAGGTGGGTGGGCAAAAACATCAGCAAAAACATCAGCAGACATAGAACCAGTTCTATGTCTGCTGCTCTTCAGAGCTACCGGTTCTACAGAGGTGGACAGAACCGGTAGAAACCCACCCCTGATAAAAACCCACCAGTACATTTCAAGAACCTGAAATACTATTTCAGCTGATTCATTCTGAAAATTAGACATCCAGCTGTTTCCTCTAGGACAGTCAGAATTAAGCCTGTGGCCTGGGTACTGAGATACCTTAAAATTGTCCATTGACTGACATGTGGGGGAGCAGAAACAAAGAAAGGTAACTGATAGAATTTGCTGACTTTTATAGATGAAGTAGAATGTGATGACAAAGCATGCTAAATGCCACTGAAATTGGCCTCAGCCTTTTTGCGCCATATCTAGGGGTAGGATTGTACCAGTTCGCACCTATTTGCTAGAACCAGTTGTTAACATTCTAAGAAGTTCAGAGAACCAGTTGTTAGAAGAAATTACTAGCCTAATCTTGTAAGAAAGGCAGGAAGGAAACATTCTGGTGTTGCTTACAGAAACTGCCTCTCTGTTAGCCCTTATTACATTCTTGGCAGGACTAGACTTCCTGTCTCTGGAATTTCTCTGGAGTTTTTTTCCCCTCCTTTGCTGGTAAGTTGCTTGTGTGGAATGACCATTCAAAGTTACAATGGCACTGAAAAAAGTGACTTATAACCATTTTTCACACTTTGACTATTGCAGCATCCCCAAAGTCACGAGAGGCCAGGTGAGGAGATGCGTGCCTCGATGTGAGTAATGTTGAGTTGGCCACGCCCAGCCAATAACATTACCATCAAACCTTGCCCATCACCTAAGCCACAACCACAGAACCAATTGTTAAAAAATTGAATCCCACCCCTGGCCATATCCCTTCAGGTTTGTTCTTCTATTGATTAATTAATTGATTTCAGCAAAATATATAAGGGAATTTAGAGCATTAAGAAGAGGAAGATAAGTGATAATCAGAATTGGAAGGGACCTTATAGGTCATCTAGTCCAACCCCCCCGCGCCCGCCCAAGCGGGACACCTACACCATTTCTGACAAATGGCAGTCCAATCTCTTCTTGAAAGTCTCAAGTGATGGTGCTCCCACAACTTCTGAGGGCAAGCTGTTCCATTGGTTAATTGTTCTCACTGTCAGAAAGTTTCTCCTTATTTCCGGGTTAAATCTCTCCTTGTTCAGTTTCCATCTATTATTCCTTGTTTGGCCTTCGGGTGGTTTAGAAAATAGATTGACCCCTTCCTCTCTGTGGCAGCCCCTCAAATATTGGAAGACTGCTATCCTGTCTCCCCTGGTCCTTCTCTTCACCAGACTAGCCAATCCCAGTTCCTGTAACTGTTCTTCATATGCCTTAGTTTCCAGTCCCCTAATCATCCTGGTTGCTCTTCTCTGTACTCTTCCTAGAGTCTCAACATCTTTTTTATAATGTGGTGACCAAAACTGGATGCAGTACTCTAGGTATGATCTTACTAAGAGTGGTATTAGTACCTCACTTGATCTTGATTGTATCCCTCTGTTAATGCAACTTAGGATTGCAATGTATTGCTTCACTGAAAGCAATGTAGAGGTTCGTTCAATTCATGCAATGAACCAGTTCACACAGTGATCTAACTGATTTTATTTGGCTATTATTGTGCAATTCTATCCATGCCTGCACAGAAATAAATACTGTAAATCTTATTGAAAGCTATAGGCTTGTCCTAGGCAAGTGAATATAACAGGGATGAGCAATATGCATTCTGACATTTCACACCACAAGGTTCTCAAATTTAATTAGATCTCCAATCATTTCACTAGTTCTCCAATCATTCATTCCCAATCATCCTTCCCCAATCATATTGCCAAAATTGGTAGCAAAATGCTGACCAACAGTGGTATAATTTTCTGCCATTTCAAGTTTATCTCACTATCGTAAGCCTTAAAATAGGCTTACAATGCTAACTTGTTACTTAAGTCCTCCCAACAAGAAGTAGAATATGAGGGAGAACAGATCATAGTTCCACCCATTTTTATGATGCAACAAATCCATTTCTATGATCAGCTATTGTTGCAGCTCTTGAAGATGTAAAGTATACCAAAAAGATGACCTTAGTTGGAGAAAGATGGCAGAGATTTCAGTCTTATTTATCTAGATACTACTATCACAAAGTCAGAAGTATCTCAAGGCACTTCTGGTTTGAAATTTTTACCTGGAGACATCACCATTGCCCAGGAATGCCTGAGGGGGTTTCTTGGTATTTTCCCACCAAAGTGGTACCTATTTATCTACTTATATTTGCATGCTTTTGAACTGGTGGATAGGCAAAGTCAGGGCAAATTGATGGAAACTCACTCCATCATGCAGCTCGCACTCTCAGGTTTTAAACTGCCAAGCAGTCAGCCTTTCAATGGTCTTCTAACAGAGCATTCTAACTACATGAGCCCCAGCATCCCCTTTTATCTAAATTAGATTAAATTATTAAGTGATGCTTATTTCTAAGGAGCACTAGGGTTTCTGCTTTCTCACCTCACCCCCATCCCCCACAGGTATACATAAGCAGTAAACACAATTCCATAAAACCAAGTCTCCTGGTTTGCTTTGAAAACTGGAAGTTTAAATACTGAAATGAAATGGAAATTTACATGCAGCAGAATTTTAATAACAAGCTCTGCTACTTCTTGACTGAATGACTTAATCGTAGAATATTTTTTTTCTGCAGGGTTGCATGAATTCTGTTTATGTTCGAAGGCAATATGGCACATCTACGCTGACATTAGTGTACGATTACCCTAAAATATCATATTAGTCTTCATTCTGCCCTATTGTGAAACATTCATAGATGTTGTAACAATTTCTGTTCTTTGTAAATACATTGTTAGAATTGCCACATGCAGTATCTTTTTGGAAATGCATTCCCATACTGTAACAGGCAAGTCCTGCTTATATTCTTTAGTAACTCCTTGTTGAATGTATTCTAGTCAGGAAAAAAACTTTTTAGTAGATAAAAGGGTAAAATTTAAGTAGAAAGAAATTGTGAGTTGAAGTCCTGTCTTAGCCGCAAAGCCAACTGGGTAGTCTCAGCCCTAAGAAGCAGGCAATGGGGGCTTGTCCAGTAGTTTTCAGGAATCAGCAATGACTCAGAGGTACACAAATAAAAAAAATACTCTGTAAAACTCTGATACATTACTACTATTTATTATTATTTTAAGGATAAATACACATATTCATAGAAAAAAGATAGGAAGAAAAGAAAATTAAACATAAGTTTTTTAAAAAAACATTTAATTTCACATTCCTTCCCATTGTACCCCAACTGATAATTACAATCAACATTTTATAGGTACTGAAATTACTTCTGATTATAATTCTTACAACAATTGTTTTCCCCTTAAAACATGATAATTTAAGTATCTAAATTTGACTTGATATGCGATGTATTATATATAAACGGAGCTTTACTCAAGCTTCCTTTCTGAATGTATATTGTTAATTTTGCCATAACTGCTTATTTCCCAAATTTGGTTTCCAAGTCTGATATTGTTGGCAAAATGTTTCTTTTGCAGTATTGAAGTAGAATTGTTCTTGCAGCCATCAGCATATATCATAATAGATTACAATAGTTTTTATTCATGTGTTCTGGAACAGTTCCTAGGGTTTCAAACTCAAATGTTGAATTCAAAATGTTTTGAACATTGTACATGTTTTCCAGTACTTTTGAGGGTTTTTTTGTTACATGGCCACCACATGCTTTTTATTCTGGAGATAATTACTGCAAAAGAAGAATAATTACAAATATGGATCCAGAAGTGCATATAGAGTACACCCAGATTCCAGAAGCAGAATAAAGACACAGTGAGAATTATCCAATGAAGGCTTAAATTTGCCAAGTCTGGTGTATTTATAAAAAGCTAGAACAATAAGCTTATCTTCTTTTGTATCTACTCAGATCAATGAAATTTATTCCTGAGTAAGCATGTTCGGGTTTGTAATCTTCAAATATCAGATTTACTGTCTATATAATCATTTTTATTACCTGATGCCTACAGTATATCCACATGATAATACAGTATTATGGATGTTTCTGAACTATCTTAAACTGAGACATTTTAAAATTCATTGAAATGTTTACATGATACTTCATCATCCATTGCAAAAAAAAGAGTATTCTAATTTTAACCAAAGTCAAGGCAACTGCTAAATGAACAGTAAGTAATATAAACAAAGGAAGTATGTGCTTACCATATCCAGTGGAATGTACCATTTGTCCTCTTACCATGGTCTCAATACATATTTTTTTCTAAAATTGTAAAAGACTTTCAACAGGAGATCCCAGAACTGAATTCTCTTGCTAATTTATTTTCTATCACTGATCTATATTCATGCTTTCTCCAGAAAAAAAATCAATGAAGCTCTTAAATATGACATCTAGTAATCCTGTTAATCCTTATTGTTATGCATCTCATTAAAAATGTGTTAATTTTTCAGCACATCAAATAATCTGATTTGTCACTGACTATCTTGCTGAGTTTTTTTTTTTTTTCTTCTGGAGAAAGAATGCTATAGACCAGCGGTCCCCAACCTTCTGGGTTTGCAGACTAGCAGGGAGGAGGAAAAAGGCATAGTTCCATGCGAGCGGCAGACATATATACCTGCCACTCACACAAATGGAACTTTGTGCGTGAACTTGCGCTCCCTCATGCACTCATCCACCATTTCATGCCCTGGTTCCAAACAGGCAGCAACCCAGTGTTGGGTCATGGCTCCAGGTTTGGGGACCCCTGCTATAGATATTGAGTGTGGTCACATGCCAAACCTGTAACTTTAAATGTTTGAAAACCCATATGAGTGTCTGTTATTAGAACCACCAGACATTGGGAGCTATAGAGTTCATAGAATCAAATTCAAGTCACAAAGTTTGCATTGTTCATACAGGCTGGCAATGCAATCACAAAAGTTGTTTTACTTTTCTAATTAGAGGAATCCTGACAATATTAGAGTAGTGGTAACATTAATAAATTGCTGCCAGGTAATAATAAGTATGTGTAAAATGAAACTAATTTAAAAACCAATTTTCTCTCCTTTACGAATCAGAAATGCCACCATGTCCAAAAACTATTTTAATAGACCTATATATTGTTTTTATAAATTCAAAGAGTTCAAGTCCAGATTTAATATTAACGTATTACAAGGAGCTTTAACAGATAATGGAATTAATTCACAGGAGAATTGTCTTAAAGTTATTTCTTATATTATATTCCTGAAATTATTACAGACAAGTGATGCACTGTAGTCTTATCAAAACTATTGAAATTGTATTCCCCAGAATGTTCGTGTGCTACTCAAACATTAAAATCAAGGATGGAGCCACAATGTCACCAATGCTATTTAAATATCAGCAATTCATCCTTTTGTATCAAGTTTTTTTTTACTTTATTAGTATTCATCTCACTTATACCATTGCCAAGCCATTAGTGTGATAAAAGCTTTCCTATCTTTTCCAAAAATGCATATTAATGAAGAATATGCACACTGCAAATTTGTTAGATGTTGGAATATTGTGAAGTCCAATATAAAGGAAAAATATAGGGAAAATGTAATATAGATTTCTCATGATTTCAAGAGTTCAAAGGAGCTAAGCGAAATACTATGAAGTGCTTAAAAAAAAATCCCAGCATTTGCAAGAGCTCTGAATATTCAGACTACCCATGGAAAATTTTGGGTTGGATACAATTCTTTTCTAGGAACAAATTAATTCCTACAAGAGTCTTTTAAAATATTTATTTATTTGATTTCTGGATCACTATTCAATTATAAAGTAAACCCAAAGCAGTGTTGTAACAAATTACATCATAAATTGTGCAGTTGAAAAAAGTAACCACAAATGGAATAATAGTTCAGAACAATGACCTGTGAAGAATTTTGATGTGCGGTTTCTTAATTATTGAAATTGTTTTATAATAAAATGTCTAATTTATCCTGGCTGACTCCAAAAGAACAAGATGCCAATTCACAGAACCTGTTTGTTCCAGCTTCACTGCTCATGTCAAGTCTAAGTACATAAACCAGAGATGGAAAGTGGCTACATCTGCTTTTAAGCCTAATTCCTACTTGTTGGATATTTTGTTGATTTTTAAATATGCAAAGGGAATTGGTGAATTTTTTAGGCTCCTTGTATTTTTAAGCATAACTCTTCTTTATAGATTACTCATTCTGACTAGTATACTAGGAATACTTCTAGTTCAACCCTCTGCCCAAGCAGGAATCTTCACACCATCCCAAACAAATGTATGTCCAACCTTTCCTTGAAAATCTCCAGCAATGGAACATTACATTTCTGGGAGGTTAACATTAAATCAATTGTTTTCACTGTCATGAAATCACTCCTTAGTTCCAGGTTAGATCTTTCTCTGATGATCTTCTACTCACTGTTTCTTCTCCTGCCTTTAGTTGCTATGAAGACTAACTCAACCTCCCTCTTCCCTGTGACAGCCCTTTAAGTAATGGAAGATGGCTATTAGGTCTCCCCTTAGCCTTCCATCATTAGGTTAAACATACCTAGTTACCTTGGCTGTTCATTGTATGATTTACTCTCCAGATCCCTTATTCTCTTTGTTGCTCTTCTTTGCACTCTTTCTAAGGCCACAGCTTCTTTTTTGTAAGTTGGGGTTGCTCTTGAAAAATACACTGCTAAAACTAGATTTTCTTTTTTGCCTTTGGATATTATTTAAAATGTAAATATTACTCATTATAACAAATAGCAGACGTTATAAATGGCCTTGTTGCAATTTGATTAGACTTGAACATTATTGTCAGCTCAGGATATTTTTTATTTAAGAAAATCTACATGGTCACCCAACTCACTCTCAGTGACTCCAGACTACAGAGATATAAAAATAAAAATATAAAATATATAAAAATATATAAAAAATACAAAGCAATAAAAAACCAGCTCCCTAGAGACAACAATCGGTCAATTGAATAAACCCCTTGATTAGATCCGTCCATCCCACTCTAGGTTCCTCAGGCCAATTGGCAAAACCAGGTCTTCAGGGCCTTGGGAAAGAGTGCCAAAATGGGGGTCCATCTTATCTCTGTAGAGGTGATGTTCTGCAGTCAGAAAACTTTACAGTCTTTATAATCTTAATTAATAATGTCCAAATTGCAAAGATGGTACCACTTCAGATTTCTAGCATTTAATAGAGAAAATATGTCTCAGTAAACCTTCACTTTGTTATATTTTCTAGTCTGGAAGGCAGAATCCCAGAATTTTAAGGAGAAACTAGTAACAACACAAAAGATGAGTTAAATGTGCAATCACTTAAGATTTTGAAAGAAATTCTTCTGGCTTAGTGGTATTAAAATTCAGCACTTATTCATATCCTTTGCAATTGTCTCATGCAACAATTGTTTACTTAAAAATACAATTAAAAAAGAAACAATTGCAGCACTTGACCTGTTTGCTATAAACCTAAGTGAAAGATTTCCAATCCTGGGTGGGGTTAAGTGGTGGTGATGTAAAAAAAATCACAGCTTCATCACTTGTGGCACATGAGTCAGATATACTAGTATATAAATGGAGTGGGTGGGGGAAGTAGCCACAATGAGTCAGCTCTTCTGAGACTTTTCTTTTTAAACACCACTGTGAATAGTTCCATAAAAAAAATATCCTACAACTTAAGATAATAAGTTTATCTTATACTTCTTAGAGAAGCACAAATCACAGTCATAGACCAGGAACACAGAATTTTATGGATAAATTTTGGAACAAAATGCTTTCTATATTCTGTAACTGAGATATCAGATTAAAGGCCATGAAACAATGAGATAAAGTCTCCTTCCGGCTTGCCTCTTAATGATTTAACGGACCCAATCATGTAGGTGTTCTTAGTATGGTAATTGGCATTCTTCTAGGATAAATTTTGGTTTTTTGGTTTCCTAATTTCTGGCCTAGTCTACAGAGCATTGTAGCATCTATTTCTCCAAAACATGATCCTGCTAAGTCTTTTCACTGTAGTCGGTTTTGGCTAGGTAAAGATAACAATGCTTTTGTTTTTCAATTAGTTTATTTTAGGAAGAATTTATTTATAGTCATTTATTTATGTATTTATTTTTATCAATCATATTTATATGGCCACCTATCTCACAAAACTGACTCTGACTGGCATGCAATAATTGTCTACATCAGTACATGACGAACATGTGGTACATGTTTAAAAAGTCTGACTGGCCCTTTTATACAAGTACTACATAATAATCCAGCAAGATTATGTTCTTACTAAGACAACTCAACATAGAACATAGTCTGAACACTTACATGCAAACTAGTTTAAATGTGTTGACTGCTGGGGAAATTAGGCTGTAAAAAGTATTTAAACAGCAGTATGGCAGTTTGGTAACTATTGGTTGCTTTGATTGCATCCTTTAACCCTTATTATCGAGGTAGTATTTTGTTGTTCCAAGAACAATGCTAAGTCTTCTATTTGCAATCATTGCTCAGGATGAGTTAGGGTTTGTGAAAGTAGGTATTTAAAAATCATAAGAAACTTCTAGCATGAAATTAAAATAGTATTTACATCACTATTTTCAATAATATAAAATAATTCTGGCTTTTGGATTAAATAGTTCAGGGGCTTGTATGAACTCTGCTAAAATTCCCATTATTCTTTCCTATACTGCTAAGAAAACTGTATGTAAACAAATAAAAAATATATAAATCATATTTGTCAAAAGCCAAGTAAGCGTTTTCTCATTATAGTGTTTCAAATCAGTAAAAGGTGTGACTTTCAGATCTTTGTTCTCTATGATACCTAATATTTACAGCTAATTCTCGACTTATAACCATTTGTTTAGTGACAAAGTTACATGGCAATGAAAAATGTGATTTATGACCGTTTACACAT
The DNA here is from genome assembly GCA_023653725.1 of Bungarus multicinctus. NCBI lineage: Eukaryota > Metazoa > Chordata > Lepidosauria > Squamata > Elapidae > Bungarus > Bungarus multicinctus. The sequence continues at coordinate 64,311,052 of CM042844.1, forward strand.
GGCAGCATCACCCTGATCACGTGATCAAAATTTACATGATTGGCAACTATTTCATATTTATGATTGTTGCACTTTCTCAGATCATGTGATCCACCTTTGGTGACCTTCTGGCAAGCAAAGTCAATGGGAAAGTCAGATTGATTTAACAACTGTTTTACTAACTTAACAACCATGATGATTCACTTACAACTGTGGCAAGAATGGTAGTAAAATAGGGCAAAACTCAACAACTGTTTTGCTTAACAACAGAAAATGTTGGCTTTGTTGTGGTTGTAAGTCAAGGACTACTATACTCATTTATACTGTGTTCTCCAAATAGCCAACTGTCATAACATATATTGCCTATTTTCCTTATTCACTGATTTTAGCCCTCCGTCTAAGAAGCTTGTGCGTTTTTTAATTTGCCAACTATTTTTTTTTTGCATGTCAAAGATATTATGCTTTCCCTAAATTCATTTTAAATAATACTTCAGGGAAGGCTAATTAAAACTATTGAAATGCACCATCTTCTTTTAATTGCTGATTCATATTTATATGAATTAGGTAGGATGGGGAAAGAACTGGAGAAAAAAAGCCTGTACTGTATTTTGTGTTCCAGATGGTGTTAATTTACCTGCTTGAATTTTATTCTGCTTTTATATAGTTTCACATATGTCATCTCTAATATAAATATTTTCTAGACTTTGTTTCAGCCTACATTTATTTGATGTGTGAACTAAAATGTGAAAGCTTAGGCACAAAGTAGAAGTGGTTAATGGACATGTTACTCTTAAAATGCAAATTACATATGACAAATTATATATCAGAGAGTGATAATTAAAGGGAACTGGGCAGGCACTGAATGTAATCTTTGCTTCCCCTACTACAATCCTATTTCCTCCCAAAAGCAAAACCATTTTTTTCCCCTTAGGACCCACAGCAAGGGAGAAAAAAAATGACATTTATTTTTCTTACTTATTTATATACTGCTCATTGTTACTGCCCACACAGAAACACACACATAGATAATACAATTTGTCTTTTCAAAATAAATCTAACTTCCTTTTAAAATTAACTAACATTTAGCAATATCTATAATCAAGTAGGATTTTTTTTTTAAATTTCCCAATAGGAAATAAGTTTTCTTCTCATTGGCAGGAAGATATTGAGTGCCTTCAGTATTGAACTCACCAATCTATGAAACTTTCAAAATCTCACTGTGCATTGTGAACCAGAGATGGAAAATATTTTGTGGTAAATGGTGCATAATTTATCATGAAATTGAATTTCAAAAGCTGATCAAATTGTTGTTCCAAACTACTTAATCATGAAATGTTGTGGAGAAAATGGGATGAGGAAGGGGTATTAGGTATGTTTACCATCTTGACTTACTTATAAAAATAATAAAGGCAGGAGAGAAAAAAATGCCCTTTGCTACCCCTCCCATCTACAAGTCCTACTTCATCATGATAATAAGGACTATTTCTTGCCGGAATGAGTACACAATGCCAAGAGTGTATGCCAATAGTACGTAATTCCAGCAGAGTCACTCACAATCTGAATTTATTTACTTTGCTCCTACATTTGCACCATTAACCCAATTATAGGGTTTCACACACGAGATTAGAGGCACCCTCACATGTTCTTCCTCTAAGGCAGAGATGGGAACGATGACCCTTTTATGATTTGTGGACCTCAATTCCCAGAATTCCTGAGCCAGCATGGAATTGTAAATGTGGAATTGGGAAACAGTGAAAGGATTGAAAACCAAGTCTACAAGAATAGTTAAAAGACCTAGGAATGTTATTTATTTATTTGATTGTTATCCCACATTTATTACTTAACAACTATTGTAACCCAAAGCATGGCTGGCTCCCAATTCTGGGAGTTGAAGTCCACAAGTCATAAAGGGCCATCCTTCCCAACCCCTGTTTTAAGGTGATATATGCCACCGTCTGCCAGCAATGTGCCTTTGGATTCTACATAGGCTAAGTTCAGACTTTGTACAAGAATTAATGGACAGAATTCCATTGTGTCCTTTTGGGACTCAAAAGAAGTCAAAGTAATATCATAGCATTTTAACTTTTCAGGACATTTGGTTGGAGAGTTCAAGATGGCATTTTGAAATGCCTACACCACTACTGTAGAAAGAAAGATTGCTGAATTGTTTCCAATTCAGAAGAAATTAAAGAAGAATAGAACAGAACAGAACAGAACAGAACTGGAAGGCTGGGAGATCTTCTAGACCAACCCGTTGCTCAAGCAAGAGAACCTATATTATTTCAGATAAGTGACTGTCTTGACTTTTCTTAAAAACTTCCAGTGATGGAGCCCCCACAATTTCTGAAGACAAGCTGTTCCACTGGTTAATTGTCCTCATTGTTAGGAAGTTTTTCCTTAATTCCAGCTTGCTTCTCTCTTTGAATAGTTTCCAACCATTGTTTCTTCTTCCTGTCCTCTGCGGCTTATGATAATATGACATTGGTCCATGATTCTCTGTAGAGTAATATTTGAAGTTGGAGATATCTCTTTCCATATTTCAAACATTCATTTTTGGAATCCCCTTATAGTTGAATTAGATGGATAATATGTTTTTGCTAATTTTCAGTTTTGTCCATTTTTTTAAAGCATCCATTGACTTGAATTATAGTTCCACACCTTGCTGCCTAGCAGAGAGGATTGACCCTTGTAATATAGTTGTCATCAAATTCCCAGGAGGCAAAACATCTGGGGCAGTTCTCACTGACCCAGATAGCAAGAAGTTCAATATAGAAGTCTAATTTTTGGAAATCAGTAATATCAATTAATTAATCTTTTGGTATTTTGCCTAATTTTTCAACTGAGTTCTATCATGCTTGCTTGCAGCTTTTAGTAACAAATTTATGGCTTGTATAGCCATTGGGATCACTGCAGCATTCAATGCTCTCACTACAAAAGGCCAAACTCCTTGTTATTATAACGTTATTTTTATTTCTTCATTAAACATGCCTGAGATTTTAGTTTATGCTCAATTACTTTGCTTGGGCCTGTTTTTTAATGTTATATTTTAATTCTTTCAGAATCAATAGAGTTCTGCTGGAAGTTTCAGCAAAATAAAATCTTTCTGACTCCATTGTCTTTTGTTTGATCAGTTTTGTTTGATCAGTTGAAAAGATACCACGTACTCCAACTACAATGTACATATCATTAAAGATGCAAATGGGGATGTCAAATAGGAACAAAACTGCAGGTATTTATAACTGGCATTAATATGTTATACAAAGACCTCTGAACTTTTGTATTTCAATTCTTGCAGAATCATTGGATTTAGTTCTGGGAACTTTAACAAAGCAAAATCTTCCTGACCCTATTGTCTTTTGTTTGATCAGTTGAAAAGATACAATGAAGAGTGGCAAATTATGGAAGGCATTTGCTTTTACCCCACTCAACAATTTTAATTACTGGAGTTTGTGTCATTATTTCTTCCTCTACCAAACAATCTAAGTAGGAAGAGTTTATTTTTATTCAAAATAAGAATCTGATATCACATGGTTAAATATTGACCCTACTCTGTTCTCATTTCAAATAGCGTGAATTCTCCAAACACAGAAATGTAACAAAATATACATTTAGAAGAAATATGTTCAGGAATTCCTATTCCCATCACAAGATGTTGCCATTTTATGTGCATAGTCTGGACAGGGACATGATGAAGTGGTGATGATGCCACAATATTTTCCTTAACAAAACAATACAAAGATCATTACAGAGACATTTGCTTCCTGTTCATAAGCAAACATGTGTGGCTTCAGGCAATAAAAACAGTGGGATAGCCTCCACTTTGGCAGAAAAAATTCAAGTTGTTTTGTTTTTGCTGTTGGAAACAAGTTGTGACTCAAGTACCAAAATAACCAGGCAAGAGTGATATACACCTTGATTTATGAGGAAGCATTATTGAATATTGTAACTCAGGCTGCACACCTCTACCTTCGAATGCTGGCACTGTTCCTTTCTATTCTTGTGAAAGAAGCTGAGAAAACCAGGCAATTTTGAAAGGTTTAAAATTGATAAAACTATTTGGAAATGTTAAGTTGATCTCCATGTGGATTGTTCGCTATGGAGCTAGTTAACTTAGAAAGGGAGAGAGTTTCTTGAGATGATAGCTCATTTCTTTTTGAAAAAGGCAGAAAACCCGGGTCTTACAGTGTCTTTTATCTAAAGCCAAGAGAAGCTGGAAACACCTGTATTTAAACTTTTAAATCTTTCTTTTCCATTTAAGTTATCTAATCTGTTGTACAAACATCTGCTCACCATTTCCTGTTTATTCACTCTCTTTAATGAGGTGCAAGAATGAATCAACATTTTGCCCTTGTATTATGTAACTCCCACCCCCACCTATTACTTCTTTTCTGCTTTTTATAAGGTAACATGCTGCACTGTCTTATCTTTCTGGGAAAGTGAGCCTTCCATTTCCTGGTATTATCACTGAGAAATTAGGTTTAAGAAACAGGCAGGAAGCTACAAAGTAGAAGTGGGGTTGGTTAGTCATTTATTACTATTTTTTGTATGCCACTTACTTGAGCAACTCTAGATAAGACTGAAAGTGATATTTCCTGTGATGGGATTATTTATGCTGACTTGAGCTTTGCACAAAGTCTTCTAAAAATCGGAGCAGCTCTTCTCGGGCATTGAGAACGCAATACCTGGAGGAGATATGGAGACGTGAATGCCAGCCCTGCTTTTTCACCTCCTGACCACATTATGATAATGCAGAAGATTCATTTTGAAGTTATAGTCACAACATGAATAGAATAGAATAGAATAGAATAGAATAGAATAGAATAGAATAGAATAGAATAGAATAGACAGAGTTGGAAGGTACCTTGGAGGTCATCTAGTCCAATCCCTTGCTCAAGCAGGAGACCTTATACCATTTCTGACAGATGGCTGTCTAGTCACTTCTTGAAAGCTTCCAGTGATGAAGCATCCACAACTTCTGAAGGCAAGCTGTTCCACTGGCTGATTGTTTTCACCATCAGATTTTTTCCCCCTTTTTTTCTAGGTTGAATCTCTCCTTGATCATCCATTGTTCCTTGCCTTGGCAATTATATTATATGTAACTAATGTGTAACATTCAATACAATCTATCAAATTATCTGTAAAATTGGGAGGGGGAGCCATGCATTCTTTCTAGCTTTATCTCCCACTTGTCCACAAGAATAGAATGCCTTTAAAAGTGATTACTATAGTTAGGGGGTGCCATTAAAAAGAACCCATCTCATGTCCACACATCAATCAACTTTAATTGAAGAAGAGACCAAAATGTAAAAGAATTTTAAGCATTCCTTCCCAGCTGATAGCACCTCATCAGAAACTGCACCTCATAAGCAAGACTGGACAACTTAAAAATAGCAGAATAGTGCTACTAAAATATTAAAATATTTAAAATAAACCTACAGTTCCCAATGAATAACAATGACAGATTAAGACCACGCTCACATCGAAACATCTGTCTATGTGGTGAAATCACCCATTAAAATGAGGACCCAGATCGTTGGGGCAACATGCTGAGCCTTTAAACCGCTTACACAGGACTATGTAAAGCACTGTGAAGCAGTATATAAATCTAAATGCTACTGCTAAACAGGAGGGGGAAGTAAAAAGGCATTTTAAGCATGGAGTTTTCCATGGAAGGAAACTATAGACTATTGAAGCCTTTATCTGTTATTTCCCAAGGGAATGCCATCAATCTGCCAAGATTCTTGTAAATAGACGATCAACAATACAGATACTTCTTGGGCCTATTCATGGAGTTGTTGTGGTTTCTCATGAGAAACACAGATACAATTTGGACCTACAGTAAATTTAGATCATGGCTCTTAACCTTTGAAGCATGATGAGGAATATAGTTCACTAGCTTATAGATCCCATTAAATAGCCCACCTCTCTACATAAAATTTCTTAATTTGACTGTTTTGGGCCCACAGTGCTTCATTACTCATTATTTCCACATTAAGGTCCATAAGGACTACAGCATAGATATGCCAGTAAAACTAATCTAGCTATATTCTGTAGCCCATATAGTATGACTGCACTTATTGTGGCTTGCCTCCTTAAGTTGTCATTCTCTGTTCAGATCTTTAAAAATGAAGAAAACTGTAATCTCATGATCAACATGTCACTTGTTCCATTTGACTGGAGGGGAAGCAGGAATTTTATTTAGATTCTTCTGTCTTTTATTCTCCTTTCAGTGTGCAATGTATCTCTTTTGCAGATGCTCTTTTGTTTTTGCCAATACACATGTAGACCCTTTATTCACTTCAAAAACTTTGGTGTTGTGAAATTATCCAGAAGAGGATGGGATCTAACTTTTGGATGGATTACAGGTTAGTTGTCTGTACTTCTTTTTATTTTATTTTTTACCCACTGCCTGGTTTGGAGTTCAGCAAAGCTTCTTGGGAACTGTTTTATATCTGAGGTAATATTCCCATATGAGGGAATTTCCAGAATGGAAAAAAGCACTAAATCAAGGATGCTGAAAGTCCTGAATTGTTTTATAAGAATGTTTAGACATTAGGAGTATAGAAACACTGTAGCAAAAATATTCTCAGATCAGCCTTTTCCCAGTGAGTCCCATTCATTTATTAAAATATAGCTTTTATCATGATCCAGCATGACAATTAGCTTCTGGCTCACCAGCTTCACCCATCCTGCAGGCCTGGTTGTCCAGAGCCTCGGGCCCTGAGTACCCGGCTGATGCTATGCAATGCCAGGTCCGTTGTCAATAAAGCACCCCTGATTTGTGATCTTATTCAGGAAGAGGGCGTGGACCTGGTAGGTGTTACCGAAACCTGGCTGGGCCCAGAGGGTGGTGTTCCTCTGAAGGAGATGTGCCCACCAGGTTTCTTAGCATTTCATCAGCCTAGGTCTCAGGGAAGGGTGGTGGGGTGGCGGTGCTTATTAGAGAGGTCCTTCGTCCTAGGGAGGCCACTGTTCCTCAGGCGGCTGGTTGTGAAACTCTCTTTGTGAAGTGGGGACAGGGGGTTCAGATGGGCCTTTTGATAACGTACCTGGCTCCCTGCCACGTGTCATTGGCCCTGCCCGGACTCCTCGAGGTGATAGCCGAGCTGGCGGTTGGGACCCCTAGGCTTTTAGTCATGGGGGATTTCAACCTGCCTTCGCTCGGGGAAACCTCGGGGGCAGCTCGGGAGTTCATGGCTTCCATGACAGCCATGACCTGACCCAATTAGTTTCTGCCCCTACTCATATAGGAGGACACACGCTGAACCTGATTTTTGTCTCTGGTCAGTGGTTGAATGACTGTAATTTTGGGGACTTAGTCATTAAACCCTTGTCATGGACAGACCATTCTCTTCTTAGACTGGACTTCTGTACCGCCACCCCCCACCGCAGGGAGGCGGAGCCGTGTAGATGGTTCCACCCCAGGCACCTGATGGACCCTGAACGGTTCCAGAGGGAGCTTGGGCCATTTCCCGAGACTCTGGCTCACAACTCGCCTGGAGACCTGGTGGCCATCTGGGATAGGTCAGCTGCCGAGGCTCTGGACCGAGTTGTGCCTCTGCGACCTCTGACTCAGCACAGATCCCATTTAGCTCCATGGTTTACGGAGGAGCTACGGGAGATGAAGTGCCGGAAAAGACGTCTAGAGAGTGTTGGAGGGCTAGCCGCACTGAGTCTGACCGAACACAGGTGAGGTCCCACATTAGGACTTACCTTGTGGCGATAGAGGCGGTGAAGCGTTCGCATTTCTCCGCCCTTATTGCGTCGGCAGAAAATCGGCCTGCCGCTCTGTTTAGAGTGACCGCTCCCTGCTCGAGCCGAGAGCGTGGGATGACCTCTTGCAGGGTAGGGCAGAAGAGTTTTCCCAATTCTTGCACGACAAAACCGCTCAGATTCGGGACGGGCTGGACTCCAATTGGGTGGTCCCGGGGGAGGTGTCTGGGGCAGGTCTTGAGACTATTATCTGGGAAGAGTTTGACCTGTGACCGCTGAGGGTGTGGACAGGTTGCTGGGGGGGCTGAATGCCACCACATGTTTGTTTGATCCGTGTCCCTCCTGGTTGGTTTCGACCGCCAGGGAGGTGACACGAGGCTGGCTCCAGGGGATTATCAACGCTTCGTTGAGAGAGGGGTTGCTCCCTACTGCCCTGAAGATGGCGGTGGTGCGGCCCCTCCTCAAGAAGCCTGCCCTGGATCCGGCTGTTTTAAATAACTATCGTCCAGTCTCCAACCTTCCTTTTTTAGCGAAGGTTGTTGAGAGTGTGGTGGCACGTCAGCTCCCTCAGTACCTGGAGGAAGCGACTTACCTCGATCCATTCCAATCGGGCTTCAGGCCCGGGCATAGTACCAAAACAGCATTGGTTGCGTTGGTTGATGATCTCTGGAGGGCCCATGACAGGGGGTTTTCCTCTGTCCTGGTCCTGTTAGACCTCTCAGCAGCTTTTGATACTATCGACCATAGTATCTTATTGCGGTGGTTGGAGGGGTTGGGGATTGGGGGAACTGTCTTGCAATGGTTCTCCTCCTTCCTCTCCAACCGCTCGCAATTCGTGTTGACGGGGGGTGGGAGGTCCACCTCTAGGCCCCTTATTTGTGGGGTGCCTCAGGGATCGGTCCTCTCCCCTCTTCTATTCAACATTTATGTGAAGCCGCTGGGGAGATCATCCGTGGTTTTGGGGTGCGGTGTCATCTGTATGCAGATGATACCCAGCTTTACATCTCCACCCCGGGCCACCCCAATGATGCTGTGGAGGCTATGTCCCGGAGCCTGGAGGCCATGCGGAATTGGATGGGCGGGAACAGGCTCCGGCTCAACCCGTCCAAGACTGAGTGGCTGTGGTTTCCGGCGACCCGATATAGTCAGCTGACTCCATCGCTGACTATTGGGGGAGAGATTCTACCCCCCACAGGGAGGGCTCGCAATTTGGATGTCCTCCTGGATGCACGGCTGTCTTTAGAAGACCATATTGTGGCCATCTCCAGGGGGGCCTTTTATCGGGTTCGCCTGATTTACCAGTTGCGGCCCTTTCTCGATCGGGACGCCTTACGCATGGTCACTCATGCCCTTGTCACCTCCCGCCTGGACTACTGTAATGCTCTCTACATGGGGCTCCCTGTGGGGAGCACCTGGAGACTCCAACTGGTACAAAATGCGGCCGCGCGGGTGATTATGGGGGCGTCACGAAGCTCCCATGTGACGCCTCTCCTGCGCGAGCTGCATTGGTTGCCGGTGGTTTTCCGCGTTCACTTTAAGATTCTGGTTCTGACCTTTAAAGCGATCCATGGCATTGGACCAGGTTATCTGCAGGACCGCGTTCTGCCGGTGATCTCCAACAGACCTGTGCGTTCCCACAGGGAGGGCCTTCTCCGGGTGCCGTCGGCTTCTATGTGCCGTCTGGTGGCCCCCAGGAGTAGGGCCTTCTCTGTGGGGGCCCACGCCCTCTGGAATGGTCTGCCCCCAGAGATACACACCAACACGGACCTGAGAGCCTTCAGATGGGCATTAAAAACTTGGCTCTTTGAGCAGGCTGGCCTAGGCTGACATAGGATTTTAATTTTGTCTCACGTTTTTAATTGGTTTTGAATATTTGGGGTTTTAACTATTTTATTGGGGAGGGGCAAAATTTTTTTAAATTTTTAAACAGCCTAAATTATTTAATCCGTTTTTAACTTTTGTACAGTGTATTGAGGTTTGTGATTGGCTGTGCACTGCCCTGAGTCCTTCGGGAGAAGGGCGGTATATAAGTATTAGTATAAATAAATAAATAAATAAATAAATAAATAAATAAATAAATAAATAAATAAATAAATAAATATGTGAGTGAAGATGCTGGTTTACACTGAAGTAAGGAAGAGCCAGCACAGAATTTAAACCATGCCATGTTAGTTCTCCAAGAAAATATGTTACATATGTATTTATTTACCAAATTCCAGACCAATTTCACTTAACACCTTGTTAGACTGAAAGAAACTTAAAGTGATCTAGAATAGCCTGTGATTGTGTTATCCTTGGCCTTTGAATGGCAACACATGGGCTACGTGGGTTGGGCCAAAACAAAGAAATGAATGCAGCTGAAATAAGAATTGCATTTGTTTTATTTACTGGTATTTTATGTTGCTCCAAACATTCCAGCTATGCAGATAAAACACACTGCCAACTACTTAATTGTGCCACTCAGGGTATGTTGTGCATCTTACAGCCTGCCAAGATGCATTGGACAATCTCTGAGACCTCTCGGCATAGTCTGCACCTCGTATCTTGTCTAAAGTGGTAGGTTTTCACCTTATGCCTCTTTCTAATCTTTTCTTAAGTTAGGTAGATAAAGAGGCATATATTTTTTGTTTTACTTCTACACGTAAAAATGAAACAGAATGGGTAGTAAATAGATAAGGAACGATGCTTTCTTGAGTTATATTCATTCTTTCTTGCGTACTCTTGTGATTGATAAAAGATGATCTGATGGGGAAAAAACCCCTCTTTTTTCAGGTTAAACCTGTCATTGAATCTTATATTCTTTCTCTTTGTTAAGGAATTTAGAGCTGCCTTGATATGGAAAAGCCACTAAGAAGCAGAGACTTGGATGAAAGATTACACAGTCTAAAGAGAGAAGGAAACATGACAAAGAAAATCAGAATAATTCTGCCTTGATTTTACCTACTGTGAAAGGATATACTATCAAGATTCTGTGATTATATTCTGCAATAATAAAATAGATTCCTGAATCCTTATAGAATCAGGTTCTGACCTAATCAAAGAGCTGATTCTCCCTCTCCTTTCCATCAAAAACATAAATGAATGAAACAGAGAGAAAATATTTGTTCTACATTTGTAAGAGAAAAATTCAAAGGTATTGTGGCACTAGATAAACACAAAATAACCAGCAATGGGTTTGGAAGAAATTACACCATTTTCTCATTAGTACAGTACAAAAGAAAATGTGATTCTGTTTCAGTAAGTGACATAAACGGAGAACTGAGGATTAGACAAAACAGTACAGAAAAACAGATTGGGTCATTTGGTGACCAGAGAATATTTATAGATGTTCTGCGATTATCTGCTTAAATAGAATAAATCCACTGAGATGGATTCCTTATCAAAAAAAGAAAATGGCTGTGTGTAAGGGTATGTTTCTGCTGAATTTATTGTACAGGAAACTGGATTATTTCAGAAATGTGTATGGCAAAATAAAACAGAAAATGAGTGATGTAAATAAATGCAGATTGAATGAGCCATGAAAGAAGCTGAGAGGATAAATGAGGACTGAATTGCTAAATAACTATATGAAAGACTGATAAATGAGTTGAGAAGAAGTAGAGGACTAAGAAAGTTGTGTTTAGATGGAATTGATAAGATCCTGAAAAAGAAAGAGTGAGAAAATGAACAAGTGGTATGAATCAGTCATGGACAATATAGATGGACAAGAATAGTTTGCAAGAATAGACAGGCACTGAAACACATAGTGAATTATTTAGTTGCTATAAGCTGGATGTATTTGTATTTTCTATCCTTTTCTCTTATCTCCACTCTATAATTTCTTTTTCTCACCACTTCTCACTTTCCCATGCTGTGTATTCATAATGTTGTCTACCCTGAAGTAGAATGACATGATATGCCAGCAGGAATTATGTTCATAGATTAAAATTATCTACTTTAAGACCAATAATAGAAATCAGCAAAGTATATGTATATTTTGTTCAAAAGATTATTATTAACCATTAACTTAAGTAAAGACTCAAAATTGCCATGGAGAAGAGCCACCTACATGCTTGGTAGGAGTTTATATATTGCCGATTTGTTTTATATGGTTTTCTTTTTTAATTTACTGTGTGTTTATGTTGTATGCTGCCCAGAGTCACATTGTGTGAGTTGAATAGCCTTATAAATCTTGAAATAAATAATAATTGCTCATGTTCTTATGTTTCTCCAAAGTTCATTCTCAAATGAAAATAATTCTTTTTTAGCTAGTTGCAAAAATAAGAAGATGGAAAAAAATAATGAAGAAAGATAAATTAGTCAAATTATACTAAAGTCATATAGAAGGAAATTCAGTTTAGCTTCCTGCATTGAATTATAATTAAAATGATAATTAGAAGGTATATGTGGTATACTGCTAAGAGGGATATCTATAGCAACCTTCTTCCAATAATTTTTCCATCTTGCTGGGAATTTGGGACCTTGTAGTCTCAATAATATGCACTTAGTAAAGGCTATTTTCAAATTTTCATTGTGGTTTCCCCCCCACCCAAGTACAGTGAAACAGACAACAAAAATACAAATGGCAGAATTAACAACCGTGCATGTGACAGCAGGGTTTTATATGACTTCTTTTTAAATACGATCTCCAATGATAGTTGAGAAAGATTTCTTTGAAAATAATTATATCTGGTCTGACATTATTCTGTATGGAGGCCAACATTCAATCTGAACAGTTATGTGAAATGTTTGGAATTACAGTGTCTGCTTAAAATAACTAGCATAAATTCTTCCACTGATTTTATTTTATTTTTTAAGCCTGTAAAAAAGAGGGTAATTTGAAAATGAACCAACATGTAGAGAGAATAATTAATCTTATTATAGACTTGCTTAGTGGTCCAAATATAAACTGAGGCTTCTTCAAACACTTTACTCTTAAGTAAAAGAAGAAAAGATGGATAATGCAATGCTTCATTCTGTAATATATAATTTCACTCTCAAACCTCTTTCTAAACATTCCTCACTTAAATTAAATGAAGTATATGTTGATAAAACCATAGAAACACGAGCCTTTAGGCTTAAAACAGAAGACAAGTTTGAGTCAAATGCTGTTTTAAAGGTCTGACCAAAGAGGAAAATCAGTTGCAGATGGCTGCCATTTCCATCCACTGAACATTAAAAGATTTATTCTCTGCTCCTCAAAAAAGTAAGCGGTTTCTCTTGATGTGGTTCCTTCCATTTACAGAAAAAGACATAAAACCATCAATCAATGTGTATCTAATATCTCTAATCTGTGCAGAGCTGCAAGCTATTGGGCTGGGCCATTGGCTTTCCAGATGTAGCTGGACCAAGACATGTAGAGCAAATGGTGCTTTCTTTGCTTTGCTCTTTCTTGTTGTACAGAAGATTAAAACATGAAGAAGAAAAAATACCTGAGAAAGGACTTCAAAGCTAAAGAGCTAATTTAGCTCCCTACGTTGAGCTAATTCACAAACTGACTAGCTTGAAAGAGTACCACAATATTTTAGCTCACAGGAATATAATTACAGGCCAACAGCCTCAATTACTTTGTCACTCCCAAATTCTTTACATGCCATTTTGTCTTCCCATGAGCTGACAGCAAGAAAGCACTATGTTTTCATTCCTCCAAGTCTTCATATTCACAAGCCACTATTGCAAGTTGAAACCTGAAGGGAAATCTCAGTGAACATTTGAGAGAATTAAGAAGGAGTTGAAAATAGTGTCACTGGCCTGGACTTTTTAGTTTCTTGTTAAAATGTTGCTTAGGCCTTACCAAGCTAGCTTTCAACCCATGTTATAATTTTGGGAGATGTTGCAGTTGGATGAATAAAGCAAATGAAACAATGTCAATACAAAATGCTTTCAAGAAATCAATATATAACATGTGAGCCAGAGCTATTTATGCTGGTAATGTATGTAAATGATTAAGGCCATATCTACACTTATCATTTAAACTTATTCTGTCCTGTGTTCATGCCTAGTCAACTTAAGAAAATTATGCCTGGAATGAGACATTTTAGCAACAGCTTGTAAATTTTTCAGTGCAAATTTACATGTCCACATACTGGGCAATTCTCCTGCTGGTTTCCCTTCCACCTTTATGTTCTGGAAACTACTGCCAATTGCTTTCCTTCCCAAGGACAAAACATATATATATGTCTGTGTGTGTGTCTACACATAAACATAGATACCCATACCTATGCATATTATTTCTGTTCTTGTGGTTATCATCCTGAATCTATGCATTACAGAATAAAGACCTCTTTACTGAAGGCTATGAATTATAATTTATCATGCTATGGACTATGTATGTACGTTTGTAGATATATTTTTTTTATTTCTCAATCTATGATTGATAAATGTTGATTTGTTTCTCTCCTTAAGAGGAACCAGAAGCTTGGTCTCCTTGCCCTAGTTCAATGCACTGGTTAAACACAACATAACCATATATGGTATACAAACACATACAACTCACACAAAGTTGGATTAAATATATGTATACAAGATCAAATCATTTAAACTCAGATATGTGCAGGCATAATTTTTTTTTTTAAATAATATTCTTATTTCCAGTATTCCCCCACCCCACCCCACCCCAATGTTCATGTACTATGTCTCTGTACTGGCATTCCAGAAATAGCATGATGGCTAATCTTTTGTTTGGTATGGAGACATTGCTAGTTTCAAATCTGTTATTCATATGCACAAAGTTTTTCTTGAGAAGGAAGTTTTGCTTTCTTCTCTTGCTTTTTTAATAAGGTAAGGCTCTACCATATTTTTTAACTGAGAAATCTAGAGGTGGTCCAGGAATTGGCGTTGAAACTTTCCTGCTGTTAGTAACAAAAGCCTAATAATTAAAATTCTATGAGGTTCTGAACTTTTTGTTTTGTTAACCAAAGATTTTAACCATTAAGCTAAATCAGCAGCAGTGAGAAAAGAAAGCTCTAAATGATAAACTCTGGCTCATTTAAGGCAGTAGTCCTTTCAAAGTAGTAACTTGAAGAAATCAGTTGCAATCTGAAACATTCTAATCCAAACAAACAGGAATAGTTGAGGGAAAATTGTACTTTAGAAGTGTGGTAAAGAAGTCTACCCTTTAAAGGCAGTACAGGAATTAAGGAGGACGATATTGCTTTTGGATGGCAGCCTGACAATGGGGCAAGTAGATGTGCATATAAACCTAAGGGAATTTCTTTTCAAGAAAAATTTCCAAATGAGCTGGGCATGTCTCAGGTTGTTTCCTTTTGTTTCTTCATTCCCAGCAAATCTATTTGAGCAGGAGGTTGGATTAGAAGCCTCCAAGGCCCCTTCCACCTTTATTCTGATTTTTTCATTCTTAATTGCAGTACAAGAAAACAATTTTCTTAATTCAGGGGCATTTTTTCCTACAGAAGAAATACCAAGGAGAATTATAGCGCTATCATAAAAGCAATATCATTACACAAAAAGTTACCAATATGAGGTTCCCATGTAACATCTGTGAAGCATTAGTATGGTTGCCTTCGCCTTTTCACATTCGTTATTTTAAAAGCAGTTAGTTTGCTGTTAAAGTTGTTGTTGGTAATGTAGCAATACTCACTGACCAATTAGAGCTCTGACAATAATTCTATAATGAATTGGTAAACCTACTGAGAACAGAATGATATTCTTACTAATACTATAGGATCAGAACTGTGCCGAGAACAGTTTTTGACATTTTATAGCAAATGGTTTTAAGAAAGAAACAAAAAAACCTTTTGTGTCTAAATTTCCTAATATCATATATTCTGTGGGAAAATGCAACGATAAATGTGCCAAAATAGGAGCTTAATATCTTAATAATTGTTACTGTTACTATTAATATGTGAAATATATTGGTTAATCTGCTGAATTCTAAAAAATGATTAAAACTAAAACTAATGAAACTGATCAATAGTTTAAAAATAAAAATTTGGTGATTACATTAAAATCAATATATTGAATACATTGATAAAATAATGGAGAAATATACCAAAATAAACTATATGTATCAAACTCCTGCTCACATTCTTAATCCCACCACATTGTGAGTGAAGTTCTGAGAAAATTAAATGTCATTTTTGCCTAATATGATTGCCCATACCAGAGATAAGAAGATATAATTTTAATGCAATGAGTTTGCTTTTGACTTATTTTGACATTCCTTTAGTTCTGAAAATGATGTAGTCATTTATTTAGGATATCTGCACACAGCTTTCTCCCATGTGCTTGTTAAGGATTATATGAACTGAAGACCAATAAAATGAAGTGGATCAGTTGAAATAATGTATTTTCTTGAGTGAAACCAGATCCGTAAATTTTATAGGGTTTCTTATATAGTTTTGTAAAATTGCAAATAACTGAGGACAACAAGACTGGCTATAATTACACATTGGCAGTGGTGTGTGTGTGTGTGTGTGTGTGTACACAGACATACACCAACTCAGTCTTGGCACAGAATACAGGTTTTTGCACTCAATATTAGTGATGGCATTCCCTAAATGTTGCCATGACTACACGGACCTTCATGTACATCTGATATATGGCAATCTCTGGTAGCAAGATGACTCTTTTTATAGGTAATTATAAATATGTTTGAAGAGGTAGACAACAGAAGTAAAACAGAGATGAAGCTGAAGCAAAAGGGAAAATATAAGAGGTTTGGCAATCCAAAACACAAATGTTAAAACTGCTGACAAAAAAATAACCTTAGAAAAGAATACATAATATTCAAGAAGAAAAGGTCATATTTTATCAGACAGTACTATTCATTTTCCCCTACGCCTTAAAAACCATAACAGAAAGAAAATAGTAAATTTTCATTTGTGTTATCTTATTTTTTTAATTATGAGGGGAAAAGGGGGCTTTTTGGGGAGGCAAACTGGTCCCATTATCATCCTTAAAACCCTCAAACTACCTAATCTTCTGAAGGTTAGTCATTTTGCTGGAAGACAAACTATACACTGTCAAGGCACAAAGTTTGCCTCTTTGAGACATGCATGGAATGTGACAAACTGCTTGTATTATTTTGGTCCTTCCTGGTCCTGCTCAGGTTGATACTGTGGAGTGCCTAATAGAGACTGCCCAATTCTTTTCATGACTTTAACATACATACATATATACATGTATGTGATGGTGGCAAATATCTGTAGCTCAGGTGACCTCCCCATCACAAGACCTATTGACCACACGAAGTCGTTATAAACAGAGAACACTGTCACGGACATCCCCTAAATTCCACTGAAGATGTAACCCAACCTGGTGAAGAAACGTTTGGAAACCAATCCACAAACTCGGAGAATTGAACCTTCATCTCATTTGTATGTATGTTAAGGGCATGAAAAAAAATTGGACAGTCTCTGTTGGGCATTCCATAGTATACACACACACAAACACACACATTCAGACAGACATACACAACTGTGTGTGTGTGTGTGTACTGTGGAGTGTCTAACAGAAACTGCACAATTCTTTTCAGATATATCCATATGAATATTATATATAGTATATATCCACTAAAAGTTGCCAAGACCTGTTCCAAGGTTTCTTTGTAAAATAAGATTTTAAAAGATAGAACAATTTAAAGCTTTAATCCTATTGTTTACTGTTTCATATAAAGGCTTTTAATTTTCAATTAAACATATTTAATTGTTTGTTTAAATTTGGAAGCCATGAGACTTCTTACCAACTTTGGACAGTTTAGCATTAAGAGGAAAATAACATACTTAGATAAAAATCAAAATTGATCAGAAGATTACACATTTCCAATAAAAAGCTAATGCAATGGGGACTTTGCACCTGTCCTATCCCAAGACCTAATAATCACCAATTCTTTTATTGATTTTCTGATGTCATTCCAGCTAATCTCTGGAAGGGATGTCATTCCAGAGAGCATGGTATGTTGAAAAGACCTTGGGAAGCTGAGTCAAGAGATGCTGCCCAGGGCAATGGTTAGATAAAAGATAGCATAGCCTGAGATATGTTTTCTACATACCATTGCAGGATACATTTCAAAAGATAAGATGTGTTTCCTGGATCCCATAAAGCAACCATGTTTAATCAGTGAAATTCAGAACCCACCCACTCTGACATCACTGGATAGGCAGAAATAATTAGAATAAAGCAGTCTCTTAGATAGCCAGGTTTTATGTCATATATTTGTAGGTGGCAACCAGCATCTTGAATTGCCCCAAAAAGCACATTGATAAATGTGCAGCTCATAAAACAGTGGTGATAAGTGAACATAAAACAGCATACCCATTGCCCAAGCTGTTATATTTTGGATAAACTGAACGTAGCTTCTGAGTGGTATTCAATGGCAGTTTTAGCACATTACAGTAATCCAGTTGTGAATTGACCAGGGCATCAATGGCTGTTTGAAGAACCTCCTGATCCAGGAACAGATACTATTGCCATGCTAGATGAAGCTCTGATCAGACATTATGAATCAAAGATGACCCCTTGATTGCCAAGTGACAGAGAGTAAGACAGAGGGTAAAAGGAAACACCATTCTTTTCTAGGAATGGCTGCTTTGAGACTGACAACCACAACTATCCCTAAAACTATAGCCATACCTAAAAATGTTACTGTCCCTGTGTTAGTAAGAAGACCTGGTAAGATAAGAGACTAAGAGCCACACAACAGTTGGGCTGAGAAAAGTGCTAAGAGATTGATGTCATATAAATGGAATGATCAGGAACCAAACAAATTACTAGGATCTAAATTTTACAGATCTGGGATAACTTGAAATCATAATGCTAAGTCCTAGGAGAGAGCAAATAGCAAAATGTTTGGGATACAACTGAGATAATGAGTGCCCAGAAGTCAATTTATCAGACAACTTTTTCATTGTAGCTTGCAATTATTTTAATTCTTACTCCAGATACAAATTATGTGACTAAATTGCCACTTGTGAAAAAGATCAAGTGTTCCTAGACCACACCAAAGAAATTGAGAACTAGTAAATAGATGAAAAGCACAAAGAAACTGAAAAGTGTGCTTCCTTTTTTGAATAAAAAGGAGATTTCTGTAATAACACTGGACATTAATTGTTTTTAAAAGTTTTCCTTCCTGTAATGATTACAATAGACACTTTACATAAATTGGTTTCATAATGACTATATCATGTAGGATATAGATAATGAATGACTATATCATGTGGGATATAGAATAGAATAGAATACTTTATTGGCCAAGTGTGATTGGACAAACAAGGAATTTATCTTGGTGTAAATACTCTCAGTATACATAAAGAAAAGGAACATTCGTTAAGAATCAAGAATCATAATGTACAACACTTAATGATAGTCATAGGGTACAATCAAACATCAAATCATACTAGGAAACAGTCAGTATAAATCGTGAGGATACAAGCAACCAAGTTACAGTCACAAGTAGGAGAGGATAGGTGATAAGGAGTGATGAGAAGATTAACAGTAATAGTAGTGCAGACTTTGTAATAGTTGAACAGTGTTGAGGGAATTATTTGTTTAGCAGAGTGATGGCTTTCGGGAAAAAACTGTTCTTGTGTCTAGTTGATCTGGTGTGCAGTGCTCTATAGCGTCGTCTTGAGGGAAGGAGTTGAAACAGTTTATGTCCAGAATGTGAGGGGTCTGTAAATATTTTCACAGCCCTCTTTTTGACTCATGCAGTATACAGGTCCTCGATTGAAGGCAGGTGGGTGGTAATTGTTTTTTCTGCAGTCCTAATTATCCTCTGAACTCTGTGTCTGTCCTGTTGGGTTGCAGAACCAAACCAGACAGTTATAGAGGTGCAGATGATAGACTCAATAATTCCTCTGTAGAACTGGATCAACAGCTCCTTGGTCACTTTGAGCTTTCTGAGTTGGCGTAGAAAGAACATTCTTTGTTGTGCTTTTTTGATGACATTTTTTATGTTAGGTGTCCATTTTAGGTCATGTGATATAGTAGAACCTAGAAATTTGAAGGTCTCTACTGTTGATACTGTGTTGTTTAGTATTGTAAGAGGTGGTATTATGGGAGGGTTTCTTCTAAAGTCTACCACCATTTCTACGGTTTTGAGTGTGTTCAGTTCCAGATTGTCCCAGTTACACCATGAGGCAAGTTGTATAACCTCCTGTCTGTATGCAGATTCATCGTTGTCTCGAATGAGACCAATCACTGTTGTGTCATTAGCAAACTTCAATATTTTAACAGATGGCTCATTTGAGATGCAGTCATTGGTATATAGGGAGAAGAGAAGTGGAGATAGCACACAGCCTTGGGGGGGCCCTGTGCTGATTGTACAGATATCGGATGTGATTTCACCTAGCTTCACCTGCTGCTTCCTGTCTGTTAGGAAGCTTATGATCCACTTACAAGTGTGTTCAGGTACCGCTAGTTGGTTTAGTTTACTTAGAAGAGTGTCTGGAATGATGGTATTGAATGCTGAATATTTTGATAAATATGAACTTAAGTCTTAATTATAATAATATGTTTAATCACATATGTTTCTAACATGCTGCATGAGTTCAACAGGGTCCAAAGTGTTTTGCTGCTGATTTTCATTTGTACTCAGAGCCAAAAAAGCTACTGCAATCCTAAATTGCATTAACAGAGGAATACAATTGAGATCAAGTGAGGTACTAACACCACTCTATAAAATCTTAGTAAGATCACACCTAGAGTACTGCATCCAGTTTTGTTCAAAACATAATAAAAAAGATGTTGAGACTCTAGAAAAAGTACAGAGAAGAGCAACCAGGATGATTAGGGGACTGGAGACTAAAATGTATGAAGAACGGTTACAGGAATTGGGCATAGCTAGTCTAGTGAAGAGAAGAGAAGAGAAGAGAAGAGAAGAGAAGAGAAGAGAAGAGAAGAGAAGAGAAGAGAAGAGAAGAGAAGAGAAGAGAAGAGAAGAGAAGAGAAGAGAAGAGAAGAGAAGAGAAGAGAAGAGAAAAACCTGGGGAGACAGGATAGCAGTCTTCCAATATTTGAGGGGCTGCCACAGAGAGGAAGGGGCCAAGCTATTTTCCAAGGTGCCTGAAGGCCAGACAAGGAATAATGGATGGAAACTGATCCAGGAGAGATTTAACCTGGAAATAAGGACAGTGAGAACAATCAACCAATGGAACTGCTTGCCCTCGGACATTGTGGGAGTGCCATTACTTGAGACTTCAAAAAGAGATTGGACTGCCATTTTTCAGAAATGGTGTAGGATCTCCCGCTTGGGCGGCGGGTTGGACTAGATGATCTACAAGGTCCCTTCCAACTCTGATTATCTGTTATCTATTATCTGATATATCTCACTACAATGTCCAACAATAATTAACCATCATTGATGGATTCCAGTTGCCCTGATACTATTTTCCAATGTGGCAATGAATTGGTGAAGTCTTTCTTCCTGTTCATCACTGACTGCATCTAGAATTTCAGGAAAAATGTCCAACAGTGAAAATGAATTTCTTCAGTGATATGTTCCACATCATGGTCTTATATGCTGTAAAAAGTTGGTCAAACAGTTACCCAGAAAATGCTCAATGGCATCCTTGAATGCTTTCCAAGCAATTTTCTCTGGCCCCACTAATAAATTTTAGAACTGCTGGTTACTAATAATGTATCTAATCTGTAGACAAACAAATATGCTTTGATATTAATTATTCTTGGAAACATCTGTCTCAAAATAACGAAAACCTTCATCTTCCTTGTCTGTTGTTTTCATAATTTTTTATGTGAAGCAGAGGCAAAAGCCTCTTTGTCAGGTCAACACATGGTTCATGTACCATATTTTTCTGTCCTGGAACCAACATCTTTCGGAATGGCCATCTCTTTTTAATGCAATGTGACTGTCTTGTACAGCTATTCCATTTGCATATATAACAACAGCATTAGCCATATTCCAAGCAGCAGAGTCACAACTTTTAGATCTCCACTAATATTCCAGTTGTATTTGGTGTACTGGATGTGCTTCATTTACAGTTCCATGTTTCCATAGTTTCTTTCATGTGTGCAGCGTAGCCAATGGGTACTTAATGGTCTACATTGGAAAAACAGAAGATTTTTGTAAAATAGTATGTGACAGGTTAAATTAGAGATTTTTTTTAAATAATTAGCAGCCAAAAATCTATAAACACACCCAAAAGTGTTCAGGAAGCAAAATGTTTGTTGTCAGTACAGATAGTTCTCAACTTATGACCATAACTGAGCCCAAAACGTATGTTCTAAATGAGACATTTGTTAAATGACTTTTGACTATTTTATAACCTTACTTGCCATAGTTGTTAAGTGTATCTGGTTTTACCACTGACTTTGCTTGTCAGAAGGTCACAAAAAATGATCACATGATTCTGGAACACCATAACTGTCATTAATATAACTCAGTTGCCAACTGTCTGAATTTTTATCATGTGACCATGTGGATGCTGCAATGGTTGTAAGTGTGAAAAGTCACTTTTTCATATTCAATATTTCATGATATTGTAGCTTTGAACAATCACTAAATGAACTGTTATAAGGACTGTCTGTATAATGAGGCCAAATTTCCTTTACCACCAACTTGTACTGCCAGCCTACCAAACCATTGAATAAGTTTATATGTATTTCCTTTTGTGTATCCTACTGCATTTTCAGATCTCTTGTTCTTAAGCAAATAAAGGAACATCTAGTTTCTAAATGGAATCTATAAATGGAGCAAGAATAAAAATTTTTACATGTTTATAGTTGCTGCAGCAGCCACAGAAGAACAAAAAAGAGTGGTGTAATTTCATAGCTTTTTTTAAGACAAAATTTAACATTTTTGTATCCAAAAAACCCTACAGAATAATCTTGACTTGATAGAAGACATTTTGTTGTCCAATTACAAATGCAGATGTTCTTTGATACATGACCCACATATAAACAGTAATTGAGCCTAATACTCTTTGCTTCCATAGACACTTACAAACACTATTATCTTGTATATAACTCAATGCAAAGGAGTTTTAGCATGTTTATTCTGAGACTGAATTGTTTAAATATGTTGCTCAGACACAAACTACAGAAATTCCATCTCTTCAGAGATCTCATTTTGAAATCTAAGCTGCACTCCATCCCTGAAGCATTTGGTAAATTCATTGATATCAATATGCAATGATCCAAATAGGGGTTGCTCCCACCATTTAACCTAGTTACTGAAGATGATTATCATGATGATGATTTATAGCTGACCTACGCCAAAAGACTCTTTACTAGATTTATGCATTCTTTGAAGTAAACTAACCAAATAGCTTGAATATAGCAAAGTTAAATAGCAAATTTAGCATGTTGTGTAAATGCAGCTGCTTAGTTTTTAAACTGAGCTAGACAGTTGTTTTTGTGAACATTGCCCATGAGCAATGAAGACTGGATTGCAGGCATAAGTGATTATCAATTTATTTCAGAGTGAGGAAGAGGTTACAATTACTAATGTTGAAATATGTAGAAAATGAAGCACAGGACAAGATACCAACTAATCTGATATGGAAGTTTATAGGTCAGTTCACTAGTAACTTCAGATGTATGCAATCATTTTATAAATCCTCATTGGTTTTTCATATTTGCATGAATGGTCATTAAAAACAAATTGTCTAGCTCCATCGTATTTTTTTTCAATATCTGTCTTGTAAAATATTATAAGATCTGCTACAAGCTTGACTTCTACAATCCTGACTTGAGTAGCCTTGATGAGGGACTCACCCTTTCAGGAACAGTACAGGTCATGTTCTGACAGTGAACATGTAGATAACCGGCAATCATTCCCCAGATCAGGGAGGAATAAGAGTGAGATTCTTGTATTAAAAAATGTTATTGAAAGTATTATTAGAAGTGTTTCAAGTATTTGGAACCAGATATGACAACTTCGTAAGGTTAAAACATAATATTATTGAAAGTAGTTCAGTTAGTATTTTGGCTGTTATATTTGGCATCAATCATCAATAGATTTTCTAAATAAAAAAGGCACAAAAGCTTGTGGTCAGCTGGTGGCACTATTATTGTTGGGGGGGGAATTGGAGGTGGAAGGAATATCATATATGTTAACAACAACAACAACAACAACAAAAACAATAATAATAATAATAGAAAGATACAAAGCCAGAGTCATCCAGTACAAACAGAATCAATTGTTCCAATCAGACCAAAGACGGTTCTATCAGAGTCTGAATCAGACAGGGTATACGAAAATTGAAAAACCTGAAAAAATGACAACCACTCAGTTTTGGAAAGACCGATGGGAGACTGAGAAATGTTACAACAGAAATGCTGAGTGGATCAGAGACTTTGAGACAAAATTCTCCAAGAACAAAATGGAGCAATTGGAAATAACTACTGAAATGATAAGCAACAGGGTGAAAAAAGTCAAGAACTGGACATTGCCTGGCAATGATCAACTGCATGGCTTTTGGCTCAAATACCTGACCAGCTTGCATGGAAAAATGGCAGAACAATTCAATGAGATGCTGCAGACAGGAAACATCAGTTAATGGTTAACAGCTGGGAAATCCTACTTGATACAGAAGGATCCAGCAAAGGGGCAACACCTGCAAATTACAGGCCAATAATGTGTCTGCCAACCATGTTCAAGCTGCTAACCGGCATCATAGCTGACAGGATCCAGGGCTACCTAGAAGCAAATAACATCTTGCCAGTAGAGCAGAAAAGAAACAAACGAGGAAGCAGAGGCAGAAAAGATCAGCTCCTGATCGACAAAATGATTTTAGAGAACTGCAAAAGCCGAAAAACAAATCTGCATACAACTTGGATTGACTACAAGAAAGCATTTGATTCACTACCACACAGCTGGATTATCAAGTGCCTGGATGTCATTGGAATATGCAAGTGCATTGGTACTTTCACTGCAAATGCGGTGAAGCACTGGAAAAGAACTGTGTATTGGAAGTGAAAGCTACGGACTGGTCAACATAAAAAGAGGGATTTTCCATGGTGATTCTTTGTCATCTCTGCTGTTCGTCATCGCCATGACGCCCCTGTCAACAATTTTACAGAAAACTAACCTAGGTTATCAAACTGCTAAAAATTCACAGAAAATCTCTCACCTTCTGTACATGGATGATCTGAAGTTATACAGAAAATCTGAAATTGAAATCCAGTCACTGACCAATACAGCTCGAATTTTCAGCACTGACATCAGCATGGAGTTTGGCCTGGACATATGCGCCACAATGGCATTGAAGAAAGGGAAGATCATAGAAAGTGAAATGCCCAATGGACAAGCCATCAAGTGCCACCAACCCGAAGCCTACAAATACCTGGGCATACTGCAGCTGGATAATACCAAGTACGGACAAGTGAAAAATGTGGTCAGCAAAGAATACACACAAAGGGTCAGAAAACTTCTAAAAAGCAAACTGAATGGTGGTACCACCATTAAGGTTATAAATACTTGTGCCATAGCCGTAATCAGATATACTGCTGGGATCATAAACTGGACAACAGGCAGAGCTGGACAGCTTGGATAGGAAAACAAGAAAACTGATGACCATATACTATGGGCTGCACCCACATAGTGACATTGACAGGCCATATTTGCCCAGAAAAGCAGGCGGCAGAGGACTTTTGCAAGTGAAGCAGACAGTCCAAAAAGAGAACCATGCTCTGGCAGATTATGTGAAAGACAGTGTTGAACCAGCTTTGATGGAGGTCAACAAGAGGAAGCTGCTCAAAGTGCAGCAAACCAAGAATCAATATAGAAAAACAGCGATGCAAACTCGGGCTGACAGCTGGTGTAACAAAGCACTGCATGGACAGTTCCTTGAAAAAATCCAAGGAAAAGAAGATAAGGAAAAGACCTGGTTATGGCTGACCAACGGAACATTGAAGAAAGAAACAGAAGGCCTGATTCTTGCAGCCCAAGAACAAGACATCAGAATGAATGTAATCAAAGCCAGAATAGAAAAATCTGCTGATGACCCCAAATGCAGACTCTGCAAAGAAGCGGATGAAACCATTGATCACATACTGAGCTGTTGCAAGACAATAGCTCAGACTGACTACAAACAACGTCACAACACAGTCGCTCAGATGGTCCACTGGAACTTGTGTCACAACTACCATCTGCCTGTAGCAAAGAACTGGTGGGATCATAAGCCTGAAAAAGCGGTCGAAAATGAGCATGCAAAACTACTGTGGGACTTCCGAATACAGACTGACAAAGTTTTGGAACACAATACCCCGGATATCACGATTGTGGAAAAGAAAAAAGTGTGGATCACTGACATTGCCATACCTGGTGACAGCAGAATCAATGAGAAACAACTTGAAAAAGTCACCAGATATCAGGACTTGAGAAGAGAACTGCAGAGACTCTGGCATAAACCAGTGCAGGTGGTTCCAGTGGTAATTGGCACACTGGGTGCTGTGCCTAAAGACCTAGGCAAGCACTTAAAATCAATTGGCGCTGACAAGATCATCATTGGTCAGCTGCAGAAGGCCACCTTACTGGGATCTGTTCGCATAATCCGCTGATACATCACACAGTCCTAAACACTTGGGAAGTGTTCGACTAGTGATTTGTGATACAAAACTCAGCATGGTTATCTCGTTTGCTGTGTATACTGTCATTTTTGTGTATAATAATAATAATAATAATAATAATAATAATAATAATAATAATAATAATAATAATAATAATAATAATAATAATAATAATATAAAGGTAGGATGAAAAAAGTTTTAAATAAAAACTAATTTAAAAATATTAGTCTAATTGTTCTAGGATTTGTTCAGTTTTTCTTAAATTATTTATTAGCAACTGTTCTCATAGGTAGCTGGATGGCTCTTTTCATCTTCCTACTAATCAAGTCACTGAATTTGGATGTCTTACTAAAGATTATCATGAAGGCAAAGTAAAGAAGTATTGGTCCGAAGCCTTAATGAATTAATACAAAACTATACAAGTAATCCTCCATTATTAATGCTCATGCTGCAACTGTTCAAAGTTACACCAGGACTGAACAACTGGTCCTCATAGTTGTAGCTGTCACAGCATCCTAGCAGTCACATGAAAGCAATTTGGCAATCAACTTACAATTGCAACTGTTGCAGTATCTCTTGGCCATGTGATAACCATTTACAACCTTCCCTGTCAGCTTCCCACAACAAAGTCAATGAGGAAGCTGAGAAAGCTAACAAATTCTGCTCCTGATGCTTTTTTGCCCACTCACCCGTTGTATTCTACAGTGCTTATCCTTAGTATTGTAGTACTGTAACACCCCATGGCAACAACCTGTTCTCCATGTAGCTCTTATCTACCCATAGAACTTTCCCTTGAGTTCCATGTCTTCTCACCGATCCAGACTTAACAAAGGAAATGGCTGGGACTGTTCTCACTAAATGATGTAATAACATGACATTATACTTCATTACCAAATCGTTTCATGATAAAAATTCCAAACTCAATTGCTGTCATAATCCAAGGATTACCTATACAACCAAGGCACAGGTTTTTGCAGTACATAGAAATACCTGGTTTTTTTGTGCTTAGTTACATCAACTATAGGCATTGTAATTCTGACTTGGATCAAATGCAATCATACAATGTTTGATTATGTACTGAATTTTCAAGTTTCAACTGGAGTCTTATAAATATATAACCAAATTAGATCTAAATATGAATGTAAGCCAAGAAAACCTGACTATGCTTTTTATTCATATATACATTTTAATAGCAGAAAGTTAGAAAGTTTCTGAAGCTTTGAGAGCGGAGCAATGTTTATAACAGAATAACAGAGTTGGAAAGGATCTTGGAGGTCATCTAGTTCAGAAACCCTATACCATTTCAGACAAATTGTTTTCCAATTTCTTCTTTAAAACTTCCAGTGTAGGAACATTCTAGAGGCAAATCATTCCACTGAATAATTGTCCTAACTATCAGGAAATTATTTTCCTGATAGTTCTTGGTTGCTTCCGTCGTTGATTAGTTTCCATCCCTTGCTTCTTTTATTTTATATTATTTTATTTTATTTGTTTATTTGATTTGATTTGTCAATCACTTACAAGATAGTAGGTATAAATATAAACATGTGTAAGAATGCAGGAAATAGGTACGAATAAATGGGGACAAAAGGACAGGGATGGTAGGCACGATGGTACACTTATGCACGCCCCTTACAGACCTCTTAGGAATGAGATGGATAGTAATAGTGGATAGTTTGAGGTTAAAGGAGTGGGGGTTAGAGGATGTAACAACAGGTAGATCATTCCAAACATTG
This sequence comes from Bungarus multicinctus, assembly GCA_023653725.1. Taxonomy (NCBI): domain Eukaryota; kingdom Metazoa; phylum Chordata; class Lepidosauria; order Squamata; family Elapidae; genus Bungarus; species Bungarus multicinctus. Next base: position 64,338,948 of record CM042844.1, read on the forward strand.
ACCACTCTGTTGCTGAAGTCGTACTTTCTGCAATCAAGTTTGGAGCGGTTAACATTGAGTTTGTATCTGTTGTCTGCTCTTGTATTGTTGTGGTTGAAGCTGAAATAGTCATTGACTGGTAGGACATTGTAGCAGATAATTTTGTGTACTATGCTTAAGGCCAACAATAGGCGGTGTAGTTCAAAGTTGTCCAAGCCCAAAACCTCAAGCCTGGTGATATAAGGTATTCTGTTGTGAGGAGAGGACTGTAGTATTCTTTTCGTGAAATACTTCTGGACTCGCTCCATTGTATTAATGTCCAATATACAATGCAAATTCCACACTGATGAGCTGTATTCAAGTATTGGTCTAGCAAAAGTTTTGTATGCTCTAGTTAGCAATTCAATATTTCCTGAGGAAAAGCTTTGTAAGATTAAATTTATAACTCTTAATGCCTTTTTGGCAATGCTGTTACAATGAGTTCTGGCACTTAGGTCATTTGATATGAGTACACCAAGGTTCTTGTCCTGCCTTCTGGTGCTTTGAAAAATAAGTTGAGCCCCTATTCTTTGTGATATCCCCTCAAATATTGGAACGCTAGTATTATGTCACTCCTAGTTCTTCTTTTCACTAAACTAGACATACCCAATTCCAGCAACCATTCTTTATATTAGTCATTAGTTTTTCAAAAGGATATGAAAGATGTTTTATTCCACATTCTTGAATGTTTCAATATAAAGGAACTTGCCCTGAGATCTACTCAAGATTTCAAACCGGTAAAGTTTATCTACTTAGGTGTATAATGTCCTTAAATCCTGTGAGACACTCACAGATTCTTTTCTTCCTCTCTCTTTCCCCTTGCCCCTTCTGATAGCATTTGGCCTTCTTAAAAGCTACTATGTTAGAGTGCTTCTTCTAGAGAAAATTGAATGGAAAGCAATATGATTTGTTAAGAGAGGGACGAACAAGAAATATTTTTTTTCTTTAGAGAACTAACATATATTAATTAATCCAGATATGATTTTGGTTGATTATCCCTCCCCACTTTCCATCTCCTTCCTCTCTCTCCTGACAGAGATGGACTCTTTTGTATTTGAACTTAATTATATTAATTTATCTTGGAATGTGTGTTTCTTGCTTTATCCAAAAATCTTGGGCTTTTATGAAAATGGCCTTGAAGCATGCATGTTTAGATCAGATAAGCAAGGTTTGAGGCCAAACCAAGAAAGTGCTTTCTTAGTCTGGTCACCTTATAATAGAGGGCTGACAAGTCCAGTATTTCAAGAAAGCTTTAAATTTGCAGCTGAGAACCTTTGGTTTCAGAAAATTGACTTTATTCATTGAAAACCAAATGTAACTTTATTTTCTCACATTACCAAAGACAACATACATCAAATCCACAGTTATTTAGTTTTGCCTCTCTACCTTCAATAAATAAATGGAGAACTGGCTTTGTCATCATTTTCCTCTCAGCCCCACTAACAAGTACATGATTTGTATTTTTCAAGATATATTCACTTTAATAGCATAAGGGCCTTTGGGGATTAAATTGAAGATATGAGATGTCCTATGTGTTTGTAAAACTAGAAAAAATGCTTGCATTTCTTTCTTTTTTTAATGAGAAATGGAGTGTATAAAGATGAAGATTGTGTCAATATATTGATTGTTTTTTGCACCATTTTAAATTAGCTTTCTGTTTCCCCTTCATAGGAGTTTTACATTACATCCCAATAAATTAAAGTTCAATTATCTGGAAGACATCTGCTGAGCATTCTTGAAGAGGAAAGGTTAATTGATTATATAAACAATCACTAGGATGTGAACAGTGGGAATATTGACTACTATAATCCAAACTGCAGCTTGCCATACCTTCAAATTCCAATTGTCTACAGAGCAAGAATATTTTCAGAAATGGCCAATGATTGCAAAAGATTATATTCTGGCACTTCCTCATGAGTCATGTCAGAGTTAGAAATCAGATAGATAGATAGATAGATAGATAGATAGATAGATAGATAGATAGATAGATGGATGGATGGATGGATGGATGGATGGATGGATGGATGGATGGATGGATGGATGGATGGATGGATGGATGGATGGATGGATAGATAGATAGATAGATAGATAGATAGATAGATAGATAGATAGATAGATAGATAGATAGATAGATAGATAGATAGATAGATAGATAGATAGATACCGGTAGATAGATAGATAGATAGATAGATAGTAGATAGGTAGATAGATAGATAGATAGATAGATAGATAGATAGATAGATAGATAGATAGATAGATAGATAGATAGGATGTTATACCTGTGCAGTCTAGCAATGTTTTAATTTGTACGCCATATACTGTTCAAAATGACATCCTCCTGAAAGAAGTCAAAAGAAGGCTTACTGGTCAATGTTGATCTGCAGCATAAGTAACAAATCTTAATGATGCCAATCAACCATGTACATCACAATTATCCAAGTGGGTTTTTTTTGCATATATGTCATTTTTCCTATGCTCACCCCATAGAACCCATCTTCTTTTGGTTCAGAGTGTCAACAGAAATTATGAGACATAAGGCTGATCCTCTCTGTTTTTAACTCTTCCCAATTTGGGGAATTCTCTTTATACTATAAGCAAAAAGGCAAAACAAAACAGATGTGCTACTAGAGATTTCCTAGGCAGCATCTCTAGAATGAAAGGGTCAGTCAGAAAGGTCTTGTAACAGAGCTTTGTGTGCTCATCTCAGATTTTTATATGTAAATATACTATTTTTACACATGTATAGAAAAATAATTGGTTCAGCCTCTATCCTACTCCTGTGAAAAATTTGTCATTACACATTGCAATGCACCGTATAATTTATATGTTTGATAAAACATTGCATTGCTAAATGTAATTTTCATTTTTAGATTTCTATTGCTAAGTACATGCTATTTTTAAAAGCACAGGTTTCATTTTGAAGACAAAGCAAATTTTGCTGACAACCTTGAGCCAAAAAAATACTGGGATGGCTGACATTGCTATCTGCACAGGATTGAATAGTTTTGTATGCTTCTCATTTGTGCCACTTTCACACCAGTTAATTTTTCAATCCATTTAAAGAATTGTCCACATTTCACATGAATTTCCCAAAATTTGTGATTTTGCCCCCAATACATATCAATTTTGTATGCACAATAAGTAATTTAATGTGCATTTTGCCTTATAATGTGCTGTGCACTACTTTCATCTGTTAAGTATATTATTTATACAGCAATGAATGTAGAAACTTAGACAAAGCTTGAAGTGGAAGGGTGTTAATTTGTAAAATTCAAATAAGATTGCTGGCCTTCAAAATTCATCTGAAGAAGAGTTGTCAAGCATTCCTAATTTAGAAAATTATAAGCACAGAAGGCTTAAGCAGGCATTCCTACAAAGCAATTTATTCTCCAACATGTCCTCACCCATGTTATTACTGCATTAAGAAGCCGTTATGGATAAGAATTTGCAAATGATTAATTCCTTCCTTATTTCATATCCTATAGAAAGCTACAAAACTTCCTAAACTTATTTATTTATTCCAAACAATACCAATAAAAATACATAAAAATTACTTTGTGGAACTTAATAGGATAACCACTAAATTTATTTGGCAAGGGAAGAAATTGAAGATAAAATTAAAGGTGATGCAAGATATGAAGAGCAGAGGGGGTATGGCACTCCCAAATTGGGAAATATATTATAGTGCAGCCTCCTTACTTTGGCTGAAAGAGTGGGTAAATCTGTCGAATAAAAGAATCTTATTTCTAGAAGGCCATTATTTACAGAGGGGGTTGGCATGCATTTTTATGGGACATCAGAAAAACTAAACAGAATTATTTCCAAAGACACATAATTAGAGACTCTTTATTGGCTACTTGGAATTTAAAAAAAACATTATTTAAAAATCCCAATTTGGATCTCAATGATGGAGGCGATGATACACCCAAATAATTTGGATCTTAATAAGATGATAAAATACAAAGACCTCCTAGATGCGCAAGGAACTTTAAAATCACGGCAAGACCTCCAAGAACAAGGGCTAAGAGTAGATTGGTGGGTTTATCTGCAAATTCAAAATAGATACAGACAAGATAAAAAAAACTTTGGAATCTGCAGTAATCTACAACAACTAGATAAAATCTTATTAGGCCCTGATAAAAAAAATATAACAAAATTTTATAATTAGCTCTTAGAGACAGAATTAGAAGAAGAAGTAGTCAAAGGCAACATGATATCTTGGAGTAGAAATATAGGACGTAGTATTACATTATTAGAATGGGAAAAGGTCTGGATTAGGAATAATAAAATTACAAAATCAGCAACATATAAAGAAAATGCCTATAAAATGTTTTATAGATGGCATCTTTCACCTTCGAGAATAGCAAAGATGTCTCCTAACATGAATCCGAACTGTTGGAAGTGTAAAAAGAAACACGGAACATTCTTTCATATGTGGTGGTCCTGTACTGAAGCCCAGAGATATTGGCATAGAATTAAAAAATGGTTAGAGGAAATAACAATGGAACAAATTGAATTAAAACCAGAATTCTTTCTATTAGGAATATTTAATAGACAATTTTCCAAAAAAGCCAAATATATAATATTACATATTCTTACTGCAGCTAGATTAATCTTTGCACAATGCTGGAAACAAGCTGATATTCCAACAGAGGAAATGATCATTCAGAAGATAGCAGCTTGTGCAGAGATGGATAAATTAACGTTAGCACTTAAGGATAAAGAATCATCAGAGTATTATAAGAGCTGGGAATGCTGGTATGACTGGGTAGAATAAAAATAAAAAGTACAGTAGTAAATATTGTTAAATTGAAAAAGTGGTAGTAACTATATATTCACATTAAGATGTATTTGGAAATATGACACCAATAATGATAACAAAAAGGAATCACAGACTGTTGATAATGGAATAGTTAAGGTTATTTTTATATGTGTGTGTAAGGTTTTGAGCTGATAAATAATTAAATAAGGGAGACTAGGATAGATCTATTTCGAGCTAGTTAGCTCTCTTCAGCTAGCCATACCCTTACTGGGATTCGAACCAGGGAAGTATTACACGTGAGGCAGTTGTAATTGCCACTAGACCACTGGTTCTATTCTGTTCAGCTGAGGCAGGGGAATAAGTATATACTTTGTGTTACAACACCCTGTTAAGGGAGGAAGCATACTGCTTTCTTTTCTGTCTTTCGGCTCATCACCAGAGACCATACCAACAGAAAGCTATTTGTTTTGTTGTCTTTTGTTTACATGTGTAAGGTATGGTCTCTATCCTAGTCTCCCTTATTTAATTATTTATCAGCTCAAAACCTTACACACATGTAAACAAAAGATAACGAAACAAATAGCTTTCTGTTGGTATGGTCTGTGGTGATGAGCCGAAAGACAGAAAAGAAAGCAGTATGCTTCCTCCCTTAATTGGGGCTTAACAGGGTGTTGTAACACAATATATATATATATATATATATATATATATATATATATATATATATATATATATATATATATATATATATATATATATATATATATATATATATTCCCTTTTTGTGTGTGTTGTGTATGTGTTTGTTTGTTATTTTAGTTGTATAATTAATAAAGTTTATTATTATAAAGAAAGCTACAAAAACATAAACTTCTACCTGACTCTGTGGTTTCTTTCCCAAACCCCAAAAATTTTAACCTTAGACTGTCTACTATTGACCTCACCCCTTTCCTAAGAGGTCTGTAGGGGGCATGCATAAGCACACTAATGTGCCTACTGTCCCTGTCCTATTGTTTCTTTTATTGTTTCTTTTTTTTCTTATATGTATCCATGTATCCATAACGATGTTTTTACTTATACCTATTATCTTGTTAGCAATTGACAAATTGAAAAATAAATAAATAAATAAAAATAAAATAAATACTTTCTCTTGCAAACCATTATAAAAGAGTCAAAGGGCAATGGGTGATTGTTATTCCTAGAAGCGTAACCTATGCCTATATTATTGCAACTTCTTGGGGAAATAAGTTACTGCCAGTCCTCATGTTTGTGTCTATCCTTTTCTTGATCTAATGCCTAACAGGGGCATATATTTTGTATTCCAGAGAAAGGGAGGTGGGAATAATATTAAGTTATTGACTTTCTGACTTTGCCAATAGCAGCACAATACCTGTATACCTCTTGTGTTTTTGTCAGGAAGATGGAATTATCTCCAAGACAAAAAAGTACAAAAAGATTCATTAGTTACAAAGCCTTTCTCATCATTTGAGCTGGTTTATGAATAACTTAATAGCAAGAATAACTTAACAGCAAGGAAAGTATCACTGGATTTTGCTGTGCTCAGATCAGAACTAGAGATTGTTTTCCAAATTTCAGTTTCCTGAAATTATGAAGACTTCAAGTGTGGTGAGAAAAAGTGATCTAGATGTGTTATCTGCATACATATCAATGTGTCAGATCTAGTAACCACAAGCATAAAACCAAGTGTTTATAGTTATTAAGAACTGATGAATCCATTTCTTCATGAATGGCCAATAAACTTTCTAGTCCAGAGTTTGGTGTTAGCAATGGCAAGTCAGATACATACAGAAAGTCACAGAAATGGATAGAAGGGAGTAGTCCTCTTCCACAGTTTTCCTATCCAAGACATGTGCCAACACATGATTCTGAAGATAGCAAAGACCCATTAATAGACCAATCAACTCTTTGTCATATCATCGACATTGAAAATCACCAGCACCTCGTTATGTGTGATGGCAGCAAAGTTCACAGTAAATGAATTGTATAAAGCCCAAATACTCAGGGTCCCCTGGATTCTCCCTCTTCTGCATCTCTTTTCTATGATTAACTTTCTAGACAATCATTATCTAGGTATTATTTTGAAGGGTTCCACAGAAAACAGGGAAATTTTCCAGAGATGTATTCAAGATGGTGGAGACTTAACATTTCATTCTATACCAAACAATATGATTTCCAATACACAGAGGACAAATTCATTTGGAACAATTATCCCATAGTCTGAAAATCATATAGTATCTTCCTAATATCAGCATGTTAAAGTTATGAGCACAAAGAGAGATGGAAATCCTAACTCAGCACTGCAATAATGATGAAATTCTCAGGGATCAAAACCCAGACACTGAAGAACAAGGATGTTGAAGACTTCTACTTAGATGGACAAATCTGTGAGTTTCTCTAGTCCCACATTCACATTTTTAATTCCCTTATTATCATTTATAAAACCATCTGGTATATCAGAAAATGCCTATGAGAAAAATCCTTAAATGTGAATATCAGAAGGTCAGGGAAAAGCCTGAAACATTTTAAGAGATTATCAGAAGCAGACTAGAGCATTCCCTTGCTTTGGGATATCTCCTGCTCATTACAGTGTGGTGTTGTGCTTGATAATTTTCAATCAAGGATTTTGTGCCTTGGGCTCATATTGTGTAGTCTATCACCCCACTGTGCCAGCTGTAGCAGCTGCCTCATCTTAACAGCAGAAGCCAGGTGACCCTGGGGGAATAAATTGCTTATGTCAGCATGACTTTTGCCAAGGAAATCTATACTGACTTGATTTGCACAAAATGCTAAGCCTAGTATGTTTGTTTTGAAGTAGCATGATATTAAATCCACTTAACAAATTTATAAGACATGTAACAGGTTTAGACAAGTTGCTAAACAAAAATAAACCTTTCTGAGTAATTAATACTAAAGAATAACACTATCTGTATTATAACATGAATGAATTAATGAGCACTGTGGTTTGGGGTTAAATGAGTAATTGAATTTTTTGACATAAATAAAAGCCACTGAACATTTCATATTTCAGTCCAACCTTATGACATGATCAGAAAAGGATTTTAGGGCACAATGATCTGTTCAATAAAATTTAAAGAAGATCCTTGAACAATATGACCACCTCTAGGGAATTAATCCATTCCTTCCATTCTAATAAATGCTATATTTCAATAAATTATTTACAAAAGGGATATATTCCCCCTTCAAAGCAATTCTATTTTTTTAAAGAATGTAAAGGCAGTTTTGACAAGAAGTTTGTGCCTTGTGATTTATTCTGAATATTTGTGGCAACTCAAAAAAGAGCCTTAACAGTCAATGGACAAAAAAATCCTTTTAGTGAGTCTTGGCATAGTCAGCCCTCAAAAGAACCATGGTGTCCATTGTGTTAGAAGCCAAGATTTTTGTGAAGCTGAAATTATGCACATTAACTGCCCATGCCAGCTAATTCAAAGTTGCAGCATATGAAGCATACTCAACTTCATGGAGTATGAATCTGAAACAGATAACATTGTTGAAGAATTTTTAAAGTAGGCTTTATATGTCATTTAAAATGTTACCAATGGCATCATAAATGCTAATAAAAGAAGAGTGCTATGGTTCTTTTCCAAAAATCAGAATAGAAATGCACAAATGTAAGTGATTCTACAGTGAGAGTCTGTATTTATTACTATTGTTTATCATAGCAAGTTCTCAACTAAAGCTATCATAAATTTCTGCAATACTAATAACAATTGACAAGCAGTTATCAATTAATAATTCATATGCTCAATCAATATGTAAGAATTACAAAAAATCCTGGAAATATTTGGATGTTTCCCAGTTGAGATGTTTTTTTAAATTGGTTTTCATTGTTGAAATCTTCCTTTTTTAAAAAAAACAAACTGTATTTGTTTCATGTTGAATTGTGTCCATTTTTATTCCTGTTTATTTGGAAAGGTTTTTGCCTGTAAATTCAGCATTTTTTAGTCAAGTGGTATGATATATTTCAGCATTTTTCTAGTCCTCCAATAGTTATTGTGTTTTCAGAAAACAAAGAATGAACACAACTTACCCTGTCATGATTTTTGGTGTTCTCATAATTGTCTTCTAACCCATTGTGATGGTGTTGTGTGAAAAAAAATTGTGCTTTTGCTCACATTATGCTGACATTTTAAAAATTCCATTCAGCTCTTTTCTAGAACTCTGAAAATGAATATAAATAAATATGTCTGTGAATTCTGGGTTTGTTTGGTTTTACTCTCATAACATTTTTTTTTTAACCAAACCCCATATTCCCAATTTTTCTGAACTGCATATGAAAGGTTAAAAGATTATGGTACTTGCATTTCTTAAAAATAAAGCTCTCCATATGATCAAACTTTATGTAATGTTATTTCTGGCTTGGAAATCACCACTGTCATTATATCACTGGAATTTCTATTACGTTAACTTCCTCTGTCTTCATTAGCTACAAACTCTCTGCATGTGGATTTATGATGAGAAGCATTGCTATCAGATAATGTGTTTATATTCAACCCACTTTTCTAAGGGTGAGAAGTTCTAGGGACTACGTGTTTACTTAAATTATTACCCTTCAGGAAGAGAACAGGAGAACTTAATTGGCATTTTGTAAAACTTTATTTGTAAATAATCATTTTGAGCACAAAGTAAAATATTTGCTTGCTTGCTGGCTGGCTGGCTGGCTGGCTTGCAATAAATCTTCTCCAGGATTATCTGACTCCACCCTGTCTTTTCAAGTCTTCTATAACAGTGCACCCACTGCCACTGTAATTAAGTCCATCCATTTTGTTGTCCTCTTTTTCTTTCCACCTTTTCTATCATGATAATCAGCAGCAGCAGCAACTATTAAATGTGTATGCCACCCAACCCCCAATGGCTCTAGGTCAGAGGTTTCAAACTCATGTTGTCATCATGTGATGTATTGTGACTTTTTTTCCCTTCGCTAAAATGGCGGTGGGCATGGTCAGTGCTTGACTGCAAGTTTGACACCCCTGCTCTAGGTGGTTAGAAATTAAAATTTTCTCAGCTTTATACAATAGAACCATGGTATGATAATCTGCCCTAAAGGAAAACTCTGGATTTATTCTATGATCCATTTGGCTTTGAGAAATCCATAGATTTCTCAAAAGTCCAACACCAAATTTTAAAAGCATTGATGCTCTTTCTATCCTGTTTCTTCAAAGTCCAACCTGTACCTCCATGAGGAACCACTGCCTGCATTATTCTTATATTTACAGGTATAAACATATCACAATATCTGAATATGATTTCCAAGGCTCTCATTGCTACTCCACCAAGCGATAGTATGTGCAGAAGAGTTGCCTGTTTGTGAAAATCCTTTCCCTCCCATTTTAGTGTTTTCCTCACTGTTAGCACAGCAGAAGTGCTAATAAAACAGTGACCTTGACACAGATATGGAGGAGGCACATTGTTTCGGGAGCTCAGCAAATGGAGAGGCCCAGCAGCAAAAAAGATAAGAGATGTTTCTTTTTTTCCTCTAGATAAAGTGGATGGACCAGAGGGAGAAAAAAGTATAGAGGCCAGCAAAGCAAAGCATAACCTGGAAAGGTACAGGAGCTCTACATGCTAGTTATTAAAAGCAACAGCAGAGGATGAAAACAGTAGTATAAATCCCAGAGAGAGTAAAGGAGGCAAAGAAGCTTTGTGAGAACAAAATATCAATAAATAGTAGATAGCAACAGGGAACGATGTTGTAGAGTATATAGTATATAGGATGCACTCCCATATATATTTATGTACATGGTTAATTTTACACATCACTTTTATAAAATACTTTTCATTTGCAAAATAAGAAATCTCCCCATCCATTATAGGGAGATGTAAAAGAAAACATCTGGTCTAGAGTCGAGTGTTTTTGTATTTCTCTTGAGTACAGGTTACTCTAATAGAATTTGGTTTAAAAAAAGAACCTCTGACAATATGCATGATGTTTCCTGCTAGTTCCTATATTGTCAAGAGATGAAAGCTGCCCACCATTTCAATGACTTCTAAGGCTGGTTTTTCTGTCTGTTGTCATTGGTTTGCTCTTTATATTTAATCACAGTCTCATTTTTATTCTAGTCTCCTTTATCTTCATTAGTAGACCTTCCAGATCATTTGCATTTTTAGCTACCTCAGCAATGTCGTCAGTATAGGTCAGCTTATTAATGTTTCTTCTTTCAGTCTTAAACCATGATCATTTAGTTCCAGACCAAGCTCTTTCAATTTATATTCCACATATAGATTGGATAAGTAAGGGGAGAATATACAGGTTTGTCTCACTCCTTTGCTGTCAGAGGTATAACAGATCAGAAAGGCTAAAACTACTTTTATTGAGATTGACTATAATAACAGAACCTTGCTAATCTCTTGTGTTATACCTTCTTGCTTATTGTTCATTGAATTGGAGAGGCATCTGCCCAAGCAATTTCTGAATATTATCTCACTGTTCCAGATTTTTTAAAGAAATCTTTTAAAAATCTTAAGGTTGTTTCAATGGTCAACTCAATCAAAGGCCTTGGTATAGCAAATGGAGTACATACTGACTGACTTTGTTTTGGTAATCTGAAGCACAGTTTAATCATTCTAAAACACTGCCAGAGTTTACTGCCAAAATTTAGATCTCCAGCACTCCAAATTGTTTAGTTTACAGAATCTTAACAAAAAGGACAGGAAAGAAAATGTAAAGTATAATGTAACCATTCATTCATTATATAAATACAATTCGAAACTCTACAGTAAAGTGTGCAGAAGTAGGAACACCACTGCATGGTCACTCTCTTCTGAAATCCATGACTTGTTATATTGTGAAGTTAACCTGAACAACTGAAATAGCTTAAGCAGACTCCTGAATATTTAGAGAAAAAGCAATAATGCCCTGATACCTGTGAGGACATCATATAATATTGAGGTAGTGGGAAACTATGATTCTAAAAATTTTGCATTATGAAAATCTTCAGATTACGGAAATGAGTGGCATTCTACACTGGTGCAACTTTCCATAGGCTGGGAGGCTATCATAAATTATATTTAGAAGCCTAGCAATCAAGTGTTTATTGTGCTCTATTGTGTTCCTGTAGCTACCTATGGTTGTGAAAGCAAGACAGGAAGAAAAAAGACTTGTTTGAGCTGTGGTGCTAGATAAGGAGCCTATTTACTCCTTGGACAGCAAAGATGGCTAACAAGCAAGTACTAGAACACATAACACCAGACATGTCACCGGAAGACAGAATCACAAAACTGCATCTTGCTAATTTGGTCATGCCACATAGGGGAATTAACTGGAGAAAGCAATTATGTCTGGGTTAGTGGTAAAAGTAATCCAGGCCACCAAAGAGTATGGTGGCTGGACATCATCAAAGCTGATATCTGCCAGATCATAGAACAACTCAAAGAAGTAGTGCAAGATTGGAAGGTGGGGAGAGATCTGGCCCATAGAATCACCAAGAGTCAGACACAACTGAATGGATAACATCATCATCATTATGGGGAACCACACTTTTCAAATCTAGCAAATTCAGTTCAATTGTATTAAATACTTTCCCATCTCAATTATCAGGCTTGCAATAATTTTTTTAATGTACATTTACAGAATTATAGCAGCCTTGGGTTCTTTAAATTTACATTTTATTGCTTTTTAATTAATAACCAAAAAGAGGAGGGAAAAAGGGGAGCAAAACATAAGGAGAATAGTGATGAAGATACATCCATAAAAAGTGTTCTTAAAAAAGCGAAAGAAATACATGCATTTCTCTCTTCCATGCTGCAAGAGAAGTCTTTTATTTTTATTTATTTATTTATATCCCACCTTCATTATTTTTACAAATAACTCAAGGTAGCAAACATATCTAACACACATGCCTCTTCTTATTTTTCCCATAACAACAATTCTATGAAGTAGGTGACTGTCCCAAAGTCACCCAGCTGGTTTCCATGGCCAAGAAGTGATTTGAACTTATGATTTCTTACTTTCTAGTCCAGTGTTTTAACCACTAGACCAAACTTTTAGCCATTATAAGAGCACTGAGAATGTATCTATCGTGTCTGATTGTCAAATTCCATCTGTTAAGTATATAGTTCTTTTAAATTATATACCTAGCTTTGTTTGGTTTAGTTTCTTACTTACTTTTATTTTTAAAGGCTATTGCAAATCATCAGTAAACATAAGCACCACATCTCAATTTCTTGAAAAAGCAAAAATAACAATTTAAAGAATTCCAGTTACTTATAATAGGGCCTAGCATAGTGACAGTCTGGAGGAGACTTGCCTCCATATTTTCACAAGAGAATATAGACAGTGCAGTGGCTGTCAAAATCTTAGTTTTGCTTTGGTCCATGACTTTTGAAACATGTGTTAAAGAAATTTAATCTGTTTAAGAGGATCAATGTCTTACAACGTTCTCATTTCCATCAAAAGTGATTCAGAGACTTCTGGGAAGTTTGGGAAGTTCTGGGAAGGCTACCCATGAAAGTTGCAGTCTTCAGACCTACAAGACAGCTTTACAACTAAATTTTCTAACAGGATTGAAGTGATGCAGAGGAGGACACAGACAACCTCAGACAAGGTAGGTGGAGACTGACAGTTCGATAAACAAAAATTCAGTCTGGGAAAACAAGAAAATTTGAGAAAGGCAATTAGAATTCTTCCACATTGACCATCTTTGATATAGAAGGAATGCGAAGATTTTATTATTATAGCATATATCAATGAAGAGGTATAGTATTTGTTATGATATATGTTTTTGCTGTGAAGGAATGATTATGTTCCTAGTCTTCTGTGTGTGTGTCTCTCTCTCTCTCTCTTTTTTTTACATTTCTTATTTCTTTTCCAACTGTCGTCAACATTTTGTAGCTTCTGAATAGACTTAATTCTCATTGGATTAATTGGAAAAAATGTTACACTTATTCTAGCCTTGCATTCCTCCCAAGCATCCTGATATTTCCCATTTTATTAAGAGACCTAATTCAATTTCTCTCCTATTTAGCAGTCACCAACAGATTTCATTGTTATAAAAGCACTATTGTATCTGAATACAGAAATGCTATTTAGTTAATTTAGTTCCTTTATTTATTCTATTGCTTATTCCAATTTTTCAAAAATTGTGTTTTAAAAATATCTGTTGCTTATCAAGACTTACTTTATTTTGCATCTACATATTTTGTTTGCAATTTATTTCTAGCCATTTAAATGTTCCATGCTACCTTTCAAACTTTTTCATGAAATTCACTACATTTCAGTGGAAAAATCATTATGCAGTATCAGCCATTATACAGCCATTCAGCCATTATTTATTCAAATCTTTTGAGTATGATAAATATTATATTACATCAATTAGTTTGAAAGCCAACATTTCAATCAGTCATTTTAATGCTAACAATTAAAAGCTTGGCAAGAAGACAAGATTTTACCATCTTCCTAAATACTGTGTTTGTGGTCCAAACACAGCTCCCTACCATAGGCTGTGACTCCTCAAAGAAAGGGAAGCAGGGAGGGAAGGAGGGGAGGAAAAGAAAGAAGAAAAGGATAACATAGTCACAGCTATGTTTAATACTCTTTAAGTATAAATTTGAAAATAAGGGGTCAGATGTTGTGATCTCTAGTTCCAACAGTCTCACAGGAATGTCCATTTGTTAAAGCCAATTTTGTTTTATTATTTTGTTTTATTTATCAAATTTTGGTCTATTTATCAAATTAGAAACCGCCCATCTCCCTCATAGAGGGACTCTGGGCAGTGTACAAGTACATGGTTGCCGATATGATAAAACCAACTGTTGAACAAATTAAACTCCAGTTCATATTTTTTAACAAATCTCTTAATCACTCTGAAATTTCAGATGAGACTTTTCTAAAATAATTTCAACCTTTTACATAACTGATGTCATGTAATTCCAAATTTTTTTAATAAATTATTTCTTGTGTGAGAAGAGGAGAAAGTTTATGAAAAATTGCTAGCTGGTAAAAATCATAAACCTAATATACAAGTGATAACTAAATATTTCAAAATAATAAAATACTCTTAAATTTATGGTATTTATCAGCTAAGATACAAACATTATAGCCTGCAGTCTCTTACACAAAAAGCTGGGAATCAGTCCCACTAAAACCTATTTCTGAACAGAGACACACAGGAACACATTCTCAGCTTGATCTTATTGTTCTTGTTCTGGATTGGTTCAATTGTATTTAAAATACTTACTCTTCATTGGCCGTGATTCCGGCGGGAAAAGCCTTGCCTTGTCATTGGCTGGGTGAAGCGCAGGAAGCCTTTAAAAGAGAGGCTGCCTGCGCTCGCTGTCCGTGTCCGTTCTGAAATAAAAAGAAAGAACTGAAATCACTAAGAGTACGTGCCTCGTTATTGCCGCCGCTAAAACACTGGCGACGAAGGTGGGATCGAGACAGCACTTTTAGCAAGTACGATAGCGGCGGAGATCGAACGGCACCATGTCTGGAAACAACACCCCGCCTGAGAAATTCAACCCGGCAAAGGAGGAATGGCAGACCTACGTGGACCGATTCCTCATGTTCCTGGAGAGCAGCGACCTGAACGGCGTCTCCGATCATCGGAAGAGAGCGGTTTTCCTGACCCATTGCGGCCAAGCTGTATTCCGAATGGCGAAAGCGCTTGCATCTCCGATCGACGTAAAAACCTTAACCTGGCCCGAACTGGAAAAGATCCTATGAGACCACTACGCTCCTACAGTCTCTTGCCTAATTAAGCGCCATGAGTTTTACCTCCGGAATCAGAAGGAAGGTGAATCCATAGCCGACTTCGTGGCAATCTTAAGAGACATCGGGGGTGAGTGCGAATTCTCGGATTTCAACGAAGCCCTAAGAGACCGGATCGTTCTAGGGCTGAGAGATCCAATACTACAGAGCAGACTGTTAAATCACCCGAAGATAACAGTCAAGGAGGCTATAGAAGAAGCCACCGCAGCCAAAGCCACCCAGAAATCAGCAGCGAGAATGAAAAAAATTAACCAAGCTGCAAACCACAATACCAGAGAAGACCACGACACACCATGAGATCTGGAGACTGAGACCAGTAGTGAAGAAGACGATGTATGCCACCTGAAGACAGGTAGAGGGAGAAAAGAGCGGGCAAACAGAAAATTTGACTTTGAATGCAACCGCTGCGGGGGAAATCACCCCAGATCTGAGTGTCATTTCATCGATGCGATCTGCAGAAAATGCGAGAGAAAAGGGCACATCGCGAAGGTATGCAGAGCCAGATCCAATTATAGCCCAAGGCGAAGAGGAAGCCCTCCCCCAAGAGAGAGAGAAAGAGCGAAAGAAAAAAAAACGAGTAGCCGTTGGAGCCAAGAAGGAAGACAGGGAAGATACAAAGAATCAACTTACCGCAAAGAAGAAACACACCAAACAGTCATAATTGGACACTCAAATACAAAGAATGTAAGAAAAGTCCACATTCAAGTAAAAATTGAAGGACAAGACTGTAAAATGGAAGTGGACTCGGGATCATTTCTCTCAATGGTATCGTGGGACACTATCAAAGACTTAATTCCAGACATCCAACAGGAAGAGCTTGAAGTACAAAACTTAACCCTAAAAGACTATCAAGGTAATAAAATCCCTGTTGTGGGCTTTGGACATTTTCAGGTAACTTTCAAAAATCGCACCGAAATTTTACCCCTCACAATTGTTGACCGGAACAGACCAAGTCTTTTAGGATTGGAATGGTTCGACCCGCTCGGAATTGGGATGACCGGTATCAACCACGTCGCAGATGCAGACTGGGAAGCAGACCTCATTCAAGAATTCCAGGACATATTCAGCGGCGAACTAGGCAAGTACCGGGGTAACCCGATATCTTTTAACATAGACCCTAAGGTAGCCCCAATTAGACTAAAGGCAAGGCGCGTCCCTTTCGCCTTAAAACCTAAAATAGAGGAACAACTAGACAAATTAACTAAGCAAGGAGTCCTCGAACCAGTGGACCATGCCAGGTGGGAGACCCCCATAGTCACCCCTATCAAAGCGGATGGGTCGATTGTATCTGTGGGGACTATAAGGCAACCCTTAATCATGCGTTGCAACAAAGTGCATATCCCGTTCCAGTTGTGCAACACTTGTTACATTCTATCAAAGGCGGAAAGATTTTCGCTAAACTCGATTTGGCTCAGGCATATCAACAACTACCTGTAGATGAAAAAACAGCGGAAGCCCAAACGATTGTCACACACAAGGGCGCATTTAAATGTAACCGCCTCCAATTCGGCGTTAGCGTGGCTCCAGGCATTTTTCAGAGCTTAATGGAACGTCTCCTTCAGGGAATACCGGGAGTCATTCCATACTTTGATGATGTCCTGATCGCAGCTAAAGACAAAGCACAACTGCGAGACCAACTAAGAAAAGTGCTCACCAAATTCGCTGAAACAGGTCTCAAAGTTAAAAAAAGAAAAATGCACATTAATAACTGAGAAAATCGAATTTCTGGGATACCTAATTGATGGCAATGGCATCCACCCGACAGAAGGAAAAATCCGTGCAATCAAAGACGCCCCCATTCCGACTAACAAAGGAGATCTACAAGCTTTTCTGGGATTAATAAACTTTTACCATGTTTTTCTGCCGCAGAAAGCAACGGTGGCGGAACCCTTACATAGACTCCTGGACAAAGACACGGTTTGGAAGTGGGGCAGTCGGGAAGAAACAGCTTTTAACAAAATTAAAGACCTCATTACTTCAGCAAAGGTACTCATACAGTACAATGAGACTTTACCATTGATATTAACTTGTGATGCATCACCTTTTGGAATCGGAGCCGTTCTAAGCCATCTTTTACCAAATGGCAGAGAAGCCCCGATTGCGTTTTATTCAAAGACATTGTCTAAAACCCAACGAAATTACAGTCAAATAGACAAGGAAGCACTAGCCATTGTATCAGGTATTAAAAGGTTCCATGAGTACCTCTATGGCCGACTGTTTTCTGTAATTACCGACCATAAACCTTTACTAGGAATTCTGGCTGGAAACAAAGCGACGCCTAACATTTTATCACCCAGAATGACAAGATGGTCAGAATTCCTCGCTGCATACAACTATACATTAGCCTACCGCCCCGGTCCATCCATCATGCATGCCGATGCTCTGAGTCGTTGCCCATTGCCGGACAGTGACCCTGACCCGAACCCCAGCACATCCACACTACTAATTGAAACACTGACCAATCTCCCGATGACAGCAGCAGACATCGCTCACGAAACCGCCAATGATCATCTACTGTACAAAGTGAGTGGGTGGATTACAAAGGGATGGCCAGAAACTGAACTACAAGACTTGTATAAACCCTTTAAACAAAGACAAACGGAACTTTCCGTACTAAAAGGTTGTGTACTTTGGGGGGACCGGGTAGTTATTCCACTAAGGCTGAGGGATCCGATTCTGCAATTATTGCATGAAGGTCACCCTGGGGTTGTTAAAATGAAAAGTTTGGCTAGAAGCTACGTTTGGTGGCCGGGGTTGGACAAGGACGTTGTTGAGTGGGTTGCGGGTTGCCAGCCATGCCAGATATCCCAACCCTCACCCCCGAAAGCACCGGTCACTGAGTGGGAGCTACCCAGGGGCCCATGGTCTAGAGTCCATATAGATTTCGCGGATCCGACAAAAGGTTATACATTTTTAATTCTGGTAGACGCTTACTCCAACTGGCTAGAAGTAAGCCTAATGCAATCTACTTCTTCGGAAGCTGTCATTCGACAACTCAGAAAATGGTTTGCCACACACGGATTGCCAGACATCCTAGTCTCAGACAACGGCCCTCAATTCACTGCTACAGAATTTGAGGGCTATTTAGCTAGCTCGGGCATACGCCATGCCCTAACCGCGCCGGCACACCCGGCAGCGAATGGACGAGCCGAACGCATGGTTCGGTTCACCAAAGAAACACTCCACAAGTTAGGCCACGGCCCTATACAAGCACGCATCGACAAACTACTATTTATACAACATACCACACCTAGTAGCACTACAAACAAAACCCCAGCTGAACTACTTATGGGGAGGAAATTACGCTCCCCTTTGGATAGGTTACACCCTACATACTCCACAGACAAACCAATAGATTCTTCCAGCAAGCTCCGAACATTTCAAATCGGAGACTTAGTCTATGCAAAAAACTTGGTTGGACATCCATTATGGGTACCAGCCACCATCACACAAATCACTGGGCCACGATCATACCGACTTACCACTTCTGATAATAAAAGCTGGAAGCGGCATATCGATCAACTTAGATCCCATACCCTTACAAGACCTTGCGACTCCCTTGGGGGGGAAGGGGATCAACCACCACACAATCAAGAAACAACAGACCCACACCCAACCAACAATCAACAAGCAGCAGACACTCAAACAAACAATGACACCCTAACTTCCACACACACACCCTCAACACTAGCCCCGGTCAATTTGCGCAGCTACGTACCTGAGCCAGGGGAACTTCCAGACGAAACAGCAGACACGGCCGACGATAATCCAAGCCAGAGAGGGAGCGGCCTAGCCATCTCAACCAGTCGAGCTAGGCCCGCTAGGAGTGACTCGGCCGGCTCGACCTTCCAGAAGTTTCCCAGGTCAGAGGCAGGAGGACCAACAGGTCCACCCGCTCCGACAGTCAGCAACGAAATGACTGAGCCGCGCAAGTCCAGTCGGATCCGCAGGGGCCCCGCCTATCTAGGTGATTACGTAACATAGGCGGAGCCCCTGATTGGTCGGACTGGACCAAGAGGGGAGGGGTGTTCTGGACTGGTTCAATTGTATTTAAAATACTTACTCTTCATTGGCCGTGATTCCGGCGGGAAAAGCCTTGCCTTGTCATTGGCTGGGTGAAGCGCAGGAAGCCTTTAAAAGAGAGGCTGCCTGCGCTCGCTGTCCGTGTCCATTCTGAAATAAAAAGAAAGAGCTGAAATCACTAAGAGTACGTGCCTCGTTATTGCCGCCGCTAAAACAGTTCTTATTACTATATTTTTGTTCCACTTTTTAAAATATATTTTGGTCAACTCAAGGTGGTGAACAAACCTAATCCTCCATCTCTTCTTTTCCCCAGCACAACAAACATTTGGGATGGGTTGGGAAGAGAAACAGCCCAAACTAAAAGGCTGTACTGTACCAAACTGGGTCCAAAACCATTTCTGACTTAAATGTTATTAATATAAAATAATAATACATAATTTTCAAACACATACTGAGAATATTGTTTTACATTTTCAGAACTAACTAAAAAGTTTCAGCTACATCAAACATCATGTTTTGTCCCATTTTTCACCTGACATATCAACCCAATCATTTGTTTTTCTGGCTGAGCTCAGGCATATGTGTATTACTCATGCAGCTAATTGTCGTCTATACAAAGACTTTAAATAGAGTCTTTTGACTCTGAATATTACTCGTGCAGATAATTCTTAATTTTGTAACTTTTAAAAGATAATGTGCTGTTCAAAGGCATACATTTAAGATACTTCACAATGAATATACTCTATTCATCTCTTGATCCATTGTATTCTTACATATTAAATAGACTTCACCATGAATTTTCTTCAAAGAGAAATTCACTCTTTAGTTGTATCCTGTTTGAGAAAGTATTTTATATTTACCCTGGAATTGTTCCTTTCACAGTACATTCTGTTTCGTTTTTGTATCCAATAGACATTCTTAGCTTTGCTGTTTCCAGAAATTTAATTCACTTCACCATCTGCCTGCATATCTGATCTTAGATCCAAGCCTTTTTTTATCTTATTCCTCTGAACCATACTCTGTTTCTATGGTATCAGTTTTAAAGTACAAGTTACTCCTGGCTTCTCTGTACTATATTCTGTTCTTTGATGTTCTTGCGTAGTTTACTTGAACAAATGCTGGGCAATAATTTACAGTTTTGGGGTAGCACTGGGCCCTATCTGTCCAACTGAAATTCAATGGTTAGAAAAGCAAGGTTATACATTTGGGCAAGAAAAACCAAATACACAGGTATAGAATAGGTGGCACTTGCTCCATGGTAATAACAGTGAGAGGAATCTTGGAGTCCTAGTGAACAATCACTTAAATATGAATCAGCAGTGTGCTGCAGTTGCCAAAAGAGCCAACATAGCCCTAGGCTATATTAACAGAGGGATAGAATCAAGATTACAGGAAGTATTAATATCAATTTATAATGTCTTGGTAAGACAGCACTCGGAATATTGCATTCAGTTTTGGTCGCCACAATATAAAAAAGATGTTGAGACTCTAGAAAGAGTGCAGAGAGGAGCAACAAAGCTGATTAGGAGACTGAAGGCTAAATCAAATGAAGAATTGCAGGAATTGGGTAAAAGAAAGATTAGGGTGACATGATAAATGTGTTCTAATAACTAAAAGACTGTCACAAAGAGGGGTCAACTTATTCTCCAGAGCAATTGAAGACAGGACTAATCAAGGAAAGAACCAATCTACAACTAAGGAAAAACTTCTTAGTTAGAACAATCAATCAATAAAATGACTTTCCTCCAGAAACTGTAGGTGCTACAAGAGTTTGGATAACCATTTGTCTGAAATGTGGATAGGGTTTGCTGCTTGAGCTGGGGGTTGGATAAGGTCTTTCCAACTCTGATATTTTATTATTCTATTAAAGCTCTCCTGCAAACATTTACCAGGGGAAAGGTTCTATTGGTTTCAACATAACTTATGCCAAAACATTAAAAATGTATTTTAGCCCAAAAGAGCCACCATTCTGACATATACTATACAATGAAAACATTATGTCTGGACGTATTTAAATATTTATAATTTTGAAGACATATCTGCATAGCAGATCATGTTCCCAGTGGTCTATTATTTACATAGAGCTATTATTTCTTAATGACTTATTTAACCTTCTATTTTCATATCTTGTTCTATGCTAATCAGTACTTATTTGTAATTACTCTTATATTTTAAACATTTTTAGCTTTGTTTCCATGTCTCTTTTAGTTTTGCCTTTATTTTTTCTACTTCAACCTTCAACTGTACCATGTCTCTCATTAATTTATTTCTTAACTCCTCCTCCTCCTCCTCCTTCTCTTTCCCACAATTTCTCTTAATTAGCCTTTATCTATCCACAGCTGACCTTGTAAACTTTCTGTCAACTTTCTGTCATCTGGAAATTTCTTCAAGGTTCTGGTGTTTTATCTTGTGCTAGACATGTTCTGAGCTCCTGTTCTCCTGCCAGACATGTCCATTTACCTGTCAACCTTGAAATGGTCCACTTGCCCTTCTCAGCAGTCACAGCCTTTTTCTCTGATAATGGGCCTGTCATGATTAATCAAAGGACAAGTAGGACACAGGCTTTCTTTACTGCCTCTGCTCCTAAGTGTATGTATTGCTCATCCCCGAAACTTCTGTCTTTCAAACCAGGGATTCTCAGTTCCTGCATCTGTATTTTCACTGCTGGTTCTTATGCTGACTACTGCCCTTCTTGGGCCAAGGCTGAGAAGGACTGCTACTGTATATTTGAGATCATAAAGGAATCTTCTTAGAGATCAGACTGGCCAGGAATGACAAGAAAAATGTCCTTTCTTTGGATTTCAATAAGGACATCTATGTACATAAATGCATTTTACATCTTCTGACAAGATAGATAATTGTTGCAAGATCCAACAATTATTATGGGACAGGTACATTTGCCTTCATTTATGATAATCAATTATGCACATTTATATTACCTATCCAGTTTGCTCAAGTTAAGCCAATATTACCAACTAAATTTATATAGCCCCTAGATATTGTAATATATCCAATTGATTATAACCATTCTACGCAATGTTGAAATACTTTGCCGTTTTAAGGGGCAGTAAACCATCATCCCTGAAATATTTTTAAACCCCATTCTTGATGACTCGCCAAAGTAGATTTAAGGGAAATCTTATCTATTAAAATGTATAAGGTGACATATTCAATTCAAATGCAAAGTTCTCTCTGTCATATTTTCAAAACAGCCCTTTTAATGTAGAGTGAGTATGTAATATTGAAGGGGATCCTTTGATTTTAAATAAGATACATATGTACCATTCTTAAGCACTGTTTTTGTCTGTGACTAGTAAATGTTTCATTTGAAATCACTTTGAAACTGGTGACCTATTTTTCAGTAAAGTATTTTCAGCAGAGATAGATCATCAATAATCAAGTGTCTTATGATAGAAAGTTTCCTCTTTTCTCACTCTTGAACTGAGGTCACAAAGGTCTGAACAAGGGTAACGATAATGACAAATATCAAAGCTGTCTTGCCAACATGAATAGAATCTATCGTGTACATAAATAGCTGTGTGCTTTGTATGTTTTGCATTTCTACCATTGACATGTTCCATTGCCATGAATTCTAATTGTATTCATTCATTGGAGTTCAAAATTGGTTTATTTAATGAAATGCTTTCTTTGGGATATTAAGATTAACATTTGGAGTGGCCTTCATTTGATATTGTAAGACAAAAGTTGAATTATGTAGCTCTCATGATAGACCTAGCAGATTTAGCATACAGTACATATGAAGCATTATAACCAATGCAAAACAGCCATAAAGATCTGATTAAAATACCTCTAGTCTATATGAAGCAACTGCAGATAATTTACTGGAGATTATAGAAGAAATGTGTCACCTATACACTAAACTTATTGGAGAAAGGAACATTATTTAAGTCAGCTTCTTAATGTCACAAAGGTCTTTTGGTCCTTGAGGTTTCATCATCCCTAACCCAGGGGTGAGATTCTACAGGTTTGCACCTATTCTCTAGAACCGGTTGTTAATATTATAAGCAGTTCGGATAACCGGTTGTTAGAAGAAATTACTGGCCTAATCCTGTAAGGAAGGCAAGAAGGAAATTTTCTGGTATTGCTTACAGAAACTGTCTCTCTGTTAACCTTTAGTACATTCTTGGCAGGACTAGACTTCCTGTCTCAGGAACTTCTCTGGAGTTTTTTTTTCCTCCTTTGCTGGTACTTTGTTTGTGTGGAGTGACCATTCAAAGTTACAAAGGCACTGAAAAAAGTGACTTATGACCATTTTTCATACTTACGACTGTTGCAGCATCCCCACAGTCATGAGAGGCCAGGTGAGAAGATGCATGCCTCGATGTGAGTGATATTGAGTTGGCCACACCCAGCCAATAACATGACTACCAAGCCACATCCACCACCTAAGCCACATGCATAGAACCGGTTGTTTAAAAATTTGAATTCCACCCTTGCCCTAACCTAACAGCATCCCACAATCAATGTGAGCAGCAATGAATGAAGAACATAGAACTATAGAAAGATGGTACAAGCAAAATAAATAAAAAAGAAGTGTAATTTACTATGCTGGCAAATCAAATACACTAAAACATAATAGTGATAATTTAACTAGATATGTCATTGTGAATCAATGATATTATTTAGTAAAGACATAGTTCTTCAATTCAAGCATTATATCTTACATCTTCTTTCCAGGGGATAGAAATAATGGAAAGTTACATCCTCTGTTCATAAAAGGGCAAAGACCAAGCTTTATTTACAAAGTTTTATTAACATCTGAATATACTATCAGATTCTTCCAAAATCAATATGTTTCATGATAAGCTTACAGATTTATGCAGCTTGTGTCGTAATTTATAATAAAGCATGCTTCACCAACAAATGAGCACCATTTTGAAAGTGCCAGCATCCTCTGGAGAGTCATGTGTTTTGATAATACTTTTTTTCTTAAAAACGGTTATGAATTATAAAGCCCAGAACAAAATTAACTCAATTAACATTCCATTAGCTCCACATGCAAAAAGAGATATCTGAAATTCAAGCTGGCTTGAAGTTCAAGTTCAAAGAATATGAGACATTATTGCTGATGTCTGCTGGGTGATGGAAAAATAAATACCAAAAAGAAGTCAGTATATACTTCACTTCTAACAGAAATGCCTTGATTGTGTCAATCATATCAAGCTGTGAAATGTGCTGAGAAAAATGGGAATCTCGTTCCTTCTCTTATCCCAGAGTGTCATATTGCCTTCATGAGAAAGTTACATTCAGGTCAGGAAGCTACAGTACAGACAGAACATGGTGAAACAGAATACTCCAGGTTAGCAAAGAAGTGCTACAAGGCTGTAAACTTAAAGGCAACAGGTAGAACAAACAGTCTTAGAACAGTGAAGGCATCAAAGTGGTGGCTAGCTTCTGTCTTTTAGGATTAATTATCAACAGTAAATGAACAAGTAGTCAAAAAAATGCACTATAGACTAACACTTGCTGGTGCAGCCATTAAACCTTGGAAAAGATATTCAAAAGCTATGATATGTCTATACTCACAAAGATTAGAATTGTGCAAGCCATAGTATTCCTTATAACACTCCATGGAAGTGAAAGTCGGATTTTGAAAAAGCAAGAAATAGGAAGAGTATTGGTGCTTTTGAACGTTGGGGTTAGAGTAGACAATTGAGAATACTGCAGATAGCCAAACCAAAGTATTATTAAACAAATCAACCTAGAGTTCTCACTTGAGGCACAAATGACCAGGCTCAAATTATCTTACATATTATGTAAAGACCTAGTTCTACGTAGAAGGCTGTAAATGCTGGGGAAGATCTTATCTTACATATTATGTAAAGACCTAGTTCTACGTAGAAGGCTGTAAATGCTGGGGAAAATATAAGGAAAGGAAAGGGGACACTTAGCAACAGGTCTATGGATTCAGTTACAGTGAGTACATTGTTCAAAATCCTGAAAGTCCAGGTTAGAATTTGGAGACATATCATCTTGAAGAAGTCTATCAAAGTAGTTTCTAAGAGTCAGTGCTGAATTGATGGCAAGTAATCAATATTCCATTTGAAATGAATTCAATAGGACATATAGTATTTCTAAATGATTTGTTTAAGATTTCTTTGCCATTCCTAAAAAATAAAGAAGTGAGGTAAAGGTAAACAGAGGTAGCATTTGGAGAAAGCTTTCTTTGCATGCAGTTTTATTTTGCTTCGGATGACGCTCACTAAATTGAATAGTTGGTTATTGTGTATAATACTAAAGTGTTTCCCCAGAGAATTCTCCATACTGGGTCAAGAGGTCAGTGTAAGCATCTGAGTATTGCTCATTATTGAACTTCATTCTGCTAACTCCCCAGTTTCTTGGTGTGAATGTTATTAAGCTATTCTGCCCTACCATCACCCTCGCCACATCACTGGAATTAATTAGTTGAGTTACACAACTTTGTGCAAAATACGTCACTGATCTTGTCCTGGCTGCAATTAATATTTGGAAGACTATTGTTATATGAGCTGCTATATTGCTATAATGCCGTTGCTACTAATAATAATTTAATTGCTTTTGTTGAAACTGTTTGTTTCAATTCCTCAACAAATATCTTCAAAGTTGGTACTTTTCTGGTACATACATTCATTGAGAGACAAAATACTTCATCTCGTGAAATTTACAGACCTTAGGTGACATAGAAAGAATTTTTATTCTCTTGGCTCCATCTTAAAGAATATTGTCCTCTAGAAATAGGAGCAGTCCCCCCACCTCTAAATTAGTTGCTATACCATGAACCACTTTAAATTAATTTACTGCAATTGGTTTGTTCTAGCTGATGGTCTCTGGGTTTGGGCTGTTATCTTTATTTTTCTTGGGCTTTTGTCTTGGGCTTTTGTTTTTATTTTTATTTTTTGTGGGTTAATTTTTATTTTTGATACTGACTTGGACTTAGTTATTTTTATTATGTTGGACTTTCTACCTCATCCAGAATCCTTGGGGCTTAAATATTGTAGACAAGCAAGTAAAAATAAATGTATTTTATATATTCTTTTCTAGCCAAACAAGGCGGATGTTTCAAGGACAGGTGCAAGCTTGGATGATAGTAACCAGACCAATTATTTTCAACCATCTACAAGATTTTTCTCTCATTGTAAAACACAATCGTTCATTATAAGTGAGTTCTTCCAAAGAACTCTTTTAGCTGCTGCAGATAATACAGTTATAATAACTGCAGGGAGAAAGAAAAATGGGTCTCTTTTTGATTCTGACAGGAGACAAAAGTATGCATTCATATGAAATTTCAATAGAGAGGAAATTGGTGAAGTAGGAAAATGAAAAGCTGTTGGAAATAATGGTATGGATGAAGTGTGCACCAAATCACAAGCAAAGAAATACCATACACGTCTTGACAAACTGTTGTAGATGTGAAAGATGGAGCACAGCTCTGAGGAGGAAGATCACACTTGATTGAAATGATCATTGGATTTCCAGCTTACAAAAGAAGGGGAGCAGAGAATAATAACTAAGTTCTATTATAAGAATTTTGAATTGTGGAGAAAACAAAATGCCTCTACCATGGGATCATATAGAGAAAACTGGATAAGTTTAATTGTAAAAGGAGAGATATTTTTGTTGTTAAAAAACGTGCTTTTGGGAGGTCCTGGAGTCCTGGGAATAGCCATTGTTCATGTTAGCAAGTGACAAACATTGAGGGTGTTGCGTGCCCACTCTCTAGCCATTTTGCTGCAATTTCCTTATCCATTTTGCCTTAGTCCAAGTAAGGGACTGAATCTTTACTGCCTTTACTCAATTTCATTCTGCTTTAGCTAATTGCATTTTCTTTAATATATTTTTCTTCCCTGGAAGGAAAGGGTTAGTGGTACAAAGGGTTTCTTTTCAAGGGGCAGGAGTAGTCCTTTTAGATCTGACAACATTATGTAAAGTGGAGAATTGAATCTAGTCCTTGTATTTTGTAAGGTCAGGGTATTCAGGAAATAAATTCTCAGCTCTTTTCAGCCAGGGAAATGAGATCTGGAGAAGACAGAAGTTGTGACACTAAATGATGTGCATGTATGTATATGTGCGTGCATGTGCATACATTTGTATATTATTCCCATTCATATAGATACTTTATAAATTTAATAAATAAATAAAATAATTTGATGCCTGTGATGTCTTAAGTGAAATTAGTAACTAACAAGAATTTTCTTTTTCCTTAAGAAAAAAAGACCAATCATGCAAGAATCTCTTGTCTTGCCTTCAAAAGACTTGTCTATCTCTTGGGATCACTCAGTTTCAAAGGAGATGAAATAATCTAATTTCTGTGGCATACAGTTCTCATATCAAAGTCATATAACCCACCAAAAAAAGGTAAAAAAGGTTTGTAGACACAGCTAAATGAACGTTGTACATGAGAATAATTCAAGGAACTACAACATTGGTAACAACTTACATAATGTGAGAATTCCTACCTGATTTAGTCAGGATTAACTATGTTTATGTGAATGTAAAAAAATGGTTTATCAGATTATACTAAAGTAGTTGTCATAAAGCTTTTTAAATATTCAGCAAAAAGTTGACAAAAGGTGGCTTTGGGCAAGAGATCCATGTTACAGTACCAATTAGAAACAGTATCAGTTCTCAAGGGGATTGGGCCAAGGCAAGCAAAATATAGACGTGGAAAAATAGTGTGGACACTTACTGTGGATCTCCTAAAATGATCAAAAAATTCAGAACAACAAAAACAAGGATAAGGTCTGTCTTAAGCAGAGTACAATATTTCATACAGAGCAAATTACAGAGGTGAAACCATAAATGCCCAGAAATTTACAAAATCACACTTGTATTAAAATTGCATATTCTAGATAACAAGCTAAAGGTATCCGCCAAAACCTTACATCAAGTTATAATGTTTATGGGAGATAAATATTAAATCCGTTATGCAAGAATAATCTCTTTACCTTTAAAAAATATATATTTAGTTTTAAATATGAAGAAAATAAATTTACATTTAAGTTTTATCTTGGCTTCTCTCGTTACTTTTTTTGAGTGCTGCCCTTGGCACGCCTAATCCCAACTGGATGTGATTGTCCAACACCATATGATGCTTAAACAGACCAATGGTTCAATTACCAAATATACTTTCTTAAAAATGCAGTGACACCGATAAAATTGTTATTATCTAAGCTATGCCAGTAAAACTGATTAGATTTTCTATGAAATGCATAGAGCATTGTATTTGCATCACCTTTTAAACATAAAATCAGTGCATACTGAATGAGACAGCCAATGTCTTAAAATTAGAGTTTTCTTGTGGAACAGAATGTAATTTTAAGAAGTCATAAAAATATGTGAGATGAAATCATTCATTCTCAACGAATACTGAGAAATATATAGAACTAAACAAAAACATATAACTAGGAGACTGAAACAAAACTATAAAAGGAAGCTAAAGGCATTATTGAATCTGACACATACCTGTTTTTCATCAAGGGTTTTCAAGGAATTCATGAAAGTATTAAAAGCAGGACAATTAATTTCAAATCTTGACCCCTTCCCGTTTAGCAGAATGCCAGATTTCCAGGGAGGAAACATCCTGGATGATGTTCTCATTATCCAAGATAGTAATAAAGACCACTTTTTAATATTTAAGCCAAATTTCATAAGAAAAAAAGCTGCTTTTGAGAAATGCATCATACTTTGTAATAGAAAATTATTTTATGGGGAAACTAGAGCTGGCCAGTTACCGCTAATGAAATATAACTGAAAAAAAAAATAGAGATGCACTTCTAGAATCACAAATCAACAGAGGCCTTGGTTATGCATAGCATTTTTAGCAGTTCTTTTCAGCAAGATTCAGATGAATTGCTTTATGGAGAATGGTAATAACTATCACATATTGGTGGATCATTATTCAAGTTTCCAGGAACTAAATCTATATATAGAGAGATATACACTAGAGAGAGAGAGATACAAGAGACAGAGATAATACAAAAGTCATGAACTATTTCAACAGACCTGGGATTGCAGACTGCTACTCCTCACGATTGACAAGCATTTTGCCGAATGCTTGGGAAGATCAATAAAGCTCTCTTTCAAATTAATTACAACAACATTCAAAGGTACAAATCAACAAAATGCATATAATTAGGTGACAACCTAATCAACCATGCAATCACTTGAATGCAAATATTGTGCCTTTTTTGTTGACTTTCAAGTATTATTTTTGCATCTGTTCATTTTTACCTATCCCTCTGGGTACCATGTCAAAAATAAGAAGCATTTACCCCAACTGCTATCACCAGTAACTCTTGAACTACAGTATATCCATGCCTTTATTTGCTTGTCAATCATCCAGCCTGGAGCATGGCAAGAGAATTCTATCTCTCTTCACTTAAGGCAATAGAATCTTGCCTCCAGGTTTTAGGGATATGTAGTTTAATCTAAATTCATTCCTTTATTTATTCTGTTTTTCCAAGGTTTTTGCAATGGAAATACACATGCATAATATTAAATATACATTTCTGAATTGCAGTTTTTATAGAAAAGTAATATTGAAATATGGCTGTAACTGATAGTAGGCAAATT
This sequence comes from Bungarus multicinctus, assembly GCA_023653725.1. Lineage (NCBI taxonomy): Eukaryota > Metazoa > Chordata > Lepidosauria > Squamata > Elapidae > Bungarus > Bungarus multicinctus. The sequence continues at coordinate 64,369,067 of CM042844.1, forward strand.
TGCACATTGTATATTTTTTAAAAAATGAAATTATATATAGCATACTTTTTAAATACCAATCTTTCCAAACACTGTACATGTTATTTGGTATGAAAACATCAGACCTTAATCTATTGAACTGCATGCATTATTGCCTTCCATGCTGCAATGCAGTTTGTATGAGCAGATTTTGCTTTTCCCTGTAAAAGAGTCCTGGTGCAGCATATTATGTTTCCTCTGTAATGAATTCCCAAGATCCTTATCTACTCCTTTATTCTGATTTCATACATATTTTGCAATTTTAACTTTTGCAGCTTAATGAGAATATGTTCAGCCAATCATCACTTATCCTGACATAGTCTGTAGCTGAGTAGCAGTAACTTGATTTGAGATCAACCCCTTCTTTTCTTTCTTTTCCTGTCTTTTCTTTTCCTTCTCTTCCCTTTCCTTTCCTTCCCTTACTGATTTTTGTCCATAAACCAAACAGCAGCATTCAAATAATTTATGTTCTTAGCGATTTCAGATGAAAAGTTTAAAATATGAACTAAGTAATTGTCATTTCCAACCAGACTAGTTGATGAGAAGAGAAAATATAGCTTTTCTCAACAAGTACAGTAAAGAGGACAATGGAATAAAACTTTGCTTCTGACTCAGTAACAGCATCTGCCTAAATAAGAAATCCATCTGCATTTTTTGGTCCAGTACATTCCTCTTACTGTGGGGACTACTCTTTCTACTCTTGTTTCCTGGATTTTGCAAATTCATAAATAATGGAAGAGATATAAAGTTTAAAGAGTTCAAAGTTTAAAGAGAACTCAAAAATATTGTTCCAAAATAAATGCACACAAAGAGTGTTGGTATTTGCCCCAATCCCACAAAAGCAGCTTGCTTGGAGAAACAGGAGATGCTGTCCTTTGGACAGGTGATAGAGTTTAAGGTGGTTGTATTTGTTGCATGCTAGGTAGCTTTCTTGTAAGTGTCTACTATTCACGGAATTGTCTCCAAGCTTCTCTGGAAGAATTAAAACTTGGAAGATTAGAGAATATTCAACAGCCTGTCCAAGAAAAAACAGCCAAATACATTGCAAAAAGAATGTATAGTATATTCACCTATAATGAAAGTGTGTTGGAAATAAAAGAAATTCTACTTCCACAAATGCTGAGGAATTTTTTGACAATGTACAGCATGCTACAGCTCTTTGCAGATCTCCAATCATAATAAGAATGTGATTGGTAAGAGGAGATCAAAAACTTGTAAAGATAGGATCTTCCCATTGTGCAGCAAACCTCAAAAAAAAAAATCTATGGCAGTTTTGCTTTTAATCTCTTTCAAATAGTAAGTCAAAATCAAAAGAAATATAGGAAACATTGAAAGAGGCGAATGTACATTTTAAAAAATTCAATCAAAAGGCAAATTCTGATCGAATCCTTATTAAAAGAAGCTACCTAACGGTATGATCAGTTTAAGAGCAGAACAAATGAAACAGATAAATGGTACATTTCCCTTTGCTGGATCTGATCAAGCTAAGGATAGACAGCTAACTGTTGGGTATGCATTAATCTAAATTTCCACACTGAGCTGTGGGTTGAAATCTGTACCCTAAATGACCCCTTTCAGCTGCATGAATCTAATCATTACAAAGCACTGCCTTGGGCAAAACAAAATCCCATAAAGTATCTATCTATATATTACTAAAAGTCAAGATCTTTAACTGGGAAAAATGGTGCATCAAAGCATAACAATTTTTGAACAAAACTGCTCACAGAATGTGTCTAAAATCCAGGATTCATGAGTCCCAAGAGAATGAAATTGGGAGGTGTTGTGGCAGCTTCCATGCTACTGTTGCTGCTTGACTTCTGCTGCTATCATGTGATAAAGATTTTCAACATTCTGTGACAGTTTCCCAGTCAATCTTGCAATCTCTTTTTTCCTCCCCAACCAGTATTACAGGTAAGAGAAAGGGAAGGGAAGGGGAGGGGAGGGGAGGGGAGGGGAGGGAAGGGAAGGGAAGGGAAGGGAAGGGAAGGGAGCTTGTGTACCCTTCCTGGGCCATGCTACACACACACACACACACACACACACACATGCTTCCCCCAACCTGTGCAGTCCATACAAGGAAGGAAGAAAGGAAGGAAAGAAGGTAGGTAGGAAGGAAGGAAAATAGATGAAGGAAAAAAGAAGCTTTCCTGTTCCCTATTAGCTTTCCACAAGGAAACTCAATGGACCAAAAGTAGCAAAAAAACAACCTCTAACTCCTGAATTCCAGGCAGGAAGTTGGAAGTCAGAGGTTGCTTTTTTGCCCACTTGTGGTTATTCTATTTGTCTGTTTAAATAAGTAATTATCTCTAAAATACTAATCCAATGTGGCAAGGATTGTCTAGTTCTTTTTGAAAGGTTTTTTATTTATTTATTTAGAACTTAGGACAACGTTATTTCAAACTCCCACCTCCTAGCTGCTTGTATTTTTGGTGGGGTAGAGGTCATTTTCTTTCTATGTCATAAATTTTGCCTTGCTTTTAAAGCAGTTTTGCACAATTCCATCTAAAGGGAAGGAAGGAAGTTGTTCATCTGTTAATTACAAGAAGATATGCACTTCTGTTTGCAAGATATGCAAGATTCTTTCCCCACTATTTATATTCACATTCCCAGCAAATCTACCCAAAGGTATTTGTCACATTGCATTATATAACATACATACCTGAATGAAAGAAATAATATGGCATCCCAAAAGGGAATAATTCCATTACCATGGTATCCAGAGAGTTCAGTATCTTATGTCAATAATACAATATATGTTCTTAAATAATTTTTGATTTTGCATTTTTGAATGTTGAGGTTGTAGTTATTTGAGACACAAAGGTTGCTGAAGCCCACAGTGACAGATACATTAAAAAGCTGCATAGTGAATCTAAGCATTCTGTTCTTTTTTTCCCAGAATGATATCTGTCGGCAATATTTTGAGTTACCACGGACACAATTGCTCTTAATAGTATTTTAGAAGATGATCAAAAGGAGGGGGGGTTTGCAGAATATTTAATTCATAAAGAGTAATATGGGAGTTACTTGTGTGGTTGCTAGTTTGACTTGTTAGGTTATTGTGTTGCACTTTTCACAGGTTTTCTTTTCTTTTATTTTTAATTCTGCTGGAATTCTTTATGGAGTGAACTGTATGTATTTGATTAAGACATAAATGACTTAAAAACATCTAAATATGCATCTTAAATGAAAATTGTGCAATAGGAGACCTTTCTTTAAAATCAGAGTTTGTAAGCTGACATATATTATTCTAGGTCCATTCTTTCATTCAAAAGAATCCGAGAAAGCTACCTTCATCCTTAATTGTCAATAAAGATCCCTGAAAGGGAACTGGGAAAACGAAACTTCACCAATGACCATTCTATAGATTATGTTCCATATCAGTTAGTAGAATGTACAAACAAGCACAGGACAGAGGCTAACTTAAATGAACAACAAGGTTTGCCCAAGATATGGGATGTCTAGCACCATCTTTGAAGCACTTGAACCTACCAATGCATCCAACATCCTTCAAATGCTAAGCTATTGTGGTGAATGATTACAGGATTTTTGTGAGTTGAGATTCTGTGCTGACAAGCCAGAAGAGAATCGACTTTGATGCCAAGAACAATGCTAGAAAAATAATAAATGAATGTGGCATAAAAACACAGAAATTGTCTGCTTACCTGGCATGGCAAGTGATAAAGGTGAGTTAATAGCAATATAAGAGGACTGTTTAAAAGGCAAATAAATTTAAAAGTATTAGATGGGGGCACAGATTTACTCTCTCAGCCTGAGTTTCAATAAAATCTGTATGGAAACAGAAAGTCACAAATGATTTATAAACCCACTTTTAAAATAAGGGTTTACAGATGCAAAGAATGCAGCAGAAGGTCAAAGGTAACAGAAGAACAGTAAAGACAAACTAATGAAAAAAGAAGAAAAGAAAGAATCATGAAAATGCAATCAGAAGCACACTCTTTACTAGATTTCTTGGGGCTTTTCCTGCCAAGAAAATACTACCACTCTCAATCACAACACATGAAATCTATGGATGTTCCCTGCTTTGATTGACCTATTTAATATTTGCTTTATCATTATTCACAGTTCACCTGTGAATTGTCTCTGGAGAGAAGATCTTTTTGTTCTGTGTCAAGGTTAAGGACAGACGAGGTTTTGACATGGCCCTTTTTCAGTGAAATTATTCCAGCATCATTTTTCTCCGATGATTAGATCTCCTTGTACTAATTGGGTCCTGAACAACACAGAGATTTTCAGGAGCTCCAAGTGCAAAACCCATTGGAATTCAGAGGAATTGTCTACTGCCTTGACAGGTCAGGCCTTCACTAAGGAGTAATTTTCAGCAAAAAGAAAAAGAAAGAAGCCCCTTTGTTTTTCACATAGTTTGGCCAAACACTTTAGGAGTTTGAGTCAAGGCAAAGGGAAGTAGAGTTCTCTTAAATGTGTAATCTTTTATTTTGGCTCTAAAGATCTTTACATTCTCTTAAGGTTTCTGAAAGGAAAAAATAGAATTTATTATGCCCTCTATAGGTTTTTTTTTTTTTTAATGCTATACTTGTGAAGATTTGTTTCTCTTGTTTTCCCTCATTCAATGAAAAAAAAACTGAATTGTGTATTAAACTTGAATTCTAGCTGTGTGAAAAACTGTAGAAGGATAAAATGCAGCACTTTCAACTGAAAAAATGTTAAAACTAGATATAGAAATATTAGATTTTGTGAGTAGTCAATTATCAGATTATCTCTAAAGAGACCATAAAGATTGAGACGTAAGTAATTGTAATAGAATGTTCTTTAAAGTTAAGGATGCTATGGTTTCACTGATGTCAGCCTATAGCTAACGTGCATTTAATGTTTTATATTCAAGGCTACTGCTTAATGTTCATTTTAATTCTCAAATACTGCTGCAGTGTGATTCTAAAGCTTAACTGAAGTACTTTACTGATTCCAACACTCTTGGCTGCAGTTCAGCAAGGAGAAATTAGAATTTTGTATGTTTGTTTGCTATTTTAAAAGGTTGGAGGTTTTTTTTATTTATTTATTTTATGCTTTTAAGTCAGGAGTCTTGCTTCCTGATGGTGACCACCTAAATAAGTTTCCTTGGCAAGGTTTTCTGAAGTGGTTTGCCACAATCTTATTTCTTGGACTGAGATAAAATGACTAATCCATAATTGCCCTGCTAGTTTTGTGCTTAAGGTAGGACTGGAATTCATGGTCTTCTGGTTTCTAGCCTAATTCCTTAATCATTACACCAAACTGGCTGTCTTGAATAGCTTACATTCTCCCAATTTTATGTTTGTCTCCTTTTGTAGCTTTCTGAAATTCGAATTGCCCCATTGTGGAAAGCAGTAACAATGGAAATTGGTGGTAATTTGTTATCAGATTCCCCTCTGATACTGTCTCAGAGACCATAGAATTGGGATCATATTAAAAGCAGATTCCTGAAATAGCTCAAACTTATGATTAAAAGTAAATATCACCAATTTTGGAATACAATCTCATCAGTGATGGGTTTCAAAGTTGGTTACCACCAGTTTGGCAGCTCCTCAGAGAGAACCAGTTCAGGTCTTAGCTGAATTTTAGCACTACCGGTATGCCAGAACCGGGCCAAACCAGTACAATACCACCACTGAATCTCATACATATTTTTGTATGTTTGTGTTGAGAAATAAGGGACATGCATAGGAGTGGTGAGAAAGGATATTGGAAGTCTCATAAATTTTCCGAATATCTCAGAGACAGCAATACAAAGAAAAATGTCTCATTAAGGCAAAATATCTTCTCACTGTGTGGCACCTTTGGCAGGCGAACAACCTCATCAAGGAGAATCAAAGTTTTCTCTCAGAGACCTATTGTGTAACACTATCAGTGGTTTTGTTTTATTTATTAAACATTAAATAGGTACTAAATTTACAACTCCAAGAAAAAACATGCTGTTCTGAAGAATATTTGTGCTTGAGCTATGTGAAGCTTCTGATTTGATTTAAAAAAAATGCTTTGAAGTGCAGAGGACCATAAACAGTAGCACTGTATGCATTTCTTTAAAGAAACAACATCCCTTCCTGGGATCAAATGGCAGCCAGACAATTTTGAACAAACATGTTACTGTTTTAAAGGGTTGCAAGAAAGATAACACATTCATGCTGCCACATGCCCTTTTTCTGAATTGTTTCTGGAGTGCCACATAGTCCTAGTTTGTGCAAATAGTTAATTTATGGCATTGTTTTCATGTACTAATAAAGTATAAGACTCTTACTACATTCTTGTAAAAATCAATTCTATACTGTGCTTTTGTATTCAAAAGTGTATTCAACACAGAAATGCATGGATAGTCCATGAACAAGCACACCTATTTTAACTGAAAAGCACTTTAGAAATAATTAGGAAAAAGTGCTTTGGAGTAGATGGTTAATGTAACTCTTTAATAAAAACAGCTACCTTTTTTTATAGGGTCATGCCATTTTGAAAAAAGAGCAGCTACCAGAAGAGTTGCAGAAAGATGCTAGAGCACCTTTTTGCAATCAAATCCAAAACATTGCTTAGCCTTAACATCTATGTCTTGATAGAAGGATGCATACAAAAGTTATGTTTCAAAAACACTAACTCTTCTAAGACTTGTTTCTCTCGCATTCTTCATTTGAAAAAAAATATTGAAGTGTCTGTGTAGAATAGTCTAATAATAAATAATTAAAAATTAAAAAATACATTTATAATTTACATGGTTGAGCACAAGAGCCGCGGTGGTGCAGTGGTTAGAATGCAGTACTGCAGACTATTTCTGCTGCCTGCCGGCTGCCTGCAATTTGGTTGTTCAAATTTCACCAGGCTTAAAGTTGACTCAGCCTTACATCATTCTGAGGTCAGTAAAATGAGAAAGCAGAATGTTAGGGGCAATATGCTGACTCTGTAAAACCACTCAGAGAGGTTTGTAAAGGACTGTGAAGTGGTATATAAGTCTAAGTGCTATTGCCAAGACATATTCCTCGTGTGTCCAATCACATTTGGCCAATAAAGTATTCTATTCTATTCTATTTTCCAGTTCTGCTCTGTGTAGATTTATTGATGGTCCAATAAAATATTTTATTTTGGTTTACTTATTAAAATAGATGAACCTATACATGTGTTTTATTTTCAAAAATTAAGGAAAGTAAGCAAAGTTTATGACACTTATATGAAAAAATATATCTGCAGAACCTTTATATCTATAATTAGTGGAAAAAAATGTTCAAAGTTTTTTTTCTCTCCCCTTTATATATTTAATAGTTCTTATTACTGAAATTTAGTCATTTCAATGGGATAAGCACCCGGTTTGTGCCCCATCTCCTGCCAACCTTGCAGTTCAAACGCATATTAAGTGCAAGTAGATAAATAGGTACCACTTTGGTGGGAAAGTAGCAGGGTTCCGTGAGCCTCGGCATATAGTCATGCTGGCCACATGACTATAGAAATGTCTTCAGACAACACTGGCTCCCTCAACTAAGAAACAGAGATGAGCACTTCCCCCTAGAATTGGACATGACTGGATAAGAGAAACCTTTATCTTTATTACTGAAATTACCTCCCAAGCAACTTGATTGGTTTTTATAATTAAACATGTTCCATTAATTTTATTTTGTTTTAGGAAATATGCTATTTAAATAACTTCATTCCTTTTGTTTTGCATTTCATATTTCTGAGAAGAATTAGAACAAGGAAACCAGAAAGGGATTAGAAATGCAGACATGTAAAGGTAATAAAGCAACTCAGAGTCCTGCCATACATTCATCCAGAGCATTTGGCTACTCTTGAAAGTAGGCCTCAAATTATAATTCATTTGGGTTGTTTTACTTCTCAGGTAATAGCAGCTGTTTCTTCTCCCCTTCCCTCTCCTCCTCTCCTCCCCTCCCATCTCCATGAAATAGAATGCTTATCATCTCTTAAGAAATGAAAACATGGACAAAACCCCAGAAATGTGAAAGGCATTCAGCTAAACAATACTGCACATTTATTTCCACCACCCCTATTTATTTTATTTTGCCCGTTTTGGTTATATAAAGCCAAACACTTCTAACTAGGACAAATGTACCATTTATTGAAGTCTACAACTGAAATAACTATGTAAGAGTCCTTCCTATCAATCAAACTTGGACTGTACAATCTAGATTTTGTTTCATTTACAGTAGGCAAACTCATAACTTTGTATTTGAGTCAGTTTTCATTATAATAGGTGCCTTAAGAAGAAACATAGTTCTTTGTGGCATACTTTGGATCAGCCAAATAAAGTATAGAAGTAGCAGGCAGAGGATTTACCTAAAAGGGCTTTCTTTGTCCTTTAATTACAATTAACTTTCAGACCAGCCTTGGAGTTGACTTTATAAGGAGACTTTATATTTTCATCTCTAATTGACATTTATTAAGTGCAGGTAGTCCTCGACTTACAACCACAATTGTGCCCAACACAACTGTTGCTAAGTGAGACAGTTGTCTGGTGAATTTTGCCCCATTTTATGACCTTTCTTTCCACAGTTGTTAAGTAAATCACTGCAGTTGTTAAATTAGTAATAAAGTTGTTAAGTGAACCTAGCTTCCCTATTGACTTTGCTCATCAGAAGGTCATAAAAAGTGATTGCATGACTCCAGAACACTGCAACCATCATAAATATGACTCAGTTCCCAAAGCATCTGAATTTTGATCATATGACCACAGGGATGCTGTAATGGTCCTAAGTGCGAAAAATGGTCATAAGTAACTTTTTTCAGTGCTGTTGTAATTTGGAATGGTCACTAAATGAACTATTGTAAGTTGAAGCCTGTTGTCATGGATCCATCCCCAGATTCCTCTCCAGATGCAAGTTCAGAGGAGGATGGTGAGTTTGATTCTGCAAGAAAAGTGTGGAGCCAAGTGCCGGTCAGGATTGGGGTTCAGAGAATGCTCGCCTGATGGAGCTACCTCAGCTGGATTGATCAAAGGAGTGACAGGCTGAGCCTAAGGAAGGTGAGCCACAACTACAACAAATTGGCCAGGAGGCTCCAGACAAGGACAGGGAGTAACTGCCACCATTAGCAATGAGGAGAAGGTGGACTCCTTCTCCTCATTCCTCTCTTCCTCCTGATCCAAGGACACATAGAGCAGAGAGGAGACAGGAACAATGCTGGACAACTAGACTACCCATGAAGAGGGCTACACCAGCATTGCCTACTTAACCTCGCTCTGAGGACTTGAGAGTTCCAGGAGCAATGTGCCCAGCTCTGTGCCTTGTGTGTTTGTGCCATATACTGTATCCTGACCTGTTCAACTCCTGGACTGCTTTTCTGGACTTTGTGTGTGCCCATTGGACTTGGTTACCCACTTGCTATATTGAGCTTGGGAATCCAGACTCATGCAACGGGGTGCTTTCCAAGCATTTGTTTGCGGGAGAGGGTGTTGAATAAACAGTTGTAGAACTCTTGCCATATGTGCATGGGGTGGGAGCAGGGCAGCACACCCATAAGCTTTTATACCAATGTGATAGGTGACAATAGCAAACTTATCGTGCTTTTCAAGCTTATCCATGCCAGATTATCCATGCCACCAGTGGATACAGATAACATGGGTTGGTACATCAGAACTGGAAATAGTAATATCTCTACTTGATTGTTGCTAAATGATCTGTTATTAGACAGTTTACATGAGGCTGGCTTGTTTAGGGGTTGGTTGGTTTGTTAAGATGAAACGGGCATTTTCTCCCTAAAAGACCATTTAAAAGGAGTATTTTCACTGGGTAATAAGTTATCCTCTGTAGTGGGATTCCATCCAAGATCTGGATGGTCCAACCACCCTGAAGTTTCAAGGGACCTTGAAGACCTGGCCCAGCCTTTCATGAAGAAGAATGAATCCATTTCTGGGTAGTATGGCTTTGCTTCTTATTGTGGCCTTATTGGTGCTATATTTTTTCCTTGTTTTTATCATTACTGTATATTCTTTTCTGCGTTCTTATTTGTGAACAGCCCAGAAACTCGGACAGTTGGGTAGTGCAAAATAAATAAATAAATAAACCTCACTATCTCCACTGCTATTGGGTCTTTCCCATTGTACCTCTGACTAAGTATGAATCTTTGTCAGGCATTTTCTGTGTTTGCTAATTGGAGTAGAAAGAATCCATGCAGAATAGGCAATTTTGAAAATAGGCCTTTAAGCTGTATATGGCTTCATAATAGAACAAACAGCAATGCATCGTACCTAGAAACACACTGCAACTAATTCATCTCCCACAGCCTCAGTGATATATTGGACCACTGAACTTTGTACCAATTGAAGTCTTCTGCCTTTTTATTGGATCCTGGCCATCTAGGATATAAACAATTTTCTCTATGGAATGATCAGCCAGACAATCTCAATGCACATTGAGTGAATCTTCAGGTCCATCTCTTATAAGAGAAGAATGGATTGTTATAAACAGTGCAGCACAGATGCTACAGTGGTAGAGACATATTAGCTATTTACATTTCTTTTCACTAAGAAGTGAGTTGAGGCTTAAGCTCATTCCAGCTTGTAGCCATTCTTACTTCTCATCTTCTATCTATCAGCATTTCTCTGGCATCTCTTTACCAACTTTATTTTGTGGAACAACTTAGAGAACTAAGAAGGTATTCAGAATTAGAGGTATGGAAAGCTCACCCTTGGGTCATCATCCTTTAGCAACTGTTGAAGCTTTAATATCTGAGAAGAGACCATGGCTACATCAATACACAATCTACTACTACTTGCTATTTATTGCCCACTTGTACAATCTTCTAATTTCTCAAATGAGCAGTACTGGCACCAAGATACTGAGCTGTATTCATTCCTCTTCCCTAATGGATTTCTGTCTATTCCAGGATTAGGGGAGAAGGGGACAGGGGGAGATACAGAAAGGTAGAGGATATTGATGCTTCTTTTTTTCTTTAATATTCTTTGTTTATTAACTCTTCCAACAACAGACTAAATAAATAACAGACAACAGACTAAATAAAGTAGTAAAAAGTCCTCATTCCTCATGGCTGCTCATCCCTTGCTGTTTGCCATCATTATTCAGAGGACATGAGTGGCAACAGCAAATTTTTTCTTTACGCTATCATCACATTTTTGTATGGTATTCATAATATGTTGGTGGGCAAATAAATAATGGACAGTCCAGTCAAAGCATCTGCCCAAGCATGATGGGTTAGGTCAACATTTCCTAAACATGAAGAACATGCGTACTAATGTTCATTCTGTTCAAAGAAAAGAGAAATTACAAACCCCATTTATCATAAGCTCCATTCATCAGATTCTAGACAGGAGAGGGAACAGATGACACTATCGCTTGCATAGTTTGAACTATTCAATTTATGTCTACTGAACCTCTGCAGACAAGTTTAAAGAATGGACTGATGTTATCTGAAAGAATGAGAAACTATAGACGTTATGAACAGAAATTTTTCTCATTCCCTTTTTCTTCCCTTAGAACGCCTGCATTTCCACATGAGAAAATTCATGACAGCTACTTTCTAAAACTCTGACAGGTACCTATGTGCAGCATGAAATCAATATCTACATCAAAACAGAACACAGGGCATACAACAACACCCATTCTTTAAATTGTTTTGAAGCATTATATGACCATATTTACTGATATCCCTACTTTAGGGACAGTACAGATATTGGGCAGTTATTTTCATCAGGGATTATTTGGGTAGCTATGCATTTCCTTCACTGAAATTCAAACAGGACTTCCTTTATTCCACCAACTTTAATATGAGTGCATTGGCAAAAGAAAAATCTTCACTATTGTATATTGAAAGTGTAAGGTCAAGCGGGTTTTAGAAGTGTAAGCATGGTAAGTAGTGAAATTCAGTCAGCTTTGCACATAATTGAGATCAATGCTAATTTAAAAATAATTACTGTACAGAAAAGGAGATGGTGATATATTGTGGTCCTACTTTCTTCATCATAATTAAATGGAGGACATATTACTGTATATTGCCGTGATGGCGAACCTGTGGCATGTGCCAGCGGTGGCACGCAGCGCCCTCTCTGATGGCATATGAGCCATCACCCCAGTCCAGCTCTGACACATATGTGCATCTGGCCTTTGGGTCTCTGCTGTGTATGTGGGGATGGGGCACATGCATGGGGGCTGTGCATGGGCATGTGGGGAGGCACATACGGGGGTATGTTTGGGCCTGAGGAAAAGAAGTCAAAGAGTTTCTGTCAGAACTTCAATCACTCCTTTATGGTCACCACCTTCATTTATTTATCATACCCTGCAGACATGTCTGGTCATCAAACATTTTGCAATTGTTTATAACCTGTGTAGTGCTAGTTGCCCTAGCAGATAGTAATATATTTCTAAATTTTTACAGACTTATATCAGATTTGTTCCTGGCTTAACAGCATAATCTTTCAAACAACACACAAATCTCACTGCCCAACATCAGATTCCCAGAGAGGCCCAATCCTAGGAGATTCCTTTTAGAGTGTAAAGTGTTTCTTTCACCTTGTTTTGAATCTGCAGTTCTGTTGCTCTTGACACAAAGATGTAGACTGCACTTTCTCTGTACAGATTCTTCGGAGAAACTCCTGCTTCAAGTAGTCCTCAGTTACCCTCTGTAATTGAGACAAGGAACTGCCACTAACATATACGGTTGTCAGGGAGTCAACAGCAGTTCGAGAGTCCCATTGTTAAGCTAATCCCATGTAGTTGCACTGAGCCATAGTCACCTGATCACCATTTGTGACGTCCTGCTGGCTTCCCCATTGACTTTGTTGGAAGCTGAGCATGAAAGTCACAAATGGTGATCATGGGACTGTGGGATGTTGTAGTATTTAAATTGCAAGCCGGTTGCCAAGCAGCCAAATTACAATCCCATGACTCTAGGGATGCTGCAATGGCTTCAAATATTTGGACCAGTTGTAAGTACCCTTCAGTGCCATTGTAATTTCAGTCACTGAATGAGTGAGTGCTAAACAAGAACTACCTATAGCAGGGCTCTTCAAACTTGACAGTTTTAAGACTTGTGGACTTCAACTCCCTGAATTCCTCCTCCAGTCATGTTAGCTCAGGAATTCTGGGAGTTGAAGTCAATAAATCTTAAACTTGCCAAGTTTGAAGACCCTTGGCTTATAGTTTCAGAATATTGAGAAGGCATCTTTTCTATCCTTTAAACATTCTCCTTTTCTAACAAATGATCTGTTTTTTGCACACCAGGCCAATAAAGGTTTGAACATTTTAAGTAGTTATTCTGTTACAATAGGTACCTTTATCACACTTTATACTGACATATACAAACAGTTTTTAGTATTTCTCATCATCAGGAGAAAAAAATATGTATTTCTCCAAAAAATCTTACTTTTCAGTGGTGCAGGAGAAAAAAGGAAATTATACTACATCTACAGTACTATTTTTTCTATAAAAGTGTAAACTTTATATTTTTATTAGGCATCCATATTAAGACTGACTCAACATACAAATAAGATACACAAAAGCATTAGCAGTCTCCTTCATCAGTCCTCTACTGTAAAGTTTGCTTCTATGCAAGCAGTAAAATAATTTGTTATTCAGGCCTTCCACTTCTGATGTAAACCTATCGTATGTACACTGAAGAACTGTGACAAATACTGTAAAATAAATTACAGTGGTCAAAGGGCATAACCGAGGATTTCCAGCGAGGAGAACATTTATTGACTTCTTTGTATCATCAAAGCGTTGCTATAAACGATGATCAATATGGTTAGAATAAGAGCTAGAAATCTGATCTCAGCAAATATAATGAGTTGTCGTAATATATTCTCATTCTCAAGCTCCAGGAAACTTGGAGGTACTTTTTGGATTTTTTTGCTATAAAGTTTTCCTTCAGAAGGCTCCTTATCACAGGAATTTTAATGGCTGTCTAACAAATGTCATGTTTCAATTACTTATGCATTTTTCCACTATTTGAATTTAAAGCATGTGAACAATACCTGCTTCTGTTTTAGAGTCCTACAGACAATAATATGCTATTATTATTATTTATCTGCTCCTTTTTTTGCATTATAATTCATAAAGGCAATTCCTGTAGGAAGAAAAATGACATAAAAAGTCCTATCTCCTAAAAAGCAGAATAGTGTGTTTTTATTTTGCATATTTATTACATACCTTTCTCTTTTTTTCCAAGGAAAGATTGAATTTTTGGTAATCTTCCTTCCCTTTTCCATTCTGTTCTAACTTCTATATCTTATCATTTCTATAGAATTTAAATATATTTTTCTACACATGTATCTATGTATTCAAACCAAGAAATGCCCCCCCCCCCCAACATATGGTACTCCGTGACATACAATAGTTCATTTAGTGACTGTTCAAAATTACAATGGCAGTGCAATTTTTTTCACACTTATGACCATTGCAGCATCCCCATGGTCACATGATCAGGCTCAGATGCTTGGCAACTGACTCGTATTTATGATGGTTGCAGTGTCCTAGGGTCATTTGAAATCTTCTAATAAACAAAGTCAATGGGGAAACCAGATTTACTTAACAACGGTGTTACTAACTTAACAACTGTAGTGATTCGCTTAACAACTATAGCAAGAAAGGTCATAAAAATGGGACAAAACTCAATTAACAACTGCCTACTTAGCAACATAAATTTTTACTCAATTTTGGTTGTAAGCCAAGGACTACCTGTAGTATTATATTTGTTCTCAAATTCTATCTGAATGTAAAAGAAAACTCATGATGAAAACCATTGTGACAACATCCGTCCCATTGCAAAATAACTATTAGTCATATTTGTATGCCCTGTGGTTCCTTTTGATTATTTTGAAATTAAAATAAATATTTTCCTAATAAGCAATATGCATTGTTCATAAAAGTATATGAAATATGACTTGCTGTATGTCAGGTCATATCAATGGTCCATCTACCACAGTATTGTTAATGTGTTAACTTTCAGGGATTCTTCAGGTTTCAAACTAATTCTAGTTTCAGCCAGACCAAATTTAATCTGGAATTTAGGAATTTGGGTTCTTCTATTAAGTTACTTCTCTTTCTTCTGTCCCAATACCTGGATGTTCTCTACTGTAGAAGAAATTCAGTGGATTCATTTGAGCCTAGCAATAGTTATTATCATTCTAGAGTAAAAAGGCCCATTAACCATTTGCCTGTTAGCCATTAATGTGAGCTTTTTCTATGATCCTTCTCTCCTGAAGAAATGACTAGATGACCTACAAGATCCCTTCACTGTTATTCTGTTATTCTGTTTAATGATAGCAAGTCCTGGTGATTGATCTGTATTTCTAGACAACATATTGGATTGATAATGGAAAGGGGACCAAACTAGTTCACAATTTTAGGAACTTTCTATTACTTTAGGCAGAATAGGCAGAAGCTCCAGTCACAGGCTAGTGTAATTCTTACAGACAATTAAAAATCAGAATTTTTACTAATGGTATTGATAATAGTATTAAATGATTTACATTATTATCACGAAATAGCTAATTGCAAATATATATTTTCTATTTAAATAACAGGTACTAGGACCTTAAGAAGGTACAATATTTTGCCTAAACTCCAGCTGATTGGATGTACTTCTGTTAAATAACAAAATTAAATGAAAGTGACTCATATAGCATCGTTAAGGCTGCTGGGTGAAAAAATATTCACTTTGTGTTTGCAGTATGCTAATTCCAGAGAAGTGATGCAATCATAAATGTCTTTTAAAACCACCCAGAGTGTTTAACATTTAACTCTAAAAGCTGTAGAAAACTGCGCAACAGGCAAGAATGACACATTCATTTTTATTTCCATTTTAATATCTCAATGCAAATAGAGCAAAGATTTAGCACTTTCTCTAGGAAAAGCTCAAATGTTTTAAATTTTGTTACACCAAAATGTTCCTCATTCCAATAATAAACTTACCATTTAAAGTATATATATTAGAGTATGAAGAGCCAGTTTGGTGTGGTTAGTAAAGGCACTGGGCTAGAAATCAAGAGATTCTGAATTCTAGTTCTGCCTTAGACACAAAGCCAGCTGGATGACTCCCTTTTTCTCAAACCACAGGAAGAAGGCAACAGCAAACCACTTCCAAAAATGATGCCAAGGAAACTATAGAGATTTGCCCATGTAATTGCCAGATGTCAAGACTAGCTTCAAGGCATGCATACACTCGCTAGAAGTGTGAAGGTACATACATCTGCGTTCTTACCAACTTATTTTAATTAGAATTTCCTCAAGGTTTTGGAATACAGTAGGACCAATGTAAAAATTAAGACAGATTATTGTATGTGCTTATCTGCATTTATAAACTTTGCTTCTTTTCTTCTTTTTATTTTTGCCTTATTTGTTAGCTAAAGACCATAATAAATAAAAATTAAATTGATGGTGTCATACCATCTGACAGACTTTCAGAGAGAGGAGGAAGAAGAAGAAAGAGGAGGGGAGAATGTTCAATTAGACAATACTCATCAGATCTAAATGCATAATCCTGGATGGGATTGTTAATCTCTGCACAGTAAAAAAGAAAGCAATGGACAAATGCTATATTTCCCTCCAAGAAATCCCCATAAACAACTGACTTTTTACTTTAAATATTTAAGAGTGCCAGAAGCAACCGTAATCAAAATCTGAACTGAAAGCATGACTGCAACATGCAGCAATTAATATGAAAAGGGCAATTCTAAGACTGTGCATATAAATTTGTTTATCCGCTGTAAACAGAGGCTTTTTTCCTTCCATTAACCCAATTTTTTTCCTTTCACATGACTCATTGAACTATAAACTAATTCAGTTTCAGCTTGCAACATGCTAATTTAAAGTTAAACATGTCATGGAAATGTAGACAGAATATTTCCAGGGTGTCAAGGATGAGAAAGGGCACATTTTAGACTATCCTTTGATATGGTAAACATTTGAGTTTAAATGCATGGACAATGACCTTTTCAACTGGGTTACATAGTACTCTCTGGTTGATACTGCACATAAATGTACTCTAATATGACAAATGAAGCAAAGAATGAGATTGTTTCATTTAAAAAATGACACCAGAAGAAAAGAATATCACCCTTCTACTTCTCTTGGTGCCATATGTTCTGAGTTCAGAGTAGGTCTGTTTCCTATAGCCTAGGTTCTCTTCCTTCTCCTGTGATATAAAGAAATTTTTGCAAAAGCATGTCACAAATCAATGCACTTGTCTTCTACATTGTTTTATTTTTACATATTTTTTACATTTTCATTGATTTCTCATCAAAACTGATAGGGAGTTATAATATTGTTTTTTGTTTTAAAATATGTCCAATTCCCCAGGGGGAAAAATGAGGGAAAAAAAGCAAGGGTGAGGGAAAACATTCTATGGAAACTAATTGCTGCAGTATTGAACAGCCATATCTGAATAATCTTTGCTTCTTCATTGAACATATCCCATGTAGTAGCCATTTTCTAGGAGTATTTACTGCAGAACTTCAACAGTCTGAATAAGTGTGAATGGACCATAAAAATTGCTATTCCTGTTGATCTCCCTTGACTGTCTACTGATATGCTTGGATCAATTTCTATCTTGACTGTTCCAGCTTCATCCAGCGTCTGCTACCTTTTATTTATCATTTTACTATACATAAATATGTCCCAAATGTTTGAAAAATTATTTATTTATTTAGTACCCAACATTTCCTCCTAGAAGTAAAAAAAAATCCTATGAAGTTTTCCCATCTCTAATTTTTTTTCAATAATAGGTTAGGTTTAGTGTGAAGGATTGATCTCAAATTGTTCAGTGAATTTCCATGGATTTTCATCTTAGTCTCCAGTTCTTTATCCAACCCCAACATACCAAATTGTTTTTCAAAGTATCCAGCTTCACTTTTAGTTGCTAAACAATTTTGAAGTCTCATAATACAGTTTTATGTTTGGGAATAGTTCATGCATTGTTAAAAATCCTAGTAATCATGGAATCTGAACGATTTCAGCCTAATTCTATTATTGCAGAGCAGAACAAGCAGATCTAAGACATTGGCATAGAATATTAAAGGGATGCAGGTCTACAACCCTATTAAACTTTAACTAGAATAATAAATTTGTTTTAAAATGCCAATAAAGGAACATTAAACTTTTAAACTGTACGTTAGGATGTTTCAAATGTCACAAAGCATTACAATGCAGTAAAATACGTGACCTTCAAGAAACAACCTATCTGAAAAAGTAAAAATAGAAAACAATTTATATAATTGTGCCAATTATCCTTTACAGTTGTACTTTTCAAACTTTGCAATAGATTCCCTAAAATGGTAAATGAATTTGTGACACTGCCTGCATGAATAAAAGACACCATTTCTTTAGTATTATATTGGATTACCAAATAAATATACTATTCATTTGTGATTATTAAATTATAATCTGTATATCACAGGGATTGATGCTGTACTACAGGAATTGTCTTTTATGGAACTGGCAAGGTAAATGAGGAGTAAAGCTCAAATCTAATTTTCCTTGGGGAAAAGAGGACCCTAAGGTACACATTGAAGACTGCTCACTATACATTATGAGATGAATTGTATACTTTTACAATTTTACAAAGAAAATATATTCTCTAAAAATTTAAAGGGCAGTGTCACATATTGGCAAAAAGAAAAGTTCTAAGTGTTATACTATGTGTGCTCAAGAGTGCTGGATTGTTAGTTAATCCTATTTGGTCCAGTGGAAGTGTCAAATGCATCATCAATCTCAAGTCCCTTCACACCTACAACAGATCTAATTCCAACCTACCCTAAATTCCATCGACTCTTATCTACTGCCAGTTTGCTTTGTTAATAGTTCAGATTCTTGTAGAGAACTTAAGCTTGCTATAAACCAGGAGTTGCCAACCTTTTGGACCTCAGGGACCACCAAACTCATAATTTTAAATTCCAGGGACCACTAACCAGTTCTGTGGGCATGGCATAATTTGTGGGTGTGGCTTGGTGACCATGTGACTGGCTGGCCATGGCTTGTATGTAAATATTATAAATATTTATATAAATATTGATTTTTTTCTTTAAAAAGAGCAACTTTTACCCAAAATCAGGTAAAGCAGGCAAGCAGATTGAGTTGCTCACAGAATTCATTCAGAGATCTATCTATCTGCCATCAGCTAGCTCAGTCTGTCACATAAAATTTGCTAGCAAGCAAACTCATAAAATTAACTCACAACACACCATGTATGTACAACTTTTACCCAAAACCCAAAACCAGGCAAAGCAGGCAGGCAGATTGAGTTGCTCACAGAATCATTCAGTGACCTATCTATCTGCCATTGGCTAGCTCAGTCTGTCACATAAAATTTGCTTGCCGTGAGTCTGCACTGAATAATAGAACCTTCAGTCCCAAGGGAGGTTCGGCTGTGCTTAAAAGCAGAGCCGAAGATCTAAAGACTAGCTAGAAAGCAAGAAATCCAACCATTTCCTGCTTTCTAAATAATCTAAATCTCCCGACACAACAGAATAGAAGATAGTTAGAAAAAGGAAAAATAACAATTTAGCAGGCAAGTTTGCCTGGTAAGGAGTGAGTGGGCGGAGAAGGGTTTCCACGGTCCATGTGGGCGGCACAGCCTTGTGTTTTTGCGTAGCCTAGATTAATTGCTTTGGGGAGGTGCTTTGGGGGTGAGATTTCTCTGCGGCCCATGAAAATTTTCTTGCGGCACACTGATTGGTGACCGCTGCTATAAACATATATATTCATTTGAACTGCCTGATTTCCTGCACTTGACAAGTTTTGTGAGTGATCAATTCTGGGCAGGTCTTCTGAAGAAGAGCTCTGACTTATTTAACCCTTTGTTCTCCAAATGCTTTGGATCACCATTTTCACTCCTCTCCCCCCATCCCAAGCCAGTCATTGACATGACACATTGGCATTATGAAAGTTATATTCAATACATCCAGAGGGCACCAAGCTGGAAAAACTGTTCCATATTATTATCACCACACCAAGGCTTTTCTTATTTGCAGTCTACTTCAGCAATATAATAATCTGACATCTGCAACTTTCCCCCTTCATTGCATGACACTAATTTGCTGTTATCCCCAATATACAACTTAAACAGTTTTGCAGATCCTATTGCAAAACAACATTTTTCCTGCTTAAATTAAAACAGAAGGTTGACATATATAACCTTATTATTTGTTTGCCCCATGCCCATCTTTCATAAAAGTGTGGGGTTTTTTTGCCAAACCCAGATTTGATTAGTCCATCATTGGCAGATTGCCAGAAAAAAATCCTGTATTTTAGGAAGTGGGATGGAAAATATCTGGTATTAGCTATTCATCATCCAACCATAATGTTATCATTCATGAACATGCGCTAATGAGAGCAATACATTTCACTAGCAAGGTGGGTTAGAAATCAATGTCAGACTGCCATATTACTATCTTGGCAAGAAGTGATATCAACATTGTATGGATGAGTAATATTCCTAATTCCTTATCTAGGAAATTCAAGAAAAAAAATTCTTCCTAAATGTTGTCTTAGCCAGAAACCACAGATTCAGGAAGTAGGTGTAACTACTATGTACATTTTCTGAATGTTGATATGCCTAACAAGATTTGCACAAACTCAGTTTCACCTTATGAAACTATTATACTGATTAACAATATAGAAACAAAAATGATCAGATACCATGCTCTATGCAAGCTAACACTCATGTTTCTTCCAAGCATGATTAGGGAAGATGAACCTTAACTGAGTTTCAAAGATTTGTTTATATCCAATATTTCCATAGAACAAGTTACTATAAAGGGCATATTTAAGTTATAGTTCTCAATCTCCTCCTGTTACATACTATCACATTGGTTCAATGTGATTGACAAGATGAAAATGAAACATTCACCCAAAGAGACCATCTTAAAATTTTACTACCCATCAAAGTGACTGCCAAACTCTTAGAAAACACTAAAGTCAAGGTATATTCTAAACCAAAAAGATTAGCAGAATATAACATGAACTAAAATGTTAAACTAAAACATTTTAATATTAAATTAGAACATTTTTAAACTAAAATGTTCAGGAGTTGCCAAAAGAAGAGGGGGTCAATCTATTTTCCAAAGCACCTGAGGGTAGGGCAAGAAACATGGATGGAAACTAATCAAGAAGAGAACCAATCTAGAATCAAGGAGACATTTCCTAACAGTTAGAACAATTAATCAGTGGAACAGCTTGCCTCTGGAAGTTGTCAATGCTCCAATATTGAATGTTTTTAAGAAGAGATTGGACAATCATTTATCTGAAATGGTATAGGGTCTGAACTAGAAGACCTCCAAGGTCCCTTCCAACTCTGTTATTCTATTATATTATATTCTGTTCTGTTCTATTTTAAACTTATCTTTAGTTGAATAAAAAAGTTAATGTGCACTGTGATAAAATTCATACAAATCTAAAAGCCTAACATTATTATGAGAGTGGATTAGACATCAAACTACAAACCAGGAGACTATGACCAGTAAATCATAAAGCTTAGGCATAAAGCTAACAAAATAACTCCCAACCCTAAGAAGGTATTGGTAATCCACTTTTGAAAATGTTGCCAAGAAACTGTGGGCATTTGTTACTATGGAATGAGACAATTCTCCACAACCAACTCATTGCAGCCACCTCACCACTGCCAACTTTCCATGGCCAACTCACCAGGACCAACTTGCCATGGAACAATTTGCCACAGGCAACTCACCATGAGACTATTCATTGCAGAACAAATTAACAGTTCAATTTAATTATTTAAAATTAATTAAAAATATATCCCTCCTTTTGCATCCTTTTTTAATTATTCTATTCCACCATTTCTTTAATATTAGTATAAATCTTGCTGCACAGCAAGTTGTCCCATGGCAAGTTGGCCAAGGCAATTGTCCCACGGCAGGTTCACTGCAAGTTGGCCATGTTCAGTTGGCTGTGGTGAGTTCGCCATGGCGAGCTGGCCACAGAAAATTGTCATAGACCCTTGTTATCACGCATCAAGACTGACTCAAAGGGAGAGACAGAAACAGAGACAGAGAGAAAGATCCCACAAATGGAATATGGAATACAGCTAAAAAGAATAACTAATTTTATCTGATTCAAAAGCAGCCATGATGTGCTCAAAATATAAACTTTTTTCACAAGAATATGAGGATATCTTATTTTAACTTTTATTTGCCAAATGCCAAGCATTGGAAAGGAAAACTTTTATGGCATTAAAACTTAACAAACCAAGGAAAAAAGAATAGACATATCACAATCCTCAAATAACAAAAGGTAGCGATCTTAAACAGATGCAATAAATAGGGAACAAGCAACTAATAATACTATGTGAAAAGAAAAACAAAGACACATAGCAAAAATGGAAGGCTCTAAGCTACAGTAAGGTAAAGAACCAATGAAAAGCAAGATCCTAAGGTTATATTGATGAGAATCAAGGAGAATCAAGTACATGTGTCTCATAAAAGAAAGGCAGAATTTGCAACAAGAAAACAAGCATAGTCATGTTCATCACAAAGTTGATTATAATTAAGTTTTCTAAGGGCAGGCATTTCCAACACCTATTTCCCTCAATCTGAGAAGATTTTTTTTCCAGTTCTCTTATTTCTTATTAACATATTTCTTATGCCTTAAGACATCAATCTGAAATGTTTGACAGTTTAAATTGTTTTCTAACCAGCAAACCACAAAGTACCCTGAAGGAACATATTTTAATAATTAGTTTACATTTTCTCCATCAAGAAAGCTTTCTAAGAGAGTGAGATGATTAGGGAATGTGCAATATTGTGTACTGCTAGTATAAATTGGATTAAAAAAAACTAACTTCAAATATAGAGCACACTAGTCATATATTTGATTTTATGTAAACTGGAGCAGTAAACAGAGAAGCATTCGGTGATTTTCTAGATGGTGTTCATCATTTTATGTCAGCTATTTTATGTGTGTATATTTATTCTGCTTGGTGTTCCATCTAATGAAAGATCTGGCATGAATCATAATTCAAGACATGCCAAAGATATCAGAGGATTATTATTTATGTATTCAGTCAACAGGCAACCAGTATTAACGCAAGTGAAAAGGAAAATTTTAGAGTTTTGCCACTGTTGCAGTAAATAATAAATTTCATCCAGACAGCTCAGGTACCAATAGTAAATAGTACCTTCATCTGAAAATTTCTCATTGCAACTTTCTGATTAACATTAAATCACATATTTCTTTTAGGATCTCATAATTACAGCAGAGCACAGAATTAGTTAAATCTTCTCAGTGAATTTTAGAAACCGTTCACTTAATGATTTTTTTAAAATAGTCTTCAGAATCTTTATAAGCCAATAATGGGGAATTCTGAAAATCAGGAGCCAAACCTGAAATAACCCATGGAATACACAAAATGCATTAGAAGAAACCAAATGGAGTACCCTTCCCAATCAGCAAACAATAAACTCAATGAAATGGACAGCCACGTGAAATCAGTTTTCAGCAGGACTAGTGAAAAACGTGTACTTCATTTGGGATATCACATAACCAGCAACACATCTGTTTCTCTGTTTAAATCAACCAATATGTGTGGGTGGGTGGATGAGTGGGTAGATATGTGGAGGGGGTGGGGGTATTTGTGAGGGTGGGAGTGGGAAAGAGAGAGAATATGAGGACAGTTGCCCAAACTTCACTGACTTCCTTGCTTATTTTTTTTTAAATTATTAAACAAACAAACACGAACAAAAACAAAAAATACATTAAAAACACTGAATGTGGTCCAATCCTCCTAACCACATCTTTAATTCTTTCGTCAATTTGTCCATTTCTGTGCACAACCAAATTTTCCTAATTATTTCTAATTCGTTTGGAGTTTCTTTACCTTTTCATTGTTGTGCATAAGCCAATCTCGCAGCTGTGATTATATGAATTATTAAGTATATATTGTCCTTATCGTATTTCCCCATGTTAACCCCTAATAGAAAAAACTCTGGTCTATATTCTATCTTGATCCTACATATTTCTTCTAACCATTTTTGTATTTTTTGCAAAATTTTGGGCTTCTTTGCAATTCCACCACAAATGATAATACGTTCCTTTTTCTTTGTTGTACTTCCAACATGTGGGGGAAAGTTTTGGGTACATTATTGCCAATCTTGAAGGAGGTATATGCCATCTGTAAAATAATTTATATAAGTTTTCCTTAAACAGTGTAGCCAAAGTCATTTTTTAAAATTTATTTATTATTATTTATTTTATTTATATACCGCCCTTCTCCGGAGACTCAGGGCAGCTTACAGTCTTTAGAGCACCCTGCTAAGTGCTCGGCAATAGCCTTCATTCCATTGAATATGCCTGCTTATTAGTAGGGCTTTTTGCCCCCCCCCCCCCCCCCAAGCGGCATTTTTTACAAAGTCAGCTTATTGCCCCCAATAATCTTGGGTCCTCAATTTACCTACCCCAAGAGGATGGAAGGCTGAGTCAACCTTGAGCCTGGTGGGATTTGAACCTGCACTAATTGCAGACAATTGAGCTAAGTGTTAGATGATTAACAGCCTGCACCACCAAGGCCCTTGGGTGCATGTGTAAAAAATCAAGCTAGGACTTACTTTCAGGGTAGGTCGTATTTTTTAGGGAAACAGGGTATATAAATTCTAAAGAGGGTAACTCTTTTGGCAGCTGTTTAAGCATTTCTTAGGTGAAATCTGTAAAGTCCCATCTGGACTCTGCTACCCAGAAAAGCTTATTGTCCATTCTTGATTTCCAGCCTACTGTGACCACTATCCTCATGGTAAAGGTAAAAAGGAAAGGAGTCCCTGTGGGTCATATAATCCCCTTTTGTGACCTTCTGACAAGCAAAGTCCATGGGGAAGGTAGATTCATTGAATAACCAGGTTACTAACTTTTAACAACTGCAGTGATCCACTTAACAACTGTGGCAAGAAAGATCGTAAAATGGAGCAAAATTCGCTTCACAAATGTCTTGCTTAGCCACTGAAATGTTGGTTGAAACTGAGGTCGTAAGTCGAGGACTACCTCTACAGGGCATTCTCCTTGCTTTAAAATATTTAATATGACCCCAGTAAGTCTAACTGGATTGCTGACTTAACAACTGCAGTGATTCAGTTAACAGCTGTGGCAAGAAAGGTCATCAAAGCCAAAACTCAATTTCTCGCTTAGCAATAGAAATGTTGGGCTCAATTGTGGTCTTAATTTGAGGACTGCTGGTACTCATTTTCAACAAGCAAGGTACAGGTAGAGGTGCTAGCCTAGCTGGGTGAACTCAATGTCTGTCCAAGCAATTCAGGAACCTTTCAGGGATTGGCAGGCATATCCTTCATTCAACCTTGATGACAAGAACATGGGACCTTCCCACGGATTTAATAGACAGAAGGAAGTCCCAGTTCAACCAACAGGTCATTCATTATTCAGCCCGGGATCAACCTCCAGCTAGCCTGTCAACACCCGTGGGAAGCTTACTTTTTGTTTCTTTCCCATAATATTTGCCAATCGTCTAAATTTGTACTATAGCCAAAATTCTTCATCCATACCGCCATCATTTCCTTTACTTTTTCTTCCTCCAATTTACATTCCAATAAAACTTTATAATTTTTTTTATCAGTTTCTCATCAGTTCCTAATAGCACTTCATCTAATTTTGTTTTTGATCTGCCAATTCCCCACTCTTTCATATCCTTCAAATATCTCGACTGAAGTTGCAAATAAGCCCACCATTCTATATCTATTCCTTGATCCTTCAAAACTTGTCTGGATAGTAATTCCCCTCTATCATTTAATATGTCCTCATAAGTAATAATTTTCCCGTGTCTGAGTAAGCGTGGGTGCATCAAGGCTTCTAAAGTGGATAGCCATATAGGTGTTTCTACATAAATTTGTCTTTTATTTATTTTATTTTATTTTGTCAAGCGATTATTAGATAACAGGTATAAGTATAAACATGGTTATGAATACATGAAATGGATACGAATAAGAAAAAAAGAAAAAAGAAACAATAGGACATTATTTTTATTCCATACATTTAAGAAAGTCTGTCTGATTTTATGTCTTCGAAAGTAACTTTGGCCTATTTGATTATCCTGCCACAGAAGGCGTGCCATCCCGACTGAAAATTATAACCCTCCAATACTAACATTCCTTTATTCTTGTGGTTTACTTCCTTGCTTATTTACTGATTTACATTTCATGTTGCTTTCAATAGCACAAAGCTCCATGAGACAGAATTTTTCCAAAGAGATCTTATAGTATTTTTGTAGGAATAGATGTTCAGGTGTTTAAAATTAGGTCTACTATTCTTCAGAAGTCTGCCAAATTCAGGTTCATAAAGAGCCTGCAGAATGCCTAAACAGTACTAAGCAACACAAATCTCATGTGTTGTATTAGACATTGTATTCCTCTGCACGAGCCAAGTAACTGGCTCTCTTGCAAGCCAAGCTAGAAGGTGTCATAGAGAGAAGGACCTGTCCCTGCAGCAAAACGAAATGTCAACCATCATCACTGAAACATCACAGACTATTCCTGTGGCAATGTTTATGTCAATGAAGAGAAAAACTCTGTTTTATCAGCAGAACTGTGGAATGATGAAAGATGACTGTAGGACATTTCTACAAAGGGTCAGCAATGGTGTCATGAGGATTTGTACAGAAAAGAGTTAGGAAGTTATCTTTGTGCCAGGATAAGGGGGATGTAAAGATGAGTTTTTATTCTGTTATCCAAATCTCAGATTTAATAATACCATGTAGTAGCAAAAAATCTAGACTGAATCAATTTCTGGATTTGAGCAGAAGTTTAATTTTTCATGGTAGGCTATATGGCTAAAGTTATGAATCTGGGTTAAATCAATTATGAATAGAGGTAATGTATATATATATTTGTGCCTTTAAGTCAGGGTTGTTGTTTTTTCACTCCCAACCTGGACAAGTCCCTTCAGATTTCTTGGCAAGTATTTTAGCAATAATTTGCCATGCCTCCTTTCTAGACTTTATCCTGAGAGAGAGTGACTGGCCCAAAGTCACCCTACTGCTTTCTGCCTAAAGTGGGATTAGAATTCACAGTCTTCTGGTTTCTAGCCTGGTGTTTTAATCACTACACCAAACTGGCTCACCTAAACTCTAAATCAGCGGTTGCCAACCGGTGGGCTGCGGCTCACTGGTGGGCCTTGAGAAAATGTTGGTGGGCCATAGAGAAATCTCACCCCCAGAGCACCCCCCCCCCAAAGCAATTAATCCAGGCTGTGCAGAAACACAAGGCTGCACCGCCCACATGGCCCGCGGGAACCCTTCCCGCCCACTCACTCTTTACCCAGTAAACTTGTCTGCTAAGTTGCTATTTTTCTTTTTTCCGACCATCATCTGTTCTGCTGTGCTGGGAGATTTACATTAACTAGGAAGCAGGAAATGGTTGGATTTCTTGCTTTCTAGCTAAGCACAGCCAAACCTCCCTTAGGACTGAAGGTTTGCTTGCAAGCAAATTCAGTGCAGACTCACGGCAAGCAAATTTGAGAGACTGAGCTAGCCGATGGTAGATAGATAGATCAGTGAATGATTCTGTGAGCAACTCAGTCTGCCTGTTTTACCTGATTTTGGATAAAAATTGCTTTTTTATATAAAAAAATCAATATTTATATACATGGTGTGTTATGAGTTAATTTTGTGAGTTTGCTTGCAAGCAAATTTTATGTGACAGACTGAGCTAGCCAATGGCAGATAGATAGATTTCTGAATGAATCTGTGATTCTGTGAACAACTCAATCTGCCTGCCTGCTTTGCTTGATTTTGAGTAAAAGTTGTTCTTTTTTATAAAAAATTCAATATTTATACAAATATTTATAATATTTACATACAAGCCATGCCCAGCCAGTCATATGACCACCAAGCCACACCCACAAATTAGACCACACCCATAGAACCAGTTAGTGGTCCCTGGGATCTAAAATTATGAATTTGATGGTCCCCGAGGTCCAAAAGGTTGGAGACCCCTGCTCTAAATAATTCCTTCCAACTTTAAGACTCTGTCATTTCAAATTGACTTCACGGTACCTCTTTCTCTTCCTCTCTAAGCAGAGAACTATCTTTATGAAGTAACAAAGCACTGGTTTTTTTTTTTTTTTGGTGGCTGCAAACAGCCAACACAGCTGCCCCTGTGAAATTATTTTCTCTCAGTATTGTACTTCCTCCTTTTTTGCAACTTTATCGTTACCACTTTGAGGACTAATTCCATACTAGTGAGTTATAATGTCTTCACAGCATTATCCAGCCATTGCTGAAGTGAAAAAAATATTTTGGCACAACAATGGGTTTGATGACCATAGAATATGCTGTAAGTTGCTAGTGAGAAAACATATGGTTGTTCTCTTTAATGACAATGGGGAGAAATATTCTCTGCTTGAAAACTTCAGTGCACCATTTTGTTGCTATTAAGCATATGTCCCTTCCATTTGAAGGGATTGGAAGAGTCTGGTTTTGTAGAAGTCTGTGCCTCTCCTAAAACCTAGCACTTAATAGCCACATTTGGAACCCCTCAATTTCCCTAAATGCTTCCTCATCCTTTAACAAATGCTTGCAAAAGAGCCACAGCAATCCACGTGTTTCTTGGCAGTTAAGAAATAGATGCACAAACAAATATAGTACAATAGGTTTTATCTATTGTAGGAACAGCAAACCTTGAACTGAAATTTGAATTTATCTGTATTACATTAGTGAAGCATAAACGTGTTTCTAGATCTCTTATAAAAGTGTATAGACATTTACATGTCCTCATATTGTTATTCTTATTATTATAATGGAAAGTCAAATAACCTAAGTAAGTGCTGCAAGGGAACAAATGAAATCTATAGAAAATATGACTTATAGAAAATATAAAGCTAAATCTATTATAAGGCAGAACAATTGTGTATTTGAATTACAATGACAATCAATAAAATGAAATCCCTAAAGGAGATATTGTTGTATATTGGGTACCATAGGAACCATAGACTCTCTTTTCAAAAAGGGCAAATTGTGCATTATATTATCTATGATTGGAATAATACCACTATTCCAATCATAGATAAGAAAATGGACAACAGAAGCTGAAGTTCCTTACAGAAATTATTTGGCAAAACTATACAAATAGCAAAGATTTGTAAAAAGCAATTAAAGAATTTAAAAAAATGTTCCGAATGAAGAAAGGTTTAAAATGTCAATGAAAAAAATGTTTAATTTTTTTGGCATAAAATAAACAATGCATTGACAGTTCGTCCTATATGAATAATAGTGGAGGAGAAGTGTGAATAGCCATTACAGGTTTTTTGAACAGATGTTTATCAGAAATTGTGGTATTTCTCTTAACAGCATACAGGAGGCATACCAAAAAATTAAACAATTTCAGCAACACAAAATATCAGTGCAAAACCATCCAACGTCTTTAACAGAGGACAACAAATGATCAGCAATGTATTAAAATGCATAAATTTTTAATAAAGTAGACATTTTTTGTCAAATGATTTGTGATGTAAACTGTAAAAGGTAACGACTCTGGAGAAAGTAAATGTTTCTAGGGAAAATGTATTCTTTTCGGGGAATTACCTTAATTTATTTTTAGTTTGCTTTTCATTTAAAATAAAAAGGCAAAAAATTAGAAAACGAGCAAAGAAAAAATATGTCCAAAATCAGACATTGTTTTTGAGGCCCTTTTTAAATTAATACACATTAATTTCACACAAATATGATACTGCTGAAAATATGTCATTTGTAGATAATTACACCAAAGATCTGTTTTTATTTTGTATAAAACACCATTAGAAGTCCATAATGTAACCTAGAAATAATAATACATTTATCTCTGAAAGTCACTTCTCAAATTCTATGCATGTATTTTCCATAGTTATTACCACCAACAAAGAAGTCAAAGCTATTGAATTAATCAAAATAGTTTTCTAACTATTAAGTATGTTAATTTTTATATAAGAAATTATTTAGCCCCAATATTTAAAATGATATTTATTCCTCGTTATGTTAATATGCATGATTTCCTCTTGAGAAAGTATGAACAGCATAAAATTAATTCATTCAGTCACCATTATAAAGTACATACCAAGATTATATCCTTCCCAGAACCAAAATCTGAAATCTCCCAATATTTCAATTTCCAAATCACTTCTATAATTTCTACACATACAAGATAGATTTACATCAAAAAAGAGGAAAATCCTTATTTAAAAGGTTATCTAATTTTCTTCATTATATAAAAATATTAACTCCTTTATGGAGATTTGAATGATTGGATTAAATCCTTTTCAAAGAGTATTTTTATGCCTGGAAACAAAGGTTTGCAAGCAATGTGGTCATTTCCTTTCAAAATCAAGGGATGTAGCAAGTCTGAAGTGTATTTATATAAAAGATCATGATCATATAATACCTTAAATCATATAATGGTTGTTCTGTTATTTCAATTTATGTTCCACCTTTCCCTTCCGAGGGAACCAATGAAAATGTAGGTGAATTATGCCCAATTCACAATAATAACTGACTCAATTTATGTCTAGTCATCTCCCATTATTTCACCCTAGTTAAGAAAGTTCAGGAGAAGCTGCCATATTATTTTGAGGCAGCTGTCAATTCACCTCAACAAGGGACATTATAATATAGAGGCAATTTTTATTACTGAGGCACTTCTCATCTCTGCAAAACCTCGCTAGCATTTTAGCAAGTAAAAGGAGTTGCAGAAATAAAGCAAAGGTAAACCTTTTGGCCACTGCTTTTAGAAGCAAGAGAGCCATGTCATTTTTATTAATCAGCTTTCTATTCATCATTTGCACTAAACTGAATAAACACAAACCATTTCTTCAAAAACTTTAGAGAAGCTTAAAAAGAAGTTTATTTGATCGTTTCTTTTTCTTAATTAAATACTAATTTGAATTTGAATTTAAAAAATTATAGCAGAAGGAAGTTCTATTGACCAACACCTGAAATGTCAAAGAGAAATAAGAAAAACATAGGGAAATCTGCCAAGTTATAGGCAATAGTAAGTTGATCTTTATATATTTTTCTTTAAAGCTAAAAAGGAATGTCTGGGAAAATATTTCATAAGAATTCCAGCCAAGTTGAATCTATTGGCATCATGAAATGATGACATAAACTGAAGTAGTAACATTACTCTGAGAGAAAATCTAGATGAATGAGAGATGGACAAAGACTCTACAGAAATAACATTTCTTGTATCTAATTAATCCATCGATGAAGTTATACATTGTATATGTTGCTCTTTATGGTTTTAAAGCCTGTTTATTATAGCAGACCAAAATGGTTACCTTCAGAAAAAGCTCACAGAGATAGCTGCTGTAATTTAACCAGGTATTACGAGGAGGCAGGATGGAAAAATCAGAGCATCCACCAGTAAGTAAGTCCAGCACCAACCCAACAAAAGAAGAGTTGGATTAGAATATATTTTCTGGAAAATGACCCTCTGCATTCTCTTTTACAAAATCCTAGTAGAAGGATGGCTTCTACTTTAAAGTTTTTAGTTCACATTTAAATTTACATATTAGTGCTAGTACATTTCTTAGTGGTAACAGTTTTGCTTGGGCTCTACCCACATGTATCCTGCAAATGTTCTCCTTCTGCAAATGATTTCCTTTTCATACACAGCCTTAAAGAAAAAATCCAAGGCTATGCCTGATGTAAACAAATATTACAGTTATGTGTTTTAAACTGATTTGAAGTTAGATTTGAGAAGATTTGAAATCTCACATATATTCCAAGTTAATTTTTTATAACATTCAACAGGACTGTTTAAATTATGGTGCTGGATGCATAATATGTGCATGACCTAGTAAAAAAGATATGGCATTATGAAAAAGGAATAAGGAAGAATCAGTTAAAGACAAACATGAAGATGTTCCCAGTCATGGGGCTTATCCACATTGCCAAATTGTCCTGTGATTCAGTGACTTCTGAAAGTTAGAAAGCAAAAATATTGTTCTTTATTAATTCTCCACCCACAGGTCCAGAAAGATACCACAGTTGATAGTATTTCAGGGTTCTAAAAGGTCAACAAAGCAAAGATAATTGCCCATCTCCTCTTATCAAAGATTATTTAAAAGCATGATCAATGCCATTTCTATTCCAAATGCAGGACTGAATCCTGACTGGAAAAGATCCAAACAATCTGTTTAATCCAGGGGTTGCAGTAATTTCTGAATGTCTCCAAGGGCAGTCCAATGTAGAGTATGTTGCATCAGTCTACACATGGGGTGAGTACATTGTGAGAAACATGAAAGAGAACTTCCTAGTCATCAAAGAATGCAACTGATGCACTAGATGAGTCTGCATGAAGACCTTCCTAGCCATAGCTGCTCCAAAGCAGAACCTATGAGTCCAGAAGGATTTCCAACTTTTGTACCAATTCTGAACAGAAAAACACAGCCCATTTCAGAATCATATTGGGACCAGAAAAATCATATACCCATAGCCACTTGATTTATCCTTCAACTATCCTCCTCTGAAAATCTTCAGGCATAGAGATCTGATCTTAACAGCATAATATGGCTGATCAGGGACCAAGATTTATGACAGAGTATCATCAGTATTAGACCTGATCCATAAGACACTCATATTTAGGAATGATGGGGGTGATTAGACCAGATCCTGGGGCATCATAGAAAGGGATATAAAGACATGGATGGTTTCTACCTGTCTGATTCCACAAGGGCAAATTTTCTGTAAATCTTCAAAGCTAGCTCTGGAAGAACTAATCTATATTGGCTTATGTTAAATTGTACAGATACCTTGCAGTAAAGAGCTTGAAATTTTCCAAATTTGGCAATTGATTTCAAGGTATTCATCAGGGCTGGAATTCTACTGGTTCAGACTGGTTCTATAGAACCAGTTGTTGTGATTCTGTGTGGTTTGGAGAACCGGCAAATCGTGCCCCTAGCTGGCCTCACCCCTCTCCACCCAGTCAGTCCTTATCGCGCATGCATAACATCACATGCATGCCCGACATCGCTGACTGCATTCTCCCCCTTCCAATCACTCCCTAAGGTTATTTCTTTTCTTTTTTTTCCTCCTGATGATCAGCTGTTTGGATGAGCAGCTCTGTTGGGATCCTCCTCGCTGTCTTACTGCTTCGCCCAGGAGGCTTCCCTAAGGCCCAGGAGGCAAAAAGAGGTGCTCCATTTTTTTGCCTTCCTGGGCCTCAGGGAAGCCTTCTGGGAGCAAAACCCAGGAGGCTTCCCTGAGGCCCAGGAGGCAAAAAAATGGAGTGGGGGATGCTGAGGAAAGAAGAAGGAAGAGGAGGAGGAGGAGGAGGAGGAGGAGGAGGAGGAGGAGGAGGAGGAGGAGGAGGAGGAGAAGGAGAAGAAGAAGAAGAAGAAGAAGAAGAAGAAGAAGAAGAAGAAGAAGAAGAAGAAGAAGAAGAAGAAGAAGAAGAAGAACCCATGCCCAGCCACACCCACCTAGCCACACCCACTTAGCCACACTCACCTAGCCATGCCCACATAACCAGTTGTTTAAAAAATTGAATCCCATCCCTGGCATTCATGACACCTTTTTGTCAATCTATATCCTTGATACTCTCTTTTACTATTGATTTGGTCTTTGGTTAATGACCTAGATATTCAAAATGGAAGCCAAGACTGCAAAGTGTGCAGGTGCACTGCCAATGGGATTGGTAATCGTAGGACAGCAGCAGAGGCACCAGGCCTGTAGGATGAAACATGTTTCTAAATTCTGAGATTATAATCCTAGTCCAGGCCTGATCCTTAATACTTGGCATGATAGTTTCAAGCCTTGATATTACATTGGAAGTGCATTTTGGAGTGTCAAACAAGATTTCCAAGAAAATTTAATGAAATGGCTTCATAAGCCCTCAGGTTTGTGTAGGCCGATTTATATCCCAATTGTTTTAGCTATAAGCAATTTAACTGCTGCTGAGCTATAATTTCTCCCCTGTTGCCTATAAAATTTAATTGTTGTTTGTATGCTCTTTTGGGCAATAGAAGTGGCATACTTTACCTGGGCTGAAATACTAGGCCAAAATATTTATTTATTTATTTTATTTTATTTTATTATTTCAATTTATAATATTTGACCTGTTCCAGTTCATGAAAATCAATTATCCATTTGTGCATTTGTGTTTTGTTAGAAAAGACTAAAAGTTTAGATTTGTTATAATTGATTATTAATTGTTCCTTGTTACATTAGATACCAGGATGTTTTGTCAGTTTTCAGTGAAAAAGAATAATGAGACAGTGTGGGAGGAGAAGCGTATTTCAATCTTGGTCATTAATAATTCCAAGACAAAGTATTCTGCATTGTTAAAGCACTTTCTGTAACATGTTCTATAAATGCCATACTAAAGACAGTAGAAGAAAGACATGCTCACATTAAATGAAAAAAACCACGATTCACCAACTTATTTTTCCCTTGGGTTTAGCAACTGCTTTGATGCTCCTACGTTAAACATTACTAATTTCCTTGTTTTTCTAACAATATGTCCTTGACTACCAGCACATTTAATCTGTAAATACCATTCATCCACAGTTCAATCCAAGTTCCTAACCTAATCTTCTAATTATAACCTAATCTCTCTAATTATTTAGAAGAATCATTTCAACCATTTAAAAGCAACAATCAGGAATCACAAGCATCAAATCTCAGTTAATTCTCGGCAGAATTCTGACATTATAATGACAAGCGTTGCAGTTAAGTTCTCTGTTGAAAAATCAGAATCTAATTAAGTTTTAAGCTTCTGATGACTATTCATATGAACAAAAATAGATATATTTTAAACACCCACCTTTAACTATTTAATCAGCTTTTGATTTTTTTAAGGAAAAATTATCTATTAAAACATTTTCAGTCAGGATCTCAGAGCATCTTACAAAATTAAAATATAAACTCAGATTACAGACATACCCGGCACGTACCTGAATATTTTGAGTTTAAAGCTTACCACACAACAGGAAAGATATTTAAATACATTGCTATCTCGATATTCAATTGCTTCAAATTTGGGTACTCAAAAATTTTGATGTGAAAATGTCCTGGTACTCATTTGTCATGCTGTGATAGGAAAAGGGGAAGAGAATAGACAAGAACTCAGGAGTGTCGGGAAGGTTTCTCTGGTAATATCACACTACTAACTAGAGCATACAAAACATTTGCTAGAGCAATACTTGAATACAGCTCATCAGTCTGGAACCCGCATTATGTATCTGATATTAACACAGTTGAGAAAGTCCAGAAATATTTTACAAGAAGAGTTATCTGCTCCTCTACTCATTGCAGAATACCTTATGCCACCAGACTTGAAACTCTAGACCTAGAAAACCTAGAACTAAGCCACCTTCGGTCCAATCTAAATATAGTATATAAAATCATACATTACAATGTCCTACCTGTCAATGAATACTTCAGCTTCAACCATAACAATACAATAGATACAATATTTATTTATTTATTTTTGTCAATTGCTTACAAGATAATAGGTATAAGTAAAAACATAGTTGTGAATACATGGATAAACTCAAGGTAAACCGCACCAAACTTGATTGCAAGAAATACGACTTCAGCAACAGAGTGGTCAGTGTCTGGAATACTCTACCTGACTCTGTGGTATCTTCCCCAAACCCCAAAAACTTTAACCTTAGACTATCTACTGTTGACCTCACCCCTTTCCTAAGAAGTCTGTAGGAGCACCAATAAGTGCACCAATGAACCTATTGTCCCTGTCCCTGTCCTATTCTTTCGTTTTATTTTTCTTATATGTATCCATTTCATGTATTCATAACTATGTTTATACTTATACCTGTTATCTTATAATTGCTTGACAAATAAAATAAATAAATAAACGTTGTTGCAAAAGAAAGATGGGGACAGTTGAAGAGGGCAGACAGAAAATCACCTGTGTTGGGCAGATTGGTGACATAGGAAAACAGCATGCAGGAAGACCTTCCCAGCAAAAACAAAGGGTCACATGGTAAGATATGTGGTTTGTTTGGTAATCATTGCTTTAGTACTTGTTGCAACTCCCAGAACCAATTAACAATAAGTACTGAAGTACCACTGCATTAACACTGGGTTTCTGGTTTGTCTTTCAACACTTCAACTGTCTCTTGCCCTATTGACTTACCAGACAGTGCCAACTTGAAGGATCTGTTGTGACTTCTTAAATGGTTATTACTGAGAATGGCTTCAGATCACCTCCTATTTAAGGTCTTACTATAATTGCTTCACAATCTGAACCATATTATTGTTGCTATTCTCTGGACAACTGATGCTACCCTGCCATTTCTATTATTTTACTCTACCACTTCCCCTGGTGTTGCACCTCTTAGTTCAACAGATTTACCTAATGGACATAGCTCTTCAATAAATTTCAATCAATTCAGTTTATTACAGTCATAGACCAGGGACCAGAACAAATAAAAACACTTGGTAAATAGTTTTAGCTATTATAGGTAAATAGTTTTAGCTCCTAGTTGAGGTAACCAACTACCTGTCTAAGATTCTCTGTAATGTAAATTCCAACACTGAAATTAGACATTCAACACTCAAGCTGGCCAGTTCTTTGGATTTGAAGGGGAAAATCTACTTCATATGGTATAGAGATATATCATCTAGAACAGGGGTCTCCAACCTTGGCAACTTTAAGCCTTGTGGACTTCAACTCCCAGAGTTCCTCAGCCAGTTGGCTGAGGAACTCTGGGAGTTGAAGTTCACAAGGCTTAAAGTTGCCAAGGTTGGACACCCCTGATCTAGAATTCTTCTTAAACCAAAGGTGTCTGTTCCTGGATCACATGGCAAGATGGAGGGAAGCCACGTGGCCTCAGAAAAGAAATAGCTTTAAGAAGCTGCCGAGTGCTATGTGAGGGTCCTGCAAGTTCTGAAGCATATTTTTTCCTTTGTACCAAACTACTGTGTAACCATTTCATGATAGGAAACATCAATCAATTAGATTTACTTATGCTCCAAGAACAAACACAGTAAAAACACCAACGCTATAATATAATAATTATAAGTAATGAATTTTTAAAATTGCAAGAAATTTTTAAAACAGTAACTGTTTAAGAGCTGTGGTGGTGCAATGATTAGAATGCAATATTGCAGGGTAACTCTTCCGACTGCCAGCAATTCAAACTTGACCAGCTCAAGGTTGACTTGGCCTTCCATCTTCCAAGTTTGGTAAAATGATGACCCAGATTGTTAGGGACAATATGCTGCCTCTGTAAACCACTTAGAAAGACCTGTAAAGCACTATGAAATAGGGTAACTATTTAGAATAGTGTTTATGGCTCGATGGGGAATTCTGGAAGTTAAAGTCCATATATCTTAAAGTTCCCAAGTTTGCAAAACACTAATTTAGAAGGAAGAGGAAAAGAATTATTATGGCGAGATCTAAGTGACCAAAGCAATGTTATCATGATACAGTAATACCAAGCAAAGAAAATATCTGTGACAACACCATATATTAGAGACCAAAAACTGATGCCAGACATCAGTTTTTCTCTTTAGGACATCTGATCTTTTTAATCTGAAAGTACTATGTACTGAAAACATTATCTCCAATATTCCAACTATCCCAATGAGAACTATATTAAGATCAATCTCTAATGAATTCCACAAAGTTTACTAGAACTAAATAGAAATGCTCAACATTATCCGCCAGGATGCAAGGCCAGTGTTTTCACAGAATTGGGCCCATTAAAAAATAGCAAACACTCTGATTTTGGCATACCTTAATTAAAACAGGATTCCTTAATAGGAGAACAAATAGGGCCTCTCATGGTGGAAGTATACAATGAGGTCTTATTGGCAGGTAGAATGCCAGATTCATGGAAGGAGACACTAATTTTGTTGATCCTGAAAGAAGATTCAGATTCAAGATTTATACAAAATTATATTTCTCTGTTAAATACTGATTACAAAATATTTACTACCATTATAGCAAATAGACTAAAAAAAATACTGAATGAATATATACATAAAGATCAAAATGGATTCCTTCCTAATAGACAAATCAGGAACAATTTAAGAATAGTGTTAAATGTTTTAGAGTACTATGAAGCCCACCCGGAAAAACAAATAGGCCTTGTTTATTTGGATGCACAGAAGGCTTTTGACAACTTAAATTGGCAATTCCTAATTCAACAAATCTACAATCTGAATTTCAGCACTAAATTTGAAAACATCATGACTACAATTTATGACTTACAAAAGGCAAATATTATCATTAATGGAGAATATACGCGCTCAATAAAAATAGAGAAAGGAGTTAGGCAAGGGTGTCCGTTATCTTCTCTGCTCTTTATATTATCTTTGAAAGCATTGCTTACATGAATTAAACAAAACCCAGGAATAAAGGGGTTAAAAATTAAGAAAGAAGAATACAAACTGCAGTCATTCGCAGATGATATGGTTTTTTTTATAGAGAAAGCAATTAAAACAGGCCAGGAATTATTGAAAGAATTAGAGCAATTTGGGAAAGTTGCAGGACTTAAAATTAATAGGGAAAAGACTAGATTAATGATTAAAAATCTAACAGAAAAACAGAAATTAAAATTGGAAAAGACAATGGGACTACAAGTGGTAAAAATACTAAATACTTAGGAATTTGGCTGATGGCCCATTGTAAAACTCTAATGGAAAATAACTTATAGTAAATTGTTACAACAAGTAAAAAAAGACTTGGAATTATGGGTCAAATTGCAAATCTCCCTATTGGGGAAGATTGCTACTATTAAAATAAACATTCTTCCTAAATTTATTTATTTATTCCAAACAATACCAATAAAAAGACATAAAAATTACTTTGTGGAACTTAATAGGATAACCACTAAATGTATTTGGCAAGGGAAAAAACCGAGGATAAAATTAAAGGCGATGCAAGACATGAAGAGCAGGGGGGGGTATGGCACTCCCAAATTGGGAAATATATCATAGCGTAGTCTTTTATGGTGGGAAGTAAGAGACGCACACATTCAGTTGACTTGTTACTTTGTTTTATTTCCAGGATTGAACAGCAACAGAGCCGCGGCAGCCTTTCTTATAACGGCTGCTCGCAGCTCGCCAGCCAATGACAGGTATACAAAGTTCTCACCATTGGATCGACCAATTGCGGGTGAGTATTTGAATATAGAACACCCGTCCCCACTTGGTCCAGTCCGACCACTCAGGAGCCCCCTAGGTTACGTAGTCACGTAAGTAGGCGGGGCTCTTATGGGTCCAACTGGACCTGCGCAGGTCATTTGTTAGTTCGCTAGCAGCCAGTGTGGACGGACCTGTTGGTCTCTCCGTCTCTTCTCGTGGAACCGCCTGGAAGATAGAGTCGGCCATGTTGCTCCTGCCAGGCCTTGCCCAGTTAGTTGAGTCGGCTAGGCCACTCCCTTCCAGGTTTCTTCTCGGCAGCAGTTCTTCTCCTGCCTGGTCCACGTCGTTGTTTGTTTCTTCAGCTGCAGGTGCGTAGTTGCGAACTTCGACCGGGGCTAATGATAGGGGTGATTGTGATAGTGTTAGGTTGTTTTCATTTGCTTGGGTTTGGTGTGTTTTTGAAGGGTCTCCCCCTTCTTGTGTATTTGAAGGGTCTCACCCTTCTTGTGTATTTGGAGGATCTCCCCCTTCCCCCCCCTGGTTTGTCAGACACCCCTCTAAACGTCCGGGACCTTAATTGGTCTATGTGCCTTTTCCAGTCCCTGTTGTCAGATGTTATAGTCGGTAAGATCGTGGTCCTGTGACTTGAGTAATAGTAGCTGGTAGCCATAACAGGTCCCCCACTAGATGTTTGGCATAGACTAGATCTCCTATCTTAAATGTGCGGAGTTTGCTGGAGGAGTCTGTCAGTTTTTCTGTGCAATAGGTGGGATGCAAACAGTCTAAGTGTGATCGTAACTTTCTGCCCATCAATAATTCTGCTGGGGTTTTATTAGTTGTTGTGCTAGGCGTCATGTGCTGTATGGTCAATAGTTTATTGATTCGTTCCTGTATGGGGCCCGGGCCTAATTTGTTAAGTGTTTCTTTTGTGAAACGAACCATGCGTTCTGCTTGCCCATTCACCTCCGGATGTGCTGGCGCGGTCAGGGCATGTCTTATTCCCAGGCTAGCTAGGTACCCTTCAAATGTTGTTGATGTGAACTGTGGCCCATTGTCAGAGACCAATACATCTGGTAACCCATGCGTTGCAAATAATTTGCGGAGCTGCCTAATGACAGCGTCTGTGGAGGTGGAGTGCATAATGCTCACCTCCAACCAATTCGAGTAAGCGTCAACCAGTATTAAAAACATGTAACCCCTAGTTGAACCCGCGAAATCAATATGGATTCTTGACCATGGTCCCTGGGCATTTCCCATTCAGCCACCAGTGCCTGTGGAGGTGCGGGTCTGGACTCTTGGCAACATTTACAACTATCCACCCATTTCCCTATGTCTTTGTCCATACCTGGCCACCAAATGTAGCTTCTGGCCAGGGCTTTCATCTTTACAATACCCAGGTGTCCGTCATGGAGAAGGTCCAAAATTGTCTCCCTCAGCTTAAGTGGTATAACAACCCAATCCCCCCAGAGTATGCAACCCTTAAAGAGTGAGAGTTCAGTTTGTCTGTGTTTAAAGGGTTTCAAACCTTCTTCGGGGCTGGACTCAGGCCAGCCCTTGGTAATCCATGCTGCAATTTTGGTAAGCACAAAGTCTTTAGAAGTTTCTCTGGCAATGTCTCTAGCTGTAATTGGTAGATTAGGTTTTGATTTGTAGAGTGGACGTGCTCGGTGCAGGGTCAGTGTCCGTATCTGGTAATGGGCAACGGCTCAATGCATCAGCGTGAGTAGTGGAACGGCCTGGTCGGTAAATCAAAGTGTAGTTGTAGGCGGCCAGGAACTCTGACCATCTTGTCATGCGCGTCAACAAAATATTAGGGGTTGCCTTATTGCCTGCTAGGATCCCCAATAACGGCTTGTGGTCAGTTATTAATGAAAAAACTCAGCCATATAGATATTCATGAAACCTTTTAATTCCCGATATAGCGGCCAAAGCTTCTTTATCGAGTTGGCTATAATTTCGTTCGACTTTAGACAGAGTTTTAGAGTAAAAGGCTATGGGAGCTTCTCTGCCACCCAGCAAAATGTGGCTTAGCACAGCCCCCACGCCGAAAGATGAAGTATCACAGGTCAAGGTTATGAGAAGTGTTTCATTATACTGGATCAGTACCTTGCTAGATGTAATGAGGTTTTTTATTTCTTGGAACAGAATGCCGTGTTTTCCTGCCTTCCCCACTTCCAGGAAGCATCTTTGTCAAGCAATCTATGTAGGGGTTCCGCTACCATTGCTTTCTGCGGCAAGAACACATTATAAAAGTTAATGAGTCTTAAAAATGCTTGTAGTTTCCCTTTGTTGGTTGGAATGGGGGCTTCCTGGATTGCTCGAATTTTCCTTTCGGTGGGGTGAATACCGTTGCCATCAATTAGGTATCAATTCAATCCTGTCAGATATAAGCGTGCATTTTTCTCTTTTTACTTTTAGACCGACCTCTGTAAATTTAATTAGTACTTGTCTTAGACGGTCCTTTAGTTGATCTTAGGTTTTGGCCACTATTAATACATCATCAAAATAAGGAATTACACCTTTGATTCCTTGGAGAAGGCGTTCCATTAAGCATTGGAAAATTCCGGGAGCCATGCTAACGCCGAATTGAAGTCGATTGCATTTAAAAGCTCCCCGGTGTGTTACAATAGTTTGAGCCTCGGCCGTTTGGGAATCTACCGGCAATTGTTGATAAGTTTGGGCCAGATCCAGTTTAGAAAAAATTTTTCCCCCTTTGATCAAATGTAATAAATGCTGGACTACCGGAACGGGGTATGCACTTTGTTGGAGTGCGTGATTCAGGGTAGCCTTATAGTCCCCGCAAATTCTGACTGACCCATCTGATTTAATGGGGGTCACAATAGGGGTTTCCCATTTCGCATGGTCTATTGATTCTAACACCCCTTGTTTAATATGTTTGTCTAATTGCTCATCGATTTTTGGCTTTAATGCAAACGGCACACGCCTCGCTTTGAGTCTTATTGG
The DNA here is from genome assembly GCA_023653725.1 of Bungarus multicinctus. Classification (NCBI taxonomy): domain Eukaryota; kingdom Metazoa; phylum Chordata; class Lepidosauria; order Squamata; family Elapidae; genus Bungarus; species Bungarus multicinctus. The sequence goes on from CM042844.1 coordinate 64,411,040, forward strand.
GGCTACATTAGGATTTAAATTAAAAGAAATCGGGTTACCCCGGTACTTGCCTAGCTCGCCGCTGAAAATATCCTGGAACTCCCTTATGACATCCTCTTCCCAGTCTGTTGCAGCGATTCGGTTTATGCCTGTCATTCCAATTCCTAACGGCTCAAACCATTCTACTCCCAGTAAGCTGGGTCTATTTTGGTCAACAATGGTGAGCGGTAGGATTGCAGTATGGCATTTGAATGTAATTTTAAAATATCCTACTCCTACCACTGGAATTCTGTTCCCCTGATAATCTTTGAGAGTCAGATTTTGGGTTTCTAGTTCATCTCGTTGGATGTCAGGAATTAATTTTTTGATGGTTGCCCATGAAACTATGGAAGGAATGACCCTGAATCCACTTCCATCTCGCATTCCTGATCTTCTATTTTCACCTGGATGTGGACTTCCTTTACATTTCTTGTGTCTGAGTGGCCGATGGTCACAGTTTGGTGGGTTTCCTCTTTTCTATAGGTTGCTACTTTGTTTCTTTTGTTTCTCCCCTCTTGGCTCCAACGGCTCTCCAGTTTCCTGTCTCTTTCTCTCTCTCTCCCTCTCTCTCTCAGAGGTGGGCTCCATCTCCGTCGGGGGCTGTAGTTGTTTCTGGACCGGCATACTCTTGCCAGGTGCCCTCTTCTATTGCATTTCCTGCAGATGGAGTCAATGAAGCGGCATTCTGAGCGTGGGTGGTTTCCCCCACATCGATTGCATTCAAATTTGGGTTTTCTTCCGGCCCGCTCTTTTCTATCTTTTCCCGCTCTCAGGTGGTATACGTCATCTTCCTTGCTTCTGGTCCCCGACTTGACGTCCTCGTGGTGCGTTGTGGTTTTTTCTTTTTCTCCCTCTGATCTAGGTGGCTCCTTACTGATATGTCCTGCCGATTTATTAATTTTCTTCATTTTGGCGGCCGATTTGTGGGTAGCTTCTGTGGCGGTGGCTTCTTCTATTGCCTCCTTCACTGTGATTTTTGGCCGGGTTAGCAAACGGCTCTGTAAGGTGAGGTCTTTCAAACCAAGGACCACGCGGTCTCTCAATGCCTCATCGAAGTTCAAAAATTCACATTCTCTGCCAATGTCCCTCAGGGCTGCTATGAAATCGGCGATACTCTCGTCTTCCTTTTGATTTCTTAAATAGAATTCATGCCTCTTGATCAGGCTCGATACGGTCAGTGCATAGTGAGCCCGGAGAATCTTCTCTAATTCCGGCCACGTTAATGTTTTTACGTCTGTGGGTGCAGCTAATGCCTTTGCCATCCGGAATACTGCGGGTCCACAATGGGTCAGGAAAACAGCTCTTTTTCTATGTTCCGAGACTCTGTTTAAATCGCTGCTCTCCAGGAACATTAGAAATCGATCTACGTACAATTGCCATTCTTCTTTGGCTGGATTAAACTTCTCAGGTGGCGCGTTGTTGCCGGACATTTTCTTCGCTCGATCTTCGTCGCTGCGTATTCAACTGAATTTTTTATCGTATCAATCCCACCTTCGTCACCAGTGTTTTATGGCGGGAAGTAAGAGACGCACACATTCAGTTGACTTGTTACTTTGTTTTATTTCCAGGACTGAACAGCAACGAGCCGCGGCAGCCTTTCTTATAGCGGCTGCTCGTGGCTCGCCAGCCAATGACAGGTATACAAAGTTTCCGCCATTGGATCGACCAATTGCGGGTGAGTATTTGAATATAGAACACGTAGCCTCCTTACTTTGGCTGAAAGAGTGAGTAAACTTGTCGAATAAAAGAATCCTATCCCTAGAAAGCCACGATTTACAGAGGGGGTGGCATGCATTCTTATGGGATATCGGAAAAGCTAAACAGAATTATTTCCACAGACATATAATTAGAGACTCTTTATTGGCTAATTGGAATAAAATAAGAAAAAAACATTATCTAAAAATTCCAATTTGGATCTCAATGATGGAGACGATGATACATCCAAATAACTTGGATCTTAATAGGATGATGAAATACAAGCACCTCCTAGATGCGCAAGGAACTTTAAAATCATGGCAGGATCTCCAAAAACAAGAGTTAAGAGTAGACTGGTGGGCTTACCTGCAAATTCAAAATAGATACAGACAAGATAAGAAAAACTTCGGAATTTACGGTAAGCTACAACAACTAGATAAAATCTTATAAAAAAATATAACCAAATTTTATAATTATCTATTAGAGATAGAATTAGAAGAGGAAGTAGTCAAAGGTAACATGATAGCTTGGAATAGAAACATAGGACATAGCATTACATTATTAGAATGGGAAAAGATCTGGATCAGGAATAATAAAATCACAAAATCAGCAACATATAAAGAAAATGCCTATAAAACATTTTATAGATGGCATCTCTCACCTTCGAGAATAGCGAAGATGTCTCCTAACATGAATCCGAACTGCTGGAAATGTAAAAAGAAACATGGAACATTCTTTCACATGTGGTGGTCCTGCACTGAAGCCCAAAGATATTGGCGTAGAATTAAAAAATGGTTAGAGGAAATAACGAGGAGCAAATTAAACTAAAATCAGAATTCTTTCTATTAGGGATTTTTAATAGACAATTTTCTAAAAAAAGCCAAATATATAATATTACATATTCTTACTGCAGCTAGATTAATCTTTGCACAGTGTTGGAAACAAGCCGATATTCAACAGAGGAAATGATCATTCAGAAAATAGCAGCCTGTGCAGAGATGGATAAATTAACTTTAGCACTCAAGGATAAAGAATCATCAGAATATTATAATATTCAGAATATTATAAGAGCTGGGAATGCTGGTATGGATAGAACAAAGATAGAAAATATATTAGTAAATATTGTTAAACTTGAAAAAGAGGTAGAAATTACATATTCGCAATAAAGATATATTTGAAAATATGACACCAATAATGATAACAAATGAGGAAACACAGACTGTTGATAATGGAATTGTTTGCTTTTATTTGTTTTCTTTTTTCTTTCCTTTTTTCTTTTTTATGTTGTTTATGTGCTTGTCTGTTATTTTAATTGTATAATCAATAAAGTTTGTTCTTAAATAAAACAGGATTCCTTTTCCAAATGGAGAAGACTCAAGGTTTTATTGTGATCTCTATTCCAAAGAAAATATGTGTGGGTAAGGCTTTAGTACTAACATTTTACAGGATACAGTAAAGTCCGGGGTCATGACTTATTGTACAATGTCTAACAATGTAACAAAAGTCTAGCTCTGCAAAATTTCCTTTTGATGTAAGCTGTCCAAAAGTTAGAGACCTGTAACTTCAATAATAACAGCTCAAAGAAGCAGACAAATGAAATGACAAAGACTATTCCTCTCTTTAAAGGGGAAGTCTTTATTTTACAGTTGAGTAATGCTTTATAGCAGGGGTGTCAAACTCACATCATCACAGCGGCGTTATGTGACATATCAGGACTTTTTCCCCCTTCGCTAAACCAGACATGGGCATGGCCAGCGTGTGACGTATCTGGCCCGCAGGCCGGGAGTTTAACAGCCATGCTTTATAGCATCTGCATTTTGAATCAAATTGCTTGCATTTGCACTTTGTTATTCTCACTTGTCCTGCAGAAACCATACTCACACATGACGGGCAAATTATTAAAAAATACAGTATTTTCAGATGATACTGAGTATTTTATTATTAATACTCTGGATGTATTAAGTATTTAGGAAGAGTGCAATTGCCTTCACTTCTTTATTTTTTATTTGCTTTCATTTCATATGCATGTACACAAGCGCACATACAAATAAAAAGTATGAGCCAATATTAACAATTCACTATAAATCTGATTTGCAAAGTATAACTGTTTCAAACTTTATTTGGGCACATTTTTCAGAATGAAGTCCGTAGATGGTTGTCGTTTTCCAGTGTGTGCAACTAATATAATTTCATCTGGCACAACTACAGTACACAGCTGCAAACAATAACAGTTTGCAGGGAGGCTGTGCAAGCCTTTCAAACTAAGATGCTTCAGAATGTGCATATCATTTCATATCATTAAAGCAGCTCCCTCTTTTTCCAGACTGGTTTGAAAGCTGCTCTTGGCTGTGTCGAACGTATGACCATAGGCACCGCTTCACTTGCTTGGGAACAATAAATAAATGAAAAGGCTGTACATACCCATCTGAATAGAGATGGCAGAGAACAGCTTCTGAAGCAAGTCTGGAAAAAGCTGAAGCTACTTTCACTATTACAAGAGAGTGCTTGCCTTTCTTCCATGTGGTCTGAAGTAACCCTTTGAAAGGATTTGCAGCACTCACACGCTTTCCATGCCCAAGATGTATTTGGAATGCTGCAGACCTTGCAGATATACCATGAGATAGACAGACAGATAGATAGATAGATAGATAGATAGATAGATAGATAGATAGATAGATAGATAGATAGATAGATAGATAGATAGATAGATAGATAGATAGATAGATAGATAGATAGATAGATAGATATAATTATTAGCAATGTGATATGATAATTATGGCAATGTATATTATATATGTATATACATATATACACATACATATTATATACATTGCCATAATTATCATATCACATTACTAAATAATGCTTCTGTTTCCTTTTATGTAAGATTTGTTTTGGCTTTAAATCAGAGGCAGCTTAGCCTCTTAACATTTTCTGAAGATTCCTTATTGATTTTTTTCATGAAGTTCAGAGTGCTCTCTACTTTAAAACACACATATAAAATGAAAATAGAAGCTGAAATGACATTTAACTCAGAAGAAGGTTAATTCAATGCAGGAGTGGAAATTTAATGGTGAGGTCAACTGGTCTATTTAACCCAAAAGGTTCTTTTCCTGAAAAGAGCCAATCCCAGAAAACGATAGCCTTCACAAAGCAAAACTACAAATAATATAGCCATCATATAAAAAAACCATTTCTCACAGCCTCTCTATAGCAATCACAATCAAATCTTATAACCCTGGTTTTAGCCATCAAACTCATACTGCAGAAGAAAATGAAGGCGAAGATAGACCATATGCTTTGTTCCAGTTTCAGATCCCAAAGTCTCCAGATGTACGTGGGAAAGATTCCTAGTTAACATTCTGGAGTTCTGTGACAAACCAGTATAGATAATATTTGGTGCTGTCTCTGTAGAAGGCTCTTTCAAATATTCAGTATGGAAAGCCATCAATTGTCAAACAGCCGACATGAGCACCATTTCAGGTATCACCAAACAGTAAGTTTTACCTCCAAAGAACAATCCTCACCTGACAGCAAGCATTTTTTTTTGCTAGAAAATAATAGAGCAATCGTACAATCCAATTTGGGATCCTTTTGAAAATTTGTACCAATTTCTGATTCAAGAGGATATTTCTCATAGTCCATTTCAGCTTCATTTTCCCATAAAACTAGATGATTGTTTTTTTCTCTTGAAAAAGGCAGGACACATCTGATCAATAAAAAGCCAGGAATTCTTAGTTAAAATTCTGATTTTGGGTTACAGATAAATAATTTGTGTCTTGTTTCTTTCATTCACTTTCCATGCTTACACACAAATAATCATCAATGTGCTTAACACTATTAAACCAATAGAATAAATGTGCCGTTATTTTCAAAAACATTTCTTTCCTCTCTTCTACAATCTCCTACAGAAAAGTTAATTTGCTAGATATAATCAGTTAAGTAATATAAGGTTATTACAGCTTGGTTTTAGTTTTCAGAGGGTTTTTTTTAAGACTTAAACCTCTGTAAAGCTTATGACCTGTAGTCCACCATGGTATTTCCATTATACAACCAACCTGAGATAGCTGAGAAAACAACAGATTTTCTGAATGTTTCATGATCTATTACTCTATCATAATCAGAAATTCTACTGATAAGTAATAAACCAATTATCCAGCAGGAATTACTAGGCTGCAGCCAAGAGGTCATCAACAATGAGAGAAAAGTATACTTATACTTTTTATTTAAAAATGATGGTGGCAATAACGTATAATAAAGGAAAACTAAATATTAAAACAGTACAACCCACTTCTAGCTTGACATTTTACAAAAAAAACAGTGGGAATTACAGAAATGCAAGGTCTGATTGTGAAAAGGATATGCTCCAGCTAGTAGGAAAGACAGAGAAAAATCTATATTAAAGTTCTGAATTTATAGATGAGAGTCTAAAGATAAGAATGTGGAAATATTAGTAAGAATTTTGGAGCATTAGGCAATTTTTTAAAGAATAGAATACAATTATTTATTAACCAAGTGTGATTGGACACACAAGAAATTTGTCTTCTTTGAATAAGCTCTCAGTGTACAGAAAAGATACAAGTGATGAATCATTTTTAACACAACCACCCTATTCAAGAAATATTTCTATACTAGCATGGTTCCAGCTCATGTGAAAGTCTTGTATGTATGTATGTATGTATGTATGTATGTATGTATGTATAGGGTTTTCATTATAGATCGTTATGGACTGCTCACCATTTCATTCTTTTGAGACCTAAGAATTCAACAGAAATCCTATCTGAAATCAATGATTCTACTGCCTGCTCTAAGAAACCTGTTTGGATTTATTAAACTCTGTTTAATTTTGAATGAAGCAAAATATTACAAAGAAACTACATTCTGTATCATGGTCTCCAAGCATCTCCTCATTAGGGAACATGCTAATTTCATGGTAAAAAGAGATTCTTATTTAGGAAGAAGAGAAGCTGGTTGAATGAGGCAACATTAACCAGTTTGATTACTTCCAACAGGAATATTATTAAGATAGCTGTTGAAGAAATCAAAAGAATTATGGAGGAGAAATTGCCTGAAAGCAAGATCCAGATTTAATCAACAATTATCAAGGGTCAAAGCTGACTCAGGCCCAGCTGAAAAATTCTCTGTTGGAGAACTTTGGGTAAGCAGTTGGCAAGCTTCCAAAATTAAGTGCCGCAATCAGTTGCTAAGCACAAACAAGATTCTCTCTTCTCTAGAAATTCTGTAAAAATTAGGCAGAAAGGATCGAAAAAAAGAGAGATCAATTTATCTAAAAGAGAATTGACAAGTGGCTATCCATGTATGCAGTCGCACAGGATCACACATGAAGTTCCAATTAAGCTGATTTATTATTACTAATGCCTATGCAGATGAATCTACTCGACTAGGGATTAGCACTTTTTTGGCACTAGTAAGAGTCAATGGAATTTAAGAAGGGTTGAACTTAGTCTGTTAGTAACTATGTAGACTAGAGACTAGAGACCAGTGGTGGGATTCAAAAAAATTTACTACTGTTCTGTGAGAGTGGCTTGGTGGGCATGGCTTGGTGGGCATGGCAGGGAAAGGATCCTTTAAATCCTCATTCCCTCTCCATCCTGGGGGAAAGTTACTGCAAAATCCCACTCCCTCCCCTTTCCAGCTCCATTCTCCTGTGCAGGGCAACAAAAGAAGGCCCAGTTGATCAGCTGGGACTCAGAAGGCAGAGAATAGATGGGGATGGAGCCAGTCAGAAGTGATATTTGCCGGTTCTCTGAATTATTCAAAATTTCCGCTACCACTTCTGGAGAACTGGTCAGAACCTGCTGAATACCACCTCTGCTTTAGACTGGTTTCTCTTTTGATACTGCCCCCAGGTTCTGCCACTCCTTCTTCTACATTAGTACAGCAGTAACCTGGATCAACTTCCTGGTTACCACAGTAGCCATAAATTCCCAAGCTGCTTCCAACTCCCAGAACCACAGGCCTGGGGAAATCCATCATCAGCCTGGTCACAAAATCAAGTAGCTGTGGGACGAAGACTTCCAGTAGCAGGGAGACTGGAATCTAAGCAGCAATCCAATGCTGGGCCCAATTTCAGAAATAAGGCATCACATCTCATTATCTGCAGAGCAGTACCCCTGGAAGCCACCAGAATTTCCCAGACAACCATGACCACAGTTTCATCCTAGATTCTTAACTGATGTCATACATTATTGATAGTAATATATGCACAATTGCCTGTCATCTGTGATTATATAGTAAAAGAGGAAAGCATTTTTATAGACAATCTGGCATTCAGCAACCACAGTAGCTGCATAAAGGCACTACTGGTTATAAACTTTGCTTGAATAATTTCATGCAACGCAAAATCCAATTCTACCATTGAACTGTAAGTTTAATTCAGATCAATAAATGTAATTGTGGCAAGCAAAGTAAGACTTCCTTGGCAATAAAATTACAGAGTATTACTCATCAAAGACAGCAGTCTGTTCATAGGAACATATGTATCACATTGCAATGACACTTTATCTGTAAAATCAATTATCACTTTCATAATTGCAAACTCCAGAATGTATAGTCTCCTCAGTCTATAGAAATGGCAGTGGGTTGAATTCAGAAAGGTTGATTCTATAGACTTACCTGACTTGATTGTGACTAGTTCTTCAAATTCTTTCTATCCAGATAGACAGTGGCTCCTACAAAACTCTCCTTATTTATGCTCTGTCCACCTAGTGCAATTTTAATTCAATGTTTCAATGACTGAAATATCTAATAATGTGTGGGGACATCGTAAACTTCTATCCAACTTGTCATTCTCCACTTCCTCTAAAAGAGTTGACATAAAGCTACTCATATCCCACCCCAATAATATGTTTAGTCATTTCTCACGTAATTTAATTTTGGATCCAAAACTGATAAGGTACAGATGCCAGGATTATAATTGGGAGCAGGAAAAACAGTGGCACATATCCTTCAACCTTGAGAAATGAAGCCCTTTGAGTTATAGCACAGGGCTATTTGCTCACCATTGAATAAAAAAACGAATCTAACTCAAGTAGGATGAAGGGTAAACTACATATTACCTCACCAAGGGCTAGTTTCTTCCTAAACTTGAATTTGTTAGGTAAGTTTAATGTAACCTTCACAGAAGAAAATCTTGATGGAAGACAGATAGGTACTTCATTTTCTTTGTACTCATTTATTATTTTCATAAACATTGCCAACATGTTTTTTCCTCCTGAGCTGAATTTGTTTATATTTTTTGCTGAAAAGCTGAGCCACTTGAAAATGCCTGAGGAGGGAATTTATCGGAAAGAACTGGCAACAATGGATGTTTAGCAGCACTCATGCCCTTGACAGTGCCCTTCTAGAAGTGTATATACACATATTTTTAACTTTCTGTTTACTATTCTTTGCAAGACGACATACAAAAATGTGAGGCACCATGCCACACTAAAGGCATTTACTCATTTGTATATGATTTTTGAAATTTTACCATTCCGCAATTCTTTTTTTAATTACATTTATATGCCGCCCTTCTCCGGAGACTCAGGGCGGCTTACAGTCTAAGGAGCACCATGCTAAGTGCTCGGCAATAGCCTTCATTCCATTGTATATGCCTGCTTATTACTAGGGCTTTTGGCCCCCCCAAGCAGCATTTTTACAAAGTCAGCTTATTGCCCCCAACAATCTTGGGTCCTCAATTTACCTACCCCAAGAGGAAGGAAGGCTGAGTCAACCTTGAGCCTGGTGGGATTTGAACCTGCACTAATTGCAGGCAGCTTGCACTAAGTGCTAGATGATTAACAACCTGCACCACCAAGGCCATCAGTGGGTCTGGTATAAATTGACTGATTTTCTAAATTTAATAAAGAAATTGATATCAGTAAATATTCTAGGAGCTACCTGATAATTATATAGTCATTTCTGAACTAATTTATTAATCACATTTCTAGCCCATTTCTAAAAGATAGTTCACAAAAATAAGAATGCACAATAAAAAATATACAATTAAAGCACCTACATTCCAATTGAAACACAATTCAGAATATAGAATATATTATAAAACTGATCTATAACCCAGCCATGATGGCATCACATCTCAGAGGTTCTTCAGAACAGTTCCATTTTGAGTAACTTTCAGAAAATAGTTAAAGTTTAAAGGAGTTACCTTGAACCACAAAATGAATGGTAAAGAAATAAATGAAGTGCTAACTATCTAGTGTGAGACTATTCAAAAAGTTCAGTGCTACCATCAAAAAGCCACTGCTCAATGTTCGCTTCAGCAGCACATATACAAAAACCCGCTATTCCCTAAAATAGAGACGACAACTGCTTGGCTAAATCACTCCAATGCAAAAACATAGATAACTTGGTATCAAGACAAGTAAGGATTTATAGGTCAAAACCAGCACTTTAAATTTTACTCAGAAACCTATGAAGGTCCATAACATTGGTCTGATGTGCTCACATCAATGAAAGCTCAAAAACTCTCTAGGCAAATGTTTTGAAATCACTGCAGTTTCTGAGTGATCTCTGCGGGAGGTTATGATCAAATGAGTGACAGTGGAAAAGTCTGTCTGGTCCTTGATTGTGGTCTTCACTTGCTACTTGCTAGCAGAAGTGCATAAATCTGCTCCTTCAGTGTAGTGCATCCTATCCAGAGACATCACAAAAGCAAACAGAGAACCCCAATGGACAGCTGTAACTCCATCATGCTAAGATTCACTTTAAGCCTATTCTCACAGTCTATCCTATCCTGTTCCATGGACAATGGAACTGAAACTATAGCATGTGTAGTGGCATCTATGACATTCACTTGACTATTGTAAGAGAATCAAACGAGATTGGCATAAACTTCCAATGAGGTTGCTCCCCCATCCTTAAATACTAGCCAATATCACAACACATAGACTGGGTACCATGTGGTAGAGCATAATGGCTACCATGGGTAGACACACACACACACATGCACATGTACACATATCAGGGTTTAATTGTTGAATTCTTGTTACTCTGTGAAAGTAGTTTTCTTGTAGAGGTTATATTATTCAAAGTGTAATTTAATTATTTATTATTTAAAATAAAACACACACACATATATATATTGATTGGAGCATCAGATAGTTTATAACAATCTGAAGCAGTGGTCATCATGTCTGTATGTATGTGTAAGAGAGAGAGAGATAGAAAGAGACAGAGAGAGAAGTCAAGATACTGTAGTTACAACTGTGCTATTAAAGGAGCGATCTTGACTAATTTTACCATTCCAAAGCCCTTGAACTGTAGAAACATAATGTAACTAGCATATAGCCCCCAAACATTAATTATGAGGTCACATACTCCACCAAAAAGGTTATAAGAAATGCTGTCTTTACTTGGCCTTGAATTACTTATGCGCAAAATATTGATGCTAAACCAAAACCAAAATATTCTGCCTCATTTTGCAAGTACTGTGGCATTTGTTTCTGTCGTTATTCTTTCACATTTTTGTTTGGAGGATAAAGTCTATCTTTTATGTTGCTCAACAGCAAAACATCTTGAATCTAAAGTATTATCATTGTGATTACTCAGTAATGTTTTGGGCTACCTCTGACAAATCATTAGAACTAGAAGTACTGTGAACTAAATTACAAAATCTATTTTCCCTTGTATTTGTAGGTTTCTATGTATAAAAGCATACGTAAAATAGCCTAGCTCTGTAAACTTATTCAAAGACTACTGTTCAAAGTCCAGCAATTTATCATTGAGATGTCCTAAGTTAGCAATTGTTAGCAGTGGGATTTATCAAAGAAATGCATAGCACTTGTGCCATCTATCATTTGTCCATTTTTCATCGACAAAGTCAAAATCTAAAAACTTACACCCTTAGCCTGAATGTTTAGCATTTCCTGTCAGACTCTCTGTCACATACCTCAGAAATAGCTATTAATCCATCTTAGAACAGCAGGGAGATATCAATTGATAAATCAGCCTATGACCATGACATTCTATTGCTAGCTGTCAAACATATGTCACAGCTGGAAAACATTATAGATGAAAAGCATTAATATGTTTACAATCCTATGACTGAGAGACATTCATCCAGAAAAATGGAATGAAGACATGGGTTGAACTCTTCTCACGAGTCAAGTAACACCTCCCCCATACACCCATGTAACAATTACATATTGTTAAGTTCAACAGAGGATGTGTTTGTGTTACAAAGTGAAGTGGCAGCACTTTAAAATATATGCGGTCTGGACGGTCATTTTTAGGGAGCAAACTCCTCTAGCAAGCAGACAGTTATTATTTTCAGAGGCACACAATTGGAGTGGAATAAGAAAAAAAATGTGTGCTGCTCAAATAGTAAATATTTTTTCAGGAACAGTTATGGATGACTTTAATTCCAAAGTCTCTGGGTGGCAAAATTAAAATAACAAAAACACTCTAGCTAGACAACTGGTATTAATACTTAATGGTCAGTTAGCTAAGGCTGAAACAAATTAGCATGGAAACAGACAAAGCTAATAAAAATAGAAATATTCTTGCATAGAATAAAAACTCCAGCAGGATTTCAGTTGGCTGTTTTAAAGAACTTTGTGAACCAGAATTCAGGACACTGTCTTACCACACCAATCCTTTTATTCATCTAAAGCCAGTGTTTCTCAACCTTGGCCACTTTAAGATGTGGGAATCTCAACTTCCAAAATTCCTTAGCCAGCATGCTGGTTCACACATGTTAAAGTGGTCAAGGCTGAGAAACACTAATTTAGACTATTTTCCATACTGACTGGTAGCAATTTTCCATGGCTCAGACAACAAGACATTTCTTCTGGAGAAAGTGCCGCTTTAATTGGGATCTTTTACAGACAAAATATGTGTCACAGATTAAGCCCATTAGGTTCTCATTTTGCCATTGTCAAAGCTAATTCTACTGGCATAAGCCTGACCCAGTCTTCAGGAAAAATAATATAGCCATCACTTCAAGCAACTACTAGTGGGGCATTGATGGTTGTGTGGGAGTATACATCTTTATGCAGCAGAATTTGTTGTGCAGAAGAGAATAAAAATATAACCCAACGCAGAAGGAATTCTGGAACTCAGTGCTGTCTCTCAAATGAAAAGCGATCTCTATTAGGAAATGACATTTCAATACAAAGCCTAATCCAGCTGTATTCTATGTAAGGAAAACAATGAAAACTGTAATTTTCTACATCTTTTGGAGCTGACAATATCTACTTTATTAGCAGTGGAGAGACATGGAGAGGTGGAAGGTAAGGGGAGGGGAAGGGAGGAGGGAGGGGAAGGGGAACAAGAAGCAGGAACTAGAGGTAATGACAGCCATAAAATATCAGTTTAAACCCTACTAAAGACATGTAGTAGCTCAGAAGAAATGTGATGGAGTCAAAGAAGGAAATCTATGCAAACAGTTTGGCTATTAAGTTGGGAAAGCATAACAAGTCAACACTTGTGGAACTGGATCTTCCAAAAGATTGTTCCTTTCAACTCCCCTTTGTCAATGGTATAAATGTCACAAAATCTGCCTTCTAACTTGCTCTTTGTCTCATGTGTGATACAGTATATCATTGTATAGGTACTGTACTGGCATAAAGTTAAACTGGCAGTCCTATATAAAATGTGAAGTGGGTGTCAAAGTTATTTTTTTAATTAAAACAGTAAACTATCGTGAGCCGTCCCTCCTGATATGACTTCTGTTGTGTGGGCCTGTTTAATTTTGTTGAAATTTTTCATCCCTCTTATTAATATTATTATTACAGTGAGGATTATCATTATTCTGTTTGTCTTGCATGAAAACTGAGAGCTTCTACACTGGAGACAAATTCCTTGTGTGTCTAAACACACTCGGCCAAATAAAGTATTCAATTCAATTCAATTCTTCAAACCACTGGTATTGGGGGATAAAAGATTCTCAGTTACATAAAACGTTTGAGTAGTAAAATTATTTATAGAGTTATGTTAATGTTTTCTGAACAGGAAATAATTTTACCAGAACCTCTTCTTTTATCCCTGTCAATGAGCACCTGGATATGATTGAAGTACAATATAAACCAAACTGAAATTCTACCTACATTTAAAAGTCATAATCCTTCAAACAAATATATGTATATTCATGGAATTTTTGAAGTTGCTAAATGTGAACATTAAGGAAATCATTACACTAATGTCAGATTAGTAAAAATGTTTGGGTAAGCCTTGCCAGTGCAATAATATCAAATATCAAATATAAATAATTTAAGCAGCACATGTAAGTAATATTAAAAAGAAGCCTGTCAACACAGAATAAATTTAAAACATATTTATATTGTCAAAAAGAATAACTCAAGGATGTTGACAGGGAAGTTCCTCAATAAAGTAAAACAGAAAATAAAATAACTAAGAGATGCCCTGCCACAAGCTTTTTAAAATTACAAAAAATAATCATCCTTAGTTAAAATTACAAATTGGGAAGAACCTCAAGGGTATAAAAGCTTTTCCAATTGTTAGACATTTTTCTCATGCAGTAGGAGTTCATTCACATGAGATTATTTCCTCAGAGACTACTTCACAAGTAGAAAGCAATCTTATTCTTGAATTTTTAATAGCACTGCATTGGCTCTATTAGCACATGCAGCAAAAATACAAACTGCAAATTCTCTGTACGGGATGTATATCTGTCTACTCTCTCTCTCTCTCTGTGTATATATAAGACCCAAACACGCCAAGACCTAAATACCTGTACCCATGAAAATCTACGAAAACATACACACACACACACTCACACACACAGAGATATATACATATACACACAACACACACAAATTGTAGAGCAGAGATTCAGCACATGTGATCAAACAACTGCATAAAACTTGGGGCAGATTGGTAGGTCCAGTTCTGCTTCCCCCACATGAAATTTCTCTAGAAAGTGCATGATTGCCAATTAATTCTTTCCACTAAGCCTTTGTTATTGGTCTATCTATTAAAGATGTTTTTTTTTAAAAAAAAGAATGACAATTTGGTCTGTACAAGGCCAGTATGACAGAAGAATCCTGCTTTCTAGTACTTTTCTTTGGGGCAGGTTCATCAATCAATATATATTGAATTATACATTTTATCTGACTTAATTTAATACATCAATGTTTTGTAACAGTATAGCTGGAATTGATTTATATGCATTATTAGTTCCCTTTGAAGATTCTGCTGAAACACCAGTCTTCTAAGTAGCTGTCATATGAAAACACTATTAGTTTGAATGTTGATGCAAGAATTTACTCAATAGAGGAAAATAAATGGATATCTAAACACTAAGCTCTTGCTTCTCTCTTCAGATTTTTCTCCCTTGTCTGCCAACTTCAGTCTTTATTGACTACTCAGCTGCTGGTAAAATAATATCAGATCAATACCAAGATGCATAACAACAGTCTGAGGGAAATAAAAAGGTACTAAATTCTCAAAAGATCTTTATTCATTCATGAACCCCCTTACACTAATTACCAAAGTATAATACTGTTTACATGCACTCTAGAATTGCAGGCTTAACTTAACTGTGGGGGGTTTTAGATCTCCCTTTGGGTAACCAGGAAACTATTTGAAAAGCCAGACATAAATATTTAATGCTATATGATAATGTAATGTCTAAAAAGAAATATGGGGTAAAAATATAGTATATTCATTTGTTAAAATGTAATATAATATAATTAGTTATAGTGTTATGTCAGTCTAATTAACAGTTTATCTTGCCATCATTTTTTGCATTTTGACTGACAACATAAGATGAGAGAAATAATAGGTTTAGATTTTTAGATTAGGAGAAGGTTAATCAGATTTTATTTTTTCTGACTAAAAATAACTAATAACAATGTAGAATTTCCTATATTGATATGCATTTGTTCTTTATTATTTCTTGAATAAACTCTGATCCATTCTTAATGTTAATTTGCTTTTTATGAAACCCACATTTTAAGGTTCTAAGGTTTAATTACAAGATTAGAACAGAATTTAGCGATGATATTGGGACAAGCCAAGAGAAAAAAGGAACATTATCATTTCTATTATTATGTTTGTGGCATTATGAGTACAGAAGAAGTCTCTAGTGATGGAACTATAAGCATTCCTATGCAGTTCTCTATATTCTCTCCAACTTTCAAGAATATTGAAAAGAAATTATGTAAAGACAGTTGGGACTAGTCCATTCATCTGTCTGACTATTGACAGGATTGGTCTTTGAAACAGAAAAGAACAGAAGAAACTCCGCATGATGGGAGAAGCTGGAAAAATAAAGATCTAATTCAAAAAGAGGCTGGATCAGGGTGGGGTCTGAAGAGAAAAAAAAATCCAGAGAAGGGGGGAAAATCATACAGTAATTCACCCCAATGGCAGAAGCAAGACAATAACTCAAAATGTTTCAGGGTGCCCCCTTCTAAGCTTCCCTCTTGATTCCTTCTGTGTCAGGTGACCTGGAATAAGGCTTATATTGCCTGTTCTGTGCTTCCTACTGCACAGATATACATGCAAACACCTAAAATAAATAATAAAGTGCACATACAGAGACTATGAGGAGAGAATACACATGTAACCATCCCAATGAAGACCCTGGTGGCACAAAGGCTAGAATGCAGTATTGCAGGCTAACTCTGCACACAGCCTGGAGTTCGATCCTTATGGGGTTCAAAGTTGACTCAGCCTTCCTGGCTCGGTAAAATGAGCACCCAAGTTTTTGGGGGCAATATGCTGACTCTGTAACCTGCCCAGAGAGTGCTGTAAAGCACTATGGGATGGTATATAAGTCTAAATGCTACTGCTATTGCTAATGATGCCTATACACATATAGACCCAACATGTTACTAGTTAAACTCAGAAGAAAGTACAAATGACTATTACAAGTAAAGGGATTGGAAAGAATTCTCAAAGCTATGCTCTGCATCATCTCCCCACCTCATTTATAGGGATGTTGGACAAGTTCAGAGTGATTCATTTGAATAGTTTGAACTGACAGGTAAAATTAATGGCCAAACAGGATAAATATAAAGTTCCTGGGTTTCCCCTGAGAGGGAAAAGTATATTTATTTGAGCTATGTCTGAAAAATAGCAGGAATATGGATGGCTAGTAGCTGGCTTTAGAAGGTATTTGGAGATGTCACCTCAGATGCGTTTGTATATATTTATACTCTACCGCAATCCTAAAAGTAATATTGATAGTTTACAGGATATATTATAATAATGAAAGCATCCATTAGTTTAAAGGTATAAATATATAATAAAATCCTAAATGTGACATGATAGCCAGGCAGATGGAAATGCCCCTGAACCTTTTGCACCTAGTGAAGTTTCTAGACACTTTTTAAAGATTAGTCTCCCATAGAATAAACTGCAGAGATCTAATACAGAAAGCACAATAACTATTTATTTATTTTTATTTTATTTATTTATTTTGTCAATTGCTTACAAGATAATAGGTATAAGTAAAACATAGTTATGAACACATGGATACATATAAGAAAAATGAAATATAAAAGAAACAATAGGACAGAGACGGTAGGCACGTTGGTGCGCTAATGCACGCTTCCTATAGACCTCTTAGGAAAGGGGTGAAGTCAATAATAGACAGTCTAAGGTTAAAGTTTTTGGAGTTTGTGGAAGAAACCACAGAGTCAGGTAGAGTATTCCAGACATTGACCACTCTGTTGTTGAAGTCGTATTTCCTGCAATCAAGTTTTGTGCGATTAACCTTGAGTTTATATCTATTGTTTGCTCTTGTGTTGTTATGGTTGAAGCTGATTTATTGATAGATAGAACATTGCAATGTATGATTTTATATACTATACTTAGATCGGATCGAAGGTGGCATAGTTCTAGGTTTTCAAGGTCTAGAATTTCGAGTCCGGTGGCATAAGCCATTCTGCAACGAGTAGAGGAGTGAAGAACTCTTCTTGTAAAATATTTCTGGACTTTCTCAACTATGTTAATATCAGATACGTAATATGGGTTCCAGACTGATGAGCTGTATTTGAGTACTGGTCTAGCAAATGTTTTGTATGCTCTAGTTATTAGTGTAATATTACCAGAGAAAAAGCTATGTAAGATTGCCACAACTGACTGGCTCAGGAAGAGTTGCTGGTGTACTAAATAAAATTGTGCAAATTATCACTTGCCACCACTAGTTTATTAGGCTCCAGGCCCAGCTCAGGATACAGTAGTACACCTAACATGCAAATCTTAGGTTCTTTCAAAGAGAAAACAATTTGTCCCACAATAGATTAACTTCAGGTCTTCAGTTCTGATTTGTTACTGATCAACAGCATTCCTATCTGATCAGAATTTAGGCTCAGTATGTTTATTGTGCTATTCCTTTTAATGTTAAGGAACAATTCCTCATTAGTTGTTTCACTGATAACTGTCCTAATCCATCTCATGCTGCTGCTTCTATTTTCTTCTTGCTCTGGTTGTTATAGGCAAGAAAATGAGCCTGCACATCTCTAGGAAACAGAGATATGGACACCTGGATAGGTGTATTTCTACCACTTTTGACTAGGAAACAATGATCGGTATTCAGGTAAGGATCTAATCACTCCAATAATTTCCAAATATGAAGGCCGCACAGGTAAATTTTATATTTAACATGTTTAAATTTCATGTTTAACTAACCCCACATTCATGTATCTGGTGGCCAAATATCTTCACAACTGCACAAAAATTTTAATTTTATGTATTGCTTTATTGTCCTATTGTTTTTTCCCTTTCCTTCTAACAAATTGTTGCATAAACTATTTCTCTGTCTTACTGTAAAGACTGGTAAAGGACTGTAATAAATATATTTGATTTGATTTGCAATGCTTTACTGTGAATTATATCCATTATACCCTGTGTTATATCTAAAGGTAGAGCATGTATCTATATCTAGGTCCTCCAATCAGGACTCTCCAGATGTGTTGAGCAGCAAATCCTCACATTTCAAACAGCTTCAGTCTCTGGAGATTCTCAGTCATCCGGTCCATGGTTGTCCCAAAGGTGCTTTCTTTCAAAAAAGGCAGCTGGCCTTTCTTGTTTTGTTTGAAGACATTTCGCTTCTAATCCAAGAAGCTTCTTCAGTTCTAACTGAATGGTGGAGAAAGGAAGGCTTTATATCCCTTGCAATCATCTGGTCATTAGTCCTCTTTCTGAGAATTGTTGAGCCATTTGGAGTTGAATCGTTGTGCCCTCGGGTTCACCTGAATCCTGTAGTCTGTATTTTTTTTTCTGGAAATCCATTCATACTCCCACACCATTCAAAAAGTATTCATCCGAAAGTGCATAGCTAAATGTTGATAGAGGTTCTCAGTCATCCATCTCATGGCTGTCCCAAAGGTGCTTTCTTTCAAAAGGCAACTGGACTTATTTGTATTGCTTGAAAACATTTTGCTTCTTATGTAAAACAGCTTCACATTTAAGAATAATAGTCCTACCACATTTGGAAAGACTGATCAAGCCATGAGGTATCTCTTATACAACAAAATAAAAAGTATTTTTGAGTTGTTGTTTGGTGGCTGTATTGCTAAATCCTGTCCTGTTTTGTTTTTATTTTGTTGTTGTTGTTTTACATAATTTTAAAATCTAGATACTTAGATCTTTTTCATAGTCTGCTGTAACCATAGCAATGATCATATGGCATTTTTTTGTTATTGCATCCAATGTTGGTGTGTTAATCAACATTAGCAGTAGACTGCTGGGAGCAAAACAATAAAGATTAGTTCAGAGAACATTTCTCATCCTGTCCTTTTGCTGTAATTATTTTTTTTTAAGGGAAGAGATATTTAGAAAACACAGAAGATATTAATACACAGCGAGCATCTTTCTTTCCTGCATGAGGCATAATTTTAAGAATTAGAATTTATCCTTTCTTGTAAATACATTTTAAAATAGTTGACTAAACAAAATATTGTTTAATTCCAATAATTTGTAAAACCTCCAAAGTTTCCCCATTTTTTATCTTTATTTTATTTATTTATTTATTGTCAATTTCTTACAAGATAATAGGTATAAGTAAAACATAGTTATGAGTACATGGATACATACTGTATAAGAAAAAAAAATAAAAGAAACAATAGGGCAGAGACGGTAGGCACGTTGGTGCGCTTATTCACGCTCTCTACAGACCACTTAGGAAAGAGGTGAGGTCAATAGTAGACAGTCTAAGGTTAAAGTTTTTGGGGTTTGGAGAAGAAACCACAGAGTCAGGTAGAGTATTCCAGACATTGACCACTCTGTTGCTGAAGTCGTATTTCCTACAATCAAGTTTTGTGCGATTAGCCTTGAGTTTATATCTATTCTTTGCTCTTGTGTTGTTATGGTTGAAGATGAAGTATTCATTGACAGGTAGGACATTGCAATGTATGATTTTATATACTATACTTAGATCAGACTGAAGGTGGCATAGTTCTAGTTTTTCTAGGTCTAGAATTTCGAGTCTGGTGGCATAAGGTATACTGCAATGAGTAGAGGAGTGAAGAACTCTTCTTGTGAAATATTTCTGGACTTTCTCACTGTGTTAATATCAGATACATAATGTGGGTTCCAGACAGATGAGCTGTATTTGAGTATTGGTCTAGCAAATATTTTCTATACTCTAGTTAGTAGTGTGATATTACCAGAGAAAAAGGTATGTAGGATTAGGTTAACAACTCTTAACTAGCACTTAGATCATTAGAGATGAGTATTCCAAGGTCCTTTACAGAGCTTGGATTATCAACAAGGTCTTGAGTATTCAGCCTGTATTTTATTTTCTGATTTTTTTTGCCAATATGTAGGACAGAGCATTTATTTGTTGATTTGAAGTTGCCATTTGTTTGACCATTCTGATACACAGTCAAGGTCTTTATGAAGGGTAGCAGTATTGTCTGTGGTGTTGAATAGCTTTTATATCAGCAGCGAAGAGAACGCCGTTGCTCTTGATATGATTACAGAGGTCATTTATGTAGAGTATGAAAAGAATTGGTTCTAGAACACTACCTTGGGGAACACCACTGTTGACAGGTACAGAATTTGATAGGACACTCCCAATTTTGACCATTTGTTGTCTGTTTGACAGGAATACTTCTATCCAGTTATGCAGGTGTCCAGAGATACCATAACCCTAACCCTAACCCTAACCATTAGTTTTAGGAGTAGTTTGTCGTGTACCACTGAATCAAAGGCTTTACAGAAGTCTATGTAGATTGTGCCTATTGCTTTGTCCTGATCGAGTTGGGTAGTCCATATGTTTTTGCAGTGTAAGAGTTGCAGATTACATGATAGTTTTTTTCCTGAAACCAAATTGTTTATTAGAGAGTTGGTTGTTTCTAAGTGGAGAATGATGAATTGGTTAATAATTGATTCCATGACTTCCAGGTGACACAGCATAAAGAGATTGGTCTGTAATTTTCAACTAGGCTGGGGTCTCCCTTTTTGAAGATGGGGATGACCATGGTTTGTGACCATAGTTCTGACAGGGAACTGGTCCTGAAAGATTTTTCAAAGATTATGCTTAGATGTTCGGCTATGGCAGTGGATAGCTTTTTTAAGAAGTAGGCACATATTCCGTCCGGTCCAATAGATAGAGATGGTTTTAGATTGCATAGTGCTTTTTCAACATTGTCTTCTGTAAAATCGATATGTATTAGATCATTGTAGTTGTCTGTGGTTTGACTAAGAAATACTGGGCATGATCCATTGCTGTTTACAAATACTGAGCCAAAGAATGTGTTAGAGGTTGGCTTTAATAGTGTCATCATTGCAGTCTTTACCATTAGGTCTTTTCAGGGGTGGGATGGACCTTGAGTCTTTTAGTTTGTTGTTTACAAAATTGTAGAAAGCTCGGGTGGAATTGGTGCATAGAAGGTTTTCTTCTTGTTTAATGTGATAATTGATGCATTCAGCTTTTATCTGGTAGCATAAATTTTTGTATCGGCTTTTGAAGTTGGCAACGTGACCAGATTTGTTTTTCCGCCAAAGTGATTTCTTTTTGGATTGAATCTTCCTTATTGTTTTGGATAATTTGTTTTTTCTGGTTTGGGAAGTTGTTAATGGTACATATAGTTTGATGATTCTTTTGACTTCAAGTAAAAATATGTTGTAATGGTCTTCTACAGTATTGCATTCAGAGAATAGAAATTACCAATCAAGGGATGAGAGATCGTTGTTTATAAGATCATAGTTGCCTTTTTTGAAGTTATAAGGCATTCCATTCTTGTGATGATTTTTGTATGAATGTATGTTGAGACAAAAGTCAATCATGTTGTGATCACTGTTAGAAAAGGGTTCTTTAATTTGTATTCCGTAAATCAAATTCAAACTATTTACACAAGAAGAAGATTCCTTTACAAACTATTCAATTCAGGGAGAAAGAAGTCCTGGTCAGAGAAATAAGATCTCAGAGGTCTCACAAAGAAATCCCAAAGATCTGGAGAAAGTTAATTAAGTTAAATGGATGAAGTCTTGTGCAAACTGTGAAGTTTCAAACTCTCCACTTTGCCTCAGAAAAGGAACAATTTTTTCATTTAGTCAAATTTATCCAAACTGCTCTCCACACTTCTTACAGGTACACAAAGATACGTACAGGTAGTCTTCGACTTATAACCATTCTTTTAGTGGGCATTCAAAGTTACAATGGCACTTACAAGTGACTTATGACCATTTTTCACACTTATGGTCATTGCAGCATCCCCATGGTCAAAGGATCAAAATTTGGATGTGTGGCAACTGGTTCATATTTATGACAATTACTATGTCCTGGGGTCATGTGATCACCTTTTGTGACCCTCTGACAAGCAAAGTCAATAGGGAAACCCAATTCACTTAACAACCATTAATGTTACTACATTAACAACTGGACTGATTCACTTAACAACTGTGGCACAATGGGTTGTAAAATGGGGCAACCTCATTTAATAACTGTCTTGCTTAGTAATAGAAATGTTGGACTCAACTGTGGTCGTAAGTCAAGGACTACATATATGTGGTTTTTATTTTCAACAAAGGTAGTCTGAAATTTTGCAAGTAGGCCTTACATGTATTTACTCTAAGTCCAAAAATCACTCTTGACACATAATGAAGAATAGATATTAACAGTAGGAGCTACTGCAATGTAAATTTTAACATTAATCAGTCTTAATATATGGTAACTAAACAGAGATAGACTTTAGTGCCTGGTTAACAAAATAGTATGGTTTACTCGTTTCTCTCCAGAGAAAGGGGGTTTATTTTTATTTTTTATTTTATTTATTTTGTTTTGTTTTTTAATGTACTCTGTAAAGTAAAAACACTTTAAAATTGAATAAATTCAAATGAAAATGTATTTATTAAACCTTTTTAAACTGCATTTTCTATAACTGCAGCTTGTATTTTATATATGTTTCACCAAAAGGTCTCAAGGAAGGGAAGTAAATTCTGTTTAGCAATTAAGTTCCACTTTTACCCTGTATTAAAAGTTCACAAAATATTCACAGCACTTTCAGATTTAGTAAGTTTGATATCCTGGGAGAATTGAAGAAGTCTTGGCTATCTTTTTTATCAAAAATGTGGAAATAACAAGTAGAATATCTTCTGCTGGCTCTTCTTAAAATAAGGAGAAATCTATAAGAACCCTTTTTAATTTTCCAGTTCATCACACATCTGGCAGGCTTAATGCCCTTGGGCAGTTACTAGAATGCCTATAATTTCATGACAATTTATGCAAAGATAGATTATCTGGAAGTGGAAAACTGGAAAAATGTAATGGAAAATGAAAGAGATGAAGGTTCCAAAATTAATTAATTAATGATTGGGGTATTGCCTATACATAAATTTGTGCACTACTGAGTATAACTTCCAAGTCTACTAACTAGGTAGCTTATTCTTTCATAGTAAAAATAATAACATGGGCACAAATAATAACATTTCTCAAATAGTAACTGGCCCCAAAGTAATAATTTTTTGGGCCCCATCCAATTGAAATTTGTAGGTGTTCAGTAAAATATCTTACCATTGATTCACAACTATAGAAAAAATATCGCAGAATTATCACCCATTCAACCTTTGAGAGAGGGAGAATTTGGAAAATGGCTTTTATACAGTAGTGAAATAAATACTTTGTGGTAAGCCATAGTTTATTTAAACCCCATTAGATGGAGCCCAGCACACAATTACTAAATTAATCACATTATGTCTTAGGAGTCAATCAAAATATAGGCTTTGTTTGGGTCCCATAGTTCCAAATTATATTCCATTTTGAAAAACAAACAATAGTTTTCCCAAATGCTCACTTCAGTCTCCCGGTACTTTCATAATTTCACAGCAAGACCATTTTATACATGCAAACAGACACATGGTGTTCTATCTATCAACAAGATTTATAGAATAATCCTTATGAAAAGATGAAACATTCTATGTATACACTGATGACACAGCAGTAAATCATTAGACCAAAGTGTTACTTCCCAGTAGCATCAATGGAACTTCTATATAATTAGTCTGAGAGAAAAGTAATCCATAAACTTTTTGTATTTGTGTCAAACGTGTGCACATCCATTTACGCAGAGAATTCATTGCTTTAGAAAAAGAATTTCCACAGAGAAAGAAAAAAAATCAGCTATAACCAAAACATGTCCAAGATTTCAATGTCTTCAAATGCCTTTTAGACCAAATGGATAGGGAACAAGATAGGGAAAGAGGCTCCTGGCATGCTAGGAAAAAATTCAGAGTTGCTGCAATAAAGGGGAATATTTGTAGCTCAGGGTTGAAATGGGAGCTTTTGGGGGCTTTCTGTTTTCTTGCAGATGTTTCATTATCCAAACTAGATAACATAACTAGTTCTCCTCTGTGCCAAGAACCACCCCACAAGCTGCTCACTGTATCTTTAATAAGGCACCTCCCCTTGTATTTTTTTTCTAAACTATTAACCACTTTTCAAAGCCATGTGGGAATGCCTTAAACAAATTCCAGAATGCTTAATCATAAATAATGTGGATTCTGCTAAGTAAATAATCTGCTACACTTTCCTTTGGAGTAGCCCAATAAATAAACATTGTATAAATGTCCAAGAACAACAGTGAACCAAAATCCCTGATGCCTATTTGCCTACACTGACCTGATTTAACTTAACTACATTTATCTGGGTATTTTTATATTAAAAGCAGGTCTTGACTCTTGACGAATGTATCTTTTCTTTTATGTACACTAAGAGCATTTTCACTAAGACAAATTCCTTGTGTATCTAATCACACTTGGCCAATAAAGAAGTCTATTCTATTCTATTCTATTCATATTAGATGAGCCTATTGGATATTTTATAGGGCAATTTGCTCTACTTAGGGTGTTGTAAGTCAGTATTCGGCATCTTTATTCTGTGGTTTAATGTAATCATTCAGAAGACTACTAAATTTTTCCATCTAAAAACAAGACAGCCATATACTATAAACATATTCACTCTTTTCTCCTTTCTGACTTGGGAAGCAAAAACAAAATAGTCTGGAAATAAGCAGGGTTTTCAAGGACAACCTCTTGTATACAAGGCCTACAAAAGAAATCCCATATCAGTAAATACAATAACTAATTTTTGCAACAACCAAACTAGTCCATCCCTTAGCTTTTGAGCCCATAAAAACCAATTATTTGGTTTATATACATCAATACAATAGTTTGGAATGTTTAGAGTAAATTATCTGTATATCAGAGGCAAAAAAAATCTCAAAGGAAGAGGTATTCCCTGAAAGAAAATCCTTGATCCGAGTCAAATATGCCATGGCAATGAATGATAGAATTAATCCAGAGAAAGGCAATGTTTAAGTGACCAGTTCAGATCTACTAGGACTCTGGCATTTACCCTCCATTATTTTGCATTTTTAGTGATATAAATTATATTCACGCAAGGAAAATAGATCCCACACTGGGTTGTTCTCCTTGCTAGCAACCCATATGCCAATAAGTAATCAGTAATTTGAATCATAGGGTCAAGTGACTGAGTCATTTGACCTTGGAACCTGCATTTCTTTAGCAATCTAACATTGTCTAATTCCCACTTGATGATTAGCTTTCTTTCTTCTTGTATTTCCTCTCCAGGTTTGCTGCAATCAATTTCTCACCAGCTTTTTAGACCATGTTTAATTCTTGTCCTCTCCCCTTCCTTGACATTGTTTCTGCATAAGAAAACTCATTATCTAGTCATTTTCCTCAACAGTCTGCATGTCTGGGAGGTCACATAACAAGAAAGCAGATGGTGTTTACTGTCTCCATTCCATCACAAGCAAAGTTTTCTTTTATATGAGAAAAACTTTAGTAAGAAAAAAAAATCCAAACCAAGTCATCGAAGTCCACAATAGTCCAGTAGCATTCTCATTTGTCAAATATATACAATTATTTTTATTTCAGCTCTTGTCACAATTTACAAACAGTTGGAAAGAAAACTATTGACTGTGCCACATTTTAAAATGAAGTGCTTTCTCTGGAACATTGATTGGACTACATTTTTGAAATACATATCAATTGGTAGGAGTAACATGGTATCCTCTCCTACATTAGAAAGAAGACTATGCATATCACACAACCACCAGTTGCTCTCCAACTTTGCTTCCTTTGGCTAAAATAGGAAGAAGATATATTCTAGGAGCAGTAAGCAATACCTTATTACTCCATCTTTTCTTAATTGTTTTGGCAATAAAACAACATTGAGTCTAGAGGGAGACTAAAGTCCAAGGTGAATGGTGTCGCACTTAAGATGTGCAGGAAGGAATACAAGACTCAATATTTGTCTGGGATTGTTAGAGGTGACTGTCTTGTCTCTCCAGTGTGCTATCTGGCTTACTTTCCTTCTCATTCATTCACCTGCTAACTACAATTGCTCTACTCACTTCCTTTCAAATGAGCCAGGCAGAAAAGTCAAGAGAGCAATAGGACATAATTTAGGTTTGATCCAAGAGCCTTGCTAATAACCATTCAATTATCACAGAGCCACAGATGCCAAATACCTTAGGCCCACAAAAAGTGATATTTGCCAGACCTGAGAGTTTGTAACCTCTACAAATAGTTCCCTGATTCAGTAAGTTATCAAAATGCCTTAACGTGTGTCTTGGGAAATTGATATAACACTTCTGGAGCTTCTTTTCATGCTTGCGAGTCACACAAATAAACTAATGCCAATGAGGAGATAGGAATAAAACTTATGTACAATAAAGAGAAAAACATTAAATAAACTGTATCAAGTACAGTTAAGAGCTCATTCAGAGAAATGGTTGCCAAAAAAATCACTCCATTATCACTATTGTGTTTGTGAAAAGGTTCCAAAATGCTTTTCCATATGTTCAACAGCTTTTTAGACTTGGCAGTTAACAATATCCAAATGGAGTTTATGGATCTCTGGACAGTAAAGCAAAATATACATATCCATCATGCTAAAGGAAATGCATACTCTATTTCCTTTCAGGATGAACAACTTTATGCACAGAAAAGGAATAAGAAATAATAAGTCGCAGAAATTAAGGACAAGAGATTAGAAAAACAAAAACCAAACAGCTAAAAATAATTTACAACACCACTTACTAAACATCTCTGTGCCATTCTATCATTACTTCCGCTACTTCATGTGTGTCAAACTCATGTCATCACGTCAGCATCACATGACATATTGGGATCTTTTCCCCTTCGCTAAACTGGACATGGGCATGGCCAACATATGACATGTCCAGTCCACAGGCGGGAGTTTGACAGCCCTGCACTACTTCATTCAGCAATAGCAACAGCAATAGTACTTAGTTTTATATACTGATTTACAGTATATAAAGTGTATACTGATTTACAGCCCTCTCTAAGCAGTTTACAGAATAAGCATATTGCCCCCAACATCTGGGTCCTCGTTTTACCAACCTCGAAAGGATGGAAGGCTGAATCAATCTTAAGTGGTCAGGATTGAACTTCCAGCAGCGGCAGAGTTAGCCTGCAATACTGCACTCTAATCACTGCACCACCCTGGCTCCATTTCTTCTTTCTTTTAAAGGGTCTTATCAACTCAAATAAACCCAATACTTTCTCAATCTTTCCTTTTCAATTCACATATTAGTTCTTTGTCTCCTAACTTTTGAGTTAAATTCTCATTCAGTCTAAACTTCAGCATCCTTATTTCATTCCAAACACTCTCCTGCATTAAATCCAGTCATTCAATGCCTGTTCCATTCAGAGTTGCCTGAACTGTGACATGAACAGCAAACAAATCTGACAAATAAAAAAGTAAGTTCATCCTTAGCTTCATCTTTCTTGTTTTTCACAAATAGTTCTTTATTACCCCATTACATTTAGTTGATTTACTAAAATCAGATTTAGGGTTCTTCTGAAGTAATCAGTTCTCATTTTCTTATAGGAATATGGCCAGAATCATTTTCTTCTAAGCAAACTTTTTTCTTCTTTTGACAAACTTTCATTTCTTCAACGCAACAGATCATATACTTCTCACTATCTGTTTAATATCATTTGCACATCTCAAAATTTCTCCATCCATTTTCCTATTTTTTATAAACATTCCACTTGTGAGTTTTAGTTCTCACACTGTCACTAAAAGAAGAAATCTGACTATTGCAAACATAAAGATCAGATGGAAACAAGCTAACCCGTTCCAAAGAGGTGGCCAACTAATCCATTAAGTAGGGTGGGAATTAAAATTGAACACATGAAGGTTTGAACCATTTGTCTATAAAGAAAGCTAATTCCTAAAATTCTTTCGGTTGTAATTTTTTTTTCAGTATTGCTTATCTTGATGGAGTTTGGGGAGAGTTTATAAAGGACCTTGGTTATATAGGTAGTCCTCGACTTACAGTTCATTTAGTGACTGTCCAGTTACAACAGCACTGAAAAAAGTAACTTGGGACAATTTTTCACACTTAAGAACATTGCACGGACCCATGATCACACGATCAAAATTCAGACACTTGATAACTGACTCATGTTTATGACAGTTGCAGTGTCCCGGGGTCATGTAATCACCTTTTGTGACCTTCTGACAAGCAATGTCCATGGGGAAGCCATATTCACTTAACAACAGTGTTACTAACTTAACAACTGCAGTGGTTCACTTAACAACTGTGGGAAGAAAGGTCGTAAAATGGAGTAAAATTCACTTAACAACAGTCTTACATAACAACAGAAATTTTGGATTCAATTGTAATCATAAGTTGAGGATTACCTATACTTGAGTGGGTGCAACTTAACAGCATCAAAATATACAAATTCACCTGCTTTCTCTAGTTTTTAACCATTGTTATACAACTTATACGATCCACACTTTTTGCCTGTCACATATAGCTAGCTAACTTGGTCCTGCAATATTCATTGTCCAAGTCATACAAAATTGCTTACTCACTATATGGTATACTTTCTCTAAATCAATAAGTAGTAATGCTTTCTTTCTCATATTCATACATTTTGAATTATATTCTGAAGTGCAAATCTACCCTTCTTACTGCTGCCTAGCATAAAGTCACATGGCACTTCCCGGATTTGTCATCTGTCTTATATTTCAATTAGAATTTTGGCAAACATGTTCATATGCACGCTTAACAAACTTATCTTTCTGTTTTTGTATTCATTCTTACTACCTTTAACTTTCTCAACACAGACTTTTTGCTAAGCAGGTAATCTATCTGTAACTATTCATTCTTGGATCTCCAAATGGTCCAGTCCTTTGTTTTTTGTTTTTTACTTTCTCATCTCATTCTGACCCACTTATTAATATCACCTAGTGCAATAATTTTTATCACTGTTAACTCACTGCTCACTCTAGGAGTTCAATTCTAAATGGTTCATGGTTGACTCAGCCTTCCATCCTTCTGAGGTTGGTAAAATGAGAATCCAGGTTGTTGGGAACAATATGCTGACCCTTTAAACTGCTTAAAGAGGGCTGTAAAGCACTGTGAAGTGGTATACAGGTAGTCCTCAATTTACAAACACAATTGTTAAGCAAGACATTTGTTAAGTGAGTTTTGCCCCATTTTACAACTTACCTTGCCACGTTGATTTAGTGAATCATTGCAGTTGTTAAATTAATAACACAGTTGTTAAGTGAATCTGGATTCCCCATTGTCTTTGCTTGTCAGAAGTTCACAAAAGGTGATCACACAACCCCAGGACACTACAACCATCATAAATATGAACCAATTGCCAAGCATCTAAATTTTGATCATGTGACCATGGGGTCCAGCAATGGTTGTAACTATGATAAATGGTCATGTCACTTTTTTCACTTCTGTTGTAACTTTGAACAGTCACTAAATGAACTATTGTAAGTTGAGAATTACCTGTATGTCTAAGTGCTATTGCTATCATAATAATAAAAAATATTATTATATAGTTCATCCTTAGCTTCATCTTTCTTGTTTATTACAAATAGTTCTTAATTACCCCATTCCTGTTGCAGTGTTTCTTCAAACTCATCTCTGTTTTTTTCATTATCACATTTCACTAAAGTATAATATGCAATTATTGCCAAAATATAGGTTGTATGTAGATGATATCAGTTTATACTTGCTAACATATATTTTGCTTTTTTATCCATAGTTAAACCTCTACCTTCCTTTTCTTGCATGCATTAATCAAGTCCACTCAATAAAATAAAACCATCTTCATTTATATCTACTCCATTCTCTTTGTTTTGCAAATACGTATCTATACATATCTATTTTTCTTTCTTTCATTGCAGTCATCATCACTGCATGCATCTTACTCATACTTTTCTTACATTCCAAATTTGTCCACATAATGCAAAGCTCAATGTTACCTAAGTAATTTTATGCTGGTCTGTGCATGCTGCAATCTCTAATTAAGAGACTATGCTACAAGCCAATATCCTGTTGCCCAGTCAGGCGGTATACTCTGTGGACTTACATACTCAGAATGCTAAATAAGACATGAGAAGCAAACCAACTACCAGAATCAAATAAAGCTTAAGTTCAAAAATTCTGGTTAGGGCTTTAATCTGATTCTGCACACCTCTTCTTTTTTAGAGAAATCAAAAGATTTTCTGAAAGATAACTTGGAGTTTTAATGTTTTCTTTCTCTGATGTTTTGCAGCTTTAGTTAGTGAGTTTTAACTGGGAGTTGTTTGTGTCCATATGGTACTGCTCTATGTCACTTTTATAGTAAGCCACTTTGTGATCTTTTTACGACCATGTGGCAGTGCATAACATGCTTTAAAACACCATAAAATAAATAGAAAGCAATAGATGTCACTTTATAATGAGTTCAGTGTAAAATATGCTATTCAGTGGTAATCCTTTATAAAATCTTTACATAAGCAGTCCTAGGAAAACAGAGGATATCCCATTACTGACAGATCAGAGACAATTTATATATGTAACAGAGAAAGCTATGCATTATTCTCTGAGAGTTATTGTATGCTGCAAGGGAGAAAATTGCTAGTGGGTGGAAATCTTTCAATGATTTGTCAAGGGAACAAGTCAACCAATCCGTTTTCCCGTACGTATGAGGATTCTACACTATACTTTTTGCTTTTGTATGTGTAACCTCCTCTTTTCAGAAAACAAAATGTGTTTTTGGTGTGTGTGTGTGTATGTGTGTGTGTGTGTACTGAAATAAATATTCTGTATGGATTTATTTATTTTATATATAGCCTGACTTTATTACTTTTTATAAACAATTCAAGACAATAAACATACCTAATACTCCTTTCATCTCCCATTTTCCTCCCAACAACCACCCTGTGAAGAGGGTTGGGTTGAGAGAAAGCAATTGTCCCAAAGTCACCCAATCAGCTTTCATGGCTAAGGCACGACTAGAACTCACAATCTTCCACTTTCTAGCCTAGTGCCTTAATCATTAGGCCAAACTGGCTCTCTGAAGACTAACATAAAGATGAACATTTTGACATTGGGACAACCCAGTTTCTATATTATTTAAAACTACCTTAAATTGATTGGGAAATGCTATATATGCTGCCTGGAGCTTCCAAAGCTAAGACAAGATATAAATCTAACAAATTAATTAATTAATAAAGTAAAGGACCCTATAAATGTACTGATTTTAATTTACCTTTTCCAATCTAATTTCCTCCATTTGTGACAGCCTTTTTATCTTTATCTGAGGGGAAAATATAATGGGACACTTAGAAGGTATGTATTACCCGACCAGCCCAAAGAAAGCATTAATACCGCTATACAGAATATGTACTTAATTGATTGCAGAATAGGGAAGACATACCTGCAAAGCTGTAAATTAAAATTTTTGAACCAATGGGGAAAAACATCTTCTGGAAAAATAAAACTCTGCTATAATACTTGTTAATAAATTTTCATTTTACCTATATTTGAAGAGTGGTGGCCACAGAAATGCCTGTATGATTGATTTTGCCCTTGGTGTGTGAAGCATTTTTACTAATGAGACTAATTATTGGGATTCAACTTTGCATATACTGACTTTTGGTCTATCTACAGACCACTGACCATTAGGGACAACAAATTAGGGACACTATTATCTCCTGCTCTTTGTCTAAAAAGAATTATTTTGCCTGCCTCTACATAATACGCCTCCTATTAGGTAGGCCCCTGATATTCTCAAGGTATCCTCACATATTGCTCTTTCTCTCCAATGATGAGGTAAGTAGCATGCAGGTTCTATGCTGTAGTTATGCTGTAGTTATGGCTGAAAGCCCATGTTCATGTACTGCTTGGTGTGCTATGGAGTTGCTTTATTGTTTTTGAGGGACATCTCCTCATGATATTATTTCTACCTTATCCCAGCCTCACGCTGAAGAAGTCTAGAGGAAGTCCATTTTTAGTTGGTCTGGTTTGGAAGTTATTTCCTTTCCTTTCTCCAGCATAAAACTGACAGTTCTGTTGTACAAATCATCCATTCACTAGGATGACTGCTGTGACAGCCATCTTGAGTTTTTGTGCATACATACCAGAGGTGGTATTCAACAGGTTCTGACCAAGTCTGGAGAATCGGTAGTGGAAATTTTGAGTAGTTCGGAGAACCAGCAAATACCACCTCTGACTGGAGATTTTACAGTATACTTCCCCTGCCACACCCACCAAGCCACACCCACAGAACCGGTAGTAAAATAAATCAAATCCCACCAATGATACATAAACATACATACACATACCGGATGTCACTGGAATGTTTGTGCCATTATTACAAGGGTCTGAATTATTAAATATATCCTCAATTATCCAACCCAAACTTTCAAATTAAGAATTTTATCCAAATCTTTTTTGCATATTCTCACATACTGACTAACCTTAACAAAGGAAAAAGTAGATACAAAGGGAAGTGAATTTTTTTAAAAAAATATTTTAGATGATTTATTTGATTTCTAAAATCCACTTGATATTCTCCAAATAATACAGGTGAAAAAATACATAATCAGTAACTGTGAATGACTTTTTCCATTTTCTCCTCAGATTATATTCTTAAATTCCAAATATTATCACCTCAATGCTGTTTCCAGTCTGTTTTACTTCTAGCAATATTTGATTTGCCTTTTGAGTTAGGTCATTTTGCTTTTTCGCTCTGAGTTTTTATTTCCTGTGTAAATTGTTCTTCTATCTTTTCTTCTGCTTTTCCATTGTATCCTGAAGTGCACATGACATTAAAAAAAACCCATAGAGTGTTTTTGTTGTTATTGTTCATACAGAGTTTATGGCAATTTAGGTTACCACATACAGTAATTCCACATTTTTGAAATTCTGAAGTCTGAATGCACTGCAGAATTTCCAAGAAATACCCAAAGTATGACATAAGTTCTCCAGGTTTTCAGAACATTATATCAGGTCATTAGGCAAACTATATCTACACATTATATTTTGATATCATCGTCAAGCATAACTATTGAACTATTTTGCTTGGTACAGAAGTCTTGATCCAATTACTAAATCCATCAGTAACAACCAGTAACAATCCATCAGGATGAGTAAATTCTTCTGAAGAAGCAGGCAACCGTTTAAGGCAGTCTATATAAACTATGAATTATGGATCATTTCATGTTTGACTATAGAAAAGAAGTTCAGTCTTTGTATCATCCCTGTTTTGTACTTGGCAGGTAGAACAATTTTCCACAAGGAATTTGTTGAGCATTTTATGTAGCTCAGCTGAAAATCCCATTTATCATACTTTGACTAATATTCTATCAACATTCACATGTGCCATGTGTTGACTATCAAAAGTAACTTCTTGTTCTTCCCATCTATAGACAATTTTTGTAAAGAAGGCAGCTACCATTCTTGTGTGGGACTCTGCAGGTACTCTTTGCTTACTAATCCAGTCTTGGTTTTTTTGTGGGGGCTTTTGCGTGATAGAGACAGTCTTCAAATTTCTTCCATGGTGTATAAATACGTTTCCATGTGTTAACATATTGTACTTTCTTTAAAAGCATTATGCCAATTATCTTTCAGTGTTTCATGCAATGTTGTATGCCTTAAGTATATTCACTATCAGTAACCATAGCAACCATTTGTTCTCCTTTTTGGATTGCAGTTTCAAGGACATTTAACACTGCTAATATTTCTGACTTTTGTAGCACAGTAAGAGTTAGCTGTAGAAGCATTCATTGTATGTCAGTGGTAGAAACCCTAGCCAGTGTTACATAATTTATTCTCATCCTCCCATCATGAGGCCTTTCCAAAAAATAAACTTCATAAGTATTCTGCCAAGGTTTGCATTTCCTTCCTAATTCTCACTGTCCATAATTATATTTTGTACTTTCTTCTAAAATGATTGAATTATGTTTCAAGGGATATCTTTTTGTGTCAAAGATGCTATATGTTAAGTTAATTTTGGGTTAGATATGTAAGGCATCTGAGTTTCCTGAAAAAATATATTTTAGAGCAGAGTGAGATCTTCATATCTACCTCAGGGATGTCAAACTGAAGGCCCATGGGTCAGATCCAGCCTGTGGGGTGGTTAGATCTGGCCCACGGCCTGCTCTGAAAACAGAAAAGGACTGGCCCACGGTGCCTCTGCCAGTAAAAATGAAGCTCAGGAGGACCATGTACAGCCCTCGCAGGCTCCATTTTTGGCCTTTGCAGCCTCCTGCAACACTCTGTCAGTGAAAACGGAGTTTAGGGAGGCCGTGTATGGCCTCCTCAAGCTCTGTTTTGCTGGCAGGAGGCCATTGTGGCAAAAAATAGTCTGGGTGGGCCATCATGGCCAAAAACTGTTGTGAACTGGACTGTAGTTTCCACTCAGGTCCGTGTTTCAAGCGGGAAACACGGACCGCTCCTATTGGCTGAAGCCGTTTGACAGCCGGCTATAAAAGGAACTGTCAAACGGCATCAGCTGTTGCCGTTCCAGCTGGCTGCCATGTTAGCATGGCAGCCGCGGCAACCCTTTATTATTTCAATAAAGTTAAAGCTGATGTTTGCTCTGATTGTCTGTCTCAGTCATTCCGCCACACTACAACACTGGCGACGAGGGCAGGATACATATAAGAGGTGAACCAAGCGAAGAGACATAAGAGCAAAGTCACTACAAAAAGAGCTGAAGACGTTAAAGAGCTGCTGTCACTGTTCACGAATCGCGATTTTCAAATCGCCTCAGGAGAACCGCTGAGAAGACGATGACTTCGAACCCTGCATTCCCGCCTTTCAGACCGATGGCAGAGACATGGGAATCATACAGAAACCAGTTTGACTGTTTTTTAGATGCCATTGACCTTGCTGACATTTCAGACCATAGGAAAAAGTCTTACTTTCTAAGCTTTTGCAGAGCCACAATATTTGACACCGCTACAGCATTATTAGCTCCACACTCAATTAAGACTGTTCAGTGGAAGAATTGCAGGAAATTTTTTCCAATCATTACTCCCCTAAGCCATCCAGAATTGCCAGGTACCATGCTTTTAGGAGACGTATGCAGGCTGAAGGAGAGACTATTAGTGAGTATATGGCAGCCTTACAAACAGCTGCCTTGCATTGTGGATTCAGAGACTATTTAGAAGACATTCTGTGAGACCAGCTAGTTTGTGGAGTTAGGGATTTAAGACTACAAAGACGGCTATTAGCTAAGGGAGACTTGACTCTAAAATGAGCTATAGAAAAATCTCAAGCTGCTGAGCTGTCAGCACTGTCAGCAGCTGAAATACAGGGAAATCCATTAGTCAAAGTAGTTCAGCTGTTCATTTTGATGAAGCCTCCACAGAGGAGGGCTCTGAAGAGGCTACTGATGTAAACCACCTTAGACAGTTCAAAACCAATCAGAAGGAATATAGGTCAGTTCCCAATCAACTTCCATGTCCTCAGTCTACCTGTCTAAGCTGTGGAGGAAACCATTTCAGGGCATCCTGCAAATTTAGAAATGCCATTTATTTAAAATGCCAAAAGAAGGGCCATTTATGTCAAGCAGGAAAGACTTTTAACCAGCCACAAAGGCCTCAGACAACCATACACTTCCAAAGACAAATCGAAGACTGTTGCACATGCTATCAAGCCAAAATGACAAAAAGAAGTTGTAACAAAATTAGTGTCATTGTTTCGTTAGAAGGTAAATCATGCAGGATGGAAGTAGACACTGGCTCTGCACTGTCCATCATTTCGTGGGGCACCCTGAAACAACTACTTCCCAGAATGACAAGGAAGAAGATTCCAGGCTGCAATTTGACTACGTGACTACCAAGGCAGAACCATTCCTGTCATAGGAAAAGGCAAGTTTTTAATTCAATTTCAGGGCTTTAAGGGTCACTTGCCTTTAGTGATAGTGGACGGCACCCTCCCAAGCCTATTGGGATTAGACTGGTTCCCTGCCCTAGGCCTCCATATAGGTGGAATCCATTCTATTGCAAGTTCAGAAGTTGACTCCCTGTTCAGGGAATATGCTGATGTATTCAGCGAGGGCCTAGACTGCTACGTGGGAACCCCAATATCTTTCAACGTGGACCCACAAGCAGTGCCAATTCATTTAAAGCCCCGAAGGGTACCTTTTGCAATCCGCCCTAAACTTGACAAGGAACTAGACAAATTGATTAAACAAGGCATCCTACAACCTACAGACTTTGCTAAATGGGAGACCCCAATAGTGACTTCCCTAAAGAAAGATGGTGGGTTGAGAATTTGCACATTAAACAAATATTTACAAATCAGCGCTTATCCAGTCCCCATTGTCCGGCACCTCCTGCATTCTTTGGAGCCCGGTACTGTTTTTGCTAAACTGGATATGTCACAGGCCTATCAACAGTTCCCTGTTGATGACGCAACTGCAGAACTTCAAACCATTGTGACACACAGAGGTGTTTTTAAGCGTACGTGCCTCCAATTTAGTGTTAGTGTGGCCCCTGGAATTTTCCAGTCACTCATGGAAAGACTACTTCAAGGGTTACCTGGAGTAGTACCCTATTTCGATGACATTCTGATATCTGCCCCTGACAAACCTCAGTTGCTACAGAGAGTCAGAAATGTCCTTGAATGTTTCAGGAAGTCAGGGCTCAAATTAAAAAAGGAAAAATGCACCATTGCCACTCCACAAGTTGAATTTTTAGGATACAGAATTGATGCCTCTGACATCCACCCAAACAAATCCAAAGTAAAGGCTATTCATGAGGCACCCACGCCTACTAATAAAATTGAACTTCAGTCTTTTTTGGGACTTCTAAATTTCTATGCTTCATTTTTGCCACATAAGGCTTCCATTGCAGAGCCTCTACACAGGCTTCTAGACAGACAAGCAGCATGGCATTGGGGTCCTAAGGAAGCTTTTGCTTTCCAAGCAGTCAGGTCACTACTTACTTCTGATGCTGTTTTAATACAATTTAACAAAAATTTGCCATTAGTAGTAGCTGCACATGCTTCACCTTTCGGTATAGGAGCTGTTCTAAGTCACAGACTGCCTAATGGATCAGAGGCACCCGTTGCATTTTTCTCTAGGACTCTATCCTCCACTGAACGTAACTACAGTCAGATTGATAAAGAGGCTTTGGCTGCAGTTGCTTCAGTAAAGAAATTCCATGAGTTTCTCTATGGACACCATTTTGAATTGAACAGAATATTTGCCACCCATGGCCTCCCTGACACCATTGTGTCTGATAAAGACCCTCAGTTTACATCTTGTGAGCTTGAAATTTTCCTAGCCAACCAAGGAATCAGACATGTATTAATAGCTCCTTTTCACCCTGCTTGTAATGGTCTGGCTGAACAGGCAGTCAGATCAGCTAAGGAGGTCCTGCAAAGACTTGGGCCCATAGATTGGCACTCTAGACTTGCCAAGTACCTTCTAAGCCAGCACACAACCCCTTGTTCCTCCACAAATAGGTCACTGGTTGAATTCCTAATGGGGTGCCATTTAAGGACTACCCTAGATAGACTTCACCCAAATTACGCCCCAGTGCTTCCCCTTGGGTCAAACAGCCAAAATAAGAGTTTTGTAGAAAATGACCTGGTGTATGCCAGGAACTATGCTGGGCAGCCTTTGTGGATGTCTGGGCGTGTGGTGGCAGTAACTGGTCCTAAGTCTTACAGAGTCCAGCTACAAGATGGGCGCATCTGGCGCTGTCATATAGACCATCTAAGAGGGCATTGGAACACTACACCCAGAAGTCATCTAGATGTCCCTGATGCAGAAAGACCACTGTCCCCGAGGAATCCCATCTCGAACCCATTTGCAACAAAAGCCTACCTGAAGAAACAGCAGTCCAGCAACCAGAACCAGCTCCAGGTGAGCCTCCAGCCCTTCCTTCGTTGGAAGCCACACGGCAGGCAGGAGATATCCGTCCGGCACCATTTCCAACACAGCCAAGAAGATCTGGCCATCTGCTCAGGCACCCTACATACTTAAGAGACTACGCATGCTCCGTCTGGGAGGAAGGAGTGTTGTGAACTGGACTGCAGTTTCCACTCAGCTCCGTGTTTCAAGTGGGAAACATGGACCACTCCTATTGACTGAAGCCGTTTGACAGCCAGCTATAAAAGGAGCTGTCAAACGGCATCAGCTGCTGCCGTTCCAGCTGGCTGTCGTGTTAGCGCAGCAGCCGCGGCAACCCTTTATTATTTCAATAAAGTTAAAGCTGAAGTTTGCTCTGGTTGTCTGCCTCAGTCATTCTGCTGCTCTACAACAAAAACAGAGCCTTGATGAGTGATGTAGAGCTGGCCATGCCCACCCTGGCCACACAACCCGCCCCTCAGAGGTCAAACACAAACCTGATGTGGCCCTCAATGAAATCAAGTTTGACACCCTTGATCTACCTGAATATCTCCCCCAGTAGCTTCCAAAGCAATGCAAGGACTCTTCGATTTATAATTTTCAAACTAATCCTCAATCCTGTATTCAGTATTAATTTCAAAATATGAATGTCCTTAAATTGCTTTTCTCATTTGCCAGGCTCTTTCTACTGAATTCCCTAAACAAGCCTGGCTTTGACTTCCCATCTGGTGTGGGGATTAATTCAAATCCTGATTATTAAATGTTCCCCAAATGTCATCCAAATAAATTATCTGCTCTTTCCTCTCTTCCCCCATTTTTTCCTGTTTCCCAAAATCTTATCATGCAATTGTGAAGTTGAGGATTGTTGATTAACCCACTTCTGAAATCTTCCAGATAATCTCCCTTTCACAGAATTTCAAGCACACCTGATTTCCAGGTATATCATTATCCCCTGGTCAGCTTCTTTTATTACATAAGAAGTTGTGAATGCTCCAACACTGGAGTTTTTAAGAAGAGATTGGACAACCATTTGTCCAAAATGATATAAAGCTTCCTGCTGGACTAGAAGACTTCCAAAGTCCCTTCCAACTCTGCCGTTCCGTTATTCTGTTATAAATTATGCTGCATAGTAAAGCCAGGTCTACCCTAATAGAACTTTGGTGATTCCAGATTGTCTGAGATGTGAAGTAATTCATCTCTAATAATTGGAATTTCAGTACATATTACCCCTCTTATTTTCATTTTTCTTATATTCCCGCATACTAAATGGAAATTATTCCCCAAGTCTTCATTTTACTGGGGTATGTATTTATCCTCACAATAATCCTCACAATGGATTCTAAAACCCCATGAATGGCTCACCAAGCAACCCAACATTTCCTTTTGGGCTGGAAAGGTTTTCCATTGGTTGTTGTTGTTGTTGTTCCTTTATATGGCTTACTTATTTTGATGGAACAATAGTATTCTTCATATTCTTCATTTATTCTTAAGAACATTAATCTAAAAGTTGCTACTTTTTGTCTTTTTGTTGTTTTATTCAACTGTAGTAGGCCACCTAGAACTGCTTGTGTGTGATGGCCAGCCATATAAAATGTGTGTGTGAGACAGCGAGAGAGAAAGAAAGACTGACAGACAGACAGAGACAGAGAGAGAAAATCTCACTTCCTCATGTGATTCTCTGCATGTTCTATCCATATTAAGGCATCTTGACAGGCTGACAAAGTTTGGAATTGTTCTGATAATTGTAGCAGAAGAACCTTTTTTCTCAATTAATTTTCTATTTGTTGTTTAGCAGCCTCTAATTTACCTCCTGACTAATTCAAGGTAGCAGCTAAGAGAGAAGCCAAATTGGCTTCCTTACTTCTAGACTACTTGAACTTTAAGTAGCCAACAATTCTTTCTTTAGCTTCATGAGAGTTTGCATTTGCTCCACCCATTTGCAAATTATTGCCCCAGGGAACTTCAGTCATGCATTGATCTCCTGGTTGACACTGACATGGAGGAAAAAGATCAAAAGATATAAGCAGCCAGGCACTTTGATATATGGAAATCAAGACAACTAGCTAAGCAAGAGTTAATTATTTTTGAGGAATATATTTTTTTGCAGACTTGCTCAGCATATGACTTCTTCTAGTCATCACGTTGGATATTGAGTTCATAAACAACATGATAAATAGTCTAATGAAGTACATATAATCCTTCTAAAAGCCCATGTCCATGGAAATAGAACAGCATGGCATGACAGACTAAATATGCCAAAGACCAGAAGAAGATCAAAGTATGATCTTTAACAGTTATTATTCATAACTGATGGATAAAAAGTGACCAGGACAAGAGCTTCCGTGATCAAGGACTGTCCCAAAACAGTGGATTCCCTTCTTGATCTATATTCTAAATTGTAATTATATCCCATCAAAAGATTAAATCCAAAACCTGAGATAATTTAAATAATATCTTTGCTTTCATTTATTGGGGAAAGTGTATTTACCTGTGATGTGTATCTCTAATTAGTTTTCTGAAAAATTTACTAAAAGAATAGTATGCAGGCTTTGATTCAAGAAACAGGTGCAGTATTGCCTACTATTACTATTGCCTCCTGTGATGATCATACCCACTAGAGACAAGGACCTGAGATGGAAGAATAAAAGTTTTCTGTGTTTTGTCATTCTGAAGAGTCACTGACATGTCTAATGATTTCTCTTTTGGCCTGTAACCATCCTCATTTGTCATAGGACACCTTACTTGTCCAGACTAAAAAAAATCTACTGAATTATAGTGTGACCTCTGCCTTCATCCTTCAGTATTAAATGATATAGCTCACTTGCAGTCAATCAGTGTTCCTTGTACCTTCAGTTGAGGCTTCACAGCTGAGGAATGGCTGAGTGGATTACCTGAAATTTTGGTAAGTGATTGCTTGCTTATGCAAACACACACCTTTCAAGAAAACAGGAGCATTTTGGACACATGAGTGACTTACAGTCAATGACAGGGGACAAGTTGTTAACTCTTAACTTTATTCATTACAATGTAGCAAAGCTTTGCTTACTCACATGAGCATATGCACATATGTCCCTTTCAGTCCTATATACTCATCACACTCCACCAGAACAACTCATCAAGATATCTATGGGGAACAAAGAGGTTAGGTCACTATCCAAATGACTGTTACTACAAGTGCACCAACGTGCCTATCGTCCCTGTCCTATTGTTTCTTTTTATTGGTATCCATTTCATGAATTAATATCCATGTTTATACTTATACCTGTTATCTAATAATTGCTTGACAAATAAAATAAATACAAATAAATAAATGGGATATTTTCCAATCAGATGCTTACTCACCCTTATTTTCTTTAGCACTTCTTTCACTCTCCACTCCAATTAGTTCTTATTAGCTACTTGGTATGTAATTTTCATTAAGAAGCCAGCTTCTAGTTCTGTCTGGTTTCAGATGGAATCACTCACTGGTTTTTGCCTATCTGAGGCTGTATCCTTAGATTAGGTGATTGCTTTGTTTGCTTTCTTGCCTTGTTTATTGTTTTTCTCAGGCCATTGCCTAAATGCCAGGCTATTAAATTCAGAAGTCTGTACGTTTTACAACAGATTCATAGTTGAGGCACTGGGAAACTGTTGCTATCTTACTAGACAAATATTCTGGTTTGCTACCCTAGGAAATCTTCAAACTAATTATATATTGTTTGAATATATCACCTTTCCTAAGCAAAATATGTGGTGCATCTGTTTTAGGCTATACAAAGCTAATTTCCTTTCCTTTTTCTTTCCCTTCCACCAAACAATATCTTGCAAGTTTGCTTTCAGTTAATTAACAGCTATAGCTCCAGAAAAGATAAAACAAGTCAAAAACAAAACAAAACCTTAATTTATTGTAATTGTACAGTTGAAGTTCCAGCTACAAGTGCTAAAGAATTACTTTGTGAAAATTGATTTCCTACATTTTCTTTCCATAGGTTTTTAGATGTTCCCTAACCTTCATATGGGAGTGGATAGATTTTTTTTTCCTAACAAAGAGAGACTAGCCAGGGGGAAGAGTCACATGGAGAATTAGTCTGGAATCCCTACAAAAGTGGGCACAGGACAGCAAAATTTGACTTGCTCTTGAACCTTATCTAGTCTTACCCAGTGCAAACTGTCAGTCTAAGGAGATTGCAGTTAAAAAAGCTAATTGATCTCTTCCACTGTGGACCAGGTTGTTGGTGTTTGACAGATCCCTTTTCATGCTATACTTTTGCATTGTATTTAATTTTTGTACCTTATTTTAAATTGGAAAAAATATGTCGAAACCTTTAAGATCAAAGAGAAAACAAGTTTTACAACTTACAGGTTTTATTACTAATGTTTATAGTGAGATTCTCCTCACAGACAGTTTTAAGACACCTTAAGTAACTTAATATGTTAAATGGATTAATATACAAAGAAGCCAATGCTCCAAAAAAGATATCCACTTTGGTGTCTCCATGAAGAATATAGATAAGCTCAGTACTGGAAATTCTGGAGAAGAAGAATGAAATCATGGCTCACTTGCTTTGGCTTATTTAGGGCACCCAGATTTTCCAATAATGCTCTTGAAGAAATCAGTGATGAATCTGTAGGAAGAGCAACAAAGATGATTAGAGGTCTAGAGGCTAAAACATGGGAGGAAGGGTTGCAGGAATTGGGTGTGTCTAGTTTAATGAAAAGAAGGACTAGGGTGACATGATTACAGTGTTCCAATATCTAAGGGGCTGCCATAAAGAAGAAGGGGACAACCTATTTTCCAAAGCACCTGAAAGCAGGATAAGAAGCAATGGATGGAAATAAAGCAGAAAATCAACCTAGAACTAAGTAAAATATCCTGACAGAACAATTAATCACTGGGACAACTTGCTTCCAGGAGTTGTGGGTGTTCTGGAGGTTTTTAAGAAGAGATTGGATAACCATTTGTCTGAAATGGTATAGGGTTTCCTGCATGAGCAGGGGGTTGGACTAGAAGACCTCCAAGGTCCCTTCCACCTCTATTATTCTGTTATTCCCTGGATAATAGAGGCTGATCATTCATGAAAACATTTGATGATTTTGACCAGGTTATGTGCTCTGTAAAATATACTACTGGTAGCCTACATCAAAGCTCCTGTGAGTAAATGAAATAAATCAATGAAACTCTCCACACTCACTCTGAGTATATTAAAGAAATCATAAACAGCTTTTCAGTTTTTGAAAGTTGGCCCTATCTTTAGCTGCTCAGTCTCCAAAGAACAGAATTAAAATGTCTCCTTTTCCTTGGAGAAATCCATCTGTGACTGAAAAGCCCCAACTTTAGTTCTTGGCTTTTCTATTTTAAAAGCAATTCAGGGCACAGAAATGGAAAGATTTTTACCTCAGACTCAGGAGATCCACTGCCAGTGAAAAACCAAGTGTCATTCAGTATTAAGCTACTTTATATGCTTTTAAGTCTATCACAGCCCCAGAATTGTTCTTTTGTGCTGAATAATCCATTGCACCATCTTTAAATTAATATATAATGTACCATATGAAAATCCACAGGAATTTTTTAATGTGGTAGATCAAATGCACAGGAGATTGAACTATGAAAAAAATAAAACTTTTTTGTTCATACAACTGAATGGAGCCCTGGATATCTGACCTAAAGTCCTACCCTGACCTTAAGTTGAAAATATGGTATGGTAGACTAGAGCATGGGAACAATACATTATATTCATTTTTTTAAAAGCTACTTATTTTCCACCCCATGTGTGGATTAAACTTTCCTTTTACCAATGCACTATAGATGAATGTTAGGCAAAACAGCAATGGAGTGAAAAATTAATATTTCTAACTGTGTATTGGCTGCTTACAATGAGATTAGTTTCTATATACATCTTTGGGGCATCTTTTATCGTGTATGAGGGGAAAAAAACACCTGCCTGCAAAAACAGCTGCTTTTTTCCATAGAATTGGGCAGGGAATAAGCATATATAAATGTTCCATTGCATTGCTTTCCACCCT
Organism: Bungarus multicinctus; assembly: GCA_023653725.1. Classification (NCBI taxonomy): domain Eukaryota; kingdom Metazoa; phylum Chordata; class Lepidosauria; order Squamata; family Elapidae; genus Bungarus; species Bungarus multicinctus. Next base: position 64,455,347 of record CM042844.1, read on the forward strand.
TCCAGTTCATGCATGCATGAATTTAAGTGATATCAACTCTGCCAGGAACAAAATAAGTCAGTTCAGGCAAGAAAATAAAATTGGTTTGGGGGCTGAGCGGAGCCATTGTTTAAATTCTCAGAGAAGCCTAACTCTCTAGACCTTACTAGACCACTAAGTGTTTAATTTATGTTGGCTCCTACTTAACATGACATCCCTGCATTTCAGTGTAGATTTTTAAGTGATGGAAAAATTAATCCATTTAAAAAAACAGAGGTGAAACTATTAATGCAAGGGGTTTTTTTTCTTAGCCCCTTTGGGTAGTTTGCATTTGTTTCTCCAGTTCTTGTTCCTTTTTGAGCCAAATAAAGCTCAATGTGAGATAGCCGTAGTAGCCAATGATTTATATCACTAACAGTAAAATAAAGAAGATTAAAAACAAACAGCTAACTGATTTAAAACTATTTAGAGAAAAAGTATCAGCATTGCAGCTGTCATGATCAATTTCACCATGCCCATATTGAATGAACATTGTATATTTCTTAAATGGTAAACAAGGAAATAAGCTCACCACACAAACTCTAAACAACAGAGAATTCACCTTAGAGCATGTTTACTAAGTGGACACACCGTGCAACCTCTACTAGAGAAATCCAAAAACAATTTTTGCAGGTCAGTATTTCTCCAGTTATTTGAACAGGAGAACAAAAAGGCATACAGAAATTCAGCTAAACTGCTTCATCCTACATGGGGTCAACATATTTGTTGTCCCATTTATGTGGCATTGTCATGGGGTAGGTTTCATCACAATAATGTGCATGGACATCATTTATGCACCGGGTTTGGCAAGCTCGGATGTGAAACAATCTTTGAACTGTCTTTGCAGAAATGAATTCAATTCCTTTTTCCTCAACTAAACCTTATGTCAATCTGTGTCTCACCCCAAGCAGTTCTTAGAAGCCATGTTTCTTTAAAAGTGGTCTGAATGAAGAATGTGTACACTGTAATAAAATGTGGGACAGTCTTCTACAAAATGAAGGGCCGGTGATTAAAAAAAAAAGAAAAGAAACAAGATCTTTTTACACATTAGAGGCTAGTTTGAAATAAATATTTCAGTTTGGTTGAAATAAATTCTGCATACATTCAGAAGCGCTTAAATCATTTTTTTTTTTAAACAGGAAAGTGACAATTCCTTTACAAATATTCCAAATCTATTCCGCAAGGTTGTTTTGGAGGAAAAAAAATCCTATTCAAAGAATGGCTCAGTATTTGACACAATCAAATATTAGTATTTGACTCAAATCAATGTTATTCTGTTCAAATATTATTCCAAGAGGTATTTCAGTATTCAGGATTTTCCCACATTTGCGTTATTACATTGACAGAAAACACTGTGAGAAAAAAAGTGGCCAGGGAACTCATTCACAAATATTCTTCCCCAGGGTCTCTCAAAACTGTAAAAAATTCCCTGTGGTGTCTAATTTATGTTCTCTCTGAAATGTACTTTGCACAAATGCAATTGATAATGTCAAATATCCAAGAGCACATTTTGTTTTCTTTAAAGGAATTTTGGAAAAGATATTTTAGGTCTGCATTCCTTTAAGGATCATCTGTTGGGGGCCTCTTTACATGCGTAGGCAGGAATGGTTGGGACCAGAATCAAAACTGAATGAAAGCACTCGTTTCTATTCTCATTACCCTTTGTTATGATTATGTTGCCTTTCTCTCACACAGCAAACTGCAGAAAAAGGACTGAAGAGTTAGAAATAGCAATAGCAGACTTATGTACCACTTAATAGAGCTTTACAGCCCTCTCTAAGCTGTTTACTGAGTTAGCATATTGCCCCCAACAATCTGGGTCCTCATTTTATCAATTTTGGAAGCATGAAGGATGAATCAACCTTGCACGGGTCAGAATTGAACTGTTGGCAGTCAGCAGAATTTGCCTGCAATACTGCATCCTAACCACTGCACCACCATGGCTCTTTCAATAACGATAAAGGAGAAAAGAGAGAGGGAAGGACGGAGAGAGGAGGGAGAGAAAACTAAGATAGCTGCTTAAAATTCATTAACTTCCTTGCTTGCTTATTTGGTTTACATCTCATGTTTCTTGCAAGAACTCAAGATAATTTCATAAAACACCCCCATTTTACCCCAAGAAACCAATTGAATCACAAGACAACTCCTAGCACCATCAACTAATAAACTTCTACAGTCTGAAGCCAGATTTGAGTCTCTCCATTCCCAATCTTACAACTTATACCTTACATTAGGGGTGTCGAACTTGCTGAGTCACAGTGGCATCATATGGCTCAGTCTTTGTAAACAGCAATGGATCATGCCCAATATTTCCTAGTCAAATCACAGACAGCTACAAAATCTAATACATATCAATTTTACAGAAGATAATGTTAAAAAGGACTGTGCAATCTAAAACCATCTCTATCTATTGGACCGGACGGAATATGTGCCTACTTCTTAAAAAAGCTATCCACTGCCATAGCAGAACCTTTAAGCATAATCTTTAAAAAATCTTTCAGGACCAGCTCCTTGCCAAACCTATGGTCATTAGCCATGGTCATCTCCATCTTCAAAAAGGGAAACCCCAGCCTAGTTGAAAATTACAGACCAATCTCTTTATGTTGTGTAACTTGTAAAGTCATGCAATCAATTATTAACCAATCCATTATTCTCCACTTAGAGACAAACAACCTACTCTCTAACAAACAATTTGGTTTCAGAAAAAAACTATCCTACACTGCAAAAACATATGGATTACACAACTTGATCAGGGCAAAGCAATTGATGCTATTTACATAGACTTCTGTAAAGTGGTACATGACAATCTATTTCTAAAACTAATAGTATCTCCAGACACCTGCATAACTTATGGTATGTCCGGACATCTGCATAAATGGATAGATGAATTCCTGTTAAATAGGCAACAAATGGTCACACTAGGGAATGCCCTATCAAATCCTGTACCTGTCAATAATGGTATCCCCCAAGGCAACATTCTAGGACAACTCTCTTTATACTCTACATAAATGATTTCTGTGAGCAACTGCGTTCTTTTTGCTGGTGACTATTCAACACCACTGGCAATACTGCTACCCTTCAAAAAGACCTTTACTATGTGTCAGAATGGTCAAACAAATGGCAACTTCAAATCTCAACAAACAAATGCTCTGTCTTACATATTGGCAAAATAATCAGAAAATAAAATACAAGCTGAATAATCAAGACCTCGTTGATGACCTCAACTATGTCAAGGACCTTGGAGTACCCATCTCTAATGATCTAAGTGCTAGAGCCCACTGTAACTACATAGCCAAAAAGGCATTAAGAGTTGTTAACCTAATCCTGCGTAGCTTTTTCTCTGGTAATATCACACTACTAACTAGAGCATACAAAACATTTGCTAGACCAATACTTGAATACAGCTCATCAGTCTGGAACCTGCATTATATATTGGATATTAATACATTTGAGAAAGTCCAGAAATATTTCATGAGAAGAGTTCTCCACTCCTCTATTCGTAGCAGAATACCTTATGCCACCAGACTTGAAATTTTAGACTAGACAACCTAGAATTATGCCTCCTTCGGTCCGATCTAAGTATAGTACATAAAATTATCTTCTGCAATGTCCTACCTGTCAATGAATACTTCAGCTTCAACCACAACAACCCAAGAGCACACAATAGATACAAATTCACACCACACCAAACTTGATTTCAGGAAATACGACTTCAGCAACAGAGTGATCAACGTCTGGAATACTCTACCTGACTCTGTGGTTTCTTCCCCAAACCCCAAAAACTTTAACCTTAGACTGTCTATTATTGACCTCACCCCTTTCCTAAGAGGTCTGTAGGGGGCGTGCATAAGCGCACCAATGTGCCTACCGTCCCTGTCCTATTGTTTCTTTTTATTCGAATCCATTTCATGTATTATACCTATATGTTTATACTTATACCTGTTATCTAATACTTGTTTGAAAAATAAATGAATGAATGAATGAATGAATGAATGAATGAATGAATAATGTATAGGGACTTTTTTCCCCTTCGCTAAACCAAGCATAGGCGTGGCCAGCACATGATGCATGGGCCAGGAGTTTCTTAAACCATAATGCCTTCCCTCATCATTTATTTAATTATTTATTTAAGTTTATATACCGCCCCCTCTCCCAAGGTGGGACTCGGGGTGGTGTACAGCCCAGCTAAAAACAATGCAGTTACAAATATAAAATTTAAAAATAGATTAAAATGAATTAAATAAAGGCTGAGAATTAAAAACTATGACAAAATGATAAAAAAAGGGTAAAATGTTACAAAAATTAAAACCATTCCAATGATACTAGGCCAGACTAGCTTGCTGAAAAAGGTGGGTCTTCAGTGTGCACCGGAAGGTTCGCAGGTCAGGGATAGTCCACATTTCTGGTGGTAATTCATTCCAAAGGGAGGGTGTTCCCACAGAGAAAGCCCGCATCTTCGGGGTTGCCAGCCGGCATCGCCAGCCAGCGGCACCCCGAAGAGGCCCACCCTGTGAGAGCACACTGGCCGGCGGGAGGCTGATAGTGGCAGGAGGCGGTCCCGTAAGCACCCAGATCCCAAGCCATCATAAAGTTGAAGGCTGTAAGAGACTAGGACAAAAATTTACTCATCCATGATTTAATGCTTCTCACATATCTAATGGTTACCTATTTCTCTAAACCTAAGCATTTTTTCCGTGCACCTTCAGCATTTAGTCATGCCAGCCACATGACCATGGTGCTGGTTCTTTGGCTTTGTAACGGAGATGAGCACTGCCCCCTAAAGCTGGAAACAACTAGCACGTATGTGTGAGGGGAACCTTTACCTTACCTTTAAGCATTTTTTAATTGTAGGATGGTAGTTTTATTTCCATAATTATTGGCAACAGAAATAGTTCTAGAGGGCAATTTACCTGCACTCATTAGTTTTCAATCATTGTCCTAAAAGTTGCTCTAGAGTTATGATTTGGCAGTTTTAATAAATAAGCCTATTTTAACTCAAATCAAAAAACTGGATGGGTATGTTTAAAATATTTATAACTTTTACTTGTGCTGTCACAGCTTCCTTTAAGCACTACTGTAAAACAATGTAAAAATGTCCAAATATTATATTGACAGTAGATTCTACTATATATTAAGATAATTTCATAGAAATCAAGTACAAGCAATTATTGACTTACAACCAGTCGCTTAGCAATCAAAGTTATGTTCACTCCTCCCCCCAAAATCAAGTACAAGCAATTATTGACTTACAACTCAGTTCTGAAGTTCTGCTATTTGCTACCCTGTGGTCATGTGACCACATTTTGGTTGCTTGGCAATTGGCCCATATTTGTGACCATTTGCAGAGCCGTCATGTGACCGCAGTTTATCCTTTGCTGGAAACATGTTCACTTAATGACTTCAGCATTTGCTTAACAACTACAGCATACACTTAATAACCGCTGCAAAATAATCATAAATTCAGGTCCACTTACATGATGAATTATTTTATGACCATCACAACTTGTAATAATAAAATGCAGAGCTCAATTACAGTGATAATTTGAGGACTAAATTCCTTCCAAGCAGTAAGGAATGGTAGCTGTTAAAGTGGAACTTACTTATGCTATATGTCACTGCATGCATAAAAACCATTATTTTTTTCTATTTAAAAAGGGTAGAAAAATGGAATGATGATGATTATGCTAATATTGCATTGTTTATTTATTTACTGTATTTTTCAAGGCAAGAGATTTCTGCTGTTGGGAAAATATTACTGCAAAGAAGCATAGGAGAACAATTGTGTGATAGTAACATATCAATGCTGCTTAAATGTGAACCAGCAGGGCAGTAAAGATTTATTGCAGAAGTGTTCTGATACCTTTTTTAAAAAAACATTGTTATTTATTTCTTCAGATGTTTTACAGAAAGAATGAGAAAAATTACAAGTCCAAAATCAAACAAACAACCCAACCAGGAAAAATAACATGAACAATCTCAACAGAACTAACAAATAGAAAAGTAGAAAATTATCTATATATGTCATATTTTAAACACTGCTGAGATTTCTAAAACTACAGAGTGGGGAAAAAATAAACAACATTGACTAATGTTACAAACTATAATAAAATCTATGCTATAGGAAAATATATACAGTCATATTTTGATGAGTAGCTAAAATATATACAGTCATATTTTGATGAGTAGTTTTACCTATGTTTTCAAACATAGGTAAAACACCCATCCCTGACAGCCAATGCTTAATATCAAGAAACTAGTTTTTCAATTTCTCAAAATAATTATTTTTGTAACATCCCAGTCTGATACAACTATAACTGTAAGCGCCACTAACTTAGTAAACACAAAGCAGCCTCTATGGTATAAATTTCCTACAAAATGGAGCCAATTGGAAATTATTTTGCAGACTATTTCCTTTATTCCTGTATGATAAATAATATGAACATAAATAGTTGCATGGTTAATTAGATCTAAAGATTTCTGCCAGATTATATTAAACACATTAAGAGTATCTGATAGAGCAATAGTAGAATCCCTTATTAGCTTCCTAGAAAAGAAATACATATTTTTCATCACACTTAAAGTACTAGATGCAATTTCTCTCTTAATTGGGTGCATTAATTCTCTGGAGGAGACAGCCAATTATAGTGAGCTTTGTGTCAACAGCAGCAACTGACTAATAGTGGTCATCTAGCTATGCCGACCTTGTTTAATATGCCTCTAGTAAAATAATTGCTCATATAACAAACACTGTCTTTTGTTGTTAATTAATAGGAGGATCCTTTCTAAATTAATTTCAGCTATGCAACATTGTGTTGAATATGAGTTACTCCTCATTAGAGATTCTGGATGTTTAATTTTTGTTAATAGATGTGTATATACATACAGAGGCACAGAGAGATAGAGATGATAGAGATAGTGGAGACAGAGACAGTAATAGAGACAGAGACAAGGATAGAGATAATAGGGAGGTAGAGATAGGGATAGGGATAAAGAGAGAGGGAGGGGGAGGGATGGGGAGAGGGAGGGATAGGAGTAGAGGTAGAAGAAGAAGAGGTAGGGGTAAAAGTAGAGGTAAAAAGAGAGAGGGAGAGGTACATAGGTGGTATTCTGACCAGTTCTGGAGAACTGGTAATGGAAATGTTGAGTAGTTTGAAGAACCGGCAAATACCACCTCTGACTAGCCTCGCCCCATCTATTCTCTGCCTCCCAAGTCCCAGCTGATCGGCTGGGTCTTCTTTTGTTGCCCTGCACAGGAGAACAGAGCTGGAAAGCAGGCTAGTGGGGTGGGGAGGGAATGGAGATTTTACAGCATCCTTCCCCAGCCACGCCCATCAAGCCACACCACCAAGCCATGCCCACAGAACCAATAGTAAAAAAATTTGAATCCCACAACTGGAGAGGTAGGGATAAGGATAGGAGTAGAGATAGAGGAAGAAATAATGGTAGGGGTACAGGTAAAGGTATAGATAAGAAGAGGGAGAGGGATAAAGGGAGAGATAAGGATATGAGTAGAGGAAGAAGTAGAGGAAGAAGTAGAGGAAGAGGTAAAAGTAGATGTAAAGCTAGAGATGGGAAAAGGGATAAAGGGAGAAGGAAAGAGAGAGAGAGAGATAAAGACAGAAGTATATTGAACTGTATTGGTTCAGAGTGTTCAAACAAACTCTAGCAAATATTTGTTCTGTTCCTGCTAGTTTTGGAAAATTATTGTAATTTTCATTTTAATTTACATTCATCACAGTCCCTGTATCCAGATTACAGCAAGTACACAGACCGCATATATACATAATAACCTGATGTTTTACGTCAAACAATATCAAAACATTAACTGGCAAAGACATGAGAAAAGGCAGGCAAAAGACAGGAAAGAAGAGACATGAACAAGAGGCAAAACATAAAAAGAGCAGAGGACTTAATATCCACAAATGACATCTTCAATATGTCCTTATCAAAAATGCACAGAACATTGCAGAGTATTGGAAACAATATTCTCACTAATTAAATTCCTTTTACTCTAACCGTTTCATATATGAAACAGTAGCAGAAGAGAGATTTAGTACAGGCAGTTGTTTATTTATTATATAATTTCATGCTTTCTTTTCAGTATCTGCCTAATTTTTTTATTCATGTCCAATCATCTTGTGTTAATGCCTTTTCATGGTTTTTTTTTTATGTTTTGCCTTTCTTGTTCAAATATTTTCCTAATTTCCAGTTACACTCTTCTCTCCTGTTATCAGACCTTAATTTTTATTATGATTATTTTTCTGTGGAACGTCTTCTCTAGAGCACACAGCTATTTGGTTTCTCAAACACGTCACTCTTTTTGGTTAAGAGATAAGTGCAGATATATTTCAAACAAACATTATAAAGTAGCTTTTCCTTGCTTCATTTTGATTGGCATGGGATCATAAAAGGGAAAAATAAATTCCAACATTTAGCTGACTTGTTTGAATTCAAGCCCAGATTTGTTTTTTTGTTTTTGTTTTTTTGCTGTAAAACAATAGTCATATTTTGATTCTATTACTTTGTCCTTTGCAAGGAATGTTGGTTCCTAATGAGGACAAACTTTCAATCCAGTCCTTATCCATTATTTTCTTAATAAGAGGCTCATCTGTGTGGCCAACTCTTTTGTGCCGCTTTGTATTATTATTCATGCATCTTTCTGTCCAGTGGTGGGATTCAATTTTTTTTGCTACCAGTTCTGTGGGCGTGGCATGGCTTGGTGGGCATGGCAGGGGAAGGTTGCTGCAAAATCCCATTCCCTTCCCACCCCACTAACCTGCTTTCCAGCTCCGTTCTTCTGTGCAGGGCAACAAAAGAAGACCCAGCCGATCAATTGGGACTCGGGAGGCAGAGAATAGGTGGGGGTGGAGCCAGTCAAAGGTGGTATTTGCTGGTTCTCCGAACTACTCAAAATTTCCCCTACCAGTTCTCCAAAACTGATCAGAATCCGCTGAATACCACCTCTGTTTCTGTCCCGTTTGCTTTAGGTTGGACAAAATCCAGCAGATAAACTCCATTGTGTTTTCCTTTCAACATGACTTCTTTCGTAACAGCATAAATTTAAACAGACTTCACACCCTCTTAATATACATTTATGTAATTTCCATCCTTTTCAGGTACATAGTATGCTGCTTAAAATGTAAAGTATTTCTAGTTTCATGATTGTTCATGCTGTTGTTTCATTTTAATACTGCTCTTTCAGCATGCAATATCAATATTCCCTCTGCTAACTATTCCTTGGTAAAATTTTGCTTACCAGGCTTATAATCCGATACTTTGATTCAAGGGACCACTGGCTGTTCAGCAAAAATTGGGTTTTCCTTTCAGGATCATGTTCAAGGGTTTTATTTTTCTCTGTGCAAGCTTCATTTTTCTTTTAGATTATTTAATTTCATTAACTGTTTCTACTGTATAGCTTTTAACTTCATGAAATCTTCCTTGTCATTTAACATTTCCCATTCCATTACAGTAGTAACAGTCTAAATTTCTCCTTTTTAAAGGATTCCCCTTCAACTGTATGTTTAAAATGTCTCCAGTCTGGCAGTTACGTTTTCAAGAGAAATGTAGTCATAAAGTTTGATTGTCTTAAGCTTTCTTATATTGATCTTAACAACAGTTCCTGGATGAAATTATCAGAAAGGTTCATAGAGGTTTGTTTTTGTGTCTTCTAAGTAGACAAATATTTGGACTTCTCTACTTAGTTTCATTAAACTTCCATTTCAGATTTGCTTGTTTTCTGAACATTAAAATATTATTGCTCATTCCTTCATATGTCTGTCTCAATTCATCTCAGATCTCCTGCCCTGAAGTACTGTTTTGAATTAATTTATAGATTCTTGAGTTTAACATTACTTCAGAATTAAGTAATCTATACTTTTTTATCCAAGACATCCCAGCTGGATATGTGTTCTCCCAAACATTGGAGAGGGACAGCTTTTCAAATAATGCCTCCAGATGCTATGTTTTCCATCTTCAAGCATGAGAATGTCACTGCCATTTTCACAATGTGTTTACTCTGAATTCAATTACTTATTTAATCTAGTGCCTGGAAATAAATCCAGATGTTTTTGTGTTTGGGTGCTTTAGGAATGTTGTGAAGTGTTTAGTATTGATTTTCTCCTGAGCCCATAACTTTTGGGGGATCTTTGGTGTTCCTTGACATTTGATTACCATACTAGGTAACATCTTCAGTAATAGAAAGAATAGGTTTGCTCTCTTTTTATATACTAGTGGCTTGCACTATCAGTGTTGGGGAATGGGTTCTTGGTAGTTCTTTGATTAGACTGTTGTTTACTTTTGTTTTTTGTTGTTTGTTTGTTTGTCTGTCTGAGCTGTTACTTCCCTGAAAGGGGTATTGTTTACTTCTTGATTGTTTAATGTTAATCTTGGTGTTAATCTCTGCTCATCTGAATGTTGATTGCTGGTGAGGAGCTGCTTGGTTTTTTTCTTTCCTTCTAGTTTGTTTCCAGTTTAGTTTTTACCCAATTAAAATAGCACCTTATTACCAAAACGTCAAGGTGAACCAGGCAATGTGACTTTTATTATAAAATTATAGTAACAGCCTATTTCCCCCCCTGCCTCTTTATGGGAACTAGAGAGATATCTGAGTCATTTTTTCACATTACATTCTTGCCCTTTTATCTAACTATTGCCTTGATGGCGCTTTCCCCCTGTCCCTCAAAGTCATTCCCTCTTTCTCTACCTCTATATTCACATCAGAACAAAACATGTATCACTGCTAGCAAAAATATAGCTTAATTTTTATTAAATATAAGAAAAATTTGAAGCAATTAATTGATTAAAAATGGAATTAAAGGAATACAAAAACAGGGGTGTAAGGGTTGTAAATGACAGGCAATAATTTGCATTATTTACATTTACCAAAAAGCATGGAACTGTCCAGAACCACTAGAAACAATACAACATATAATTAGGATATCCCAAGGAGTAGGCTTTGATTGTTTGGGGTTTAATCCTTTTTATATACATAGCAGTAGCAAAATAGAAATGGAAAGTAAGATAGAAGGTGATCCTTCTTCTATTGTGCAGGAGGACAGGAAAAAATTTCATAGATGTTGTTTATGTATCCAATATACAAATTTCTGAAATATTTTTATTTGAGACTGAGATTTTTATTTTCTTGCTTTCTTTCCTATATTTTATAGTTTCTTATATGACAAATTTCCTGCCTGAAAAGGACACGGGGATATTCTGTCCCACATTCACAAACAGAAGTTTTCAGAAATATCTTAATAAAATAAGAGTTAATATAGCATACAAGATGCTGCTCTGTTTCCTAAGGCAGTCATCACATTATGCTTAACTATCATTAGTTAAATGTTATTATTTATGTACGTACATATGTATTTATTTCTTTGCACATCAAATTGATATGGTTGCCTATTGCACAAAAAGTGACTCTGGAAAATATACAAGTAATAAAATGGAAAAACAATTATTATAAAAATATTTTTAAAAACTCAAGGTATAAGAAAGACTGAATATTAACCACAGCAATGGTGCTGATAACCGCAAGTTATCACCAGTCCCCACTGGGACCCTTAGGCTTAATGACAAAGCCAGGTTTTCAGGGACTTTCAGAACATTAATAGGGATGAAGCTAACCTCACTTCAGGTGGGAGAATGTCCCAGATGGTGGGTAAAGAAGGCCTGCCTCCTGGGACCCACCAAGTATAGGTCTCCAATTGACAGGACCTTAAGCATGCCCTCTCTGCCATTGTCTCTTGGTTTGTGGTCTAAAGCAGTGGTGGGATTCAAAAACTTTTATCACCAGTTTGGTGGGTGTGGCTTGGTGAGCGCACTTTGCACGCATGCACATACTTTGCATGTACGCGTGCACCAAACATGTACTTTGTGCAGGTGCAGAGGCATTTGTACAGGTGCAGAGGCATTCTAACTCACCTCCTGCGAGCCTGCACTCTCCCGGTCGCTTTAGCAGCTGCTGTGCAACACTCTTCTTTGTCGCGCAAAGCAGCTGCACTTCAAAAGCAGAGGATAAAGGTGAGTATGGAAGCCTGGGTGCATGGGTGGGCCCAACAGCAGGGCAGCAGAGAGAATTGGTTCAGTCTCTGCTGCTCATCGCCACTACCGGCTTGGCAGAACTGGGCAGAACCAGTAGCATTGTGTCTTTCGGCACAAACAGCTCAGAAGCTATTTATGTTCTCACAAAGCTTTGAAAGGAGATATTAGGAGCATCTGAATGGGATTTTTCTATAGAGAAGAGAAAAGAAAAGAAGAGAAAAGAGAAGGATGAGTGAATGAGAAACTTTCAAAACCCAGTGAAGTGTTACTTATCTCAGCCCAAACAACCAGGAGAAATACCACCTTTATAGTGTGTGTGAGAGAACTAACTTATTAAAAATGATATAAATAATCCCCCGCACAAGAATATTGTAAATATTTTATAATGCCACAAATAAAGTACTATATTGTCTGAGAAAAAACTGAATACTTTTCAGCATAGAATGACGCAAGACAAAAAAGGATCAATGTTATCTGGAAGGTCAACAGATTTTATATTAAGAGGCCAATCTAGTGACATTCAGTCAGACAGAAACTTTAAGCCTGACCTATCTAGCAAACTACTTGCAAGGCTGATGTTTAAGGACAGGGACAGAAGGTCCTCGTATTAAGACATTGCTGATTGATAATGCCAATTAGCTTTTGTTAGCAAAGCCAACCAAGCTTTATGACCATGCAAGAAATTAAATAAATGTATCTATCATGGTCAACATAGGATGCTGAATATTCAACACACAAGAATATAGACAAACAAATACTGACATTTTCAGACTAGACCCAGAAATTTTGTAGAAATATATGAATGTCACCTTTCATAAAAATATTAGTACCTATAATAATTGCTTCTAAATAGATTAATAGTTTTTTTCTTCATTCTGCCCCTCTAAAAAACTATGGGCTATTTGAAGAAAGTGTTCTAAAAGAGCTAAAAAGAAATTATGAGGCAGAAATTTAAAAATGGTTCCTTCCACATTAAATGAAAAAAAAGTGAAACCATGAAAATCTGCACTGTATTAGTTTCAATACAGTTAAGCCATAACAGCATATTTAATATGCTTCAAGACCCAGAAAAAAACGAATTGTGTGTGAAGTGTACACAGATGTCAACTTCTGTGTAGAAAGCATCTTCTTTCTCCTTCTTCTTTCTGCCTGAACAAATTACTTGGATTAGTAATTTGCTGTCATTTCTCTTCTGTTTCCTGTCAAAACATTCCATAGTTGTTATTCAATTTATTCTGGATGCATGTTTGATGTCCTTATACTTCCTTCCTTTCCTTCTATTAGCCTGGGCTATCCTGAACATCTTAACTTCACAACTGATTAAATATAGTTGAAAATGCATAATCATCATACTGGAAGACATAAGCAGAACATATGCCATGACACTTCAAAGAAGTAATGCATTATTTCTGACATCCTAAACAGTCTGCATATGCTAGCATGATTAATCATAGTGTCCCTTCAGTGAAAATGGGCATCACCCTTTCTCTCTTTCATTAGCTAATGTTGTTGATTTATGTACACACTGTACTTTACATTTTGACGTAAATCCACACATTAATTACCTAAGCTTTGCTGTGTGAAGGAGAGGAAAGTAAGTTTCTTAGGCTTGGAAAAATCTCATTTTCCATGAAATACAAAGATTGAAGAAAGCAGAAATAGATTCTGGAAAAAAATACTTTTCTCATCATATGCCTCTGAAACTAACACCAAATATAATTTTCATATTGATTACAAAAATGTATTCCACCTTTTCATTCCAATAAAATATGCAGCTCAGTACTCCTTATAAACTAGCCGTAAACAAAAAAAATCTACTAATCAGTGAAACCAAACAGAAATTTTTAAAATACAAAAATCACAGTGTAAGCATAGGCTTCTGTGGAGAACTGAGTTCCATTGACTTCAGTGTAGTTAATTGGACTGAAGATCCAGGAAAATAAAAAGCAAAGTTAAAAGCACTCACGGTGGGGAAATGAATACAAACCAGTTTAAATATAGGGATACTTTCTAGAAAACTATATTTTTAGGTGAATATGGGAAGATATTCCCAGATTGATTGATTTTCAAAAGACAATGTTTCACTTATATCTCCAGAATATCTCTTAACATCAGGATGTTTGCAATGTAGGAATCATAAGTAGTTGAGAGGAACTACATTTATTGAATTGCAGAATGGAAAAATCTCTTGACAATCCTTTTTTAAGAGCGTGGGGAAGTAACCAAAGAACTTCAGTGAAAGATAAAGAAGTCAAGAGGCTCCATTTGATTCAAATTGTTGATGGTGATTTTGTACCCATTATGTTGCAACACTTAATTGCAACATATTCAATCAGGCTAAAATGTACCATTTTAAAGAAATTTACCTATGAATAAACACTGATGAGACTTTACTTCTAAATTAATATGTATCATACAGTGTTTTGTAGGCAAGAAACACTACTTGTGTCTTATGTCCAGAAATATATTAGCCAGAGTAAAATGGATCAAATGGCAGTGTAATGTATTCTGGAAAAATTATACAAGACTTAGTTAATAGCAAATAGCTAATGACTCCAATTTTTAAATCAGCCCCATACAAATTCTGAAATAATGAACTAATCCAGATATATGTAAGGAATTATTAACTTTGGCTATGTATATCTTCTACAGAAATGCAAATAGCCTTTGAAACTAATCACAGAAGAATTTGGTTTCGCCCAAGGTATTTTGAAATTTCATATGAAATGTTATTTTAAGAAGCCCCTAAACTGCCTCATTTAGTACCAGATTGCCTACATTCAGGAAGAGCAGATTATTATATGCTCTGAAAAGCTTCTCCAGAGTGGCAAATCTACAAATTAATCAAGCTATCAAGAAAATTTCATATTGTAAAAGTCAAGAGGTTCCATTTGATTCAAAATGAGCCAGAATCTACACAAAATAAGGATTTCTCAGGTTCATCCAATATATTAGCTCATTGCACTAAGCCATAATTCATGAAGAAAACCATACCACTGGGTTGATACTAACCCTAAATCATGGTTTAAGTCCACCATAATGAGATTCACACACATCAGATTATCAAAGCCAAATCAGTCAATTTATCCCAAACTTTTTGTTCCTGTGGTTTCAGTTAGGCT
The DNA here is from genome assembly GCA_023653725.1 of Bungarus multicinctus. Lineage (NCBI taxonomy): Eukaryota > Metazoa > Chordata > Lepidosauria > Squamata > Elapidae > Bungarus > Bungarus multicinctus. Next base: position 64,470,529 of record CM042844.1, read on the forward strand.
AAGATTTTTTTTATCTCTCTCCTTGAGAAGACTTGAGGAATCTAATTTGGACGCTCTTTGACTTGGAGTCTAGCACACTATTGTTGCCTCTTTAGTCTCTATCTGTTCCTTGCCTGAATAGGTACTGGAGAATTTGGAAAAGATGACTCCCAGAGGGATATAGCTTATATATGTTTCTGGGATTCTAGGGTGGGAGATGCTCAGCTCAAGCTGAAATGCTCTACTCCACCTTACATAGCTGTGGGTTTAGCAGGTTCAGAACTTCTGGAACAAATTACCCCCAGAGATGAGGATCATCCCTGACCTTTTGACCTTCCGGCGTGCGTTGAAAACTTATTTATTTCATCAAGGTTTGGCCTAGGGTTTTATGGGGTTTTAAATTCGGTTTTAATTGGTTTTAGTCCTTATTTTTAAACTCTTGTCTCGTTTTTATTATTCAGCCATGATATTTAATCTTTTTAATTGTTTTTAATTATTGTTTTATTATTGTATTTTTTTATGGCTGTACACCGCCCCGAGTCCCGCAGGGAGAGGGGGGCAGTATATAAATCTTGTAAATAAATAAATAAATAAATAAACTTATAAGAGATTTCTCCTTTTTGCACCAATTACAAAGGATACAATTTCTGGCTTCTATCCTTAAAAATGTACATATAAACATACACTTGGAATAGATTGGAGCCTACTTGCAGAAATGAATTCTGAATAGAAAATATTTTTTCATATATTCTTAATTGATGAGATAGGTTAGCATTTTCTACTGGTATAACTGGATCTAGATACTTAAGTAAACGGAAAGAAGTTTCTAAATTCTTTTACTTTACTTGCTTCTAAAGTGTTGGGTCTGTGTCCATCAGTGGATAATTGCAAATTGTTACTTACAAAATGGATCTTTGAATTCCTTATTACAGAGAGCCAGAAATGAATGATGGTTGACATCTTCAATCCATAATAGCCCAAAGGTACCATGCACGCTGCTCAAAAAAAAAAGTCTTTGTAACCCTCCAGATAATAAGTACAAGACCAGGTATAATGAGCCTGAAATGGACAGACCAATGCTATGTTTCTCATTAGAGATTGAGTGGTTCCTTTTGCCATGTATATGCAACCATTTAGATTGATATTGATTTTCCCTAAGTGCACATTTTCAAAGAGATGAATGTAATTGCTTAGCAACTTTAACATTAGCCCTGGTGTTTTAAAGAAAAGGAGAGTGGAAGAGAGAAAGAGAAGGAGGAAATAGCAGAGAGCCAGAACTCACTAAGGGGCATTATAACCTTTAAAACTAACCATCCCTCACACACACACACACCACATACACAGAGAGAGACAAAGTTTCTCAAGTTTTCAAAAAAGAACCAGCAAGGAAATGTAATTAAATTGTTCCCGGGGATATGCTGCATTTAGAAAGAGCCCTCCTGCCCAAGTAAACTCTCCCCCTCTTGCACACGGTGTACTTTTGTGCATGGCACACTCTCTAAAAACAGTTCTCCTGTGTGGAGCGCATGTGTCTCATAATCACATCTCGCCGCACTGTACCGAGCCTTGACGAATCGTCATGTCAAATACAAATACATCACATCACACACAATGGATCGGATCAACATCGATCAAATACGTAGATTTACAGATTAGTCTTCAAATATCAAAAAGGAGGACATGTAGGAAGACACTTTTTGAGGGAGGACAGAACTTACAATAGAAGGACTGTCCTCCCTAAAGAAGGATGGTTGGTCACCTTACTTCAGCATAAAAAATCTTTACATCAGGGGTGTCAAACTCAAGGCATCATAGCGGCATCATGTGACATATTGGGACTTTTTTCCCTTCACTAAACCAGGGAGGGGTGGGGCCAGCAGATGATGCATTTGGCCTGCAGGCCGTGGGTTTCACACTCCTGACTTACATGTTCCAAAAGACTCTTATCTTTCAAGAAGGCTGTGAAGAACTGCTCCCTGCAGCCCCTGAGCATTAGGTGAGGATGGGAGTTGAAGTCAGAAAATGTAGAGTTTGTGTGATGATGTTAAGGCATGATAGTGAGAAGTCTGATGTTTTTTGTACAGTGTGGGGTCATGTTTTAAAGTATTTACATTTTTATTGGTTTTTATTGTGAGATATACTCAGTTATTGGTAGCCATACAGTAATACAATAGTTAACAGATAGATGAACAGACAAGTTGGTAGATGATAGATAGATAGATAGATAGATAGATAGATAGATAGATAGATAGATAGATAGATAGATAGATAGATAGATAGATAGATAGATAGATAGATAAAAATATTTAATATCCAGAAAACAGTTTCTCAAAGAAGCAATTACCAGCCAGTTGTAGCTCAATATACAATTTTGAAATTTGCATTTCCATCACGTCTAGAAAATGACAGGCTAGGGAAAAAATGAACTACATTTTATTTCCCTTTTTCCTTCTTAGCAGCTAACCACAAATTTCCCTTTCTTTCACAGTTTTTCTTTGATATGAAAAGTTTTATCCTAATAGGAGTTAAACTGATCTTATTTCTATACAACTGCAGCGCAAAATGATTTCCCCATTTTACTTTTATTCCTAATGAACCCTGAAATAAAATGAGGCTTCTCAGTTATCCTGCTGTAATAAGGAGATGCTTCATCATGTAACTGGGTTCTCACATTCATTTAGGCCAAAACTAGACAAGCCACATTATGATTCATCGCAATCCAACCATTCATTCATACAAAAGTTTCAGTGAAGTCCATGAATCAAATTAAAAGCTGGAATTTGTTTTTCATCACTTTGGAATGTCTTCCCTACAAAACACTGATTTACTCTCTTTTTATTGAATGTTAAGAAACTAGAAATAGTTATTAAGCAAATTTGCTGTTGCTTCAAATTATTTTTATTTAGGCTTTAATGTTCCCATGTTTAGATTTTTAAAAATTAATTTTAAAAATTTAATTAATTTTATCTTTATTTTAAAAAATTAAGATAATTATGAAAATGGAATATTTCAAAGGAAGGCCAAATCAACATATTAGAGGCTTTGAATGAACAAAAATTCAAGTACAATTTGTAACCATCTGACTTTTGTGCTCTTTGGCCTCTTAGATTCATCCATTTTGCTTCGTTGACTGGTGTGACCATCATTTCAGTTATTTTCTAAATGGAAAAGTCCTCCCCACCCCTGGCAATTATAGAAGAATTAGCAAGTTATCTGGTTTCAAATCTGTAAATAGGCCAAAAAGGTTAGAGAGTTTTAACAACAGATGATAAAAAGCAATGCCCTGTCTTTCTCTCATTTATATAACTATCTGATGCTATTTCTAATGAAATATATAATCTAAAGCATTTTTCCAGCACATGAAAACATACACAACTTTCTAATGGCATCACTTTATAAATGCATTTAAAATCTAAAATCCATTATCTGCCCAAGAATTGGTGTAGATTATTCTCCTTAAAATAGCACTGGTTGAGATGAATAAAAAGTGAGATATAATATTAAAACTGTTAGCGTGCAAAAACAAATGAGTATTTTGCCTCATTAATGTTTAAAGCATAATTTTATTCTCATTTGTGCTGGAGGAATTAAAAAAGAAAAGCAGCAACTGTCATTCCCCATCTCTCATAAATTAAATCGTTAAAAACTGTAATTGCTAGGAATTATAAACACTCTTTCATTATTCCTGTGTAATATGAAATCATGGAGAAATTTTAACTAGCTAACAGGAACGTGCTGTTCTTTTCATGATGTTATTTTGAAAAATGAAGTTCAAGTTTGTTTGGAGATTTTTTTGAGAATTACTCATGAATTTTTTTCAACATGGGAGACAAATAATATGGAAAACAGCTGCACGGGAAGTTAGCAGTGACACCACTTTTAAGGACTATAATTATAAACTTTGCCCATTGAACTTATAAATGTCTTTGGTCCCAGTCTTCTGCAAGCTGGGTATGATTTTTTTTTTCTTCTGTAATGGCAAAATAACATTGTAGACATAAGTTGACAGATGGACAAGCAAGGCAGAACTATTTCTCATCCATCTTCTCTTGCCTAAGAAAGCTTTCTGTAATGTCTCGGAGACATGTCAAAGACTGAGGCATCGTTATTCAGTGCCAAGCACTATCTTACACTTAGGATAACCTACATTTGGACAACTCAGTGAATCAAATCTTCCATACCAGATTGTTTTAACAACTACCAGTACTTATAAATCACCCTAAATCTCCAATCTTACAGCTCCTACAATAACATCTCAAAGGACACAGAAGAGAAGAGCTCTTCCATTTTAAGCCTTGAGATTGCTCCCCTTCAGAAAACCTTAGGAGGTTCTAGGAGGTACCTTCATAAAATAGCTGAAACGCTTGACATTGCTGAAAACAGTAAAAAGATGGACAGCTGGGGCAGATCAGGAGCAGGTTTGAGTGAATGGTCCATCCTTAGAAAATATACCAGCTTTAGAACTATCATAACAAATCCTACTCACTTCACTATGTGGAAACACAGAGAAAATTTTGATGAGAACATGAAAATGGGGGAAGGTTAAAAAGTGTCTCTTCCATATGAGTGGCATATAAACATATAATTTCTCCTTCCTTCCCTGTTCCTTGGAAGTGCTTAATTTTGGCTAGGCATTACCTTAATGTTTTTCTTAACTTGGTAAATAAATAAGAGACAAGTCCTCCTATTCTCCATCAAACACACTTCATATATCCCGTTCAGCCAAGCCCTGCTGGGTAAGACACAGTGGTCTAAAAACATAAAATCCAGCAAAAAAAAAAAAAATAGAACATATCCTAGTATCCATGACAGTGCATTATAGAATACCCATTCACCACAGGCAGTGTGGCTGTGCTGAGGAAGAGCTATGTAGAAAACACAAAATGGATGCACTGAAGCTGCTGAGATATTACAGAGAAACTGCTGCTGAAACTATATGGTGACATCAGGATCAGCCCCATTTTTAGGCACAGACCCTTAAATGCTGTTTCTCAGCCCTGTTTCCCCCAACACACACACACACACACACACACACACACACACCAATTGTTCCTCTCAACTAGAACACAGAGCTATAAGTACCATGAGGTACTTACTAGATCTATTTAAGAAGATCAACTACCTCCAATACAGTGGAATATATTGTGCTTTCTCCAGTAATGAATTAATCCAATCTAATCAGCTTCTCCCCATGGAAAGCGATGTGGGATTAATTGTTCAATTGTTCTAATTAATGATGCTCAATGTACGCGCAACCTGACCTTGGCTGATGGAACAGGGAGTTTGCTTCATGTAGAGCCAGGAATGTGGTCTTATCTGTAACTAAGAAGTAACGGAATGAACTGATTTTAATGAACTGACTTTGTGTTATTATTGCTTGGCTGAGAATTCTGTAACCTTGCTTTTTCTAAATAAAAGAGTGCTTTGGACTTCGGTTTGGGGCATTTCATTTCGAGGAAAACCCTGTTTCCATGTCTCATGATTTGCCGGGTTAACCATTTAATTGCCTCAAGTGGTGACCCCCGACGTGATTCTTAAGGGATACGTCCGCTTTGTCCCCATCCTTCGCCAGGCATTGGCTTAAGCGCTTTCATCAGGTACACGGCTGGACCGCGTCTGATTCATCGTAAGTATGGGGAATGATCTATCTCAGGCTCAAGAAGAGCACGTCAGGGAATTGAAAGAGATAGTTAAGCGAAATTACTTTCAGTTTAACTCAGCTGGGAAAGCTCGGCAAGTTAAGGGAAAAGAGATCAAAGAACTTTTGAAATATGTATGGGAACATATGTCAAATTACCCTTTGTCAGGCAGCACAAAAGTGTCTACATGGAGGAAGATAGGTGAGGATTTGCATAATGCGCCTCGCGCCCCTGCACCCATACTCTGTACATGGCGTTCTTTGATTGAGGCACTGCAAATTCAAAATAATCCTTTGTTACAACCCTCTCCTGATCCTGTCATTCACCCACCTCCTTATCAGCCGGTTCTTGTTCAGCCAGCTGATACCACAGCGGTTCGTAATCATGGGCTGCTGCTCCCTCCTTCTGCCCCTGCTCTTAGCGAGCTTTCGCTAGCCCCTCGCGGAGTGAAAAATGCGGTGGATGCTGGATTTGAAAAGGCAATGGAGAATGGGGAGCTGTCTCCGGAGGAATTGATCAACCTTCCGGTCTCAGCTTTTCCTGTTGTTGTAGAAATGGATGGAGTAGGGAATCAGGAACGTGTTTGGCGTCCTTTAGAATTAAGAACTCTCAGGGAAATTACCACAGCAGTAAAAGATTATGGGTTAAAAAGTAAATATACAACTGCTTTGCTGGAAGCTTTGGCATTTGGTCGAATGATGATACCAGAGGATTGGAAAGCTTTAGCCAGAATGATTTTGTCCTCTGGCCAATATATTGTTTGGGATTTTCAATATAGGCAGCAGGCATTAGCCAGAGGGACAGGACAAGTTACACCCGATCAGTTATATGGTGCAGGTCAATTCAATACGGTTGAGTCACAACGAGATAATCTGGCAGATAATGTTTTCCCTATGATTAACCTTTGTGTGTTGGCTGCGTTTACTAAAGTAGATGAGGCTGGAGGTAGCTCCATTCGCAGTTTTGTTACCATCAAGCAGGGAAATGCTGAGCCATATCAGGATTTTATTACTAAATTGAAAACTGCAATTGAAAGATCGGTAGATAATGATATGGCGGCTGCAGAATTACTCCAAAAATTAGCCGTAGAAAATGCTAATGCAGACTGTAAGGCTATTCCGCAGCCTTTATTATTTATGTTCCTTTTCGGCTTCACTTATGGGAACAACTCTTGGCTACCTCTGAGCTACTTCAATTGTCTTTAGCAAATTGGCAAGGCACTTTTGCTTATCATTTACCATCAGATCATAGATTGTCCATTGTCACCAATACACATATAATTTTGGCAGAAGTTCGCTGCTCTTTTCCTCTCCCAGATGCTTTGACCTTATTTGTGGATGGAGGAAAAACTTATGGTGCGTGCGTATGGAAACTAAACGAGAAGTGGCATACGAAAATTACCCCCCCTCAAAAATCAGCTCAACGAGCAGAATTGGCTGCTGCTATGTTGGCTTTTCAAACTTTTCCTGACACGCCATTTAATCTAATTGTGGATAGTCAATATGTTTACAACTTAACTATATGCCTCACAGGGGCATATGTATCCCCAGGAACGGAGGAAGGGCTACTTGCTCTTTTCTTATCATATCAGCAAATTTTAGAACAGCGTAAATGTCCTTATTTTGTTGGGCATATGCGTAGTCATTCCCATCTTCCTGGAATCCTTGCTGAAGGAAACCAGCGAGCTGATGCCTCCACACGCGTGGAGCACTTACATTTATCTAAAACAACTCCGTGGGACAGTCATTCTTACTTCCATCAAGGGGCAAAAGCCCTTATCAAACAATTTGGCCTCTCAGCTACAGAAGCTGCTGCAATTGTCCAGCAATGTCCTACCTGTAGTAAAATTGCTACAGCTATACCCATGGGAGTAAACCCTAGGGGTTTGCACCGTAATGCCCTTTGGCAAATGGATGTCACGCAGTATCCCTCCTTTGCCCCATGGAAATATCTACATGTTAGTATTGACACATTTTCTGGGTTTATTATGGCTACCCCACAAAGGGGGGAGACTGTTAAGCATGTCATTAATCATTGTCTCCGCACTTTTGCCTCCTCAGGGCCACCTAAGGAGCTAAAAACAGATAATGGTCCTGCCTATACTAGTTCAAACTTTGCTCAATTTTGTGATCGTTGGTCAATTTGTCATAAATTTGGCATTCCCTATAACTCACAAGGACAGGCTATTTGCGAGCGAGCAAATGGCACTTTAAAACGCATGCTCGAAAAATTTAAACAACAACAAAGGGGGAATTCCCCGGGACTTCCAGGAATACAAGACACTCTCAATATTGCTTTATATTCTTTAAATTTTCTAACTCCCACCGGCTCGCCTCCAGCTACAGCGGCAGACCGGTTTTTCCCTTCTTCTGTTTCTTCTACAGAAAATCGCCCTCTGGTCTGGGCTCGGTTTCTCCCAGACCCTACGTGGTGCGGCCCATTTAAACTTATTACGTGGGGCCGCGGATATGCTGCAGTGGAAAATGAAAATGGTGTTCGTTGGGTACCTGGTCGCTGCATTCGTCCATATATGTGTGGCCAGCAACCTCGGAGGTCCGAACAAGAGAGCGGACCTGGGAGTTTGGGAGCAGAACACCTTGGTAAATGATGCAGCTCAGATGGCTTCTATGCTTAACAGAACGAACTGCTGGATTTGTTTGCATTTACCAACAGGAGGTCATGGAGGATTAGTCTTGGAAGGTGTCCCTTTGAATCTGACTTCAATAGCCTCCCATGCAACCTTTAAAGGAACTTTTGCAGATTTACTGTCAGACGACCCTTTCCACAAGTCGGTGACTGCTCTTAGTCCCCGTCTCCAGGAAGAAGCGGATGTTTGTTTTAAAATAGTGAACCAGACAGGTGGGATCTTTCTGGGGGACTATCCTCGATGTAGACGGACAATAATCATTAATGCAAAGAATCTTTACACGTCTGGATGGACTGAAATGGATTCAGACTTTCAATGCCGACGGACGGTATTTAATTGCACCCCGGACAGAAATTGTGTTCAACACAATTTAACTTGTGCTAAAGGAGACCTTATTGACCCAACCAACGAACACCCGGCAAATGCTAAGGCTACTCATTGTTTTACTAGCAAATTTATGCCTTCTTCTATGTGTCAGATAATTGGTATGATTATTGAGCAAGCAAATGCTTCTGCTGTAGAGAACCGTAGTCTCCCCTTATTTGTGGGAGAAGTTTGGTGGTTATGTGGGTACAATGCATATGCTGTCATTCCGAGTGGTTGGTATGGCACTTGTACGCTTGGTTGGCTTGCACCTGCTGTTTGGGTTCGGGACACACTCCCGACAGAGTTACGTGTCCGCAATAAACGAGGAACCGACGACCTAGATTCCGGTTTAACAATGGGGGGTAGCTGGTCAACTCAACTAGCCAGAAGTTTGTTTCCCAGTTTGGGGGTGGCTATGAATTATCGGGATTTACACCTATTGAATAATTGGACTACACAAATGTTTAATCTGACTATCAAAGCTTTAAAAGATATCAATGAAGAGCTTCAACAGATCAGATTGGTCTCTCTACAGAACCGTTATGCTTTGGATTACCTTTTAGCATCTAAAGGAGGAGTCTGTGCTTTGGTAGGTGCTGTTTGTTGTACTTATGTGACTGATCACGGCCCTAATCTAACCCTTACTATTGACGCCATGGAAAATTTGATTGCTCAGAATCCTTTGGTAGGGACTGGTTCTGGTACCGTAGACATATGGGGAGCCATGTGGTCCTGGCTGCCGGATGGGTCTTGGATCCGAAGGATGGCTATATCGATCATCTTGATACTGGTTGCTTTGGTAAGTGTCTGTTGCTGTATTCAGTGCTTGCCTTCTTTGATAGTCATGGTAAGAGGTTTATTTCAACAAACGCAAGAAATACATGTTACTACTTATTATGCTCGTGATGGTTATGAAATAGAAAAGGGGGAGATGTGGGATTAATTGTTCAATTGTTCTAATTAATGATGCTCAATGTACGCGCAACCTGACCTTGGCTGATGGAACAGGGAGTTTGCTTCATGTAGAGCCAGGAATGTGGTCTTATCTGTAACTAAGAAGTAACGGAATGAACTGATTTTAATGAACTGACTTTGTGTTATTATTGCTTGGCTGAGAATTCTGTAACCTTGCTTTTTCTAAATAAAAGAGTGCTTTGGACTTCGGTTCGGGGCATTTCATTTCGAGGAAAACCCTGTTTCCATGTCTCATGATTTGCCGGGTTAACCATTTAATTGCCTCAAAGCAACACAAAGTCTCAGATGCTCCAGGGCTAGCAATGGCATATTCATATTGTAGAAACGTCACAGAAATACTGTGGCAATAATCCCTGCTAGACAGGTACAGTATGGGAACAGCCACCTTGCAGATTACACTCACCTATAATCATTATTGTCTTCTTCAGTTGCACGTAGACAAACCATGCCAAGCTTGGCTGATGTACTCATTCGCTAACTTTATACACAATCTGGGCCAACAATTATATACTACAGTCTCACACATTCATACACTCTCATAGGATGACTGCACTTCCATGAAAAAGAGAGAAAAAATAGAATATATGAAAATCAGGAGTTTTCTCTCTTTCTCACCAATCACCAGGTACTGAAAGGCATGATGAAAATCTCCTCCCCCAAAGATAAACAAAATGTTTGCAGATATATTTTCCTTGTTCTACCCATTCTGAATTTCCAAGCTTAGTATTATTATCTACAGTGTGATCTGCTATCTTCAAACAGGAAAATATGCCACCTAAGGAATGAAGATGATCTGTTTGTCTTTTTTTCTAATATGTAAGTGCCATGTTTAATCAAAGGATCAGGATTATGCAGTAAATTGCATTTCAGAAGATTTATTGTTGAAGCCTATACATGAGAATCTAGTCAACTAAATGTTAGCATTAAACTGTAAATAAATGTCAATGGAATTCAAGAAGGATTGGGCTTGAACCATTTGTGACAATATAACAACTCTAAGTTGATGATTTGCTTAACTCCCAGCTCTGCCTCCTTCTTCTCCTACACTCAGTAACAGTGGTGGGATTCAACATTTTTTACTGCTGGTTCTGTGGGGGTGGAAGGGGAAGGATACTGTAAAATCTCCAGTCAGAGGTAGTATTTGCCGGTTCTCCGAACTACTCAAAATTTCCGCTATTGGTTCTCCAGAACTGGTCAGAACCTATTGAATACCACCTCTGCTCAGTACCTATAAGGAAAAAAATAAGCTGTGCCATCAAAAAGCTCACTTGGTAGGAAACTGCAGCGGGAATATATGGTCTTCTTTGAAACAAGAGTTTAAGGTCCACTGGGATAAAACAACCCTTTCCCCCATCCAAAAAAATCCCACAGTTTTTCCAAAAGTTAAAACATAAAAATAAACCTAAAAAAGGAGAAACTATAACTACCATATGTGCTAAGAGCGGCAGCTCTGGATAAAACCACCTAAATAATGGCCTGACGATTAATCATTGAAAAAGTCAGTTCAAAACAATCCCCTCTAAAAAAAACCACCAGTTTTGCCAAAAGTAAGATAAATATGCAAAACAGGAAACTATAGCTAGTGCTAAGAGAAGCAGCTCTGGATAAAAACGTACTAAATATAGCATGAAGATTAAATACTGAAGACGTAAGTTCAAAACAACCCCCCAACAAAGAAAACCAGTTTTGGAAAAGTACAATAAACATGCAAAAAAGGAAACTACAATCATGTGCTAAGAGAGGCAGCTCTGGATAGAAACCCCCTTAATATGGCCTGAAGATTAGTTACTGAAGAAGTAAGTCAAGTTGCCAGCATTCAAAAAAGGGGAGGAATGGCCTACTCACCCTCCCAGCCCTTTTGCTTAACTTTAGCAACAACACTCAGATCAGGAGCAAAGGAAAGATAGTATTCAGGATTCTGCCATAGAGAAGAAAATAGCACACCTGTTTGAATTAAGATCTCAAGAACTTTTATTTTCTTGCCCTTAAATATTGAATGAGACATTTTGGGATTGCAACTTCTTCCCAAAGCCTATGAATATTAATCAAAACCTTAAAGCAACTATATTTTCCAGAAATAAGCTTTACACTAAACAGAGGTGTGAATGAATTATGTGAATATGAATGAATGTGAATTACTCAAAGAAACAGTTGGAAGAAAATGTTTCCCTCCCTTGTTTCAATAGAAATACTTTGCTGGAGGATGTGGTGGGAGGTGTCTTGAATAAAAAGGCATAAAAGATTTCTGGCGCAGGGAAGAAAATGATTGGCATCTTAGTTATTCTCTCTTCTCTCAAGAACCATTTGTGTTGAACTTAGTTTCAAGTTCTCCAAATAGGAGATTCAGGGCATCACTGGTTTTAAATGGGTATCTTCCTTCACTGGTTTGAAGGTAGTAGTTACATGTTTTAAAATTTGTCCCCTTTCAAGACAACTTGGAAGTTCATTGTGAAACAAACTTGGAATCAATGCATCATAGAGTTGAAAAGGAACTTAGAGGTCACCTTCTTAGTTAAGATCCACTACAGTAGGGGTGTCAAACTCACATCATCACAGTGGTGTCACATGATGTATCAAGACTTTTTCCCACTTCCCTAAACCAGGCATGGGCATGGCCAGCACATGACGCATCCAGCCCACAGGCCACAAGTTTGACAGCCCTGCACTACAGCATCCCTGATGGAAAAATGTTACTTTGGTTTGAACACTCCAGCAAAGGAAAAGTCATGTAGCAGCTTGTTTCACTGGCTGACAGCTCATACAAGAAGTAAAATATTCCTGACATCAAGTTTGAACTTCCTTGTACTTTTAACCCATAGCTTCTGGTCTTTCCCACTTCCTATTTTTGTTTGTTTAGATTCTTTTGTGTTTAATTTTTTTTGTTGATCTCACAAACTTTCAACTCTGTGTGTGTGTGTGTGTGTGTGTGTATGTGTGTGTGTGTGTTTAATTGGCTTACTACCAACTTAATTGAGTTTTACAGGTCATTGTTAATCAGTTCTTTTTATATAGCAAAATTCCCACCCTGAGTTGCCTTCTGTTGAGAGTTGCAGTTTTAAAAGCCTCTTTTAAAAAAACTAGCTTGATTGCTTCTATATCTTGAAGTGATTCAAATTGCAGGTCTTAAGTGTGAATGTCAGTGGCTGATATTATCACTTGCTAATGGCTGCACATTAAGCTAGACAGAAGCTGCTCTATTAGAGGTCTCAGATTAACAGAAAAAAGACATTCCTGAAGATAAAAATCTTGATTTATTCAGAACAAGAGTTAGAGGCAGAAGTCTAAGTCTTCTTCTCAACAGAATAAACACAAAAATGCCCAATTGCAAAAGAGCTGCCTTTTGAAGTAAGTGAAGAAATCCACATTGCAGCCTCCCTCATAAGAGTAGACTCTAGCATCACTTCAGTTTCCAAATGAAAGAAAAATCTAGAAGCTGCCTCCATGGTTGGAGAGGCCTTTAGTCCTTCTAGTATTATTCACAGTGACAGGTTGCAGTTCTTCAAGGATGTAGACAGAATTTTTTTTTTTCAATTCTTCATTTTTCCAAGAATTGAAACTGATCCCTGCGGCAAAGGATAGGTTTAGCCACTAAGCTATTGCACAACAGAAAAAAATGTACACTATATCTCAAAGCTGGCTAGAGTCTGAATTCTTTGTAAACCACCAATATGGTGTCAGATTCCATACCAAAAGGACAGTCAATCCAACTAATCTTTCCAAATGAAATTTTGTGCCACACAGCTTCCTGTCTACATCGACTTCAATTACCCATAAATCCACAAATAACATGGGAAAGTCATTTTCTCGGCCTCAAAGAGCCGTAACCAAGGTCAAAAATAGATAATCATATCTTTTCTAAGTATAGTCAGGCTCACAGTGTAATCTTATAAACAGGCAAAACAAAACAATACACTACAATAGCTCCAAAGCCAGAGGTTGAAAACTTCCTTATTTTCCCTAGTTTTCTGATTTTACACAGCCTTAGCTAGCACTATGCACTTTTGAATTCAACAGGCCTTAGATCTGAGTAGATACTGTAAGCACATAACTTTACTATAACTTGCCCACATTGCCAAATTTTGGTTGATCGATTGATTGTGTTATTTAATATATATCCTGTAGTTCCTTTGGTTCTAATATTCAAGGGGATTATAAAAATAAAAATTTAAAAATTCAGAGGATAAAACATAGCAATAACTTGATGCAATTAGAAGTAAAATCAATCATTAAAATAAATTGCAAAAGAATAGTACTGGAGGAGTACTGGAGAAATACTGGAGGAGACAGCTGAATGCTTCTCCTTAGAAAGCACATTTCATTTCCTGGGGATTAAGCAGGAGAGGGTCTTTTCCTTCATACCAGCTTGTTGAGCCTCTATAGCCAGACGATCATTTTCTTAAGGGGTTTTCCCATTGATCTATAGTAAGTAACCAGATAAGTCCAAAGGAGAAGAGATGATCCAGCAGATAAAAAGAACTTCATTTAGAACTTCAAAAGTCAACATCATCATCTTAATTTGTGTCTAGTAGGCAAGTGACAGGGAGTACAGGTATCATATGATCCATCAGTCAGCAACCTGGCTGAAGCATTCCCACTAATTGAGTTTCTGCTGTTTTTCAAAGAGAGTTTCATATAAATCTCACTACAATGATCAAGATAGGTTAAAGCCAAGACTGGAAAGATTGCAGTTTGCACACTAGCCATAAATGTGCAACCATACACCTCACCACAGCTGCTACATACAAATCCAGTGACAAACTCATTACAGGTAGTCCTCAAGTTATGACCCCAATTGAGCTCAAAATTTATGTTGCTATGTGAGATAGTTGTTAAGTGAGTTTTGCCCCATTTTACGATCTTTCTTGCCACAGTTGAATTGTTGCAGTTGTTAAGTTAGTCATATGGTTATTAAATGAATCTGGCTTCCCCATTGACTTTGCTTGTCAGAAAGTCATAAAAGGTGATGACTTGACCCTGGGGCACTTCAATGGCCATAAATATGAAACAGTTCCCAAGCTTTTGAATTTTGATCATGCAACCATTGGGGATGCTGCAATGGTCATAAATTTGAAAAACAGTCATAAGTCACTTTTTTCAGCATTGTTGTAACTTTGAACAGTTGTAAGTTGAGGCGTACCTATATTTGTCGATCATGTGGTTAAAAAAATCTTTGACGCTGGAGGTACTATAAAATAAATCAATGAATTTTAGTTGAATTTTGCATTCATTGTGAGATTGCACAGCTATTAAGATAACTATGGTTTTAACTACTAGTGCAGAAGCGTTATCATAATATAAGAGATATTAACTGTAGGTTCACGGAAATAGCCATTTTCAAAGTTCAGCAAGAACTATAGAGGCACTTTTAGTTCACAGCTAAGACAAATCATCCATAGAAGGATGAAGAGAATATAAACTTTGTACTTTGGAAGAAGGGAGTTAGATTGCAGCTTTTTCTAGAATACTAACTGGGTCTAGCATACTTTACAAAATTGTTGGGATGAATCTAGAGTAATCACTCTTTAGGATTTTCAATTAATTTATTTCAATGGACATTGAATTCAAGAAACAGAAACAATTTTTTGTTTTGACTTCTGGGGGGAAAACACATCAAGTGTGGTTTTACTATCCGCTATAAAACTATAAATAGAAAATACTTGGTGCAGCAAGAAGTATTTGTTTGTGTTTTTTTCTTTTTTTTTCTTCTTCTTTTTTTTTTTGCTCAAATGATGAAATGGACAGAGTTTAATCTAGGAAAATGCCTCATTTTTATTCTGATGCAGGGAAGTGTACAACTGGTCCTTTTCTAGAGCATGGGATATAGCATGAAAGCTGTTCAATGAGTCAGGTTTGGTGCATGTGCAATCCAAAGGGGTTGGACATGCTCAGTGCAAATTAAGCTTCAGTCTGGGTATCTGAATAACTCAACATTTAATTTTCTGGGACCAGAATCTGGGGCCAGAAAAATGTCAGTTCATGCACAATGAAAACAGTCAACAATAAAAGTTATTTTCGCTTCTCTCTGACGACAACTTTACTAAGTGTTCAAGAGGTGTCCTCAGACTCTCAGAAACCTTCACCCTGCTAATCACTGATGGTGAATGATAGTTGGAGAAGTTTCCTCCCCCATGCAGGCTCCTAGGAAGAGCAAGAACACCTTGTTATTTAGCATGGCATTTTTCTTTGGAACAACCTCCCACAAAAAAATCTCGACACTCCACCCCCTGTGACCCTTACAAAAGCCTTAAAACCCTTTTAGCTTGACTGAACTGATTAATGTAACATTGAATAACAATGAATTGAATAATCAAATAATCTTCCCATTGGGAGGGGTTGATTTGTTTTTAATTGCATTGTTATTAACCCAATTTATGGAGATTAAGACACACATCACTGCATGTTGTTAGCAGCTGAAATGGCCTTGTAAAAGCCTAGTAAAATAAATAAAATATTCAAAAGAACACATATTTAAGATACATTATTGGTAGGCCTAGAAATACTATCATTTCTGGTTAAAATTTATGAAAGGTTTTGACATTATTTCTCTTCTATTCTGCTTTTCTGTCATACTTTTTTTATTGTACCCTGCCATGAATCCATATGGAGTGTGGAATATAAAACTAAAGTTAGTAAATCAGTCAACCATCCAATCAATCAATCAACCCACCATCAACCAATAACAGGCCAGCCCCTCACACAAAGTGATACCAGTCCGAATACTAAGGCTTGAATTATGTTATTAGCTACAGTAATCTAACAAAAGACTACACATGAATCCTGATAATATTAGTTATTATAGGACCAAAGTGTTTTTCTATGGAACAAAAAAAAATCTGTTTTTTTCCTTTGGTTCAGCTGTGCCTAATAAAAGAGAAAAATAACTTATTTTTAAAATGTCCCTCACTTCCAAGTAATTGGTTTCTTTATTCTGTGGTGATACTTAACCACATTATGATTTTTTTTCCATTGCGAGTGACAATTATATGTGCCCTGAGCCAAGTGGAAAAAACAGGCTTTGTTCTGCCTTTGCATCTGTTTCCCTGGCAGTTGTTTTTATGGCTGATTGTAGAGCTAAATCTGCTACCTTTCTTACTCTTAGAGATTGTTTAGATTAATTGTCCCACTGGTGATGATGGTGGTGGTGGTAGTGGTGGTGGTGGTAGTGGTGGTTGTTGTTGTTATGCTTGTCATACAGTCTGCCAGATGTTCAGACTGGATTTGGCATTTTTGCCTACTTATCCAGTCCTTTCCAAGGACCTGGGATAGACAGATTTCAATGTTGAACATGTAACTGGTATCACTGCAGAATGTAAGCTGTTCTCAGTAAAGCATCTTTTGCAATTGACTGGTGGTGAATTTGTCAAATCCATTTTTTATTTATTTTATTTATTTATTTATCAGATTTATAATTGTTGTTATTGTTGCCTGTTGAAAGGACTCCCATTCAGGAATTTAGAACTGTTTCAATGTTTCAATTGAGAAAAAAGATGGGATATTTAATGTCCATATAAATACAAAGCCTTATCTTTGTGTAATGTATTTCTGGATTTTTTCTCCCTAACATTAAGTTTGTTTATCTATATCATGGATATATTTTTTGAGGAAACTATCTTATCCTATATGGCCTCTCTGTGAATAATCAAATATTTTAGATTGCAAGGTACAGAAAATCAGTATGAAGGAGTTTAATAACATACACTATTATATTATCACAACTGTGATAAGAAAACATGCATTTAAAAATAATGAGTTACAAAACATGAGGATTATGTGCATAGAAAGAAAAAGACAGTTGCAAATAGAGTAGTCAAGAGAGAAGGTATGGTTGGTTTTAATAGGCAGCATCTGGAACAATTTTGATGAAATTTTTTTTAAAAAGTTGAATTGAAAATAGATGAAAAGCCTACCTCCTGCGAGACTGGCTAAGATGTTCCACAACTTACCACCCAACTGTTGGAAATGTAACTATGAACAAGGAACATATTTCCACATGTGGTGGACTTGCCCATGTGCTCAGAAATTTTGGAGAAATATTAGAAATTGGATCCTAAGTATAACAAAACAAACTTGAACCCGAAACCTTTCTACTAAGTATAATAGACTCAAATATGGAGAAAAAATACCTATATTTAATTTTGCATATCATAATTGCGGCTAGAATAACTTACGCATAAAACTGGAAATTATCTTTTATCTCTTCAGAGGATATGGTAATTAAAAAAATACATGAATATGCTGAGATGGATGGCCTAACCAAATTGCTAAAAAATAAATAAAATAGTGACTATTATGAAATATGGAACATTTGGTATGAGTGGTTAAAGAAAAGGTAACATCTGATATTTGGATAAGTTATGGAAATGACAGAAGACGTGCACTTAATCACAAACTATATAGAGCAATTAAAACATTAAAGAACAAAGGAGTTATTGTAACAAGGTAGATCACGTCAATGATAAAGATATAGAAAAAAAAAACATTGCTCAATATATGCTGTAAAAATTATATATATGTATATATATATGTGTGTGTGTGTGTGTTGATTTGTTTGTTTTAAATGTATGTCAAATAAATGTTTATTAAAAAATAAAAAATAATAAAAAAATAAAGAAAATAGGTGAAAAGGCTAAGCAAGGAGCTTCCAGCAATAGAATCAGTTTAATAGCAGTTGGGAGTATAAATGGACAGTATTTGTTTTTATTACTGCAAAACCTCATGCTCTTTCTTTTAGGATTATGGTAAAACAGATACAGAATATTATTTTCTTAATCCACTGCAGATATTTTAACAACAAATAAAAGATTTATAAATTCAGTTCTTGTCCTCATTCAAAGGTTAATTTAAATTTAAATTTTAAATCGTTCCTGGTGGATATTTCTAAAATTTCTTGATAGGCTGGCAATTAGATGGCAAAGTCATGAAATTGAAATAATATTATGTACTTGTGTCCAAGCCTGAAAAGAACTGTTGCAACCAGCAAGTCTTCACTCCGGTCCGCTGTTTAAGCAGGAGCCGGAGAAGTTCCTGATTGGCTGAGCCATTTGACAGCTCCCTACAAAAGGAGCTGTCAAACTGAATCAGCTGTCTCTCTCTCTCTCAGCTGGCTGCTGCGAGCTGCGGCTAGCTGGAGCTGAGCTACAAGTTAGCAATAAAGCTTTTTGAAGCTTATATTGCCTCCGCCTCTTTCTTCCAAGTGCACCAAACATAAAACTGACGACGAGGATGGGATGCTGATGAACTGAGGCAATTCCTGAGGCGAAGAAAGAGAGCACCACACGCCTGAAATCACTACAAAAAGAGCTGTCACTAAGAGCTGTCACTAAGAGCTGTCACTAGAGCAGTCACTTCGAGCAAAGACATGACGGCACTGCCAAACTTTCCACATTTCAGACCGACCACCAAGATGTGGACATCGTATATCAATAGATTTGAGTGCGTTATGGACGCAGCCAACCTATCCAATATCCTAACAGGAAAAAAGCTTATTTCCTGAGTTTCTGCGGGGCAACCGTTTTCGACACCACCACCGCGCTGCTAGCTCCTCAGACGGTCAAAGCTGTTCCCTGGGAAGAACTACAAGAACTACTCAGCAACCACTATGCCCCTAAGCCATCGTGCATCGCCCTCCGCCATGCATTCAGAAGAAGAAGCCAAGCAGAAGGCGAGTCTATCAACAAATACATGGCAGCTCTTTGCTCCGCTGCCTTGCAATGAGGGGTTCCGAGATCATCTAGACGATATACTGCTGGACCAGCTTGTCTGCGGCATAAGAGACCTTCGACTACAATGACGGCTGCTAGCTAAAGGCGAGCTCAGCCTGGAAGCAAGCCATCGAAGAAGTTCAAGCCGCAGAACTATCCAATTTATCCTCAGCCGAGATTCAAAAACCAAACAGTCTTTCCGGGATAAAACTCAGCGCTGCTGTCCACTACGAAGACACCTACTGTGAAGATGATGACTTTGAGGAGGAAGAAACAATCAATCGCCTCCGGACACCTCAGCCGATGCAGAAAAAAAGTTTTTCCGCCGACAGAAAACAACTTACCCCACAGCTGATTTGTCTCAGCTGTGGAGGGAACCATCTGAGAGTCACTTGCCATTTTCGAAATGCTGTCTGCCTAAAGTACCAGAAGAAAGGCCACATAGCTAGAATCTGCCAGGCACACAGAAGTACAATCTTGCCACCTCAACATTTCAATCAACCAAAAAACCTCAAATCCAAAGAGGAATGCTATGCTATCAACAAAGGATTCCCAAGAGCTGAGTCACTAACTTACTCCTTTAATTTAACAAAATTAATGTTGATATTCTTTTAGAAGGTAACCCCTACCCTATGGAGGTGGACACTGGATCTTCCCTATCCCTCATCTCTTGGAAGAATCTGCTACCAGACTTCTACAAGAAGCAGCTGAGCCCCTGCAATCTGACCCTGAAAGACTACCAAGGACAATCCATTCCAGTCCTTGGAACAGGCAAGTTCCATATTCAATACAATTTGCAGGGTCACCTCCCACTAGTCATCATAACTGGGGACTTACCTAGCTTACTGGGATTGGACTGGTTCCATTCCCTGGGACTCCAAGTAATTGGAGTTAATACAGTAACCCCCCACAACTTGCAGCAACGTCTTGATGACTATTCAGAAGTTTTCAATGATAAACTAGGCTGCTACAATGGCACTTCTATTTCCCTTAGCCTGGACCCTAATGTTGCTCCTATACGCCTCAAATCATGCAGAGTGCCATTGGCATTATGCACTAAAGTAGATGCCCAACTTGACAAACTGATTTCGCAAATTGATTTTGCAAAATGGGAAACTCCCATTGTAATACACTTGAAAAGAGATGGCTCCATAAAAATTTGTTCAGACTATAAGTCCACAATTAACAAGGGATTACAACCAAATGCTTATCCCGTGCCTATCATACAGCATCTGCTTCATTCCCTGGGAAAAAGCTCCATTTTTACCAAGCTGAATATGACTCAAGCATACCAGCAGTTCCCGGTAGATAATGAGACAGTGGAGGCCCAAACAATCATTACACATAGGGGTGCTTTTAAGTGTAAACATTTACAATTTGGTGTCAGTGTTGCCCCTGGCAACAATCCAATTATATTATATTATATTATATTATATTATATTATATTATATTATATTATATTATATTATATTATATTATATTATATTATATTATATTATATTATATTATATTATATTATATTATATTATATTATATTATATTATATTATATTATATTATATTATATTATATTATATTATATTATATTATATTTATATATATATATAATTTTATAATTATATTATATTATAGCAATCCATTATGGAATGTTTGCTATACAATATCAAGGGTTTCATTCCATACTTCGATGACATCTTCACTGCTGCTGACCATCCACAAGAACATTATAACAGACTACAAAAAGTTCTCCAGTGTTTTACACAAGCAGGTCTTAAATTAAATAGGAAAAAAATGCATCTTTGCAGTTTCACAGATAGATTTCTTAATACTGACCACAAAGGAATTCACCCGGTAGAATCCAAGGTACAGGCCATCCAGGAGGCCCCTGTTCCCCAGAACAAGACTGAGTTACAGGCCTTTTTGGGACTGCTAAATTTCTACAGCTCCTTCCTACCCAACAAGGCCACTTTAGCAGAACCATTACACAGACTTTTAGATTCTAAGACACTGTGGCACTGGAGATCCAAGGAACAGGCCTCCTTCTCTGCTGTAAAATCTTTCCTGACTTCTAACAAGGTACTAATTCAATTCAACAATGCTCTACCCCTTGTCTTAGTTTATGATGCATCCCCTTATGGGATTGGGGCAGTCCTAGGTCATAAATTCAATGACCAGGAAACCCTATAGCTTATTTTTCCAGGACTCTCTCCCAATCTGAGCACAACTACAGCCAGATTGACAAAGAGATTGACATTGGCAGCAGTGGCCTCAGTCAAAAGGTTCCATGAATACCTCTATGGACATCAGTTTGAGCTCATCACAGACCACCACCCTCTGCTAGGTATCCTGGCTGGGGACAAACCCAGCCCTCAAGTACTCTCCCCAAGAATGACCCGATGGACAATCTTCCTAGCCGCTTACAGTTATAAGTTGACGTACAGGCCTGGCAAAGATGTTGCTCATGCTGATGCCCTAAGCAGGTGCCCTTTACCCCTTCTGGTCACTGATCTTGCCCCTTCAACCACTGTGTTCCTGCTGGAAGATCTGCGATTACCTCTTACAACAGCTGACATCGCCTACGCCACTTCCAGAGATGTACAACTATCATGGACTGTGTGCAAAGGGGGTAGCCCAGGGAAACCACCCCAAGAGATTTCCACCCCTTCAAAGCACACCAGACTGAACTCAGCATGCTAAAAGGTTGTTTACTATGGGGTTCCCGAGTCATCATTCCCAAACTACTAAGACCATGCATTATTGAAGTTCTGCATGAGGGTCACCCAGGGATCAACAGAATGAAGGCTCTGGCCAGGACTATGTGTGGTGGCCAAGCCTGGATGAGATAATTACCAATAAAGTGCAAATATGCGCCATCTGCCAGATGTCCAGGCCAGCCCCACCAGCGGCCTCTTCAGGGGAATGGGAAGATACCAAAATACCTTGGTCTAGAATACAAGTGGACCTAGCAGGTCCCATGCAAGGAAAAAACTTCTTAATATTAGTAGATTCGTTTTCAAAATGGGTAGAACTAGTTCTACTACAATCAACCACTTCAGATGCTGTAAGCAGAGCATTAGACAAAATTTTCGCTTCCCATGGGTACCCCGACACTCTAGTTTCTGATAATGGCCCCCAATTTACCTCATCCCCTTTTGAATTGTTCCTAGCCCAAAGAGGAATCAGGTATGCTCTAGTTTTCCCATTTCATCCTGCCTTGCAGAAAGAGCTGTAAGATCTGCAAAAGACTCCCTGGGAAAAATGATGGAAGGGGACTGGTCTACCAGGGTAGCCTGGTACCTACTTACCCAACATACCACGCCAAGCGCAGCCCCAACCTCACCCCATTAAAAACTATTAATGGGGAGAAGACTTTGCACAACCTAGACAGGCTCCACCCTAATTATGCCCCCAGGGCACCCCTCGACTCGTCCAGCACAGCAAGGGAATTTAGGCCAGGGGACCCGGTTTACTCTCGAAATTACACAGGGAATCCCTTATGGTTGCTTGGGTGGATTGAACAGAAGACAGGCCCCAAATCATACAGAGTCAGGTTGATGGATGGGAGACGATGGCACTGGCATGTGGACCAGCCAAGAAGTCGTTGGAGTACTCCAACAGGTCCAGTCCAGAAGGAAGACGAAACCTCGGACTCCGAATGTGGCAATGCTGACACTCCTAGTTGACCGGCTCCCGACCAATGACATCTCACGGAGGACTTATCTGGGACAGCTGCAACACCACCCAGAGACCATTCACCAGCGTTCAGAGAAGCTCCGACGACTCCAGAGGTCTGTCCACGACCAACTGAGGATGCCCGGAGAAGAGAGCCAACACCATCCCGAGGGGAGAATGCCAACCCAGCAACAGGTCCTTCCGCACCGCAGCCGATGGCAGGACTGAGGCGCTCAGAGCGAGTGCAGTGTCGCCCCGCCCATCTGAATGATTATGCTTGCGCAAAACCAGGGGGAAGAAGTGTTGTGACCAGCAAGTCTTCACTCCGGTCCGCTGTTTAAACAGGAGCCAAAGAAATTCCTGATTGGCTGAGCCGTTTGACAGCTCCCTATAAAAGGAGCTGTCAAACGGAATCAGCTGTCTCTCTCTCTCAGCTGGCTGCCGCAAGCCGTGGCTAGTTGGAGCTGAGCTACAAGTTAGCAATAAAGCTTGTTGAAGCTTATATTGCCTCCGCCTCTTTCTTCCAAGCGCACCAAACATAAAAAGAACCTCATTCCTGTTCTAAAGAATTAAAAGTGTATGGATGAGGATTGTGGAAAGCTGTGACATGCTAAACTTTATAGAACTTCCACCAGTTGGGAAACAAGAAGATCTAGAAAGTCCATGACTCTGAAATTGAAATTCTCATTTTTTCCTTGTTTCATTCAAGTTCTACAATGTTCTGTACATTCTAGTGTTGCATTGTCTATGATATTGTTCAGATGGTTTTGGGAGATCTTAATTCTCTTCAGGAAGCCGGTTGAATTTGTTGCCATTTTTAAACTAAGAACAAGACAAGATAAAAATGTTCTCTATTTTATGTCCAGAGGTTATTTTGCATTTACAGCTTTTTTGTTACTCAAGCGCTCTTGAATTGTTTAATTAAGACCCAGTATATTTAATGAAAAACTATTTATTCTACTGTTCTTGTTACTAATGTAATTGTCTAGTGACTCAAATCACCTCTTCAATAAAATTAAAACAGAAACATGGATGGGCGTAGCCTGACAAATGCTGGACAATATGGAAATGCAAAGGATGAGAAAAGGACAGATTCACGTTGTAGCTGTAGTGATTGTGAAAATCCTTTGAAACATGTACAAAATGGGAGGGTGTGCATAATAATGACATGATGATCAGACTGACTATGTGACACCCCGATTTTTCTACTGTGACTTCTTGTTCTGAAATCTATTTATCTAAAATCTATCTATCTATCTATCTATCTATCTTTCTTTCTTTCTTTCTTCTTTCTTTCATCAAGTCCAGAACTAAAATGATACACAGTGATTCTCCCAAGCTGAGTTTATTGTTTCATACCGATAGATCAAATTTTTCCAGATTCAGCATTCTATTATCTACATCTACAATACACTCTATGAATGATTAGAAAGGAGGTGTCTTTAACTCCTTTCTCTTACACATAAATTCTAAATTGAGTTGCTTTTTACTCCTCTAGAATGAACCTCCTCCCTCCTAGAAATCCACCTCCTTATTATGTCCTTCCTTCCCTCCCTCCCTCCTCTCCCTCCCTCCTTCTTTCCTTCTTTATTTTTTTCTTTCCTTCTCTCCTTCCTTCCTTTTCTTCAGGACTCCAAATGTCTGATGTTCTCATTCTGATTGGTCACCTTCTATGGTCATTTGACATTTCTGGGCTTTGAATAGTCCTTCATTTTTAATCATGCTTCCCTATTTGACCTTCCTTTCCAGTTATCCATGTCCTCCTTTGCCTTCAAATATCTGATAATCCTAATCTTCCATTATTTTCCTTCTCTTCTTCCTGGTTGAATGTGTGGTGTGTGCTGCTGACTATATAAGCAAAAGAGAGCCCAGGTTACTTTACTTTACTTTACTTTACTTTATTTAGGTTTTATATACCGCCCTTCTCCCGATGGACTCAGGGCGGTGAACAGCCAACTAAAATACATGTATACAAATATAAATAGTTAAAAAAGAATTAAACCCTAGGCTGTCCCTATAAAAATCTAAAAACCCCAATTAAAATAAATTAAAACTTTGTACACCCATCCCAACTAATCTAAAAACCCCATTTAAAATCCCATTTGAGTCAGCTCAGGCCGGCCTGCTCGAAGAGCCAGGTCTTCAGGTCACGTCTGAAGGCCCTCAGGTCACTGGTCGTTCGTAGTCCAGGGGGCATCCTGGAAGTAGGTTTACCTACTTCCTGTCTCAGCATTGCGGTAAATGAGAGAATTCATTACTAAAGCAACAGAGGCTTTGAAGCATACATAAAAAGAATTTAAATGTCTTGCATTTTCTTACTACTTACAGTACTTGAGCCATTCAAACCTAGAAAATCAAAATGGTTAGCTAAAGTAAATTTCCTCACTGCCTTGTGACTCTGAATGCAGAAGAGTTAGTTTGATGGGGTTTTGTTTTTGTTTTTTGCTCAAATTGAATTCCTGAAACAGGCTTCAGAAAAGTGAAGAGGCAGCCTTAAAGTTCTGTGGAAAAATTCCCTAATTAATTAGATTAAAATTCCCATCCCAATGTATTCAGAGAATTGTAACGCCGGGGATTATAAACACATACATCTGGAAAGCTCCTGGTTGGGGAAAGCTGCTGTATCAAAGTTTTAAATAACTGATAGTAGCAAGACAGATTATTTGTAAACAAATATTATACATTAGCTGTTCCTTTCTTTGTAAATGCAGGAGGTTTTCATATCACATACATTTGAGAAAGGTTTATTATAATTGTGCTTTGAAAATCCAAGAAACCATTCCCAAGGCTCCTACCACAAAGATTACACTTTTCATGTGTGGCTGTATGGTGACCTAAAGGCTTTGGAGGAACCAGCTTCCTTGGCCACAAAGATAGAAAAAACATTGATATAAAACAGAAATTGGAGAAAACAGTTCAGAGCCAGCTACATCGCCATCTTATTGCAGAATGTTTGGAGTAAATTCACTGTAACAGCATTGCCAAAAAGGCTTTAGGATTTATTAACTTTATTTTGCGAAGCTTCTTCTCCGGCAACATTGAATTGTTAACTAGAGCAGCAGTTGCCAACCACTGGTGAGCCGTGAGAAAATTTTGGTGGGCTGCAGAGAAATCTCATCCCCAGAGCACCCCCTCCCCCAAAGCAATTAATCCAGGCTGCACAGAAACACAAGGCTGCACTGCCCACATGGCCTGTGGGAACCCTCCCTGCTCACTCACTCCTTACCCGGCAAATTTGCCTGCTAAATTGCTATTTTTCCTTTTCCCGACCATCAGATGTTCTGCTGTGCCGGAAATTTAGATTAGTAGGAAGCAGGAAATGGTTGGATTTCTTGCTTTCTAGCTAGTCTTTAGATCTTTGGATCTGCTTTTAAGCACAGCTGAACCTCCCTTAGGACTGAAGGTTCTATTATTCAGTGCAGACTCACGGCAAGCAATTTTTATGTGGCAGACTGAGCTAGCCGATGGCAGATAGATAGATCACTGAATGATTCTGTGAGCAACTCAATCTGCCTGCCTGCTTTGCCTGATTTTGAGTAAAAGTTGCTCTTTTTTAATAAAAAAACAATATTTATATAAATATTTATAATATCTACATACAAGCCATGCCCAGCCAGTCACATGATCACCAAGCCATACCCACAAATTAGGCCATGCCCACAGAACCAGTTAGTGGTCCCTGGGATTTAAAATTATGAGTTTGTGGTTCCTGATTTCCAAAAAGTTGGCGACCCCTATTCTAGAGCATACAAAACCTTTGCCAGACCAATTCTCGAATACAGCTTATCCGCCTGGAATCCACACTGTATATCAGACATTAACACAATTGAGTGGGTTCAGAGGTATTTCTCAAGAAAAGGACTCCATTCCTCCACTCACAATAGAATTCCGTATGCCTCCAGGCTCGAAATTTTGGGCCTGGACCATCTAGAACTGAACTGTCTTCTGTCCAATCTAAGCATAGTTCACAAAATTGTCTGCTATAACATATTGCCTGTCAATGATTTCTTCAGCTTCAATCACAATAATACACAGACAAACAACCAAGACAACTCACGGTAAACCATTCCAAACTCGATTGCAGAAAATATGACTTCAGCAACAGAGTGGTCAATGCCTGGAACGCCCTACCTGACTCCATTGTTACAGCCTCAACCCTTCACAGCTTCAACCTCAAACTGTCTACTGTGGACCTCACCCCATTCCTAAGAGATCCTTAAAGGGGGCGTGAATACGTGCACCAGCATACCTACGTCCATGTCTTACTGTCCGCATTTATCTGTAGTTACTTCCTTTGCTCTTGTTTATGTTCATACTTATACTTGTTATCTTATACATGTTTGACAAACAAGCAAATAAAATAAATAAATTTAAGGAATAAAAGTAAACTTAAAACACCTTACAATATAGAGATTCCAATGAAAATAATAGTCATTGTATCTATTGTGGAGAGGGGAGATTTTTCATGTCAGAAATTTTGATCAAGTACTGTCACACCAAAAGGTTTCTGTTTTAAGGCACTGTCCAGAATTGAACCAAAGATGCTTTTTGCTTGCTATTTAGAAGCTCTAACACACTTAGCCACTGATGACTCTTAGTTTGTTCCTGCCAGAAGACAAGACAGCATGATGCTTTAAATCCAAGTCACAACACAAATTCGGAATTTCAATACTTTCTTTCCCATTTCATGGAATGAAGAAAAGCTTCCAACCTCCCCAGAACAAGAGGTAAATTGCCACAACATGATTCAGAACACTAGTACCAAAGTAAACCCAGTATCTCATATTTATGGTGCAGATACTTCAGCTTAGTGTCATCACCCTAGGTATGTTGCCTGGATTATTTATAACTTCAAGTTGGGCTAAATTGGCATGATAGGAACATACACCACTTTGTCCTGGGAGCTGCAAAAGTAAAGCTTTTCCTCTGGCACTGGGACTCCAGCAACCTAGATATTTATCTGAATCCTAGTATAAACTCTGAACTTTTATTCTTTTCTTTCCTTCCTTGGTGAGCAATCAGATGCATTCAGAAAACTGCAGAGACCCACAGCCAGATCCCCAGGAACCAAAGAAATATTCCCTAAATCACTCTTGGGGATCAAACTCAGAATCTCCTGTTTAGCAGTCAAGCATATTAACTGTCTTGGGAATATTGTCAGTTGTGGCACCAGTTATGTGGAAAGATAAGATACCAACTGATGGCATCAATACTACTGAGGTAAAAAAAATTCCCTTTTTAGAATGATTGTGAAGGAGGGGCGGTGTTGGCACCCCTAAGGTTTGGTGCCCTAGGCCAGAACCTACTCAGCCTTAGCCTAAAGGCAGTCCTACATACATATATACATACCTTTTAGTATTGGTGGTGTATAGCCTCCAAAGCAAAGAAATATCATGCTTGAATTGTTAGTATATTAATATGGCTCTTGCTTTTGATATGAAAAGCTATAGCCATAATCATCAGAAAGATACCTTGTATCTGGCAGAGCTGAATTAATAAATCTAGCCATCCTCGACATCCACAAACTAATTAGAGAGATGTGCTCCCTACCCAGGCCCAGCTGTGATTATAAAATTATGGGATGGTGGTTAAAGGTCTTCATTGCCTCTGCCTTTGAACTTCATTCAAAATTCTAATCTCAATCACGATATAAAATCAGAATGTTAATCAGGTTTTCTTTCTGCTTTGGAATAATAAAAAAAGACCCAGGTGTGCCCTGTTCAGCTGTATCCATCTTTTTAGTATGAAAAGGTTTTGTTTCCAAGGCACCACTGGGAATCGAACCCAGGATCTCCTGTTTACTAGACAGGTGCTTTAACCAACTTAGCCATGGTGCCTCACACTTTAATTCAGGCCACTCACTCTAAAGACAGGAGAAAGATGCTGCATTAGCAAAGTATGTTACATTCTGCCAGTGAGATCTCAGGGTGAAAGTTCTTAAGACTGGCTGATACAAAATTCTTAATGTAGCAATGTGCTGCTTGTCTTGCAAGCATGATTCAACTTTGGAATATAAGAAGTCTTGGGTTCAAAGCCCAATCCACTGAAGGAAGGATTGCAGTTCTTTTTGATTTCTGAGAGATTTATTTGCTCTTATTTTCCATCTGAAAATTATTGGGGGGAAGTGAAGCACTTCCTTCAGCTTCTAAATAGACAAAGGCATCAGCTGCAACCTAACTCAAGATGTCCTATCTATGGAGATTCAAAATGTCCTGTCTAAGGAGATGAAAGAAGCACCTTTGGGTCAAAATATCCTGCTTATAATTTACTCAGCCCAGTTAAGCTGTAGTTCTGTTGTTTTACAGCCTTTCTGTGGCCTATGGATCAGTGCCACAGTTTCAAGCTAGAAGCGATAGCATGTGTAGGAAAAAATGTCCATCTGGGTTCAGTTCCAAGTAGACACTGGAAACATGGAAGCTTGGAAGGATGGTTTAATGGTGAACAGGACCATGTAGATTGGAAGTCCTGGGTAGCTGACCACATGGATGAGAGAGAGAGATTTATACCCTCTTTTGGGCCTTGCCTTTGAGCTTCCTGTTCCTGTGGCAAGGGCAGGTATTCTACTGATTGCTGTAGGGGTTGTGTGCAAATCCTAGGAGTTTGTCTGAGATAAGTCTGGTTGAACTATGCTAGGTGATATAATATTCCCAGGTGCCGTGTGGTGAGCTCTGCTGCTAGAGGGATAGAGGGCTAATCCTATTATGTCCTGAGGGTCATGTCTTAATCCCATCAACCTGGAGCTGAAGGTCTAATTGTCTTGTAGATAGGCTGGCCCAATTTTAATGTGCACCAAATATCTGTTGGGGGCAGGGAGCTACTTTTTGTCTTTAAAAACCTGTTTCTCCTTTTCTCATCCAGGGAAATGTAATATTCTGCCTTTTTAATATTTCCTAAAATATTTCATTCTTCTAAGAGGGGTGGGTGCTAACTCTCTTCACATGTTTAATCATGTTTGTTAAGTCCACAATATACCTGACTTGAATTTGAACCTCAGAGTGAACCACCCTCTTCTTTTTATAGATTTATTTCTTCTTTCAAGAAATGACAACCAGCTCTCCGGGAACTTTATAAATCTGCACCAAATTATTGAAGTCAGACTGGCTCCCCCTCCAGATATCAAGTTCCAATGGCTTTGTGCAACAGCTGGATCAGTGTTATCTGCCCATCCTTCAACTGGCAGAAAATCTCTGCTCCCATGAAATTTGCTGTGCTTGTTTCAGATCTCTATCCTGTTTCCATTGGTTCTAAGCCATTATAGGGTCCAACTTACCTCCAGAATAGTCAACAACAAAAGTTAGGCAATTTTATGCACTTTGAGGTTTTGTTTAGACAGTATTAAGGATGAGGAAGAAAATACTACTTTAACATCAATAGGGCTAAAGATAACTTGAAGTCATCTTATCATGGGCTGGGGAATGAGATCAAAATATAAATCCTTATACAGTTGAGTGGTCTTACAAATTTAATGAAATAATGTCATAAGAAAAGGGAATGCCAGGACACATTTGTGCCATGGTTAGGAAAGACCCAAATCCTAGCTTGTTTCTTGCTTTGTCCATATGGCAAAACCTGCCCATTCCTTGCAGGTGCAACCATTTGGCACTTTTTTTCTGAAAAAGAATCTATAGTCTGAATTTCTGGTATAGATTAGGAGTTTGGAAACTATGACCCTTGGGATGTTACTAAATTGCAGTTGCCAGCAACGTCCCAAACTTATATTGCAATAATATCTAGAACCTTTGCCCAGACTTCTCATCCTCTAGAATTGTCAGCAACAGCCACGTTGCCTGAGGAGTCTGGGATTTGAAATCCACACATTGGAAGGGTGTCTAATTTGGGGAAGAATCCTTGGTGCTCTCTGAGCTTGGTTGTTTTCTTGCAAACATTTCATTACCCTAACTAGGTAACATCATCAGCACTAGCAAGATGTTACCTAGCTAGGGTAATGAAACGTCTGCAAGTAAATAAGCAAGCTCAGAGAGCACCAAGTACCTCTCACTTCAACCCTAAGCTATTAATATTTTCCTGTATTGGGGAAGGGTTTTTAAGATCACAAGTCCTCACCCCTGGATTGCATGTATGATTCCCACTTAGGATGATTTGATTTCTTGCATCCTAAACTAAGTTTGTTCCCAGTGTAGGAAGAATATTTCGCTTCTTGACGAGGCTCATATTTTCCAGTACAAACATAGCAAAGGCTTGTTGTTTTTAACTGTATTTGGCTGATAAGAGAAAGAAGCACAAGTGGGGGGGGGGAAAGAACCAGGCTCTGAGATTTTTGAGATCAGCAGTATTATCAAACTGGTCATCCGTGTTTCTCATCTGACAGGCTCTGGCCAATTCCTACTACAATTATAAGGAAGAGCTGTTTGGAGCAAAGCAGAGCCAGCCTGCCATGATCGTATAGTGGTTAGTACTCTGCGTTGTGGCCGCAGCAACCTCGGTTCAAATCCGAGTCATGGCATCAAACAGCAAGTGCATGAATTTTTTAAAATCTATTTCAGGAAAAAGCTAAAGACTTTCTGCGAGCCATACTCGTATATGGCCATGTTACTGGAACCCAAAGCGTAAGTTCTGAATACATTGGTTTGAGATTGTATCATTGCATTAAAAACATTTATATGTTGCTTTTCTGCTCCTTAATTTGGCAGCAGAGAAGATGAAGAATACTTCTTTATTTGCATATTATCCTACATTTTTACCATTGTTTCTTTTACTTCTTCTTCTTCCAATTTAAATTCTAATAAAACTTGATATATATTTTTTATCATCTTCTTCTCAGGTCCTAATAAAATTTCATCTAATTTTGTCCTCGTTCTACTAATTTCCCATTCTTTACTATCTTTTAAATATTTTGATTGGAGTTGCAAATAGGCCTACCATTCCACCTCGGTTCCCTGATTCTTCAACTCTAGTCTAGTTTGTTGCTCCCCTTTGTCATTTAGTAGCTCTTCATAGGTGATGATTTTTCCTTATTGCAAAAGGTGTGGGTGCATCAATGCTTCCAGAGTTGATAGCCAAATGGGTGTTTCTATATACATTTGTCTTTTTATCTTGTACCATGTGCTTAAGAGAGTCTGTCTCACTTTATGCCTTTGTACGTAACTATAACCCTTTAAATTCTCCTGCCAGAGGAAGGCGTGCCATCCTGACTGCAAGTTGTAACCTTCTAGTATTAATATTCTTTTATTTCTGTGATTAATCCAGTCTTTCACCCAGGTTAATATTGCGGCTCTATAGTACAACTCCCAGTCGGGTAGGCCAAATCCTCCTCTTTCAGTAGCATCTTGCAGCAACTTTAGTTTAACTCTTGGTTTTTTCTTTTGCCATATAAAATTTTTCGTTATTCTATTCAAATTATCAAAAAACCTTTTTTCTAGCTTTATGGGGCATTTTAAAAAAGGAATAGCAACCAAATGTGCTTTTTCAAGAGGCAACTGGACTTTCTGTTTTTTTTTTTCTTTAAAGACATTTTGCTTCTCAACCCGCAGGGATCTGAGGGTAGCCAGGCTGGCATGCACATCTGGGAGGGCTCAGAGGGGTGTGAATTTAGGGGGAAGACAGGGGGAGGGGTGGGAGGGGCAGATATGGTGGGGGTAGAGGGTCATATCAGGCTGTGGGATCGAGCAGTTGCTGTCTTCAAGCGGTAGCGCGCTCTGACCCTCTTCACCCGTCCTGCAGGCCTGGTTGTCTAGAGCCTCGGGCCCTGGGTACCCGGCTGATGCTGTGCAATGCCAGGTCCATGGTGAATAAAGCCCCCCTGATTTATGATCTTACTCAGGAAGAGGGCGTGGACCTGGTAGGTATTACCGAAACCTGGTTGGGCCCAGAGGGTGGTATTCCTCTGAAGGAGATCTGCCCACCAGGTTTCTTAGCATTTCATCAGCCTAGGTCTCAGGGAAGGGGTGGTGGGGTGGCGGTGCTTATTAGAGAAGTCTTCTGTCCTAGGGAGGTCACTGTTCCTCAGATGGCTAGTTGTGAGTCTCTCTTTGTGAAGTGGGGGCAGGGGGTTCAGATGGGCCTTTTGATAGCGTACCTGGCTCCCTGCCACATGTCACTGGCCCTGCCCGGACTCCTCGAGGTGATAGCCAAAGTGGCGGTTGGGACCCCTAGGCTTTTAGTCATGGGGGATTTCAACCTGCCTTCGCTCGGGGAAACCTCTGGGGTAGCTTGGGAGTTCATGGCTTCCATGACGGCCATGGACCTGACCCAATTAGTTTCTGGCCCCACTCATATAGGAGAACACACACTGGACCTGATTTTTGTCTCTGGTCAGTGGTTGAATGACTGTAGCTTCGGGGACTTAGATATCAAACCCTTGTTATGGACAGATCATTCTCTTCTTAGACTTGACTTCTGTACCACCACCCCCCACCGCAGGGAGGCGGAGCCATGTAGATGGTTCCGCCCCAGGCACCTGATGGACCCTGAGCGGTTCCAGAGGGAGCTTGGGCCATTTCCCGAGACTCTGGCTCATAACTCGCCTGGAGACTTGGTGGCCACCTGGGATAGGTTGGCTGCCGAGGCTCTGGACCAAGTTGTGCCTTTGCGACCTCTGACCCGGCACAGATCCCATCCAGCTCCGTGGTTTACGGAGGAGCTGCGGGAGATGAAGTGCCGGAAAAGACATCTGGAGAGTGTTTGGAGAGCTAGCCACGCCGAGTCCGACCGGACACAGGTGAAGTCCTATATTAGGACCTACCTTGTGGCGATAGAGGCGGCGAAGCATTTGCATTTCTCCGCCCTTATTGCGTCGGCAGAAAATCGGCCTGTCGCTCTGTTTAGAGTGACCCGCTCCCTGCTTGAGCCGAGAGCATGGGAGGACCTCTTGCAGGGCAGGGCAGAGGAGTTTTCCTGATTTCTGCATGACAAAATCGCTCAGATTCAGGGCGGGCTGGACTCCAATTGGGTGGTCCCGGGGGACGTGTCCGGGGCAAGTCTTGAGAATATTATCTGGGAGGAGTTTGACCCTGTGACCGCTGAGGGTATGGACAGGTTGCTGGGGGGCTGAATACTACCACATGTTTGTTGGACCCGTGTCCCTCCTGATTGGTTTCGACCACCAGGGACGTGACACGAGGCTGGCTCCAGGGGATTATCAATGCTTCGTTGAGAGAGGGGTCACTCCCTACTGCCCTGAAAATGGCGGTGGTGCGGCCCCTCCTCAAGAAGCCTCCCCTGGACCTGGCTGTTTTAAATAACTATCGTCCAGTCTCCAACCTTCCTTTTCTAGCGAAAGTTGTTGAGAGTGTGGTGGCACATCAGCTTCCTCAGTACCTGGAGGAAGCGACTTACCTCGATCCTTTCCAATCGGGCTTCAGGCCCGGGCATAGTACCGAAACAGCATTGGTCGTGTTGGTTGATGATCTTTGGAGGGCCCATGACAGGGGGTATTCCTCTGTCCTGGTCCTGTTAGATCTCTCAGCGGCTTTTGATACTATCGACCATAGTATCTTATTGCGGCAGTTGGAGGGGTTGGGGGTTGGAGGAACTGTCCTGCGATGGTTCTTTTCCTTCCTCTCCAACCGCTCACAATTTGTGTTGACGGGGGGGGGGAGAGGTCCACCTCTAGGCCCCTCATTTGTGGGGTGCCTCAGGGGTCGGTCCTCTCCCCTCTTCTGTTCAACATTTATGTGAAGCCGCTGGGGGAGATCATCTGTGGTTTTGGGGTGCAGTGTCATCTGTATGCGGATGATACCCAGCTTTACATCTCCACCCCAAGCCACCCCAACGATGCTGTGGAGGCTATGTCCCGGAGCCTGGAGGCCGTGCGGATTTGGATTGGCGGGAACAGGCTCCGGCTCAACCCTTCCGAGACTGAGTGGCTGTGGTTTCCGGCGCCCCGATATAGTCAGCTGACCCCGTTGCTGGCTATTGGGGGAGAGATCCTACCCCCCACAGAGAGGGCTCGCAATTTGGGTGTCCTCCTGGATGCACGGCTGTCTTTAGAAGAACATATTACGGCCGTCTCCAGGGGGGCTTTTTATCAGGTTTGCCTGATTCACCAGTTGCGGCCCTTTCTGGATTGGGACGCCTTACGTACAGTCACTCATGCCCTTGTCACCTCTCACCTGGACTACATGGGGCTCCCTGCGGGGAGCACCCAGAGACTCCAACTAGTACAAAATGCGGCCGTGTGGATGGTTATCGGGACGTCACGAAGCTCTCATGTGATGCCTCTCCTGCGCGAGCTGCATTGGTTGCCGGTGGTTTTCCGGGTTCGCTTTAAGATTCTGGTTTTAACCTTTAAAGCGATCCATGGCATTGGACCAGGTTATCTGCAAGACCGCGTTCTGCCGGTAGTCTCCCACCGACCTGTGCGTTCCCACAGAGAGAGCCTTCTTCGGGTGCCGTTGGCTTCTATGTGCCACCTGGCAGCTCCTAGGAGTAGGGCCTTGTCTGTGGGGGGCCCCGCCCTCTGGAATGGTCTGCCTCCAGAAATACACAATAACATGGACCTGAGAGCTTTCAGACGTGCATTAAAAACCTTGCTCTTCGAGCAGGCCGGCCTAGGCTGAAATGGGATTTTTAATTTAGTATTTGTGTTTTAAATTGGGATTTTAAAATTTGGGTTTTAATAACTTATTGGGGGCGGGTATAATTTTAGACAGCCTAAAATATTTAATTCTTTTTAACTTTTGTAATTGTAATAAAGTTTTATGGTTGGCTGTGCACCGCCCTGAGTCCTTCGGGAGAAGGGCGGTATATGAATATAATAAATAAATAAACCAAGAACTTTCTTCAGCTCTGACTGGATGGTGGGGAATGGAAGGATTTATACTCCTTGCAGACAGCTGGTCATTTGCATTCTTTTAGAGAGTTGTTGAACCCACTTGGAGGTTTATCTGGGTCATATTTTGGACAGAGAGAACTATGCTTTGAAACAGGAGTCGAGGCCGTCTATGTCAAAATTGAACATGCATCTCTCAACAGAGGGGGCGGGATACAACATCTTCTATCTCCAGTCTATAACACAGTCCTTTCAACAGTTCTCAGAAGGCTCCACACCCATTTTCACTACTCAAGTGACCCTGATGATATAGATAAACCTCCAGGTGGCCTCAATGACATGCTAAAAGATTGCAAATGACCAGCTATCTACAAGGAGTATAAATCCTTCCATTCCCCACAATCCAGTCAGAGCTGAAGAAGCTTCTTGGGTGGGAAGTGAAATGTCTCCAAAGAAAAACCAGACAATCCAATTGTCTCTTGAAAAAGGACCTTTGGGATGACTTTTTCTCTCATACAGCTTTATGTTCCTGGGACACAAAGATCTTGTTCTGTGTGTGCCACATTCAGTTATTTAAAAAAAAACAACATTATTTTTAGTCAGTTCCGTAGAATAAATATTTTAAAAACTTTTCTTTTAAAAAATTAAGCACAGAGGAACTTCACAGTTGGCTCATCAAGG
This sequence comes from Bungarus multicinctus, assembly GCA_023653725.1. NCBI lineage: Eukaryota > Metazoa > Chordata > Lepidosauria > Squamata > Elapidae > Bungarus > Bungarus multicinctus. The sequence goes on from CM042844.1 coordinate 64,506,918, forward strand.
CAAGAATAGTGTTAGAGGTACAGTTTAAGGGCAAATCTACCTCACAGATGGACATTTTCTTCTATTCATTGTCATCCCTTTGAAAATTCAAAATCTATCAATTTTGTTCTATTTCAAGACGAAAATAAAGTAGTCAAGTAAAGTGCTTGTGCCAGCTCTCAGTTGTCCAATATGCCTGCTGGACTTAAGTTTCTTCACAGCAAAGCCCTGCACTCTGGTTACTGTGCACAGCCAGGAAAGTCCCATCACCCTCATTTTCTCAGTTTTTCCTCAAGATGGTTTTGCTGCAGACACTTTATACATAGTTCCTTCTCAGTGGTATAGTGGTTGTAACATTTGCTGACATATAGCACATTCCTGATTTGAAACCTGGGAGAATTTTTTTTCAATTACTTTTTTCTCTCTCTGAGCTATTTACATAGATGGAAGGAAGAAGTTTGAGGGGAAAAAAGATCATACTTGAAAAACTTTGCTGGGTTTCAAAATCGGAATATTCTTCATATTAAGCAAGAGTTAAAATCACTACTGAGAAAAACCTGTGCTAAAGGCTGCAACAGACTACTTGAGGAAAAGCAGGAGACATGCAAAAGAGGAATGTTTATTTAAAGCTAAATTTTCTATCTACACACATATGTATTTTCATGCTTTAATGTGTATATATGCCTTATGGGAAAGATCTTCTTGATCTCAATGTTAGGCAGTAAAACCAAATAGCTGACTTGAAGTTTTATTGATTTGCAGCCATAGATTTTTCTGAACAGAAGTCAGAATTTATATGCAAACAAGAGTATATCACTGATTACATATGTCATTTTCCTGCTTAACTTATTAGGAAGAGGCAATGGTTAACTCAGGAAAAGATCCTTGATCCACATAGTTATTTCTAACTTGTTTCTTTCCCTAAGGATTTGACATAAATACAAATGAACAAAGAGAAATTGCTTCTAATGTATGTGTGACCTGTGCTCCTTATTACATATTCCCAACCCATCCACATTTTGTTTCTGTGTCTCAAAAGTGCTATAGCACTTAGACTTATATCCCACTTCACAGTCCTCTCTAAGTGCTTTACAGAGTCAGCATATTGCCCTCAACAATCTGGGTCCTTATTTAACCAATCTCAGAAGGATGAAAAACTAAGTCAACCTTGAGCTGGTCAGGATTGAACTGCTGTTAGTCAGAAGAATTAGCCTGCAATACTGTATTCTAACCATTGCACCACCACAGCTATGGTGATGACATGTAGCTGATTCTGTTATGTACTCTATGAGTTGGAGTCCTGTAGGCTGATTTGCATGTAATGCATTATTTATCTAATTCTAGACAACCTCTGACCCATTGAGGAATTCTCTCAGAGATATTTCCTCATCTAAATAGAGAAACAAAACAACTACAGACAGTTTACTTAATTTGGATTTTTAAATTAAAGAAGAAAATATCCATGTGAGTGTATTTGAGTGCTGCATGAGTCTGGAAGGGTACATGTGCAAGAGTTGTGTGAATTAGGGAGGGCACATAAGCAGACAGTATGAGTCAGGAAGGGTCCAAGGAGTATGTGTGAGAGGTAGGTGTTGTGTGGGTAAGGGTAGAACACACCTGGAAGTAGCATGGGTCAAAAAAGGTGCATGGGAGTTAAGGAAAATTATAAGAGGAGCTGCATGGGTTAGTTAGGGCATGCAAGTGGCAGTGAAAATCATAAATGATGTTGGAGGGATTGTGGCAGAGGATGAGTGGTACCATGGTGGAGGGAGGAGGGCCTGGGGATGCTTGGAGGTGCATGAGAGTTGATATACAAGTCAGGGAAGATGTCTTTACCATTCCTTTTGTGAATCAATGAAAATTATTATTTAAGCACTTAGACCCACAGTCATATACTGCTCTTTCCTCATTATTTAAGAGGGATTCACTGCATGGTATAACTTCCTTCTGCTTATATATGTTGTATTGTAGTTTGTGCAATAAATCCGGATTGCCTCCATTTTGATGAATTGTCCCATTTGTTTGTTTTGACAAGGATCCATGAAACAAATTTGAATAAATTTGGCTCACTGGTTGGGATCTGGCATTAAATGTCTGATGTAATGATGGATTTGCCCTTGAAAAATCACAGAAAGATTCCTTCCATTGTTTGTTGGAAGGAATTTTTTTGGCACCAAAAACAATCATTTGGAAGAGGCAGTTGTATTGTCTGACGTTTTTCCTGAACCCATTTGCATTAGGTTCATCGCTGCTATAAAAACTGAGTTCTTTAGGTAGAGGTTGCAAATTGTCTATCTTGACATTTTCCGTTTGTGCAGCAGAAATTGGTGGTTTCTTCAGGAAATAGGAATGCATGATGGTGACATCAGATTTTGGTCCTGGAACAAACATCAGCAGAAATATTACATTCTACAAATCATACATTTTGCTTTACACTTTCTCTTTCAGGTCATGCTGTTGAAAGTGGTATCGTCATATTAAGGAACTCTTACAATAATTAATGTTTGCCACATGTTCTCAAGTTGATTTTCTCTACCCTCCTCCATCTTTCCTTGTATCCTCATTCTGTACTTTTTCTTCTGAATCTGGTAAGATGCAGCCAATTTCTGCTGCTCCATTTCCTCATCTCTTCTCTTTGCCACAACCTGGAGATGTTTGGTGTCATCTCTTGACCATGATGCCCCCCCCCTCCTCTGTTTCTATATTGCATAATAATATTGATGGTATTTTAATTTAATTATGTTTTTCTAGCACAATGTTGCACATTGCCATTTTCACCTCAGAACAGTTTAGAATCCATGCCAGCCTCATTGAGTTATAGGAAGCTGTCAGAGACAATTTAAAAGTAGAATCATGAGACCTACTGAGGCCTAGGATGGAACCAATCTACTGAATTCTGGCAGCCAAAACTTCTTCATTTTCAAAACTTTAAACATTCTTAACTAGAGGAGAGGAAGGACTCAGTTCCCAACTCTAAGCAGAACACCTGTCTTAGCCATTTTCTAGCAGTGGTGAGCTCAATTTTTATTGTGAGTTCAAATCCTATGCAAATCCTATCCACAGTGGTGGGAGGAAAACAAAGAACAACTTAAATTGTTTAGTAAAACTCATCTAGGGAAGTTCTTTGAACAACTGAATCATGTTAACACAAATAACTACAAGCCCTATCTGATAGATACTGTATTGTTGTAATAGCAACTTTAATTTGATTTTGAATCACAATTTTTCAGGTTTTTCTCCTGGAATTCATTTTGCTAGGACATGGGTATCAAACTCCTCACGTCACATTGCCATCACATGATGTTTTACAACATTTTTCCTATTCGTGGAGCTGGGGTGATTGTGGCCTCCGCATAACTTATTTATGCTGCTGGAGGTCTAGGTATCTTTCCAGCAAGAAAGAAGGAAGAAATATCAGTGTTTCTAGATCACCTCCACCCACACAGATAACTCACCAGAATATAAACTGATAGCAAACAGCACTCCTTACCAGGACTGTTGATGTTTAACTTACCTAGCTAGGGTAATGAAATATCTGCAAGAAAACAAGCAAGCTCAGAGAGCACCAAAGACCCCTCATTTCATTTTTAGGAAGAAGACTGCATCTGTTTTCCTGTTTTAATAACTATCAACTTTTCTATTACCATAAGAAGTATCTCCTGTACCCGAGAGAGACATCAGTCTTTTTATAGCTCTCTTGGGTTCTTTTAAAAAGGTATTCACTATGAGAGTACCCTGACCTTATTTAAATCTCATCTTTGCTAACAATATTGTCCTCTTCATTCCAATATACATATCATATGAAAATCTGCAAAGAAGAATGCCTGTATACAATACATGTATTTTGGCTTCTATGGGAGTAAGATGCCTGCCTTATCAGGAATTTGATCCAGGAACCTGGTCATACATATTTACGGTTACAGGTTAGAAGGCTTTTCCTCTGCGAAGATCTATGCTATTCACAGTGGCTAAGAAAATTTGAGTGACTTGATGTAAGGTGGAGCTAATTGAAAATACTCAATAAATGTTATTTTGTGAATGCCTTAATATGTTCATTGCTTGGTTAAAGCATTTAATATGTTCATTCCTTGATTAAAGCATATAGACATTCATAATGTGGTCCATATTTATGTGTAAACATTACATTACGAAGTAATGTTGCACATTTTACTGAGCTAATACCCTTAACAGACTTTAAGGCTTTCCTGCTTCCATTTTTTTAAAAAAAGCTTTTTTTAACTATACAGTTTAAGGTAGTTGTAATTACTTAATATTTGTGCAGTCAGCTATATGGCGTACAGAACAGAAGTGAATAATGTTTTGATGATCATATTCCAATTATTCGTGCTATGGAATAGGGCTTAATTCTGGCTATATTTTGATGTGCATCACACCCATTACAACAGATTAAAGCAAAGAAGTATTCATAATAGTGCTGTGCATAGTTGAAATAATGGCTTCTGTTTTCAGAAAATAAATCTTCTAACCATTTATCTTTTTACCAAATTGCATTGTACTTAATTGTAAAGTGCTTCATGATGAAGATAATAAAAATAAACCAAAGCAGAACACTATACTTGTATGCAGTTTATATAATAAGTCAAAGGGAAGGGGTGGTGCATTTATTTTGTAAATTAGAGGAAATCACCATATAATGGAATAATAATACTACACTTTATATTAGCCCAAAGGCTGAGAAGTAATTAAAAGAATAAAGCAAAGTTAATCTGGTTGCCTCTAAAGGAAGTAGATTAGATCCTAAATAGGACTGTGAAATATTGAAACCATGTTGTGGGCATACTTGGTTTTTGGGATGAGCTTGCCCAATCACTAAATTATTGCCATGGGGAACACAATGGGAAATATAATCAGATATCAGAATATTATCTGCCAGCTCTACTAAACCACCCTTCTGCAGTATAAGCAACATTTCAGGCAAAGCATTGGGCTGTAGTTACTGCATTTCATCTTGCTTAAGAAAGGCTAGGTAGCCTGGTCATCATTATCATCAACACTTGATTTTGCAGCTTCTCAATTTTTATTTTCAAACAAACAAAGCTCGAAGTGATGTGTTATGTGTGCTGCATATATCAAAGAGGGCAGTATCAAATGTCCCATTCCTTGGATTTACCAGGATGATAAAGACTTTAAGGGACTTGGTTGCAAAGAAGGCATCGAGGCACTGTCACCCAAATGAACCAAGTAGGAGCATTTTTGGTTAGTCTTAGAAGGAAAACAATTCATTGCACTTGCATTACTTCTGAATATTTTGGATTGCTAATAGAGGCCATTGTCACTATGACTTTAAGCAGATAAGTATTGCTTTGATAGATATTTAGAAGTCTGGTTTATTCGAACCTCTTTATTTTTTGAATTGATGCTTGAAGCTAAAGAAAAATATTCTTACTGATGTATCTCTTTTAATTATTATATTGAATTGAGAATTAACTATTATATTGAATTGAGAAACTATATATGGACTGAATATCATCTTCTACTATTTTCACTTATTAGTTTTTTAAAAAATCATTTATAATTATGTCTTCCAGACAAAAGGAATAGACAGAAAAAGAAAATACCATCAGTAGAATAATTATTATTTTAGCTATTTGAACTTTCCAATGGGTTTATATAGTACAATAAATCCAAAACCTTGGTTAATGAAATATAATCTTATTTTCACATATGTTCCCAATGAAATAAATGTATTATGAATCAATGTAGTGGCCCAATTCACATAAAATATTGATATTTGTTGGGTTCCCATAGCTTATCAATCTAACTGTATTTTAACCTAGTCTAGCAGAAATCTAGCCAGAAGGCATCAACCAAAAGGTAGAAATCACAATAACAATAAGTGAAGATTCTCCAAAAGAGGAAAACAATTGGCCACATCCTGTAAGTTTCCATTCAGTTTTAGGGTGGTGAGAATAAAAGATGAACTATCCTGTTTTACCTTCAGGACATCTTTTTTCCATACTTTCCTCTTTTTACTTCGAGTTATTTAACCTTGGCAAATTTAAGATCTGTGGAGTTCAATGCTCAGAATTCCTCAGCTAGCATGGACTGTCTCAGACTGTCTGAACAGTGGGGATAGAGGAAGCACCCCATGTTTTTCCTCCTTGTCTGTTTACTGTTTCTGCCTCAGCTTTGTTGTTTGAGTCAAAATATATTGTCTTTGGGCTTAATTATTCTTTAGAGATGCTTTCTGACATTGGCCTGTATGAGCCTAGACTCACAGTATTCCCACTATATTTTGCCTAAAATTATGGTTGACGGTGATGAGAATGAGATTGTTGGTTACTTCATCATTATTAGAGATTTTAGAGATTCCAGAGCTCTATACAAATAGAGTAATTCAGTTTAATTAAATTACCTAAATAAACTGCACTTAGAATTTATACTTCTGAAGAAACTGAAGCGTAGAGAAAGACAATGAAATTTAGAGAAAGTAAGCAAGAAATTGCAGCTAACTGTTGGTGTCTGGTCAATGGTTCTGCAAAAAATAAACATGGTGCTGATTTCTGGAATTTTTCGAATCTTCCTGCCTATTTGATTGAATCTCTTTTTTTTTCAATGTTTATTTTATTCAAAAGATTAAAACACAAAATCCAAAAGAAAAAATAAAACAGAGACAAAACTAGACAAAAACATTTTAAAAAATAAAGGACAAAATAGGCTTAGAGGTGGTTGAATCATGCCACAGAGAACAGAGAGCCAAATGCAAAAAATATATCAGTAAGAAATGGAGATATTTTCATTTGTATCAGGATTTCTGTGAGAAGCTCAAGTTGTGATTTGGTGCAAGAGACAGCAAGAGAGAGTAAATATGAGGCAAATGACTGTTTATGTGATGTGCCATATTATTGCATACATACGTCATGCTGGAACTTTCTTCTCCAGTAGTTTCTAGTTGTTCTGCCCAAAGCAAAATGTTGTTCATCTCACAGTTAGATTAATGCCAAGGATAAAAAATAAGTTACCTACATAAAACATCTTGGTAATTATGATAAGAATTCTCTTTCAATCTAACCTACATTACAAGGTTGTGTGTGTGTATGTGTGCAAGGAGTTCATAAAAATCTGTTTTTGTTGTAATATTTAAAGCAACTTCACATTGCAAGAACCTCATCCTTGAGGCATGGATACAACATTGTGATACATGTAGAACTTTCATCACAATGTGCCATTCTTTGGTTAGCAAACACCTTGATTAGCAATAATTCACAGTTACAATGGTGTAAAAGTAACTTTGCAACCAATCCTCACAGATCTTTCACAGGTCTGTAAAAAGTTAAAAAAGCTAAAGTACAGTCATAAGCACAGTTTCAGTTTCACTTAACAACTGCTTCACTTAATATCCAAGTTGTCGGTCCCCATTGTAGTTGCTAAACAAGGATTACCTATACAATATTGCTTTCATGAATGTAACCCCCTTGTCTCCCAATGCTGCTGCTGGTATTTTTCTCTGTATAGTGATGATATCTCATTTATTCTCAATGGTTATTCTTAATGACTAACTTTTAACATGCTGAGGCAGAGCCAAGGATATATTTATATCTCCCATCCCTTAAGTAAATTAGAAGAATAATGGCTGGCTTAACTCCTGCAGTTTTGTAGAACTGCAGCCGTTTATCCAGTGTACAATTTTTCAATATATCAGGATCAAGTGTCCTGAAGTGATAGCAAGTTCCTGTTTGCTTCTCTATAATTATTTTCTCTGTGATGTCCTCTGCAGATTAAATTGAGTGGAAGCCAGGCCAATTTAGTCCTGCTTAATGTGGGATAGATTCTATAAAAAATTATGAGTCTCGTTCTTCAAAAGAAGGAGACACGAAGGACAAAAGATTTATTTCTAAGGGGGAGAAAGGATGCTGATCAACAGAAAAATTCTATGAAATAATAACTAAATAAATACATTCAGAATATATTTTAAAAATATGAAAGTTGGCCTGACTTGGAGTAAATTAACAATAAGCAACAAACTGAACAATGAGTGGACCTGAACCCAACAAATTATCATTCTTTTATCAATTTTTCAACTAAATTGTGCTTCACATTTTCACCATAAAACTGAAGTGAAATATCTATTTGGATCAAATTATTGGAATTCAAATATTGTGACTTGATATTATCCCTTTTCTAAGGACAAACTACCATTTCTTTCTGTGAATTAATCCCTAATGGATAAAATCATGCTCAGGCCTACTACATGCATCCTGAAGATTGAAATGAAATTCAACTTATCTCTACATTTTATTATATTTGATTTTGTTATTTCTTTATTTATTTATGTCCCATCTTTATTATTTTCCCAATCAAATAAATTGCTTAGGGTTAAAATCTAGCAATTCTAAACTTTGTAGCTGCTTTAATTTCTTTTACAATTTTTTAAAAAATAATATTACAGAGTTAATAGCTAAGGTCTGTTAACGTCTGTTCTCCATAAATAGGCACAGAAGCACAAAGAATGAATTATAAATGCTGGAAGTTAATTGTTAATCAAACATGATCAAAAATCAAATGTCATACAATGTAATTTGATGGATGTTGAATATTGTCTCTCAAAATAGCTTAAGTATCTATATTATCCATTATCCAATACTGTAAAAATAAGGTTTTGTTACAATGGATTCAATTTTTTTTACTACCGGTTCTGTGGGTGTGGCTTGGTGGGCATGGCAGGGGAAGAGTACTGTAAAATCTCAAGTCAGAGGTAGTATTTGCCGATTCTCTGAACTATTCAAAATTTCTGCTACTGGTTCTCCAGAACTGGTCAGAACCCGCTGAATACCACCTCTGCTTTGTTAAATGCGAGGCATAAATAATGACACCACTAATGTACTGATATCATACAAACTTTATCCTTTCTGTATGTGTACCATAATATCACACATTCACATCAAAGGAATGGTGCTTGTATCACAATGATGCAATGCTGATTTAATCGTTTAGTTGAAAGGGTTGGATCCTGTGGACATCTCTGCTGTCAAAGGTCATATTTTCCTAAAATCAAATAATGAAAAAATAGTACCTATTCATAGTAAAGAAATATAGAAACTAAATAGTAAATCTATTTCTAAAGTTAGACATGATTATATCAGGAATACCAGATGTCTAATGAATTTTAAGGAAAGCAAATTTATTACCGGGACATTCTTACCAGTCCTTAGATGGGAAGAATAGATCCATTATATTGGCTTCTTTTCCATAGATATGGTCAATCATTCCTTAGTTGTCATCTAATAGAATATTCATTTACATGAGTCATTATATTCTGAATACTGTAGAGCAACATGGTGGCCTAGAGCTAAAGTTGCTTGCCTCACACTCAGGAGGTTGAGACTTCAATCCTAGGCAGTGACAGATGTTTTTCTCTCCCTGGGTGCAAAGAGAAAATATGTTGGACTACAACTTCCAATTCTCTCTCTATGAAATGACAGTTCAGTTGTAAGGGGGCTGTTAAAACCAATCTTCATCCTTCTCCGTAGAATATGGTGCCACTATGAATTTTAAAATATCCTATTGGGTGATATTAAATTATATAATACTTCTAAGCCTTTGAAGGTTGGAACTAGGTAAAGTTTTATTATATTTTACTGATGTTATGGTGATATAATTCTAACCACTTTGTCATACTGTTTATTTCTCCCTTTGTCATTTTTTAAAAATCAATAAATGTGTTAGTTAAAACGAGGCGCACAGAATTCTCTTATATCCCAGGCTCACCCATATTGAACAGCAACATCAGTTGCATAACCTTGGTTAGATTCATCAGTCTCATTCCTTTTTTCAGTATGTGACATGATTGTAGTAACGCCAGGAAAGGAGTTTTCTATGGTACTAGTTTTCTTGTTTAATCCCAGTGGTTTAAGGGAATCAGTAAAGTGCAAATTGATTTAAGTGAGCAAAAGCTCTAACTCAGAAAAGTGCTTCAGTCAATAGCCTTTCAACCGATCAATAAAATCTTAAATGGAGTCTGAATTCTAGATTTTTAGTCAAATATTTCATTCTGTGAATGGATTTATACTTTAAAACAAATAATGTATTTAAGTACAACCCTGCCTTGGGTGAGTTAAACTCAACTGAATCTCTATTTTTGCATGGATTATTTTCATTGATGCATTATTCATAGTTGAAAATATGCATAGCAATAGCCTTAATAATCAATTAACATTTTCTACCCATGCTTTTTCTATAAATGCTGACAGAAAATACAAATAACATTTCATGTATTTGTCCCCCAGGGGAAAAATACTTTGCATTATCATAAGTTTTAGCACACTTTTTCCTTGTTATCCATGCTACATAATTAAATTAACTTCAAATAATGAGATCTAAGGCTTAGATCAGAATGCAGAAGAACCACATTGTCCTTGGTTCAGATTATTCATGACTGGAAAAGTACATAACATCGGTGAGCTAGTATGGTTTATTCTGAAGATACTTACATTTGATTTTTCAGAATTCTCAACATACCGGCTAAAGAAATTTGAGTGGTGAAGTTCACACATCTGGAGGCTGTCCAAGCTGAAGAAGGATGAAATAGAAGATTAGATTCAGAACAGAGAACAAAAATTCAAGTTATATGAGCTTCATTTATTGCCTGTAGCTTCCTTATCTGAGTCATGCTAAAATTACAGGTTCCTTCAACACAGGGTAGGAAAGAAATATGATAAATAAATATATTATTGCATGTCACTGGGGAGGAATTTTGGTTTATGTAAAATACACGTAAAGAATGTGTTCCCCTTCAGATGTTACTGAATTACAATTCACAATTTTACCTACTCTTAACTATGCTAGCTGGGACTCCTGGAAGCTGTGATTTCAGCATCTTTGGAAAGCCATGAATAGTGATGCACCACAGCTCTGAAATCTTGGCATCCATTATTCAATATTCTGGTCTCAAAATAATTGTCGTTCTTTAATACAAAGTTAAGGATACATTAAATGGCAGTCTTCAAAACTAAGATTGATTCCTCAGTCTAAAAAAATCAGGTCTTACATTATTATCATTTTGGCCTCAATCTAAATATCAGGGAAATGTTACAATCCAAATGCACTTTTACTCTCAAGGGCAATCCAAAGCACTCTAATGTATCTGCAATCATTTTTCAGCTTTTAAATAGATGTATCAAACCCAAAGTGCTAAGGGAAACTCTGATTAAAATGTTGCTTCATTACTCATTTTTCCCCTTGGAAAAAAGCAGAATTGGTTCATATTTTGAAGAGAAAACAAACTAGAATGGAAAATATTAAAGGGCCTTTCAATATTCCTTGTTCAAGATTAAAGTTTCATGTCTTGTTGTGAATTAGGGTATTTTTCTTATTGGTTTTAATTTAAACTATTTTTCAGATTAACATTTTAAATCAGTGGTTCCCAAAGTGAGTGGTACCGCTCCCTGGGAGGTGGTGGGATGCCTTAGGGGGTGCTAAGAGGCAAGGGGGCTGGCAGGGAGTGCTAAGAGGTGGCAGGGGGGGACTGGAGGTGGCCCTCTCCCAAGACACAATTCAGGGGTGGGATTTTGCAGGTAGCTTGGCCGAACTCTTGCCCCTGGGAGTCAAAGTGTTGAAGCGCAACCAGCGCGGGAAACTTTGGCCGGGCTCTTGAGATGAGAGCCATTCTGGCCACTTCTTTCTGCTAACAGGCAGACAAGATATCTGCAAACTGTCAAGCACTCCTCAAGAGAGACGATTTTACAGATAGCTAGCCGAACTCTTGTGCAAAGGGGAGTACAACGTTGTTGCACCTAACACGTGGGGTTGGGGGAGGTGGCTCATCCTTGAAGCACCAGCATTGCTCCAGCGACACAGCCCCGAGGACTCTACCTTTGCCTGCACCTGTCACTAAAGTGCAGCAGCCAGAGAAGCGCTCCATTCAGAAGTCCTGAATTTCCAATCGGCGCTGGAAACAGCGCTGGAAGGGAAGAGGCAGCGCCTGAAGAGGCTTCCATAAAGGGAGAAGAAAACCCACCCTCTGCCGCCAACACTGCTTTCGCCCCTCTCATAAACCCTGCCAGCTCCCGGGTGTCCTGTTTGCAGTCCGAGGATGTGCCCCCTGCCCAGAGGTGGTATTCAGCAGGTTCTGACCAGTTCTGGAGAACCGGTAGTGGAAATTTTGAGTAGCTCTGGAGAACCGGCAAATACTACCTTTGACTGGAGATTTCACAGTATTCTTACCCTGCCACGCCTACCAAGCCACGCCCACAGAACCGGTAGTAAAAAAAATTGAATCCCACCACTGCCCCTGCCCCTCCATTATGTGTCTATTAGGAGCACCCAAGCCTGGCTTCTAGAGTCCTTCGGGGCACTGGGTGTAAAACCGCATCCAGCTGGCCACCCCTTTGTCTGAAGGGGAGATTTCTGGTTCCTTGTGTTGCCATGTTTTTTTTTCTCTCATGGATGGTAGAGGAATCAAGAGTTTCATGTATTTGTGGCATGGATCCCTGTCACAAAATCGGAGCCTTTTGGCAAGGTTCTTGTATTTTATGTTACTGGCCCATTGCAGAGAGGTTGTTGAGGGAAAGAGAAATTGTAATATAATGGCAAAATAGTTCCATGTTATTATACTGGTTGGAGAGTGGCTTCTGATAATCATGAAATGCAAAACAGTAAATGTTTCCCCCTCCTAATCAAGGTGGCAATATTTAATACCTAAGACAATAATCAATAGAAATTCAACAATACAGAATGAACCATTTTATGTGATACCTCACTGTTGATACTTAGAGACAATTTTGCCTGTTAGCAGAAAGAAGCAGCCGGAGTCACTCTCATCTCTTGAGAGCCCGGCCAAAGTTTCCTGTGCCACCATCAGTCAAAATTCAAATTAGTGGTCCACAGGATTTAAAATTATGAGTTTGGTGGTCCCTGAGGTCCAAAAGAGAGAGGGAATGATAGAAAGAAAGAGGGAGGGAGGGAGGAGAAAGTGAATGGGATATGAAGGGAGAGAGAGAGAGAGAGAAAGAGAATGAGAGAGGGAAAGAGAGAGATAGAGAGAAAGAAGAGATAAGAAAGAAAAGAAAGAGAAAAGGGAAAGAAAAAGGGAGAAAGGAAGAAAAAGGATAGACAAAGAAAGAGGGGAGGATGGAAGGAAGGGACAGAAAGAAAGAGAAAGAAAAAAATAAGAAAGAAAGAAAGAAAGAAAGAAAGAAAGAAAGAAAGAAAGAAAGAAAGAAAGAAGAAGAGAGAGAGAGAGAGAGAGAGGGAGGGAGGGAGGGAGGGAGGGAGGGAGGGAGGGAGGGAGGGAGGGAGGGAGGGAGGGGAAAGTCAATGAGATATCTAGTCCAACTACTTGCTCCAGCAGGGTTTGAAGGGTGCGTGCATATGTGTGTGTGTGTGTGTGTGTGTACATGGCTGTCAAAACTCCAAAAACAGGTCAGTTAGCTCTGGGGAGGTCAGTCATAAATTAGAACACTTACTAAGCAACTGGCCATTAAGCGAGGACCACTTATATTTGGTTTGCCAGTCACATGGCCACATGGCCATGCCCACCCAGTCACATGACCACCAAGCCATGCCCAGCCAGCAAGCCACGCCCAGCCAGTCACACGCCCCCAAATTAGGCCACACCCACAGAAGCAGTTGTTAAGAAACTAGTTGGGTGGGGGGCACTGAGGATGAGTTTGTAGCACCAAGGGGGCAGTGGACTGAAAAAGTTTGGGAATCCACTGCTTTAAATGATTGCATAGATTTTTCAGCTGAATCTGTTGCTAAATTTCAGATCAAAATAGATTTAACTGTTTATTCCATTTTATTGTCATGCAAATAGCCTTGGGGATCTTTTCCCAAACAATAGCTTAGAAATCTTTGAAACAAATAGCATAGCATTTAAAAATATAGCTTGATTCTTACTTCTGTGTGCATTGTGCATTTTACCCCTGAAAACTATCATATGCTGCATTTTAATTCTCTAATTCTCATCTTCAGTACATATGAGGATAGTACTCCTTAAGCCAATACTCATGCAATTATTTGTGAATTCCATTGTTGTCACTCTTGAAATCACCAAAATGCAATTATGAATTACATGCTCTCTCGCATATGATCAACAATAGTATGATGATAATAGAATAGAATAGAATAGAATAGAATAGAATAGAATAGAATAGAATAGAATAGAATAGAATACTTTATTGGCCAAGTGTGATTGGACACACAAGGAATTTGTCTTGGTGTAAATACTCTCAGTATACATAAAGAAGGAACATTCGTTAAGAATCAAGAATCATAATGTACAACACTTAATGATAGTCATAGGGTACAATCAACATCAAATCATATTAGGAAACAGAGGATACAAGCAACGAAGTTAAAGTCACAAGTGGGAGGGGATGGGTGATAAGGAGTGATGAGAAGATTAACAGTAATAGTCTACACTTTGTAAATAGTTGAACAGTGTTGAGGGAATTATTTGTTTAGAAGAGTGATGGTTTTCGGGAAAAAACTGTTCTTGTGTCTAGTTGTTCTGGTGTGCAGTGCTCTATAGCATCATTTTGAGGGAAAGAGTTGAAACAGTTTATGTCCAGGATGTGAGGGGTCTGTAAATATTTTCACAGCCCTCTTTTTGACTCATGCAGTATACAGGTCCTCGATTGAAGGCAGGTGGGTGGTAATTGTTTTTTCTGCAGTCCTAATTATCCTCTGAAGTCTGTGTCTGTCCTGTTGGGTTGCAGAACCAAACCAGACAGTTATAGAGGTGCAGATGATAGACTCAATAATTCCTTTGTAGAACTGGATCAGCAGCTCCTTGGGCACTTTGAGCTTTCTAAGTTGGCGCAGAAAGAACATTCTTTGTTGTGCTTTTTTGATGACGTTTTTGATGTTAGGTGTCCATTTTAGGTCATGTGATATAGTAGAACCTAGAAATTTGAAGCTCTCTACTGTTGATACTGTGTTGTCTAGTATTGTAAGAGGTGGTAGTATGGGAGGGTTTCTTCTAAAGTCTACCACCACAATCACAAGTCTCCATTTTATGAACTATCAAATTGAATATAGTGGAATGTTTTCATTATGTATTAAAAAATCACCAGCTGCTTTGGAGAATAATACTCAACTTTAAGAAAGAAAACAATATTAAAGTGCACCTGTTGATGACCTAATTATAGTAAAGTCACCTCCTGGTAGAAAGTGGAGAGATACCAGCTTGTTGAGGTAGTCCTAATAACAAGCACTAATCATGAGTACTACCATTACTTATTTGTAAGGTAACAATAGCAGAATCTCATGAATCTGAAATCTCTCCCCCCTTATCTTTACAGTCCAAGAAACAGGGAAGGGGGCATCTTCCAAGACAGTTGTCATATTGTCAGGATAATGATTTAAGAGATGACCAGCTGTTACGATGATGTAATATTGGGAATGAGTCAGCAAGGTTTTTGGGCTGATATCACTTTAAGAGCGTGTAATAAGAAGAGGCCCTGTTGGGGCGTATCTCTGTATTATGTGTGCTTCCATGCTGTAATTGCTAATTGCTGTTTGTTTGAGGTCAGACTAAATAGCAATAGCACTTAGACTTATATACCGCTTTATAGTGCTTTATAATCCTCTCAAAGTGGTTTACAGAGTGTCAGCCTATTGACCCCAACAATTTGGGTCCTCATTTTAGCCACCTTGGAAGGATGGAAGGCTGAGTCAACCTTGAGCTTGGTGGGATTCGATCTGCCAAATTGCAGTGGGAATAGCTTGCAGTACTGCACTCTAACCACTGTACCACCCAGGCTCCATAAAGTATGTGTATGTATATATTCTTTGTAAAAAAAACCGCAACTTAAAATACAAACCTCTGTTTACTGTATTTGTTCCTGGGTTGTCTCACATAGTCACACTGTGCGCACGTTGACACATATCGTCATTTCTTCTGTGGCTTAAGCTGCCTCTTCCTGACTGTTGCCTAATCTGCAGCTGCTCCTCCTCCTCTTCCTGTATCTCAAGGAGGTTTTTTACTGACCATTACAATGCTAGTATAGAGTCTTTAAACCATAGAACTGTGGAGTTAGAAGAGATCACCAGAATCTAGTTAAACCTCTTGCAAAGTACAGGAAAATCAAATAAACCATCAGTGAAAGGTAGCTGTTCAGAGGTGGAGAACCCAATACTCTATAGGGAGACTGTTTCACTCGTGTATAGCCCTCCCCCATCAGAAAGTACACTGCTCAAAAAATAAAGGGAACACAAAAAGAAGACATCCTAGATCTGAATGAATGAAATATTCTTATTAAATACTTTGTTCATTACATAGTTGAATGTGCTGACAACAAAATCACACAAAAATTATCAATGGAAATCAAATTTAGCAACCCATGGAGGTCTGGATTTGGAGTTACACTCAAAATTAAAATGGAAAAAACACTACAGGCTG
This sequence comes from Bungarus multicinctus, assembly GCA_023653725.1. Lineage (NCBI taxonomy): Eukaryota > Metazoa > Chordata > Lepidosauria > Squamata > Elapidae > Bungarus > Bungarus multicinctus. The sequence continues at coordinate 64,523,260 of CM042844.1, forward strand.
ATCCAACTTTGATGTAATGTCCATAAAACAGGTCAAAATGAGGTTCAGCAGTGTGTGTGGCCTCCACGTGGCTGTATGACCTCCCTACAACGTCTGGGCATGCTCCTGATAATGTGGTGGACAGTCTCCTGAGGGATCTCCTCCCACACCTGGACTAAAGCATCCCCCAACTCCTGGACAGTCTGTGGTGCAACGTGGCATTAGTGGATGGAGTGAGACATGATGTCCCAGATGTGCTCAATTGGATTCAGGTCTGGGGAATGGGCAGGCCAGTCCATAGCATCAATGCCTTTATCTTGCAGGAACTGCTGACACACTCCAGCCACATGAGGTCTAGCATTGTCTTGCATTAGGAGGAACCCAGGGCCCACTGCACCAGCATATGGTCTCACAAGGGATCTGAGGACCTAATGGCAGTCAGGCTACCTCTGGAGAGCACATGGGAAGGCTGTGCGTCCCCCTAAAGAAATGCCACCCCACACCATTATTGACCCACTGCCAAACCGGTCATGCTGGAGGATGTTGCAGGCAGCATTCTCCATGGCGTCTCCAGACCCTGTCACGTCTGTCACATGTGTTCAGTGTGAACTTGCTTTCATCTGTTAAGAGCACAGGGTGCCAGTGGCGAATTTGCCAATCTTGGTGTTCTCTAGCAAATGCCAAATATCCTGCAGTGTTGGGCTGTAAGCACAACCCCCACCTGTGGATGTCAGGCCCTCATACCACCCTCATGGAGTCTGTTTCTGACTGTTTGAGCAGCCACATGCACATTTGTGGCCCTCTGGAGATCATTTTGCAGGGCTCTGGCAGTGCTCCACCTGTCCCTCCTTGCACAAAGGCAGAGGTAGCAGTCCTGATGCTGGGTTGTTGCCCTTCTACGGCCTCCTCCACGTCTCCTGATGTACTGGCTTGTCTCTGGTAGAGCCTCCATACTCTGGACACTACGCTGACAGACACAGCAAACCTTCTTGCCACAGCTCGCATTGGTGTGCCATCCTGGATGAGCTGCACTACCTGAGCCACTTGTGTGGGTTGTAGATTCCGTCTCATGCTACCACTAGAATGAAAGCACCGCCAGCATTCAAAAGTGACCAAACCATCAGCCAGAAAGCATAGGAACTGAGAAGTGGTCTGTGGTCACCACCTGCAGAACCACTCCTTTATTGGGGATGTCTTTCTACCTGCCTATGCTTTCTGCCTGTTGTCTATTCCATTTGCACAACAGCATGTGCAATTGATTGTCAATCAGTGTTACTACCTAAGTGGACAGTTTGATTTCACAGAAGCGTGATTGACTTGGAGTTATATTGTGTTGTTTAAGTGTTCCCTTTATTTTTTTGAGCAGTGTATTTCCTTACATTTAAATGAAATGAAAACTAGGTAGCCATTATCTTTGTTCCTAGTTTCAATGAGGGTGGACAATTTTTTCAGTTCATCTTCCCCTAGTCTTAGTAATTTCCTTGTCAAAGGACTTGGGATTTGTCTCACATGACCTATTTTTGAAATAGCTATGCTAACTCTTAGCAATTATGGCATTGTCTTACAATAGCTTATTTTATTATTTAACGTTGTCAGGTTCACTAAGTAGATGAGATCAGGAAATGAATGCCACACAAAGGCTAAAACTATTTTATTGAAATTGGCTATAATAACAGAATCTTGCAAGTCTGATTGTGCTATACCTCCTCCTCCTTTTTATAGTTCAATGAGGACTTGCTTGCTTTAGCCACTTGCAATTATTGTGTCATCATTCTGGACTTCAGTAACCTCAGTAATTGCTTTCTGCATAGCTTCAACAAGATCATCTTCTTATGCTCTACAAATATTTTCCATATATTTGTATTAAGCTCACTGGTCAGTCAATTCTGGAATCCTTATTTTTTTATCTTAAAGAAGGACACCACATTTGCTCCATTCTAGTTCTGTGGCACCTTCCCTGTTCTCCAGGTCTCCTCAAAGTTAGTTGATTGAAATCTCAACAGCTCTTCGTCTTTTTCCTTCAGTATTGTAGGATGTATTTCATAAGAGCCAAGGGACCTAAAGGCATTCACATTCACTAAAAGATATTTATCATACTCTGACTTACAGCATTTTCCTGGTCATGACATTTCACAAATCTATATGTGGAGCCCTGAAGAAACTGTCCAGGAACCATCACACAAACACATTAGAAAATGTTTTAAGCCCAGGAAGCAAAGAAAATGTTAAAAACAAGGTGTAAAAGTGAAGGAGTGGGAAATACAGATTTAAGATGTCAACCTTTTGAGTTAGATCAAGTCAAGAAACAGACTCCAAAAGGATGATGGAAACATGCTTTGTTGTTATATAGTAACAATCTCAAAAATTTGAATGGTTTTTCCTTCTCTCCTTCTAATACCGCAGGAAGTTAAGGAAGAATGAGTCTGATACTCTTTCTAACATTTTCTTTGTTTCACAGGCTTAAAATATGTTGTTATAAGCATCTCTGCATAATCTCTCCAAGACATCATCACACCATGCTTCTCACATCACTATTTGCTATGTCTATAGATTCATAAACAAAATAGGATGTGAGTTGCTATGCCTTCTCTCATCATCTATTAAGACATAGACCCAGTGGTGGGATTCAACCAGTTTGCACCACTTCAGCCGAACTGGTTGTTAAATTGCTGGCTGGCCCCTCCCTGCCCCACCCCACCCCTTCCAGTCTCCCCGCACCCCAAATCATGCCTGATTTTCTTCCTCTTCACTATTGTTTCAGACTGCACTATCCTTAATTTCTTTTTCAAGAAGTTCCAATGGCTTGCCTTCAAGGTTGTCTTCCCATGACGTTTTCCTTACTATTCCTCTTGATTGGTTAAAATCCGTTTTTCTAAACTTTATGGTTTCTGTTTGACTGAGTTTTTTTAACCAAGCTTTTTGCTAAAATTAAAAACTCTTAACAGCTCTGCTAAAATTAAAAACTCTTAACAACCCAAAGTTCCCACCAATTTAATATATTTAATCAATCCTTCGCTGTAAGTAAGGACCAAATCCAAAGCAACAGATCATCTAGAACCATTCTCAATATTTTGAAAGGAGAAATGATCACTAACATAATTCGCAAGTTTCGCAAGATTAGTCTTCAACAAATATTCAAATTATTGAAATTTCCACTGAAATTATTTCAGCCTTCAGTTATCTGTTTTCAAATTTTTTCTACATAATTTGCTGGTCTATAGCAGATTCCTGGCAAGACATTTTCTTTGCCAGCTTGCTGTTTTATCTGAACTCACATGACTATTTGTGTTATCATCAGTTCAATGGATCTCTATGCATCTCCTCAGTTCATTTTTAATATGCAGTTATCTCCTCTATTGATTTTACTCTTTCTTTGAAACAAGGGGTATCCCTCAATCTCATTGTTCCACTGGTTGATTCATCCTACTATTTCTGTAACCCCTATTATAACTTATTTGACTTTGTGCCTCATGACATCCAGGTCATGTTGCTTTATGGTCCGTAGAATTTGAGAGATGCCTTCTGAGACATTTGCCATGCCTTCATTCCGTCTGTGGCCTAATTTGCTTCTTATCAACTGCTGTCTAGTCGTCTCCTCCTCCCCTTCCTCCTCCTCCTTTTCCTCCTCCTTCTGTTTTTAATGTGTGGGTAGTAGTGTCGAGATGTTTAATATGAAGGATAGATTCCCTGTGTTCTGTCTACTGTTTCTTCTACTCAGTTCTAATTGTTAGGTTAAAAGTGAACTGCAAGAAAGAATGTTGCTTCAATATTACACAGAGTTCCTACATAGTTCATTAGAGTCAGTACAATGATCCATTTTATCATTCAGGGTAACTCATAAGCTTGGCAAAGGAGAGTCAGTCCTCCCTTACTACTCTCTGAAAGCTAGAACTTGAGATGCATACATTCTCCTGTGTCCATGTCAGTGGTGGGATTCAAATTATTTTTACTGTCGGTTCTGTGGGCATGGCTTGGTGGGTATGGCAGGGGAATAATACTGCAAAATCTCCATTCCGTCACCACTCCCAGGGGAAGGTTACTGCAAAATCCCATTTCCTCCCCACCCCACTAACCTGCTTTCCAGCTCCATTCTCCTGTGCAGGACAACAAAAGAAGATCCAGCCAATCAGCTTGGACACAGGAGACAGAGAATTGAACCTGCTGAATACCACTTCTGGTCCATGTGCCATTTTGGTCTACTGGTTAAAGCACCAGATTAGGAAGCAGGAGACTATGAATTCAAATCCTATCTTAGCCATGAAAGCCAGCTGGGTGACCAGTTACTCTCTCTCAGCCCAGCCAACTCATCTAGTTGTTGTGGAGAAAATACAGTAGTAGGGGAAGCTCTGAACAGAAAAATAGGTAGCCATCCTAAAAAGGAAAGGGAAAGCAATGTTCATAACTCAGTTGTTTTTAGTTCCTTTAAGTACACATAAGGAATAGAAGTACACATTAGTACTAATTAATACATAATACATTAAAGGGAAGGTATGGCAACTGCTAATACACATCTCCTCCCTGGTAACATCTAATCAAAGAAGTTGTTCCTATCCTCATTTCACTTGTCTGTGGTGCATTTTCTTTCACAAGATAGATATCATGGATATTTTTTGAAGGGGGGGGGGGAAATAACCAAGCACCTTTGTTTAATAGAATAGATAGAATAGATAGAATACTTTATTGGCCAAGTGTGATTGGACACACAAGGAATTTGTCTTGGTGTAAATACTCTCAGTATACATAAAGAAAAGGTACATTCGTTAAGAATCAAGAATCACAATGATAGTCATAGGGTACAATCAACAATCAAATCATACTAGGAAACAGTCAATATAAATCATAAAGATACAAGGGACAAAGTTATAGTCCTACAATCACAAGTGGGAGGGGATGAGTGATAAGGAGTGATGAGAAGATTAACAGTAATAGTAGTGTACACTTTGTAATAGTTGAACAGAGTTGAGGGAATTATTTGTTTAACAGAGTGATGGCTTTCGGAAAAAACTGTCCTTGTGCCTAGTTGTTCTGGTGTGTAGAGCTCTACAGCGTTGTCTTGAGGGAAGGAGTTGAAATAGTTTATGTCTGGGATGTGAAGGGTCTGTAACTATTTTCACAGCCCTCTTTTTGACTCATGGTCCTCAATTGAAGGCAGATGGGTTATTATTATTAAAAGTAGGAATCTACGGGTAAACTTTGCAGGTCATCACATGTTGGGGGCTTCAGGGCTATAAAGGGGCTGCTGCTAGGCCCCATTTGTTGTACCCCTGCTCTAGAAAAAGATCGAGCAAAAGAGGAGAAACAAATTGGTCAAATTAGAAAGAAGTTTTCTTTCATTATACTGTATATTGCCAGGAGAGAAAGAAATAGTGAAAGCAAAGTATTTCTGAATATTTTAAAAGTTTCACAGTTATGTTTTTTGCCCCCTGCAGTTTTGTTTTTCCCAATGCAAGCATTGTGAATATAAGCAGTCAGGGCAGCTGCAGAAAAATTAAAAAACAAAAGAAAACAAAATGGATTATGGGAAAGTACAAAATTGGAGGCAAATGTCAAGATACAGTGTTTATTCAAACCAGCTCTGACCTTAGATTTAAAGCTACTTTCTCAAAGCTTCAAAGAAAACCATCATCCAAGGATCTGCAGATCTGTCAATTTTTGAAGAAAAGCATGTTGATTCTGTCCCTAAGTACTGAATTCTATTTCCACCGCCACCCCAAACATCAGCTTCTAAAATGGGATAGAATAATACAAAAATAATAATCATCATTAGAAGATCTGCAAAAAATACACTTTGCCTGCAAGCAAGAACTGGTGGGGCAACGAAATAAAGAAAGTAATATAAAATGAAGAAGTTAAATTGCTCTGGGACTTCAAGCAAACAGGCACCTGCCAAATAACACCCCAGACTGAACAATTGTCGATAAGAAAGACAAAAGTGTTTGGATTGTGGACAGGACACTGCCTGCAGAATAGAAAAGAAAGAACTGGAGAAGATAAGAAAAGACTGTCAAAGCGAAAAAATTCAGCTTCATAAATTAGAGGAAATGAATCATGTTTTTCTGTTGCCAGCATACTTTATTTACACATAACTAGGAGAACAAAAGAAAAAGCAGTACATCTAAGAAGCAAGCAAAAGAAAAGAAAGTAAAGTAAAACACCTCCCCTGCACACATGCGCAGTAAATCATACATCACAAGACACTCATATCTTGTTACTATGGAAATGTGATAACCAGTCTGGTATATTCTGGGAGCTCAACAGACAAACCAAAACAACGCAGTGACACCCCCTTCTTTGTCTGATGAGCGGACATCAGGTAAAGCACATCTTCTCATGCAGATATTCGTGCTGAGCAGCTGCAAATGGTTTGTTGATGTAACCTAAAGATTTCAATATAAATATTTCTGCAAAGATTTAGCAAAACTCTCACTCATTTGCTTATTTGGACCAATATAAACGATATTATCAACATAAACAAGAATTATCTCATATGTATTCTGAGATCTTTTTGTGAACACACATTCATTAGTTTCGGATTTAATAAAATGCATTAAATTTAGTTTGTCAGTAAGACATAAATATCACATTAAACCAGACTGTTTCAGATCATAAAGACTTTTTTTTAATAGCCAGGTATCCCCTTCTTGTTTTCGGAACCCTGGAGGACCTTTGACGTAAATTTCTTCATCCAGGAGAAATTGCAGGCGTAAACACCTTGAGTTGCTTTAGACTGTCCATTTCAGCCTGCATTGCCCCATACTATTTCTCTTGCTCTGAATCAGGAAGATGCTTAATTTGCATGAAGTTGTCAGGAGGCAGTGTAACAGCACTAATCAAAGGTAAAGGTGCTTTTGTCAATTGCCATGAATATCGCTGTGGAGGGATCCCCTTGTTGACCCTCTCGGAACATCTCGGAACAACGGTCCATTCTTCTTCCGTTTCATCCTCGTCTTCTTCCTCGTCGCTAGCCTCAGCATCGATGGCATGAGAAGACGGAATCTCTGGTTGAGAAGAACTAGTTGATGGCACATCCGCCTGAGAATCTCGATCATCAGACTGCATGGCATCATCTCTAGGAAAATAAACTCTGGGATCATTGGAGTGAATCCTGGACCAGTCAGCATCTTCCTCAAAATTAAAGGATTGAGAAACCACTATTACATGTCTGGAGTCAACGAACTTGCTGCATCTGGAATTGTCATCAATACCCATGAATCTCAGTCTTTTTGCTGCTGGACCTCCTTTCTTTCTTTGAGCTAAAGGAATATTCACCATAGCGTAGGAAACCAAAACTATGGATATTTCTCAAATCGGGTTGTCCTTGATTCCAACTAGCCTTCTTCTTCATAGGCAAATAATAAAAATAGCACACTCCATCCTCAAAAATCAGTCAAAGCTTGAAGGAATAGTGAGGTTGAATCAACACTTGGGTTAGTCACAGTCACCAAGCAGTTACGGACCTGCTCCTGATTTTCACACAATATCAGGATTCACACATATGCTAAGCCACATTATGATTTCTTTATTTATGGTTTAGTTTGTAATGAGATGAGAACCCAGATGGTTGGGCTTTATTCAAGTGGTTTAGTCAAATTGTGGTTTATCACTAACCCAGCACAAAGATGTTTTGTTTCAATCAAGCAGGAAAAAAATAAGCAGTCAAACCTGCACTGGATTCCCATTTTCCTTTGTTTATCCTTCTCATTTCTAGATTCCAATCATTTTCCCTGTTCCTCTTTCCCTTTCACCCAGCCCCCAGCTATTGTTTTATCTGTATTTTCCTGAAAATAAGACCTGGTCTTATAATTTTTTTTTGGTCACCAAAATAAGCACCACTTATTTTGGGGGTAGGTCCTATTTTCAGGGAAACACAGTAATTCTTTTCTCCAAAAGACACATTAGGACTTATTTTCTGGTTGGGTCTTATTTGGGGGGAAATGTGGCATTAAATGCACCCATCTGGCTGATTATCCTAACTGGGGCTTATTCACAGTAATTACAACCTTAGTTTAACCTATCTATATATTTAAGAAACATTACTTGTCAGGTCCTGGGCCATTTGCCAATTCCTACTATGCTTGACTTGTCATACTTACATAATTGGGATGGACCATGAGTGATTTCTCCCATCAACATAGCTATTGGTGAGAAATGATGAGAGTTTTCAACAAAAAAGAGTCTCAGAAGAGACACTAATCTTTTTGTTATTCAGGCAGAATCTAGAAACTTTTTAGAAATCCAGAATTGGGGGCGGGAGGTGTCTGTTTTTCCCTGCTAAAGTCAGTTCTTTTCCATTTCTGAAAAGAAGAGCCCACAAATGGAAACTCCTCAGTTGCAAACAACTCTAAAACACAATGTCCTTTTCTCATTTGTTGCCCTTTCATTGTGCCCTCATCTTCTTCCAAAGCATGTGTTAAGCTGACTCATTAGTTCCTTCTGCTGCTTTCAGATCAGATTCGAACAACAACACACACAGTTTGTCAAGTTTGATCTTGATATTTAATCTTCATCCCATGTTTTCCACTGTTCTCTTGACTTTTATTGCTATAACTTGTAAATCATTCATGTTTTCAGCCATCAGAGCAATGGCACCAGCGCTATCACCGTTTATTGATGTTTCTTCCTTACAGTTTAAAAATTGCACTCATCTTTTTCCGATCTGGCTTCTCTCAATAAATAATCAGCATAAAGTTTGCATAAATAAGGAAAAAGTATAGTGCCTTCTTCTTTGCCAAGCAGGAAACATGGACTGTTTCCAACTCTGGCTTTCTGACCTGTGAATATATATCATAGATGTAGATGTTCTGGGGTTCCCATTTTTCTGAGTACCCTCCCCAGCTTGTATGAATGACATAATTAAAGGCCTTCCTATAAATCAATAAAGTACTTGTTAACTTCTTTTTGGTATTATTTGGCTCCCTCAGTTATCTAGAATACAACAGTCTTGTGTTCTTTGATTTTTCCTAGAATCATTCTGAAATAACAGAATAACAGAGTTGGAAGGGACCTTGGAGGTCTTCTAATCCAACCTCCTGCTCAGGTAGGAAATCCTATAACATTCCAGACAAATGGTTGTCCAATCTCTTCTTAAAAACCTCCAGTGTTGGATCACCCACAATTTCTGGAGGCAAGTCATTCCACTGATCAATTGTTCTGTCAGGGGATTTCTCCTTAGTGCTAGATTGCTTTTCTCCTTGATTAGTTTCCATCCATTGCTTCTTGCCTTGCTTTCAGGTGCTTTGGAGAATAGGTTTGACTCCCCTCTTCTTTGTGGCAGCCCCTAGATATTGGAACATTGCTAACCCCAGCTTGATTTGAACTACATAATTAAAAGCCTTCCTATATTAATCAATAAAATACATGTTAACTTCTTTTTGGTATTATTTGGATCTCTCAGTTATCCAGCATACAACAATCCTGTGTTCTTTGATCTTTCCTAAAACCATTTGGAGCATCTCTAATAACCCATAGGCAGACTTATCTACTGTTTTGCAAGGCAAGGTATTTTAACAGTCAAAAACATCTTTCCTCCCCTGTGAATTTTTTTTTTACTCTGCCCAAAGCTCTTTTGTACACATATTTTTGAAGGAGACTATACAATTATGCTGAAATGGGAGACAGACATAGCATTAGCAATTTCTCTCAGATCAATATGGTTAACGCTGCCCCAGTTGCACTGGGCATTAAAAAAAACCCACATAAGCGAATGAAACCAGCAACTGTCTTGATACATCCTTTAAAAGCATATAAAATCCACTGAATATCTGCTGTAGGGAATAAGGAGACGTGAGGCACTAAAGCTATCCTTTTATTTATATGAAGAAGAAAACTGTGAGGCATGCAATGAAAGCCATCTATTTTCCTTATTTTTAAAGAACGCGCACATCTCCACCTTACAAACAGAATGGAGAATACATTTTTTTAAACCAGTAAAAAAAAAAAAACCTCACAAGATAGGAATGGCATTATATTAGCGATGTTACAGCTGTTAACTTTTAGGTGCTTTTTACAGCTCACCCAAAATTTTAATGTACTCTACTGTCACAGTAGGAATCAGTTTGCCCCTATTCAACATTTTATTATTGCTGATTGTATTGTTTTTCATCATAATTTTTATTAAGAATTTTGATCATACTAATACAATCTAATATAAATTTAAAGAAGATAGACAGGAGTAAAAAATGCCAAGAAAAAGAAAGAAAAAAGAAAAAGAAGAGAGCGAAAAGTAAGAATAATAAAAGAGAAAATAAATAGCAATAGCACTTAGACTTTTATACCGCTACCTAGTCTTTTACATCACATCTGTCTGGTGTGATCTGTCACTTAGGCAAAAAAAAGGCAAATCAGGCAAACTCTTGTCAAAGAACACAAATGCTGTGAATTAATATCTGTGTCCAGAGGTGGTATTCAGCAGGTTCAGCCTGCAGGTAACAAAATTAGTTTCAAAGTACAGAGATGCAAAATCTTGCTGACATGAGCATTGGATTAAAAGGTATGAAGGTAAATCCTTAGACAGTCAATAACTTGAATGTGACCCTATGTTCTGACTTAAATTTATGTGTAAATTTTAATGTACACTGTTGACATTATATAAGTAAAGCTATTCAACTCTTTTTTTCCATTCTGAGTAACCTCTAGTAACAGTGCTATCTTTCTTTCTTTTCTTCCTTTCCTTTCCCTTTCCTTTTTTCTTTCCTTTCTTTCTTTCCTTCTTTCTTTCTTCATTTCTTCTTCATGCCTGTTTATAAACTGGCTTTGCACAATACAGAAGCCCACAACTACTTAAAAAGTATTTCCAGCAAATACGTCAAACACTTTATTCCTTAATAGCTGAGTCAACTGGAGGAAAGGGCATGAACACCAGGCACATTGCTTAATTTTCTGATCTTTAAAAGAAATATTTAGGTTTTAGGTTCTCTAGCAACTTGCAATGTTACAGACAAATAAATGCAAAAAAATGAGTTTCGTGGCATAGCATAGGTTGGGAAGTTTCTTTCAGTGATATGCCCTAATGACTGAGCTCTCTGGGAGAGAACCCACTACATTACTGATTAGCAATTTATAGTGTCATCAACCATTGCTATGGCAATAAATCATTGATGCAGACAAGCTTTACATCATCATGGATAGGTGGTGATAAATCATTAGTCAAGAAGAGTCATACATCAAATCAAAAAGGAATCCCAAGAATAGAGATTTCTGGGCCAGCACTGTCAGGTCTCAAAAATGTTGAAAGTTGTGACAGGTAATTTTTGAAAGGTGGGAAAAGGAGGCAAAAGATTTGAATATCTTCTCCTATTTGCACCTGCCTAACAACAAGAAGCTTAAACATTGCATCAAGTGCTCCTCACCATATTTTAGTTAACTCAGATTTCAGCGTGGTACTAATTAATGATAATTGTCAGCCCAAGGCATTTGAGTTAGTGTCCAAATGTCATCCTTTGCATAACAGGGCAATATTTCTTCTCTTCATTCTGTGTCTCTATTCATGCCTGAAGCAGTTTCTTCCAACTTGTTCAGATACGAAGCTGGAATTTAGTGATAAAAGATCTGAATAACTTACAGTTTTTATATTGCCAAAGCAAGAACAGTTATTACTGTACTCATTAATCCCAGCAGGCCTTTCTACAAAGTAAAATCTTTCTATTTTTCTTTTTTCTTTATCTGACATACAATTGAATGAATTTGCTCTCTGAAGTAAATTTTATTGAGTTCAATAGGTCTCTATCTAAGTGTTCAATCCTCAGTATTGGAGCATCCGTCTGTATCTTTTCTTTTCCATTTTTAATCATACAAACTGCAGCATTGGGTTTTCAGTCGCAATTCAGCAACAACTTCTCACAATAGCATTGACTTAGAGAATGTAACATCCTAATAACCTTTCTTTTAGTTTTCTCAGACCTCTATCAGTTTGTTCAAGGCCCATCAAATAATCACAGACTTCTGTTTATATTGATAGCTGGCCTGTGAGAAATCTTCCAGCTGTTTAGGTCAGGAGACGGAAGCTAGTGTGCACTTAAAATTCAGTACATTTCCCCTCTCCTTGATAAATGAAAGCCCATCTCTAAAGGTTTACATTTATTTTGTACACAAGTTACTGTATACTGTTTTTTAAGAAAATATGGTATTTAATTATTATAAACAACACTGTCTAGAACTGCTCATAAGAGGTCATAGCAATGTCCAGGAGTGGAAACCATAAATAAACATCTAAGACTGGATTCCTCCTCTCTGCTATCCTTCAAAATTAGCTTTTTCCAAAATTAGGAAACCCGAACTTAAAAAGACACCAAGGGAAATGCTATATAGGATAAAACAACCAGACTTGAGGATCCAATAGGATCTGAACCATCAATATGATTTAGGTTCCTTCAGGGATTCCCTTTATATTGAAAAATGATTTATCATAGAACAAAACAAATTTTAGAAATTCCTTTCCAACCTCCTACTCTCCAGTTAAATATTACCAAGCCTTACATTCCCACAAAGTATATTGAATTAGAGCAGTATTGGTAACTCCTGTAAGGATACTTTATGATTCCTATAGGAAAATATGCATATTTCCTTCTGAGGAAGAATGGATAATTAGCCTGTGGGAATATCTTTCACTTCCTAAATTAACTTTGTATTTCACAAGTAAACCTGACACAAAATTTAATTCAATTTGGAAAGCATTTTTGGACTTTAATATATGGGTTTCCACCACACCCCAAAAATGATTTTCTCTCAACTTAAAATCTTTTAACTATTCAGATAGAAATTAACGTAATGTTTAATCTTATTTTATGATATATACTGGCTGACTTATGGCTGTTGATATTCATATATTGCTTGGTTCTCCATTAGAATAATTGGTAGCTCATATAACACTGTAATTCATACAGCTATCTACGTCAATTGATGAAATTTTGAAAATGTTAATGTAATTTCATGATGGTGCAAACTTGTTTATTTACTTTGTGTTTCTTCTCATTTTCTACTTCCTCATCTCCTTCCTCCCCCATCTATTTCTTCTTCTCCAACCCCTTCCCTTTTTAAAAAGATCTGCTTTTATTTCCCTTTCCTCCATTTTTAAAAAAATGCTTAATTAAAAAAAACCAAAATACATGTAAAACAATCACTGTGGGAAGGATTTTCAAAAGATAGATATAGAAGAAACACAGCAAACATTTCCCAAGACTATGTTTAGCTCTGTCAGCCAGAACCTGTTGCTAGCCCAGTGAAGAAAAACTTCCAAACAGAAGATACGACTGCTCTACCAATTAATTGTGGTGTGCAATTAAAGTTATTCGGAAAGGCATTTTTGGAGAGTAATAATGCGCATAAAAAAGTCTTTGATAGAATTGTTTTTCCATGTGGATATTCCCAGGGCCTATGACCAGCATCTACTCTGGATTTTAATTTATATTTTCATCTGCCACACAGTTAAAATGTGAAATTGCTTTTTCTGCTCCTATACCCAAGCAAATCCCTAAGCTTATATGAAAGGAAGGAAAATGTTTTTTTAATATTTTGAGATATGTTTTTGTGAACAGATGTTTGAATTATTATCTTGCAGATATAATTGCGAGGTGGCACTTGGGAATGAAGCCATATGGATTAAAGGACATCCATGTTGCCAGAATTTTTTTAAAATTTTAATTATCTACTTAGGCTTTGTTAATCTGCAAGTAAGCAAAGATCAAAGTATTTTAATACTGTCTCATTAACACTTTGACATGCTTGTTTTTTGTTCCTACAGTTTTCTGTAATCCATTACCTTTTGTCCTTCAAATTTAAACCTAAGAATCAAATTAGCAAATTAGCACAGTAAAAGCGCAGGACTGGCTGGTTTTTTGTATCATTTCATACAAATATCAGAATCCAGAATTGATATCCAGTGTTCACTCATCTTTTTTTTTAATTGACAATCCAGAGACTATTGGAAACCTGCACCACAATATTATTTTCTGAGGGATCTCTGATGCTTTCTGAACTTGCTTGTCTTCTTGCAGATGTTTCATTACCTAACCAGGTAACATCGTCAGTAAATTACCTAGTTTGGGTAATGAAACATGTGCAAAAAAAGAGAGCACTAAGGACCCCTCATTTCAACCTTGAGTTACAAATATTCTCCTTTATTGATAATGTTATTTTCTCTCTTTATATTTCAGAGCATGATTTTTATATACCTTTTTAGATAGAACGCTACTGCAGTGTCAGCTTGTCGAATATACACTAACAAACAATACAGAGACTGGGAAGGACAGAATAATGTACAAGCTTCATTATCATGAATTAAAATATTCCTCTCTGCTTGCTGTTGAGGGTGACAGCCTTTATCCTTATATTTTCAAAAATGCTCCTTAAATAGTATCTTAATTGCTGTCAATTCCTGTTTCTACAGATAGGAATAAATAATTGCTTCCTTAATGTGAAAGAAAGTTCTATGGACATGACATTTTGGCTAGAGAGATGAGCATGATATAATGGTATGTGGGAATGGACTTGAGAGACAGGACAAAAAGACACAGCCAAGAGAATGGTCAGATAAAAGGAACTTAGCCCAAAGCAGGAATTTGGATGGGGCAAGAAACTCAGAAGTGACCTTCTCTTGTCTCTTCAACTGTAAAGGGAAATGGGGCTGGAGAAAAATAATACTTTCAAACTTGCAAGTTTCTGTTAATTTAAATTTACAATAAAGTAGGATTAGCTCATCTGGCCATGTTTCCTGTCTGATCTATCACACCAGCGCATCAGTCTTGCAAGTCTGAAAATATATCCCTCCCTCCACTCCCTTTATAGCCTAAGAAACTTGTGAGGGTCCTATTTTTGCCAAGTGTCAGGTAGAAGCCAGATCAGTGGTGGTATTCAGCCAGTTTGCAACAGATAGGGTGAACCAATAGCAAGAATTTAGTTTGCGTTGCTGAACCAGTAGTAAGTTCCGGCTGGCCATGCCCCCCTCACGCCCGATGCTTACTTACCCGCCCACCTGACATTCGCCTAAGGTATTTTTTTCTTTTTTTTCCCTCCCGACAATCAGCTGTAAGATAAGTTCAGCTGTGCCAGGATTCCCGTTGCCGAGGCCCAGGAAGGCAAAAAATGGAGGGAGGAGCTCAGCCCCCCCCCTCCATTTTTTGCCTTCTAGAGCCCCAGAGGAGCCTTAGAGAAGCAAAAACGCCCCCCCAAAGGCTTCTCTGAAGCTAGTAAGCTCCCAAAACAGAGCTTGGAGGAGTGCTGCATGCCCCTCCCATGCTCTGTTTTTTTCTTTCCTGAGCCTCAGAAGAGTTTTAGGGGAGCAAAAACTCCCCCCCCAGAGGCTTTTCTGAGGCTAGGAAGCTCCCAAAATGGAGCTTGGAGGAGTGCTGCATGCCCCTCCCATGCTTTGTTTTTTTTCCTTCCTGAGCCCCAGAGGAGCCTTTGGGAAGCAAAAACATTCCCCCAGAGGCTCTTCTGTGCCTAAGAAACTCCCCAAAATGGGTGGGGACTGCAAAAAAGAAAAGCACGCCCACCCAGTCACATGGCCACACCCACCAAGCTACGCCCACAGAACCAGTAGTAAAAGTTTTTGAATATCACCACTGAGCCAGATGCCAGAAAATGGTTGTTTGGAGGGTCCAGAGACAATCAAGGAGAGAAGCAACTTAGAAAGGAGAAATTTCCTGACAGTTAGAACAATTAATCAGTGGAACAACTTATCTCCAGAAGTTGTGAATGCTCCAACACTGGAAGTATTTAAAAAGACGTTGAATAACCATTTGTCTGAAGTGGTGTAGGGTTTCCTGCCTAAGCAAGGGGTTGGACTAGAAGACCTCCAAGGTCCCTTTCAACTTCATTATTCTATTCTATTCAATAGACACACTAATGGGTAAGGAGAATTTTAAGCATTATTGTTTCATTATAACAAGTAAATTAATCAGAAACATGAAAAAGCAACATACCAATCAAGAAGCTCTTCCTTTGCTAGGAGTCTTATTTCATGAATCTTCATATCAGAGATATTCCAAGGCCATTGATGCACAGCACTGAGCACTCAAGATTGTGCAGAGGCTCCATCTTAATGAGCAATTTTCAGGGCTTTTCTTAAAATTTGGTATCAAGGTTTCATAGCCTGCCTTCCCTTATCACAAGATTGCAAGATGTGACCATAGCTACATAACTCTGGAATGAGATTGAAAGCTTACGTGAAGATTCTTCCTTTTTTAGCAAGAGTGGAAGAAAACAAACAGGTTCAGAATAAATTAGTGCTATTTTTTTTCCTAAAACGAAGGGAAATCAAAATATGTTACTAACTTCTCAAAACAGAATGATGTTCTGCTTTTCTGCAAAACAGAATGATGTTCTGCTTTTCTGCAATGTTCTGCAATGTCAGCAGAAGTCACTTTCGAGGCACTTGTCCTAGCCACATTCTTGCTAAAAGGAGAAGTTAGGTTTTACTTGACCATTCCCTTGCCTGTGTCTTTTTGCTCTTCTCCCAAGGTCATTCGCACATGCCATTACACGCTGCCTGATAAAATAGTGCTGTATCAAGTGCCATCATTGTAATTCCATTTCTTGCTGAAAATAGAAATGCCACAGACATTTGTGTATAGGAAGGAAGGAAGGAAGGAAGGAAGGAAGGAAGGAAGGAAGGAAGGAAGGAGAGAGTGAGGGAGGGATGAGGAAAGGAAGAAGAAAGGAAAAGAAGATATGCAGAAAATTTCAACTCCAAAATGAAGCAAGCCTATTCCTTTCCCAATATCAGTCTTTTATCTGACAACTATGGTAAATGCCAACCAAGTGGGCTAAATATTCAAATGCCATTGCAATTGTACACAATCAAATAACTAATAAATAATTCCAGATGGAATTAATTTTTACAAGCAACATGCTTACAAAACTAATTTTGTGAAACTAGTATGTGAGAAATTGACTCCAAAAATAACTGTGAAATTGAGAGCAATACTGGAGATTAAGAAACTGGTTGGACAGTAGAAATAAATAACAACAGAAAGGAAGATGACACAAGCAGAAACAAAGATAGGAAGAATGACTAATGAAATATTCATATATCATTGTTTTAAATTGTTTCATATTATACCCTATCCAGGGGCATGAAAGAGTTGGACAACCTATACTGTAAATTTTTTAAAATGCATAAATACAGCACATTTGGGGGGGGGAGTTAAAAATCCATAGTCAATATATGGGAAAACTCCTTTCCTTATATGACACAATTGAAGTTGGTAAGATATACATAGGGAAGAAATTTGATGAAGTGTTATTTGAGGGAGATTTTGAATTTAAACCAAGCCAAATCATTCAGGAATCATTACAATATAAGTGAGGCACATATCTATGCTTAGAAGTAGACCTTGTATCAAATAAACAATTTGGTACTCTCCATATGTTTGGATTTCAACTCTTATCAGACATTCAGTTATCATAATTGAGCACAATCCATTGGGGGCAGAAAGACCCCTTGACTTCCATTGCATTGGGCCCAATCAGAGGTGGTGTTCAGCAGGTTCTGATCAGTTCTGGAGAGCTGGTAGCGGAAATTTTGAGTTGTTCGGAGAACTGGCAAATACCACCTCTGACTGGCTCCATCCCATCTAATCTCTGCCTCCAGAATCCCAGCTGATTGGCTGGATCTTCTTTTGTTGCTCTGTGCTGGAGAATAGAGCTGGAAAGCAGGTTAGTGGGGTGGGGATGGAATGGGATTTTGCAGTATCCTTCCCCTGCCATACTCACCAAGCCATGCCCACCAAGCCACGCAACGCCCACCAAGCCACATCCACAGAATCAGTAGTAAAAAATAGTGGTGAGGGAATGAATATTGTACAGTAACCTTCCTCCTGGAGTGGGATGGAAATGGAGATTTTACAGTATCCTTCCCCTGCCATACTCACCAAGCCATGCCCACCAAGCCACGCAACGCCCACCAAGCCACATCCACAGAAGCAGTAGTAAAAAATATTGAATCCCTGCCCAATTATGATTTAAGGACATATTAGGATTTCAAGTAACTGATTAAGCAGTTGTTTCTACACTGAGTTTTTATTATGTGGATGCCTCACCTCATTTGTGCAATTTTATGATTTTGGGGGTCAAATATGAAATCTTCCAAGTGCAAAAATATTCTGCTTTCCAATCATTTCTTCTATGCTTTTCTTTCTAAACTCACTCCCTGGCAAAGCTCATTTATGCGAAAGAGACAAGTTAAAGACACAGTGCCCATCTTTGGTAATCTACAGGACTTCTCTGGAAATCACCTACTTTTTAATTTATTTGTTTATCTATCAATTTAGTTGTTAGCTTGAGCAGCTGAAAAAGCTCAGTTGGAGACATTTTTCAAATAAGCCAGGAATTGACATTTTTCCTGAAGCTGTTGAAAAGCTATGCGGAGAAAAAAATTTTTTTATTATTATTATCATCATCAAATTTATGTGCTGCCCATTTTGCAGTTCAAGGCGACTCTGAGCAGGCTTACAGCAAGATCAAACATGCAAACATCAGACAATTGTAAATATAAAAACAGACTGAAGTTGTAAAAATTAAAATAAACTAAAAAAAAAAAACCCCAAGAGTTTGCAAGAGAGAGGTGGAGTGCCTTCTCTGTTACTTGCACCAACTACCTCCAGCCAACAGCTTCTCCTTTGTGACCCTGTGCAATCAAGCTTTAAAACTTTTCCTGAAATGGGGCTAAACGGTAAAAAATAGTTAGTTCTAGAATCGTACATGTTGGGGGATTGTTTATACCAGGGTTTAAATCATTGGCATTAAAAAATGAAAACCTAAATACAAACTAATAAATCTCTGTAGAGATGGCTGATTGATTTCGACTCACAAACTGGCCAACTGGAATTTTTCCATACTAGTCTGTCCAGAAGAGCAGAAGGGCAATTATGAATTTCTGAAAATCTCTTTCCCGCACTAATAATTCTGCTGACAAAATTAATGTCTGTGCAGAACTGGAATAAAGTTTACAGAAAGATTGTTTAGGTTCTGGGCAGGAGCGAAAAAATGCAGTTCTATTTTTCCAAACAAAAGAGAAAAAATGACAAAGCTAATATAAACCCAGAGTCAGAGAAGGTTGGAAAGCTAACCAGCTGCCTAGAGAGGTCTGTGTTATTCTTCCTGATGAGCAGATAAAATATTTTTATTCAGGCAACCCTTCAATGCCTGGCTGTTTTGCTGGCTGATGTTGCTTGTTTTGTTAATGAGTTGCTTTCTATTTTGTTTTTAACTCTGCTTTTTTTAAAAAAAATCTCACTCAATTGTCGATGGCTTTGAATGCCATTTGTTAGAGTAAAAGCAAACTATTAAATCAAACAGACATAAGCCAGTGGGATCAGGAAGAGCATTGCTGGATGCCACAGATGGCAGTGCTTTTGAAGAGAAGGCATGTCAATATTTAGTTCTATTCCAGACTGGCCAACCTCCATGTTATAATTCTCCAAATACAACATCCAATACTGAACATCAATGTGGAGAAATTTATCTCGCCAGTTTTCTTTTCATTAGAAAAGGCAATCGCCTATGACATTAACCACACTTTCTCTCACGCGCATAATCATGGACATGTTTCCTTAGGGAATTGGTAACTCAGTTCTCAGGCAGAAATGGCCCCATTTCCATCAGGAGGTTCATTCAGTCTGTTAGCAAGTAACTTGATAGTGGCCCACTCACCAGTCTTAGCTGTGATTGGAACTGCAACGAGACTATCTGCCCTTAGTATTGGACTAACAGCTGCTTCCTGTGACAAAGCTTTCATGTAGGGGGAAAAAACCTCATGAAACTGCTTCAGGGTTGCTGCTAGTCAAACAGCCATCTGCTTTTAAGTGGGTTGTACAGAATTAGGAAATCATTCAGTTTCACTTTCTACCATATTCATTGCTTAATTAAATTCATTCTGATCTACGTGCAAACATTCTGGTAACTGCTGTTCAAAAAAATAAACTAACCCAAATTCTCCTCCATCTGGACTGATCAATTAGGTACTTATTTCCTTCAGGAAGAATATCAAGGGACCTATCCTTACTATGCAGCATCTTGTTAGGGAAAAGAAAGAATGGTCTTCCAATCCAATACCACAACTCAATACAGATTCTATCCAGCCTTTAGAAATTAAATAGACAATCTACCTGGACATGTTTCCTTAGGGAATTGGAAAAAAGAAGTTGAGACTTTGGGAAAAGTGCACAGAAAACCAATTGGGATGATTGAAGTCCTGGAAACTACAACTTTTGAAGAATGGTTGCAGGTTATGGCTAGTCTGGAGAAAAGAAAGACTAGAGATGACATGATAGCAGTATTCCAGTATTTGAGGGGCTGCCACAAAGAGGATGGGGTCAATTTATCTTCCAAAGCACCAGAGGTCTGGACAAGAAATAATGGATAAAAACTAATCAAGGAGAAAAGCAACCTGGAATTAAGAAGAAACTTCCTAACAGTGAAAACAGTTAACCAGTGGAACAGCTTGCCTCCAGAAGTCATGGGTGCTCCATCACTGGAGGTTTTTAAGAAGAGACTGATTTGAATAGAATCTCCTGCTTTAGCAGGGGGTTGGACTAGAAGATCTCCAAGGTCCCTTCCAGCTCTGTTCTGATTGATTGATTGATTGATTGATTGATTGATAAATTAATTTCTTCTGCATCGATAATCCTATCTGGTGTGACTCTCCTTAGTGTCCATGTTACCAAGAGAGAATGGACGACATACACTTGGACATTTAGAAAGTCTACATTCTACAAAGTGACTATATGCTCACACTGTTCCTTCCAGAAATCCCCAAACCACACACTTATCACTGTTTTAAGACATTCTGTGAATGTTTTCCATATCCATCAGGATTTCATAAGCAAAATCTGGAATCATATAGCATCCTCGAGTGAAAGCCTACCATATAAATGTCCCCAGCATTGTATACCTGGGGGATTGCGTTGTCTTCTGCCCGATTTCAATTATTACATTTGAAAAGGATAGCCTTTTAATAATTCACTGGGTAAGCAGAAAGAGAAAGCTAATTTTGTCAGCAGAGGAATCTCTAAGTTGAGAGACCTGAGGTGGAAGCAAGTGGTAGGATGTTTCTGCTGATGGTGCCATGAAAACCAAAATAAAAATGAATAGACAGAAGTTTGCAGTTGTGGCCTGTAATGCTGTGACATGTTTGTGTTCCTGCCAAGAACAATCTGACATATAATTAACCCGAATGCCAATTTGCATCAGTTCTTGAAGAAAAGTCAAAGGAGATACACTTTATGAAATAGAGGATGAAGAATGGCCAGATAAAGAAAAGAGTTTCTATATTAAAAACTGAAATTATTGATCATAAGGAAGATAGTGAAAGAAACCAGTGAACAAGATATTTTGCCTTCAATAATATTCAGGCTCTTGCATATAAAATAGTATCTAAGCCAGGGGTCCCCAAACTTGGCAACTTTAAAACTTGTGGACTTCAACACACAGCCGGCTGGAGAATTCTGGGAGTGTCCACAAGTCTTAAAGTTGCCAAGTTTGGAGATCTCTGATCTAAGCCTTTTGGGGGATTTATGGGTGACAGGTTATGGAACCATGGGCAGGTTGGGAGAAGAAAGGAAGAAGAATATGACTATGCCAGGCAAGAATTTGGGATTCACTATAAAGAACTGAGGAGAATGAAAGGTTACCAACTGACCTATCAAGTAATAAAGTATGCTATTTACTAGCAGTAAAGTTCATTATAGATTTAACTTATCCCCAGTAATACAAATTCCTTTCTGTTGATATATGTGGGAATAAATGATACTGCCAAAAAAAAAAATATTGCAAACATATCAGCATGGACTTTAAAGGCCTAAGGAGGAAGTTTAGGACCCTGGGAATTCAAATAGTAGTTCATCCGTCCTTTTAGTGCATGGAAAAAGCCTGAAAAGAAGAATGTTCCACATAAATAACTGTCTGAGGAAATGTAGCTAAAAGAGATTTAATTTTCGGAACTATGGTCTGAATTATCTACGTGATAAACCACTGATGGGTTGCAGCTCAGAAGGATTGGTAAAAATATATATATATGTCTGGTTGAAACATGAAGAGTTTGAGCAGAAGGGTTTTAAATTGAATCCTGGGGGTAGGAAACGTAAATCCTAAAGTAAAGATCTCAGATAAGGATGTATGTACCATAGAAAGACATGGGAATGCCACAGTATACTTTGGCCTAGTAAACTGCTAATTGAAAAAAATCAGGAAAAGCTTTGGCTTAAAAGTTCATGACCTTCATAACTTTACACCATCTCAGAGCACAGGAAACAATTGAGAACAGCTTTAACTTTTACAGGAAAGCAAACATGATTTCTTAGATAAAAGAGTCCTAGTGGGATGAATTCCATAATTGGAATACAACAGTTGAAGAAGACACTGTAATTTGTTCAACAGAAAAACAGAACAGGGGAGTTCCGTTGGATGTTAAAAGAGTCCATTGTCAGCTGATAGGTCCAGGGAATGAACCTGGAATTTTTATAAGGAATTAAAATACAATAGAACCTCTGGTCACAAATACTTCTGACCACGACCAAATAGGGTTCCGACCAAAAAATTCACAATTTTTTTTCGCAGCCGATTTCCCCTTCCGCACCATTTTTTTTTGTAAGCGCCAAATTTCCAAAATTAGGTTCGTGTCACAACCAAATTGGGTTGCAACCAGAGTTATGGAATGAATTATGGTTGTGACCAGAGGTTCTATTGTAAGTGGGAGAACAAATTCAGGTAGCCCTCGACTTACAACAGTTCATTTAAAGGCCATTCAGTTACAAGAACACTGAAAAAATTGACTTCTGTTTTTCACAGTTATGACCTTTGCAGCATCCTCATGTGATCAAAATTCATGATGCTTGCCAAATGGTTCATATTTATGACCGTTGCTGTGTCCTCAAAGTCATGTGATCCCTTTTTGTGACCTTCTGACAAGCAAATTCAATGGGGAGGCCAGATTCACTTAACACCGGTTACTAACATACCAACTTCAGTGATTCGCCTAACTATGACAAGAAAAGTCATAAAATGGGGTAAAACTCATTTAACAAATGTCTCACTTAACAACAGAAATTTTGGGCTCATTTGTGGTCGTAAGTCGAGGACTACCTGCAAAATTAATATGGTACGTTTTATTGCCTGAATGATAAGGAGAAAATGTGACGGTGCCTTCCAGAATACAGATCTATCGAAGAGATATGAAGGGGAAATTTAACCTAACATCTATTGGGAAGAAAACCTTGCTAAGCATGGTCCTACCAGAAAATTCCCAACTTATCTTACATGCAATTTTCTCTTTAGAAGTTCTCTTTAT
This sequence comes from Bungarus multicinctus, assembly GCA_023653725.1. Lineage (NCBI taxonomy): Eukaryota > Metazoa > Chordata > Lepidosauria > Squamata > Elapidae > Bungarus > Bungarus multicinctus. The sequence continues at coordinate 64,546,520 of CM042844.1, forward strand.
AAGGAACAAGAAGATCAGCTACCCCTGAACTGGACCCAAGGGAAGGCTTGACTAAGGAAATGTAACTAAAAGAACATTAAGGGGAACTGACCATTTATTTTAAGGGGAACTAAAGCTGAATTTTTTTACTGTTCAGTCACTCAATCACGTCTGACTTTTTATGACCCAATGGACATCATTTCAATAGAACTGTCTGTCAAGAACCGCATCTTTGAACTTTTGTAATCTTATGCTTATGTTGTTAGTGACAGTGTCTAGCCACTTTGGCATCTTTTTCAATGGCTGCATTTACTCAAACACATATCATCGCTTTCAAATAATAATAAAAAAAATAGCCTAGGTTCCAAAAAACTTAAGACCAAAGAAAAACAGGATTGTCTGGCAAGAATATTTGCTAGAAAAAACAGCTAAAAAACGGTAGAAATTCTTTTTTAAAAGACATAAAAGCCACTATTGCAACAATTCCAAAGAAGAAAAAAGAACAGCGAAAGCCGAATAGAATAGAATAGAATAGAATAGAATAGAATAGAATAGAATAGAATAGAATTCTTTATTGGCCAAGTGTGATTGGACACACAATGAATTTGTCTTTGGTGCATATGCTCTGGGTGTAAATACAAAATAAACAAAAAATAAAATATATTCATCAAGAATCATAAGATACAACACTTAGTGATAGTCATAGGTTATTCATAAGCAATCAAATCATATTAGGAAACAAATAAGACAATATAAATTGTAAAGATACAAGCAGCATGATTATAGTCATAAGTGGGAAGAGATAGGTACTAGGAAGGATGAGAAGAATAGAAGAATACAGTCTTAGTAAATAATTTGACAGTGTTGTGGGAATTAGTTGTTTAACAGGGTGATGGCATTTGGGAAAAAAACTTCCTTTGTGTCTAGTTGTTCTGGTGTGTAGTACTCTATAGCATCATTTTGAGGGTAGAAGTTGAAACAATTTATGTCCAGGATGTGAGGGGTCTGTAGATATTTTCACAGCCCTCTTTTTGACTCATGCAGTATACAGGTCCTCAATGGAAGGCAGGTTGGTAGCAATTATTTTTTCTGCAGTTCTAATTATCCACTGAAGTCTGTATCTGTCTTGTTTGGTTGCGGAGCCAAACCAGACAGTTATAGAGATGCAGAAGACAGATTCAATAATTCCTCTGTAGAACTGAATCAGCAGCTCTTTGGGCAGTTTAAACTTTCTGAGTTGGCACAGAAAGAACATTCTTAGTTGTGCTTTTTGATGACATTTTTGATATTAGGTATCCATTTTAAGTCTTGAGATATGATTGAACCTAGAAACTTGAAGGTCTCTATTGTTGATAATGTGTTGTCTGTGGTGGTAGTATAGTACGGTTTCTTCTAAAATCTACAATCATTTCTATGGTTTTGAGTGTATTTAGTTCAAGATTGTTCTGGTTGCACCACAAGGCTAGTTGTTCAACCTCCCACCTGTATGCAGATTCATTGTTGTTCAAATGAGACCAATCACTGGTCTCAAATGAGACCATGATTGGTCTCATTGAAGACCAATCTCAAATGAGACCAATCACCAATATGGTTATAGTTGAGATCGCTGCAGTTCTGAAGATTAAAGAGGGACATGAAAAGATAATCAAAGAAGAATATATACAGATACCCCAGAAATATAGGCGGAGTTCAGAAAGACAAAAAAATGAGAATAACAATAAGGATTTGTTAGCTATTAGGGTATCCGTATCCAGGCTATAAAAATGCAATCAACCCCTTGATAGCAGCAAATACTTCTAAATACACATAGATCTTAAACTATGACTACAATAAGAATCAGAACTTCCATCACTAAGTGATGTGATTGGTGATCCCTGCCTGATTTTACAATTTTTTTTGCTATGATTGTTAAGAGAACTCAGCTTGTCTTTGCTTGTCAGAAGTACCTGGAGGTTTCAAATGGAGATTATGTGACCCTTGGAACTGCAACAGTTATAAGAACCAGTCATAAGTCACTTTTTTTTGGCATTCAACTTTGAATGGTTGTTAAATGAATGAAAGGACTATCGATACGGGAAAGAAGGGAAAGGAAAGGAAAATATACTAGCTATTCAATAAAAATGGGGTGGGAGAGTGGGAGAATGCTAATAACAACAAAAAAGACAAAACCATTTGATTTTTATTTTGGTTCAATCTTCTTCAAAGTGAAAATATTGTTGCAGTAGGAAATTGTGTAAAATGAGATAAAAAGATGGGATTGAAGCATTAATTAATAAAATGTATATAACTTATATATAGCAATTTTTGAATAAGTTGGATCTCTAGATACAGGTAAATTGCATTACAGGAAATCAAATGAATTAGCTGATGGTCTGGTCAATATTTTAAGAAACCTGGAGACTAACAGAGAGCCAAATAACTGAAGAGGTGCAAGTGTTGCCCATTTCTTTGGAGGTGGGTGGAATTACAATAAATTACAGAGCAGTCAGTCCACTATTGATACCTGGGAGATTTTATTGTATAACAAAAAGTGGTTAATCTATAATTACTTTGAAAAAAAACCTGATGCAGTAATTACTAGACGTCAATGTGGATTTGTCAAGAAAAGATTTTTATGAGAGTAATCTTGTCTATCGCATTTTTGTTCGATAACTTCCTTAGCAGATTGTGAAAATGCTCTGGACATAATGTATCTTCATTTCAACAAAGCATTTGACAAAGCATTTCATGACATTCCAATTAAGCTGAACTGAATGGTGTGACAATTAAGGGGATACATCTTACTTCAAAAAAACACTTATCACAAGAGTTGTTTGATGGACTGGAATGAGAGATGTACTGAATTTACTGCTGCAAGGTTCAATTTGGGATTCTTTATACTTCAATATTTAAATTAATGATTTGAAGGAACAGGTAGGGCAAATCATGTCAATCAATTGGCAAATAGCACAAAAGTAGGGCAATATTGACAGGTTTTTGAGAATTGAAGAACTAAAATAATAAAATTTGACAATATTAACAGAAACAAAGGTTTTCACATACAAACTAAAATAAACGAGGACTAACAGATGGTGGAAAAACAGCTTACTAATAATAATGGTGAAAGATAACTTGAAATAGTAATTAAATGGAAACCGAATATGAGTCAAGACTGTAATGGGGCAGCCAAAAGGCAGTGCAATTTTAGGCTAAGTTAGTAAAAATATAATTTCAAAACCAGGGTAAACAATTATTGTATCTTACTATGTTTTAGTGAGATCCAAGTAACACACCATAAAAAGGTTTCAGAGAAATTGGAACAAGTTCAAAGGGAAATAGCAAAAATGATCAGGAAACTTACAAATTAAGTCCTGTGAAGAGAAATGGAAGAAGCTGGCCCACAAAGAGTTGAGAAACTTTTCTCAGGAAGGATAGCACTTTTATAATAAAAGAAATATGTTACAGAGAACTAATGACTTGTCCTTTTGTTGGAAGTTAAAAGCCACCCCCTCTTAGAAAAATGAAATATTTTAGGATATACTAAAAAGGCAGAAACTCAGCCCCCTCTCACCCTTGTTAGCGGGCCCTTAAGACCTGGGCCAGTCTATTCTATATAACAAAGATCTACCTCCTTCAGGCAGAGCCATTTAATTGTCCTTCATTGTACCAACCACCAAGTTTCAACCAAACTTAGCACACAGACAATCTACAACGCTAGCTTTGACCTCTGTCACAACCAATCAGGATACTCTTCCTGTGCCCCAGGAAGTTCAAAACCCAAAGAGGGCAAAAAACTCAGAGACTCTCAGCATCTCCTCCCTTTTCACCCAGGATCTCCAAGCCATGTGGTCCTGTTCATCATTAAACCATTTTTCCAAGCAGCTTCCATGTTTCCAGTGTCTTTTACCTCACTTAGAACTGAACCCAGAAAGACCTTCCAACACCTTGTTGCAGAATTCAGGTCATAGTATAATCAGAGGTGGTATTCAACCGGTTTTCACTTATTCGGGCAAATTGGTAGTGGTTATTTGGCGTGAGTCGCTGAACCAGTGGCGATCCCTGGCTGGCCACACCCCCAACCCGGTCGCCCGGTCGCTCACTTGCTCCAATCGCTCTCCTAGTTTTCCGTTCCCCACATCTCTTTCTCCCCGGGGGAAAGGAAGAAAGGCATGGACTCTGCAAGTATCGCTTTTCCTGTGTGAGTTAAAGTGCCTGGAGTGAGAGAGAGTGTGGGCTGACAGAGTGGGTTTGGGTGAATCTAGCCTTGGAGCACTTTTGCAATGTAAAAGAAATGCATTTTGGAATAAGGGCCTTTAAAAATTTCTCCAAGGATTCCCTATGGACGCTGCAAGTATCACTTTCCCCTTGTGAGTTAAAGTGCCCGGAGTGAGAAGGAGTGCGATTTGACAGAGTGGGTGGGGGAATCCACTGCAACCTTGGAGAAATTTAAAGGAGCTGCTTCAAAATTCATGTCTGTTAAGCTACAAAAGTGCTCTGTGTGTGTGTGTGTGTGTGTGCGTGTTGTGTGTGTGTGTATGAGAGAGAGAGAGAGAGAGAGAGAAAGGAAAGAAAGAAAGGAAGAGGAAGGGAGAGAAAGAAAGAAAAAAATAGGAAGAGAGAGAGAGAGAACTCTGTGCTATTATTTTTAATTGTTCCATTATTTATCATGTGTTAATATTTTATACTGTCCCTACACCTAGAGTGATTTTTCTGCCTTTCTTTTGCCTTTCTTTTGCCCAGGGCTACCACATATTTTTCAGGGTTGACATGCATTCAATGTCAATAGTCTAGAACATAAAATACACATGTGTTTAACAAGAATTGAAAGGGATTTTGGAGGTCTTCAAGTCCAACCCCCAGCTCAGGCAAGAAAACTGAGGATGCCAAACTCTGAGAGATCCTGGGAAAAGTGTCAGAATAACAGAGTAACATTTAGAAGGGACCTTGAGGTGAACCCTATACCATTTCAGAGAAATGGCTATCCAATCTTTTCTTAAAAACTTCCAGTGATTGAGCACCCAGAACTTCTGGAGACAAGCAGTTCCACTGGTTAATTGTTCTCACTGGCAGGAAGTTTCTCCTTAGTTTTAGGTTGCTTCTCTCTGTTCAGTTTCCATCCATTGCTTCTTGTTTGCATTCTGCTTCTTTGGAAAATACATTGTCCCCCTTTCTTTGTGGCAGCCCCTTAAAAGCCTGTTGCCTATCACACTCTTGGGTAAAGCATGTGAGCCATTTCCTCCTTTCAGTGGTTCATGAAAGCACATCTATAGTATGCAGATAATAAAGTCAAAAAAGGTGAACAACATTTTTACAGAACTATAGATAAGTTGAGCTGGGTAACAAGGAATGGCTGGGAGGGGAGGGGTCAGGTGAGGCACCCCTTGGTGTGAGTGACATTGAGTTGGCCACGTCCACCCAGTCACATGACCCCAAGCACACCCACAGTCACATGACCAAGCCATGCCCACCCAGTCACATGACCACCAAGTCACGTCCACCCAGTCACGTGACCACCAAGCCATGCCCACCAAATAAGCCACGCCCACAGAACCGGTAGTAAAAAAATTTGAATCCCACCACTGAGTATAATGGAATATATACAGGAATGCAGAAGAGTATTTGTAGGATAGGATTGAACTGTAGGGTCCTTGGTGCTGTCTGAGCTTGGTTATTTTTCTGTAAACCCCACTCTCTTCTAACACTGATGATGTTACTTAGTTTGGTAATGAAATTACTAAAGACCCCACAATTACAGTAAGATATATTGCACTCAATAGAGTGTTCAGAAAGTCCAGTTACCTCTTTGCACCTTTGGGGCAACCATGACTTGGATGGTTGAGCATCTCCATAGACATTCCAACTCAATAGTTTGAAAATATTTATCTTGGTAGGTAGGTAGAGTAACCCATCAGATTGGTAGTCTCCTTTTCGCTGCATCTGCTCAAGCAGAGACTAGCAATCTATCAGGGATGATTCAATGTATATATTTGTCTTGAGCATGTAGTAGCTCTTTTCAACTCTGATTTTGTATATCAAACCTTGAACAGGGCTAGTCAAATTATAAGTACCCTTCTCTGTTTTATAACCACTTCCCTCTTGCAGTAACACTTTTATTGAATACTTTCCTTGTTTTATTCATCAAATTTAAAAAGGACTCCAGAGAGCTCTTCTATGTCTTTTAGCATTATTCCTATCAATTAAAAAATAGATAAGAAATGGATGAAACAGTTGTACTAAGTTTTTTTGTTGTGGTACTAAGATTTACCCACCTGGAAGAATCCTTGGAAATCAATCAAATTCAGAAACATTATATTTTTCCAGAATCATTACAAAACATAATTTTTAAAACACTAAAGAAAGTTTTTATGTAGTACTTTATATGGAAATGTGTTTATTATTGGACTATAAAACAGAAACCAACATCATCTTGTTGTATGTATGTCTAACATACATCAATATTATTATATTTGTTTGGTGTATATTTTTTGTCATTGTTAATTTGTTTTGTTATTCCCTTTTCTCTTTGTTTGTTTGTATTTTAATGTTTGATGCTATAATCTAATAAAATATTATTTTAAAAAGGGTTAACATACTTTCTCAAAACAGAAGAACTTTAAAAAAAACTTTTATAGAGAAAAATAAGCACAATCATACCACTTGTCCTGCTTTTAAAAAGTCTCTCCAGAAAAAAATTAAATTGTATGGCATGCAGGGCAAATAAAAATGATTCTCCATAACCATAATCATAAATTGTTAAACATGCCAATTATATAGAAAAGAAAGCAGCTCTGCAGACAGTCTGTCTAATAAGTTTACTCCAGTCAATCTACATGTAGCCATTCAAAATTTTGTTTTTACTTGCATTTGAGTATTATCTACATCCATTAAAGGAAAACGTTCACAGAATACCTGCTATGTTCATGATCTCAACAATGCAAATATAATAGCTGAATATTGACTATCTGCCCTCATGTGCTTAGCTGGAATGACATTAATCTCATTTTCATTTCTGTGCATATGAAGGTTAATATTAGAGTGCAGGGAGCTTTATTTTATTCATAGCTTCTATTGCACTGTGAATACAAAACTCTTCTATCAAGCATTTTAAGCTTGGCCTACCATTAGGGAAGAAGTTGTTGTTTGCCGACAGAGGAATAAGTAGCAAAGAAGTATATTAGTATGTTTACTCATATCAAAGCTCTGAATAGGTTTGCCAGATGTTGTTGAAGCAATTAATCAGCACTGAAAGGATATTTACCATATATCTTAGAGACAAAAATAACAGTTTCTTCTAACCAGATAAACAATTATCTGAAGCAACATCTTGGTTAAAGCCGGAAAACCAAAGTTAATTCCACCTTTACACTCCAGAATCAACTACTGGAAGACAATCACTTTGTCTTTTGCAAGCTACCTTTATCTTTTTACAACAAAGTAACAGCTGACTTAGCATTTGTAACCCACAGGGCCTCCAAATATGTTGCAAAACCCCATGTTGGGACAGGCTGAGTGCGCTAGATAAGTTAGTAGATCAAAACCCTAAAGCTGTATTCCTGTCAGACACCCAGAACCATAAATACAGTTATAGATGCTCTTTTGATACCCATTAGTCTCCTTTGTATATTAAAAGGGTTTTTTTTTTTAATGGGAAACTGCCATGCTGCAAACCAGCAGCATCTTCTGTTTAAGTTTCAAGTGGATTCTATTCAATAAACTTCCTTAGAAACTTTTTTTTTAAATAAGGGAATTTGCATCTCATTATATCCTAGAAAAAAAAAAGACAAAAGTGATCTGAAATATAAGGTCATGAACTTTAGAAGAGGGGCAACAGATCTCATTTGATCCCAAGTCATTTTGCCAGGGGATCCACAAGATGATTTTACAAGTACAAACTTGTTCAAAATTAATGTATTAATGACCAAGGTATTAATGCCTGTCTGAAGGGCTTTTTTCCCCACCCACCCCCAATCTAGATGGGTACAATTGGCAGACCAAACATATTTGTAGAAGACCAGCTCCTTGAGCAGAGGTTGCAAGTCCAAAAAGCCCTCCAAATTTTGCAGTGGTCCCAAAGGGAAAAATGCAAGCCCATTCAGCACCTTAAGGTGAAAATAACCTGAGTCCTGAGTTCCTGGTATAAAGACCCACAGCCACTGAGTCTTATAGCAGTTCCACTTAAGTCAGTCCTACCCTGGGACCCCACAGCCTCCAAATATTCAGACAAGATCTTAACAGTACAATCTGTTAAAAAAATGTGGCCAGATTGGTTGTATATGATGGAAGCTGTATCTCAGCATGGTGTGCCGCCTTTGGAGGGAGTGGTGGGAGGAATTCTGTTGTGGATGCTCACTCACAGCCAGTCCAAAATTCCAATGCAACATTTTACATCTGGGACAGGAAATAGTGCACAAATCAGAAATAGCTTTGAACTTTAATATAAGCCCAAGAAGGAAAAAAAAACAACTAAATATAATGTGACTCACTATCATTTAATCAGAGGTGGTATTCAGCAAGTTCTGACCAATTGTAGAGAACTGATAGTGGAAATTCTGAGTAGTTCAGAGAACCAGCAAATACCACCTCTGACTGGAGATTTTATAGTATCCTTCCTCTGCCATGCCCACCAAGCCATGCCTACAGAACTGGTAGTAAAAAAAATTGAATCCCACCACTGCATTTAATCTATATATGTTGCATAATTGCAATCTACATTGAGTACTGAACGCTATCCATATTGCTTAAAAGTTGTCCAATTAGAGGATAAAGCTCTTTAAATGAGGTACATAATTTTAGATGATCCATCCCACACATGGGAACTTGTTGGAATCGCTATGCAGAATAGTCCAGTTAGTTGGAATAACCCTGGGATAAGTAACCCAATAAATCTTGAGCATCTTGTGATTGAGATTTCTTATATTATTGCACAGAAGGGAAAAGTTGTTTTCAGTCAATAAGCTCTTCATCACCTGATAGATACCATTGCACATTTATGCTTATAGAGTAGTTTATCTGTGATAGTATCTGGCCGTCTTGTCTTTTATCTCCCTCTTTTGCAATTGTCTTGTATTTTTTCAAGCATCAAGATTTTCTCCAGTAACTCCTGACCTCACAAAACTACACTTAAGTATTATTTTCATTATTAGTCAGCAATCTACTTTATCTAGAACTGAACAATTTGTTCTTTTTGCAGTTCAAGCCATCTAACCAGTTCAAAACAGTTCAGTTCATTATGCTATGTGGTTGTTAAATTATTCTGCCACATCTTTAAAAATAACAGTGATCATTTCCTTCTTATGCAGAGAATGAAAGCAGGCACCCAACTACCTTCCAATTACATCCTACCATCACTGAATTCAGGAAGTGATGAACATTTCCTTTATTATGTATCATGTAAAGTATTGCCTATCTTTCTTGGCCTGGATATTAATTTTAACTTTGGTAAACAATGCCAATAAATTCTTGTTGGTTTTGTTGATGTTCAGCTGTTGTCATATTCTGAGTACAGAAAGATTTTTGCCTGTGTTCGTGTTGGCTAAGAAAAATGGATTGTTAGTTATGCCCTCCTTTCCCCATTAAAAAAAATGACATGTTTATATCAGGTTTTCAGCAAACCTGCAATAGTACTTCTTGGCTTGAGATGTGTTTTCATCACTCGGCAAGTGACGTACAGCTCTACAGCTCTATTTCTCCTTGTATTCAGAAACAAGACTGCAGTTGTGAAGAACTAGTATCCAGCTTTGGTAATGGAAGGAATGAAGGCTAGCAAGCTGAAAATATGTTTGCTCAGACATCCTATGAGTTCTATGGAACATATTCAATATCAAGTTTCTATGGGCGTCTGCATCAACTAGCAATTGCACATATAAATCATGGAGAGAAATAAGGTACTTGTTTTCCTTCTTTGAATTTGTTCAAGAGGAATAACTTTTTTTTAAAAAGTTGCAATTTTTTCAACTTTATGGAACCAGGTTTCACCAAAACAGGAGAACCTTGTCTCAAATACGTTATTAAGCTTAAGGTACTAAACTAACAAGTAGTATTTAAGAAGGGAATTTCAAAAACAAGATGCACCCATTTTGGCTCTTCCTTAAAGTGATTTCAGTTCCAGCCACAAATTTTCATCTAACTCAAATGAACATAGCAGCTGGTTAAAGTTGGAATTAAGAGGACTGTTCAATAAATGCAGGAAGATATTTTCTTGATAAATCCAAGTATTTTTATTCCCTTCGTAAAAGCTGGTATCAGTCCTATATATTTCAACCAAAAAGATACAAATAAAAGCTTGTAATTATAGACTGATAAACCATCAGATGGATTCGTGTTGATTATAACTTTATAGCACTTTTTAAAAAGACCAACTATAATAAATATTTTCAGCAGCATTTCAGTCTCATATGAACCTTTCAAAAAAATCAGCTAGGAATAATTTGCAGAACTAATTTGGATGAGAATGTTGTAACATCTTATAATATAATCCTTCAAATAAATGAAAATTAAATACAAAATAAATTAGTCTCCATCCTAAATGCTGGATGAAAGATACCTCAAACTAACAATACTTTAAAAGTTCTGCCAATTTCTAATAGATTATCAATTTCTAATAGATTATAACCATCTTTTGTACATTTGTAAAATTTCTGGGTTACCTCAAAGCAACACAAGGTTTAAACTTTATAATAATTTATAAACTTAGAGCATTATACTAAGAGGACAAAAATAAATTAAAAAAAAAAAAGAGCAGAGCTAACCTCTCTGGAAAACTCAAAGAACCAGCTGAAAACTAAATATATAATTTTTCATCCAGTTTTACTTCTAATACGTTGCCGTCCTGAATCCTTCTGACACTGGAATATACAAATGGGCCTCATAACATTGACAAGTATACACATATACTCTTTCAGGTATTTTGCCCTCTTATCATTTCAGTCTTTATTGTTAAAAACAAAGGTTTTGAATTTTATCTGGAATAAAATCCAAGATAAATTAGTCTTGATCCAAGACTAATATAATATAGTCAGCAAAATGCTATCAGAAAGCAATATGACCACCCCATATCATTTGGAGTTTCCAAATTTTTTCAAGGGCAGATTCACCTCATAATAACCACATATCTAGAAGAGTTTTGGTGGGAACTCACATCTCTCTCAGAAATAGTCTAACAAAAGAAATACTTGTGTGGTCAGCTATTTAAGGAGTAGATACCAGAAGGTGGCTTCTGCGCTATCAGTTAGGAGGAACACTCTATTCAACCTGTCCTGAGAGCAAGACCAGAATGAAACAGAAGCAAGTGTCTGGTATTTATCATCCAGACAACAAATGAATTCTGATTTTTTTTAATTGCTTCAATCTGTTCTTTGCAAATTGCTTTGAAAAAAATCACTGCACTGAAAGGTGTAATATAAATATCAATCTTTACTATATATTACACCTGATTTTACACACAGTAGTTTCATTTTTATAAGCTGGTAAAAATATTTCAGAAATGCACAGCTGTTATGCTTATAACTTCTCTTTAGCATTTGTATAACATTCAGGACAAGGCTTCACCTTGTTCTAAAAAAGCATGGTGAAATGAGGCTGAAACCTGAGACTATGCAGTAGTCCAATTTGGACAATTACATTGCAGTTTAAATAAACCAAAAATATTCAGGAAGTGTTTACCAAAACTACTAATCCTTCCTCCTTCAATATGCTTGAAATCATGGTTTGTCAGAACTGGTGCTGGAAGTTCTAGTTATCAATGTTACAAGTCATCATCATACACTAAAGTTTGGGTTCAAATCCTGATTTTCTTCATACCTGGTAATATATTTTCCCAAAGTGGACAAAAACTGTGAACCATGTTTAAACAATGGGTTTCTGCAACTTGTTTAAAACAAAAGGGTGCACACACCCATCTCAACAGACTAAGCCAAGAAACAATAATTCAATGTAGCCAATGAATGCATGGCAGAGAATAAATATGAAACCAGATATTTCCCAGATCCAAATCTAGTGTTCACTATAGTTTTTATTTCTCATATTTCTCTCATACAACCTGTTCTATCATTACACAAGAGAACCATCGCATGGTAACCCTGATCATTTTTGTATTTAACTTTCTATGGTATACTACAGCATTATTTTTAAACAGCTGAATTGTTGTTCTAGTTTCTAAAAAATACAACAAAGACTTAGCTGCAAAGTTTTCTAAGTTTTCCCATTTAAGACATTTAAATGTAGGCACAGCCTGCCACAGTTCTCCCATTCCTAACCACACGGACACAAATCAAAGGTGAGTAGGTAGCACCACCTTCTGGTCGATACAGGACAAGCACATATTTACTGAGGAAAATAGCAATTCTAAGCCACTGAAAATCAAGGAAGTAATCTTTGTTGTCTTATATTTATAACTTTTAAGCTGCTAAAAAATAAGCTATAATGGCCAGCTGTTCCAAGCATTAAAACAGGGTCCCCAAACTTGGCAACTTTAAGACTTTGCTGGCTGAGAAATTCTGGAAGTTGAAGTCCACAAGTCTTAATCAAGTTTGGAGACCTCTGCATTAAAAGAGAAGTTGGAGCATGAAGGAGAAAAGGGTGTAAGATTTCCCAGCATTAAAAAAAGGGATCAGTTAATATAAATTGGGCCCTAGTGGTCTACTCCCACTAGCAGGAAATAATTTTCAATATTTATAAAAATAAAACATACAATATATAAAAATAGAATCACTAATCATTAATTAGTTAAGCTGGTTGTGCAAATTGTTCTAGGATAACCTCGTTATGCCTTCTTTCATTCAACCATTCAACTAATAAGTTGAAGAAAACTTTCCAATAGGAAGGGCCAGGACAAAAACTAGATTTGGTTTCATCTAATTTAATTCATGTACAGTGAATGCCATTACTCCCCAAATATTGAATAGTTTTTCTCAGGTGTCATATTAAAAAAATATTGTAATTTACAGGCATTTTAGAAGCTGCAGTCAGGACTTCACGTGTCCCTCAGCTGCATATCATTAAAGAAGAACACCTGGCCCATTTACAAAAGCCCTTTTAAGCAGCTGCTCAACCCAGCTGCAACAGCTTACCCACCCAAACAAATGTCAGTAAAAACACATTAAAGAGTAAACAAAGATAAAATGCATGGTGTTCAAAATAATTATGATCAGTACTACAAGATTTTGGGCAATGTATAAATAACTGGAAATAAACTATAAAAGGAAGAGAGAACTATAAGATGGGGACAGGGATCCTTGGTGCTCTCTGAATTTGGTTGTTTTCTTGCAGATATTTCATTAGCAAACTAGCACTGATTATGTTACCTAGTTTGGTAATGAAACGTACGCAAGAAAACAGCCAAGCTCCGAAAGCATTAAGGACCCTTCATTTGAACCCTGAGCTACAAATATTCTCTATGAGAGAAATATAAATCTAACAAGTAAATATATACAGTAATATATACAGTAATATATACAGTATTCTCTCTCTCTATGTGTTGTGTGTGTGTGTGTGTGTGTGTGTGTGTTCTCTAACCTTATGGGTTGGTTTCCGAATATTATTGTTACCAGGCCAGGTAACATCTTCAGCGGAGTTTAGGGGATGTTAGTGTTCTTCTGTATAAGGGCTTCAGGTGTAGTGTTCTTCTGTTATAAGGGCTTCAGGTGTGGGTGTGTCAAGTGAGAGTCTTGTGATGGGTCAGCTGTGAGTCATCAGTGAGTCTTGTGATGGTCTTGTGATAGGGAGGTTACATCAGATCAGGATCATTGGGAGGTGAACTGCTGGTGGGAAGAGGGGTTGTGTGGGTTGGTTGAGGGTAGGTGCTATCTCTGGGTGGCTGTGCGGTTGATTTGGATTCTGAGGGGTTCGTAGGCTGGTGGTAGGTCAATGTGTCTGTTGATGGAATTGCTTGTGGAGTGCCACCACAAGACTCACTGATGACTCACACTGACCCATCACAAGACCCTCACTTGACACACCCACACCTGAAGCTCTTTTAAACAGAAGAACACCGACATCCCCTAAACTCCGCTGAAGATGTTACCTAGACTGGTAACAAAATGCTCGGAAGCAAAAATTACAAAGTCAAAACTGACAGATATGGCAACAAAGCCATTGTCTCAGCAACACTGCCATACTTAAAGGAACTTGCTCAACGATGAGCCATCCCGCAAAAAAGACAGCTTCCTGCCATAAGGAAAAGGAAAGCAACTTTGGCTGCTCTTAACACCAGAAAAACAAGGCAGGATGTATGCAGTAAACCTTCCCATTTCTAGAACCAGAACTACAAAAGAAGATTCCCAGCCAAAGAATTAGCAGTTCTGAGCAAGATACTTTTGCATTAAGAGCGGACATTTTCAAAATGTGATTTAAGCAACAACAAAAAATTTGCTGCTTGGGAGTTTTAAATATGAAACCTGATAATGAAATTACAAATCCCGTCTACCCTATCTTCAATATTATTCATAAAGCTTTCATCTGCAGACTAAAACATAAATATAGGAATATTAGTTTTAGAACCATACTGAAGTTCCCACTGATTTATAACTTAGAGTCACACGCCTAGTAATGCACACACACAACCAGTAGGTTGTTAATTTATGCATGTGCTAGTTTATTTATTTATTTATTTATTTATCAAACTTTTATACCGCTCCCGCTCCCAAAAAGGGACTCGGGGCAGTGTACAGCCTACTAAAAAACACATAATAAATATACTATAAATACAATTAAAAATATATTAAACACATTGGTCCGGCTGTGTCCCATCTAGTTAAAATTTAACAGTATAAAATCAGGGATTCGATTAAAAATTAAAAGTATAGAATTAACTACTAAAACCCAATTAAATTTAAAACCGGAACCCAATTACTGGGCCAGGTCAGCCTGTCTAAAAAATAGGGTTTTCACTGCGCGCCGGAAGGACAGGATATCCGTCATGTGCTAGTAATGAGAAGCTGCCTGTATTTCATCCCATTTGATCAGTTTTTATGAATTGGTACTTTTTTCAAACAGTAAAGCATTCTAATATTGCCTTTTCTCAAAACTAGGATTTCTTTAAAGTTTACAATCATGATCCCCCCAACAACTAAGATTTTAAGTCTCGGTACAAAATGGAAAAAAGAATATCCATAATTTCTTTTTAATGAAAAGTTTCATTAAATGTGATATTTGGTACAGGGAGGTACATAATTTATATTTTGGCTGAAATGTAAGTAACTATTCAAATTATAGTTCATTAAAAGAGATTGAACAAAAGAGTCCACGAACAGAAAAAAAGGAATGAAATTTAGTCTTCTTTTTTTTTCCTTTAGGTCCATTATAAAATAAATGTTTTAGTTTGATCTTCAAGGGCTGCTTTTCTGTGGCTGAAGAGAGCCAAAAATTAAATAAACCAGGAAGGATCAAGCTGAGCTAGTGCAACACCATGCTTCAGCTACAGCAGTTTCCATCTGGTTACGGGGACAGGTCAAACAAGATGCCTTCAAAAAGAGAGGAGGGTTTTGTGGAGAATTTCAGTGCACTCTCTGATCTCGTCTTCCTTGATCACTAGTGGGGGAGCCAACCGGATTATATCTCCATGTGTTGGCTTGGCCAGCAGTCCATTGTCACGGAGTCTCAGGCACACTTTCCAGGCATCCCAATCTTCAGAAAGATTAAAAAGAAAAAGATTGACAATTTTTCCTTAGAATCCAAATCTAACACAATATGAAGCACACAACAAATACTGTGTTTCCCCAAAAATAAGATCCTGTCTTATATATATATATATATATATATATATATATATATATATATATATATATATATATATATATATATATATATATATATATATATTTGCCTCAAAAAAAGGCATCAGATTTTATTTTTGGGGGCTGGGATGTCATCCACTGACTCATCTCACTTGCGTGTGTCGCCCCCGGCCTCCTTTTCGCTGTCAAGGCCTTCAGGAACTTCTTCTGTGGCCAGCAAAGCCTGCAAGGCTTTTCTGAAGGCCTCTGTAGCTGCTAACAGAGCTCTGGATTGATCTGGAGCTCTGTTATCAGCTACAGAAGCCTTCAGGAAAGCCTTGCCAGCTGCAGCAGAAGGAATGGGCTGAGGTGTACAAGGCCTGGCTGCAACTGTCTGAAGGTAAGTAGTAGGGCAGCTCCACCCCTCCATCCCCACCTGAGCTTAATTTTCACTCATGCACCCTGGAGTGGGCGGGGTCTTAATTAGGGCTTATTTGGGGGTAGGGCTTATATTAGGCACATGTGTAAAAAAAATCAAGCTAGGACTTGCTTTTGGGGTAGGTCGTATTTTGGGGGAAACAAGGTAGGTTGCAGTTTTATTTGATTCCATTTCCGGTGAGGGGACAAAACAATTTTGGAAAAAGACTTGAACTATTGTATGGTTGTATGGAAGCAACATACTTGGGGTTTTAGACTTTACTGTGAATGTACTGATAATCTGAACTTGGCAAGAGTTCTCTTAACATTTTCCCCTTGGCATCTAGAGTAGAAGCCCTTCCCCAAGCTGGTGCCCTCCTGATATATTAAACTTCAATTCCCAGAACTGGTAAACTTCATTTCAGCTCTTGCACATCACTCCCTTCTTTACAGGCTGCCTAGAGAGTTCTGTGCTTTAAGGCAGAGGTCTCCAACCATTGCAGACTAGCAGGGAGATGGGAGATGGGATGGTTCTGCAGGGATGGCAGGTGAGCATGTGCACACAGCTCCATTTGGGCCAGCAATGGGCATGCACAGCTGCCACTCACACAAATGGAGCTGCATGAGTTCCCACTATGTGCTCAAGTGGAGCTGCGCAGGGGCTCGCCCGCCGCTTCCCTGGCCCGGTTCCAAACAGACCCTGGCCTGAGAGTGGACCATGGACTGGGGGTTGGGGACTCCTGCTTTAACATAATATGATGAAGGTGTGAAGGTAGCGGGAGAAAACCATCTTCCCAACACCCTGATTCCCATCCAAGAAAGATGGAAGGACTCAGTGAATATTTGGGTGTTGCTTTAGAACTGGTCCTGCAAATCTTCCTTGAGGGAATGATGAGATGGACTTTTTATCACAGTGATATGTGGTAGCACAATATAATGATTATTTTACCTTTAGTTTCTCTAATAACAATAGCATTCAACAATCCTTTTCCTCTGACTTGAGTGACAATATCTGATGGAGTCTTCATCAGCTCATTTCTCAATATGCTACCCATGATGTCTGCATTTTTAACCAATTCTTCTTCTTCAATGACCTAAAGCAATTTTAAAATAGTTGAAAAGGATGAACACTGGGGATATCATAATGATTTCAATACGAAGTTTAATATGGAACAGCGCTATAATAGGCAATTAAGAGATTTCCAAAATTATGCATGTC
The DNA here is from genome assembly GCA_023653725.1 of Bungarus multicinctus. Taxonomy (NCBI): domain Eukaryota; kingdom Metazoa; phylum Chordata; class Lepidosauria; order Squamata; family Elapidae; genus Bungarus; species Bungarus multicinctus. Next base: position 64,563,824 of record CM042844.1, read on the forward strand.
TTCTTTCAAAAGACATAAAACAAACTATGTAGAATTACTCTGCAGTATTTGTTACTGTCTCAAAATCTGAAGGTTTCTAGTTACCTAAATATTCCAGTATATTAATAGATGTTTTCATGAAAGCCTCAAACCCTTACTTGCATACCTCAAGTGCTGCCATGGCAACTCGGCAGGCCAGTGGGTTCCCTCCATATGTAGAGCCATGTTCACCAGGTTTTATAGTGAGCATAATTTCATCATCACACAGAACTGCTGACACCTATGAAAGTATAATGATTGAAACATTTTTTAAAAAATGAAACGTTACTTTGCTTTCCACCTTCTTTCAAAATATTTTGGTGCCTACCACTTAAACACCTACTGTATACAGCTAAAGGTAGCAACATAGAGCAGTTCCTTTTTATGTTAATTCAGTGTTTTGTTGCCATATTGCTTCCTGGAAAATGCTAATGCTGCATCTGCTTTTAGCAATATCTTGGAAAAGTGTCTTGGATCAGCAGTGCTAAAAGTTTCTCCAATTATTTCTGCTGCATCCCTAGCCAGTGCCAGCCCAAGCCAGCCACTATTTATTTATGTTTTCAATTTTTGTATGCTACCCATCTCAAATCCATGCTTAGTACAACAGTGCTAAAAGAAAATCTGAAAAAACAACCAGACACGTCATAGAAACAGCAGCTGAAGTAAAAACAGTCTCATAAATCGCCAGTCAACATAACCAAAGTATGGGCTCAGCCCCACCTCCTGTCCTTCAATTCTTTAAGACTTTATGAAAGGTCATCAGGGTCAGAGACATTCTAATCTCTCAGGGAATGATATTCCAAAGGGCAGGAGCCATGACAGAAAAGAATCTCTTCCTGGCCTCCACCAGACAGCATTCCTTAGCAGATGGATCATAGAGAATGTTCCACCATTTCAATCCCTCCTGTTCAACTCAAGGCTGTAGTTCATTTCCAAGTTACTCTTGGAAGCCCAAGCAAGATTTTGATTTAATGCTAGGCTTGGAACTAAGTCCCATTGAGTTCAAGGAAGCTTCTCCTCATGGATTTGTCTCAGAAGTTACAACCCTTCACACAGGTTCCCACTCTTTTTGAATTCAGATGTATGTATCTAATTTGCCACAAATGAACGTCCATCAAGGATAACAGACTATCTCAATCCCTATAAAACTAAAGACATTCTTAAAATTATTTTCTAATAAATCTGATTTTATTTAAATCCATGAAACTTGTAAGTTCCCTATTCATGTTTTCTTTTTCTCTCTCTCTTTTTTGCCTTTTTCTTTGTTCATCTTTCTTTTCTTTCTTTTTCCTTTCTAAAAAGTGTTTCATGAAAATAAAAAATATATAATTTTTAAAAGCTACCTCAGTATATACTGAAACTCTTTCTCAGTATATAGGAAAGATTTGTGAAAGTCCTGCCATGCTATAATAACTTCAGGATAGTAATGTAGTTCAGCATTCTACAAATTATTCTTGTTATAATTAATCTTTTCAAAAATTCAAAAACAAATTCAGAGTATTTAAAAAAAACAGTACTTACAGGATAAACACCTCCAGACAGTGCCTTTCCAAGCAAAACCAGGTCGGGTCTAACATTTTCATGATCAACAGCTAACATTTCCCCTGTTCTGGCTAATCCAGTCTGAATTTCATCAGCAATAAAGAGCACCTGTTAATTATAAAGAGAATAAAACAATAGCCTCCTTTGGAAATTCAAGAATTAATATTTCTTAAACATAGCAAGTTTACTCTAATATTCCAAACAACTCTATTTCAAGCTAATACAATCATATCACAAAGAACTATAATATATCTGTATTGCATAATTTTTAGTGAGGGGAGGCATCCTGGAATCACCACTTTCAATATTCAATTTTGTATGTCTGTCAATCAATCAATACAACTACTGATGGCTATAGACCATACTCTATTGATTTATAGGATTAAATTAATACTATTAGAGTTTTGCAGTGCTTAAGACTTGTGAGGGGAAAGGTGGTTTGGAGGTTGCACTTGTCTACCTGTTATACCTGTTGGCAACTGCTTAAGGAAACTACACCTTTTATGAGGTTCACACGGCAGCAGTCATGACCACTTTCATCAAATCATTTTTTATCTTTCAAAACTGCCACATGGCCTAACATCTTCTGGTTAAAATCATACATTTCAAAATAACGTATCCCGTTTATAAATTTAACTGATCCCATCTATATACTGTACAGACCTTTCTCTCAGTACATATTCCCCTAACAGCAGAAAGAGCAAAAACATGATGGAAGCAGAGAAAGGAACAGAGAGGATGAAAAAGGGAAAACAATACCCAGATGGATGTGGGGGAGGGAGGGAGGAAGGAAGGAAGGAAGGAAGGAAGGAAGGAAGGAAGGAAGGAAGGAAGGAAGGAAGGAAGGAAGGAAGGAAGGAAGGAAGGAAGGAAGGAAGGAATCTAAAAAAATAATCTTCAAAAATACCTATGTATATCATTAGAAACAGTCTGAAGTCCTTTATAGCTCCTGCTAACCCTTTGTTTTAACTGTATAGAAGTTGATAATATGTGCAAATTTTTGTCTGAGCCACTATTATGCAGCTAAATCTAAGAAACATGTTTAATATAAAAATGCCACTAATATTCAACCATGCTGTAACTAAAAGTAAACAAAGTTATTAAAACAGCCCTGTCAACAAAATGAGTTAGTAAAGGCAGTTTACTAGTTGATTAGAAATGGGTTAAACGTCCAAGCTTGACACATAAAGCATACTCTTCTGTCTGCTTCAGATAGCACAGAGCAGATAAGATAGTAGAGTTGAGTAATGTTTCACATTTGAGAAAAAGATTCCAGCAGAACAACACAAACATCACTACTGAGAATATCACTGTTTTTTTCAAAATGTGTTATACTATTAACTCCAAGGCATTTTGTTTGTTTTTTTATACCTAAAAATGTAAAATTTTTATACTTAAAGGCCTCAAAAGTTTTAGGGGAAAGTTTTTAAAAGTTGCCATCAAATTATTAACTCTGATTAAAAGAAAAAGGGTAGATTATGAAAGACATAGGGAACACAGTATTAATGGTATTTAATCAAAGGTTCTATCAATTTAAACACCATGAAATTAAATTAAAACCAATTTTAGTTTTATGTTCTCACCCTAGCCACATTTATATCCTGCCTTTTCCTAGTTTTGAGAATGCAGCCTCCAGCCCAGAAATAGCTATGTTGTAGCCCAGTAATGGGTTTTTAGCTTTGAATACAATAACAAAATCCAAAAAATATATCATTTTAGATTATCACGGAGTACTGCCAGGCGATATTCTAATGTGTGTCTTAACACATGTAATAGCAATAGAGAATTCCTTCTTCTGCTCTAAAAGAAATTATGGTGTTGGTTAATTACAAAGCTTGGTCATTTCCTAAAGTTTTAAGTATTCTCATTTTAGAACATCTGACAAAGTGAATTGTTAGTTCATGAAAGTTTATGACTTTTTATGAAATTTGCTAGTCTGAAAAGATTTTACCAGATCTCTTCTGATTTTTGGCTATCGTAGATCAACATGCTCTTTTACAATGCCTTTTTGGTACAATCACTTACATTGTGCTTTGTGCAAAGTTCTCGCACTCCTGTGAGATAACCTTTATCAGGAACAACCACACCAGCTTCACCTTGAATCGGTTCTACCATAAAAGCTGCAATATTTGGATCTTGAAGTGCACGCTAAAAGGACAAACACATTTGTAGAGTAATCAGAATCATTAAACACAACTCAGAAGAAGGGCGATTCTAGTCTTGGATAAGAGCTGCAACCAAGATATACTGAATCTTATTTCTGAATAGCTGAATTCTAAACAGCTCATACCAGATTCTTTTAAATGCAGATTTCATTCAGTGCAAACACATAAGCATATGTCATCATCCATGTAAAGAATTTGATTTTGTGGCATTTTAAATTAACAACGGGTTGAAATGTTCTCAACATGAGAAATGCACAGAATAGCTTTATAAAATGAAATGCTGTTGGGGGGGGGGAAACTGCATTAGTTTAAACAATACCTGAAAAATATATGCCAATGGATAGCCCTTAACATTCTTCTTCTCCAGTTCTCAGTGGTAAATTTTTGAAAGGCACATTTTTCCCTATACTAACTTTACCAAAAGTTGAAATTTTAGTTAGGAACAAGTGAAACTTGTAATAAAAAAGGTGGCCCTTCACTTTTGCCTCTCTTCTTCCTCAATCTCTGTCTCATGTACTTTTTGTATCTGCTTTGCCTTATTTTCATTTTGCTTTACTCTCCTTTGTGCTGGTATTATTCACCCTCCCTGCCTTCTCCCCAGGTTGAGAGCTAGCATCTCAGTCCCTCACCATGAATCACATTCAAATTGGCGTAGGTTTTCATGGCCAGTGTCAGCTGGGCAGCATTGAGTTTCTAACACCCTGAAGCCCAACACTGACCATATTCATATTGTTCAACAGTTTGCACCTCATCCTCACATCCTTTCCTCCTTTCAACATATATCATGTATACCCAGTTCACCTTTTCAATTCTGAAGTGCTTGCTTCCCTTTTTAAACATTTTACTGAATTCTACAGTACATACCAATATAGCAGAATTCTTTTTGTCATATTTAGCTACAAAGCAACTGTTGTAGGAACTATTTGGATCCCAGAGAGATTTTTCTTATTTGATAGGCAGGGAGGGTGAAGTTTTGTGCATAACTCTTAGTACAGACTATTATAAAACCATTTTCTGTTACTAAGCCATGTGCTCTTATGCGGAAACAATTCAATTCTATTGCCAGTCCATGAGAAAATTCATTCATACGCAAGTTCACATCTTATAAGCAGGATCACAGGGCTGTCAAACTCCCAGCCCGTGGACCAGATGTGTCAGGTGCTGGCCACCCCCACCCCCAGTTTAGTGAAGGAGAAAAAAGTCCCGATACATCACGTGACGACGACGCGACATTTGACACCCCTGGTTTAAAGGAACCTCCATGTGCAACTTTTATAGTTAAGACATTACTCAAAACCAGTTCTGCAAAAGCTATTCCAGTCTTCCAGGACAGCTTCCATAAAACGAAAGTACATTTAGCTAAAAATCTTGCAATACGGATTGGGAAATTGTGAGGTACCTCAAGGGCAGGCAAATCATTGTAGGGAATTACTTCAAAACCTGGCATAAATGGTCCAAACCCATCATAGCTGGAAGGATCTGTAGAGCTTGAAATTGCTGATAATGTTCTTCCCCAGAAATTGCCAGCTAATAGAGTGGAAAATAGAAGAGTACACTAAGAGAAGTAATTATATTTACTGTTCAGTTATATTTATGCTGATAAGGAAAGATATGAGTAACTATTTGTTCAAAAACACATTGTCACCTTTATTGTGGATAAATATAGATCAAATTCCTCCATCTTGATTTCTGTCAGAATTTTACTATATTTGTTTTTAATGCCATGCTACATCTAGCACTATTTAACCTACATTTTTCGTTTCCAACTATAACAGAATGCTGCTATCTAATATAGACTCATAAGAAGGGACAATCATCTTTACCTTATAAACACCTTGCAATATAGTAACACCAAGGTCATGAATGGCAAATGATAGCAATTAAAAGTTGATGGTGACTGAATGCATCGAGTAACAACCTAACTGGAGCAGATTCAAAGCAGCCTTGACCATTGTTTTACATATTATAATTTTGAACTTTAAATTACACGTCCATTATAAACCTCCAGTACTACTATTATTATAAAAGAGATTAAATGCCATTTTCAGTGTATACTATAACTATAAAAATAAAACACAAACACACATCGCATTCTATATAATCTATATACAACTGCGGTTTCAGCTTGACAGCAACTTAAAGCAAGATTTGACTTAGTGCCATAGAAACTTATAGCTAACAGCTATAAATGCTATAAATAGCATTATAAAATGCTATTTTATAATAGTAACAGGTAACTCATTGCATATTATTTGAAACAGTATGACACATTAAGATGTCATGCTTGATTTTTAACTAAAATACCCAGAATCTCTTCTTAAATGAAAAAGTGTTCTTCGTCTGATGTTTTGCTCTAGTTTCATTTGCTGTCTTTTGAGTGCATTCGCTTTACCGTTGCTTTTCATAATCTGTAATTGGATTACTCACCTGCAAAAACAATCTTTGCTTTGTATTTCGGAATACCTTTCACTGTGTAAGCCCATTTACGAGCCAGCTTGCATGCCGTTTCTCCAGCCTCCACACCTAAGACAAAGAACACATATATAACAGATGGGAAGGAAAGCAGAAAATAAACATTGTGGAGTCCATGGTGATCTCTGAACTTAGTTTGCTTTTAGACATTTCATTAACTGACTTTAACAGACAATAGCTTGCCTTGCCAGTGTTGGTGGGGGGATATGTTTCTTCTTGGTAGTTCCTTGATTGTGGTACTGCTTTCTTCTTGCTTGTTTGTCGGGTGCTAATCACTGTTTATTGGGTTGTTGGCTGCTGGAGAGGATATTTCTAGTCACATGGATACATAAAGACATTTATGTACCATTCAAAAGAGGCAATAAAAAAGCTCAGAAGGAAAACAAAAAGACCAGTCCATTCTATTTATGGAACTCTCCCTTGCTTAATTACAGGGTGGTCTTTCTCTTGTAAGTACTAGAAGATTCTTATTTCTTTATCCAGCCTCTGATATATCTGTGCTGCTGTCACTACTGTGATGTTGTTGGAAGTCCATATAGCAGCTTCATGGCTGACCCTGTTTGGGCTCAGAAGCAAGGGATAGGAGTCCAACAGATAATATCAGAGTTACAGACTAAGGGAAGAGTTTTAAAGATAACTCAAATAAAGCACTGGCAAACCACATTACTGGGGGAAAAGAAACCTGTATTTTTCAGGCTTTTTTCAGGAGACAGGCATTATCATAGGATTTTTTCACAATATCCAAAGCATCCAATATATGGATCAAAAAAATTTTTTTTTAAAAAATAAAGCTTTAATTATTTTCTTTTCAATATTTTTGATCTGCAAGTGCCATCTAGTGGTTTCACAGATGGTATGATGTCTGAGGCAGTCTGAGTTGTCAAATATATTTATTCAACCTATGTGTGTGGTAGATCAACTGGCAAATTATGACTTTTGGTAACTAATTTAGGATTTTAAAAAATGAAAATTGTAAACCAGTAAGGTAAAAATAACAATAGGACACATAAATTCCATGTTACTGAGATCCAGAAAAAGGGAGTAGGAGGGTCAACAGCTGTAAGGGGGGAAACTTAAAAACAAAGGTAGCACCTGATTCTTGATAAATAAATAAATAATACAGTAGTGTTAATTGTATTTCTCTTCTCAAGGGAACATGTGAGAGGTTGATGCCCCACAGGAAGATCATCCTAGTTGGGATATGGAGGAGTCAGCACCATGGAATTATTGCTATATATTTCAATTTTTTTTGTTTGTCATTGCTTTAACTTTATTTTAATTCTCTTCCAGCCAGAATCACTTGTTGAGAGGAGCAGCTATATAAATTGAATGAGTGGCTGAACCAAGGCACAAGCCATTATTTCTCTTAAAGGGATCAGAACAGACTCAGAATGTTGTGTCCAGTCAGATTTCCATGGTGCCAGAACTAAGTTCATGTTTTAGAATTTGCAGCTTGCTTCTGTAACACAGATGCTACCCAGATGCTTATTTCCATTCTGATTGGAGGAGAGGTCAACAAATGTTACCTGTGTTCATTGGAAGCACTTTGTTGTATTTGAACATTTTTGTGATATATTCTTCATATTCACCAAGCACGTCATTATAAAATGCTCTTGAGGTAAGAGTAAGTTTTTCACACTGGGATTTCAAAGCGGCTATAATCTTTGGGTGACAATGGCCTTGATTGACAGCGCTGTAAGAACTTAAGAAATCAAAATATTTTTTGCCTTCTACGTCCCATAAATAAACACCTAGAAAGGAATTAAAACAAGCAACATTTAGTTATTTCAAGATGCTCTATCCGCATGAAAAAAAAAAAAGCAGCTATCAATTGACAGGTTACAAATAAGTACAAGTAGTCCATGCAGTGACTGTTACAACAGCATTGAAAAAGTGACTTATTCATACTTATGGCCATTGCAGCATCCCCATGGCCATGTGATTTACATTCAGATGCTTGTCAACTGATTCACATTTATGACAATTTGGGGTCACCTTTTCTCACTTTATGACAAGCAAAGTCAATGGGGAAGTCAGATTTACTTAACAACTGTATTCCTAATTTAACAACTGCAGTGATTTACTTGACAACTGTAGCAAGAAAAATCATAAAATGGACCAAAGGTCACTTAACAAGTTTCTCACTTAGCAACATAAATTTTGGGCTCAACTGTGGTCATAGGTTGAGGATTACCTGTACTACTGGAAGTTGAAATCACATTCTTGATTATCTAGAATCCGCCTGAACAAAATGAGATTTACTTTTAAGTAGTTGTGCAGAGGCTGCATTTGAAAGTCATTTATCTGATAAATCTATAGCTACATAATCAAGATTTCTAAAGTTGCCTTTCAGCACAAAGACACTTTATAAATGAAATTATTTTATTTAGCAAAACTTAATCAGAACGACAATAGTACAGCATCTTTTCTCGTTTCTGGTAAGGTTTGAACACAAAAAATAGAAGTTTATCTTGTATAGCCTGGGTTGCATTCACAGAAAATTTACTCAGTGAGTAAAGTGATAACATAATATAAATGAAACTGTGCTATGACAAATATTCCACTGATACTTAGACCACAATGAAGTCTGAAAGTTCAAATTGATAAAATGAAATACCAAGAATGATGCTCTTCCTTTAAAAATGACTGTGCACATACTAAGAAAAACCTTCTCATTAGAGTGAACTGCCAGGTTTCTTCCTTCCTTAGTGCTAATCAGGGTTTACTTTTTTTGATGCATTCTATAACAGGAGTTCGGGAGAACTCTGCCCCATTTTTTCCCCCATTCCCCAAGAGTGATCATGCATGATGGAACAAATAAGAAGAGGAGCTGCATACAAGCTGGAAGTACCTTGATCCTGGTCTATGATAATCTGGCAGTGTCAAGCATAGATGGCATTCTATATTTTACTTAAGAGACAGTATCGTTAATTGATACAAACATCAAGTTTCAAAAAAATCCATTCCAAAGACAATAATTAATTCTTGGTTGAAACACCAGCTTCTAAATGACCCAAAAATCAGGAAAACAGGAGAGCATAATTTCTTCAAAGGGTATGAGAAATCTACATTTCCCTATATCAGATGTGTCAAACATGCAGCCCTTGGGTCAGATCCAGCCCATGATAGGCCCAGAGTTGTCCTGCGGGGCTGTCCCAGAGATAGTGAGGGACCACCCATGCGGCCCTGGTCCCAGCCCACCCTGGCTGGGCCCACCCAGTCGGCCACGATGACCAGGCCAGGTCTACCCCTCCACCCCCAAGGGCAAACAAAATCCAGATATGGCCTGCAATGGGATTGAGTTTGACACCCATACCCTACATATCTTGATGATTTATCCTATTTAATCCTTACCCTTTTTTAATTCATTGTCTAAACTGTAGTTTCTAACCAAATCTAACATAGCTCTTTCTATTATAGGAAAGCTCACAATACACTTAAATGCAATTTCTAACCAAATTTAATATAGGGTATATCTTTGTGTTGTAGGAAAGCTCACAATAGGTTTACATGTGAATATCTTGCATGAGCTGATACAATGGCACCAAGGGAAGGTTGTTTATTTTCACATTTGCAAAGTAAGCAGAAGACTAAGCATTTCTCTCCCAGAATAATATGCTTCAGCGAGCTGTAAGATACCAAGACAAAACAATTATGTACTTGTCCTTAAGGAAGCACATTACTTGTTTCTTATCTAGTTGCCAAGCACACTGTCAATGAGACAATATTATTCCACAAACCTGCTAATGTGCAGCTGTATACCAGTAAAAGAGTTGACCTACAAACAGTTTCCAGCAGCTTGTGTTGTACAACAAGCTTTAATCTAGCATTATGAGGCTATAGAGTAGCAAGAAAATAGTTAGACTTTGACACCTTTTAAGCTTCTAATTAAACCAATGATAACATTCTCAGAAAGTAGTGAAGCTTGCTAAAAAGCAGAGACACCATGGATGAGGCGGTAAGTGTTGCAAATTATTGGTATCCTAAATCCTAGGCAGTCTTTAAAATATGCTCTGTCTTTCTAGAAAGACCCTGTAATTTTTACAACAGGAAACAGAAGGAGGAAGAGAGAGATGAGAGGAAAAAAATCAGATATTAAAATTCTGTTCCTGTTTACAGAATTGAATCTGAACATAAATCTCAACTGAAACTATTATGCTGGTTTTATTTGCTTTTTAGTATTTTATTCAGGTTATTCAGTGGACTAATACAAGGAGAAATGTTAGTGTTCCCACAGCCACAAATACAAAAATAGATGGAGAAGGGGCACTTGCACCACCAAGAAACATTAACATTTTTTCAGACAACTAGTATATTTCTAATAGGAAGGAGGCACCGGCTGGAGAGATTTTCTGTATTTCTGGAAGCTTAAGCAGCATTCGAGAAAAGAATCTCGGTCAGAACTGTCTCTTTCCATCATTTTCTTATTTATGGATGTAGCAATAGTCTCAGCTTAACTTCAAGAAGTCATTTCTACAGCTGAATGGTCTCGCCCAGCTCTTATTTGTGACACGCTTTCTGATGGGTTTTCAAAATTCTTATCTTTTTCTTTAAACATGATATGCTTTTGCAATAGCAGCCTACAGGGATCAGCAATTCTGCTGGTAATAGAAAAATCACAAGATCATAGTGATTTATGAGAGCAGTTGTAGTCATTAATTGAATTGCATGTGGTCATTAAGTACATCACATGATTTGACTTCCTGTTAGCTTTCCCACTGTCTTTACTGTAGGGGCCCCAACTCTTTCCTGTAGGGACCAGTTCTGTGGAGAGAGGTGTTTTCCCTGGACCGGAGTGGGTGTGGTTTCATATGCTGTCTGCATCCTATGAATGGAGCTTTGTTTGTTTGTGCATCCCGGTTTCTGGCATGCCATGGACTGGTGCCAGTCCATAGACTGGGGTTTGGGAACCCCTGCCTTACTGTACTTGTCAGAAACCAGCAGTGAAGCAAATGGTGGTCATATGACCGCAGGACACTATAACCATAGCAATGACATGTTGGTGGGGTTAGAACTAAGATTGCCTAATCATAATCAAATCACTGTGGAGACACTGGGGTAGTCACAACTATGGTTATAAGTCTCCTCATTCAGCACCAAGTCATACAAGTGGTTGCTAAGCAAGTATTAATTGTACAGCCAACTTCCTTAGTATATACATATATCACATTTTTTCTCAGTCTAATGCTCTCTAAATAAATGAGGCTATAATAGCCACAAATCCAGGCAATGTGACTAATAACATCATACAAGTAACTGTGTAAGAAATATGCCAGGGATCCAGTAAATTGAGTTTTGAATTTACATTTTCTCCCCACCATGTTCTATTAAGAGCATTTGTCAGGTGGATCATCAGCTCAGCAGCAATGAGCTTACAGGGGAAAGTCAACTTTGGATATTCATGCAAATATCTGGAACAGGCTTTCAGTAAAATTAGGAAAAATGTGTGCTGTGCTCTTTAGCATGCATTCGTCCAGTTATAGACACAGGTTTTTCTCACACGACACACAAAAAATAGCTGATTAAATACCGGCTAATATTCTGATGAAGAAAATACTGCCATGGAAATTGAAATTCAGCAATTTTTCCTAAAACAGTTTATGACATAAAAATGATCATAAAACAGTTTGTGACATAACACAAAAGGCTATAAATGTTTTCTGTGTTGATGTTTAACCTTGACATTTCAAGGCAGATACACTGTGAATGGATCCCAAGATCCGTTAAGAACATTTTTCTAGTTTGCTAAACTAAATAGTTGTATAGCTAAAAGCTGTGGGATACTTGTAATGCTTGGATCAGGAATCTTTGGGGCAGAGCACAGCCATTCTATCACTCATCCATATGCATAAATAAGCTGCTAATACAAGGCAACTGATGAGCAGAATGGTTCCGAACATGATACTCTCAAACTGCTCCTCATACTTCTAGTTGTACAGCTGAAATATCTGTTATGAGAAAGGCATCTAGCTTCCTTATTTATTCAATTGTAAGGCTGCTTTTTTATACAATAAAAGAGATCGGTCTTCTCGACAGACATCTCTGCGGTCCATTCCCCCTTGCTACCTTGCCCTCTCTTATCGCACATGAACTTATTTCTTCTCGTTCTTTGTAGATCGAGATCCGTGGTGGTTAGAAGGCAGTATTGCAGACTAATTCTGCTGACTGCCAGCAGTTTGATCCTGACCAGCTCAAGGTTCATTCAGCCTTCCATCCTTCCGAGTTCGGTAAAATGAGGAGCCAGATTATTGACTGTATGCTGACTCTTAAAGAGGGCTGTAAAAGTACTATGAAGCAGTATATAAGTCTTAAGTGTTATGCTATTGTCAGATCTATCAGCTAGAAGAAAAAAGAAGAGGACTGATCCCACAGTAAGTTCTCTCCTTCTTCGGAGGGCACATGTAAAAAGAGAGGAGAAACAGCTCATACACCAGCTATAGAGATCTACTATTCCTAAACAGTCGCCCTGAGCAACAGTCGCCCTGGGTAAGCACCTGCCATTAAGAGGAAGAAAAGTGAAAGATAAAGACCAATATAATTCAATATTATCTAAACCAGTAATGGCTAGAAACAAATCACATCAATTAAAAAGATGTACCTTTTCCTTTTTCAAGTGCCACAGGGAGTGGGTGATAATTATGTGCACCATATTTAGCTTCACGCTCAAATATGTAGTCTGAGGATGGTGGGCCTTGGACTGTTTTCTTGGTTGCAACTGATGTAGCCGAACTTGCTGAAGTACGGAAACCCCGACGCAGAACCGCCAAGCATTGTGGATGGGTCAATTTAGAAAGCATGATGGTAGTACAGTTGTAATCTGAAACCAAAGGAAAATGGTAAGAAACCTGTAGATTCCCAGAGAGCCATAATTTTCTTAGAAAAAATATTATTTTTACACACACACACACACACACACACACACACACAAGCACTTAACATTAAATTCCAGATATAATAGTCAATAAATTAAGGAATTTGAACAGCTTATTATTGAAGCATTTTAATATTGCTCAAGTAAACTTAAGAACATTGTTAAAAATTTTCCAAAACATTTGGCAAATTTCTAAAGAAGCAAATTCCTTTCCCAGTCTTGCACCCTCCAGATATCTTGGAATGAATCACAGAATTCACTGCAAGTGACCACTGGAACATGCTGAAATAGGAAAATTGCCCTAGAAATGAATTGGACAATAAGGAACATAAAAGACTTAGTCTCAGATTTCCATTCTCTACAATATCCGGAAACACTGAAAAATGGGGCTATCTGGTGGCTTCTATTCTTTGTGATTGTGGTGACACGCAGATATACACATATGTATACATGCCCTTTGTGTTCCCTTTGTATACACTTGAAGACCACTTGACACGGGACCTCTTGACAACGGGACAGAATGCAATTAATGTTGCTAGTTTTTATCAATCAGAACAGAGCTGGAAGAAACCTTGGAGGTCTTCTAGTCCCGGGGTTACCAATCTATTGGACCTCAGGACCACCAAACTCATAATTTTAAATTCCACAGACTAGAAACCCTGGGAAAATCCCCCCAAAAAGAGAGAGAGAGAGGGAGCGGGGGGAGGGGGGAAGAGGGGGAGGGGGGGAGCTGGGGAGAGAGAGAGAGAAATGAGTCTTTGTGAGACTTGTCGTTCCTCTCGGAACAGGAAGCCTTGCAGGGTCTCAAAGACTCATTGCTGATGGAGTTTGAGGGAGAGAAAGACTTTTGCTGCATTCCTTGTATGCAATCAAAAGCAGAAGAAGTGGAAAGAAGTAGCCTGGTGACCAGGCCAGGCGTGTAGAGCAAGTTCCCCGCCTCCGCCCTTTCCCCCCTCCCCTCATTACCTCATGTTGTTCGCAATGCAAGCAATGCAAGCACAGTCTGGATTAATTGCTTTGGGGGGTTCTTTGGGGGGTGACATTTGTCTGCGGACCACCAAAATTTTCTCGCAGACCACCAGTGGTCCCTGGCCCATTGGTTGGCGACCATTGTTCTAGTCCAACTCCCTGCTCAAACAGGAGACTCTATACCATTTCAGACAAGTGGCTGTTCAGTATTTTCTTAAAAACCTCCAGTGATGAAGCATCCACAACCTCTGAAGGCACGCTGTTTCATGGTTAGGAAGTTTCTCCTTAATTCCAGGTTGCATTCCTCCTTGATTAGTTTCCATCCATTGTTTCTTGTCTTGTCTTCTGGTGCTTTGGAAAATAGAACCCCTCTTCTTTGTGGCAGCCCTTCATATATTCTATCATGTCCCCCCTAGTCCTTCTTTTCTCTAGACTAATCATATCCAATTTCTGCAACCCGTTCTTCATATGTTTTAGTCTCCAGGACTTTAATCAACTTAGTTGCTCTTCTTTGCACTTTTTCCAAAGTCTCAACATCATTTCTGTAATGAGGTGACCAAAACTGAATGTAGTGTTCCAGCTGCAGTGCTGCTAAGGATTTAAAAAAGCAGTACTAATACTTCATGTGATTTTTATTCTATTTAGACAAAATCTGTTCATTTGTACATATTTTAATCTTGTGTTTTATATTATAAATTTTATGTCACATAGTATGCCTTATTTTAATTGTGATGCTCCTGACATGAATAGAGACATGTTCTCAATCTTCGTTTAATAGATTACAGGCAGGTGTGTTTCTTAGTTTAGAGGAATGGCTACTTTTGCGTGTTTTTGTCTATCAAAAGGTCAAGAAGATGAAGATGGATAGTCATTTGAGGGAAATGACTGAAACTGAATGAATACAGGTAGTCCTTGACTTACAACAGTTCCTTTAGTGACTGTTCCAAGTTACAATGGCACTGAAAAAAGCAACTTATGACTGTTTTTTATAGTTGCAACCTTTGTAGCTTCCCCATGGTCATGTGATCAAAATTCAGATTCTTGCCAACTGGTTCACACTTATGATCGTTGCAGCATCCCTGGTTCATGTGATCCCCTTTTGCGACCTTCTGACAAGCAAAGTCAATGGGGAAACCAGATTCACTTAACAACCGTTTTACTAACTTATCAATTGCAGTGTTTCACTTAACAACTTGGGCAAGAAGTGTCGTAAAACGGGGAAAACTCACTTAACCAATGACTCACTTAGCAACAGAAATGTTGGGCTCAATTGTAGTCGTAAGTCAAGGACTACCTGTATACTACCTACTAGAAGTTATGTAACTTTTATCAGGGTTTCTTGAC
Source organism: Bungarus multicinctus (assembly GCA_023653725.1). NCBI lineage: Eukaryota > Metazoa > Chordata > Lepidosauria > Squamata > Elapidae > Bungarus > Bungarus multicinctus. The sequence continues at coordinate 64,579,205 of CM042844.1, forward strand.
TTAGGTTTGTTTTTGGCAGCACAGTTCAATTTTTCCCTACCGCTCAAAAATCATTCCCTTTGGAAAGCTAGCTATTTATAATAACAGATTTCATCCTCAATTTTTGCAGAACTCCCTGCTTTGCTTTCGCAAAACTGATCAGCTCGGAAAAAGATTTTGCAACTTCCCCACCACCACGAAATGTTCTTGACTTTCCCGAAGGGTTGCTAATCCACAATTTCCTAATCCCTGGTTTACCAATCTGCATGAGTCTAACTAACTATGGTTTATTCAAAAACCCTAAGATTAAACAAAGCATGGTTTAACACAAGTCTGAGCAACATGTTTTAGTTTGCTCTAGTATTATTTTCATATCCTTCGAGGCTGAGTGGCAAAGCAGTAAAGCTATGCCGCTGGAGTGACAGTGTTGGCATTCTAGGCCTCAGCTGAATGGTGAATATACAAATATATATATAGAACAAAATACATGCATTAATCTATGATACCTTGAATCTCAAAAAAAAAATACAATAAAAATTGTTATTGTACTATCAAATTTTGGCAGAATGATGTTAGTGGGCTCTGGGAGGGGGCAGCAGGACGTACATATGGATTACTGCCCACTAAGTAGACCAGATCAGGATATCAACTTGACAAATAAACTAAAAGTGTATCTACTGACATTAGTTATAACAACATATCTTGCAAGTCTGGTTGTGTGGTACCTCCTCCTTCCTATTGTTTAATGAATGAGGGAGGTGACTGAGCCACTTTTGAACATTATCTGAACATGATCTCGAAATTCTTGACTTAAAAAAATGTTTTGGCCCCTATTGGCTTGGTAATGGAGTCTTCATATCTCCATCAAATCATCATCCTTAATCATCTTCACTTTGGGTGGCCATCTAAATGTTTGCACAATATGTAAACATAGTATGAAACATTTGTTTTAATATGGAGACAAACCTTAAATTATGAGCAGAAGCATCCTGAGTGTCACAATTCTCCCATTGATATTGCATGATTCAGCACATTTACCTTGAACAAATATCCATTTGTCTGTACTTTTAATCTTTGGTATCATTCTAAGTAAAAAAATGTCAGTAACATACCATAAATCTATTCTAAATAAACAAGACTACCCTTGGAATTTCTCACCAAGTATTGCAAGAGAGAGGAAAATCATCATGTTTTGCTGAAATACTTTAGTTTCTTATCTACATGTTCAAAGCTTCAGTTCAAATATGCTTGACAGGTGGATTACCTGATCAAATATTAGCTAAATCTATCCACTGTTAAGCGTCGCTGTTTGGCAGGCCCTAGAGATCTGCAAAGGGGCAACATGATAGAATCATTCTATAAATTTTCCCTGTCCAGAATTACTGCTGCATATCAAAAAACCCTTCAGAGATGAAAAAGGAAGATCAGACAGTATCTGGAACTTATACTAACAATGACACCTACTTATTTATTTCTGTTATGCTTGATACATGATTATTTCCTTGACACATCTATCCATATACTACTAAAACTCTCAGGCTTATAATCTCTAACAGATGAAATGATGCATGATTTTTGAAGCAAAATACTTCAAATGGGTTAATTTATGGAATGTGTCCAAAATCTGGGTCCCATGCCTCCCGTAGAATTAAAATTTGGCAAATTTTATAAAACACTTTATGAAATAATACAAAATGTCATAAAATATTTCCTGTACTGATGTGTAACTGCTATATAGTTCGATGTGGGATATTTTCAAGGCAGATACAGCTTTGAACATATGCCAATTTTTCCAGTGAAAACAGTACATTAGAAGTTCCATCACTATTGAGAGCACTGAGGTATCTATTAAGGAAATATCCCTGAAAGGATGGCCCAGTGGGTCACAACTTGTTTAGTTAAACATGAAATATTTTTTAAAAATTGCTAGGGAAAGGATGCTATTTAAAAAAAAATGATACATTTCAAACAACTCTCCAAACCAGCCACTTGTGTTCAAAGGATTCTAAATGTCTCAACTTGATGGATATTTAGCTAAATATGAATTATAAGGCTCTTTGGAAAGATTCAGTATTTTTGCAGTATTTCTGGATCAGTTAAAAATGTATTTAAAATTCTTCTAGTAATATGTTAATGCAAGATGAACTACATACAAGAACAACATCCTTCTCCATTGGTTTCCATATTTCCATATTCCTGGATAGTGCTAAATAGCTTCCAAGGTGGTTATATAACTATTCTACTTGTTCAAGATGTATCAGGACACTGACGCACTTCAAATATCCAGAGACTTCAAGGAAAAAGATCACATAAGATCTGGATGAGATCCAGGCTTAACATTGCATAATTCAAAGTTGTATCAGTCAGAATGTAATAGGACTATAGAAGTCTGGCCATTCACACTTCCTCAAGAAAGAACACTTCTTACACTTCCTGTAAGAAAGGTGACATTAAGATTTGTTTTAATATTAAAATCTGATACACACACACACACACTGAAAATTATGGTCACATTTTAAATACAGAAAGCAAGAGAGCTATTTTTAAAACTTCCATTATAAAAATCAAATTTTCCCGCTTAAAAAAAAATCAAAACATGTAGCATATATACTATTTTTACTCCTCTTTACCTGGAAGGTTGAAAAGGCATTTTCAATATAAAGTAAAACCACTAAAAGTGATTCCCTAAAAACCCCTTATCCTAGTTAATCCTTAACTATTTGGCACCAAGATAGGTCCATTAATAGGGTTGAATAATTAAACGCTTTTAATAGACATACCTTGGTGCCAAATAGTTATGCAAGATATACAATTTGCCTCCCATACTAAAGGAAAGAAATGATGTTGATTTTGCAAAAGAAATAATATTTTTATGGTTCAAAACCTAGCCCCAGGCATACCAGGCATATCAGCCAGCATAGGACATACGTGGCGGAACAAAACAAATACCATTGTTTCTTGGGAAACTGGAAAACGGAATGGAAAATTTGTTTAAGATATGTATCTACCTTGCACTTTTTGGACACGTTGGTGTAATATCTCAAAAAGCCTCAAAAGCCTGTCTATCACAAGACAAAAATGGACATATATGTTTCGGACCTAATTAAATCAAATTGCTCTCAAAAACATTGTTCAACTCTCACTGCCACTCCTGGAATATTGGAATGGCTTGCCTTGGAAGAAGAGATTGCCATATCTAATAACCAGTTAGTGAAACCCCTATTCTTAGGTAAACGTTATTGTGTTTAACAGATCCTTGGTAGATGTGTACGGAATGCAACCAATCTCCAGCATAGCCATGCTTGAAGACCTTTGATTTTTTGCTAAAAATTACGAAGACCTGGGTAATGCAGAGGATTGAAGGATGCTGTTATGCGGGTATTTTTATTTTAGCGAAGACCAACTGCAACTGAATAAAACAGAAGTCTTTTCCCTTTTAGTCATAGCCCTTGTACGCACCAACACTCCTGGCATGCTCAGGATATTTTTATTTGTCAACCGATTATAAGATAACAGGTATAAGAATAAACATAGTTATGAATACATGAAATGGATACATATAAGAAAAATAAAAAGAAACAACAGACCACTAATCAATCAATCCATCAATCAGAATAGGAAGGGAAGAGTGACCAGGGTGGCACTGAATTCAACAGGAAGGCTTGGGAGGAAGTTATGCAGCTAACAAGGCAAAAACTGAGAAGGACTTTGCAGGATCTCCCAAGAGGAACAAGCTCTATCCGGAACTCCTCCAAGTACCAGCATTTCTTTTCTCACCACCCAGAAACTCCCGGTAAATGGACATTTGGGGAAAGTCAGCATCCTCTCCCTTCCCTGACCCCAAACCGGAGGCTAACCGGCGCCCGATCCCTCCACGGTACCTCCGAGATCCGGCTCCCTTTCTCCGGACTTTCAAAACCTCTCGAAGAAACGTCAGCGCGGCTTACCCCGGCGTCCGTCAGAGCGAAAAAGGCCGACACGTCACAAACCTACGAACAAGACTTGCCGCCTGCGAGGTGCCTCATTGGTTTCGCTTCCCCGATCACGCCAATCGCGGCGCGGCTTTCTTGCCTGCCCCCTCCACCTACCGTTTTCTATTGGCTGGCTCCGCTGTCCTTGACCTTTTTAGATCTTAACTCCGCTCCTAACCAATCAGCTTGTGCCAATTTTAAAAAAAATGCTGTGCCTTGGGTGAGATTCTTCAATAGGTTAGCAGGGTATCCTCCCGTTTGGAACCCCTGGCATTTTTCCCCGCTGTGAAGTAATTACAAGGTCGAGTTGCTTTGCGGGAGGGGAATGGCTTTCCTTTCTGAAATTAGAAAGGAATCTGGAAAGGGAAGAACTGAAGGACTAGTCACTAGGGTGAAACGATAGCAGTGTTAAAATACCTAAGGGGCTGCCACAAAGAAGGGTTAACGTTAACTTATTCTCCAAAGCAGGACAAGAAGCAATGGTTGGAAACTAACCAAGGAGAGAACCAATCTAGAAATAAAGAGAAATTTCCTGACAGTCCAAACAGTTAATCAGTGGAACGACTTGCCACCAGAAGTTGTGGGTGCTACAACACTGGAGGTTTTTAAGAAGAGATTGACAATACTTTGTCTGAAATGGTATAGGATTTCCTGGTTAAGCAAGGCATTAGATTAAAAGACCTCTAAGGTCCTTCCAACTCTGTTCTGAAGTGTGTGAAAGAAAGAGCTAAGCCATTTTTTCCAAATTTACTCCGTACAAAAGATGTGGATGTGTCCACAATCCATTCTGGCTTAAGAGAACTGCAACATTACCTAAAGATTCAAGTGGGTCTTCCAGATCTGGGCTGTAAAACTCCAAAGTATCACTAGATGGCAGCAGTGTTTGCCACTGCTGTTTGCCATGGTCTAATGGTTATCCTGTTTTCTGTAGCACAGATTATTTAATATTTTATTTATATTTGTATAGCTGTCCCTTTCACATGACAATGACTCTGAGTGGCATACAACACTTTTTTAAAAATATATCCTATTACTACTATTTTATTTTTATCCTACCTTTTTATATATAATTCAAGGCAGCAAAAATATCTAATACTCTTACCTATTACTTTCCCCATGTCAACTCTGAGATGGGTTGAATCAGATATTTATTTAGCTATTTATTTGATTTATATCCTGCTTTTATTTGTACAATTAAGTCACTTTGCCTAATTTTCCCACACCCTATTTTCTCTACAACAACGATGCTTTGAGATGGGTTGATCTAGAAGATAGGGACTGGCCCAAAGATATCTCAGCTGGTTCCTGTGCTTAAGGCAGGATCAGAACTCATGATCTCTTCCTTTCTAGGCCAGCAGCTTACATGAGCCCATATTCCCTGTGCTGTCTTCCTGAAAATGTTCTCTGGAGAAATTTTTATATATTACTCACATGTAATAATACTGCAACATTTTGTTAAAGTCTGTGCATAAATTAATAAAATTTGAGGACACCCCCTTCTCTCTCTCAAAGGTATAAATTGAAGACAGTAAGTAGCTATTAAGGAATGTAGAGGAACAATTGTATTTACTAATTTGTTCTTTGTCTCATTTGTTTCCTAAATCTGAGGGTTCCAAATCAAAAGTTTCCGTAGTTATCAATCAGGTGAAACTGGCAGCAAGTTGTAATCCTAACATTGGAATACATACAGATTGCACAGTTTTTTCCTGTACAAAATTAGTCATGTTTTGGGATTATTTGTACTTTTTGTTACAGACTACTGCAAAACTAATTTATATTTTGTTTCCTCTTTTCTGAATAAACCAATGTTCTCTGTTGAGTTAATACCAGCAATGTCATTCCTGTAAATATACTTTTTTATTTTATATGTATATGTTAAGGCAAAACAGATTCCTATCACAGTATGTAAACCATGTTCATATAACATTCCATAGGGCATCACTCAATATGTTGCAACAATACGATTTATTTGGCTTTAGCAGATTTTGTAAAGTACTTAGCCTTAATATTTCATTTAACAGTGATATAGATCTGGAAGATTAATTCATATAATGCCTAAAGTTTTCATGAGAGACCCATTTGGACATAAAAAAATTATTTTCCTAATTTTTCCTTGCAGCAGTTTCTTTAATACATATTTTCTGTTACTCAATTGCACTGTATATTCCCTTTTATCTATCTATCTCCTTTAATTTTGTCCCTTCCCCCTTTGAGATCCTGACCTTACCTGACTTCTTAGCATTTGCTTACTTAGTTTTTGCCAACCTGGCAATGTTTCATGGCTCAGAAATATATTACAACACCAAGGACTTTGCTGATAAAATGTCCCTTTCCCTCAGATCTTCCCACCACCATAAAATACTTTTGGAAACATCTGTGAAAAAAACTCAAGTACTGTAAATCTACTCTTGAGGACTCGATACTGTATTGACAGCTGGGAAATGCAGTTTTCTTATCATAGTATCTGTACCTTAAAAATTGAGCCATCAAAAGCAGTAGTTAACTGTGCCATTTAAGGAAAACATTCTCCACAAAAATGTGTTTCTGAAATATTGGTATAATTACTTATGAAGGAGTTTTAAATAACACTGCCTTTTTGCAATTTAGGTTACAGTCCTATGGCCATTATCTAATAATAAACCCTCTGTATGCAGTGAAGCTTAATTCTGAGCGAACATGGGGCATATTCAAAGGGCTGAAATAATTGTGCAGTTAGAATGATATATGGAAGAGTATGCAATGAAATCGCCAATATGCCTTCCTCTCCTTTAGTTGAAGAGACCTATACTTGGTTCAAACTAAAAAGATGTCTCCCAGCCATTTCCAAGATCTGAGAACAAATCTACAGTATTTTTATTTGTTCTGCTGAAACTTATGTTCCATTAGGTTATGCTACCTGACCATAGTTCGACTGATCTTTCAAAGAATTACAGTTGAACTTTAAGGAGTAATGTCTAAATGGGAAAGTTTGGGGACTTTTTAAAAATTTCTCCTCCCCACTTCTTTCTTCATGTCATGTAGATGTCTTGTTTTAATTACTAATAAGGGAGCTCTTTGGAGCTGAAATACAGAGTAAGATGTTTAAAGTGATTCAAAATAAGAATATGGATAGCCCTGAGTTCCTGCCCCATTGCTGCTGCCCAGTTGTTCCCTTTTAACCTCAAAAGCTAGAAGAAACCAGATTCTTGGTACAATGAGAAAGTGGTATTGCTGAAGAGTACCATGTGAGGACTAACCCTTAATTCATGGGTCATAAGCATTCACTTTTACTTAAGGGGAAAATGAGGGCACCCATGCTCGAATGATAGCACATTCACTCTCTATATTATTATTTAATAGTAAAACATACGGGAACAGATTTACTTCAGTGTAAATCACATGGTCAGTTTTAAGAATATAATTAATAGCCTGGACAACTAGAGCATCATTAGATTTTGAAGAAGAGAGGGAGATTCAATTCTTTCATTGTCCAGCTCTGTCCTTAATAAACATATTTCTCTCCACACCTTCCCATTGTTATTTTTATCGACAGAAAAAAATATAATATTTTAGAAGATTCCAGGCTTGGTGAGTGGGGGGACTGTGGGAGAGAATGAAATTATGCTTGAGCTGTTTTGAAGAAAGATCATATATTTTTGTTTTAAAAACTATTATATTGATTTTCCATCATATTTAAATATTAAATATAGGAAAGTAAGCAGCAGACTGCATGTACATGAGTAATTATGGCTATTGATTGGAGAAATTTAGAGAATTAGTACCATAAAAACAATTACTAAAAATTATGTCTGGATACTACAAACCATGTAGGAAAAAGACTATGTGTAGCTGTCCTTAATAATTACAGCCCCTTTGTGGTAACAGCTACTGAAATTAAAATATCCAAAAAAAAATTTTTTTAATTCATGCATCAGTTGCACAAGCCTACAAAGTATTGACCAGTATTTTATCATGACCATTCAACTACATGTAAGTAAATTGACTTTTGGGTTAATGTTCAGACATTCTTGTACAAAAACTGTCAAATAGTGTTTGTGACATAGCTCCATAGACATAATCACACTGACATCAATAGGATGTTGCTTTTGTAAATGGGACATAGAAACTACCCCTCGTATCTAAGGTCTGACTTTGGCTGGTTGTTAGCTATACACTTAGTTATATTATCTTATCTGTTTGTTTAAACATAGAGCATATCTCCATGTCTGGAACAGTTCCAAACAAAATACAATATACTGGATTCTACAAAGTAAAGCACAAATGTATGAGGCATTAGAAACTCTGGATACATCAAGGTCTTCCAAAGAAATAAGCTATTTTGTAAAAACCAATTGCTGCGGCTCCTGTTTTAGTCCATCAAGAAGTCATCCCCTGTTCATGGATGCTACAGTTGAGCTACAGTTGAGACATTTTGTACCTGGATTTATAGAGACCAATCCAGAAGCAGTGCAGAAGAGTCAATGTAGAATAAATCTGAAGTAGTTGTGGAATGTTATAGCCAAAGCCAAAGTTTAATTTCTCAAGTGGTGGAATCAATTGTAAAAGTACCATCATCTCTTTTCTATAAGCATTTTGTTCATCTAGATCCTAGGGAAAAAACATGACAGGCAAAAAAGAAAATGTTCCTTGTTCATCAGAAGGGGTCATATTTTCTCTAACCATTATTACACAAAAATAACTGTGAACAGTACATTCCATAACTATAATTGAAATGGTTAGAGAACCTGTCCATTTTTGTTATTCAACACAACAATGCCAAATTTCCAACTATTCTTCATCTTGGCACTTTAAATTTTTTTTTTAAGAAGATGAATCCTTCATGTGGTTATTCAACACTACAGTAGCATTCCAAATAATAATAAAGGATTTTTTTCATAGCAGCTAGAATTGCTTTCCATTACTGTTCCTCCTCCCTACCTTATAAGCATGTGAGCCTTAGATACATACTGAACATAAGGATGTAAATTAGGGACAACAAAAATTCCATTTAGTCTAAACTGAATTATATTAAACTGAAGGCAATGAAATTAAACCCTTAAAACATTAAAGAGACACGTTTCAATTAAGAAAATGGCATTTCTTTGAAATGTCAATCAAAACATGCTACATTTTAATGTTAATAGAATTACATTGAAAAGAAATGGGATTTAAATTAAAATGAAATCGATGAAATTGAGTCTAGTATTAATTGCTACACACAATACTGGATTTGGTAAACAAAGTGAAGTTCATTGTCTTTAGAGAAAAGGGCTTAATACTCTTGGTTTTAAAATATTTTAAAGTCTAAACATAGAGGACAAATGCATAACCAAATTTAATTTTCCATAGTAAAATAGCTTTTTTAAAAATATTGCCATGTTTTCCATTAATTGAACAGGATGCTCATAGTTGTCTTCAAAAGCATATATCACTGTCCTAACAAAAGAAAGGACAGCTGATCATGAAAGAGCCCCACAAGGGAACAGTAACAGTCAACTACTCACCATAAGCTGCTTCCCACAACATGGAAAGTTCTATCAAGGCATTATAGCCATCAAGCTACAGGACCATATGGGTCAGTACATGGATACAGCTCAGAAGGATTTTGGGAATAATACCAGAGGCTCAAAACCTCAGTTGGTCATACAGTGGATAGAGCAGTCACCCATAACTCAAGGTCTAAGCAAATCAATCTGAGCACAGCATGGATTGACTACAGGAAATCCTATGACTCAATGCTATATACGTGGATCTGTGAATGCCTGAAGCTATACAAAATCAATAGAACACTTAAGAACTTTCCTGAAGAATTCAATGGGAACTGTGAAAAATAACACTAGCAGTCAACTCAAGACAGCTCATATAACTAGCCATCAAATGCAGCATAATATGCTAATTGGTATTCTACACCTCAGCCATCTACTGGATTGGATACCAGATAGATACCAGATTTATCAGATTCAGAGACCAGAATGGATTGCAAGAGCTACAAAATTCACTCTTTGTCAGGGTTCCGACCAGTGCCCTAATGCAATTAAGAGTCTCAAGCCATCTGGCAATAAAAATCCAGCCTTTTATTAGAAGCACCATGTCAGCATTACTTAGGTGAAGCCAACACTGACTTCACCCCCTTTGCGCATTGCCTCTGACCCTGTTTTCCCCTTCCCCCAAAGTGTGTCACCAGTCACATTCCCCCATGGGGTAATTTTGCAGGTTGTGGAAGTCACTCCCTCCAAGCACTGCTGGTATCCAGTGAAGATGGTCTTGACTTGCTTAGTCAGACTTCATCCTTTTATGACTGAGGAGTAAATTCCTTGGTGCATCTGCCAGGCGCGATTTCCCATTCTCCTGTCTACGGCACCTCAGGAGCAGGTCAGGGAAGCTTCACCAGTTGACACTGTTACTTGTCATGTTTCTATTTTAAGATTCTGGAGAATAGACAGTAAGATGATGATGCTATAAGTACAAATAACATGATAAAAAGGCAGAATGAGAAGACAGAATAAAAGCTTTGTTCAGGAAAGGCTCAGGTTATTTCATATAAGAAAGAAATCAGGAAACATAAAGAGGGAGACAACTTTTCAGAAAATGTCTATTAATAATAAGATTTCAAAATATAAGTAGGTTCATACATGGTAAGCCTGTCATGGTTAATGAATCAAGACCAGGTACCTTGAAATAAGATGGGTGGCCTATAAATTTAATAAATAAATAAATACCTTCACATGTTAGCTGAGACAGGGTTCCTATTTCATACGACCATCATGTAATGTGTTTGATTTTGGCTTAATGTGTTATGTGTATACAGCTATTAAGGGTTGTAAAGTATAATCTATGACCTAAGATACTGAGAACATGAGAGCTATCATGCTAGATCAGGCATGGCTCACCTAGCCAGCCTTTCATACCGTGGTGTGGTGGAAACCGGAGAGCTCCAGCTCGCCAGGCGTGATTGTTACCTTTTCTGGAATTTTACAGTCACTTGAGAGAATGCCTAACACATTGGCCAGCTGTTGTGAAGTAGCAATGGAGCCAGGAGAACCTGTTTTTTAAAGATTAACCCGCACACTACTTGCTTCCTTCTTGGGTGACCCACCAGGTTCATCTAGAAGTTTACAAACAGGAGATCAAAGCAGCCCTTTTCCTTTTGTGCGTATATGTTGGTAGATTGCCCCAGGCCTGGAGGCAGCACCCAGCCATCAAAGTAACATTGCAATTGATAAGATCTGTTCTCCAGGAAGTTGTCTAGTCTTCTTTGAAGCCATTTTGAAAACTCAGCCAGAGGTGTGTGTGTGTGTGTGTATGTGTGTTTTCGATTAGATTAAATAAACTATTTCTGAGCATTTAGGAAAACATTATTCTAAAGCATGAGAATATAACAGTTAGCTAAAACAATAGCCATTCCAAGAAAGAAACAATATTAACTAGGAATCTTTCCATATGAAACAATTATGCAATTACTTAGCTCATTATAAAATTTGATGCAGTTGGATGAGTTAGAAACAATAACCCTTTCTTAGACACATCCTTCTCATATTTCCCATTTCTGCTTCTTCCCACTTTTTTTTAAATGAAAAAAGAAAATTGCTCAGGCAGGAGAAAGATGAGGGCTGTAAGATACCTTTTGACTAGTAAAATCAGCACCATTCTATTTGGAAACACCTTAGATATAAGACTTTCTTTAGGATAGAATGCTAACTTGTCAAAGGTCCCTCCTCACCTGAAGTTTACAGAGCAACGTAGTGTCCTGTCAGTGTTGTTCCCCTCATGATTACATAACATTGGCCTTACCTCACCCCAACCCGTGATTTAGAGTCTTATGCTACTTAAGATGTAGAAATAAAAATAGGTCTTTTCTCCACCCCTGCTCCACCACAGCAGTAAAAGGTGCAACAATAATTACATGTTGTCGCCATTATCTTGGAAGTGAGGTCAAGTGAGAGAATGACTGGAGGTATATTTGAGGAGTGCTAGGAAGTGTAGGCTGCTCTTCCTCTTTGCTCACTAGTTAATTTCCACGGCTGCTATTCCTGTTCCAGCTCTCTGTTTCTGGAGTTCTTGTAACTCTAACCTCTTTGCCAGGATTTTCTGTAATTACCTCTAGAACACCAAATATTTATTTTACCCTAAACCAAAACCAAGAGCTTCCATCAATGTTCTCTCTTTGTTTTTCTTGCTGAAAAGAAACAAAGAAAAAGATGCTATCTCCATTGAAGTTTACAATTGTCTTTGTTCTTATGCCCATTCCTTAAAGGAAAAGTTTCTCTGTAGAGAAATATATTCTCTATAGGTTTTATCTCTTATATAGGCATATACAGAGCTAAGTCGGACTGAGTCCCATCATAAAACAGACATAAACCAATTCATTACATGTAACTTCTATGCAATTTTCCCTACAAATCTATAATTTTGTGTCACTACCAGAATGGTAGGCAACATAGGTCAGAAAAAGCTAACATATCAAATCATCCTTGTGGTTAAGTTAACATGTTTATAGAAAGAAAAGTATATAGAATTTTAAATCTTTTCTGGTTCTGGCATAGAACTTCATTCTCACAAGATAATACTCTTCTAAACTTCAGGCCCTAAAATTGTATGAAAGGAGATGAAGTTGTCTCAAGTAGACATTCTGATACAATGCTTTTGTTCCATTCTATCCAATATAAGTGGATTAAGTGGGTATAATAAGTGGATTTCTCATGGTCTCATAAAATCTTCAGAACAGTGAGGTTGCCTTGAGAATGTGTGTTCTCCCTGGAAAAGGGCAAAGTCCTTATGGCTTGAAATAAAATGCTGGAAGAGAAAAAAAAATTTCAGGTTTAAATAAGATTTATTTATTGTACTTATTTACTATGCTTCTATCCTGTCTTCTCTCCAAGGCATTTCAGTGGATATGCAAAACTCTTTCTTGTCCATTGTAACCTCATAACAATCCTGCGAAGTAAGCTAAAATAGTCACCCCAATCAGCTTCATGCTAGAGAGGCATTGTTGGGCAGGGCTTCCCACAATCTCGTATCACATCTAACACCATGCTTTTGTTTCAGAGGAAAAACTTCCAAATCACTAGCAAAGCATGGTAAAGTCTAGTAAGAATCCTCAAGTTTAACCCATCTTAAACTTGTTAGCCTTTTCAGATGCCATACATTTCTCATTTTATATATTGAAATATTCACAAATGAATATAGTCCAAAAATATTTATATACCTCCTTGAATAAATTTTAATCGGATCATATATTTTCCTGATAAATATCAAAAGGTTTTGGTTAAAAGAAGAAATATCATAGGCAACTTAGGTTCAGCAATTTATTGAATTAAAATGTGAATGCGCATTATTGGACAACCCACTAGAGGGCATGGATTGCTTTTAAAAGGCTCAAATAATTCAGTTTTCTAGTTATACACACACAAAAACCCTCTATCACAGCAAAAACAGCAAATCTTTGGCAGTATAAAATTAACAGATATCTAAAAACTAACTGATAGGTGATAGTACAGTTTATCATGGACTAAGCTCAATATATCAAACCCATGAAATTTAGTAAATAAAGATAGGAATGTGCTTATGTGTGTGTGTGTATATGTGTGTGTGTGTGAGAGAGAGACAGAGACAGAGAGACACAGAGAGAGAGAGAGACAGGAAAACAGATAAGAGACAGAAACAGCGGAGGTGGTGGGGTCTAGAGCATCAAAAAAGTGAAAATTGCAGATTGATCATGTGAGCCTTGCCCCTTTTTTAAATTCTTAGTATGCATAATGCCCATAAAAAAGATATGTGACTTCATTCTCAGTTTCAGTCTTTACTTTATGAAGATTGGGGAGGGATTCTTCTTAACCATGTAGAAGATAACAGATAACTTCACCATTGCCTGCCTCGTTGACGCAATCATCCTATGGGTGGGTTTGCCTATGTTCTCAAAATTTTAGATGGACTGTCAATTTGTAAATGAATACATTAAGGACTAAGTAATAAATAATATGTTGTGGTTGCTGGATGATATTGATGGATAGTTGTGGGTTCAATCTCTCTCCAAACTCGATGACGCTTTATTTCTTGGGCAAACTGGCTACTGGTTTGTGAAGGCAATATTGGAATATAGGAATACAGTAGTGTAAAGAAGGAACAACCGCTGTCTGTTAATAGCCTTATGCCACTTTGTTCCAATCCTTCTTAAAATAAGGTGTCCAGAACTTGAGGTGAGCTCAGCTATTCATTTCTAATCAGAGGACTGCTTGGGAAACATTTGGATGGTCTCAGGTTGCTGTGCCAATGCCTCTCTGACCTTTGAAGAAACATCTTCTTTCTCACCTTGTTTTCATTTTGTCTGGCCCTCTAATAAAACAACACATATGAGAAATCCAATTACTTTTTAAGTTGTAAACGTCCCTTAGCTTAGACCCTACCCTGAAAAGGAAGCCCTCAGCCAACCAGTGGGGCGTAAATGGAAAAAAGAAAGGTTAGAAGCATATTGTAACTCTGCTGGGTCTCCATTTGTAAAAAGGTTTATTTTCATGAATGGCAAATCTTTCCCAGATTCATCCAGTCGAGGTGCAGAGATGAATGTGAGCACCAGGTGGGATGTCATCAGACTTCTGGAGGCAGGACTCAAGTCCAGAAAGGATGAGGAATGATTTGGGTTGTGGACCAGTCCTCTCACCCCAAAAATTCCAGCTCTGCCAAGGTAAGACCTTTTCATGAGTTTGGAGAATCTCATTAGTTTTGTGGGCAACTAGGTGACTCAATGGGACACCGTGGCTCAGTGGCTAAGACACTGAGCTTGTCAGTCAGAGGGGTCACCCATTCGGCAGTTCGAATCTCTAGCACCGCATAACAGAGTGAACTCCCGTTACTTGTCCCAGCTTCTGCCAACCTAACAGTTCAAAAGCATGTAAAAATGCAAGTGGAAAAATAGGGACCACTTTGGTGGGAAGGTAACAGCGTTCCGTGCGCTTTCCGTGTTTAGTCATGCCAGCCACATGACCATGGAGACATCTTTGGACAGCGCTGGCTCTTCGGCTTTGTAACAGAGATGAGCACCTAGAGCCAGAAACGACTAGCACGTATGTGCAAGGGAACCTTTACCTTTAGATTCGCGATTTGCAAACCATGCTTTACTATAACTTGAACAAACTTAGCCAGTGGCCTTATTCAATACTTTATTATTAAAGCAATCCTTGCTTTGCACAATATGCAAGCAAATTAGCACTTACAATTATAATAAAGATCAAACCCATACTATTCACAGATAGCTACATTAGAATACTTAGTTATGACCATGGCTGGGTTTACACATTGCACTAAGCCAGGATTTTTAGCCAGTTTTACTTGTTGGGTAAGCACATGGTATTAAACTGTAAAATATGTCTTATTAACTACAATGTTGTGATCATAAATGATAATCAGCCCAAACCAAATTAAAAACATTTTCACTTAGTGCAGTATATAAATACAGTCACTTCACAGCGCAGACTGCAAAATTCCTAGATTATAAGGCTGTGTTCACATAGCACATTAGTTTAAAAATATAGTTGACTTGTTTGCATACTGTGCAAATTCGGGCAATTGGTAAATTTTATTACCAATAAACTTTAAACCACAAATTGATATGTCATCTGAAAGCCAAACTTATTTTGTGAATTAACCTGTGGAGGATTACCCAGTTTTAACTCATTTTAATTACACTCTACTTGAGATTTAGACGGCCTCTCGCCCACCATGAGAACAGCTGCTTTAAAATACAAGAGAATATAGTACAATACACATTTTATTAAAATATTGCCTTCATTTCCAATCTACATTTTGCATATTCCACAATTACACATATCCTGTATTTTTTGGAGTGATTTCAAAGTCAAGCAGTCATGCAGCATTGGCCCCTGGGAAAAACAGCCTGCTTTAGCATCTAGCACATTTAACACAGGTGGGAACAATCGTTCCCTGGTTCAGTGCATCAGAGGACATTAAATTACAGGAAGAGAACTGGAACGGGACACCCTTGTTGACTATTAAATCCACAGGATCTGTGCCTTCTTTCATACTTGATAGATTAGGGATCAACAGTCATATAAATACCGAATACTGAACTGTATAGCAGCTCTGGTTCCATTTTTTTTAATAAATCCTTACTTGTGAATTAAATTAATCTACTTCCAAAAGGATTTCACAGATTCAAACTGTTAGTTATGTGTTTTCTCAAAAAATGTGGGGAAGGGGAGATTAGAGGAGCCTTCTTTTAATGTTTCCCCATCACAACACTCAAAACACCTAGAACTAGGTAATGGTGGCATCATCAAGTTAGTGTATTAGAAGAGATGAATTTATGTAAGAAGTAGAGAAAACATAACTTGTGGCAGATGTTCCTCCATCTAAGGGACCTTCCAGTTGTATCAACTCTACTCCCATTATCCTCAGCCATTCCTGTAGGCTGTCCAATTGAGGAAGGCTGATCTGGGTGCTGATCCTTCTAGAGGTGAGGGTTATAAAATGGAGTCAGATAAGCAGGGCGAAGGAAGGAAGGGAAGGCCCCTCCTCCTGCTGCTGCTGCAGCAGCCACCAAAGGAAAGGAAGCTGCTGTTGGAAAGAGAAGATTGGCCGAGGCATAAGATGGGAAAGTCTGGTAGGCCAAGGAGCTAGGCCCTGGTGGGCTGGGACTGCTACTTCCTGCTGCTGGGGTCACAGCATTGTTGTTTCCTTGTTGGACCAGGCCATCAATTCCGGGATTTTGTTTCTTCCACTTTGTCCTTCGGTTCTGAAACCAGATTTTGACCTGTGTCTCCGTCAGGCTGAGAGACAAAGCTAGGTTGAGACGTTCACACACTGACAGGTATCGTGTAGCCCTGAACTTGTTTTCCAGAGCCACAAGCTGCTCGTAGGTAAAGGCTGTCCTAGCTCGCCGAGGCTTGGCACAGTTGGGCTCCACTCGACGCCGTTTGGACAATCTTGGTGAATTAGGTTCATCCAGGTCCGAGGAGGAAGAGGAGGGAGGGAAGTCAAGAGAGTGGAGGGAAGCAGGTCTCCCCACTGGGGTGAGGTGGTTCCTCTCCCGGTCTGATTCTTCTTGTTCAGATGCCTCCAGGGTGGCTGTATCACTTTCTCCTCTTTCTCCATGAAAGTTTACATCTACAAAACATAAAACAGCATTGATGGCAACGATGGAGTCTTTGATTGCACCTGACCTGCCTAACTATTGCTTTCTGCCTGAAAGCTGAATTGGCATGCAGTTCAACATATGCTTCAGGTAGGAAGTCTTTCCTTCATTATATTTTTTGAAAGAATATGTGGAACAGGTGGTATAGATAATAGAATCAGATACAAGCAGAGAAAGATGGGTGGATAAGTAACAAGTCTGAAAAAAACAAATGAATAGATATTTATAATACATTTTCAGAAGAGGATCAGAGTACTTTCCTACGAGTCAGAAATTCTGGAACATATGCCAGAAGAAGAAGGACATTGACCTGAAGCATCAATATTAATTACACTCAGCAAAAATCAATGCTTCTGAGCATATGCAGAGCAAACTCAAGATTTGGTCAGTTCCCACATTTAGAAAAAGAAAGGTGCAGAGAAACTCAAGTAATGCTCCTTCCAGCTTTGTTTGATACCCCATCTCTCCCTCTCTTTCTCTCTCCTCCCTCTCTCTTTCATTTCTCTCTCTCTCATCTCCCTCTCTTTCTCCCCCTCATCTTTCTATCTCATCTCTCTCTTTCTCTCTCATCTCTCTCATCTCCCTCTCTTTCTCTCCCTCATCTCTTTCTATCTCATCCCTCTCTTTCTCTCTCATCTCTCTCTCATCTCCCACTCCCTCTCTCTCATTTCTCTCTTTCTCATTTTCCTCTCTCTCTCTTTCTCTCTCATCTCCCTCTCCCTCCTCTCTCTCTCTCCCTCCCTCTCCCTCCCTCCCTCTCTCTCAATGTGACCAAAATTTGAAAGTAAAATATATATAATTCTATTTTTAAGGTAAACTTATGATCCATCAAACTTTCTGAAATTCTAGATAACTTTTTCCAATCAGAGAAATAAAAAAGCTAATTTGAGGAAATTGGGAGAAGATACAGTTAAATATTATTAACATTATTAAGTATTGGTTCAAAATGTTTTAAAAACTGAGTAAAGATGTGGGATTGTTGGGTTTTTTTTCCTCCCTGCAAGAAGAAGTGAATCCTGGCTCTTAGCGCCCCCCCCCCCCCCTCACTCTTTTTCTCTTCCCCGATCTAATAGAGTTTCAGATTTGTGAAGGGGCGGATCGATACATGTCATCTATTAAAGTTAAGTTTTAATCGAACAATATGAGGATCAGAGCAGGTCGGGAAAGAGATTTGAAGTCGGGTACCTGCAAGCTGTGGGAAGGAGATACGCGGCAGTCGGTAATAGGATATCGATCAAGGGGGAGCGAAGGCATCCTCTCGTGGGGGGAGACCGCAGGAACAATTATCTGGCTTGTCCTTTGCCGAGCGTGTCCCGATGCCAATCAGGCTCCGAGGGCCGCCTTTGCCTACCAGCCCGGGGAGGGTGAGGGGCTCTGAAAGCCTCAACTTTCGCTAACCGGTTCGCTGCTCGCCCTTCTCCCGCGGTCTCTTAAAGGAGACCGTAGTCCGGGACCAAGGCTGGGTTGCGTTCCCCGAGATGCGGCAAAGGGCTCTGCTTCGCCAGGGATCTCCTTTCAGCTAAAGCTAAGCTGGCGAGCAACACTTAAACGGGCTTCCTTTATAAAAAGAGCCATTGCGGTCGACCGGTTCTTATTTAATTTGTGACGGGGGATCTTTCTCCTCCTTCCCCCACCCCCCATTTAAATTTTAGCCGCTGCCCGTTGGGAGGAAATCTACAGTGCTGTCAAAAATCCTGCTGGATTACCTCGTAGCGTGCTGTCCAGCTTCCAGTCTCTCTCTCTCTCTCTCTTCCTCCCTCCCTCCCTCCCTCTCTCCCCGCCCTCCTCCCCCCTTTTCTTAACTTCATTCAAACCCTGCTTATTTTTTCTTACGGAAAATAGGTCACTGGCGTACTTCTGCCTCCAACCGGGCGGCCTCCGGATAGGCGCAGGACTTCAGTTCCTATCACCCCCAGTCAGCCCCGCTGGCTGCGGAGATGGGGCTTGTAGTCCGAGGGCGTCAGGTTAGTGGGGGGGGGGAGGCGGTCTAATATCCGAAGAACACGCTAAGCAAAAGCGACCTGCCGGTTCCAAAGTGCGACTGAGAAGGGGATGAGGCGGCTGCCTGTGCTCCTCCAGCATCTCCAGTAAGAAGCTGGGTCACATCCCTTCCCACCCCCACCCCCACCGCCACCCGCGGCTGCAGTCGCCATCGTGGGGTCCCGCTGTCCGATCGCGGGAGGCGGGCGACAGTCCCTGAACAGACGAAAGGTTTCGCCTTTTTGGGGGGTGGGGGTGGGGGTCTGGCTAGCCCCTGTGGCCTTTGCTACGGCGCCTTGGGAAAGCTGCAGGCCTTGGATGTCCAATGGACCGTTGGAAGCCCCGTTTGATGCTTTCCTGGGACGGAAAAACTCGGGACGGCAAGGAGAAGGGAGAAGGGAAAAGGAAACGAAAGGGAAAGTGAAAGGAAATTGGGAAGAGAGGAAAGGAGCCGGGATTTCATTGAAACAGAGGAACGCGGCACCTACCCTGCGAAGCCTCGACCTTGCTCCTTCGGCGCTCGGATTCCAGTTCAACTCTTCCCAAACTTTTCCCCCGGTCTCCCCGCGCCCGTGGCTCGCTCTCCCGCCCCCCAGCCGCCGAAGGGCTTCTCCGGTTGAATTTCTGCGGATCCAGGATGTCGAGGATGGAGAAGGAGATTTTCGAAGGGAGAGGGGGCCCTTTGGCCCCGCTGTCCGGACAGTCCGGCATTCCCCCTCCGGGCTCCGAGGATGTCTGCGGTGGCCAGGACGCACGGCTGGATTCCGGGAAGGAGGCTGGCCATAAGAGGCCGGGGGTCGCCTTCGGGTGAGGCGAGCGAGCCTGGACTTAGAAGATGCTCGTCTGTAAGGAAGAAGGGGAATCTCTGTCGCGGCGGGGGGGGGGGAGGAAGAGTGGTGGAAGGAGGAGGGACGGAGGAGGAGGGTCCATCCAGGACAAGGGAACGGGGCTGCGATTGGAGGGAGGGGGCTGCCTGCCTAACTGCCTCGTTCATAGTAATAGGTAGGTGTTGTGATTACTATTATTTTGCAGGTCTGCCCAAGCTCGTAGAGAAAAGCACGCAGGTTATTGGGGACAGACTGCAGCTTCTTCTCTCCCCGTCCCCACCCCGTGTGAAATGATAGCAAAATTTGATAGTGCAATTCTCTATGGGAACTACATCCAGCTGAATTCAGCAAGATTTGATTCCCAGGTAGATTATATAAAATTCCAGGCCAGACCAAATCATTTAAAGTCTTCCCCCCCTCCCCCCCCCCAAGAATTTTTGATCTCTTTCTCTAGGATAAAGCAGGAGGATGGAGAATTCTGGTCTAACTGCTGCTGGGTTGTGAACAAAAGACAAGCGCTTTGCCTTATTTGGTTTCGAAGAGTTTTACAGCTTATGCAGAATTTTTTTAACTTGTAAAATGGGCAAGAAAAAAAGCTAGGGCTAAAAATGGATGCTTCATGAAAACTTTTAGGCTAATGATTTGGGGGCACATAGGTGTACCCGGCATTGTGATTTTTATGTGAATTCCCTTAATCGTGAGATAAACACTGTCAAACTATTTACTAGGTCTGCATTACTATTACTATTAATCTTCCCATCCTTCCTTTCACCCATCTCCTCTCACTTATGATTGTATGACTGTAACTTGGTTGCTTGTATCCTTACAATTTTTTTAATTGACTTGTTTCTTAGTATGTTTTGATTGCTTATTGTACCTTATGACTATTATTAAGTATTGTAGCTTATGATACTTGACTCTTGATGAATGCATCTTTTTCTTTTATGTACACTGAGAGCATTTGCACCAAGAAAAATTCATTGTGTCCAATCACATTTGGCCAATAAAGAATTCTATTCTATTCTATGAAACAAATAAATATATAATCTGTCTCTCCAGTTATTCCTATTATTGTGTATCCAGACACTGTAATGTTATGCTCCTATGGGAGCAAGCCCAGCTGAAATTGAGAGCAGGCATTTCTCAGAAGACATTCAGGTGTGTATTCTCAGTCCTACTGAAATCAAAATTGGAACAAAATTGTTCCAAAATTAACATGCAAAAGTTCAAACTGTGAGCCCTAGGATGCTTTCAGGTGAGTTTTTTTTCATGCAGTTTGCTTTACCTTGTTCACAAAGGTCCAGGCGATCTTGCCTTCCTCTCTCTTTTTCCACCTATTTTTCTTCTTAATAAAAAATGAATCAGATTAGTTTGCATATTACAATAAGTTATGATTTATTTATTTTGGCAACTTAGCATGATGTATTTAAGCAGATAAATTACTAAACTTACAGCTTAGGGCAGTATTTTTCAACCTTAGCAACTTTAAGGTGTGTGGGTTTCAGCTCCCAGAATTCCCTAGCCAGCCATGCTGACTGGAGGATTCTGGGAGTTGAAGTTCACAAATCTTAAAGTTTTGAAGGCTGAGAAACACAGACTTAGGACAATGTGTGAATCCAGCCAATTACTACCATCATTTCCTTGATAGCATTGAAGGGGGGGGGGGGGAGACACACAAATGTACCCCACAGCTAAGAGAATACGAGGCATTCTTTTTATTTTATTTTTTTTTATTTTATTTTGTCAAGTGATTGTTCGATAATTGTTAGACAACAGGTATAAGTATAAACATGGTTATGAATACATGAAATGGAAACAAATAAGGAAAAAAAGAAACAATAGGACAGGGAAGGTAGGCACGTTGGTGCGCTTATGCATGCCCCCTTTTTCTCAATAAGTGTACCAATAAGCTTGGTACACTAAATTTTTTCAAAAATTTTCAAAAATTAAAGCATTATTTTAAGATAAATGTGCCATAGGTTAACACAGGTTTTAATCTGTCTCTCCAGTTATTCAGTTAGGCAAAACACAAGAAAAGTCTAAGCAGTATAATTTTTAAAAGGCCTCTGTCAGTGAGCGGTGTGAGTCTCTAAAATGATTTTTCAAAGGGATGGTACAATTACCCCACACTGAAAGATTATAACAAGATTTATTTTTAAAAACAAAGATTGCAGTACACATCTGTGAATATACAGATATACAGAAGTGCGCCCAGATCCTTTCTGGATCTGGGCGCACTTCGCACAGTCACTTCCGCCCTCGTTATCTCCCGCTTGGATTATTGCAATGCTCTCTACATGGGGCTCCCCATGAAGAGTCTCCGGAGGTTGCAGTTAGTTCAGAATGCAGCCGCGCGGGTGATCGTGGGCGCTCCAAGGGGCACCCACGTAACACCACTTCTCCGCAGGCTGCACTGGCTTCCTGTGGCCTTCCGGATTCGATTCAAGGTGGTACTGATGCTATTTAAAGTGCTCCATGGCTCGGGACCTGGGTACTTACGGGACCGCCTGCTGCCACCAACAACCTCCCGCCGCCCAGTACGCTCCCACAGGGTCGCCCTACTTGGGGTACCGCCGCCTGATCGCTGTCGGCTGGCGGCCCCGAGGGTGCGTGCTTTCTCTATGGGAGCCCCCTCCCTGTGGAATGATCTCCCCCCGGAGATACGAGCCATGACAGACATCCTGACCTTCCGGCGCGCAGTTAAGACCCTATTTTTTAAACAGGCCGGCCTGGCCCAGTAAGGGTTTTAATTTTTAATCTGATTTTTAAATTTTTATCTATCTCGGATTTTAAATATTTAATTATAGTCGGACGGGATGCAGCCATATATATATTTAATTTGGTTTTAAATTCTATTTAACTTGTATCTATTTTATGTGTTTATTAGGCTGTACACCGCCCCGAGTCCCTTTTTGGGAGAGGGAGCGGTATAGAAATATGAAAAATAAATAAATAAATAAATACACTAATAATGGTTTATCAGTTTCAGGTGAACATTACATCTGCTTCCACTATAGTATTTGAAGTCATGTGACATCAGGAAAAAATGGTCTCTTTGTGGTTTGTGCCTAATAGGGCCATCAAATATGTACATCGATATGAGGCCTACATGATTTTTTTATAGCTGAAGTTCTGGATAAGCCTGACATAACTTGATTCTGGAAAATTGTTTCCTATGCTCGATTTCCATGCTTAAGCTATCTTGCGGGGCATTTCAAAAAGTTTTTTTTTTTAATCACATTTAAATCAGTGCCAGTACTACAGATTGCAGCCTTCATTAGGAGGAGTGAAGAACTTGTGACCCTTTAAGGAAGTGCACATCTCTGCACATTTATTCTATGAAGTAAATTTATTTATTTATTATATTTATATACCGCCCTTCTCCCGAAGGACTCAGGGCGGTGCACAGCCAACCGTAAAACTTTATTACAATTATAAAAGTTAAAAAGAATTAAATATTTTAGGCTGTCTAAAATTATACCCTCCCTCAATAAATTATTAAAACCCAAATTTTAAAATCCCAATTTAAAACACAAATACTAAATTAAAAATCCCATTTCAGCCTAGGCTGGCCTGCTCGAAGAGCCAGGTTTTTAATGCACGTCTGAAAGCTCTCAGGTCCATGTTATTGTATATTTCCGGAGGCAGACCATTCCAGAGGGCGGGGGCCCCCACAGAGAAGGCCCTACTTCTAAGAGCCGCCAGGCGGCACATAGAAACCGACGGCACCTGAAGAAGGCCTTCCCTGTGGGAACGCACAGGTTGGTGGGAGACTACCGGCAGAACGCGGTCCTGCAGATAACCTGGTCCAATGCCATGGATCGCTTTAAAGGTCAAAACCAGAACCTTAAAGCGAACCCGGAAAACCACCGGCAACCAATGCAGCTCACGCAGGAGAGGCGTCACATGGGAGCTTTGTGACGCCCCCATAAGCACCCGCGCGGCTGCATTTTGTACCAGTTGGAGTCTCCGGGTGCTCCGCGCAGGGAGCCCCATGTAGAGAGCGTTATTTTACAGAATCCCACAGAAATATTAGCATCTCACTGAATTCTATGGAAACCTATCGCATAGAATAAATGTATATACTGCAGCACATTTATTATTTTCTGTGGTAAAAGCATTTATGGTCCCTGATTTATTTTTAAAAAATAGTTCACTATTCTTAATCATTGTACAAAAAGGATGGGCAATCGGCAACAACTAATCTTTTATAACTCTTGGATACCTACACTCCCCAGAAGTATTATGAAATTACAGTTTTCTATCATTCTGAGGCAGGAAATATATTCACACTGACTGTAGCCTAAGATAGGGGCTTTTTTAAAAAAAAGAAAGAAAGGACTGATTATTTAAGAGGACTGATTCCTCTTAAAAGAAATACATATACAAGATTGTGAGTTAACACTTCACATCCCCTAACCTCCCATCTATCCCTCCAATGGAAAAAGAAAGATTAACGCAAATTTTTGAATAAATTCATCTTTAAAAGATTCAAAGATTCAGAATTATAGTCATTAAAATCAGTGCAAGGTATGTATTTTGATCTGCAAGGCAAAAACAGGAATTTAACTAGTTCTTGAAAATAGAGCCACTTTTTTTAGACCATATTGTCTTCTACTGTTGCTCAATTATTTATGATTCCTGGATGAAAGAAAATTCTCTTTTCACATACATTGAAAAGGAAAGGAAAGAAGTTGGCCATTATTCTACATAGTAAGTGGTAAATCATTTTTTTCAGTCATTCATTCCAGGTTAATTAATGCTAAGTTTAATAGAGCCAAAGTTGAAATTAGGGACGTATCCTACTGTTGATAATGAAGATTTAGAGTCCGTTTTCCTCTTGGTTTTCCAAAAGGTTACAGGCCTGCCTGTTGTCTACCAACCTGTTTAAAGAAAAAACAGAACTAATTTCAAAACTGGTAGAATAGCTTCGGCAGTAAAATAATTTTTTTACAAATGCAGATGCAAGCTGTAGTTGGGAAACCTTGGTGGGCTAAGACATTCAGAATTTGAAAGAAAAAAAGGAATTTCAAAGCACTCCTCTGATCTAGAGAAACAACTAAGGAGCATGAAAATCTCTTGCATCGTCTCCACCCACCCACATCTCCCATTACAATGCAGTGTCATAATGTGGTACTGGCAGCTCATGCTCGGTCATTTTTCAAAAGATAGAAGGTTTTCAAAACTTAAACGTTTCATCCAAAAATTGCACTGGGAGGTCAATAATTTCTCATTTCTTCTTCACCAAGGGACAATAGAGCAGTCACTAGCATTATTAGCAGGTATGGAATAAATTTAGGAGGAAAAAATTACCAACTTGTAGTTTTAGGTCTGTCAGTCCTCATTTGATGAGTCATTAAAAAGAGGGTATTCCTTTAGTTCCTACCCTCCTCAAACTGTAACATGGTTTATTGGTTCTGGCATTATATAATGTATGAATCCAGCTAAATTTGTCTCCTTTCTTACTCTGGATCTTTGCCAAACACTCATGTTTGGAAATAATGTTTTATTTAGGACATTTTGTCCCATCATTAGCGCATGGAAAGTATTTACAGAAGCAGGACAAATTTGTGGTGATGGAAGAAACATTCTGCAGATCTTGAGTTTAGCTACCTGTGATCCATTAGTCATGCAGCTTTGATTATAATTGATAAATGTTCTGAATGTTCCCATTTTTTTCAGTGAGATAGTTGTATGTTATAACATCCTTTGCAATTACAAGTTGTAGAGATTTTAGAACACACATTCATGTCCAAAACATTGAATTATCTCTGATAAGTTTGCTGAAAACACACACACACACAATCCCTCAGTGTGCTGAACCCTTTCTTCTTCTTTTCCACAAGATCACAGGATCATGTGAATGATATCTTACTACATATTTTGGACACTTTAAAGAATATTGCAAATATTCTAATAAGCAAAACTGTAATTAATTTAGCAGATGTTGATGGGAAGAGGGCAGGAGCAGCTGGCCTCTCAAAAGAGTATGCCACATTCATTCCCATTATTATGTAAATTATACAGATACCCACCCTACATATTCTGATGTTTTACTTTCAAAGAAACTAGCCTTTGGTCCCCATAAGATAGGGATGGGAAAACATCAGCTTTTGGAATCTCCTTTGTTTAAAAAGAAAGAAAGAAAAGAAAGAAAGAAAGATTAAATCCATGAGTGGAGCCTATTGAACAGGGATCTGACCCCAATAATTTCTTTTAACTATCAGTACTAAACTGAAAACACAGTTCTTCCACCTGAAAAACTATTCCTGAAAACATCCAGAAATCAGTTGCTAAATTCTGTAATCCCCGCTACTATGCATACATTGCATGTTACTGCATTAAACCCATTAGGATCAAATTTGAAACATGTGAATGTAATCAAAATAACTCTTATTTAACACAGAATGAATGGAGCAAATCAACTAATATGAGATGTCTATCATTGTGCAACTTCAGCCAATAGCATTTATTTGGCAAGCCCTGATCCAGCACATTGGATTAGTACATCTGCCCTTTTTAAAATTTCAGATTGATTCTGTTTATGCTTACATATGTCTAAGCCCACTGAAAGTAATGGTTGAAGAAGGTTGCCTAATTATTATCTCAATGTTAGTGGAGGAAATAATTTTGCTTAAAAAATAAATGAAGTACTTAATTTCAACAGGTAGGAAATTTATTTTACTTTACCTTGGAAAATCTAAATCGCCACCTCTTTGCACATGGCGATTCTAGGAGGCGTATAAGAAATAAAAACACAATGTAAAAGGGTACTACTACTACTACTACTACTACTACTACTACTACTAATAATAATAATAATAATAATAATCCATCTTCGGTGATAACACACACTCATATCAGTCATTCAATGGGCTCCATCCCACTTTGGGTTCTCCAGGCCCACTGGCAAAATCACATCTTCAAGATGTCCCGAAAGAGTGTCACAGTGTGGGCCAGTCTAATTTCCGGAAGGAAGACATTCCAGAGGGAGGAAGCCACCATGGAAAAGGCCGTTCTTCTGGGCCCCGCAAGATGTACCTCCCTAGGAGAAGGGACCTGCAACTTTCCTTGCCTCTCTACTCTAGTGGGTCGGGTGGATGTGACCGGCAAGAGATGGTCCCTCAGATAACCTGGTTCCAAGCCATGAAGAGCTTCAAAGGTGACAACCAGCACCTTGAATTGCACTAGGAAGTAGGAGAGGTAACATGTACACACCGAAGTCTGTACAAAACCATGTTGGCCACTGCATTTTGAATCAACTGGAGCTTCCAGATGTTTTTCAAGGGCAGCCCAGAGCTGGTATTCAGCAGGTTCTGACCAGTTCTGGAGAACTGGTAGTGGAAATTTTGAGTAGTTCAGAGAACCGGCAAATACCACCTCTGACTGGAGATTTTACAGTATCCTTCCTCTACCATGTCCACAAGCCACACCCACAGAACTGGTAGTAAAATTTTTTGAGTCCCACCACTGGCCATGCCCACCAAGCCACACCTCGCCCACCAAGCCACGCCACACCACGCCATGCCCACCAAGCTACACCACGCCCACCAAGCCACACCCACAGAACTAGTAATAAAATTTTTTGAATCCCACCACCGGGGCAGCCCCATTTAGAGCACGTTGCAATAGTCTAGGAAATGCTTTTCCACTGAAGATCAAATATTTTAACTAACTTCTTTGCTGTTTCATGAATATTATTACTGATGCAACCATTTCATTTTGTTTACTTTATCATGCTTTTTTTCTCAGGGGCATCTGTAAGAGGAAGTGATGTACTCTAATAAGGGGCAAAGTTTTGACTGTACACATGTAACCACCATCTTGCCTTTTTGAACTATCCTACAGAATCCCTTTATTTAGAGCTATATGTTTACACTAGCAAGATGCAAATTTCAGATTCGATTCTACTATTAATACTGAAAGTGCCAAAATTGACATATGGTTATTTGTTCCAATCTGAAGATCTTTGTAAGAATAACAATTTAATGCTTTCTTTTTTTTTTTAACAGTTTGCAAATGTTTATATAACTTTTATGTTTTGTAAATCCTTGATGTATTTTCTTTTTTATTTGGCTCCTTGCAATGCAACCTTTAGAAAGAGATGTAAAGTAATGAACACTAGTCCTTATTGGCATTCCCTACAACAGGCACAAACAAATGCAGTGGAAATGCATGATGTATATTGTAAAACAGAAATAAAGGCAAATAACTGAAATGAAAGATGAGCAGGGCAGGGGGGAATCAACTTAAGAAAAATATACTCTGTACCTCACTGGGCACTAGGTAAAATAATGATTTACTGATGAATGATTTCAGGAGATGACATAAATATTGTCTGTATTGGAATAATCACATGAGCCATTATTTATCTGGCAATATATCTTAATCTTTTCCCTGAGGTAGATTCTACCACTATTACTC
This sequence comes from Bungarus multicinctus, assembly GCA_023653725.1. Taxonomy (NCBI): domain Eukaryota; kingdom Metazoa; phylum Chordata; class Lepidosauria; order Squamata; family Elapidae; genus Bungarus; species Bungarus multicinctus. Next base: position 64,607,512 of record CM042844.1, read on the forward strand.
ATCTTAAGAAGTATCTTACATGACAGTAGATCCCATTGAAATGAATTATAGTCTTGCTAGGGACACAAATAGCTATGCTTTTATTATGACAAGATCGAGAGATAAAAGCTGTATATATTTACCTAAGAACATGACTCATTTAATCAATTCATTGAGCCATTTTGATTAAACTTATCTAGAATTACAGAGGAAATATATATTTATGGATACTTTCTGGAAAAAAGTGGAAAAAATCTAACTTTGTCACACAAGTTGAACATTTCAGAAAATTGGTTTAAATAAGAATAATAATCACAAACTCTAGATAATACAGGTACAAAGTCTGTACAAAAACTATCTATACCATTCTATGAATCCATAAAACATCAGGCACCAAACATAACCGATTTCTCTGCAAATTAACTAGCTCTCTTTGTATTTTAGAATGCCCCTACAACAACACGTTCATTTAAAAATAACAAAATACATATCCATTTGTCCTTTCTTTTACAATATTACCTATTCTATCATATATATTATCATGATAAAGAAAAATATGGCCATATGTTCATCCAGAATATGTTCCAGTGAATATATGAAAGTTATTGATTAGTTTTTAATACAGTATAATCCATGGAATTTTTGTAGTGCCAATTTTGGGCTAAAGGGCTTTATAAAATATAGTCAACAATATGCAGGCACACATTGGCACAGCCTGGGCTGTTTTGTTTTTCAGCTCAGGCAGACATTAAGATTCTGTTGAAGTAGTCTTTAAATTGCTTTGAAGCTAGGTAGGTGTCAACCCTGACCTGTCCCGACGGCAAGTGATGGCTCTTACAGCTCTGGATCAATATTCATAGCGGGTGTCCTGAACTGATAACACTATCCAAGACAATATCCTATATCAGTGTGGACAGCTGAGATATTGTACCATTAGTGGTGTTGTTTTAAATAACCTGATCCATTTCACAGTCTATATAATGAATTTTACCATTTAGATACTATCTTTAAGAAGAAGTGACTTGGAGCACTGAACAAATCAATGATTCAAAGACTCTTTGGCTTTTCTTAAAGCAGGCTATAATTCCAACACTGCCTCTTACATATTTTCAAATTGCAGCAGGACAGAGATTGCAGTAGTAATAAACAAACCCTGCACTTTACCAACAGTGAAAAAAATCCCCATTATCATCTAAGTTTGAACATACATGATTAAATCTCTGTTGTAGCTGTTCAAGATATGGCTCATTCTATTTTCTACTTTCAGTGACAAACTAATAAGGTATTGTTATTTGTATAAATGGAGGCCTGTATTAAATGAGAAAATCCACCTGTAGCCTAATTAAGACCACCATGCTTTGCATAATTATGGCAGAGCTTACCTCAAGGGTTACACACCAGTTTGATTCATTTTGCCTGTATTCCTTCTTTTACTTATGTTTGATTAAGTGACATGACATATGAACCTAGCCAAAGTTTAGGATACTGCAAACATTATGTTTTGACTTAGAGCCTTAGCCAATGTAGCTTTCTAAACTATGATTAATGGCTCAAGATTTTTGATTCAATTAATCATTGTTAATGATTGCTTAGCATGATACATAACCTAATCTGCATAGTACTTGTACCTGCATGGGTTTGAAATATTGCAAAATCAGAGACCATACAAAATTGCCTAAATGTCACCCATCTAAGAGTGACAATTGTGTCATGATGTCATTGCCCATATGTGATTTAGGATTTATTGCAGATGTTTGTATGAAACTGATAGAGTTACTGACACTTAAGACTGGACAGGTTGAGAAAGTGTTCTCACCTTCGTTAGCAGGTAAGACAGAACAGTTAATTGGACCAGCTATGGATCAGAGTTACATTAGGCACAAACTAGGTTTGCACATTACACAAGCCATACTGTCACTGTAAAGTATGTCTATGGAGATTCTCAATCATCCAGGTCATAGTTGTCACAAAGATGCTTTTTAAACAGGTAACCGGATTTTTTTTTCCCCCTTAAAGATACTTTGCTTCTCATCCAAGAAGCTTCTTCAGTTCTGAAGCTTCTTGGATGAGAAGAAAAACATCTTCTAGCAAGCAAAAAAAAAAGCCCTGTTGTCTTATGAAAAAGCAATTTGGGGCATTATATAAAAAGTGGTTTAAGCCTAAACATGGAGTCCAGTCGTCATGGCTTATTTAACAAACCATGATTATGACAAACTGTGGTTTAGCATACTATTTGACCCTAAAGCTATTATTTTCTACTGGTTGACTTGGAGTGAGTTTCCTTCTTTGTGGTCCCAACAGCACCATGTCCTGGCCATCATGGTTAGTAAGTAGTGCCTTGGCTTCACTTCCATCCAGTCCATTTGCTGAAAGTCTGTAGATATTCTCAGTAATCCAAGTCATGATTGTCCCAAAGGTTTGTTTTTTCTTTTGAAGACGTTTTGCTTCTCGTCCAAGAAGCTTCGTCAGCTCTGACAGAATAGTGGGGAATGTAAGGATTCATATTCCTTGCAGACAGCTGGTCATTTGCATCCTTTTGAAGGGTCCTTGAAAAACTTGAAGGCTTATCTGTGTCCTCAGGGTCACCCAAATAGTGCTCCTGGTTCCTGTAGTCTGCAATTCCTCTGGAAATCCATTCCTATTCTCACACTATCCTCAAAAAGGATTCAAATGACCAGCTGCTTGCAAGGAGTATAAATCCTTCCATTCCTCCACTGTCCTGTCAGAGCTGAAGAAGCTTCTTGGATGAGAAGCGAAACGTCTTCAAAAGAAAAAACAAGAAAGTCCAGTTGCCTCCTGAAAAAGCACCTGTGGGACAGTCCCATTCACTGGTTGGTCTCTGCTTCGGCTCGCTTGTGATCGGCAGCCAAAAGATGAACGCCCGACGGGATGAGGCCGTTGCAGTTTTTGCGGGAAGAAACCCCGCATCTGGGACAGGTTCCCCGCCAAATCCTTTGCAGCGATGCCCAAGAGGGGGAGAGGAGCATCTTCGGGGCTCTGAAAAGAAGATCTGAGCTGTTCGGAGAAGCGAAGAAGATGGATATCTCCCAAAAAAGGTGTATTGCCGACTCTCCTCCACAGAACCCAGGGTGCCAATCGACCGAGAGGCCCCTCATTTCACTTCGCCAATCGTAAGACTACCGAGAAGCCAACCGTTATAAGCACAGTACAAGTTCCGCCGGCATTGCAACCTGAGGAGCCGCCCGGCTTGAGCGATAACTACATTTCCCAGGAGCCTTCGCAGTCAGGAAGAACGGGCGGGGCCTCTGGGGGCGGGGCAGGTGTGCCTCGGCAAGCAGGCTCTGACTGAGCCGGGGCGGGGCTTGTCCGGTATGGCTGGTGCAGTCTTAGCGGGCGCAGAGGGAGTTATATTAGATATTAGCGGGGTGCTTTACGATAGCGGAGGCGACGGAGGCGGAGTCCCCATTCCTGGATCTAGAGAAGCTGTAAAAAAGTAAGTGGGAGGCCTGCAAGCCACTGGCTGCGAGGCTTTTTGTGCTGCAAAAAACCAACTCTTTCCCGCTATCGACCGAGCAGGTCCTGCTGGTGGTACTTCTCTCTGCCGTCTTGGGTGGACTTCTTGGGAGAAGTCCGCTCTTCCAGAAACGGCGTGTGTGCATGGTTTCTGCACAAACCGATACAATCAGTTGCACATGCCGATCTGTTAACTATAATTCAGTAAACCAGGGGTAGTTGTGGTTCAGCCACTGTTAGCACCAAGCTGCACACCGTGGACTCCGAACCACATGTGAGGATGTCTATGGAGACTCTCAGTTATCCAGATCATGGTTATCTCAGACTCAAAGGTGCTTTTTTTCCCCTTGACTTATGATCACAATTGAACACAAAACTTAAGTGAGACATTTGTTAAGTCCCATTTTATGATCTTTCTTCCCACAGTTGTTAAGTGAATCACTGTAGTTGATAAGTTAATAACTCGGTTGTTAAGTGAATCGGGCTTCCCCATTGACTTTGCTTGTCAGGAGGTCGCAAAAGGGGTTCACGTGACCCAGGGACACAGCAATGGTCATAAGTATGAATCAGTTACCAAGCATCTGAATTTTGATCACATGATCAGAGGGATGCTACAAAGGTGGTAATTGCGAAAAATGGTCATACTTTTTTCAGTGCCATTGTAACTTTGAACAGTCACTAAATGAATGATTGTAATTTGAGAACTACCTGTATTAAAATATTAATATTCTTTTAGATAATGACTGTAGGGAAAGGCAAGTTCTGTGTGTGTATCTCTCCCTGATTTTTTTTTAGATAAATTATTTTTTGCTGTATGTCAAAGCATATACCACAGAAGTTGCAACATCTACAAGATTAATGAGTTTAAGGTGATATTATTGCTGCCCTCCATACAGATAAAAGTCTGTAGAGATTCTCAATCATCCAGGTTATGGTTGTCCCGATGATGCTTTTTCAGGAGGCAACTGGATTTTCTTGTTTTTTCTTTGAAGACGTTTTGCTTTTCATCCAAGAAGTTTCTTCAGCTCTGACAGGAGTTGAACCAACAAATCTTTCCATTCCCCACTATCCTGTCAGAGTTGAAGAAACTTCTTGGATGAGAAGCAAAACGTCTTCAAAGAAAAAAATAAAAAAGTTCAGTTGCCTCTTGAAAAAGCACCCATGGGATTCCATGTGGATACTGCAGGATCTTCTGATTGGCAATTTGTGCCCATTTACACAGCGGGACTTGGTTTTGAGTAAATAACAAAATAGAGTTGGTTTTTTCAGTTCTTCTCAATTATTTTATTAAACACTGAACATTGGAGATACCTGTATTTTTCCCCTATTAATTTTGTTTGTGTGTGTGTGCATACATGTTCAGAAGGAAAAGAAAGATGGATATTTCTTCTTTGCTCTGTATGTATGATGGAGAGGCTTAGAATGGAGGACTCAGCAGTATTTTGAATCAACTCTGTATTGGCTCCTCTTCCCTCCCCCCTCCCCCCACCTCCTCGGGCCTTTAGTGAGGCCTTAACAGAATTTGGGGAAGGAAGAATCTGGCCAGATTCTTTGGATCCTGCCCTGATCAAATGCAAAGAGTGATTATACTAACAGATAAATGGAGTCCTGTCCCCTTTACACATTTCTTTTCCAACATCTGATGGGTTGGAAAGAGTAATACTTATACCGTAGTTTTTCTTTTGCTTTCTTGCACAGTAGCTGCTTTTACTTAATTAAGTTGATGCCCTCTGGACACATTGGCTAAAAGAATGTTACCTAATATTTACAGAAACCATGCTGGAGTCCACATAACAATATATTATCTCCTCCCCCCTCCCTTCTGTTCATGTTGTTATCCTGAATGGACTACTGACTTTTTTTTAAACAGGGAAGAACAATATATTCCTGTTTTATCACTAAAATAAGAAGACTGTCGAATACTCATTAAATATATCAAGAACAATTATGTTTGTCCCTTTTTATTATTGGTTTATAGAGTATAATCAATATACTGGACAAATGTTATAAGATATCTAAACCAAAGTGACTGTTTTAGCAGTGTAAGTTTTTAGAAGTCTTTTTGTTCACATAGTTCTTTAATTTTTTCCCCTCAATATTTTGAGAACAAGATATTGCTTATTGTTTGTGCTGTATGTACTACATTTTATAGTACAGATATTAAAATAAAGTCATACTTTACAGATAAATTAAAAAACAAAAGTAGTGTAAGTTATGTTGATTCAAATGTTACTAGGTTAGAGTCTTTGAGTGAAATGCAAGATGTTGAAATTCTGAAAATTAGCTAATATGAATTCTTTATTTTGGATTAATATTTATTAAACAATTTGGCCTATACACTTATTTGATCCCAGAGAAGAAAAGAGGAATACATGTTATTGCTTCTTCAAAATCTGCTTTGACATGCTAACTAATTATTAACTTCCTAGTCTCAGGAAGTTAAATCAGGAAACAGTAAAAATCTTATGGGTTAAATCTGCATTGGTAGAATTGGAGCTGACATCTACTTCTCAATATTTTTCCAATATGCCAATTATCTGGGAGATGCTAATAGTTTAAATAGGAAAACATGAAAATCAGAATTGCTAATGGAGTTTGTTCAGCCAAAACAATCAAAACAAACATTGGAAGTTTTGTTAACATCTCTCTTGAATGTATGTCTGGTTAATTTGGTAAAAAATGCCTGCTATCACTATTAATGATTTTATATCAAAAAGTGTGTGTTGAGATATGTAAGCCATATTTACTATAAACATACTTTATATTAGCGGAAGTCATTCATCTTAACTTTTTTTTCTTAACATTGAAGGAAAAATACTGTATAATTTATGCATACATGAATCCACATGTAATTTCCCCTCCTCTGCCACATAAAAAGCTATTTTTATGAAAAGAGCTATATAAAAGAAAAATCTTTCAATAAGTGTATTGTAAATTAAAATGTTTAATTGGCATATTATTCAGTAGTAGCTTCTTCATCTGCTTAAAGCCCATTGTATAAAACATATATTTTTTTAATTAAGAAAAAAAACCCTATGACTAAAATCATCCCTTTCTTACTTTTTCTGCTTGCTTTGCGTTCAAATAAGCTTCCATGGAAGTCTCCTTCTTCCTAGCATCATTCCTGCACTATGGCAGGATCCGCTTTAAGCTTCCATGGAAGTAATCTTCACTAAACCTCTTGGGACATGGATAAGAAAGTGTTCTTAAAAATCAGATTAAAATAGACTTTTAAGCAACTGCAAAAATGTAGTGATTTGTGCTGAAAGGAGATATCAGAGTGGAAGTTGATATAAGGCTTTTCTCTTTATAATTGATCATAAGAGAAATAATCTTTTTAATATGCACTTATTTTTCATGATTTAAATCCTAATAGAATGCATGAAGTTGTGAGAATAATCAGAGTCAGTTGCCGAATTTTTAATAGTAAGTTTGATTATGGGTAGTTTATATAGATAACCTAGTTATTTTTTAAAGCAGCTGATCTTCAACTTAAATGCCATGAATGTAATACTTTGTGGCAAACATATATTGATTTATTTGAGGGAAAGTCCTGTTTAAATTAAAAGGGTTTTCTTTTTGCTTGATACTAACAAAGGTTTCCCTCATTATTTTCATACCTTCCAAAGTAGGTAACATATAAAAATAAATTTCAATATCTAAGCTGCTACAGGACATCTTTATTTTTTTCTTTGGAGCATATATTGATTGTGTTAACTTTCAATAATTTGTTATGAAGTGTGGCCACACTCTCTGTCTCCTTTGCTCTTACTAGCAGTTAATTGTATGGACATTTTAGGGTGACAGTCACAAGAATCCTAGCAAGACTCTTTAGTTGAAAGCCTCGATTTAATCAGCCGTAGCATCTCCTCTGTTCTATGCCATTATTGTTCTGATTGGTTTACACAGCCTCAAGATGAAGTAAGCAATTTGCTTTTCATGTTGGAACCAGTGAGGAGTTACCCAGTTGCAATACAGAAGGTGGTTAAACAGCAATAAAAATACCCTGCTTCAGACTTGTTATTTGCATTTATAGCTGTGTGCTGATAGCATACCTATTAGCATATACATTTGAAAAGCCCGCAGCAGTTGGACATTTACAACATCCTGTTGTTTGACCCTCATATGGCATCTGTTGGCCCAACTTTCAACAGGACTCTTTAGAAGGAGAACGGAAATCTAGAGCCACCATGACATGGTAGAGCAGCTGGATGGTCAGGTTAGAATAAGATGCCTGCAGAGTTTTACAAGGGCAGGATTGCAAAAAGAGGTAGTCCAGTTGCAATTGTAAAACAATTTAAGCCAGTTGGGGTAGGAAAAGGGGGAGAAATAACCTCATGGAGAAGATATGAATAGTCTTGGAAACCTCTTTATAAAGATATTCCTATGAATGGATGGGTTGGAAATAGTTGACATGTTAAAAAATAATGAAGTTGCTTTGTTATATTTCTTATTTACATGTGTTTACATTGCCAATGTCCAAACGTTTATTTCCAAACTCTATCCTATTAGGGATGAAGCCTAATTTTTTCTGTTAACCCAAGTGTTTAACGTGTGCTGTGAAGTGTAACAAATCCAGTCAAATATTGAATAACAGCTACATGGCAGAAATATATGTATTAAAGGAAGAAAAGAAAAACCAAAGCAAGGGATTAGTCAAGATAGTAATGCATTTCAAGATAAGAAGCAGCCTTCAGTATTCTTTTTTTATTGTTTTCCTATTTTAGAAAGAGCAGTAGAATTGTGATTATGGAGAACATTATGGAGAATGGTAATTTATTTGAATAGATTTGACCATTTTGTAACAATACCTTGCTGGGGTATCTCATTATGGTTACATAATGGTTACAGAATTTTGAATATCAAAATTATCAAGCATGTTAGTAATCTCTAGGCTTAAATACTACAATGACTTTGTGCATAGCAAACCTGCCATTGTTTATAGTCGGCAAACCACAGTTTGTATAGAATGTGCCTGGTAGATTGGTTTTTGGGGTAACACAACAGAGCCATTCCACACATATGTTAAGAGTGCGTGTGTAATTATATAAGCTTCCAGTTTGTAAATAAAAATATAGGTGAATGGATTCAATAGATAAAAATAACATTAAATTTACCACATTTAAGGTTATTTAAGGACAGACAATTTATCACTGCTTATATATTGAATAAAAGCAGCATAAAAGAGATGGTTTTATTTACCATTGGTTTGATTGACAGTACATTTTTTATGACTTTTTAATAAAGAATTTTATTTAATAAAATTATAATTAAATGTATAGTACCAAAAAGTGTGTTAAGGCTTCTAGAAATTGGCAGTTTAAATATTCACCAAATAAATGTTGCCACTTCATGTTTTTCTAAATGTAATCCATTACTGCTTACTTTCAGTCTAAATAGACATTTTTGTTATATCCTAGCTGAAGTTGATAAAGGACTACTGGTAAAAATGGATTTATTTATTTTTTGCCAAGGAAGTTGACCAAATAACTTGGAAGCTTTAAATAACACAGCAAAATAAACAATAATTACAATATGCAGTTCTTATTTATTATGCTCATTGTCAGTTACTCCAAGATAAACGGTCAGTATCATTGAACAATAGCCTTGGTATTCTGACATTTCTTGCCTGAGAGTTTCCTGCGGATGAATCCTGTTGTGGAGTCTCATAAAAAGGCACCATTTTCCCAATCAAGCAGCTATTATGATCTTTTATTTAAAATACATCACAATAATTGTCAATTACACCTGCCAAGAGAGTCGTTTCTGTTCTTCCACAATTGGGATAGAGTTAATCATCCCGATTGTGCTTTGTTGTCCTTGCAGTAATTTGTAAATTAGCCATTAGCTCTTGGGTACAAAAACATATCTCAGAGTTATGGCTGCATTATAATCAATCAAGCTATCCCTGTAATATTATTATATCATTTTTTAAAACTAGGTATCAGCTTCCTGTCCTTTTCTTAGTATAAGTTTAGCATGGTTTGAATGTGGCTGAACATATAATTTTAATCTGGTTACTTGTATCCTGTCATTATGTATACACATAAAATTATTTTTCTCTTGTTAAGCTAATAGAAAAAAAACTAGGATCAGTATTGTGTAACTCTGCCATGCCTGTTCAAATAATTTCCCCCTAACACCAGGAACTTTGCATGCTACAAGGCCTTCCATAGAAATCAGTGGTTTCAGAGATCTGTGTCAGCACACCTTAATTTTCATAATTGTAAGAATTGTTTCTGAATACTTAATCTGAGGACACCCTGGGTCATATAGTACATTCATCATGCAAATAGTGTCTTGGAGAGCAGGCGTTGTTGAAATGTGGGTAACACTTCAATACTGAATTTCAGGCAGATATCAGTAGTGAACCAGGAAGAAGCAGTGTGGTAGGAAATCTGCTTTGGGGCTCACATATCAGAAGAAGTAGGCAGATTGTGTAGTTCAGATAAAATCTTGGCCCAATAATAACTCTTCAAAGTAGTTCAAATGCGACCCTGAATATGTGGGATTCACATCAGAGTCTGACAATGCTCTGGGAGTAGCTAGATATTTTTTAATAATAAATAATAATAAATATTTATTTATATACCAGACAGATGTTTCAAGCTGTATTTCAAATCATCATTTGGAGACTACAGGTAAAAAGATCAGGATTGGGTTCCCAATAGCTTCTGATGGGGAAGCATAATCCTTTTCTACATAAAACTAATAAAGACTACAGGATATGATTACAGGATCATGGTTCCAGTTCTGTGTTCAGGACACAAGAGACAATTAATTGCTATATTTACCAAAAGAAAAACTATGTTTCCCCTGAAAAAAATTATCTTTAAAATTGCAGGGCGAGAGGTCCCATGTTCCCATCTTACATTTGCTGGCAATGTGGTAATTCTGTTCTTCCTTTTGGGGGAAAGGATTGTCTTCAATTCAAAGTTGTTTTATTTTCATGTAGCCATGGTATGAATGGGAATTGGAAAGGAGCAGTATCTTTTTTGGTGCATACTTAAAACAATTGAGCAGATTAACTCAAAATTGAGAGTGCACTACAGGCATTTGAGAATGAGCTGTGCCAACTTTAACACAGAAAGGATGACACTATGAGCAGTTTAGATTTTGATCAATGTCTTCTTTAAGTTTGCATCTTTGTGTTAGGGTTAGACCTTTTTTTTTTAAAAAAACTGTAGATTCTTTTGGATTGAACTTTATTAGTAGTTTTCTCAGTTTCTAACATAGAGTTTACAGATAGTGTTTCATGCTGTTCAGATGGGAAGTCTATTATGTGCTTTGCATTATAGTGTGATGTTTACTGTTTTTTATTAAAAAGGCAAGTGCATGACTCAGGTACAAGAATCAGTTTGATGTAGAGGTGAAGGCATCAGGCCTTGAAACCAAGAGACTGTGAGTTCTAGTCCGACCTTAGTCCAGCAAGGTGACCTTGGGCCAGTCACTTTCTCTCAGCCCTGGGAAGTAGGCAATGGCAAACCACTTCTGAAATCTTGCCAAGAAAACTGAAAGAAATTGCCCATGCAGTCACCAGAAATCAAGATTGACCTGAAGACAACACATCCATATATACCCAATTTATAATTTGTGGTGGTTTGGGTATGGCACGTGCTCAGTTTGATTCTGTCTTGAATTTCAGGAGTTCAATTATGTCAATTATATCAGCTCTCATGGGTTTTTTGTTGTTGTTATTGTTAACAGTAGTAATTGGTGGAGCAAAATTGGTGGTTGCCAAAGCCAAGGAAATTAATTAATGGCATGATCCTTAGCTACAGTTACCTGATATTTTAGAGCACCAAAATAACTTAAAGGAATGTCTCAGACCACAAAAGCCATGCTGGAAAAAACAGGTCTCAGTTATTCTTTGAAAATTTTCAAGATTGGGGATTGATCTGATCTCCAGAAGAATGCTATTCAAGAAAATGGGGCAATGACTGAAAGGGCCCTACTGTCTGGTTCCTACAGAGGACACTTCCTTGGGATCAGTATCTAGAAAGAGTGCCTTCTTCCAGAATTTACTAGATTGGCAGAGTGCCCCTAGGAATAGATGATTTTGAAGACACTCATATCCTAATCCCTGAAAGACATTAAAGAAGACAACAGTACATCCAAAAGCAAGCTGGTGATAGTATTGTTCCAAAAGGAATAAACACAGAAAATCATAGATTGTTTAATTGTGGTAATCTCTGGGTTAAAGTGAACTAGAGTTGATTGAATCTTTCTCTGTTTTTTCTTGGAAGACATTAGCTAAGTGATGATTAAAATGGGGCAAAGAATTGCTTCCTTTCTGTTAGGCCCTAGTTAATTGTTTACCAACAGATGCTCTTTATATACAAAGTGTAATAATGATTTCACAGTGGAAGTGTTGTATTGAATTCAACTGGCTTTTATAGATTATAATTAGTGATTTCAAAGGCAAACAGTTAGCAATCCATCAGTATGAAACAAAGGCCAGTGTAATACGATTACTGGATTATATTATCCATAAAAATGTGATTAAGACAGCTCATAATTGCAGCAATGACAGATTCATTTCCTGTGCTGCTCACACAAAATAATAGCTCAACTGTTAAGGATCATAGAGAAAAATAAGGAAAGACTTTCTAGGTTGTATGACTGCAAAAATAAGCTTTTTCATAAAATTTACACCTAAATCCTCATAATTATGCTGGACATTCAAAGATCAGGGAACTAGTTGGTGATCTTTTCATCCTTATTCGCTTGTATCTAATAGATAATAAACCCTAATAAAACTAAGCAACTGGGCAAGTATTTTCATGCTTTAAATTGGAATAATAGGATCAAAGGAATAGTTTGTGTATCCTTGTCAAAATTAATCTGTGAGTTTTCCAGTTGCCACAACCTACATTTGTTAATATAAACTATTTGTAGAATTAGTTTCTACCTCAAGCTTTAATTGCAGCAGTGGGCTGATACCACTTCGGACTGGTTCTAGCAAACTGGTAGTTCCGGTGAGCAGTTGCCCTGCCCCTGCCCTTTCTTGTCCTGTATGTATGTATTTATTTATTTGGTTTGTCAATTGCTTACAAGATAATAGATATAAGTAAAAATATAGTTATGAATACATGGATACATATAAGAAAAATAAAAGAAACAATAGGACAGGGACGGTAGGCATGTTGGTGCGCTTATGCACGCCCCCTACAGACCTCTTAGGAAGAGGGTGAGGTCAATAGTAGAAAGTCTAAGGTTAAAGTTTTTGGGCTTTTTTTAGCTCAGCTGATTCGCACGGCACCACTGCTGACATAGAAGATAAGTTTTTAAGATTAAAATGGGTGGTTTTTGAATGTTGCACACGGGAGCAAAGCACACTCTCACCGACCTAGTTATTAAACTGGTTGCAGCATACCACTATGTAATTGGCTCCTTCCTAAGAGGGTTGTTGATTATTTTTGGTTTCTAAACAACCATAGATGGATGTTTAGATGTCAGCTTTGCATAAGCATGAAAAGCTAGAATATAATATCTAAAATATATTTTATTTTCATCCCTAATATTTCTCTTGGCTAGTGTTTGGATCTACTTCAGTAACAGAATGCACACTTTAAATTAAGGGTGCGCACATTGTTTTGGGCTAATGGTCACCTGGGAATGCTGTGCAATCTCATAATCATGGGAGTAGGACAAAAACAAAATTTGATTTAATTTCATTAAAATGTAATTAAAAATAAAATGAATTATAGTGTTAATATAATTGTGCCCCCATGTATTTAATTTTTCCCTTCTGTCACCAATTATACATTGGTAATTGGGAAATAATTGGCAATCTAATAACTACAATTTGGTGACCACTTTAGAAGGCATTCAGAGAGCGTATAAGGCCTTAAAAATCACAAATCCTGGTCCAGATTAAAGGCCTAAATAGTCTGACATTGTTTCTTGTTATAACAACCAGCCAGTTTCCAAGGCAGGAATTGTGAAAGTGGTATTCCTTTCTTGTTATAATACAGGTAGTCCTCTTACTTACGACCATAATTGAGCCCAAAATTTCTATTGCTAAGTGAGATATTTGTTAAGTGAATTTTGTTCCATTTTAACACCTTTCTTGCCATAGTTGTTAAGTGAATCATTGCAGTTATTAAGTTAGTGACATGTTTGTTAACTGAATCTGGTTTCCCCATTGACTTTGCTTGTCAGAAGGTTGCAGAAGGTGATCTTATGACCATGGGAATGCTGCAACAATCATAAGTGTGAAAAATGATCATAAGACACTTTTTTCAGTGCTGTTGTAACTTCGAATAGTCACTATGCAAACTGTTGTAAGTCGAGGACTACTATATACTTTCATAACATTACTGTCGTCAGATTCCTTTCTTCCATTGTGGATGTGGAAAGTTGGGGATAATGATAATGTGCAATGGTCATTGTGCAATCATTGCACAATGGTTCAAATGGTGAGCATTTTAGCATTATTATCCTGAAAAATCTCTCACCAAATGCTGAATGTTTGTACAATTTCAGCAATCTTATTAAAGTTAAAAATTAAAAATTTGGGGCCTGTACAGATGCCACATCAGAATTCATGGACATAATAGGAATCAGAACCAGCCTTTTGAGCGTGGAACTCTCATTCCGCTGATCTCCAAATGTATTTCTCTTCCATCTGATTTTCTCATATTTGGCTGGCTGAAGAGTTATTGACATCAACACAAGACTATTGTTACTACAAGAGAACCATTTACCTCTACCAGAGTATTATATTCCCGGACGTATTTATTTTTACTTGGCAGGATTTTGCTGTTTTCTGTGATGACCCAGAGTATATCAGAAATATAACAAAACCCAAAACATAACTAAAAGTCCTTTAATGCCTTCAACTTGGCTTCACTATTTAATTGTTCACAGTGGAGGAGTAAACTATTTTCAAAATAACATTTCAAAGGAAAAAAACACAGTTTAAATTCAAAGAGCCGATAACGGAGCAAAAACCAAAACCAAACCGCATTGAAAAGTTCCTCGACAGACCAGGATAGAGAATTGCCAACTTCAGGAAGATAACCAGGGACAGTCCATTGGAAGAACGCCAACCAAGATAAACCTTCTTTAGAAATAAAACACTAATTTGTCTCTAGTGTCTGTTAGCACACAGGTCCAAACTCTTATCCAGATCTCACACCTGCAACCCATGAAGAGGATCACGCCCCCTCCTCCTGAGTAGATCACATTTTACCCTGATCCTCTCCTCCCAAGTAGATCATGCTTTACCCTGATCCTCTCCTCCCTGCGTGCCCTAGGATGGATAGGGGATGGGCCTGGGTCCTCCTCTGACTGCTCAGCCGACCTCTGCTCTTCCCCAGCCTCCTCTACCACCTCTGGAGCCACACTTCCACTCCCTGTTGGCTGTTCCTCCTCTTCCTCAGAGTTAGTCTCCACCAGGGGCATGACATCTTCCATGACAGCAATTTATGCTATTTGCTTATTTTATTTAGTATTTACTACATTTAGTAAATACATAACTAATGATTCCAACACAGAGGTATAAGAAAATTTTGAAGCATAAAACTGTATAAAATTATAAGCGAAGTAAAATCATAGTGTAGAATATCAGAAACATGGTCCATGATAGTATGTGAAACATCTCCTGAAGCTGCAACAGAGATTCAATTGGAAAAAAAAGCCTTTTCAGCTGGTGTAAGAGCAAAATAGCTAAATCAAATGTGGTTGGTTTCATTTGCATGCTTCAGACATGATAAATAAGTTATTTGTTTATATTGTCATGGCTATATCCAAACTCTGGCTTAACTTTTTCTGGCTGCTTTTGTAAATGTGTGTGTTGCTTAGTGACATCATTCTAGAAGGACTCAGGTGATGACTGCATAATGAAGATTAATACATAAAAATCAGGACCCTTCTCTATTTTTTGAGAGAGAGGGAGGGAGGGAGAGAGAGAAAGAGAGGAGGGAGGGAGGGAGGGAGAGAGAGAGAGGGAGAATGAATGAGAATGGCTTTTGGTTTAACATTTTTTGGGTTAACTTCCCAATTTATATGGAATTATATATGGAATTATATATATGTATATGGCATCCTGAATTACTCGAAAATTCTGATAATTGAAGAACATACTTTGCAAGTTTGCTACACCTTTTAAAAAAACTAATAAGATCTCCTGGGGGTCAAAACTTTAGGAAATGTTTCTATAAGCTGTGAACTTTGAGAAATCTTTTTATAGTAATACATACTGTACACTGTGCTATATTGCACTGTGTAGTAATTATTACTACTACTATAGTTTGTCTTCAGCTCAAGCTTGGAAAGCTAGTGGATTGAATTTCTATATTAAAGGAGGGTATCTGCACAACTGTCATGGAATCCTGAGTGCTGGGTTTCTCTGAATGTCTGTCACATGCAAGCTATAAGAAGGAATATCAGACTTTGAGTAATGCATATGCACCTAGGATAGTATTTTTTAAATAAGCAAATAAATGGAAAGTGGAGATAGTGAGATTCCTTTTTACCAAAAGTACCTCTCTATTTGAAAGTCTGCTTCCTAATCCCAATATCTTATTCTGAGTTCCTTAAGGAAAAGGTAGATTATCAAGAAGAAAATGGAAGTGTCTCTGTTCAGAGAGTAAATAGAGAGATTAGTTAAAAGCAAAACATTTGCAAGCAACATTGAAAACAATAGATAAAGCTATTGCAAAATCGCTTAATTTTTTCCAAGCACAATTTTCACCAGCAAGAGAGGCCCCAGTTTTGATTTCCTTAATGTTTTGGGCTGGGCATGAAGGAGATGTATGAAAATATTTTAAATTTCAGTGAGGAGCTGCCACTGACTTTTTACCAGTTCTTTGAACTGACCTTTACCTCATCCTGACAGAACAGGACAAGAATCTGAGTGACAATGTCCCACAATGCAATTACTGTGCGTCAGATGAGCTGGTCCCTTACAAATCACCTCGAACTTTACACATCTGCTGGCTGTCAGCATCTGCCAGGTTCATTCACCCGAAAATAATAAAAAAAAAACTCTCATTATTGTGCCATAACAGGTAAAGTGTTAGGACAATTATTGGACATCCTCAGTGACCTTGTACAGTCTAAGCCAACTGCCCTTGCCAACGTTTTTTTGGGGTCAGCTTGTGGGCATGTTAAATATGAACCCTGTTTTTGCCCTCTCACGCTGCATGACATAAAGGTTGTGACAAAAATTGGCAGATGGGGAAGAGAGATAGCAAGGATCATGTTAAAGCACTGCCGCTTTCTAAATTGCTGCTGTTGCTCCTTTGCCAAAGCAGGATGAAAAGATTTAGACTTAACAGCTAAGGTGAATTTATTTGGAAATTTGAAGACTGAATATAAGAGCTTGTGTTCATATTAGCATGTCAAATTGTGTTTATTTCATTTGCCTTTATTTCCCTGTGGCTGAACAAATACTAAGCCACGGTTTGTATTGCCATAATTTGCTTCAATAAGCAACAGTTGGCTACTTTCATAACACATGAAGGATAAAACATTGTGTATTCATTGAGAGTGTTCACTAAATAGATTAAAAAAAACCAATTATAGCTTATCATGATCTGTGACCCTAGCCAATGCACGTCTTTGGTCTTAACAGCACTTAGACTTACTGTATATACCACTTCATACTGCTTTACAACATTCTCCAAGGGGTTTACCAAGTCATCATATTGTCCCCAACAATCTGGGTCTTTATTTTACAGACCTTGGGAGGATGGAAAGCTGAGTCAACCAGGATCAAACTCCTGGCTGTGGACAGAGTCAACATGCAATACTGCATTCTAACCATTTCACCACCATGGCACAACTAAAACAATAATAGGATCTGGACTGCCCTTATAATGGATGCTCTTGATTGAGTCCTGGGATGCTTTTTCGTCAGTTCATTCCTAGTTTTACAAAAGGTTAAAAACGTGCAAGAAGTCCTAAATAATATATAACAGTCTGAGTTGAAAAAGTATATTGAAAGCTTAAGTATGCATGTAAGAATAGCGATTAAACCATTGAGCAGACTATATTTGAACTAAAGGTTTGGAGGGATTCAATGCACAATTTTCAACCCTGCTCTTCTTATCTGATATAAAATGGGAGTTTTCTATCTGAGACAGCAAATTATCAGGGTAATTCAACCAATAGAGACATATCATCTGAGAAGATTGGATTTGGCCCAAGTTTCTTTGGAGTCACTTAAGTTTAAAAAATAATCAGGTGACCATAGAATCCAGGCAAAAGTTTACGTACAGTATTTTTTTCCCCAATATATGAAAATCTAATTTGTTTTTTATGTGAGGTTTGTGAAGTACTTTGAATTGCATATAATTCCACTTAGCATCTTTGTTTTGTTTGTGAGTATGTGTGAGGCGGGGAGTGTGTATGTGTATGTTGATTGTGCTTATATTCCAGTTTACACTATATTTGGAATAACAGATGTGAAGTCCTGTCATTTTAACTGTTGCTCCAATTGTTCATTGTTCTGAGAAGGTCACATCATAATTCATTAACAATAATTACTCCCTGGGTACACGTTATCCTTCTTTATTCAATTGCTTCATTAGCTCATGACTAATTCTCACATTCGTTGCTCCAATCAGTGAAGATATATTTATAATATAGAAATAGATGCTATTAGTTATAATATATTAACTGCCTAATTTAAAATAGAATAGTTATTTTTATGAAGGGCAATTAACCACTAACTGTAATGGATAATTCACATACCTATGATTAGGAAAGACAAATAATACAAAAAGAAGGAATCTGGAGATGACATGTTTTAGTATTTTAAATGACCACCAACTGTTTTTTCTACTGTGGAGCTACGTTTTTAAAGAAGTACTTGTGGAGGGTTAATTTGGAAAGTATCGCAGATAGTATAAAATCATAATAACCACAAATATGGTTAATATATATTTTGATTTATTTGATAGATGCATATCATCATTTTATTTTCTTACTGCAGTGCTTTTTTGAAACAGGTCCCTAGTAGCACAAATATATATTTAAAATTATTTTAAAGAAATAAGGCAGGAATAATATCCAGATGTATTAGACCAGGGGTGCCAAACTCGGCCCGGATGCGTCATGTGGCCACGCCCACTCTCATTTTAGCAAAGGGGAAAAAAGTGGCAATACATCACGTGATGACTCCGTGGTGACATGAGTTTGACACACCTGTATTAGACCACAACTTCTATAGTCTATATCATTGGATAAATCCAGCTTCTATGAAAGGAGTTATGATCGAAAGCATTTGGTGGGAATTGGATAGTCTTACTTTGAAATGCAAATTAAACCATAATTAAATTAAATTAAATTAAATAGGATATGGATTCTGATTTCCATTTTTGTCTCATGCCTTTGACTATCAGGTTCTTTTAGGATTACTGTTGCCTAAATTATATTTGTGTGAATATTTATATTATATTTATTATATTATATTTGATATAAGAATATTATATTTGTATAACCAAATGGAAGGAGTTCCTAAATTGAAGATGGACAGCATTTGAGATTTACGTATCTATCTGGCAATATGATACTATTCTGGAAAACAGAATGTTGCTTTATGTTCAGCAATTTCAGTAATACAGAAAAGAATATATGTATTTGCACTTATTTCTCAAGGGGGGGGGGAGGTTCCATTATAAGTCCTTGAGACAGAGCAGAATAAAATGAAATTAAAAAAGTAAATTAATTACAAATGATAATGTTTGAATTCGAGTCTTCAAACTAAACATATTAAAATACTTTATTAGAAAAAAAGTAAGTAAATTGAATTAATGAGGTTGCTTTTGTTTTTAAAATTTGACATCTTACTACTTAAGTGGTATTATTAATTATAGTGTTTGTACATTTTTTCTTGAATTCTGACTATTGGTGACAGACAACCAGCATATATTGTATTAAAAATATGTTAATCTTGTGTTATAATTATAAAACATAAATGTAAATTACTCGTGGTATTGTGATTTACATTTCATGTAAGTCTTTTTAACATGTACTTATAACTATAAGCTTTGACAGAAATATTCATTTAAATCCTACATTCTGTATAACTAATTAGCTTAATAATATACCATTTTATTGTCACAGGATCAAGGCATCTGGTCTAAAGCTGCAGTTTTGCACTAATGAAACTCAAGCTACGCGGGACAAATTTGTAAAAAAGTTGCAGCATTTGGGGTTTGACATCGCGGTAAATGAAGTCATTGCTCCAGCACCTGCAGTATGTCGAATTCTGAAGGAACGCAAACTGAGACCTCATCTTCTTGTGCATGATGGTTTGCTAATATTTAAAATTTTGCATATAAAGTAGACTGCAATTAAGTAATTTCAACCTAATATAGGTTCATTTTATATGTGTATAATTCAGGAATGAAATGTGTTAGTTTCACAGACTAAATTAGTTTTGGATGAATGATTAGATTAAGACAATTGGAAGTCAAAAGAAAACAAAAAATCCCAAATTATCAATGAAAGTGAGCAGATGAGATGGTAACTGGATAATAAAATGGCCCAATTAAGATGAACATCTGATTTTTCATAATCTGAAGTTTTCTGAAGTCATGAAGCTGAGTATAGGGTGAACGTTCCTACCTCCCATCTTGTGCCAACTTTTCACTGAAAATCCTGGCATGTGTTCCAATTTCTTGGTTTGTTAACTTAACTGAATTAAATAACTTGCATTTTGGTTTAATGTCTTCTAAAATCTTCATGAATGAGCTGGCATAGGATAGGAATAAAATTGCTTACCTGATCATAGTATCTCCACACTAAAACTGATACACAACATAAACAATCTACTGCCATATCTGACACTTGTTTCCAGATTCATAAAATATGCCCTTTTTCCTTTTTTATTTCAAACAAATGTGGAAGCAATCCTAAGGTTGTTTTTTGTTCTTTCCTATTGGGAAACAATGAAATAAAACCACCAGATTTCTTGTAATTTACAAGCAATTTTATTCTGCTTAGTCTTGGACAATGTTAGCATTCTAAGAAAGTCTTTCAAAATGTTTTTTACTTGAAACGTTTTTTAAAAAACTCAGGGTTCTTTTTAGGCTTCCAGGCACTATCAATTCTGCTTAGTTCACATGCAACTAGTTATCTTGAAGTTCAGAAACATGACTTGTGGGAGTAAATGTATCCTCTCTTTGGTTTAAGCTTCATTCTTGTCATGTTGAACTGCAAACACAAGATATCAGGTTGACATTAAAGGACAGTTGTGTCCTTAATCATCTCTTAGACACACTTATTTGATTTCCAAGCTATCAGAGCCATTTTCAAAATGCTTCTGGTTTCTGGGCAAGATTTTTGGAAATGGCAGTGTCAGGTGCAAGAAGTCAGGATAGAATCCAAAAAAGTATGAATGGTTTATTTAATGCTACCTGTATACAAGAATCTGCACTGCTAACATTCCAGCAGAATTGGCACCAGATAAGAGTCAATGGACTTAGGTCTCCAGGGGCATAGAAATTTCAACCTGATGATGAGTTTGACTCCTCCCTCAGGCTCATCCTGGTCATCTCCTATATACAAAGTATTCAGGATGGAGATACATTGCATGCATTTTTCATTTCTTATCAATTAGCCTGTATTTAGACCCTGCTGAATATGCTCTCTCTACTCTTTCTATACATTTTTTTTTACATTTATTTATCAGAAAAAAATTAGATTGGCTGAGGCCTGTTAATAACTCTTTTATGGATGTGGATGATACTATATTGGCTATACTGGACAAAATCAAGTGAGGTTTTGATTTATAAAGTAACATTTATACAGTAGCATTTGAAGGTGAGAATATGCAGTTCTGGTAACGTTTGAGCTGTTTTAGTTCAATAGGCCTAAGATAATATGAACTTGGAAATAAGCATAAGTTGTCATGAAATATATAAATATATGTTTATTACTCCTTAGATCTCATTCCTGAATTTGCTGATATTGATAAAACAAATCCTAACTGTGTAGTAATTGGGGATGCAGCAGACAACTTTTCTTACAAAAATCTGAATGATGCTTTCCAAATTCTCATAAACCTGGAAAATCCAGTTCTGCTCTCTTTGGGAAGAGGGTAAGTTAATAAGTAGAGCTCTGAAAATGTTTTTTAAAAATAGTAATGTTTGCTTGGTGTCCATAAGTTTTTCAAATCCTAACTGCCTTCTTGCAAGTTTGTAAGGTGGTCCAAGAACGTCTCTCAACTGCCCAACAGTTTTGGTGCTGAAAACAGATGTAAAGGATAAATTAACTTTCTCTTCCTTTAGTCAATTTTGACATCTATATGTCTATCAAGAGAGCACTAGAAAAGAATTTGGTCTCAGGCTTCCCATCTTTCTGATACATCACTTGAATGGTTGGTTCATGGTGTCCAATAGTAGGGCGACTCATGCTGTCCTTGTATCAGATTAAAAGAAGGACTAGTAAGATAAAGCAAATAGTGGTACATTCTCCATGGAGCCATAGGGAGAGTCCAGGCTGGGTTATCTCTAGTCTTCCAGCTCTGCAGACCGAGTTGAAAAAACTGAGGACACACCCCCTGGTAACAGCCCCCAGTTCTTCACTCGGTCTCAGCGTGTTCAGACCACTTCTTTGAGGCTCTGAATTGCTATAAGTTTAGAAGAATTTCACCCACTGAACTAAAGGTTCAGGTTTGTTAGCTAGCTGGTTTCTCCAGCTAGCCTTTTGAATTTCGCACTTTTTTTACCTCGCGTTTTTTTCTTGAATTTAATTTTAAATTTTTTTATTTTTAAAAATAATTTTCCTGGGGGACTGTTTTTTTGGGTAGAGGCTACCCTGTGAACCCGGGTGGCCCGGGCTGGGGTCGGGAGTCTGCGGCTTCTCTGAACCCGCTTTTCTCCCGCTTTCATTTTTAGGAAGTAGAGCACTTTGCCGCGAAGTGCCTTTTTTGCGCTATTTTTAACGGAGGCGGCCACGTTGGGGACAATCTTGCAGTTTGACTCCAGGATTGTCCCTTGGAAGGGGTCTTGGCCATCAGGAGTTTATTCCTGGACCCCTACCAGTCCCCAGAGCACCGAGGCAGCGGCGTTGCTACGTAAGCCTGTCAGGAAGTAAGGGGCAGCCAGCTCCAGGCTCTCAAGCCTCTGTTCATTCAGGGCTTGTTTCGATTCTGGGAGTCAGCCATTTTTTATTTTTGGCGGGCTCAGGACCAGCCAAGAGTGTTTTTCTGACTCTGTTTTTTGGGGATTGCAGAGCTGGGCTGAGCTTCCCATTTTGGGTTGCTTTTGCCTCCTGAAGTGCTGGACAGCGGCTGTTACTATAACAAACAGCTCAAGCCGGAAAAAAACTTTTTCCTTTATTTTTGTTTTATTTTTCTTTTCCGTTTTATTGTTCCCTTTTTGGGGACAGTTAATTTTGGAATTCAAGATGGCCGACAGAGAAGCTGATCTAGATTTATCACTTCCTCAGATGGGCACAGAGAAGGCTGCCAAGGGCTCTTCCAAGCCCAGATCTGCTAGTCTGGAGGCAGCAGCTAAGATTAGAACTAGGATTTTAGCCCCCAAAAGATCCTCCAGGGCTGAGGATAGGCATAGGCAGAAAGGCCATAGACAAGCAGTTTGATAGGGCTGCAAAATCCAGTAGGCTAGATAACACAGCTTCCCTATTTAATGTTTTAATTGCACGGCTGTACACCGCTCCGAGTTCTTCGGGAGAGGAGCGGTATATAAATAAATTTTCATTCATTCATTCATTCCCAGTTTTTGTCTCCACAAGAAGACAGGCAGCCAGAACAACTGCCTGATAGGCAGCACATGACTGCGTGGTCTCTGGGGGGCTCAAGTGCTCAGGATTTGCAGGGAAACTTCCAAATTGAAGCTGAGGCATCTCATAATTTTTCTGAGCCTTCCCAGGGGATTTTGATGGAAGGGTCTGCATTCCAGACCACCAGCCATCCAGATCGGTGCCTACAGCTATCTTTACTCCTACAGCAGCGGGTTTACGGCCTGAGGAGACCCAAATTCCAGAAATGCCATCTCTCATGAGGGCTTGGATTTCTCAAACTATAAGGCAAGAACTACAGGCAGAGGTCGGCCACATGCGTCAGCTAGCTTGCCTTGACAATTCCAGAAGTGATTTTCCAGACCAAGGACAGGCCACGATGGATCAGCCTTCCCGATTCAGCGAGCGCTCGACATAGCCTTCTGAGTACAGCCAATTTTATGGATCAGAGAGGGATCTCCCTCCAGACAGGGATTTTTCAGATGCTGAATCGGAGGTAGTAGGTTCCTCTCCCTTTAAAGGACTTTTCCAGCCGGCTCTTTTCAAGACTCTGCTGGTTAAGGCCAAGGCTACTGCTAATCTTAAAAAGGACACGGTCACTCAGGATCTTCCCGTGGAAGGGGATGATCAGGAGAACTTCCTGTTTACGGAAAAGACATCTGTGGTGGACGCTGTACCTGTGCCCCAGATGTTTCTGGACTTCATAAAGAAGCAGTGGGAGACCCCTGGGTTGTATATCCGCCCCACTGGATCTGAGACTACTTTATTTAATGTAGACAAGGACTTTTTGGACACTATGGAGGTGCCAAAGGTAGATGGCCCAGTGGTAGCCTTAGCCTCGTCTTCTGTTATCACTCCTGATAAGGAAAACGTCTTGAAGGCAGAGGATCGGAAAGAGGAGCTGGCGCTCCAAAGAGCTCATCAGGCCAACGCCTGGGCCATCAGACCATCAACTACTGCCTCTTTCTTCACCTGGGCATCATTGAGGTGGCTGAAGCAGCTTCAGGGGAGAATCCTATCTGAGGATCTCAGACTGCATCAAGACCTGAATAAAATTATAGCTGCGGCTCAATTGACTGCTGATGCCACCTTGACCTCGGCCAAATTCGCGTTCAGAGCCATGGCTTCTTCCATCTCAGCTCACCGGCTTCTCTGGTTGAGAAATTCGCAGATGGATGTCAGAACCAAATGGAAGCTGGCATCTGCTCCTTTTAAAGGAGAGAAGCTTTTTGGAGAGGCTTTGGACCCCTTTTTAAAGGAGACCAGAAACAAAAGAAAGATCCTTCCCTCTCAGGGAAGGCGCTTTGATTCCAGGGCTTCACCTTACTATAGGAAGCCCTCCTTCAAGCAGGGGGAAGCTGGAGCAGGCTTTTCCCGTCAATCTAGGCCCTTTTTCCAGAGATCATCATCACAGGCCAATAGACAGGCTTTTTCTGCCAGAGGGTGACAGAGGCAGGAGGGCAGGAGGGCCTTTAGAGGTTCCAATAGACCCTTTAGGCGCAACAAATGATGCCCAACCCTCAGTTCCCATAGGGAGACATCTGGGTCTGTTCTGGCAAAGGTGGGAACGGACCACGACAGACACTTGGGTCCTGTCCACTTTAAGGTCAGGTCTCTCTCTAGAGTTCCTTCCCCCCCTAAAGGTCTTTGTCTGCTGTCCAGTCTCCAAGGTTCCGGCCAAGAGGGATCTCATGGAATTGGCGATCCGTCATCTTTTGGAGATTCGAGCCATACAGCCAGTTCCAGTAGATCAGGAAGGGCAGGGTTTCTATTCCATTTTATTCGTGATCCCAAAGGCCTCGGGGGGATGGAGGGCAATTCTCAACCTCAAAGGGCTCAACAGATACCTAGCATATCGCAGATTCAAAATGCACTCCCTCCACTCCATTCTTCAGGGTCTGCGGGAGAGAGATATTTTGGCTTCAATAGATTTGACAGAGGCCTACCTTCACGTGCCCATTCACCCCAAACACCATCAGTTTCTGAGGTTTTGCTACGGCAGCCATCATTTCCAGTACAGGGCTCTTCCCTTTGGCCTGTCATCCGCCCCTCGTATCTTTACCAAGCTTCTGGCGGTGGTAGCAGCATCCCTCAGGGCCTTGTCCATAAGGATCCAGTGCTATTTGGATGATATCCTGATAGCATCCTCTTCCCGTCCTCAGGCGGAGGAGGATTTGGTTTCAACTATCAGGATTCTTCAAGAGCACGGTTTCTCAATAAACCTGCGAAAATGCCACCTAGCACCGTCAACTTGGCTTCTGCATTTGGGGGCGGTCATAGACACCTTGACCAGGCAGGTTTTCCTCTCTCAGGAACATCGAGATCATATCAGGGAAGTATCTTCACTGATCCTGTCTACCAGAAAGGCACCGATCATCTTGCTGTCCTAACTCCTCGGCAAGATGATCTCATGCATTGGGATTGTTCCATGGGCCAGATTTCATGCTCGACCTCTCCAGTGGTTTCTGCTATCTTATCAGAGGATGAACAAGGGCGACTCGTCAAAGAGAGTTCGTGTTCCCCTGCCAGTCCGTCATTCTCTCTGTTGGTGGCAGTCCAAGGCCATGAATCAGGGTTGCCTGTTCAGGTAGCCTCAAATGATCACCATAACAACAGATGCCAGTCTGTATGGCTGGGGGACTCATTTGGGAGTTCAGGTGACCCAGGGGATGAGGTCCCAAGAGGAGCTTGCTCACAATATCAATTGGCTAGAGCTCAGGGCGGCCTGTCTACGCTAAAAAATCTAAGAGAGCAGGTGATGGGGAGACATGTCCTTCTCCTCACAGACAATATGGCTACCAAGGCCCACATAAATCGACAGGGGGGCACTCGCTCCAGACCATTAATGCAGGAGGCGACTCGTTTGTGAAAATGGGCAGAGAGGAACCTTTTGTCCCTGCAAGCGGAGCATATTTCAGGGGTATCCAATGTGAGAGCAGATTGGCTGAGCAGGGCCTCGGTGGACCAGGCAGAATGGCATCTTCATCCCAGCCTGTTTCTGGAGATAACGAAGTGATTCGGTCTACCGATTATGGACCTCTTTGCTTCCCCAAAGAACACTCAGCTTCTGAGGTTCTTGTCTCAGTTCCCAACTCAGGGAGCAGAAGGGGTCAATGCCCTCAGGTGCAAGTGGCCCTCGGGTCTATTATATGCCTTCCCCCCTCTTCCTCTGATTCCGGGGACAATCAGGAAGGTGTTGATAGAGAGGGCGGAGGTGCTCTTGGTAGCCCCTTATTGGCCCAGGCGGCCTTGGTTCCCCAATCTGGTGGGTCTGTCAATTGCCAGGCCTTGGAGAATTCCCCTGCACAAGATATCTCTCAGCCAGGGTCCAATCAAACATCCAGATCCAGCCTGGTTTCGTTTAACCGTCTGGCACTTGAGCGGGGGGATCTTGAAGCGGGAGAAATTTTCTCCTAAGGTCATTCAGACCATTCAGGCAGCCAGAAGACCTTCCACAGTCAGAATATACAATGCGACTTGGAAGGTTTTCTGCAGTTGGTGTGCTAGTCATCAGCTGGAACCTACTGAGGTTTCGATCGCTGATGTATTAGAATTTTTGCAGCATGGGTTGGATAGAAGTCTCCCCCAATACCTTGAAGAGGCAGGTAGCAGCCTTGGCATTAGTGGGTTCGGTTAGGGGATGTTCTGCTGTGGTACTACATCTTAGAGTTAAGGCCTTCCTTAGAGGAGCCTCGAATTTGAGGCCTCCGGTTGTCCACTGTTATCCCACCTGGGACTTACCTAAGGTATTGCAGGCCCTGACATCTTTCCCATTTGAACCCTTGCGTGAGGTCAGCCTTAGTTTACTATCCTACAAGGTATCTTTTTTGGTAGCCATTACCTCGGCTAGGCGCATCTCGGAGTTGGTGGCCCTGTCCATTAGAAAAGATTTATGCATATTCCACGCAGACAGGGTGGTTTTGAGGTTGGACCCCTCCTTTCTACCCAAGGTGAACTCCTTATTCCATTGTTCACAAGAATTGATTTTGCCTAACTTCTGTGCAGGGCCTTCCCATGCACTTGAGAGAAAATGGCATACCTTGGATGCTAGGAGGGCCCTCCATATTTACATCAAGAGAACTTCTTCCCATAGGAAGACTGAGGCCCTGTTTGTTTCTTTTCAGACGTCATCTCTGGGATGCAGAGTAACATCTTATACGGTAGGTCGCTGGCTTAGAGCCTGTATCGCCAAAGCCTATGAGGCACAGAGTCTTCCTGTCCCCAGAAATATCACTGCGCGCTCAACCAGGAGTGCAGCAACCACGGCTGCCTGGGCTACTCAGGCATCGATTCTGGACATTTGTAGAGCGGAGACATGGTCATCGCTAGCCCCATTTATTAGGCATTACAAGATTGATTCATTTGCCTCGGCGGAGGTTGCCGTTGGTAGGCGAGTACTGCAGGGAGTTCATACAGCAGTGGGGACCTCCGACCTATCCAGATCCTACCCATAGGACTGCCGTCAGCTAGCTTTGGTAGGTCCCAGCCTGGACTCCCCCTTCGGCTCCATGGAGAAGGGGCGTTGGTCTTACCTGAACGCTTCTTCTCGTGGGGGCCGAAGGGAGAGTCCAGTCCCGCCCGGTAGTCTGTCAGGTCGGAAGGGGGAAGGGATGTCACACCCATTTTTTCGCAGGAGCCGCTATGATGTTTGTTTGAAGACAAGGAGCAGCTGATTTCACTTCAACGTCATTCAGAACTGGGGACTGTTACCAGGGGGTGTGTCCTCAGTTTTTTCAACTCGGTCTGCAGAGCTGGAAGACTAGAGATAACCCAGCCTGGACTCTCCCTTCGGCCCCCACGAGAAGAAACGTTCAGGTAAGATCAACGCCCCATCTCCTTTGCCAATTTTCTTTTCTGAACCTATTTAAATTATTTTTTATTATGGATGTTAATGTTCTTTGTCATATTTTCCTCAACAACTTTTTTCTTCCTCTTTTTTATTGTGCGCCTATATTTCTTTTGTCAATGTACAGGTAGTCCTCGACTTACAACTGGCCACTTAATAATTGTTTGAAGTTATGACCCTTAAAGCTATATGTGGCCCAATTTAAAATTTTTGACAGTTGCGCATTCCCCTCCCCAAACACACTTAAACTTGGTAGGATTTTGGAGTAAGATGTACAGTATATTAAATCTCACCTATGATCTTATAACTTTCTTCATGTTAACTGTACCATATAACAGCTGTACTTCTATTAATTGCTTCATACAGAGATGTAAGAAGAAAGTAGGGATCATGTTTGCATTAACTATGTGAAGCATACTAAGTGGAATATATTTAATAATGGGCATCAGCTTCCTCTTGTAAGATCTTATACAGATCACAACTGTAATCTGTCTTAGAGTTGTGAGTGCTGATGGCATGGATTTTGCCTTCCATTTGATACCTTCTCAGCCACTTTTCTCATGAGTTACTAATATTATGTAAAGTATAACAGTGTTAATAATGTTCATTTCTTTAACTTTCTTTAGGAAAAAAACCAAAAAAAATTCCTCTAAAGTTTTAGTGTATGCTCTTGAAAGCTAGAACATTAGAATGACTGAAGCAGAATACTGTCCTTGTGAAAAGGGAGTGATTTACATTTAGCATCTGTTTTGGATTGAGAGTGGGAATTGGCTTTGTAATTTCCTCTGTCATGCCACTGTCAGAAAATTAAGCTGTTTACGCTAGACTATAGAAGGTTAATAGCTGTTCTAGCAAAGGTCAAGTGGTCATTTTAAAGAGAGGCTGTGCTGATTAATCGAAAATGGCAGAAGGATATAGCATAAAATCTTATCTGACTGTTCATCCTATACATTTTTGCTCCTTACCTATTTGTTTAGGAATGTTAAAAAAAAAACACTTCAATTGTACAGTTCTTTCTTTTTATTATTCTAATAAAAAGAAAGAAAGAGATCTACTGAATCATATTTTGAATGTTTGCTAAAATAATGTCAGCTGCTGAGCTTCTTCACCAAACATAGTTATTTGGAATAAGTTCCCCCTTAGCATTTCCAAAGAAATTGGGATTAGAATGAGCCTGCCAGCTTAGGTAGTGAGTCCAAGACTTTTTGCAATGCTGGTTTGATTCTGTCAGTGATATGTGCTATGATCAAAGCCATTTATAAAAAAGAGAAGACAATATTGCTAAGAATATGTATTAGTAGCAGCGAATTTGAAACAATTTCTAACTCTCTGGACTACACCCCAACTTCTATAAAAATATGTGTGCCATAGAGGTCAGTTGGATAAGACAACACAGATCTATCATCAAGAAAAATTAATTCTCAATCTTTTTTATTTGTGATACAGGAAAAATAATATTTGCCTAGTAGAAGTAGTAAGTTACTAACTGAATGAATACTATTATCATTGATTTTAATAATTAAGGATACTTTAATTGAAAGGCGTAGTGGTTTATTTTATCTTTAATCTATTTTCCATAGATTACTGTAAATAATAAATAAAATAAAGATGGCCCTTCATTCATAATAAGTGATAATGTTTGTTATTTAATTTTTTTTTAGTAATTTAAAAGCAAAAATATTTAACAAACATGGTAAAACATGGTAAAACAAATATATTTCATTAATAATGCATAATGAATAATGTGATAGCTTATCACAATTGAGGTAGTGAATAATGTGTTGTTTTGGTTACATACATACATATTTATTCTATTCAGCATTTTGTCATAGTTATCTATTAAGATTTTGTTTACGTTCTGTTTAAAGCTATGTATTTATTGCTAAACCTATTGCATTTGGGGGCAGAGAGCAAAAGCAGAATGCTATATGGATCAAAAGGTTTGAAATACTGCATTTTAAAGCTGTATATTTTCAATTTCAGACGCTATTATAAAGAAACAGATGGACTAAAACTTGATGTTGGAACATATATGAAAGCACTGGAGGTATTTTATTGTTTTAGTATATAATGTTCTTTATTCCAGTAAAAGGGTCACTAATGTATTAGTTTATTTTATTAAAACATTTATATACCATTAAACATTTACCTATTACAAAATATATTACCAAATTGCCATATGATACAAGACCTAGGCAGAAAAAAGAGATCTTTTTTTTTTAAACCAATATTTTTCAACTAATTCAAACATGGCAATTTTTTTTTGCCAAGACGAGTCTTTGGCAGACTATCTCATGGACTTAATCATCTTCCTTTGTGGGATGTGTATAGCCAACCACAGTTCAGAGGGCTGATTTTTTCAGTGAAATCCTGCATAGCAGACTATCCAACTTTTTTCCAAGTGGTTTGGTTGTGTACATACAACATGAACATCTGGAGCTTATGACTCCAATTGGGACCAGAACTTTGATGCTTAATTTGAAATTAAAATGGCTTTACTTGTTCCCAAAGTTGTTTTCCTGGTCTTCTGCTTAGACCAAGGTTGCTGAACATATTAAGCTATATGAAAAAACAGCAGAACCTTTCCCTCCTCTAATAAATTCCCTATGCACTTCTGTGGAAGCCATCTTGTATTTTCAAAAGTGCACCTTTAAAAACTGGACATAAGCCCTGAAGATTATTCTTGATATTTCTACAAAATGTATTCCTACCTTAAGCTACGGTTTAGTATGTTACCATCATTTGAATGTCGATAACTAGGAAGCAAGCAATGTGTATAAATCAGACACTTTTGTTTTGAAAGTTAACAGTGTTATTTTTGTCCTATTGCCTAGTATGCCTGTGATATTCAAGCTGAGGTGGTGGGAAAACCAACCAAAATGTTTTTCCAATCAGCTTTGACAGAAATGGGCATTGAACCTCACCAGGTAAGATTTCTGAACATTGTCAGAGTTGATTTTACCAGCTTTTTCAGGATGGAAATGGGAGGATAAAAGAATTCATTGGGGAAGAAATATGAAACCAATTCAGTTGCACAAAAATGTATTGAACGTTGAATTTGCAGGAAACAGCTGTTCTTTCTCTTTGAAAATAAAACCTGTTTCAGTTCATTTCTCTTATGTTAAATTGTTCATATAAGCCGATAATAACATGTAGAAAGGTTTCTAAAGGTTTCCAATTGGCACTAGAATGTTATGTGGAGCTGAATTCTTTGTTCCAACCCGTGGCCAGAGGTAAAATTAATGCTCAGTGATACAGTAGTTATAATGAAAAGTTATATCCTCTTTCCCAACAAGCAGGAATAATTTACTTGATGAACATTTTGAAGAGTGCTCCTGCCAAAACTACTGAATATAGTTATCTGGTAGCATGTACATTCATTTAAATTATTATTAAGTAATACATTAAAGAGACATCATAAAATAAGTAATAATCTAAGGAGATTTATTATTTTTCTTTCTGTTTTTATTGTCCTTTATTTCCTAATGTAAGTTGTTCAGAGTTGTCTGGAATTAGGCAGCCTCCAAATTTAATCATGAATCCTGAAGCTAAATTAATCTTTAATTCAAGTATTTACTTCAAATATTCAGCAGAATTGTAGGTCATATAATTACAGTAGATCTTGCTTCTCCTACAGAAGCTGCTTGGATGAGAAGCTAAATATCTTCAAGGAAAAATAAAGAAAGTCCAGTTGCCTTTTGAAAAAGCACCTCTGGGGCAACTTGCTTCATTTGTATCAAAATTGGGGATAAATTCAAATTTGACTGATGGGTTGATTAATTAAGTGTTATCAGATTAGTGCTGACTCTTTGTGACCACATGCATGGCTTCTCTCCACTAAGCCTTTTAAGTGTCTCAGACTTCATTGCTGCTGTAGTAAAATTCATCCATCTTTCCATTGATCATTCTCTTTCTCCTTCATTATTTTGGATTTGGCATAATGCAATAGATGCCCATCTATTATAATATAATAGTCAAAGTCTCATTAGTGCTCTCAGGGGGATTCCTGGATTGATTTCTTCTAGAAGCCAGTTGCTGGCTTTCCTGGCCATCTATGGTACCCTTCTAAGTCTTCCATAGTGCCATAACATTGGTAATAATTGTATCCTGTTTCTTCCATATCTAGCTTTTCAATCCATAGAGTTTTATGGAAATTGTGCGTTTTTTTTGCCTGAACCTAATTAAAGACAACATTGTAAATCAAGAAAAGTTTTTTGTGTCAGAGATTGTCTATATGTGGCATATTCCTAATATGTGGCAACACGATTTGCCAATGGTGTTGAGAAGCTCATTGTCTTGACGTCACCAGATTGAAGGAAATCTTAAGGAGTGTTTCAAATTATAAGTTCAGTTCACATCACACAGGCAGCTACCAGAGCATGTCATATAGCTTTTTCCTAAAAATAACCCCAGGGGTTTTTTTTAAGTACTGATACAACTTAGCATCTTTTTCTGACAGTAAGTTTAATTGGACTCTTTAAACAATCTAGATATCTGTAAATTTTGCCAGATGACATTCTTCTTGAAAATGGCACTTGTTCTATGATATTTTCAACAAGTCAGCTATTTGAAGACCACTCTCTTGTTCTTTCTTTCTAGCTATCTCTCAGCTAAGCTATTTGTTTTGCTTTTTATAATCTTTCTTCTCAGTTCAATCCTTCAACATTCTTAACAGTTTTTGTTGCGCTTCTCTAGACATTTTCCAATTTGTTGCTATCTTTCTGGCAATGAGTTGGCTAAGTCTGAACACAGTTTCCACTTGTACTAATCCATTAATCCCAACTCTGAAAACCTGACAAGACAAAATCTTTTTTAAAAAAAATCAGTAAAATGTATTTGTTAAAAAAAAGTGGGAAGATTTTGAAAGAATTCTGAAGATTCAAAAAGCATATAATTGAGAAGCTATGCAAGAAAGCCAGAATGTAGACATGGTAAAGATATAGAAAGGAAGCTCTAACATACCATTGTTGCTTGCATTGGATTCTTGCCTTCACAAGAACGGGCTGTCTTTTCTGTGCTTGGCTTCCAGGATTCAGAAGCAAGGTTTATTTCAGGGTGTTTTAACTGATGCTAACTTGATGGGATGACTTACAAGTTAAATAAAATGTACATGTTCAAACTTCAAGCCAGCTGTGTGTGCCTGCACTGCCAGATGTGGATTTTATTTTTATTTTCCAGTTGAAATTTGTTGAACTGGGGAGATTGGGATGGTGTAATTCTGTAGATACAAAATGTTTTTGTATCTTTGTATGTCTTAGAATTTATCAGAAATTACAGATAACTTCTGCTTGTTCAAGGGTGTGGGGAATCATGGGTGTGTGTAATAGATGCCACGTGGGTCAAGTAGGGTGCTCAGTTTCAAGTCAATAAGAATGCATGGAGCTTGTAGGGATATATGAGATATACCATGTTGAGCAGGGATGCTATGCAGGGATGTGGTATGCCTTGGGAAGGATGCTTGGGGGTCAGAGATGGCTCATGGGGACAGCACAGATCAGGGATATGCAAGAAGTGCTTTGTGATTTGGGAAAGACATTGGGAGATGGGTTGGGGAAGCTGTGTGGCTGGGGGCAGCATAGGTAGGTGAAGTATGCTAGATGGTGCCATTTCCCGAAGGCAAGTAAGTGGCTCTACTGAGTGAGTAAGGGATTGCAAGACTGGCTTGGAAACTGTCAGAGAATATTGATAATAATATAATGAAGATAATATGATCACAGCAGCATCCCAGCAATGCAGCCGCAGCAAGTAACACTGAAGCAGCCAAAACATCCCCAAATGTCATTCCCTTGGGTCATGGGTCCCAGATTTTGGACACTTCTGTAAATTGGCCTGTTAAAAGATATTTTTTTGTACTTGAAATACAAAACAAAATTGCCCTATGATACACTGTTTTGACAGTTAAACGTACATATTGACTTCTCTGGATTTTGGATGACAATGGGGTTAGGGTTAAAAACTTTTTATGTGTTCATCTAAAATGTTATATATATATCTATTAATTCAATCCAGTTTTTCCGATTATTGTCCAAAATAAATGGAGTGCAGAAGGTTGATAATGTGTACTTTATATCATTATGGTCATTATCTGTTAGATGATTTTTTTACAAGTTTAAATCAAAATTAATATATTTGATGTTTCATATCAAATTTTTAAATACTCACTTTTTGAGTGCTTGGGTACCATTTATTTATTGTTCCTACTAACTTTGGGGATCTGGATTTTGTAGCTCTCTTTTTTTCCAATCTATATAACATCTCCTCTCTTAAAATCAAAAAGTATATCTTTACCCTCCCTCTGATTTAGTTACACCATTGCAACTTACTTGTTATGAACAATATAATTCAGCATGTGAAAGCACAAATACCATTTTGCTCATTTGGATCCAGGTACTGCTGGATCCAAACATGGCCAGGGGAACATGGCCAGGGGAACATGACCTGCCCACAGGTTCTGCTGAGTTTCTGAGTTGCAGTGGGATAGATGGCTTTTTTTTTCAACACACCAAAGCCAGAAACAAATTGGTTGAACTGCCAAATACAGATAGTATCACGAAATCATACAGGTGGACGACAGTTTCTGGAAAAGTGTATCTGAGTGACACTTGGAAAAGACACTTTGTGTGCATGTCTGTCCCTGCCTAGGGTAATAAAATGAAGACTAGAGTGATGACTTTCATCATAAAATGTTCAGGTCCATTTATATGTTGCACTTAAATATGACATTAACTGCATCATTAAATCACTGTAAATCTCCATCTGTGCTTTGTTAAACTTGTAATAGTCTTCATCTGTCTTCATTTTGCCCCTACATCATCTTCAATTGTCTTGCCTGTATAGTGGCTAAAGTTTGAAATTTTTGGAATTACTTTAATCAATAAAGTTATCACCAATCATTCCCCTTGATAATTGCTTTGTAAAGTGATCCTGCCTTTGCTTGCTTCAGTTGAGATGTTTTCAATCGACTCTTGGAATGGAAGTGACTCCCTAAAGTCCAATTTTCATTTTAACCTTTTCTGAATAGCTTTGGGGGGAAAGATTTCTGGAATTACTTTAATAGGAAATTTAAAACCAGACCCTTCTTATGATTCAGTAATATGACAAAGAATAAACCACCATTAAAAGATTACAGAAATAGCCTAATACTGATTATTTTTAAAATTGTTGTTAACAGTGATTTTTACTGAATTACAATAATACCAAAATAACGTTAAGGTTCCAATAGCTTAATACAGTATCATAATAAATAGAGTCTGTTGGTTGTAAATTGTCCTATTCTAATGAGAGTTATAAAAGTTTACACAAGTATGTGTTGCATCTATTGGTAGTTTCAAATTTCTGATAGTGCCAAAAATAGATAAGAAAATGTAAGAATACAGGTGCAGTAACAATGAAAGTAATTCACCTTGTCCTAATGTCACTGTGCTAAATTGAAATCAAGAATGTAACTTGCATTGTCTGAGCAATCTGTTTGACACAACTCATCCTGAATCTTCTAAACAACAGAGAATTCATTTGTGCATTTGTGAGACTCTAGGAGACCTAGTTTATTTATTTATTTTGTCAAGCAATTATAAGATAACAGGTATAAGTATAAATATAGTTATGATACATGAAATGGATACATATAAGAAAAATAAAAAAGAAACAATAGGACAGGGATGGTAGGCACGTTGGTGCGCTTATGCATGCCCCCTACAGACCTCTTAGGAAAAGGGTGAGGTCAATAGTAGACAGTCTAAGATTAAAGTTTTTGGGGTTTGGGGAAGAAACCACAGAGTTAGGTAGAGTATTCCAGACACTGACCACTCTGTTGCTGAAGTCGTATTTCTTGCAATCACGTTTGGTGCAGTTTACCTTGAGTTTGTAACTTTTGTGTGCTCTTGTATTGTTATGGTTGAAGCTGAAGTATTCATTGACAGGTATGACATTGCAATGTATAATTTTATATAATATACTTAGATCAGACCAAAGGCAGCATAGTTCTAGGTTTTCTAGATCTAAAATTTCAAGTCTGGTGGCATAAGGTATTCTGCAATGAGTAGAGGAGTGCAGAACTCTTCTTGTAAAATATTTCTGGACTTTCTCAACTGTATTAATATCAGATATATAATATGGGTTCCAGACTGATGAGCTATATTCAAGTATTGGTCTAGCAAATGTTTTGTATGCTCTCTTTAGTAGTGTGATATTACCAAAGAAAAAGCTACGTAGGATTAGGTTAACAATGCTTAACGCCTTCTTGGCTATGTAGTTACAATGGGCTCTAGCACTTAGATCATTAGAGATGAGAACTCCAAGGTCCTTGGCAGAGTTTGGATCATCAACAAGATCTTGACTATACAGCTTATATTTTTATTTTCTGATTTTTTTTGCCAATATGTAAGACAGAACATTTATTTGTTGAGATTTGAAATTGCCATTTGTTTGACCATTCTGATACATAGTCAAGGTCTTTTTGAAGGGTAGCAGCATTGTCTGTCGTGTTGAATACCTTTACATCATCAGCGAAAACAATACAGTTGTTCTTAATATGATCACAGAGGTCATTTATGTAGTGTATGAAGTTGGTCCTAGGCACCACTGTTGACAGGTACAGAATTGGATAGGATGCTCCCAATTTTGACCATTTGTTGTCTGTTTGACAGGAATGCTTCTATCCAGTTATGCAGGTGTCCAGAGATACCATAATATTTTGGTTTCAGGAGTAGTTTGTCATGTACCACTGAATCAAAGGCTTTACAGAAGTCTATGTAGATTGCGTCTATTGCTCTGCCCTGATCGAGTTGTGTAGTCCATACGTTTCTGCAGTGTACGAATTGCAGATTACAGGATAGTTTTTTTTCTGAAACCAAATTGTTTATTAGAGAGTAGGTTGTTTGTCTCTAAGTGGAGGATAATGGATTGGTTAATAATTGATTCCATGACTTTACAGGTGACGCAGCATAAAGAGATTGGTCTGTAATTTTTCAACTAGGCTGGGGTCTAGTTGAGCAGGAGTAGAGTACTTCTAGCATCTGGGTTAACTAGCGAGGAAGGGAATCCAAATTTGGTTCTGAAGATCCTTCATACCAACTAATAGTTTTACTCTCTAATCCCTCAAAAGCAATTTACCACTCCCAACCTCAGATTACTAAAGACAATACAAGCCAAGGAGGCTCCTTCTTTTCAGCAAACCCATTGAGAAGTAAGAAAGAATGCCAGTCATGCATTGTCCCACTCTTACCCATCTCTTTCATTTACTTCATCTTGGCTCATTGATTTCCAAAAATAAGGATGAACAAAAAACAAGTGGTGATTTTGAGGAATGATGCAAAGCAGCAATATCACTACTTCTCTTCTGATCTCAAGACCAGAGTATTAAGATGATGGACAGGGAAACATGGTCTGCCCACAGGTTCTGCTGAGTTTCTGAGTTGCAGTGGGATAAATGGCTTTTTTTTTAATACACCAAAACCAGAACAAATTGGTTGAACTGCGAAAGACAGATAGTACCACGAAATCATAAAGATAGATGGCAGTTTCTGGAAAAGTGCGTAGACTCCATGTAAAAGTACCCTCTAATTCTGGAATGTTGCCTCTCCCTCTTGAAATGATATCATCCCATATTTTACTTCTTGTTTTTTCCCCATTAAAAATAAAGCAGCTGATTTTTAACTCTTGAGTTTAAAAAAAACACTTTTCTGAAAAATTGCTACAACTACAATAGCATAAATGATAATAGAAAGCAGCCCAAGAGAAAAGGAATTTGTGTTTTGCCATTGATCCACCCATCTTTTTATTGTTTCTCCGCTTTTGCAGACTAGTTTTATGCGATTTTGTAGAGAACTCCTTTCACACTATATCATAACAAGGTGTTGGACTGAGCTTGAGAATTGCATGTGTTGTGGTTGTGAGCTCACATTTTTTTCTCTTGTTGTCTCAAACTGTAGCCTCCTTGAAATTCTGTCATAACCATTAGATCCATTGACCTAATCTCTGACAGATGACGTTAGGGTTCATTCATATACAGGCAGATAAGGAAAAGTGTTTCAGAGCAAAATAGAGGAAAGAAAACAATATTCCATGTATAACATATAAAACAGCTCTGCTGCTTGAGCGTTGATACGACCAAATTTTAAAATATCTCTGCATGTTACAGTTTGGGCTAGAGCATGGGAAACTCACCTTGACAACACAGTGTAGCAATATAGCTCTTAATGCTCTTTCTTCCATATCTTTATCCTTTCTCACAGAATGATTGTGACGATGAAAGTCATTTTCAGTCACCTTGGATAAAGCTTGAGACTTAATTGTCACCGAAAATAAATATTGCATCACAATAATTGAAGGATAAAAAATGGTCAACGTATACCCCTCCCCTCCCTCAGTTGGGCAATCATTTTGCATACACAAAAATGGAGCTCTTCTACATTGTTAAACTGTTTAGCATTTGAGATGTTAAAGAAAATGCCGTAGAATATTTTTTTCCCATTCTTATTTCCCTCCTGAGGTACTTTCTTGATTGAAATTTTACAATTGCTGCTAAATTTGGAGTAGCGTTTAAGGCATCAGCTTAGAAATCAGTAATCCATGAATTTTAGTTCTGCTTTGAGCATGAAAACCTTTTTCTCAGCCCTGGGAAGAAGGCATTGGCAAACCTCTTTTAAAATCTTGCCAAGAAAACTGCAAGGATTTATCCAGGCAATTGCCAAGAGTCAACATTGATTCAGAGGAACTGTAATGTGTATATAAAAGAGCCTAGGCTGAGAAAGTGTGCTTAGCTAAGCAATAGCAAGGTTTTGAACAACACATAATTTTTAACTCCTTATTCCAGTCTTCCTTCCTTCCTTCCTTCCTTCCTTCCTTCCTTCCTTCCTTCCTTCCTTCCTTCCTTCCTTCCTTCCTTCCTTCCTTCCTTCCTTCCTTCCTTCCCTTCCCTTCCCTTCCCTTCCCTTCCCTTCCCTTCCCTTCCCTTCCCTTCCCTTCCCTTCCCTTCCCTTCCCTTCCCTTCCCTTCCCTTCCCTTCCCTTCCTTCCTCCCTCCCAATTCAAGGCAATGAACATATTTATTTATGAGATTTATATTGCCACCTACAAGAATATAAAAACATCATATAAAAAACAATAAAACTAATAAAAGAGAGAATCATATCTAATAAAATAACCCCCCACCCACTGCCCTGGCAACAACACATCACATGAGCCATTTAATGGGCTCCATCCTGCTCTGCGTTCCCCAGGCACACTGGCAAAACCAGGTCTTCAGTACTTTCCAGAAGAGTGTTAGAGTGAGGGCCATTCTATCTCTGGGGGAATGATGTTCCAGAGAAAGAGAGCCACTACAGAGAAGGCCTTTCTTCTGGATCCTACCAGGTATATCTCCCTAGGCCCTAAAGGATGGGACCCACAACATTTCTTGCCTCCCCACTCTGGTGGGTCAGAGAGATGTGACAGGAAAGAGACGGTCCCTCAGATCCAGCATACTGTCTTCCTTCTATTTCTCCACAACAACAACCCTGTGAGGTGGTTTGGGCTGAGAAAGTGTGACTGGCCTGAGGTACCTAGCTGGCTTTCGTGGCTAAGGCAAGACTTTTAACTCATGATCTCTCACTTTCTAGCCTGGTGCCTTAATCACTAGACCAAACCTATTGATTTTATCAGTTAGCATCCTTTTGGTCTCATTTATTATTATTATTATTATTATTATTATTATTATTATTATTATTATTATTATTATTATTATTATTATTATTATTTATTATTATTTATTTATTAAACTTCTATACCGCTCCCTCTCCCAAAAAGGGACTCGGGGCGGTGTACAGCCTACTAAAAACATACAATAAATACCCAATAAATATAATTAAAATAAATTAAACCAAATTGATCCGGCTGTCTATCCCAAAAATTCAGTTAAAAATTAAAAGCTAATAAAACCCCGATTAAAATTAAGTTAAAAACTAAAATACAGTTACTGGGCCAGGCCAGCCTGTTTAAAAAATAGGGTTTTCACTGCGCGCCGGAAGGTCAGAATATCCGTCATAGCCCGTATCTCCGGGGGGAGATCATTCCAAAGGGAGGGGGCTCCCACAGAGAAAGCCCGAACCCTCGGGGCCGTCAACCGACAACGGCCGGGCGGTGGTACCCCGAGGAGGGCAACCCTGTGGGAGCGTACTGGGCGGCGGGAGGTTGATGATGGCAGCAGGCGGTCCCGTAAGTACCCAGGTCCCGAGCCATGGAGCACTTTAAATACTGTCAGTACCATCTTGAATCGAATCCGGAAGGCCACAGGAAGCCAGTGCAGCCTGCGGAGAAGCGGTGTAACGTGGGAGCTCCGAGGAGCACCCACGACCACCCGCGCGGCTGCATTCTGGACCAGCTGCAGCCTCCGGAGACTCTTCAAGGGGAGCCCCATGTAGAGAGCATTGCAATAATCCAGGCGGGAGATGACGAGGGCGGAAGTGACTGTGCGAAGTGCGCCCAGATCCAGAAAGGGCCGCAACTGGTAAATCAGACGAATCTGATAGAAAGCCCCCCTGGCGACGGCTGCAATATGTTTTTCTAAAGACAGCCGTACGTCCAGGAGGACACCCAAGTTGCGCGCCCCTTCCACGGGGGTCAAGACCTCTCCCCCCACGGCCAGCGAAGGAACCAGCTGGCTGTATCTGGGCGCAGGAAACCACAGCCACTCGGTTTTGGTCGGGTTGAGACGAAGCCTGTTATGACCCATCCAACTCCGCACGGCCTCCAGGCATCGGGACATCACTTCGACGGCTTCGTTGGGGTGGCCCGGGGTGGAGATGTACAGCTGAGTATCGTCAGCGTACTGATGGAACTCCACCCCGAAGCCACGGATGACCTCACCCAGCGGCTTTACATAAATGTTGAACAGCAGGGGCGAGAGCACCGACCCCTGAGGCACCCCACATCGTAGGGGCCTCGGGGCCGATCTCTGCCCCCCCGTCAACACAAATTGCGAGCGGTCGGAGAGGAAGGAGGTGAACCACCGCAACACGGTGCCTCCCACCCCCAACCCCTCCAACCGCTGCAATAGGATACTGTGGTCGACAGTATCAAAAGCCGCTGAGAGATCTAACAGGACCAGGACAGAGGAACAACCCCTGTCCCGGGCCCTCCAGAGGTCATCCACCAACGCGACCAACGCCGTCTCCGTGCTGTGCCCGGGCCTGAAGCCCGATTGGAGGGGGTCAAGATAACTCGCTTCATCCAGGTACTGCGGGAACTGACGTGCCACCACACTCTCAACAACCTTCGCAACAAAGCGAAGGTTGGAGACAGGACGATAGTTAGATAACAATGCTGGGTCCAGGGACGGTTTCTTGAGGAGGGGCCGCACCACCGCCTCTTTCAAGGCGGCAGGTAACAGCCCCTCTCTCAAGGAAGCGTTTATAATACCCTGGAACCAGCCTCGTGTCACCTCCCGAGTGGCCAAGACCAGCCAGGAGGGGCACGGGTCCAGCAAACAGGTGGTGGCATTCAGTCCCCCCAGTATCCTGTCCACGTCCTCCACAGTAACAGGATCGAACTCAACCCAATTGACCGCACCGATATCCACCCATTATTATTATTATCATTATTATTAATTTTATATACCGCCCCCTCTCCCGATGGGACTTGGGGCAGTGTACAGCCAAGTAAAAACAGCACAGTTATAAATACAATTTTTAAAATAGTTAAAATGAATTAAATTAATGGCTGAGTTAAAATAAAGATAAAAACTAACCAGGAAATTTAAAAGCTGAAGCCATTAAAACCAATTAAAAGCCTTACACGTAACTCTAGGCCAGACCGGCTTGATGGAAAAGGTGGATCTTCAGCATGCGCCGGAAAGCCTGTAGGTCAGGGATAGTCCTCATCTCCGGGGGTAATTCATTCCAGAGGGAGGGTGCCCCCACAGAGAAGGCCTGCACCCTCGGGGCTGCCAGCTGGCATCGCCCAACCGACGGTACCCCGAGGAGGCCTGCCCTGTGGGAGCGCACTGGCTGACGGGAGGCCGATAGTGGCAGTAGGCGGTCCCTCAAATACCCAGGTCCCAAGCCATGGAGCGCTTTAAAGGTGACCATTAACACCTTGAATCGCACCCAGAAGGCCATCGGAAGCCAATGCAGCTCACGCACCCGTGCGGCCGCATTCTGCACCAGCTGAAGCCTCCGGATGCTCTTCAAGGGGAGCCCCACGTAGAGAGCATTGCAGTAGTCTAGGCGGTAGATGACGAAGGCAGATGTGATAAATGTAGTGAAAAAGGTTTGTAATTTCAGAAATGAATAGCTTGAGGATTGCTTTTTTCACCTTCTTCCTTTGTCTAAATGAGACTATTTTGGTGTAAAAAGAAAAAAGAGAAATAAGAATCTAGTGATTTTATAATGGCCACAGTCTTAAAGATAATGCATGTCTGTGATTTAGAGTTCAGTCTTACATATATGTCCCAGTGAACTCAGGGAGACTTACTTTTGAGTATGGAGACGCATATAGTTGTGTTATTTGTTTTGTAATTCACCTTTTAGTTCTTCAGTTTTCGGTACGATTTTCCTCACAATAACAGAGGTTATTATAAATTATTTCTTTATCACTGTTGTTGATCAGCACACATTCCACTTTTTCATAATTTCATAATTAATAACTTTGTCAGAAACCTCTGTTGTCTCTATAAAATGTATTGACAAAGTTGAATTTTTGCCTTCAGCAAGAAGGTGACCTTTTCAGTTTTATCTTCTCTGTTTCTCCTTCCTTCCTTCCTTTCTCTTCTTTTTGCTTCCTATCTTGCTGCCAGAGAAGAAGTTAAACCTAGGTTTGACAAGTAGAGGTTTTTTTATTTCCCCTGACAATGCACCTCTTGACCTCTATCTTCTTGCCAATGATTTTTTTAAATCCTAAATGATTTGGGAATAATTGCTCCTCCTTTAGTGATTATTGCCCTTCACCGATAGTAAATCTGTGAAATCCCAGGAGGCTGGAGGACATTTTTGTATGCATCTACCACAAGCTGGCTTGGATAGGCTCTACTGCTCAAGTGCAGCTGCACTTTCAGTGTGTATGGTCTTCTTACATGAAAACTTCTCTATAAACAAAATGAAACATTTTACTCTTACGCTGGCACCTTCTTAATTGTAGCACAAAAGACTTGATTCCTCTAGAAGCCTCCTTATCTGCTTTCCTGTCTCATATTAATCTTCCA
Source organism: Bungarus multicinctus (assembly GCA_023653725.1). Lineage (NCBI taxonomy): Eukaryota > Metazoa > Chordata > Lepidosauria > Squamata > Elapidae > Bungarus > Bungarus multicinctus. Next base: position 64,650,704 of record CM042844.1, read on the forward strand.
CAGGGGTTTTATAAATTAGAAGAAAACTATTTCTATAAACCCTTAATAGAAAGGCCATAAAGGAATATTAGCAGATTCTCCTAAGTCAATTCAGCAGACCACACAAATCTAACTTGGCTTCCAGAATTAATTGAATTTGAAATGTCTGTACTGCAGCTTCAACAGATTTATCTGCTTAGATGTTGGTTTCCTTAAGCAGCCAGCACAATGGACAATGAAAAAAGGGAACTTACTGAAACTATTTATGTTTTAGAGATCTGTTATTTTTCAAGTAACTTTAAAATCTGCTCAAAGAAATCAAATTAATACAGGCAGTCCTTGACTTACTACTAATCATTTAAACTGACAACAGCACTAAATAAAAAGATTTACAACTAGTCTTCGTACTTACAACTGTTGCAGCATCCCACAATTTATCTTGGGGCTGTCAAACTCGCGACAACACATCATCACATGATGTATCCCAACTTTTTTCCCCTTCGCTAAACCAGGGGTGGGTGTAGCCAGTGCGTGACGGATTTGGCCCGCAGGCTGTGAGTTTGACATTCCTGATTTATGTGGTCCAAAATCTGGATGCCTGACAATTAGTTGTAGTGTCCCAGAGTCATGTGATTGCTATTTGCAACCTTCCCAGCCAGCTTCCAACAAGCAAAGTCAATGGGGGAAACTGGTTTTGCTTAACAACAGCACGATTCACTTAACTGCAGTGATTTGCTTAACAAATGTGGCAAAAAAGATGGCAAAATCACTTAACCACTATCTTGCTTAGCAGTGGAAATTCTGGTCCCAATTGTCATGTTGAGGACTACATGTACCGTAGATAGCTTAAATATCTATTGATTTAGGATGGTTATCTATATGAAAGTTACTTTCCATGCCTGTTTTTTATAAATATAATGATGATAAAATAAGTTATGGGAAACATGATAGGCATTTAGTTGCCAGGCTGATGTCCTTGCTTTTTCATACTCAATTCATGCTCATTTTTTCTCTGTAACCCAGTATGATTTGACATTTTGGACTGCAATCCTTGTTTTGATCAGTCTGCAAGTGAACTGCAGAACTAGGAAAATGACGTTGCACACATTCAATTTCTTCACCATCAATTGTTATTCTGGTATTTCCATTCCTTGTGGTGTTTAGGAAGAAGCCAAATTTCTCACTAACTTTTTTAATTCTTTTGATGAGATGTTTGAGGCTTTCTTTGGTTTCTGAGAGGAGAATTATGTCATCGTCACATCAAACATTGTTGATTTTTCTGCCTCCAATCTCTACTCCAGTTTTGACTCTTCAAGTTCCACTTCCTCGAGATCACTCCAGCATATAGTTGAATAAGAATGGTGAAAGAATGCAACCTTGCCACACTCCTTTCTGTATCTTGAACCAATCAGTGTCTCCATATGACGCTTACACAGTGTCTACCTTATTTGTGTACAGCAACTGCACCAACTTGATTAGGTGTGTTGGCATCTAAAGAGTTCTATATAGCTTGTTATGATTGATAGAATCAAAAATTTCCTTGTAGTCAATAAAGCACTGTGGATATTTTTTTTTATATTCTTGAGATTTGTCCATGATCCAACCTAGATTTGCAGTATGGTCACAAGTGCCATGTCCCTTTCTGAAGCCAGCTTGAACATCTGATAAGTCTCTTATGATGGTTGGTACCAAATGTTATTGTATGAGCATGAGGTTTCGGGGCAATTGTGTAGAAATTGGAGCAATCCCTGATGTTATCCTTTTTTGAAAAGGGAATGAACACTGATTGTTTCCAATCCTGTAGTCATTTATTTGTTTCCCAAATTTTCTGGTACAAGGTTGTGATGGTTGTGTACCTGTGCTGGTGGTATAGCCCTCAACATTTCTGCAGCAACAGTTATATCTGGGGCCTTGTTGTTTGGCAGTTGGATCATTGCACACACAACTTCTTCCTGAAAGATGGCTGGTTGTATTTTTGCTTCCCTTTCTTCATCATCTTGAGGAGTATGGCTGGCATGGCCGGCATGGCTATATGCCGAAGGCATATGGAGTGCTGTTAATTTTCCCACCAAAATGGTACCTATTGATCTATTCACATTTGCATGCTTTTGAATTGAAGATGGGCAGGAGTTGGGGCAGAAATGGGAACTCACCCCATTGCGTTACGCTTGGGGCTAGAACCTGAACTGTCATCTTTCCAGCTGACAAGTTCAGCATCTTTAACCACTGAGTCATCACACCTACAGGAACCTATAAGAATTGGTGGTACAGGAATAGAAACACAGATGATTAAAGGAGAGAATAGAGGAAAGGGAAGAAATGCATTACAGTAAGCAATGGGATTTACCCTTTATAGTTTGAAATGGAGGAATTTTACAATGTGTCAAAAAACAAAAAATCAACTATTGAGTTTTTCTGATGGCTTTCAGTCCGCTTGAAATACCAGTGCTCAACTCTATAGCTTTGTAGGTAGAGAATGAATTATAATCCATATGGATTAACTTTAAATCAGTATTTTGACAATGCCAACTTGTTTAATTTGTATGATGGCTATATTAAATATCAAATCAAGCAGTTTATTATGTCAAAGAAGATGAAGTAGGGTGGGACTCAAATGCATTTGACTTCATGTCTGTTTGTATTTCATTGCTATGACAGGCCATCATGATTGGAGACGATATTGTAAACGATGTAGGAGGAGCCCAGCAATGTGGAATGAGAGCTGTACAAGTACGGACAGGAAAATACAGGTCAGCGCATATTAAATAAGCCTTATATCTCCCATAGTTAGCAGTTTGTTTCCCTTACTTTTTTTCTTTATGGCTCCATAGTGTAACTATGATTTCTAATGAAAAAGTTAAATTTTATTTTTTTTGTCTAGCGGAGTTGTGGAATACATGGTCTGGCAGCTTGAATTTTGTCCTAGGACTCAGCTAGGACCCATGTGTTCACCATAAGCTCATCTTTAATAATGATGCACTATTTTATTAATCCTGGTAATTTGGTAGGGCATACATTTATTCATTTATAGAGAAAGTGCATCAAAAGCCAATTTCATTCTTTAGGTAGTTTGCGCTTAAAATAAAAAGGAACCTTTATACAGTGTGAAAAATATGAAGTGCCGTGGATAATTTACATTATTTGAAATCCAAGCTGGTCTCTGTGTTTTAGTGAATGACTTTGCAGAAAGTGCTGCCTTTGAAACAAGACGTGTGTATTACATTCTACTTCCCTTAGATGGTGCCATTTGTACAGTTACTGCAGCTCTGACTGATCTCTCCTGGCTGTTTTAGCAGATTGGCCAATCACTGTTACCTCTGAAGAAACTTGTCAGCATAATTTATCTTTTTCAGATCCTTTACTTATTATTAGAGGTTTCAATGTTTCTGAACTTATTTCAGATCAGATAAACTTTTGGCACCTTTCAGTGGTCTTCTGAATGCTTTTTAACACTGCAGAATCCTTCTAGCTAGGCACATAAAACGGTTTGTAATGCATATAGGTCACAATACCTAAAGTGTTTTGAAAGAATTGAGGCATGAAACAGTTATTTAGTAGAAACCTAAAAATGAAATAATGAAGAAAAAGAAGTGTATATATCAAGGACAGAGAACCTAGATTACATTTTTGGATTACAACATAAAAAATGGCCAGATTGGCTGGAGCCAATAGGATTTGGAATTCAGTATTTGAAGGATCAAGAAATTTCCACTGTGATTTATAGAGAAAAACAAAGTGGATATAACTGCATAGGAACTGTAAATTCAGGAACAACATGCAGGAACCTAAGGGATTGGATGAAATAAATCTATAGGAGCCAGGCAAGTATTCCCAATGTGACAAGATCTGTATTTAAAAAAAAAAAATAAGAAGGGGTTAGGAATTGTACAACAAACCTGCTATCAGATATATTTCTTAACAGAATAATTTCCCTGGTGGGCTAAAACTTTCTGGAGCACAATTTCTACCTCCCTGTTCATCAATAGCTGTGAGTCCAGAAGAACTTCCAAATCACATATCTGTTTCTTCAAGGTCAGTGCCACTCCATCAAGGGACACAATTACAAATGTCAGGGTACTGCAATGAATGAACATAATTTCAGTCTTGTTTGGGATTCAGGCTCTTCTATCTCACCCAGAGTTGCGTAGTCTCCAGTCAATATGTGGAGAACATTATCTATGTGGCTTTAGGTAGCACTGTACAGTTAGGCAACACCAGCATATTGCTGATACTGAACCCCAAATTACCTCATCAAGAAGCTTCAGGTGGATGTTAAAAAATGGAAGAGGAAAGCCTGAGTCTTGTAGCACCTCACAAACAAAGGACTGTCTGGCTGACCTCCCATACCCATTATTGCCTCCAGCTCCCAGCTTACACAGATTGCCCAGAAAAGTATCCCATAGTTTGGGAGATTATAGTTATTTATGGATAATATCATGTCCTCGTTGCAGCCAGAATCTGTGGAGGAAGATGAGCTGGAGCCAGAGCTGAGGAAGACTGATCGGGTGGCTTCATTGACTTTAGAAGAATGTGGGAGGAGGCATCCCCTCAGGAGTGGGATGGCTTGCCAGCAGGGAGAAATGGGGACAGGATGATCAAGAGAGGGCAAGCAGTGGAAATGAAGAGAGATGTTGCTCAGGTGATGAGCAAGGACCGCCCCCTCCTGATCCATGAGCACAGAGAGTGGAGAGGAGGCAGGAACAGTGCAGGCTGACCTGATGACTTGGGACTAGAGTGCCATGCCCCTCTTCACAAGGCACACCTGGGGACTGAGATTTAAGGAGACATTGTGGGGAGGGGTGTTTGTCAGGAACAAACGCTGAATTTATGGAGTTTTATGTACCGTTGCCAACGTTTGGAGTTTCCTGGACTTCTTGCTTTATTTCTTGTTCCCTAGATTAATTGCCTTATTCCTTTGCTTCCTGAAACCTTTGCCTTGTTCCTGAAACCATTGCCTTGTTTCTTTGCTTCCTGGACTCATTGACATATTCCCTTGCCTTTCTGGATTTCTTGCTTTGCAGCCATTGTGCTCACAGCATTTGGAAGAACCATCATTTTTTAGGATACTGTATTTTCCGGCGTATAAGACGACTTTTGAAACGAAAAAAAGACAACCGAAAATCGGGGGTCGTCTTATACGCCCGGTCGTCTTATACGCCGGAAAATACGGTACATCAGGAGTGAAGCTTGAGCGCTTTTACGCTTCCTCTTTGAGGGAGCTGAGAAATAAGTTTGCGGGCGATTCCTCCAAGGCAAGGGAGAGATGCGAAGCGAACCAGTCAGCTCGATCCGGTAATGCAGCGGTTCACAAGGACAAGGATCCCCCCTCACTCCCACTCGCCTTGAGCTTCTCTGGAGCTGCCGGCACGGAAGGGACGTCAAGGGAGGAGGCGCCACGGAAAGCCGGGAGCTTCCGGCGTGGCTCTGTCTTGTTTGCCTCCTGCGAGAAGCGAGGGATAACAGAGGGCGGCTCTAAGCCGCTCACCCGCCCTGTGAAAGAGACGCTTCGCTCTTCTTTGACACTTTCGGGAGGTCGCCCGGCTTCTGCCTCTCTAGCTGCTATTCTCTCCTTCGGAGCTCTAGTGGCGGCAGATTGGGCTGTTTTCTTTCGCGGAGTAGCGGCCGGAATTTTAAAAAATATGTCATTAATAGAAAGTTGTAGAGTTCATTTATAATGCTGACTGTATTGAATTGAATAAAAATGTATTTGCCTACACACTTAAGGAGAAGCATCTTAGTTTACAAATCCTTGCAGCTTAATTTTGAATACCCGTATTTTCCGGCGTATAAGATGACTTTTGAAAAAAAGTCAACTGAAAATCAGGGGTCGTCTTATACGCCCGGTCGTCTTATACGCCGGAAAATACGGTACTCTATTGACTTCCACAATTTATCAGATATTCCATATATTCCAATATTCTCATTCTCTCCCTCCCTCCGTGTGTGTGTGTGTGTGCGTGTGTGTTTGTGTATGGGTATGTGTGTGTGTGTGTTTATTTCTTGTCCACGGTGAAACAGTTTCTCTATGTCATGTTGAGACTGAAATTTTTGCTTTAGTTACTCACACAAGTGACTTAATTTCCTGGTGAGCTTAAATGTATTACTATGTCTAATATAAAGTCTGAAAAGTCCTGTGATGGTGGATTTTTATTTCATATTTTATTTTTTATTTCATATAGGAAATCTGAACTAAAGAAAGCTTGGTCCAGGAGTGAATCTTTATAGGAAAAAATGGTCAGCTGAAGACCTATTACTGGGCTTAGAATGTAGCCAACCATCCTCCTTAAATTCTGGGCTTCCCCCCACTCCACAAAAAAAAATGACAGCCAAAATGTATAAAAATACTTTAAGGCTAAGCCTTTGCTGTCATCTGGTGGTTGTCTGGATTTTTTTCAGCCCAGATCAGGTTGTCCTAGTTTATTTTCTAATAGTCATAACAAGCATAATAGCAAAAACACTTTTTTTAAAGTAGCTTTAGCAGCTTTAGTTTTCTGGCAAGTTCATTTTGGCAAACCTTTTATTGAGGTTTTGTTTTTGTTTGTTGGCGAGATTGGTTAAACACAAATTACTACATTCTTCTCTTTAACCTTTTCTTTTTTATGGCCCTGAAGAATGGCAGCTGAACATAATGCTTCCATTTAAAAATTTGTGCATGATATTTTAAATGCAAGTCTTTGTTTATCCGGAAAATGCAGTTTATAGACAGTGGGATCTTACCGTGAAACTAAGTGAGGCAGCTGCTTTGAGTGCTGTAACCTGTTATAAAGCGAATCTTTGTTCACCACTGTGAAAGACATTTTGTGGTTGAATAACATTAACTTCTGCTAAACCATAGGCCAGTGTTTTTCAGCCTTGGCAACTTTAAGATGTATTGGACTTCAACTCCCAGAATTCCCCAGCCAGCTCAGCCAACTCCATACATCTTAAAGTTGCCAATATTGAAAAACACTACCATAGGCTGCAGGGGCTAGGATTAAAATCTAAAAATAGGAGGATGTTTAAAAAGTCTATCTATCTCTGACATTAAAAAAATATTGTAGATGTAACCAGTCTTAACATTTGCCTGCAGTCTTAACCAGTCTTAACATTTGCCTGCAGATTACTGGGAGGACGGGGGGGGGTTGGAAAAGCTTCCACAATTATGCTTTTCTTAAACAGTGCTTAACCAGTTATGTCAGGTAATAATTGTGTAATGTTCCTGTGGTTGGCAGTATTTTTAAGCATAAGAATTCAAGAGAAAACTGCTAGGGAATAAGGAACTTGTCTTTTTTTTATGCAGAAACTGCTTGCATGGGATTCATAATTACAGATTTGGATCTTAAACGTTCCACAAAGCATAAATTTCTAGGAAATGAAAGGGAAAAAAAACTTAATAGGGTTTCCTAATATAGTTCTTGAGATAAGGAAGAGGAATCGGTTTGAGCTAGAATAGCTTCATTAGAATACATTTATTATTCTATTACACTTAAGTTTTTGAAATGGTCCAGAAAGAAAAGAACCAATTTCTCCTAATTTTTTTGGGTTCTCAAAAGTTCTTCAATTACATTCTTTCATTTTGTTTTCCTATGCATATTGCATGGAAGTGAATGTTTGTTCCCTTTCAAATTAAGCTACTATTTATTTAAATAATTTATCTGGCCGTCAATCTCACAAAAGTGATTTCAGGCTGGGAATAAAAATTTAAATCAGGAGTTCCCAAACCTGGCAACTTTAAGACTTGTGGACTGGCTGAAGAATTCTGGGACTTGAAGTCCACAAGCCTTAAAGTTGCCATGTTTGCAGACCTCTAATTTAAAACAACAGCTAATATATAAATCACACCATGTAATTCCCTTCCTTCCCCAATAGTAAAAGCGGATGTAGTAGACAACTTTTTTTGCACACAGAGGATGCATGATTTAGAAAGATTTTATTCACCTTCAAGATCTATAGGATGGATCATAGTGTTAACACCCAATAGTATAGGGCAGAACTTTCCATTTTAAAAAACTTGAATCATTGCTAAACAATATGTTAAGATTCTAAAAACACAGAACCTACCTGTTTCAGTACTTGCACAAACGCATGCATGCACTTACGGTAGTAAATTCAAATTGTTCAACTAAGAATCGGTAATTTGCTATGAAATATCAATGATGCAATTTTACAGAGTTTCCAGGAACAGGATCAATAGATCTGAGGATTGTACACCTCTTTGTTAAAGGTTAGCTCCTGAGTGAGTTGTTTTTGTATATTATTATTTTATTTCAAGCTCACCTGAATGAGTAATCTTGTCACAAGACAAGTCAACAGAGCCTTTCATTTTTATCAGAAGTACATTTCAGTTTGTTGGCTTCTATTTCCCTATAATTACATGTTTTATTATGCTACAGTAGCTGCTCACAACAATAAAAATATAGAACTTTATGTCAAATAACATTGATCTCTACAGTACAGCATTGTCTTTACTGAATGGCTATAATCCTCCAGGGCCTCAGATAGAGGTCATTTTCTGCTTGACTAGAAATTGATTGCTTATAATTTGCATAAGTTTGCCACCTAAATATTAGACATTGGATGGAGAAATTAGAATTGAATTTTAGAGTTTCTGCATAAAGACCATGAGTTTTATAGTCAAGCAATGTCTCTTCTGAAAGACTGATATTAAATTGATACGCTTTTGTCGGCTTCTGCTTTCTGTCAGATTTTAGGATTAAGCAGCACATAATATAGGTGGTACACTTAATAAGCACTGCTTTGTGAAACGGAGCAACATTACAGAAAAGGAAACTTTCCATTCCAAAGAAAAGCAGTGATAAACCATAATCTGTACGGTAGATAACATGTCTCTACCCTCTTATTCCAGGAATATTTAAAAGAACTTCTCTTGTGAAATGGTGAAGGTAAAATTACTATGTAAAACCTGATTTCAACTTTGCCAGCATAAAGATCTGATCTTCAGAACAAATCCTTCCTTAGAAAAATTCATTTAGCATAAAGTGGTGTACAATTAATTCCATTCCAATATTATAGAACAAGATAAAACACGTTCGCTTTGCCATGAAATTCACTAATAGACTAGGATAAAATTGTCATATTTCTATCTGTAGCCTTATGTATTTTAAAAGCTAGCAATTATAATCCTGTAATTATTGCTGTACTATTCCCTTTATTCATAACAGTCAGGTAATAGCTATAGTCCAATTCATTTGAAAGATTAGAAGTTGGTATCTCATAGAGTAATAATTTTTGGAGGGCTATCCTGATATTATACTTGGCTGGAACATAATCTTGTGAACCTTTCTCCAGGCAGTCCTTTTTGTACTCTATTCCCAATTATCATGATAGAGGAATTGGCTTTGATTTCTTTGAAATGGCAGATGTTAGGCAAGAGACACTGCTAAATTAAGAGCCGTGGTGGTGCAGTTGTTAGAATGTGGTACTGCAGGCTACTTCTGCTGACTGCCAGTTGCCTGCAATTTGGCAGTTCGAATCTCACCAGGCTGACTTAGCCTTCCATCTTTCCAAGGTCAGTTAAATGAGGACCCAGATTGTTGGGGGCAATATGCTGACTCTGTAAACTGCTTAGAGAGGACTATAAAGCACTGTGAAGCAATATATAAGTCTAAGTGCTATTGCTAAATTAAGAATATATGCTACTTTGTCAGTAAAAAAAATAACAAACCCTATTCTCTTCCTTGGACTAATGTAAATATATTGATAAGTTTCCATATAAAATATATTTAGCTTATTACCATATGAACATATTTTTTTTATTTCAATATAACTTAATAGGTAGGTGTAATTATTGCTGCTAATGCCCACACGTTTTGGAGATGGTAGATAGATAGGACTCAAGAAGTGATTGTGGTTTGTTTGAATTCAGCATTCAGAGAACAATTCTCACACTTCTTGTTAATGTGAGAGTTTGATCAGAGTCCTTTGGAACTAATGCAAAATGGCCAACTTTGAAAATATGAATGGATGAGTCTGGGACTCATTCTTTGGTTTTCAGGAGATACCAGTCGTTGCCCATGGAGACTACATATGGCTGCTGTCATCTTTTCTGATTTCTGAAGCTTTCAGGAACTATTCCCATTTTTCTTCTTTCACAACAGATTGGCCATCAGCTGCCAATAGGGGTGAGGTTCTTTTTCCTCATTGCTAATAGCAGCAGAGAAACAGTAAACTGAAACAGGAGTGATAAAATGGAGGGGACTAATTCCAGCTACTCTGTTCAAGACTGCTGTCTTCTTATATTAATACCAGTAAAGAAACAGTGATCTGCATAGGATCTTTGAGACAGGAATGAGGGAATGAAGTTGGGAAAAGTAGCTGCAGCCAGCCAGAAATGCCATTTTCCTCATGTATTTCTTCATGCACTCATACCCTGGTGGGAATCTTCCCTGGAGCTCAGAGTTTGTCAGGAGCAAATAGAAGAGGAACCATCAGTGTGAAACAGCATCTCATCCCAACTAATGTAAGAGGTTTTGGAAGGAGGCGAAAGTTGTATTCCACTTTATAGACTAATAGATATTTGCTTGAACTAAGGATTAAAGGACTCCCTTTAATATTTACTGAAGGACTGAATATTAAAGATATATTTACAGGACAACATGACCTTGAAAATATATGCCATCCGTCTGGTAAACTGACAAGATTAGTTTTTCTCACCATGTACATGTATACATGCAAACTAGACCATGTTGTTTCTCTGTCCTATATAACATATTTGGGTATATGCATAATTTCGTATTTATTTATTCTGTCATGGTTGTTTAGTGTATGTTGGAGATGGTGACCCTTTGAGAGCTATATATAATGAAATTCATTTTAATGTATGCCATTAGTGTACATTCAAAATGACAATAAAGTTATTAAAGTTAAAGTTTAAGGTAAAAATCTCAGAAAGGCAATGGGGCACCGGTCCATTGTTGGGGAAGTTATGTGCTGAAACCAGAAGAATAGCTCTCCGGAGCACATGCACAGGCCAGCCAGCTGTTTTTTGCATGTGCATGCACTTTAAAAACAGCAAGACCAGGTGGCTGGCATGCATGCACATGCCGGGAAGTGCTCCCATGCACACACATCAGGGAGCTGCTTTTCTGGTTTCTGGCACATGCGTGCACGCTCCCATTTCAACACTCGGTGCCGAAAAGGTTAACTACCACTGCTCTATATAGAGTGTCCAACCTAAATGAATCTGTACACCATTAACCTGCTCATTGTGGGGCAAGCAGATAATAATAAGCAAGCTGTTTTGGGGGGGAAACTTTACTGTTTTGGATCTTTTCTGGATCAAATATACATTTGAGAGAGCTAGTCTGTTGGTTTAAGGCTAGAAACCAGGAGACTGTGAGTTCTAGTCCTGCCTTAGGCATGAAAGCCATCTGGATGTCTTTGGGCCAATCACTCTCTCTCTCTCAGCTCAGCTTACCTCACAGGATTGTTGTTGTGGAGAAAAATAGTATTAGGTTTGTCTGTTGCCTTGAATTATTTATTAAAAAATAATAGTAAAGGCAAAGGCAGAATACACAATACAAAATGTTAGAAATGTTTCCCCTTAATTATCCCTAAAAGGAACAATTCCAGCTTCAATTCTATTTGATATTTTGTAATTTCGTACAACCATTTTTGTATTTTAATCCAATATATTTTAACTTTGTGGCATAGCCACCATGAGTGAAAGAAGGTATCTTGTCCCTGTTTGCATTTCCAACAACTTGGGTTCAGATTTTGGTACATTTTTGCCAACCTTGTTGGGGCCAAATGCCAATGATAAAACATCTTATATTGATTTTCCTTGTATGCAGCGGACTTTGTTATTGAATAGTTTTTATTCCAAATTTTTTCCCAGTCTTCAAGTTCGATGTGTCTGAAATTTTTGGCCCATGCTATCATGGGTCCTTTTACTATTTCCTCTTCCATGTCAAATTTTAGTAAATAGTTATATATTCTTGATACTAATATCTCTTCTGGGCTTACCAAAATTTTACCTAGTTGTTTTAATTTGGTATCAAATCCATATTCCTCTGCATCTTTTTTATATCATGTTTGTAGCTGAAGATATGACCACCAATCTATAATTATTCCCTGATTTTTTAATTCCTGATTGGTTTTTAATGTTCCTTGATTACCTAAAATTTCATTATATCTAGCCATTTTACCTACATCTAATGTATTGGGATGGATCATCAATTAAGAGGAAATATAATAAAAAGATAAAATACATGATCTTGCATATAACCACAGCAGCAAGAATTGCACTCGCACAATGTTGGAAAAAGGATACTATACCATCAGAAGGTCTAGTAATCCAAAAGATCTTTGATTGTGCAGAAATGGATAAACTCACCCTAGAGTTAAAAGGCAAGGAAAACTCAGAGTATTATATGGTTTGGGAAAATTGGTATGAATAAATGGACAATGGAAATAAGAATTGTAGAGATTAGAAGAAGATATAGAAATGTATATGAATAATTAGAAATGCATGGAAATGTGTGTATGTAACAAAGATGCCTCAGTACTGTTAAAGATGATTGAGATTTGTAAAAAGAAAAAAGTACAATAAAAATATGTTTTTAAAAAATGTTAGAAATGGTTTGATGTGGAGATGGAAATGGAGGGGGCAATTTATGTCAATTTAAAGTACAGCACTGGCCATCACCAAGAGTGGTGAACCCACTTCCAGACGATGCTTTTTTCCCACATAACCAGTACACCCAGCGGTGCATTTTCTTGGTATATGCAAAGTAATTTTTGCTTTAGAGAAACAGTTGGACACAAAGATGAAGCGGCATTGTGGAGCTTTGTTATGTGGTGTATGCTTCAAACTTCATGCATATTTGGCACTAATTCAATTTTTATTGATGAACCTCTGATAAGCCTCACAATTTCAAGGATTCCTTCAGAATATGTTTAAAACTGCTGCTGTGAAAGAGTAGGTTAGATTATTCCTGCTACCATAGGTACCAGATTGAATATTCTAAAATATTTAAAAACAGCCTGAAGTCAGCCAGAGCTAAATGCTGGAGCTTAGTGAATTACTGTCAGTTCAGTTATGGGCTGCAGATGCCATATGAATCTTGCTTTTACAACAGAAGGAAAAGGGAGTTTAGGCATTATTTCACCTTTTATTGCTCACTAACTTTTGTTAGGGTACCATTTCGTGAGTAATTGTGTGAACAGTATGGATACAAACTTTTGTGGATGAAATAAATCTACTTTTTAATACCAGCAACACAAAGCAGCTCAGCCATAGGTCAACCATGCTGTTGTAAGTTCATTTCCCGGAGCATTTACATTTACAGGTCTGACAGAAATAATAAACTTTCTACCATTGTAGATATAGCAGGCCATTGTGAATATAGTGTGATACTTTTCCAAGTCGTCATCTCCTCCTCTTCCCCCCCTCCTCCCCCCTTTCTGAATCATTCAATCTACCTCTTAGAATTTTTGACTTAGACTTCTCCTATCAGTCTCACAGGTTTCTATTTTGTCATAATATTGTTTTCAAAAGAAATACTTTTAAATGGTATGTTTTTATTTCCTATTTTTTACTTTCTTAGTATGCATTCTCTTTCTCTTGTACGACCCTTTCAGGTGTATGAGTATCTCTGTTTGCTTTATTTTCTTTTTCTGGTTAATGGCACTAGATTGCAGGAATAGCCAGTTTGCTGTTTTATACATTAATAAAAGGATTACAGATAGTCCTCATCTTACAGTTGGTCATTTAATCACCATTTTGAGTTATTATAGCCTCAGAAATGGTGCTTTATGGCCTATAAAGCATTACAGCTGTTGAAAAATCTCTCTCTCCCTCTCTCTCTCTCAAAAAAACAGTTCTTTAGGAGAATGGATTCGGACAGTCAACCAGATTATTTGCTTAATGACCATGTGATTCAAACTTACAACTGTATGATTTAGGTAACCTTAACAATGGTTGTAGATTGGGTCTAGTCATAAGAGGGCCTTTACCTATGACCTAAATTCCGGTTCCAGTTGCAGATGAGGAATATCTGTATGCTATACAGGTGGTCCTCGACTTATAGTATTAATGGAGTCCTCCCATTCATGTCGGAAATTGGGGACTATGTTAAATGAAGCATGTAACTAATGACTTCCCTGTCCTTTCTTTCCCCAATGCATTCGTTAAACGAATGCACAGGTTGTTAGGTAAAGCATGAGCTGACTCAGGGATGGGAGAAGCCGAGGGAGGCCTAGTATAGAAAAATGATACCAACATGATATAAGGTTGTAAGTTAAGTAATTCAAGTTTTTCTAAGTTAAAAAAAAAAAGAAATGGTAGTATATTTTTAGGAATCAAGTGCAAATGAGCATTAAATCACTAGGAGCAGATTGAGTGTTCTCCAGAAAATGTCCCTATGGAAAAACATGCCTAGCAACAATTTGCAACTGTGTATAAATTATGTCCTGTACTTTAAAAATGTATTTGCATACTTGACATTTCTGCTAAACTTATAGCGCAAGCCTTTTTGTCTATAAAAAAACCCAAGCCTGATAAATAAGCTAGTTGGATACAGAATTATGGCATTAGAATTTTTCAGTGCAGAATCAAAAAAACACACCCCGCTTTCTCCCCCACAGATCATTCTAAATAGTACTCTCAAGTCTTGCTTCCAATGTTGATCAGAATTGAATGATGAGGTTTTAAAAGTAAGGAGTGTTTATAAGTAAGGAGAGATTTATTTGATTCTTTTTCTCACAGAGAAAATGATAAATTGGATTATAACATGGATTTATTTAATTAAGGTTTTAATATATATGTTACTATTTCTGGTAGCTCTTAATAGACTTTTGCTGATTAATACTAAATGATAAGTTTCTGCAATTTGATGATCAAGAAGAGTTGAGAAATGATTTTATAAAGGTGTTATTACACTTATACTTGCCTGGAGATAGGGATGTAATCTTTTTAATATCTTTTTTCTTAATTGTTAATTTTCTTTTTTCTATTTCTTTGCTCTTCTCTGTTTATTTTCTTATTAATATTTTCCTTACTTATTTTCCTGTATTAGTCTTTTATTTTTATTTTTGTAAACTTTAATAAAATAATTATATTGTCTGGGTTGATAAACTAAGTAGTTTTTCAAAGAAAACCTGAACTGTAATCATCTAGGCCAGCAAACTACACTCATTTCTATCAAAGCACAGACAGTGTTAATTAGTTTGATGGTAAAATGTTTGCAAGAAGAGAAGCCAGCTCAGCAAACACCAAGATCCCAATATTTCAACTTTGAATCACACGTATTTGTCACTCATAGTAAAAAAAGGAAAAAAAAAGTCCAGGCAATGAGAAATCACTAACATATTATTGCCAAAAATAATCACCATTCTGATTCTGAGATTCTAACATGCCCATATCCCCAACAGAACCTTTGTTTGAAAAACCAGTGTCCGTCATTGTAATTTGTAGTGACATGGGATCTATTTTACAATAATTATCCTGTTGAATGTTGTCCCCAATGTTTTATAATTGCTGAACAAGTTTTAATAGTTTTAAAAAGTTTTAACATCTTTATGTTGGAACGTTTCGTGGTTATACATCCATATGCCCATTAGGTGGCATTATTTACAAAGTGAGATTTATCAAGAATCAGGGACTTTCCGGTGAAGTAGACAGCATAGCATCTCATGAATTTGCTTTTCAAAATAGCATTATTGAGACAGAAATTGGTACCAAGAAATAAGAAATACCTCTTATTTCTTGGTACCAATTTCTGTCTCAATAATGCTTTTCTGCCTCAATAATGCTTTTCTGCTGCACCAATTGCTATTTAAACTTATAACTGGGTGATAGAAATAAACTTGTTGGTATTATTTTCCTGCCTAGAATAATTTAACCCTCGTCTCTTCACCACATTTTTGTTAGCATAATTTCCCATCAGGAGTAGAAAAAATAACAGTTTCCACTATCCCCAGAGTACCTATCAGAGGTCCTCCATTTTATTACTGGATTTGTTAAATGAAAGCTTTCTTCCAGTGCAAGGATAAATAATGGCTTGTGCTAATTTAAAGTAGGTCATTGCTGACTTTGAAATTTAAGACCCTAAAAAAATTGGGGGTAGAAGGTCAAACAAGATTTCCACAACTTAGGAATATTATATTATTATAATATTATGTGTGCATACTAATTAACACAGCTTCCTCCCACCTTCCTCTTTCTGGACTTTTTCTCCTGCACAGCAAGATAGGGTTACTTTAGTTTCATGCCATCATTTTATATTGTTTTAATAAATTGAATAGAGCATCTTGGTGATTTGCATTAGCCCTTGGTGGGAATCTTAAATTTGAGAACCACACCTAATAAATTAAGGAAGTGGACTGTTCTTTTTTATATGCTCTTTTTTATTTTCTCCAGTTGGTCAGCTGGAAGATACAATGATAGTACAGATGACCTTGGTATTTGAATGTTGACAGCAACGAGGGTAACCATAGATTAGCCTACAATAGTTTGTAAAGTTTAAATAGTGAGAATGGTGCCATTATAGGACTTACGATTTTTATAATATTTCTCTAGGATGCCTTGGATTGTGTCAGTTGGAGGGAATGGACTCTTCGCTTTGGCCAGTGCCATGATATAGAAAGGATGCTTTTATACAATGTTACCATTCAAGGAACTTCTCAGAATTTAGCTTCATTATCATTACTGAATATCCCATGTGCGTAACAACCAGTACAGAATACTGTAGCACTCAAAAGCTCTAGAGAAGCTTATAATAACACACTTCCATAGCTATGAACATTTCTTAGAGCATCCTCTCTAATTAGGGCTAGAAGCCCAAGTACATCTGAAGAAAGAAAAAAATATGAAATCAATTACTGAAATAAAGAGAAAAGTATAATGGACTTAAGGTATCTTCCTTAATGTTCAGGTCTAAATTGTTTGATGCTCCCTGGATCCCTGCTGTGCAGAATGTCTAGAAGTCTGTTCATGGCTTTATGCTATATGTGATGACCCTGAGGTCAAGGATTAAACTGTAGATATTTCAGTAATAACAACAAGCAAATTTAACTGCTTGCAAGCTGACTGAAAGCAGTATTCATCCTGGGACAAGCTTTTCTGAAATGGCATCTTTTCCCTTTCCTTTCAAGGAGATGTTTTTCTTCACAGCTGGATGCAATGGATTTTAGGCTTAAAGCAGCAGGTCTCCATCCTGCCTCCCTAACCCTGAATGGGCAGAAGCCTGAATAAACCTAACCTGTTTTTTTTTAAAGAAAGAAATCTAAAGTTAGTCAGTACAGCTATGATTTTTGAGGAAGAAGTAGCTGTTTGCTACAGTGTGTAGATCTTTCAGTGGTTTGTTCATGTTTTTCATAAAGGAAAATAGGAAACAGGTAATAATATCACGTTTCCAGGTACAAGAAGGCAAAAGCGAAACATGAAAGGGAATTGTGAGATAGTAGCCCAAGTCCATTACAAGTGGTCCTTGCCTTACAACAATTACAGGAACTGGGCTTGGCTAGTCTAGTAAAGAGAAGGACCAGGGGAGACATGATAGTAGTCTTCCAATATTTGAGGGGCTTCTACAGAGAGGAAGGGGTCAAGCTATTTTCTAAAGCGCCTGTAGGCCAGACAAGGAATAATGGATGGAAACTGAACAAGGAGAGATTTAACCTGGAAATAAGGAGAAACTTTCTGACAATGAGAACAATCAACCAACAGAACACCTTGCCCTCGGAAGTTGTGGGAGCGCCATCACTTGACACTTTCAAGAAGAGATTGGACTGCTGTTTGTCAGAAATGGTGTAGGGTCTCCTGCTTGGGCGGGGATTGGATCAGATGACCTACAAGGTCCCTTTCAACTCTGATTATCTGTTATCTGTTAACCACAATTGAGCCCAAAATTTATGTTGATAAAGTGAGACATTTGTTAAATGAATTTACAACCTTTCTTGTCATAGTTGTTAAGTGAATCATTGCCATTTTTAAATTATTAACATGGTTGTTAAGTGAAGCTGGCTTCCCCATTGACTTTGTTTGCAGAAGGTTGCAACAGCTGATCACATGACCCCTGGGCACTACAGCTGTCATAAATATGGATCAGTTGCCAAGCATCTGAATTTTGTTCATGTGACCATAGGAATGCAACAGCAGTCGTAAGTGTGGATAATGGTCATATCTCATTTTTTTCAGAGCTATTGTACTTTGAATGGTCACTAAATGAACTGTTGTAAATCAAGGACTGCCTGTATTCATTTCTGTTGGGGTTGGTAGTGATAAGATCCCACCACCACCAAGCCGGCCAGCGGAGGGTTGGTTCTGGGCTACAATCACAGAACAGAAGGGGAAGAACTAGGGGTGACAAGTTAGCAGTTTTCCAATACTTGAGAGGCTATCACGGAGAATAGGAGGTTGATTATTCTTCAAAATACCCGAGGGAAGGACAAGAAATAACAGATGGAAGCTTATCAAAGAGAGATCCAACCTAGAAATAAGGAGAAATTTTTGTCAGAGAGAACAATTAACTCCAGAAGCTATGGATCCTCTTATCATTAGAGGTTTTTAAGAAAACATTGGAAACCCATTTGTCCAGAATGGTAATAAGGTCTCCTACTTGAGCAAGCAGTTAGACTAGAACAGGGGTCTCCAACCTTGGCAACTTTAAGCCTGGTGGACTTCAACTCCCAGAATTCCCCAGCCAGTAAGCTTAAAGTTGCCAAGATTGGAGACCCCTGGACTAGAAGACCTCCAAGGTATCCATCAGCTCTGTTATTCTGTATTCTGTTCTGTATTATAAGAGGAATTAACCAATATTGTAGAGAATCTGACATCTGGCTATAGAGATTATCAGAGGGATTTGGTTTGTGCAATCCTTCATGGATCTTTACCAGACTGGACGTTCTCACAGAATTGTGCAGAATACTTCATTCTTTCTGTCCAAGGATTTGGGGAATTTCTATTTGGCAACAGAATTACCAGCTATTTTCTGAACAAATCCTATGAAATAACATAGTAAGTGTATTATTTGGGGAAGGATACTATAAAATCCCAAGCAATGAAATGAGATTGTGAGATTCAGGTCCTTCTTTAAACAATTCTTTATATTACTGTTGCTGAATGGATAATTAAAACTATAATTTGCATTTTCAAATAGCACAATATGTTCGTTTATTCTTACTTATTAAAATCTCAGGCAGGGTTTAAGAAGTTTCCACATATTGTTAAGATAACAAATAATAGCTGTGAATAAGATAAATTCTAACAGTAGTACAATATTTTATGTGTTTATTCTGGGTTCTGTAGGAATAGCTCCAAAGTAGATTTGCATAAGAGTACAATTTAAAAGATAGAAAATGTATAATATATTATGTCACAAACAAAAAAATACTTTTATCTAGTGAGAGGGGTAATATTTTCAATAGACATACTAGTTGTGATGGTGTAATTTGGCCTTGTGAAAAAAAGAATGACTGGGGGTCGGGATTAATAATTATGTTAAATAATTATGTATCTACTTTAAAAGATGTGGAGAACAGAAAGCAATGAAATATGCAGGGCTAAAGAGTCAGGTTTGGCAGGAGGGCATTAAAAAGTAACATGTGTAATGTGTTTGTTTAAGAGCATAGATTGGAAAACAGGATTAAGTAATAAGTATGTCAAGATGACAAAAGACAAACCCAGGGAATAGTCATATGGAACATTTTGCTTGTGTTTGTTCTTAGGACAAAAAAAAAAGAAGGTCAGGATCTTAGAATACCCTTGAGGTTCTTGAAACACATGAGAAATTTTCATCTGTGTCCGTACAAGAAAGCATGGAAGCAATTTCCAAGTTTCTAGATCCTGTTTTTGTCAATCTGTTTCTTGCTGATGGGGAGTACAGGCTTGAAAATATTTAGAAACTGTCAAGTTCATATTGTTTGCCTTGAGAACTTTTTCACTGGGAGGCCTAAGCGTATCTCTAAATTAAAGGTATGGAAGAGACTAGACACAACTAGAAGCAATTGCTGCTGCAATCCATAGCAACCTGGGAGAGGGAAGGTTGGGTAAGAGAAAGATGGAATAAAAAATATGAAGTGGTTTGGAATCAATTCTGTCTGTAAATACAATCCAATAGGACTATGCGGTGTTTTCAAACATAATTTAGAAAATATATTCCACAACATGACTATAGTATCTGTCCACAGCTCTTCAAAGCAAGTGCTCTTTAAAGCAAAATCATATAGCTGTCCTCCGAAACAGCCATATGATTATACAAAAAATGTGGCTGGACTAAAGAATTACAAAGATGCTGCAAAGTACTTATCCTAAATTCAAAATATTGCACAGCCATGCAATCAACATTTTTCATAGAAGTAAGCCCCATTATATTTAAGGGGTTTCTTCTGTTGAGAAAGTAGGTTTAGGACTTTAGACTTCACATCCATATACTGTTGATCATCAAGTAATCAAGTTCCTTAACAACTTTGATATAGGCTAAAGAAATATTGCTAATACTAGTACGGCCCAACTATTATATAGAACAGAACATTTTGTTCTGTCATAAAGAGGGAGTAGGAAAATAACTGAAATTAAGTCAGTAATTGTGCCTTTAGTCTTTGAAACATAGCAGAATAAATTATTAGGAGAAAAAAGATTTATTTGTTCATGATTTTAGAGTTGTATGTCAGGTCCTCCATTGCAGCTCTTTATGTGATAAAGACTCCCTAGTGTACTATTACTTACATACACTTCCACATATAATGTTTATAGCTTTAGTTATCTATTTGGCTATACTATTTGAGTTATGTGCTTCCTGTTTTACTGTAATTGCTGTTTCTTGCTAATCTTGGATATTTTATGGTTTAGCACAGTGTTTTTCAACTTGGCCATTTTAAGTGTGGACTTCAACTCCCAAAATTCTCTAGCCAATATGCTGCCTGGGAAATTTTGAGAATTCACCAATCTTAAAATGGAAATTGAAAAACACTGGTTTAGAATTTTTTTGTATATTGAAATCAAGCTACAGTGCAGATTTGAAGCTGAGTTAGCTCTTACAGTTTTACCTTGAAACAGGGCCTACAAATTTGTAAAATAAATAAAAATAGGGGTACAAAAATTCAAATCCTATGCATATTTGTTTGGGAATAAATCTTACTGAATTTGATGGGATTTATCTCTGAATAAACAAGCATGAATCAGGCTGCAGTACTCCTAAGAGCAAATTCTACTGAAGTAACTCAGATATTCAAATCAAGATGCATAATTTATCAACGTACCATACAATGGTATTTGTTCAGGACTGAAACTAGGAAGATGTAAACTCAAAAGGCAGGCAGGTTTTTTTTTTCCTTAAAAGAACACTGTCAGTGTTTTATAACATATTACTTACATAATGGGCTTTTGTCTATACCTGATCTTTCACCTGGAGCTAATTGCTTGTTTTACCTATGTACCCATCTACATATTCTTGTTCTGTCTTTGACAATGTAAAGGTACTTTTGCGCATAAGGAATCTAATACTATGTGTTTTCCCTCCAATTTTCAACTTCATCAAAAAGTTCAATTTATTGAAACATATAGAATGTGCTTACTTAAAAAACAATTTCACTCTCCATAATATAATTGCTATATACTTAACTATCTGGAACATTTTAAAAATCTTTTGAATTAACTTGCAATTTTAAACTTAAACCAAGAGCTCACTAGCTCTGTAGTTTATCTGAAGTTTTATGGACTTTAAATTGCTGTTACATATGATTATTATATATACAAAACAAGCTAACCTTAACATAGTTAGATGCATTGGAAAACATATGGGCAAGTACCTGAGTACCTTGGCTTTCTAGCTTCTCAAAACTTGTGGACAATTTCAAGACCATTTCAGTTCCTTTTCATGTTTTTATTTTCCATAATTTAACTGTATTATACTTACATATAGAAGATACAAATCATAGCTGCTGTAAAAAGGGATCAGTTTTCCCATCCAGAAATGGTCTTTAATTCCCAGTAGTTCCTTAATCAATCTTTGCTGAAAATTCTAAAATCTAAACTTCACAAATTTGGAGAATTTAGTAAGGAAGTCTGAATGTGTGCCTACAAAAGAAAGCATGTGAGGAAAATCTATTATATTTCCATTGATTCTTTTTCAGATATCTCGTATGTAAAACCATCCTTTGATAGGGTAAAATCTAACATATCAATCCAAATTCATTTTAGGTTGATACATTGATATGTTAACTGTTGATATATTGATACATTATCTGTTCTTTACTGGTAAAAAGTTATGTTACTTTTTAGAGGAAACTTCCAAGAAAATTTATTACTGTGTTTCATATTTTTGTAGTGCATGAGGATTTTCCCCCATGTGTCTTCTTTTAGGACAAAAACTTCTTGTCTCACAGTCACAAGGAGTCCCACTATAATAAATGTTCTTGAGTAAGACAGGCTAAGTCTGATTCTTCATGGATTTAAGAATGAATGAATGAATGAATAAATAAATAATCTTTCTTGGCCTAAGCAATTTATAGTAAAGATGCAGGCTCTTATAGTTCGATTTTCTTAGAGCAACTGCCATCTGGGAGATTTTAAAAATCTTTTAAATTGACTTGAAATTGTAAGCTTAGTCCCAGAGCAAAAGCAATTCATATGCTAAAAAGGACTCCATTCTTTTCCTGAAGCTTTATGGACTTACACACATTTTAAATTGCCTTGTCGCATATTTCTATGGTAATTATCCTGCTCATAAAACAGATTTGTACATATGCCTACAGGCTTCACCAGTGTAACTGGTATGAAAGTCATCTCGTCATACTGATTCTTATGAACATGTTGCCATCAACCATACTCATTATGAAATGTTTGGGAATAAGTTGAATATGGAAATCAAATACGGTAGATACACACTAACTACATTTGGATAATATTTTTGTTTTCCTGTACAAACAATTGGGGGATTAGCATTAGGATTATGATTAGGTAACATGCAAATAGTTTATAACAAAGTTATTTTAGAACAGAAATGGTCAAAATGTTATAAATGCTACATAGAGATACAAAGGTTAATTTACATCTACTCTGTTTCTTTGAGAAAGCTCAATAGTGTGGAAAAACATTTTGGAGGAGTATATTTTATCACCTTTTCAACATGTTTCTAGGGATAGAAAAAGTAGCTCTCATTTAGTTATCTGTAAAATGAAAATATGAAAACTTAAGATGTAATGGCCTGCATATTAACTAGGAGAATAAAGTATGCATGTAGATTACTATCTTAAAGTAGTATTTTTCTCTGGTTATTTATAATTCAATTATTATTCATCAGCTTAATTTGTATGAAACATCCTAACAAATGTGTAGGTTTCAATGAAATATATAACTTGACATGACTTACCTATTAAAGCCCATCTCTTAATTTTTATAATTAATACTTTTGATATGCTATCAGAGGCATAATCTTCCTGCAAGATGGTTTTCTGTTATATTTTCAGAACTTTATCAGATTGCATGCCCCAGAATAGAGATTAGAGAATGTGGGTGATTGAAAGTCTTCAGTGCCAGAAAGCAGACACAGGCTGCAACTTAATGAAAACCATGACGTTGCTGCACTAGAGCAAATCTATGCGTGAGAAGCTCATTAAAAATGTATGAGCTGTAAGGGGAATCGGCAATGAATGAAGTCATGGAATTTGTTTGCCCTTGGCTATAGTTCTCCAAGACTAGATGTCGGCTTCACTTCTTCCAGGTAGGCAATTTTCTGGAGTAGAGCACGAGTTAATTAAGAATTGCAACTTTCCTCATTGGGGGAGACCTGTGCCAGTGTAAATATAAGAATTTAATGAGTGCCAGCCTACATTGGAAGAATTAAGAAAATCCCTTTTTAATTTGCAGGTCTTTTTATAATTAATCAAAACTCTGATGCTTTCAATAACAATTTACTAAGTGCAAAATCCGTAATTGCATATGTTTCTTCCTTAATAGTTCCAGAAGTTACAGAGATAAGTATTAAGTGCCTAAATCATTAGGGAATTAGTTTCATTTTTCTCTTCTGCTGAATAAAAGTTTCTTCAGATAGGCTTAAAATTATTCAAGTTTGTCAGTTTTCAGATTCTGGTAGATCAGATTTCTAATGCTTAAGTGGAAAAGATATGCAGGTGATAGAGACCCTTTACCCATCAATATGATTGACAGATTTTTTTTTTCTTCTTTAAAAAAATATTTTTTTCTTTACTTTTTCGTTGGATTTTCAGACTTGCCTTGCATAGCATTTGGTCCTCCTTTGAAACGTGGGAGTAATTATGGTGGATTCCAGTTTGGGGTGGTGAGAGACTGCTAATCCACAAAACATCCTTCTTCCACCATACTTTCCATTTGAGCTGGTTGCTTTGTGGGAGCATTGTGTATATAGCAACATTATTTTGAACTTTTCAAAAATAAAAGGTAGGATATATTAAAGATTTAATCTTCAATTTGATTCATAATCTGGGACTGATAAAAACAGGGACCTAAGAGGTGTTAATGTAACATCTGACTGTATAGGCAGTTCCGAGTAAGGTGGTTTTTTGTAAAGTCGGGATATTCAGGTCTAATAAGTTCAAAATTCCCATGTATCTAGGGTATTGCTTCAAAGCCCCCTGTTACTGTTGGTACAATTGGTAAACTACTGTTGATTTCTTCTTCCATAATTGCTCAACTTCAATTTGCAAATCACGATATTTCTTATTTTTATATTATTATTATTTAAGGTTTAATCTTCAATTCGACACAGTCTGGGACTGGTAAAAATCTAATAATTCAAATCCTAACCAAGAACCTAAGAGCTGCTAAGGTAACATCTGAGCATATAGGCAGTTCCAAGTAAGGTGATTTTTTTTTTTTTTTTGCAGAATATTCAGGTCTGATAAGTTCAAAATTTCCATCTATCTAGGCAGTCTTTTGGGTATTGCTCCAAGGGCTCCTATTACCATTGGTACAGCCATTAGTTTCTTCCTCCACAGTCACTCAACTTCAATTTGCAGATCGTGGTATTTCAATATTTTTTCTAATTGTTTCTCTTCAATTCATGCATCACCTGGTATTGTGATAGCAATTATTATTATTATTACTATTATTGTTATTAGTGTTAGTATTTGCTCATAAATACTGTAGAGCAGCCTTGGGGATGGATGTTACATATGTGTGTGTGTCCGTTGTATCTGTCTGATGAAAGCAGTGATGTGTCATAAGACCAGCCCCATCTCCAACTATTTTTTCATTGCTATATAAACAATATAGAGCTATACTTTCCATATATATTTAGGCACAAAAAGAAAAAAGAAAAGACCCTCAGCAGACTATCGCTCTTTGAACCATCCCCATTCTTTTCTCCTCTACCTATGTGTGTATCCTAGCTGCATCCACTGCTTATTAATCCTTCAAGTGATATTTTATGCAAAGAGGCCTTTACAAACCAAAGGAGATACAGTCTTTGACCTTGCCCAGATTCCTCTTGTCATCTACTTAAGAGTGCTTGTCTTGGCACGACTGCCTTCCAGTTTCTTCTGTGCAGACTGGCCATGTCGTGTTCTTATCCTCGGATTATATCTGCTTTTTAAAACAATGTATTTTTTCTCCTTCAAGGCATTTGGCAATAGAATGAGAGTACGATTGCACATTAATAGTAGCATATGATGCTACACGATTCTGCTTCTCTTTTTGTTAGGCAAGGAGATGCATTGAAAATACTTTAACACTGCAAGCTCTTGAGAAAAGATTAGACGAGGCTGCTAAAACCATGACTCCATCATTTAATTAGTCAGTTTTCTAAAAGAGCAGGCCATGGATTGATAATGTCCTGCTTAGATTATGGTTGTTTGAAAATACAGGTATTCCTCCACTTACAACAGTTCATTTAGTGATCATTCAAAGTTACAACAACACTGAAAAAAGTGATTTGTGACCGGTTTTCACACTTACAAGCATTGTAGCATCCCCATGGTCACATGATCAAAATTGGGATGCTTGGCAACTGACTCATATTTACAATAGTGAATGTGTCCCAAGGTCATGTGATCACCTGTTGTAACCTTCTGACAAGCAAAGTGAATGGAAAAACCAGATTCACTTAACAACCATGTTACTAACTTAATAACTATAGTGATTCACTTAACAAGTGTGACAGGAAAAGTTGTAAAACAGGACAAAATTCATTTAACAAACATTTCAATTAGCAACTTAAATTTTGGGTTCAATTGTGGCCATAAGTCGAGGACTAGCCATACTGTAATCATTTTATCCCAATGTTATGTCACTCATTTTATCCTAATGTTGTATCCAGTGCCAGTTCAAAGGTATAGTGTATACTGTTCTCTAGGTCCCAATAATTAATAGCATCACCTTCAACCGATATAAATATTTGCATTTTTAGAATGATTGGAAGGAAGGGTGACATTCGCATCCATGAGTTTTGGCACCCTAGGCCCATGCCAATTTGGCTGACTCTGTTTGTATCATTCCTGGTACCATCTAGTTCATTAAAAATACTGATTTTCATCCTACAAAAGCCATTATATGCAAGAACTTCCTTTGTTCTTATATTTTATCCTTACCTAGAAATAATCAAATAACATTCTGTTCTAGTCCCATTTGTATTCAGGATCAGTAGAAATTAATCATGCGTGCACCTTTTCTAGATCACAGGTGTCAAAATCGCAGCGTCACATTGTTGTCCAGTGACATATTGCAATGTTTTTCCCTTCATGGAGCTGGGGTGGCTGTAGCCCGTGTATGACACAACTGGCCTGCAGGCCACCCATTTGAAACCCCTGTCCTAGATAAATCTGTTTGATACTATCAGTCTTGGGGTGTCATGAGATTTGAATGCTTATTTTTAAACAAAAGCTTATTATTTTTTAAAATTCCAAATCAGTGCTATAATTTAAAGGAGACTAATTCAGGATTGTTTGGTTGGTTATTTTCTGCTTTTAGAATGTCATAATTTTTATATCTTCATTTATTATTATTATTGTTATTATTATTATTATTGTTATTTTTATTGTTATTATTATTATTGTTATTATTCAAACTTCTATACCGCTCCCTCTCCCAAAAAGGGACTCGGGGCGGTGTACAGCCTACTAAAAACACATAACATACATCTAGAATAAATACAGTTTAAATACAATTTAAAAATATATTAAATAAAAGAGTCCGGCTGTATCCCATCCAATTAAGAAATTTAGACATTTAAAATCAGGGATTAGTTAAAAATTAAAAATATAAAATTAAGCGATTAAAACCCAATTTAGATCTAAAACCCAAAAACCCATTACTGGGCCAGGCCGGCCTGTTTGAAAAATAGGATTTTAACTGCGTGCCGGAAGGTCAGGATATCCGTCATGGCCCGTATCTCCGGGGGGGAGATCATTCCACAGGGAGGGAGCTCCCACAGAGAAAGCCCGCACCCTTGGGGCCGCCAGCCGACAACGATCAGGCGGCGGCACCCCAAGCAGGGCAACCCTGTGAGAGCGTACTGGGCGGCGGGAGGTTGATGATGGCAGTAGGCGGTCCCGTAAGTACCCAGGTCCCAAGCCATGAAGCACTTTAAATACCATCAGTACCACCTTGAATCGAATCCGGAAGGCCACAGGAAGCCAGTGCAGCCTGCGGAGAAGCAGTGTTACGTGGGAGCTCCGAGGGGCACCCATGATCACCCGCGCGGCTGCATTCTGGACCAGCTGCAACCTCCGGAGACTCTTCAAGGGGAGCCCCATGTAGAGAGCATTGCAATAGTCCAAACGGGAGATTTAGTTAGTTTATTCATTTATTATTGTTTTGATTGGTTTGGTCTATAATAAAGCTTGCCTTAAAATGCTTTGATAACAGGGAAATTCATAAATGAAATAAGTTTTAATATTTGACCAGTTCCTTTATTGGATCATAGATCACATTAAAGCTATGGCATTAGGTTAGGGTTACAGAAGCAAATAAATTCATTTAAAAATAGGAGTAGAAGAATTATATTAATGTTATTGTGGAATTGCCCTCATTTTAATAAATGCAGTTAGACCATTTTTGTATTCATATAGCCGTTGAAATTCTATATATGTATGGCATTTTTTACATGTTGTTTGTCGCAGACAACCAACGTACAACGTTCTATGTAAATTCTCAGTTATAGTCCTTTAGCCTCAAACTCCAAAGCAATTACCAAACATCAGGTCTCAAGATTAATTTTTTCTTTGAATAGAGAAATAGGCTCTATCAGGGGTCCCCAATTCCAGGATTATAGCCCACTGTCAGGCCATGACCCATTTGGAAGCGGGCCACAGAAGCGGTGGGCGAGTGAGCATGCACACAGATCCACTTGCATGAACAATGGGCAAATGTGAAGCTCCATTTGCTTGAGTGGCAGGTGCGTGTATCTGTCACTCGCACTAATGGAGTTTCACACGTGTGCCCATAGTTCATGTAAGTGGAGCTGCATGCATGCTCACTCACCCACTGCTTGCGTTCACCTACTGCTCACCTCTCTCTGATACACCAAGCTGGAAAAATTGGGGACTGCTGGACTATATACAACACTTGGCCAAGAGAAACTTCATTCGTTCCCCTTAATTCTATCAAGATCTGCAGATTTTAATTGAGAACTGGGAATATTGTTTCACTTATCTTGATCTGTAGATTATTTTTGGTCTCTGTGGTTATAAACAGCTAGCTGCCTTGAGCCACAATTAGTTGAATGGGTTATTGTTTCCATTTCCCAAATATTCTATTTCCCCCCATGTTACAGCTTAAAATTGAGATAATAGAAAGCTTCTGTTGGGGATGACTCCAGTGTTATGTGACATGTCATTAATCTTGGGAAATCCTATAATTAACCATTTCATTTCTATTCTCTTCATATTTTTTTAACCTATTGCCATGACCTAGTGCAATAATATAGCAAACGAAGAAAACAAGAGCAAAAACCTCTTGCAGAACAGAACTAAAGAGCACAGCAGAGGTCTCCAACCTTCTGGAAATTGAAGTCCATCAGGCTTACAGTTGCCAAGGTTGGAGACCTCTGGCCTATAGGATATACAGAATTGTAGATCATTGGTTTTCTCTGTGTCATCTGTTTCTATTTGTGAAGCAGTCCCTTTCCCACCCCACACGCACACATACACCCCCGGTAGTTGTCTTAAAATCTGCAAATGCTTTGCTCCTGAATACAAAAGATCCAGTCATTTCCTTTGCCTTCCATAACTTTAGGAGAAATTAGATTCCTTCTTCTGAATGTAGAATAAAGAGAATTAGTTTGCCTAGAAGTATGAACTATATAAAGACATGCCTGTTCACTCTTCTTGCTGCTTGGTTAATACTTGTTAATCCTGACTTATCTTTATTTTTCTCTCCCCCCCCCCCACTTCTCCAATTATTTTTTACAACTCAAAATGGCATACATGATGTTCTTGCTTCCTGTTTTCTCCACCAAAACAACTTTATGAGGTCCAGTTAGACTGACAGAGAGAGTCAGTGATTGGTCCAAAACGACCTAGACATTTCATGCTTGATTCCTAGGATTGGAACATTCTTCTGATTAGGATTATTGTGTTTAGAATGTGTTTAACAATAAAATACATAATTCCTTTCTGACCGCTAGCAAAGCATGGGTAGTCTTTGTGGTTATAGCTGAGAATGGATAGTTTATCTACTTTTGTATATTTTTCAGTAATTTTTTTGAATGCAAAAAATTATATTTCCCATTAAAGCATGACAACTATGTCAATACTTAGTTAAAGTGGAACCCTGTTACCTTCCCACCAAAAGGTGCCTATTTTTCTACTTGCATTTTTACATGCTTTTGAACTGCTAGGTTGGCAGAAGCTGGTAATGGGAGTTCACTCTGTAGTGAACTCCCATTCACTAGTAATGGGAGCTCACTCTGTTTCGTAGTGCTAGGGACTCAAACCACCGAACTGCCAACCTTTCTGATCGACAAGCTCAGCATCTTAGCCACTGAGCCACCATGTCCCTTGCAGAAGACCTTACTGTCATATTAAAACAGTTTAGTGGGCTTGGGTTGCAAATATTAACAACATGGTCAACAGGAGGTTAATGAGCAATTATTATAATCCATACTTCAATTAATATAATTATACTTATAAATCTAATGCAATCCAAAGATCACTCAGTCATTAGTTAACTAAGTCAGTCCCAATTAAGATTAAAACAATCTTTTAATTGCCTCCATGTTCTTTCATCTAGTCCCCATAGAGGATGACAAAAAGAAGTGAAGTCATGCTATTTACTTGCTTCGGTTTATAACTAGATAAACCAGTTTCTGAATGCAGGTTTCACATTTGGATCAGCTGAATCAAACATATTCAGATACAGATTTTGTGGCAGACACTCTAATACTTATGAGTGCAGTTACTTTGTTTAACAATTGTGCTGGTTTCAAAAAGAAAATACACAATGATAATGGGTGAATAAAAATATTGCATCCTATTTAAGTCGACTGATTCATATGTAGCATTTAAATGTATTTAAAATTTCATGCTTGTACTCTGCACATACTTTCATACAAACTGTGCCTTAAGAAAACAAGCTTGAATTTAAGATTGACTTGCTTTCTTAAACCAACTTTCCCCAATCTGATGGATATTTTTTAGTGGAGCTTTGTAGCTGGTCCACACTGACCGTATTATCTTATGGTGTTGCTTTCCAGTTTTGCTATTTGTAGTATTGGGCCTGAATGGAGCTTTGGAATGGGCTATTTCCCCATTTATGGGAGGACTAACCTTATCACTCTTCTTGTATTTTGAACTCCTGGAGATCTAGTGTGATATTTGCCAACTTTGGCAATGTTAAGAGGTGTGGATTGGCTGGGGAATTTTGGAAGTTGAAGTTCACATATCTTAGTTTCCTGGATTGGGAAACATTGGTGTAGTAGATTTCACAAACAATGATATCAGAAACTTGATCTTAATCCTACTAGTTAGTGTCTAATTGGTTTCACAATGTTTAAAAACAAAAACATCAGATTTGATTGTCCCAGCATGTATAAGTGGCCTGCTCTGAACTCTTGTTTTGTCCACCTCCCATCTCTTTAATTCAAGTCACCCATTATTTTCTGTGTACACAAAGACATACATAATTTATTGCCATCTACCAATATGCAGTACCATGGCATTATTTCAGTTTTTTATGAAATTTGTGTTTGGAAGGAATGAGATTTTGATGGTGTACTGAAAACACGGGGGCAGTGGGTGGCAGCACTAGCAATTTTCTTTTTCTTTTGTCCAGCACGGCTGAAGGGGTTGTTACTTCAGGAGTTACCAATGAGTTCAGGAGATTGCCAATGACTGATGTTGATTTTTGCACTCTCTTTGAAAATAGTTTGTGGTTGGCTCATGGTATTTCCTAACTTTTTTTTAACGTTTTGAAGTCAGCAGGAGTGAAGATAATGAAGATGAATTTCAGAATTGTAAAGAGATTGGGAAAGTTAGATAATATCTTGTGTAAATTTCCATTGTCCAATGCTTTTGGAAGAGATGTGGTCGGGAGAGGATGGTCTAAATCAGAGGTTGGCTGGCACAGCAATTCTGGGAGTTGAAGTTCACAGGTCATGAAGAGGCCACAGTCAGCCACCACCCAGTCTAACTCATAGATAATACTGACCACAATTTGTTGAGGTTTAGACCTAAAAATAAAATAAAAAATGCACTCGAAAGCAGTCATGGAAACTTATAATTTCCTTGTAAATACCTAAGCAGTTAAGACACAAGTGTTGTCTGTTGTTAGTGCTTAGTGAGAATTAATTCCATTTTCTTTCATGTTGATTTATTATCATGGATACTTTATTGTGTTACGGTATGTTGTATTTTTATTGGTATACTTTGTATATTTTTATTATTTGAAGGGTACCTTGTAAAATGCCGAGAATTTCTCGATTGCAGCATAGAGAAGTCTTAATCAATGAGTCCATCAGTTCTATAGGATATCTCCAATAATTTATTTGCAGGCTAATCATCTTTTAAAATGTTTGCACAGTGGCATAAATGTAGAGAAAGCAGGCAAGGCAAATGTCATAGGGCTCACAAGCACAAAGGTCCCATCTGATTCTCCCATATAGTTGACTCCTTGTTTAACAGTTTAGCAACTTGATACGTATCTTTGAGCTGGCATTGGATACAACATTGGGATAAAATGATTACAGTATAGCTAGTCATGATCACAATCAGGGGTGGGATCTGACAGGGTTAACTATTGGTTCTGTGATTTACGAGGTTCGGTGATTTACGATGTGTTCCCTGCATGCTGAGCGCGTGCCTGTAAATTGTCATCAGCCTGGTGCCTGGACAGATGAGCAGTGCTGCGTGCTGAGAAGCAGCCTTTGAAAAAGTACTTTTTTCCACCTTTTTTTAACTGCAGCTGTGCCTCACTCGGCAGCTGCAGTTGAAAAAACAGGAAATAAAAGTCAGGTAAGAGCCTAGGCGGGCGGGCGGGCAAAAACATCAGCAGACATAGAACCGGTTCTATGTCTGCTGCTCTTCAGAGCTATTGGTTCTAGAGAGGTGGACAGAACCGGTAGAAATCCACCCCTGATCACAATTGAGCCCAGTTGCTACGTGATACATTTATTAAATGAATCTGGTTTTTCCATTCACTTTGCTTGTCAGGTGATCACATGTCCTTGGGACACATCACTATTGTAAATATGAGTCAGTTGCCAAGCATCCCAATTTTAATCATGTGACCATGGGGATGCTGCAATGCTTGTAACTGAAAGCCGGTCACAAGTCACTTTTTTCAGTGTTGTTGTAACTTTGAACGGTCACGAAATGAACTGTTGTAAGTGGAGATCTACCTGTATTCTCCAACAATTAGTACTTTAACAACCATAATCTAAGCAGGACATTATCAATCCATGGCCTGCTCTTTTAGAGAACTGACTAATTAAATGATGGAGTCATGATTTTATCAGCCTCATCCAATCTTTTCTCAAGAGCTTGCAGTGTAAAGTATTTTCAATGCATCTCCTTGCCTAACAAAAAGAGAAGCAGAATCGTGTAGCATCATATGCTACTATTAATGTGCAATCGTATTCTCATTCTATTGCCAAATGCCTTGAAGGAGAAAAAATACATTGTTTTAAAAAGCAGATATAATCCGAGGATAAGAACATGACATGGCCAGTTTGAACAGAAGAAACTGGAAGGCAATCGTGCTGAGACAAGCACTCTTAAGTAGACGACAAGAGGAATCTGGGCAAGGTCAAAGGCTGTATCTCCTTTGATTTGTAAAGGCCTCTTTGCATAAAATTTCTCTTCAAGGATTAATAAGCAGGGGATATGGCTAGGATAAACACATAGGTAGAGAAGAAAACTGGGGTTGGTTCAAAGAGCGATAGTCTGCTGAGGGTCTTTTCTTTTTTCTTTTTGTGCCTAGATATATATGGAAAGTATAGCTCTATATTGTTTATATAGCAATGAAAAAATAGTTGGAGATGACAGAACATTGTTTTCATTAGACAGATACAATGGACACACACACATATGTAGCATCTATCCCCAAAGGCTGCTTTATTTATGAGCAAATACTAACACTAATAACACTAATAGTAATAATAATAATTGCTATCGCAATACCAGGTGATGCACGAATTGAAGAGAAACAACTCGAAAAAATATTGAAATACCGCTATCTGCAAATTGAAGTTGAGCAACTGTAGAGGAAGAAACTAATGGTTGTACCAATAGTAATAGGAGCCATTGGAGCAATACCCAAAGGACTGCCTAAATCAGGGGCCACCAACCTTTTGGACCTCAGGGACCACTAAATCCATAATTTTAAATCCAGCGGACCACTAATATGATCTGCCTAATGACTGCCTGGATGGGCATGGCTAGATGGTCATGTGACTGGATAGTGTGGCCAACTTAATGTCACTTATGTTGAGGGGTGCCTCACCAGCCTCTACGTAAGCTTTCCAAGCAGAGGGAAGACCTGCGGGAGTGCAAGGCCAGGTACTGGTGCCTGGAGGCTCAGTGGGCTGAGATGGTCAGTTAGTTCCAGGCCTTGGTTCAGTCCCACTGGAACGAGGCCCTCCGGCTCTTCACCACCACCAGCACTTCCCTCCAGCCTTCGCCCAAAGCCCCGCACCAGGAGGCTGAAGCAGATCTGAAGTTGGAATTTCTGCCCCCCTCTGCCCCTCACAAAAAGACTCTGAAGGGGGAGACACAGCAACACAAACGTTTGTTGCATGTCTCTGGCCCAGGGGCCGTAGTTTGAGCACTCCTGATTTAGTGCAATAAAATGCAAATAATTTTTCTGTGGACCACCCAAATTTTCTCACAGACCATTAATTGGTGACTTCTGGAATAGAGTGTACTTTGAGTCTGTACAAAACTAGTTGAACACTAGATGGTAACAAGTGGTATTTTCTGTATCTCTCCATTGCCAAAGGAGCTATAGCAGGGGAGTGACATTGAGCAAGTAAGGAGAAGCTGATACAAAATAACAAGTATATGAATTTAGATCCACTCTAGGTTAAGATACTCGATTTATGGCTTCATAATTAGCCCCTGGAAAAGAGCAGGAATCCTCACTGTTGTAGAACAGTCCCTTTTTTTCTTTCTCACCCCTGGCTATTCTAGTATTTCTGTCTCTTATTTCCTACATGACAGCCCTACCTGCAAAGAAAACTATCTCTTTTAAAAGAAAAAGATACTTATTCTGATGTGTAAAAAAAGCCAGAAAATTTTGGATTCAAATACATATGCTAATATAAAGAATTATAAAGACCGATGTTCAAGTAAAACCAGAACTTTTCTTATTATGGGCTAAGACTTATGGACAAAAGATTCATGGATGATTGTTCTCACACATGGTAACGGCCACAAGATTACTATATGCATAAAGTTGAAGACACTGGTGGAACCTGGCAGCAGAGCTGAAACAGAGATCAGCCTAGAATCCCTCCATAGTCACAAGTGGACTAAGTCCAACTCCCAGTGACCCTTATCCATTGACCCTTATCTAGCTTCAAGCAGATTCCTATGCATACTTTTAAGCAATTAATCTGTTTAATTGGACCTTCACTTAGACCCAGACTTTCCCACTTCCCTCAAAGTACAAAATAATATACATAATACTCCTTTCTGTATTTTTCCCCCTCATATAAAATATAAACATATATTAATGCTGCTGTTAACTATATTCCAAGGCTAGTTTTAAACTACTTTCTTCTTGAAATAAATAAATTTCAATATTTTCTCTAGAAACACATGTACTAACCACTTTTGGTCATTAATTCAAAATTGAATTTATCTCTCTGAGGTTGGGCTTTGATTTGGAATTTGCGGAGGTTGGCCCTGGAGAGCTAAGATCAGTGTCTTCAGGAAGCAAAAATAAATTAAACCTGAAAATATTTTTGCGAAGTATTTTCTTAGGCATTTGCAGGAGACGTGGCTTGTCTGCCAAATGTGATTCCAGAAGAAACCTGAAAGAGTTGTTGAATTGTGATCTGTCTTTTGTTCACTTCTTCCTTCAGGAAGGAAATGTTATAAATATAACAGAACACTGGCTCCATTTCATAAACTGGATAAATTATTCAAATACATACTTTGGCTAGTACCATGTTTTTCTTTTAACTTAATAATTCCTTGTGCATCACTTCTCAAAGTCTTTGTTAAATCATAACATTTAGAAGTCTATAAAAAGGAACTAAACTGAAATGTTCTAGCAACAATTCTAGACTAAATCATTTATAAGAATACATGGTATTATCAACATACTTGATTATGGATTGAAATGTCACTAAGAAAACATCATAAAGTATCAAAAGTTACTCAGAGAAAGCCTTTCTTTGAGTATATATGCTACATCACCATATCTGAATTATTTTGCAGAAGTCTATAATGGATTAATTGTTACTAGGCTTTAGGACAGTGATTCTAGCATCTAGGATCATTTTTTGTTGTTCCAAATAATGGAATCTATTTTGGGGATATATGTGCACACAGTAGCAGAGTAGATGAGTTTGTATTTGTTTCATTGTTCACATAAATAGAAATGTTAAGATTAGGGTTAATGTGTAGTATCAGAACAATTTATACCATTATTGAGAATTGTTAGGGACTTTCATTATTAACATGTTTAATAGAAATCTATTGTCCTGCATCTAGGATACTATGTCCAGCAAGACAGTCCAACTTTGGCAACTTTCAGATTTGTGGATTTTAACTCACAGAATTGATGCTGGCTAAGGGATTCTGGGAATTGAAGTCCACAAGTCTTAAAGTTGCCAAGATTGGACACCCCTGATGTACAGTTTTCATAATTATGTTCTCAGAGGTAGATTGTTGAATGATAGCCACTTCGCCCTATGTCTAACTTATTTTATAGGATCCTTTGTGCACTTTGAGCTTGGTTGTTTTCTTGCAGATGTTTCATTACCCAAGTAGGTAACATCATCAGTGTACAGATGTTTGGGTAATGAAATGTCTGCAAGAAAATAACCAAGCTCAGAAAGTATCAAGGTCTCCACAATTTAATCCTGAGCTGCAAATATTTTTTCTTCTATTGCTAACTATTGTTAACAATTTTAATAAATCTGTTTACTCTTTATGTATTTAAATCCATTTAAATTTAAGTGCAATTGTTTATTAAAACTAATTAAACATAATTAAATGGGAACTGACATGTCACATTTAGCATCACTTGCATCATTTTCTACAAGAGTGCTTGTTAACCTGTGATCACTTCCATAGACCTTCTTAGAAAAAAGGAAATAGTGTCTCAAAGAAAAGATAAGATTGTAGGGAGAGTTCATAAGGATAGGGGATCAGATAGTCCAGAACAATTGTATCTATTTTTTTCCTGATAAATATGTATCCTGTGACTTACTAGAGCAATGATATTCATAGATACTCACTTCTCTTGAAAGGTATCTTACCTTTGCTGTACAAATGGAAAAGATTCAGGAAATGGCAGCAAAATAATTAAGATAGTTGAAGCACAATATTTATAAAAGCACTCAGCATTTTAAAATGGAAAAAAAAAACTATAATAGATACAAATGTTATTATTTATATTATGGGGAAAGTACATCTTTTCACTTTTATAAGGTAACAGTTTTTCCCCATTAAATTGATTGGTGATGGCTCTAGGATAAATAAAAGGAAACAACATGCCCTAGAGTACATAAACTAAAATAATTTCGAGTATACTATAAGCTGAAAGAATTTCTTATTGCATTCCTTGGCAACAATTATAGCTACTAGTTTATATAACTTTAAAAAGGGATTAGACAAATTTATTGAGGATTACAGACATGTTATGATGGACCAGTTTTTTTTAAAGTGTAAGCCATTTATTTTCTGAAAAAAAAATTGCTCTTAAATTAAAATTATTCTTTTATTATGATAACATAATAATTATTTTATAATTTTACAAATACGGAGTTGGCAGTACTTACCACCGACTATCAAATCTGAACTAGTTGATATACACAGGGGAACAATACTTACTGGTTGCCTTAAGGGCAGATGGCTTTTACAGAACTGTTCGTAGAACGGAGAATTGTATTACACCAATAGTTCATTCATGTTAAAATATTTTCTGCTTTAATTGCCCTTGTGTTGAAGGATTTGTTTTTAATCATTTTACAGGATAATGCTTTAAGACTGTCTTTAGTTTAATTGAAATCAATTCCCCCCCCCCCCCCAAAAAAAAAAAAGTTAAAAATGTATTTCCTCCTTGGGAAAACATACTTGTAAAATACTTGAAAATGTGCCTAATGTTATAAATTACACTATTTTAGGCATACTATATCTGGGCTGGAGAAGTCAAGACAATCATTACACATTAGCCAAGTCTTAAGAGTAATCTGGGACTTTTTATTACCATCTAGTGGTAATCCAGATTTTTCCAGGTTAGTTCTAGTACCATATAAAAAAGAATTATATTTCATTTAGGGTTTTACTATCAAATAGAAGAAGATAAAAGTCTCAAATTTATTTATTTATTTGTTTGTTTGTTTGTTTATTTATTAATTTATTTAGAACATGTATATATTTCTTTATATATTTATAAACCTCTAACAGGTAACACCTCTAATTTACTTACATTCATAAATTTGCTACTTTTTCATGGAGATTTATATGACACATTACTGGGAAATGGCTTGTTAAAGTGCAGATCTGTATATTGGTAGGCAAACTCACTGTCCTATCCTATTTATTGGTACAAAGCCTGAAATTATTAAAGCATGTATTAAAACTATATACGTAACAATGTGTGAATGGTCTTGAAAGAGTTGTTGCTGCAATCAGTAAAAAGAGGCGGGAGGAGCCCTAAGTGACTTAATAGTCAGAGAAACAAACTTAGGAAGGACTTACCCTAAAGCAGTGATGGCTAACCTTTTCGTCTTGCGCGTGTGCACGCATGCCTGCCCCCGCATGCACATTGGATCTATTCCATGTGACGGCTCGCTTGCCAGCAAAAATGGCTCTGTGTGCCACTTCTGGCACGCGTGCCATAGGTTCACCATCATGGCCCTAAGGGATCAAGCACTTAAAGGTGATGGGTAGAGATTTGTAACTTTAGACTTGTATGATTCTTTGTTCATTTAGTCCTTTTTCCTATCTGAAAGCTGATACTATATGACTGCAATAAAATGGAAGTTGTGTATCTTGAAGATTCACAATGGCATGTTATTTACCTATTCACACCATCCAGCCTAGAGGTCAGCTTTAACTATTCTGTCTCAATTTATTTTGTCTTTTGTTATTGATGATGCCTTTAGGTCCTCTTACCCAGGTTGCAAAATTCAGACAACCTTTAGATGGCAATGAAGAGATTGAACATCTAACTTTTTGCTTCCACCTAGTGGTCATCTAATTCTTTGCTGCACAAACTTCTGCCTGTTCCCATGCTGTGTCTCAAGCAATAGGCTATGCAGAAATAGCATATGTGTGCAACAGTTGTGGTACTAGTGTCCTATTGGAATAAGCCCAGATGTTTTGAAGATAAAAATATTGAGACACTTTTATGTTTCCATCCCAAAGCAGCAAAATAACCATCATATATCTTTGTTGTTATAAGCCAACATGAAATATGGTCCTGCAAGAGGACCATGCTTTTGAAAGAATGAGATTCAGTGAATCAAGAAGAAAAATATGATTGGGCTTGAAAGGGTTCATCCCAATGGAATGAATCCCATTCATCTAGTTTCTGTATTCAAACGCTGATAGTGTGAGATGCTGACAATAGATCACAACTTCTCTATTGCTGCTGACCAATAAGAATGGATATAATATCCTGAATGGAATACATTTTTAGATGAAGAATTTGCAATTTATCCCAAAGGTGTTTTTTCAGGAGTCAATTAGACTTCCTTGTTTTTTTCTTTCTTTCTTTTTTTTGAAGACGCTTCTTCAGCTCTGACAGGATAATGGGGAATAAGGATTTATATTCCTGGCAGACAGCTGGTAATCTGCATCCTTTTGGATTTAGAGAGTCGTTAAAGCACTTGGAGGTTTATTTGTGTCTTCAGGGTCACCTGAATAGTGCTCCTGATTCCTGTAATTTGCAATTTTTTCCTCTGGAAATCCTCTGGAAATCTATTCTCCCACTTTTCAAGGATGGTCATCCCAAATTGTATAGCTAAAAGTCTGTAGAGATTCCCAGTCATCCAGGTCATAGTTATCCCAAAGGCGCTTTTTCAAGAGGAACTGGACTTTCTTGTGGATTTTTTCTCCAGTTTTTTTTTTCATTCCAGTTGTTTCCTGAAAAAGCACCTTTGAGAAAACCATGACCTGGATAACTGAGAATCTCTACAGACAATTTGCAGTTTACTTGGCAGAGCCAGCAAATACATGTTCTACCTTGAGCAACATCGAATTACTATGTAAGTATTGTCATTATATATGTATTCTGGATCATGTACAGCTGTATACTCCATAGAAGTTCCTGGGAATTCTACTCTGCTAGTTGTTGCTGACTATAGGGCCCAGTGTTCATCTCCGTTTCAAGACCATTGAGGTAGTGCTACCTAAAAACATTTCCATGGTCATGAGGCCAGCACAAAACACTATTCCCATTCCCATTTATCTACTACCATTTGCATGCTTTCAAACTACTAGATTGGCTGGGGCTGGGGTAAGGACCCCCTCCAATCGGGCTTCAGGCCCGGGCACAGCACGGAGACGGCGTTGGTCGCGTTGGTAGATGACCTCTGGAGGGCCCGGGACAGGGGTTGTTCCTCTGTCCTGGTCCTGTTAGATCTCTCAGCGGCTTTTGATACTGTCGACCACAGTATCCTATTGCGGCGGTTGGAGGGGTTGGGGGTGGGGGGCACCGTGTTGCGGTGGTTCACCTCCTTCCTCTCCGACCGCTCGCAATTTGTATTGACGGGGGGGCAGAGATCGGCCCCGAGGCCCCTACGATGTGGGGTTCCTCAGGGGTCGATGCTCTCGCCCCTGCTGTTCAACATTTATGTAAAGCCGCTGGGTGAGGTCATCCGTGGCTTCGGGGTGGAGTTCCATCAGTACACTGATGATACTCAGCTGTACATCTCCACCCCGGGCCACCCCAACGAAGCCGTCGAAGTGATGTCCCGTTGCCTGGAGGCCGTGCGGAGTTGGATGGGTCGTAACAGGCTTCGTCTCAACCCGACCAAAACCGAGTGGCTGTGGTTTCCTGCACCCAGATACAGCCAGCTGGTTCCTTCGCTGGCCGTGGGGGGAGAGGTCTTGACCCCCGTGGAAAGGGCGCGCAACTTGGGTGTCCTCCTGGACGTTCGGCTGTCTTTAGAAGAACATATTGCAGCCGTCACCAGGGGGGCTTTTTATCAGATTCGTCTGATTTACCAGTTGCGGCCCTTTCTGGATCTGGGCGCACTTCGCACAGTCACTTCCACCCTCGTTATCTCCCGCCTGGATTATTGCAATGCTCTCTACATGGGGCTCCCCTTGAAGAGTCTCCGGAGGTTGCAGTTAGTCCAGAATGCAGCCGCACGGGTGATTGTGGGCGCTCCTCGGAGCTCCCACGTTACACCGCTTCTCCGCAGGCTGCACTGGCTTCCTGTGGCCTTCCGGATTCGATTCAAGGTGGTACTAATGATATTTAAAGTGCTCCATGGCTCGGGACCTGGGTACTTACGGGACCGCCTGCTGCCATCATCAACCTCCCGCCGCCCAGTACGCTCCCACAGGGTTGCCCTCCTTGGGGTACCGCCGCCCGGCCGCTGTCGGCTGACGGCCCCGAGAGTTCGGGCTTTCTCTGTGGGAGCTCCCTCCCTATGGAATGATCTCCCCCCGGAGATACGAGCTATGACGGATATCTTGACCTTCCAGCGCGCAGTTAAAACCCTACTTTTTAGGCAGGCTGGCCTGGCCGAATGAATGGGTTCTGGTTTTAAATTGGGTTTTAGTAATTAACTTTTAATTTTTATCTATGATCCCTGATTTTATATTGTTGTATTTGGTTCTGATAGGATACAGCCGGAAAATCGCGTTTAATATATTTTTAATTGTATTTATAATGTATTTATATGTTTTTAGTAGGCTGTACACCGCCCCGAGTCCCTTTTTTGGGAGAGGGAGCGGTATAAAAATATGATAAAATAAATAAATAAATAAATAAGGACGGGAGCTCATCCCATTGTGTGGTGCTCGGGTCTCAAACCTGGGCTGCTGGCTCTTCAGTTGACAAGCCCAGCATCTCAAATGCTGAGCCATTATGCTGCCCTGTATACTACATAGTTCATAAAAATATTTTTTTGTGGGAATAAAGAACAATGTGATGAAATGTTGATGACTGTATTTCATAGATCTTGAATCAGGCCAAGGCATCTTACTGAGCCTCAGAATGTTAAGGGGGGAAGTTCCCTTGTGACTTTACAAAGC
The DNA here is from genome assembly GCA_023653725.1 of Bungarus multicinctus. NCBI lineage: Eukaryota > Metazoa > Chordata > Lepidosauria > Squamata > Elapidae > Bungarus > Bungarus multicinctus. Next base: position 64,692,473 of record CM042844.1, read on the forward strand.
AGATGGCTGATATGAACATGCTAATGTGCCAGTCCCATCTGTTTTATTTGGTTATAACTCTGGCGGTAATAAGCTTCAACCAAACAGTTTCTAGGCAGCAAAATGGAAAGAGGCAATTCACTTTTCTAATTCAGGTGTTTTATCCTTTTTACTAAACATGTGTTCCACATCATGTGCTTTCAATGCAAATATAGCTCAAGGGCTTCCAAACAAAGCTATCAGACTAAATTGACTACATGTTAAATATTCATGCCTTGCCTTTGTAAGAAGGGGACTCTTTCTTTCACCATACAAATTACCATTCAGTCAAATAGTCCATTGCACTAATTTTCTTAAAGATTTTAGTTAAGAAATCTTGTGTTTAGCACATCCTGCCTTACATATCCATGGAGTTGCTTTGGTGTAATTTATTTAGAGATGAATACTTCAGTCACATCTATTATAGTTCTGCACTCTAACTCTACTCTTATTTTTCTGAATATATGTTAGCATAAAATGTAGATGCATGCATTTTCTCTAAAATACATATCTTTATCTCTAATGTATGATTTTTAAAGTTGTGCCTTTTACATGCTCTTATGATTGCAAATCATATCCATTTGACATAAAATGATAACCAAGCAGTTTTGAAAATCCCTTTTCTTACCAGGTGGAGTTAAACAGGTGCGTAAAAGTGAAATAATTAGAGGAAGGGATGCATAGCCTGTTCGTGTTGCTTTTTGATGTGCTTCCCTTGACTACCTTCAGACTATAGCCAAGAGCAGTAGATGGTGAAAACATTTAGCAAATACAGTACTTTCCGTAAATTTTAAGAGGCATTATGGAGAATGCTGCAGAATGGAGGCAATGAGGCTATAAATGAATATTGAAATTTATGTTTTACTCCACTGTGTATTTTTGATCCTTCAATTCTGAATTTATAATTTTAATTTTATGGCACAACTAACTTTAATTTGTTTTGAAATGTAGTTTTAGTTTTTTTCTGCATAACAATGCTATGAAAAAAAGATAAAAGTTTTTATTACAAATAGTAATTGACTTGGCCTCTAAAAGCAGTTGCTATTATATCTTGAAACTACCATTCGAGAATCTCAAAATTATTCTTCTTTCAAGAAAAGTACTTCTATTATTTGTATTTTGAGTTATTATATGGGAATTTGACTTCACCCATTATATTTCATTAACTCTCAAACTAATTCTTTTCTTTCTCCAAAAATAGCATAGCAATTAGACATATATACTGCACCACAGTGCTTTACAGCACTCTCTGGACAGTGTACAATATTAGCCCCAACAATCTGGGTTTTCATTGTACCAACCTCAGAAGAATGAAAGGCAGAGTCAACCTTGAGCAGGTCAGGATTGAATTCCTGCCTGTGGGCAGAATTAGTCTGCAATACTGCATTCAAAACCACTGCGGCACCAGCGATCCGTGATGTGAATGCCCTCTTAGTGCTTACTAGTGTAGAAAAGGCAACTATACTTAGGCAGAAAACTGCACCTCTGATTCTTTTTTAAAAAAATTAAAATCCTACCACCATACTTGCCCTCTGGAAGACTATTTCCCTTGAGATCTATCTTGCCCAATTCTGCAATCCTTTCTGAAGGCCTTAAAAATCTTATTTCCCTAGCAGGAGTCAACGGAGATGGTTTCCAAATGTAATATGGTATTTTAAATTTTAAGTTTTTATCTTTTCCTAGATAGAAGAGATTACTATGGAGTCTCTTTTACTGTTTTAATATTACTTCAATAATCTATATTTATTCAGTTTTTGCAAGTCTGCTTGAATCAACTGAGCAGCCCCATAAAATGATTAAAATGAACATATAATTAAATAAATTGTGGAAAGAAATATATATGTTTGTCATTAACTAGCTACAGTAGCATCCATTGTTCATTCCAGGTTTTCTTTATTTGTGTCAGAAGCATTATAAGCTTTGGCATATAATGTTCAACACTGAGCAAATAAAACAGGCATAAAATAGATCACAAAAATATAGCATGTTTAAAAGTATATAAAATAAATAAGATTAACACTAAATGATATTTTCCGAATATGAGGCCATGTTAGCAGCGTTTTCTCTTGCCAACATGAGGTCTTCATCCATATATGCTGAAGGAAATCGTATGCACATTAGCATATGCGAGATGGATTGTCCCAAAGGTCCTTTTTCAAGAAGCAACTGGACTTTCTTTTCTTTTCCTTGAAGAAGTTTAATCCAAGAAACTTCTTCAGTTCTAAAGATTCAGAAGTGAAGAAGCTTTTTGGATGAGAAGCCAAACATCTTCAAGGAAAACAAAGAAAGTTCAGTTGCCTCTTGAAAAAGCACCTTTGGGACAGCCATGATCTAGATCAGGGGTCGCCAACCTTTTGGACCTCTGGGACCCCAAACTCATAATTTTAGATCCCAGGGATCACTAACCAGTTCTGTGGGCGTGGCCTAATTTGTGGGTGTGGCTTGGTGGTCATGTGACTGGCTGGGCATGGCTTGTATGTAAATATTATAAATATTTATATAAATATTGATTTTTTTATAAAGAAGAGCAACTTTTACCCAAAATCAGGCAAAGCAGACAGATTAAGTTGCTGACAGAATCACAGATTCATTCAAAGATCTATCTGCCATTGGTTAGCTCAGTCTGTCACATAAAATTTGCTAGCAAGCAAACTCACAAAATTAACTCACAACACACCATGCATGTAAATATTGAATTTTTTATAAAAAAGAGCAACTTTTACCCAAAATCAGGCAAAGCAGGCAGTGATCATTCAGTGATCTATCTATCTGCCATTGGCTAGCTCAGTCTCTCAAATTTGCTTGCTGTGAGTCTGCACTGAATTTGCTTGCAAGCAAACCTTCAGTCCTAAGGGAGGTTCCACTGTGCTGAGCCGAAGATCTAAAGACTAGCTAGAAAGCAAGAAATCCAACCATTTCCTGCATCCTAGCTAATCTAGGATTTAGATCTCCCCGCACAGCAGAACAGATGATGGTTGGAAAAAGGAAAAATAGCAATTTAGCAGGCAAGTTTACCGGGTAAGGAGTGAGTGGGCGGGGGAGGGGGTTTCCTGGGGCCACATGGGCAGTGCAGCCTTGTGTTTCTGCGCAGCCTGGATTAATTGCTTTCGGGGTTGCTCTGGGGGTGAAATTTCTCTGCGGCCTACCAAAATTTTCTCATGGCCCACCAGTGGGCGGTGGCCCACTGGTTGGCGACCGCTAATCTAGATGACTGAGAATCTCCATAGATATGTGAGATGGATTATTTTTCTCCACAATCATACACATTCATGCCAGATAATATTCCTATAACATTTTCATATGAGAATATTTCCATTTAAGATATGTCAACATTGTTCTCTTTAAATAACTTTAAAACAAATTTTGGAGAAAAATCACAATTATTTGTAATTCTAACTGTGGAAGGAACTGGGCTGTTTTAGAAATGTCGTGTTCTTGTAGGAATTTCTAGAGTTCATAAGTACAAAATATTTCTTTCTCCTCAGAATGTCATTTCAGGAAGTTAATAGAATTCTTTTTATCTCTCATAATATTCTGAAGTGCTGTCTTGAGCAACTTTGTTGAAAATAGCTCAGTACTTAAACCTTGACAGACTTTGATTAAGTGTTCATTGGCTATATCTAGATATGTATGGGAATTTGTATACATTTATTGGACAAAAAGATAAATGTGAATTGTAAATGCTTGCTGAAATGTGCACTTTCCCATAATTTTCCAATTGTATTTCAAAAAAGAAAAATAAAACAAAAAAGATTTTGAGAAAGGAAAACACAGATAAAACTGTGTTTTAGTATTTAAAGTTGTTTATTGAATGTATGCACAACAGTTATGTATGTATTTATAAATATTTAATCCTCTTTTCAAGGTTAAAAAAACAAACACTCCAACACTAGGAAAGATGGCCTGAAAACCTTTGAGAAATGTTCCCTTTTTTTTCACAGCAGAATACATAAATAAGCCCAAATAGTCTGGTCAGTAAAATAAAGAATTTTGTCCAAAAGAGAAAATGGCAAAATCTCCATTCTTAAGCTATTTTTTTATTCTTATCAGAGCAGCTACAGGAAGTTGAAACCTATCTGTTTAAAATGTTTATGTTTCTCTTCCATTAGTTACAATCATAGAAGTGAGACCAGAAAAGGTGAGCACAGTTTGAATACCTGCAAATCTCATTGAGACCTGTATCTTCCATGTTTTCATCTTACAAACCCAAACAAAATTATTTACACAGATGTTCTTTCAGAGCACATCAATCAGTCTCTTGTGAAATATGCAAGGCTTGGTTTCCAAATAAATACGCTCATCACAACTGTTTCAGGATGTCTGTTTTCTGTCTTATTACCTTTCTTTTTTCCAAAGCTTCTTTGAAGATAGAACTATGTGATAGCTGACTTGTGGCTCATATGTTCTATCCTGCATCTGTTCTATTTCCTCACAGGAATTCTTTTTATAAGTCTTTTTTTCTATATAAGAACATCAAATGAAATAAAATTCATCATTACAGTCACAGATCAGGATATATGAATATCGATTAACAGTTAAGTCACTGTCATTTTCTCTGGAGAAATCATAAATATTCGTTCTTAGAAATACTATTTTAAAATGTTCAGTTTTTTTAAAAAAACATATTGTGTCTCTGGGTTTTAAAAGTGACATAATTCCTTTAGAGATGGGGTGTATAACAAAATATACATTGAGAATTTTAGCAAAAACATCCACAAGAGCTTTGAAAAATAAGCTATTAGTAATTATGAAGTTATGATGGCTATATTTTACCTCCAGTAGAAAATTTGCTGTTTACATTTGGTATAGTAGACCTTCGCTGTTGTAGCACCTGCACTTTGGATACTCCCTCAGATTTATTTGATCCCAACCCTGCTGGCATTTCAGAAATCCTTGAAGACCTGGATGCTCCCCCAAATATGAGGCCTATAAGATGGATAAGCCCGTCATGTAATTTTGTTAGTATGACTGCGGTTATGTGTCTGATTTAATTTCCCTCAAGTGTGCATTGTTGTTATTGTGTTATTGCTGTTTATTCATTAGTTTCATTTTGTTAGCTCTTATGTTTGCTGCCGAGGCTTGCAATTGCAAAATCATTTTTATCATATAACAACATAACAAATGAATAAATAGTAAAGTATATCTTACACACAAAAAAGGAGAAATATTAAAAGCTTGAATAGGACAAATGCCCACAAATGTCAATCCTTGGAGGTTAGGCCAGGTCAATGATCAGATTCCATAGGGACTGTTAAAATACTATATTGATGTGGGGGTATAATAATAGAAAGGCTGATCTTGTTTTTCTCTCCCCATCTTATATGAAATACAACAAAGGCAGGGAGTTCCTCCTTCCTGTTGGGTTAACCTAATGGCTAGTGAACTACTTCTTTAAGGATATCTCTGTATTCATCTACAGCAGGGATGTCAAACTGGCGATCTGTGGGCCGGTTGCATCATGTGCAGGCCATGCCCACCCAGCTCCGCAAAAAACTTCATGATATGACACATGATAGCAACGTGGCGTGGCAAGATTGATACCCGTGGTGTACAACAAATTAAGTATTGTAGCCAAAGATTATTTCTACTAGGGAACAAGATTGCAGTAAAAGCATAGATAATTATCAGATTACAACCATTTGTTCAGCAACTATTCAAAATTACAATGGCACAGAATGAATGGTAGTTATAACTAGTCCTTGAAGTTCTAGCCATTGTAGCATTCCAACATCATGTGATCAAAATGTGGACGCTTGAGGAACTGGCCTGCATTTACGACCTGTCACAGAATCCCATAGTCACATTTTGTCTATGCTTCAATTCTTTCTTGCCTATCTACATCATCTTTGCCTTTTAGATTGACCTGCACTTCACCTCCAATCTTTTCTGCTTTCCATCCCCATTTCACCTTACCTTCTTCCTCCTGATGCTGGCAGGCCAGGTCTTCAGGAGCGCATTGGAAACTGCTAGCCCTTCTGGAGAATTTGCAGGAGGGAGTCCGGGCCAATTGAGTAGAGGGCCTGCAGTAAGTTCTGTTGGCACTGGGATTGTCCCCAACCCTTGCTGAAGTCCACAGGCCAGTTCTCCATAGTACTTCCAACATGAGCTGCAGAGTGTGCTGTACTGCCAGGATTCTTCTCATCCCTCTGCATCTCTCACAGAGCTTCCACCTTCACCCAAGAGCTGCACTGCTTGTCCCAGAGACATAGTTCACTGTGCCACGGTGTCCTTCTGTGCTGTATAAGTTCTGCAGACTACTGTACTGCTCCTTGTCCCAGCAGTGGAAGATGAGCTTCTCTGCCCTGATTCCTCCAACTCCCTCTTTCCCAGCAGGGCTCAGCAAACTCCCTTCAGCAGACAAAATTCTATCATCCTGCCACCCTCCCTCCTCATGTCCCAGGACTACATCCTCACCTAGTAACCGGACCACTACGGTGGCAGCAGGAGAAAGAAGACAATGACAATCAGTTGCTGATGGCAGCAAGGCAGAGCGTGACAGAGATAGGTGTTGGATTGCAGGACAATCCAAAAGGGAAGCTGTGGTGAGGGCGATAGGCAAAGAGAGTTAGAGTGAAAGGGAGTTTAGCAATACTTACGATACTAGACAACACAGTATCAACAGTAGAGACCTTCAAATTTCTAAATTATATCATATCTAAAGACTTAAAATGGACACCTAACATCAAAAACATCATCAAAAAAGCACAACAAAGAATGTTCTTTCTGCGCCAACTCAGAAAGCTCAAACTGCCCAAGGAGCTGCTGATACCATTCTACTGAGGAATTATTGAGTCTGTCATCTGCACCTCTATAACCAGGGGTGGGATTCAATTTTTTTAGCAACTGGTTCTGTGGGCGTGGCTTAGGTGGTGGGCATGGCTTGGTGGTCATGTGACTGGGTGGACATGGCTTGGTGGTCATGTTATTTGCTGGGTGTGGCCAACTTAATATCACTCACATCGAGGCACACATCTCCTCGACCTCATGACTGTGAGGATTCTGCAACAGTCGTAAGTGTGAAAAATGCTCATAAGTCACTTTTTTCAGTGCCATTGTAACTTTGAATGGTCACTCCACACAAGCAAAGTACCAACAAAGGAGGGGGAAAAAACTCCAGAGACGTTCCTGAGACAGGAAGTCTAGTCCTGCCAAGAATGCAATAAGGGTTAACGGAGAGGCAGTTTCTGTAAGCAACACCAGAATGTTTCCTTCCTGCCTTCCTTACAAGATTAGGCCAGTAATTTCTTCTAACAACCGGTTCTCCGAACTGCATAGAATGTTAACAACTGGTTCTAGCGAATAGGTGCAAACTGGTAGAATCCCACTCCTGTCTATAATTGTCTGGTTTTGTTCTGCAACCCAACAGGACAGACACAAGACTTAAGAGAATAATTAGAACTGCAGAAAAAATAATTGCTACCAACCTGCCTTCAATCGAAGGACCTGTACAATGAATAAGTCAAAAAGAGGGCTGTGAAAATATTTATGGAACCCTCACATTCTGGACATAAACTGTTTCAACTCCTACCCTCAAGACGACGCTATAAAGCATTGCACACCAGAACAACCAGAAACAAGAACAGTTTTTTTCCGAGCGCCATCACTCTACTAAATAAATAATTTACTCAATACTGTCAAACTAATTACTAAGTTTGCATTACTATTACTATTAATCTTCTTATCCTTCCTGTCACCCATCTCCTACCACTTATGACTGTATGAATGCAACTTTGTTGCTTGTAACCTTAGAATTTTTTTTATTATTTTATTGACTGTTTACTAATATGATTTGATAGGTCCTAGCTTATTATTATGTTTCCTAGTATGATTTATAGGTTTTATATGTTTCCTATATATATGTTTCCTAGTATGATTTATGTTTCCCTATGACTACTTCTAAGTGTTATAACTATGATTCTTGACGTATGTATCTTGAGAGTATATGCACCAAAACAAATTCCTTGTGTGTCCAATCACATTTGGCCAATAAATAATTTTAGCAAGGCAAGAGGATCATGAAGTCCTTGCTAATAACAATGCAATCCTGACTTAACCATGATTTAGACTGCTGGGACTACTGTCACTAAGAAGCTTAATCATATGATTTTTGCTTAATGATTGCTTCCCTTAATGATAGAAATTCCAGTCCCAATTAGGATTGTAACTCAAGGACTACTTGTACATCTAAGTATATGAAGGTTGCCTTTCAGTTCCCACTGTGACTGTTCTCCTTATTCCCAGAAGAAAATCTAATAGCATAGGTGACCTCACTTCTCATTATTTATTTATTTATTTATTTATTTATTGAACTTATATACCACCCTATTTCCCTGACAGGACTCAGGGCAGTGCACAGCCGAATTAAAATACAAAAACAATACAGAATTAAAAACAATTAAAAAACCAAATATAAAGGCTGAAAAGCTAAAAAATATAAAGGGGTTAAAAGCTAAAACCAAGTAAGACCGAATTAAAAAACCCCTAAAAAAAACAACCCTAGGCCAGACCGGCTTGATGAAATAAATAGGTTTTCAACGCGCGCCGGAAGGTCAAGAGATCAGGGATGGTTCTCATCTCCGGGGGTAATTCGTTCCAGAGGAAGGTTGCCCCCAACGAGAAGGCCCGCACCCTCGGGGTCGCCAGCAGTCCAGCCGGCGGCACCCCGAGGAGGCCGACTCTATGGGAATGTATTGGCCGACGGGAGGCCGATAATGGCAGGAGGCGGTCCTGCAAATATCCTGGTCCCAAGCCATGGAGCGCTTTAAAGATGGTAACTAGAACCTTGATAATACTTAAGTGTTCTGCGATTTATTTACCTTATACCAGTGGTAGTATTCAGCCAGTTCACAATGGATCGGGCAAACCAGCAGCAAGAATTTGGCATGGGTCGCTGAACTGGTAGTAAGTTCTGGCTGGCCACCTCCCCCACTGGGTCGCCCTCCCGCCCGATGCTCGCTCACCCCGCCCGCCTGCCTGACATTCGCCTAAGGTATTTCTTTTTTTTTTCCCCTCCCAACAATCAGCTGTAGATAAGATTAGCTGTGCTGAGATTCCCCTTGCTGAGGCCCAGGAAGGCAAAAAATGGAGGGAGGAGCTCAGCCCCCTCCTCCATTTTTTGCTTTCCAGAGCCCCAGAGGAGCCTTAGGGAAGCAAAAACGCACCTCCCCAGAGGCTCCTCTGTGGCTAAAAAGCTCCCCCAAATGGGTGGGGACTGCAAAAAAGAAAAGCAGTGCCCACCCAGTCACATGGCCATGCCCACCAAGCCATGCTCACAGAACCGGTAGTAAAAGTTTTTGAATACCACCACTGCCTTATACATCTATTACCTCAACTTCCCTGTTTCTCCTTTAAAACCAGTTTTAAAAGACTGAGGTCATGAGATTAGAAAAAAAAATCTAGCTATCTTTCAGAAAGATTACTGCTAAAAATAATGTTCAAGCTATTGAACATTTACAATTTTCTTGCACACTTGTAAGATAATATTTAAGATTTTGCAGTCCAAACTTCAATAAAACATGTAACAAAAGCATGTGCTATAGTAGAAGTACCAGCTGGTTTAAAAACAACAGCAACAGTAAGACACACAGGATCAGACTGCAGATTTCTCGGAGGTAGTAAAAAAGGCACAAAGTCTTTTAAAAATACATTTAGTTTTGTTAGACGCTTCATCTGCATATTGAAGTTTTTGCATCTTGAAAACAAGCAGAAGGGAATATGGGACCACTTGGTGGTTCACAAGTAGGAAAGGAGTTGCATACTGTCACCTTGTGCATTTATTTATTCTATTTTTATCCTGCCTCAAGCAGGGACTCACGGAGCATATAATTAGAAATTTATTAGTTTATTTGCTTGCTAGCTTACTTAGATTTTATATTATTGTACGTGGAGTTACTTATGATAGATAGAGAGAGAGAGAGAGGTAGGTAGATAGATAGATATGATGGGATGGATGGGTAGATGGATGGGTGGGTGGATGGGGGAGGGGGGAGAAAATAGATTCAGGAATTAAAATTTCTGAAGAAAAGATTGACAATCTCTGATAATGCTAATAATAAACTTCGGTGGCTGGAAGTGAGAAAGACTTAGGAAATCTCTTGATGAAGGTGAAATACAAGGGTAACAGTCATTTTGATTCTTAATATTTTTTTTTAAAAGATGTCAGCTGCTAGTGGTAACTGAATGCGAATAGATGAAGAGGTAATGGAAATAGTAACAAACTTTATGTTCCTAGGCTCAAAACTCCACAGGGATGTTGCCTGTAATTTTGACATAAATAGACATCTGCTTCTCTGGGGAAAAGCTTGTAGCAAATCTCAACAAAATAGTAAAGTTACAGAAATATCAGGCTTCAGGAAGAGCATGGATAGGAAAGGCAATGGTGTTCCCAGTCATAATATAAATGCTGGTTTGCCAGAAAAGATGTCCAGAGAAAAATCAGTGTTTTTGAACTGTGGTGTGGAAAATGTATTTAGAATACCTTGGACAGCAAAAAGAAGAAATCATTCAGTAATTGTTGTTGTAAAATCAGAGTGCTCATTGGAAATGCTAATAACAAAGTACTAAGTCTTAAATATAAGATTTAATAATGGCTATTATAATGGGGAACCAACAGTCTTTGTAGAAGATACTAATGCTTGAAAAAAATCAAAGGCAATAGATGAGATAATTAGTCAGCCTCACTGATTTCATGAGCTTTAGCTTACAACTGAGTTCAAAAGAGGGAGCTATTGGCAAACTCTTGTCCATTAAGTATCAAAAGTGACTGAATGAAAAGAACAATTTAAAAGAGTAAGAAACAATTCCCCCCCACCTTTCCTAATGAAATCCAGGCCAATTATTTCTTTCTTGTAGCAGCACTCCCTTATAACCCAGATTTTGTTTGTTTAACTTCTTAAATCTGCATCCAAGACAACAAAATTAGAAAATTTTGAAATTATATTTAGTTGACTTTATTGTCAGCTTTATTGTCTTTGGAGAAATGCTATCTGTATATGAAAAGAACTAGCACAGATGTTTGTTAACTGGACAATGCTTGGAAAAGATGAATTATCAGGTTTGCGGTTTCAAAGATTGCTTTGAATTCCAAGTAGGAAAGTATTGAAGAAAGCAAGCAAAGGGACCAAGTGGAGGAAGCAGCTGTGCAGTTGGAGAAAAAGCAGCACCAGAGATAAAAATCAATCCCCTATCCACCCATAGCCCACCACTTTGTATGAACTACACAAAGCACCATTGCAAGTTGGATAAAAATGTAAATTATGATGCGATAAATATTGGACTCCACTAAGCATCTCACAGTCATACATTGTGATAGAATCCCTTATACATTCACACTTTTTGAAATTATCTACTATTCAAAAGTTGTCGATCACATTTTTAATATTAAGCCATCTGTGTTATGACTGATCTTTGTGAAAAATTATGTCTTCTAATCTCACATTGAATACAGCCAATCCAATAAAGCAATTCCAACATTACCAAATATGTATAATAACTAATCATTTTTTAACACATTTAAGAACTATAAATCCTATGTTGATGATTTCCATAACAAGGAGACATTCAATTCATTCTCTTGCTTTCATTTCATTCATGCTAAGTCAATGAAAAACATTGTCAGATTCAAGACTATTTGTGTTTAGTAGACTGCCTCTGTGTAGCAGCAGAAACAGCAGTGTGAAAGCAAATTTAACTTATGGAAATGGTAATTAAAAATGATAGAAAGAGCAGAGTGGTATGCTCCTATTACCTCAAATCTATCCACACTACGGTGTATCCTATGATCAGCCATATCAAACTATGGCTATAGACACATAGGTATTTTCCTAAGTCTAGCTGCATGATGAAAGAAGGGGGGAGGGAAAAAAAATCCAGGATACTTTCAGTTTTATTGAGATAGGAAAGGGTTTATTTCCATCACTCAAAACAATCTCATCTTGAATTTGGGCAATCACATCCTTTAGAGGATGTTTATACATGCTGACATTCTGATCCTTGTTTTCCAGTCATTTCATGACTGTTCGTCATGATTCAGAGGCAGTGAGCCAATCGGTAACTAACCTACCTCATCCTGTGCATCTACAGAAAATGTCCATTTGCTAAGTATAACAACACTATTAGTAGCTTTTAATGTAAGGGTCTGAAATAATACCAGAGCACTGCTGACAGGGGATCATATCTCTCTTTCTTCAGTTATTCTTGCACAGTATGACTCAGTGTTCTTATTAAACGGGTACATTAACACAACTATGTTGTTGCTTCAGGTAATTGTCATTCTGGATTTGTTTAAATAAACTGAAACACGCTTCCTTTCCTTTTCCTTGAGCTTCAGGCTTGCTTTCTACGCGATCAAAAATCAACGTCATTTTTTAAAGATGAGTTTTCAGCTTTGTTTGCTAGCATTTGGAAACCATTTCATAGCTAATGATTTCTGTACTCCCCTAAAGTTAAAACAGAAGAAAGCATGGACAAAACGTTTTTGACATCAGATAATGCACAAAAATTGGGATGTATCGGTACCTGCAATAGTTGAATGCTTCAAGAATGCTGTAGATGCCATGCCAAAAAGAATCCACTCTAGTTTCAGTCAATATTATATGGAATTGGTAGTTCTTTATTTTTTTCCTGTCCAGTTTGTTTATTCACATGTTGCTTTCAGCTAGATCCATATCCAATAACTGAAGACAATTTTTTCCCCCTGGAGGCTTGGAAGAAATATTTTGGCTCACCAAATATAAAGGAAAGTATTATTTTTTCCTTATATAGATAGGAGACAATCCCATGAGGATGTTCTAATAAACTACAAAAATAGCTGTGCCCCAGTTAAAGGGTCTTAATGGTCAGAACATTTATGGATATATTCTTCTATAGAGAAAAAAATCTGAAGGACAATGATTGCTATAAAAAGGATTTGAAAATTCTCTTTCATTCTCTTTCTCTGTTTTCCTCTCTCTCCCAGATTTGCACAAGCTCTTATAATTTTAAAAGCATAACAATCTATTTGTATTTTTATTACAAAAATGGATTCTCTTTTCTTGTACTTTGTGGCAATACTAATCCCATAGGAACATGGAGCCACATTTCCACTTCTCCAAAGGATTAGGATAGAAGAGGCAGAATTCCTTGGTAGAAAGGCACTTGCTGTCCACTTGGTATATCAACTTCTTTGTGCTTACCTGGAGAAAGATGTTGCCATCAAAGCTCTTTCTGCTAAAGTCACATTGAAAGTTGTGCTGTAGGGCAGAGTGCCTGAAATGAGGGGATGTAGAGTGGGATGTCTCCTGTAATTTGACCCTATATTAGGTGAAGGCAGTGAGAAATGTTCCAATCATTTCAGTCTGATGATAGTTCATTTACTTCAAGTCAACTCATAAAGCATTCCTATGCCTGTTTTAGAGTTGCCATCTGGATTGAATCCATTCATTATAGATGTTCTGCATATAAAATATTTGTTTTTGAAAAGGAACATTTGAAAATAAATTTTGCTTTCAGTAATTAGATATTTTACTACACCGTGTAGCAGAGACTTATATCTTAAAGGGTATCTGGTAAGACTGAATAAATAGCCTATCCTATTAATTTATGAGAAACAAATGGAGCCCAATGTTGTCACTACCAGGTCTCACTCAATACTCTTTTACACTACAGTAACACATCAGGATATTATATCAAAATTGCAGTATAGTTACTAGCTTTTCTCTTATGATTGCTACCCATGTGTTTTAATCAAGGCTAAGTAACCACAGAAATACCCTCTGCATCTCATTTTAGGGATTTCATTATTACTACATGGAGTGTCAGCCAATATTGCCCTGTGGGAAAGTTATTTTGAAGAATCTGGAATAATTGAGTTTGGAGCTCAGTCCTTTACAAGATTATGGAAGTACTTTTACCCCTTCATTTTCATAAAGGTCTGTGGCTGAATTTAGGGCAGAGCATAGTGCTTTACATAATGAATGAACTTTGTTGAAAATGAATGTCTGAAAATATAGCCATTACTTTGTAAATTCCAGAGCCATTACTCTTTACATTAATAAAACCTCTAAAGAAACTTGATTTATTTTAATAGAATAAGGGGAAGAGATTGACAATTATGGCATCTTTTCTTACTCTGCAGCTTTATCAACATTAAAAGAGTACATAACTGTGTTTGCACAGTACAAAAAGCCATAATATATTCCATATATGAAGTGATTGGACTCATATAAAAACATTAAGCCAAAATAAAAACCAAACCATATTATAACAAATCGAAGTCCTTCATTATCTAGATCATACGAAGCTGGTTTGATGTATCAAAAGATCCAGGAAGAGTTGTGATTTGAATTTTTGTTTATATATTTGGTAGAGTTACAAGTGTACATACAGCATTCCTTCTTATAGTCGTCCCCCCCACTCGACCCAGAATAACAACCCTATTGTTGGAGAGAGAGAGAAGATGGATTACCCAAGTCATCCAATGAGCTTCTAAGCCTGATTGTGACCTTGGACCTGAAAAATACTAGTCCCAGTCCAATGCTTTTACCATGATACCACACTGGATCTACATTTCATGTAAAAATATAAGGTAGGCACCTTTGTAACTTTCCAAAGATTGAGTGTTCGAAATACATGTTTTACTCAGCTTTTAATTTCTGCTTCTTTTACTTTCTTTTCTGAGGTGTCCTTCTGATCCTTTCAATGCCAAAATAAAGAACATGTTCTCCATTTGCCTATGGCTGCTAATTATTTCCACTCGTGATCTCCCCATATAAGTCTGGATCAAGCAAAATTGTAAACTCTACTCAAAATGAATGTGGTGTGTGAATTGGGTTCTTAATTTTTATGAAGGAGTGTAACTGTGTTTATTTAGATCACATGAATATAGACTTTTTCCATATTCTATCCATTTTTTTATAAAACCTGAACAAGGTTTATTTCCATGTGGCTCTTTTGAACTTGCCTTCCTAAACTCATTCCTCATCATAGATTTAAAAATTGTTAGTTTTGAAAGTGCTGTTTTTTTCAGCCTGTCTTCAACCATCTTCAGGGCATTAGTAAATCCTAACTTTTGTGCTATACTGTTTCATTTCAGAGTGTTTCTTAACTGTTTAATGATCTTCTTTGCTATAAAAAACCTATTTACTTCATAACTTCATTGACCTCTGTATGAAATAGCTAGACCAAGAAAAGTGATTAACAATAGTTGGCTAGAGATCCATCAGATTTTATTCCTTATGTAAGTAAAGATACTATTTTGCCAAAAAGTACATTGTGTAAACCCGTTTTTCTGAATCGGCTTTCAAGTATAATTCCTGTGTTGCCTAAAGAGGTTTCTTTACTCTTACTCCTTTTGTTCTCTCAGTAAATGCATTCCTGAGTAAAAGCTTTTGCTTTTATTTCCTAAGAAAATTAGGCCGCAAAACAATGCTGAAATCTTTTCTTACATTGAAATTATCCGTTGTTGTATGACAGTAATTTATATTAATGTAAACAAAGTTTTATATTTCATTTAGTTAGCGATTTGAATGTATACAATACAATTCAATAGCATCACATTACAATATGAGTCCACTGGAGTTCGAGGACCAATAAATTTAAATTAATCATTATCACCATTTGAAAAATATTTGTAAAACACTTTAAAGCTGATTTGTAATATTTCATCCACGTTTATTCCATGGGTTCTGCCTGATTGAAATGTCTAGTACAACTGTAATACTGTAGTACTTGGGCTCAATCCAGGCATTTTTCTATTACCTTAATCTAATACATTTTTTATTTATTTGAAAGGTTCAAAAGAGTTGTACGCAAATAAGCACTGTAAGCTTGTTTTCCTGATACACATAGAAGGAGGGCTGATGCTTGCAAAAAGAAATTCTAGCAAGAAGTTAAGCCTCTGAAAAGGCTAGTGTGAAAACTATGGCTTCCATCTTCAGCACCATCAAAGCTTTTACATATTCTTCTTGGGAACATTCTATGACTTTTCTGAGAAAAACCAGCTAAATATGCATTAAGCTTCACTGTAGTAGCAGAGGAAGAGAAAGTACAAAGGTTACAGAAAACAAAACATTAATTTTCCTAACCAGCTGCCTTGGAAACAAAATGCAGTTTATTTATAACTATGGCATTCTGTTCATAAATCTAGTCTTTTCTTCTGTTAATGAGAACTATTAAATGTTTTCATCATTGCCATCTGATTTATTTGTTTTTGTGTTTGCTTTTTTTTTTTGGGGGGGGGGGGGGGAAACCAGTCCTGGTGGTTCTTTTTCATGGAAGCTTTTTGTATGGACAAGACAAAAAGCCGTTTTGCAAATCTTCAGCATAACTTTGTGATACAGGGAAAAGCAGCTTGCAAATTACTCATAACTTCTCCAGAATGGTTTCGACAGGATCCATGCATGGGGATGTATTCAGCTTTGTTTGGCTCCAGACTGAATAGAAAAACTGAAGACACACCCCCTCCGGGCCACCGTCTCCAGTTCTTCTATTCAATCTCGGCGAAGACAGACAGTCTTAATCTTGCTCTTCTATATTTTATTGATAAAGGGGTGTTTGTAGTATTTTTTTTATTTAAATTTGTTATTTTGGACTAACCACACAACAGTCCTTACAGGACTAATTGCACCATAGGCTTTTTCAACCATCCCCTTCATGTTGCCATAAACTTACCCCTGGATTGGTCAAATTTGAAAGTTCTTGAGGCTAATTTAATGATACATTAATAAGTAAAGCGATGTGTGTGAATGAGCACCACGGAAACCGATTGATAACAAGTGCAGAACTTATTTTGGTAAAACCAGAGCAAATCCCTGCCAACCACAGTTGTAACCTCATTCAGATTTTACATGTTGCAACCTGATCACCTATTTGAAGCCGGTTTTGAGAAGTTTTTTAAGTTTGCCCTAACCCTCAAATATAATACTAGCCCTATTTGAAATGTCATATTCCTGCAGGATGAGGGGAAGGAATTGGTTCAGATATATCAAACTGTTGCCCTTTTTTGATCTAGGTTTTTAGCGACTGGCATAAATTCTTCAAACATGCTAAAACTGCTCAACGAACACACCTGTTTGTTTGCTCATCTATTTGTATCCCACCTTTATTATTTTAACAAATAACTTGAGGCGGTGAACATATCCAACACACCTTCCTCCTCCTGATTTCCTGACAACCACAAACCTGTGAGGTGAATTGGGATGAGTGTGACTGAGCCAAGGTCACCCAACTGGCTTTCATGACTAAGGCAACATTCAAATTAACAGTCTCCTGCTTTCTAGCCTGATGCCTTAACCACTAAAGTGTAGAATTTGGGGCATTCTGAATCAAAAATAAATACATAGGAGAGACCAAGGAGCTGTGCAAATATATAGTGTAACATATTTCCAGAGATTCCCCCTCAAGTCACTGTAGTTCCATATCCTCATCAGACAATAATGCCATGGTCATTGTTATGTATTTAAGCATCCATGCCTGTGAGAGATAGAAAGGTTTGATGTTCAGAGTATAAGCTGCAACTTGCACTCTATAACTGTACATATTTTCAAATTTATATAAATACACAATTCTTACTGCTGCCATGTTTGGACTGGCCAAGGCAACTAAATTCATTACTATCAGCAGCTCCCTTAAATTAAATTAAACTTCATTCCTCCTAGTTTTGTTATTTGAGCAATATCCTATGTACAGTTAAGGTATTATCTTTTTTGTTCTAAGGGCTTCTGTGGCACTGAATTATGTCTGCTTCTTCCTAGATTTGTTAGTACTCATCTCTGTTCTTCAATTGGGCTTTCCAGTTTTCATGTCTTTATTCTGAAGTTTTTGACCCAACTGGCAGTTATTCAAAATGCATGCTTTAGTTGTGTTACTCCATGGCAGCTTACACGCACAATAGATTGTAGTGCCATATGTACACAGTTCTGTATATTGCTCACAATGGAATCTATATGGCATATGCAATCCATGCCTCATATTCTGCTTGGAATGTATTCAAGAGATCAACTCGTTTTCCAGGGAATAATATAATGATTTATCCAGTCTTTGCACTTTATGCAGCAACTTTTGACAGGGAAAAAAATCATTTAGCAATGAAATAACCCTAAGAAAGCTACAATTATCTGGCTCTCTACTAGATTTTGAGAAGAGGAGGAGGAGGGGAAGGGGAAGTAATATTCAGTTGCTATTCAGTTCCCAGTAAATACTATCCCTTTGTCAAATGCATGTTAGTGCATTGAAATTTGGGGCTGCTGGTTGATTTATGTGACAAGATTTTCAAAAAAGCAGTAATGAGACCCTTTTTAAAACACTTTTTAATGCCCAGAAGCTTGCCTTTTTTCTTTCTTTTTTTTGCAACTGCTGATCAGAAGTGCTGGATTCAGAGATTGCAAAGATCTTACGTTTCCTTTTTCTCTGCCAGAGGTATTTAATAATGCAATTGTTTATTCATCGTGTGTCTGTAGAAAGTGCAAAAATGCTACCATTTCACATTATTTTACTTTTATGATAGGGAGCATGCCAATACTTCATTCTACTCCAGCACATTAAATTTATCAATTCATATGAGACCAGATTCTGCCCTCTATTTATTCTGGCTTTTCTTACAGTTTTCTTACATTTATTTCTTTGGGACTACTACACATTTATAACTCTTTAATCTAAACTGAAAATATTGTATTACTGTAGCTGTCACAGGCATGCAACTCTTCTTGATTTAAATGGCTGTTCTGAATAAATTTATTATTCTTAGCCTTTCGAATCATAGTTGCTTTATGATATCCCTGTTTGAGGTTATCTGTGAGCCAACTCAAGTAATTTAATTTCCAAGGCCCAAGATTTTCAATGAAACTTCTTTTTAATCCAGGAAATAAGAACAGTAGTCAGTGGAGGTTCATTGTTGAAAGTCCTAAGAGAATCCCTGTAGAAAAAGTTAATCCTTTGGGAAGCGATCATTTGATTACAGCTCTTAAAAAAAGCAATTATAATTTATTTATTTACAGGCTAAGGACTTACATATTACATTTTTAAAAGAAAAATATTCCTTCCTTTATAAGGAAAGCATTTTCCATTAGTGCCATAGAAGAGTATTCTGTGACAAACAGAAGGAAGACGTCCCAATGATTGGGAATTGGTCATAAGCATGGATTATATAACATGCTTGCTTGCTTGCCTGCTTGCCTGCCTGCCTGCTTACTTATTTGATTTCTTTGCCTCACATCTCATTTCAAACTACTCTGGGTGGCTGACAGCATAATCTATAATAATTGGGATTTTAGATTCGGTTACAGCTCTTATTTAATTCTATTTTAACTTTTATATATATGTGGTTTTAATAGGCTGTGCACCGCCCTGAGTCCTTCTCAGGGCGGTATATAAATTGAATAAATAAATAAATAATAATAAAACAATAACAAATTAACAAAACTTCCAAAATGGGGGGGGGGGGACTGTAATGCCAATTTACCTCAGATTTATTTCAGAAAAATTCTGGTTTTACTTATTCCTGGAAGGCCAATTAGGGTGGGCATTGTCTGAGCCCCTTTCTTCTTGACTCTCAAGAAATTTTTCCCAGTTTAGTTTTAAACTGGGAAAACAATGTATTATAGGAGCTTATAGAAAAAACCTAAACAAAAATAGAATGAAGTAGCCATACAATTTATTGTACCCTCGTAGATTTATCAGACAAATCTACTTATTATAGGTTTTATTTACCCCTAAATTGCCTTTTTTTCTTCACATTTTTTTCTACAGAGCTGCCTTTAGAGGTTTCTGAAAAATTCTTGTGACAAAGCAGTGGTGGATTTTTTATTGCATTTTAGCGACATCATTAATTTAGTTACTATCATTATCAAGGCAAAAAGGTAAAAATCATAGAAGACAGTAAAAGCAAGAAATGAACCAAGGCTCAGACAGGTTAAAGGGAGAATATGTGAGGTAGAAAGAGGAAATGGAACATTTCAAAGAAAACATGAAAGTGTTAATAGAAACGCCAGGGCTGGATCAATCCTAGAACTAGTTATCACCTCAAGAAGCCTAATCTTATTGAATACAGTACTGTATATCAGAAAAAGAAAGCCTGTAATTTAATTTTTGTGGTCCAAGGCACCCCTAAATTGCATTTAAAAAAAACAAAAACCTGAGCTTAGTTTAAAATGGCCCTCAGGATTACTGTGCCGCTGAAGTTTAGAGTTGTCAGTATTTCCACACAACCCCCTAATTTTCAGGTTAGTGATTTAACCAAACTATGTGGTTTGGCTAGAAATGTAAATGATAGAAGACCAGCTGCAGGTTTCATGCTTGAGTTCTCTTAAACAATTAACGTCTTATGTAATTCTTTCTTAATAGTTAATTTCAACCATTTTTTGGTTTTTAGGTCTTCTCAAAGATACTGAGATGGCATTACCTGGAAATGAGTGTTTTCCATAAGCCACATAACAAAGGAAGCCCATGCTCCTTGAAGTGTAATTTCTACTTGAGCCCTGGGTACATTAGAGGAGCTTAAACAAATTGGGGCAGGATTGGAGATAACAGTAAATTATACTCCACAGTAAACTACACTGTCAATTAAATCTACTATTACGCTGCCAGTGTGAGACATCCGTGATGCCCTCCATGAATTTAAGAGCTGAATTCCTGATGCATAGTTGGATGGAGTTCTATATAACCATGAAACAATTTACAATTACCCAAGCCCACTAACAATGTATGAAACCTGAAACAAAATATAAACAAAACAAGGAAGCAAAGAGAAGCAAATTTTAAATAAAAGCTAATACCTGAAGATCATGGGCAATTTAGATTTTTACATATAGCTGTTAACATTCAAGATCAGGGGAAAAGTGAGGTCTCAAATCTTCCTTTCCCTTATGATACCCCTCTTTATTGTGCTACAACACTGTTTATCGTGCTGATATTCCTGTTAATTGTACTGCATGTTTATCAGCTACTTTTAAGGAGACTGTATAATTCCGATTCAATAGTAATAGCTGCACATAAAAGAGATCAAAATTTCCCAGATATTTTACCAGGTGGGGAATAATAAAATGAATCTGTGATTCCTTATATAGGATACATTATAACAGGACATGAGTTGTAGTTTCAAAGGCTCCTCACCTACAGGGGCACAATCTCAGCTCATATCAGACTTTTTTGTATTTGGAATCTGTTATATAAACATCTTGCTGGTTTATGGAAGGAGTTATCTACCCAATTCTTGTGACATCCTCATCATCTTATTCCACCTTCTACCCCTGAGAACAATGTCACATTTAAAACCAGCCAAATTAACAACTTTCCTTTCTAAAAAAGATTGCAAACATTTATTTTATTTATTTATTTTATTAACAAATTTATATACCGCCCTTCTCCCGAAGGACTCAGGGCGGTGTACAGCCAACCATAAAACATTCTACAATTATAAAAGTTAAAAGAAAATTAAATATCCTAAGGCTGCCTTTAAAATTGTACCCTCTCCCAATAAATTAATAAAACCCCAAATATTAAAATCCCAATTTAAAACTCAAAAATACTAAAATTGCTCTAAAACTCCCACTTCAGTCCAGGCCGGCCTGCTGAAAGAGCCAGGTTTTCAATGCACGTCTGAATGCTCTCAGGTCGGTGTTGTTACGTAACTCCGGAGGCAGACCATTCCAGAGGGTGGGAGCCTCCACAGAGAAGGCCCTATTTCTCGGGGTCACCAGGCGGCACATAGATGCCGTCGGTACCCGAAGAAGGCCCTCTCTGTGGGAGCGCACCGGTCGATGGGAGACTACCGGCAGAACGCGGTCCTGCAGATAGCCTGGTCCAATGCCATGGATCGCTTTAAAGGTCAAAACCAAACATGCTGTTCCTTGGATCTTTGTGCATTTCACCTTATTAATACAGCTTAACCAGTATCAGAGCCTTCACTATCAAATTGCAACATAAATAAAACAATATCAATCACATAGTCAATTTAAAAGTAATGCAGGCATGTAGCCTAGTCCTTATTCACATCATGTATTACATTTTAAAAAAATTTTTGGTCTTTCTTCATGAATTTCAGGTTAGCATATGTATTCTTTCATCCATTTTCCCTTTTATCCTCATGACATCATAGTGATGAGCAAGTACTGTAGATTTTAATCTGGCTTGGATTAGACAATAGTTGAATTTGGCTTTTACTGATCTTAACTGAAGAGTTAATCAGCCTTTCCCAAATTTAAATTGTGCAGATAGATAGGGACTAGAATTCACTGTTCTATCTAGGATTTACAATCCTGGATGTTTGGAAGTCTCAGATAAGTAGTTTTGCTCTGAACAGATCACCATAGTAGCTATCTTGGGAGGCTTGAAATATTCAGCAATACTTCTTTTCAACAATTGATCAGAAGTTGCGGTTTAATATTTATTTCTCTTCATATACTTTCTGCATTTTAATTTTAGTTTTATTTCAGTTTAAATATTGATTCTTTTCTTAAAGATGACTTAGGTACAAAAGCCACACAAGAACTATGTATCCAGTAAATGTAGTTTTCAACATTAGTGCAAATCTACACTTGGAAAATCATTATTGGGCCAAGTTAACAATATTTAGCTAAGACTTTTTAAATTGCACTTTTCAGAATGAGTTAGAAAGGAACACAGGCAAGAAAAAAATCATTTTTTTCAGTTCTATTTCCTGTTTATCTTCTAACGATATTTGTATTGGATCAATAAACTGGAACTACTGTTGAAAACAGTGCTTATTTTCAGGAACCCCCATAGTATGCTAAAGTAGTTTGTAAAAAAAGAAGACAGTTTTTTTCATAACCCATAGCATTTTTGAGATTCTTACAAAATTGTGGATCATGGTGACTACATTGATGCACAATTTTCTTATTTCAACATTTTTTTCATTTTAATAATTTGTGTTGATACACAAATTCCTTGTGTGTCCAATCACAATTAGCCAATAAAGAATTCTATGTCTGTCTGTCTTTCTGTCTGTCTGTCTGTCTGTCTATCTATCTACTATTACCTTTGACAAGGCCCTTCATCAGTGATTCTCCAGAAACAAGAAACTATATTGGAATCAAAAGAAGTACCCTTTAAGAGATTAGCATTTGGTTAAGAAATTAAGATAAAGATAAATAGTTAATACAGGAAAAAGTAAATAGCGGAGTTCTCTATCTATATTGAGTTTTACTCAATCTTTTTTCTTCTTCCATTCATTCATGTCCTTCTCAGAGTATGCAATTTTCATGGTTATTTCTAAAGTTTCAAGGTATTTCTAAAGTGGCTTGCCATTGCATCCTTCTTAGGGCTAAGAGAAAGTCCAAAATCATCTAGCTGGTTTTGTGCCGAGATTACAATTCATTGTCTTCCGGCTTCCAGTCTGACGTACTACTATGCCACATTTGCTCTTTAAAATGTATAATCAGTTAGAAATGAAAGAGAGAGGGAAGAACTTACAGAAATTGGAATTGGATAACTCACTCTTCTAGTTAACACAAAGGTGCTTTTTCAAAAGGCCACTGGACTTTGTTTTTTCCTTGAAAACTTTTCACTTCTCATCCAAGATGCTTCTTCATTCTTAATGTCTATGGAGATTCTCAGTCATCCAGGTCATGGTTGTTCCAAAGGTGCTTTTCCAAGAGGCAACTGGACTTTCTTTATTTTTCCTTGAAGACATTTCACTTCTCATCCAAGAGCAACTTCAAGGAAAAAACGAAAACTAGTTGCCTTTTGAAAAAGCACCTTTGGGACCACTATGACCTGGATGACTGAGAATCTCCATATTCCAGTTAACTTCAAAGTAGACCATGGAAACCTTCAGAAAGCTCTTATATTGAATAACAAAATGCATTGTTAAGTAGAAAATTATGAACATTAACTAGAACTGAATCTTGTCATGGCTGTAACCCACAACAGGGCACAATTGAGGTCTAGAAGAGTCTTTTTTGTGCTGTGCACTATAGTAGCCATTGAATTATGAATGAGATACAGTCTTGATTGAAAGAGCTGAAGTAAGAGTTGGGATAGTGTATAATAAAAGCTGTTAAATGAATAAAGGCCAACTGTTTAAAAATGGAGTTGTGGTAACGTTGCTGGTTATTAATTGGGAAATCAGGAATACCATTTTCTTAAAAGGAGAGATACAGTTGGGTTTTCCAGGTAAACTTACAACTGTAGTTGCAACATAACACATCTTTGGTTGGGTGGAACTATCCAGTCAGTCCATTTCCTGGTTCTGGTCTCGTGAGTTAGAATAGTATGGATCGTCCAGCGTGACAAGTCTGGGCAAGTTTGATCCTGCATGTCATCCTTTTCTTTTAAGATAGTCTCTATACTATTGCCACTAATTGTTTTGGTTTTGTTTAATTTTATCTGGCAACTCTTAATTAGTTTATTTTGCTGAGGTGGTGGTGTTCCTGCATCTGCAATACACATCAGCAAAGGTCAGTATAAGCATACAAAGGCATGGAAGGAAATGGACAACTTGCAAATGTCAGGCTGGGGCACTGACAGTGGTTTGATTTATTCACAATGACCTGCCTTGCTTGAGTGACCAGGTTAATTGCAGCCCAATGTATTACCCTCCACATTATCCAAGCAGCCCTCCTGATATGCAGAGTTTTTATGACTGCAGAGGAAAATAAATGGGAAGGGACTTGGCATGGGGTCCTCTTGACAGGACAAAAAATTTGAAATAGTCAAGAGTCAGATTGTTATATTTCACAGCAAGCCACAATTTTTCCCTGGACTTAGATAAAATATGTGCTTTGTGAACTTTGACCTCTTTGCTCAATTTGTAAAGCATTCAATGAGCCCTGTTCCCATCTAGTGCTTGTTTACTTTTGCAATTTCTATGTTTTGAAAATAAAGAATGGATCTTGTGTTTTTCCACTGCCAATGGTGGTAGAGTGACCTATGCTACTTAAAACCATACATGGAACTAATGGTTTAAGTATAGTTCCATAGCTCAATATTAAATAAATAAAAATCCTTCACATAGAAAATGTTAAGTCAGGCATTATTGTTTTCTTCCTGCTAAATTAATATAAATTTTCCCTGCTAAATAATAAACTAGTCTATGTAGAAATATTTTTTAGAATTTAAAATGACATGAATTCTTACCAACAGTGTAAAATGATATAAAAAGTCATCGATGCAACCTATTCATTCAGTGAATGGAAGAAAATAATATTTGAAGCAGAATGCAGAATGTTAGTTATAATTGTCAAATTGGAAAAGAATATTAATATAACAATTAATGTAGTATAGTGGCTAAAGTGAAGGAATGAGTCAAATCTCTATTTAGCCCTGGGACAAAAGGCTATATAGAACAGAGGATGTACTACAGCTATTAAATACTCTGTGTTTTTCTTATTGTTCATAGCTACTAGTCTACAAGTTGGGACATGTCAGAAGTTGGGGACAGGCTTAGTTTTCTGCTACACACCACTTCCTCTTGGCTGCAGTCTCCTGACCTTCACCTCAATCTTGCACTGCAAACAGTATTTCCAGAAGCAAATAGAAGTAAATTAAGATACCATTGCATTGGAAAAAGAAGTAAAATTATATTCCACATGTAGTTTTACATCACATGTCTCAAAAACGCTGAACCTTCTCTGTTTGCTTCCTTTACCTCCCATGGTTTTTATGAAGTTAAATGAAGAAGGTCATAGTATTAAACCATATTTAAGAAGAGTGATATTACTAAAAACAATATTCTGTAAAGATAAATACTAGGGCACATGAATAAAAAATAATGTTATTTACAGTGAACAATTGTTGAGAATTGGGGTTCAGTAGTTAAAGAGTTTTCTGCTGCTATGGGAGGAACTAGATAGATTCAGAGATAAAAAGTCTCTGGAGATGATTGTGTAAATCACAAGTGGATGATTAACACAGCTGATATGTTCAAAATAGAACATACAGGATGTAAGTATTTCACTTTTTAGGAGTGACTGGTAAATAATGCCATGGTTTCAAGGAAAATAGAGATCAAGCTTTATTCCTGTTAAATTATTAAGACCAGGAGACTAAAACATATGAAGAATGGTTTCAAGAACTGGGTATGGCTAGTCTAGTGAAGAGAAGGACCAGAAGTGACATAATAGCAGCATTCCAATATTTGAGAGGCTGTCGCAGAGAGGAATGGGACAGCCTATTTTCAGGGGTGGGATTCAAATTTTTTAACAACCAGTTCTGCGGGCATGGCTAAGTTGGTGGGTGTGGCTTGATGGTCATGTTTTTGGCTGGGTGTGGCCAACTTAATATCACTCACATCGAGGCACGCATTTCCTCGCCTGGCCTCTCATGACTGTGGGGATGTTGCAACAGTCGTAAGTGTGAAAAATGGTCATAAGTCACTTTTTTCAGTGCCATTGTAACTTTGAATGGTCACTCCACACAAGCAAAGTACCAACAAAGGAGGGGGAAAAAACTCCAGAGATGTTCCTGAGACAGGAAGTCTAGTCCTGCCAAGAATGTAATAAGAGTTAATGGAGAGGCAGTTTCTATAAGCAACACCAGAATGTTTCCTTCCTGCCTTCTTTACAGGATTAGGCCAGTAATTTCTTCTAACAACCGGTTCTCTGAACTGCTTAGAATGTTAACAACCGGTTCTAGAAAATAGGTGGGAACTGGTAGAATCCCACCCCTGCCTATTTTCCAAAGCATCTGAAAGCCAGATAAAGAACAGTGAATGGAAACTGATCAAAGAGTGATTCAACCTAGAAATAAGGAAAAATTATTTGACAGAACAATTAACCAGTGCCTTCAGAAGTTGTGGGTGCTTCATCACTGGAGACTTTCAAGAAGAGACTGGACAGCCACTTGTCAGAAATGGTATAGGATCTCCTGCTTGAGCAGGGGTGGCCTAGATGACTTACAAGGTCCCTTCCAACTCAGTCCCTTCCATTCTCAGTGTAAGGGTTGTATAGCATTTTATACCATTATTTGCTTAATTAAATCACATTGCATGCTGAGCCAAAACCCAAAAAAGTCCATTACGGCCTAATGTGTTCTATGAAGCAACTCTGAAATTAGGGGTGGGTTTCTTCTGAAGCATGGAGCACACTTTTTTTTTTCTTGAGAAATGACAAGGCTAATTTAAAACTTGCAAGCAAATGTATTTATGCCTCCATTGACTTGAAATACCACTTTGCCTTTAACTTTAAAGCACTCCACAATCCTATAAATTAATTCTCTGTGCGGCTTTGAAAGGATGCATTGCTTTTATTGCTTAACTGTGACTTCTCCAAATTTGTTGCATGCTTGACAATGCATCTATGTGTAATACTTCAATGTTTGATTTGCTTTTATGGAAAAGCAAAACAACCATTGATTCCAACTCGGAATAAGCCAGTTAAATTGATTGATGGTTGGTTTCTTTTTATAAAGTTTGCAAAAATTATCATTAAAGCAGAGCAAAGTTTGGAATGAATCCATCCACTCAGATTTTCTCTGAAAGTGAAAAGAAAAAAAAAATCTGAGTTATACTCAGTTTTCATTTTTTTTTCCTGACACAGGACAATTCTCAGTTCATAATTAGTTCAAAAAAAATCCATGAATATTCAGAGGTATGAAGATTTTCACCTTCTAAAGCAATAGAAAATTGGAAGATATTGTGCATTAAGGCCGAAGAAAGTTTTCAGAGGCCTGGATGTAAACATGGCTTGTTTCAGTTATATGTAATATATCCTCTCCAAGTTTTTGTGAAAACCAGACACACAGAAATCTACAAGTGAAGAAAACCAGGTGGGGATTTTTTTTTTCTTCATGCTCCTTTTCTTCAAACTGTTTCCAGAAGTTTTCTCTTAACAAGAATAAAGCAGTTCAGGTTATTTTTCTTTGAGAAAGAAATAAATCAATAAATAATGATTAAAAAAAGAATGTTGTTTTCTCTTCCAGTACTGTTTTTAAATTTAAATTTTCATTTAAATACAGAATGTACACTGTATTTTATTTAAATACAGAATGTACACAACTTGGTTCAGAGGAATTAAACATTGGTGGAGTCCAGTAAGCTAAGAAGTCCATCATCTAAATCAGGGGTGTCAAACTCATGGCTTAGGGACTGGATCTGGCCTGCAGGGTACTTAAATCTGGCCCACGAGGCTGCCCTGGAAACAGTGAAGGACTGGACCATGGTGCCTCTGCCAGCGAAAGCAGAGGGCTTCAGGAGGCTGTCACGGCCAAAAATGGAGATCAGGAGCCTGTTTTTGCTGGCTTAGCGCTCGGGCCACCATAGGCACCCCCATCACTGGGGATGTGAAGCTGGCCATGTTCACCCTGGCCATGCCCACCTCGAGCCCCCGAGGTACAACCCTGATGCTGCCCTCAAATGAAACCAAATTTGATACTGCTGATCTAAATGGCTATATTTAAATGAGCTGCTACTGCTAAATCTATATGGATCCTAAAATATATTTGTTTGTTCGAATGCTGAAACTATATTAGGTTGTATGACAGAAAAACCAATCTTTTTTCTTGACACAAGGCCTTCTCTAGCTTTACAAGTTCTCTAACTTACTCTTAAGTTCACTAGGTTTGCTGTAGGTTTCCTTAGATTCTCCGCAGATCTTTTTGAGTTTTGTATAAAACAGGGCTAGGCAGTCCAGCTCTGTAATTTGTAAAGAATAAGAGGAGAGAATTGCTTCAAGCTTGCTTAACAGGGAAGTAAAACATTTTTTAACAAAGAAAGTCCTGGTGGAGGGTCTGAAAGTAAGCTAAATATTTTTTTTAGAAAATTTTAAATATGTGCATAGAACATGCCCATTAATCCATTTTCTGTTGCTTTACTCTGGTCAGCATAATTCCTAAATTGCTATTTTTAAAATGGTTCCTTGTTTTCTTTAGCCAAGTATTTTTTATCTAAGCCTTTGTATCTTTAATCTTTCCAGAGCTGCAGAAGTGTAGAAATTTTTATTACTATTATTATTTGCTATGAATATTCTGCTATTTGAATCACAGTAGGTTCCACTAGACTGGGGTGGATATGATGAGAGAATGTTTCAGTTTACTCTGTGTTTCATTGATGGAATTGAAATAAAGTTGCATTCATGCTTTTCTCCTTTCTCCTTCCCCTTGGGATTCAATTTTTTTTACTACCGGTACTGTGGGCATGGCTTGGTGGGCGTGGCAGGGGAAGGTTACTGTAAAATCTTCAGTCTGAAGTGGTATTTGCTGGTTCTCTGAACTACTCAAAATTTCCACTACCAGTTCTCCAGAACTGGTCAGAACCTGCTGAATACCACCCCTGGAACTTCTTACATTCTGATTGAAGTCTAACACACTTAGTTGATCCATCCAAAACAAGGATCTGTGGTTTAATGGTAGTTTACAAGCGAGGAACTAAGCAACATTATAAGCCACATTAAATAATGATGAAGTAGAAAAGTGAAGCAGGTCAGCATTCACCCTCAGCATATTAGTAAATCAGGAATTGAGCATATGAACCAGTCCCATGGGTTATACTGGAAGAATAATTTGACACTTTCACTGTGGAATGAAAGTATGCAAGCACAGCTGTCTACTGTTTGCACTGCAAGAAGTGAACAAGGTCATATCTAGGCACCTTTCCTCATTATATTGAGTCCAGAACTTTATAACTGACTGAATCCATGGATATTTCTACTACTAATTGTTTTCCTGATTCTGAACAACTGCACCAAAGGGATATATAACTGTTCAGGATATAATGGCCTGAGAAATGTTGCCTTTCTGAGAGGAAAAGTCAATCTTAGAAGGCTGTAAGCCTGCAAGAATGCTATATATCAAGGAGGGTACTTGGAAGAGCCTAAAAACAATTTCAAAAATGCTCAACGCTATTTCTCTTTCTATTGTTACATGATTATGGAATGTATAGAGCCATATATTTATTTTATTTATTTATTTTATTTTTATTCCACCTTTATCGTTGTTTTGTAAATAACTCAAGGTAGTGAATATATCTAATTCTTTCCTCCTCCTGTTTTCCTCACAGCAACACAACCCTGTGAAGTAGGTTGAGTTCAGAGTGTTTGGCCCAAAGTCTCCTAACCATCTTTCATGCCTAAGGCAGGACTAGAACTTACTGTCTCCTGGTTCCTAAGTCAGCACCTTAACCATTAGACCAACTATGTCTTTTAATTATCTCAAGCATGCTTGAATTTTCTTGTTAATTTTATTTGTGACTCAGGTTTTTGATTCACTTAATTTTTTTAACATGCTGTGAGCCTAGCAAACCCTGCAATTTCTACATGAGATTAATTATCATGGCTAAAGCTGTAGGCCACAAATAGACACTTAACTGATCTCAATGCTGGATACATAACAGAATTGCGGGAGGCAAAATTTCCTTTCTTGCTATGCATGTTGCTTCCAAGTAGATTAGAAAAATTAAAGCATTTTTATTTTAATAGAATGAATTACTAATATTAACTTTAATCATGGATTTATCTAGAATTGTATTGCATAACTTCTCAAAATCTATCTCTTTAAAAGTTTTACATGCAAGTGCTGGGAAAATTAAATATAAAGGTTCAGAAAAGAAAACTCTTTTGTTGTTTATACGTGAGAGTTGCTTAAAATATATATTTGTATTTACTGTATTTGGCATTTGCCCTCATTACAAAACATTATGAGAGAGATGGAACCTTAAATGAATGGGGACATTAGTATGTTGGTCTGTGTTCATTATTTATATATAGAGAGAATTTATCCACAACTGAGAGAATTTTTCCAACTCAATTAAGCACTTCAGTTTATTAGATGCAAATTTGAAGTATTAGTACCCTAGAAATAGAGGAGGTTTTTTACCATATAAATATTTCCTCACCAAAACTGTTTCTTTTCTATATTCTTGTTTCAGCCAACCTTCTAACCATATCAGAAGTAGACATATCCATGGAGACATTAAAGATGAAAATAAGACTTTTGTTTAAAGTATAGACATATATATGAGCATGTTTCAGTGAAGCAGCAATGAGCTTCTTAAAGCAATTACAAATGCAAATACTGTAAATCCTCCTTTATCACACCTGTAGTAGACATTGATATACACAAAACCTGTCTATTGTTTATGTAGTAACCTACCATATCCAAAACTGATTGTTGTCTAAGTAATCAGGAGTACTTTTGTCTACTCAGGATTACATTTGTTAGGCTAGTTCCAATTCCAAATGTTGAGCAAGTTTTTATTCAGTCAGTCAGTTAATCGGTCAATCAATTTACATGGCTGCTCCTCTAACCACAATTTTTAAAAAAATCAAACCATGAAAACAGAAAAGTTGAATACCGTTGATGAGTGTTTCTCAGCCTTGACAACTTTAAGATGTGTGGACTTCAACTCCCAAAATTGTATTCCAATATTATATTTTTCTTCTTATCTTTGCTGACCAAGCAATATCGAAACATTAGAAGTATGTAGAATTGGGTTTCCTGAAGCAGGTGTTCAACACATGCTTGAGTATGTTAAATTTAATCTTTGTAATTTAGAAAAACAGTGGAAACATCAAACAGGGAGTCAGATAAATGTGGAAAAATGCTGTACTGAGTTTTCCTTCTCACTTTTGAGCAGGAAGGATTTTCTGTGTCAGTGAAGCTCTATAATTAACTTGCCAGAACTGTGTCATCTCTCAACCACAGGAATAGAATCAGATTTCATTTTTACATCTTATATTTTACTTAAAGGTCATAAAGTAATAACAAGAGGTAGATTGCATGATAAGCTTCTGTTTCTTTGAAATTGTGATGTAATTAACTCTACATAAATGCCTGGGTTTGTATGGTTTTCCTACAAAGGAATGGATATACAGTACATATTCTATCCCTATTATCCGTGCATAAAAGACACTTGCAGGTTTTACCTTTCCTGTTTGCTAGATTGATCCTTTCGCATCAGTGGAGGGAGACATCAATGTTTGTTTTCAGTCTTGGTGGGCAGATTGAACCTACCATCCTCAATGACCATTAAAGTTACTGTAGTGTGTTACCAGTAAATTATTATATAGGAAGTAATGCTTTGTTTATAGAAGTGTTATTATCAACCCATGTGTTTCTAAAGAAAACTTGCCTTTTTAAGAGATGTTATTTTCTGAGACTACTATCTAATAGGTGTTCATTAATATTGCTTCAGATAAACTGCCTTTTTAGATTATAAAAATGAAGAGGATTAGCATCTGTAACTAAAAGCCAAATTGAATTTGTTTGATCTAGTGGTTAAGACACTAGATTAGAAACTAGGAGACCATGATTTCTAGTCCTGACTTAGGCACAAAAACTGGATGGGTGTCTTTGGGCCAGTTACTCTCTCAACCCAACCCACCTCACAGGGCTGTTTTTGCAGGGAAAATAAAAGGTGGAAGGCATATTAGGTATGTTTCCTGCCTTGAGTTATTTGTAAAAATAATAAAGGTAGAATATAAATAAATAACCAAATTTTTACTTGAGATAGATTAAATGATATTTTGGTAGGATTGTGCTTTGAGTTAATAGGGTTGGCTGATGTGTAACAATTGCCTTCCTAAATGATTATTAGCATATTTAATATACAGACTTGTAAACAGCATTGCTCAACATTGTTAGAAGTCAAAATATTGGATACCAGTCTTGAGAGAGACACAAAAGTTAACATCTCAAATATAGTGAATTAATAAATACTCCATGTATAATTATGTAGCTTAATTTCTGGTTCCTTTTTTATATTTGGAAGCCTGTTTTTTCCATGAAAGATTACTTTTCATGATACTGTCTAATTACCATGATACAGAACAGGCCATTTGGGGGAGGAATCAACAATGTAGCTCAGAATTAATAAAATCAAATTACAAGGATATTAACCCAGATTTTAATCATTGAACTGAAAGCTCTTTTCACAATTTTCTCAATAAATTGGTGCAAGGGGATAAAATGGGAATGGTTACTATTTGAGGGGAGGAGAAAGAGGCCCCATTTTATTGAAGGCAGCTGTGCTACACCCAAAAAACAGTTTTGCTTAATGTATGTATGTATATTATTAGATATATTACCACAAGTAGTATATATTAGAGGGGTTGTATAATTGTGTGTGTGTATATGTATGTAGGTGTATATATATATGATATACACACACACAAATATGTACATACATACACTGTAGGCTTAGAGGTGTAATGGAAATTTTATACACACACACATTTCCATTATACTCCATTATCTAAGCCTACTGTCCTATCATTCCTTTCCATATGATAATTTAGCATCAATATATTCCCCAAATAAGTGACTTATTAGCCCAGAAAAGTTTTAAAAACTGAGTTAGCAGATGAACCAAAAGAAAGAAAAGGGTAGATAAGAATTACCACTTTTACTTAAAAGCGAAGTAGCAAGTTTCAGATATCCCCAAGATTAAAGAAAACCACTAGAGGGTATTGTAGCATTTTCATTCTTTCCAGCCAAGGAGTTCTCTGATATTGAAGTACCCATTCTGACCATTGCCCACAGCAGCTGGCAAGAGTGTCTCCCAGTACAGAGAAGCAGACCAAGCTTTTCCCGCAGTTAGAGGTTCCCAGACCTTAAGCAATATATAATGTGAACATATTGGTAGGCAATGGGGCCTCTTTCTCCTCCCCTCAAATAGTAACCATTCCCATTTTATCCCCTTGCACCAATTTATTGAGAAAATTGTGAAAAGGGCTTTCAGTTCAATGATTAAAATCTGGATTAATATCCCTATAATTTGATTTTATTAATTCTGAGCTACATTTCCTTGTTCCCTTTTAATTATGTAATTAATTCCTTGTTTCCTTTTAATTATGTAATAACAAAAATTGTGCCTTTATATATTATTTATACAAAGCATACATCAAATGCGCATGAATCAAATGCATTTACAAAGCTGCGAAATGTGACAACACTTTTCTGTCTTCCATTTTTTGATTTTGCACAAAATTTGCATACCGGAGGCAATGCAGAAACAAGTATTAGGGACATGATAAGAACTGTGCCTTAAATGAACCATTTTAGGAGGAATGTGCGCAAAATGCAACTTCTTGTGACAGAATGTGGAAACTTTGCATTGAACTTATGATCAGGAAAATGAGTAATTGAGTGAAAATCGATGAATGAATCTATAACTAGTTGAAATAGGAAATAGCATGAAGGAAGGTTATCTTCCTTTTACTAACATGCATATTCTTCCCATAATTGTTGTTTTAAAAGGAAGGGGAAATGTGATGAAACTAATAACTTTGCGGGGGGAACTTTTCAATTAAAATAAAGTCTAAAAGGTTGGTGTTGGAACACATGCTTTGCATACATTTGATCCAGATTTAATCTCTGTCATATTTAATTAGCAGTGAGAAAAACCTCTATTCAAAGTTCTAGAGAGTTACTAGGCTGAAATGATTAACAGATGTTTCTGTGGCAATGTCTTGAGCAGTACAAATTGCTCTGGGAAAGGGAAAGGCCAGTGATTAAAAAAAATCTTTTAAACCATATAAAGAGGACTATTGATTCATATTCACAAAGAAAATGAACATCGTTTAAGAATTCCATCCATATAATTAACAGTTTTATGGAATGGAAAGCTGGGATAATATCTGTTGCGCTTCTCCTTTTAAAATCCCCATCACTGGTTGGGGAGAAGATTTATAAAGAGAAATAAATATGTTGTAAATGTATGCATCTCACCAAGACACACGAAAGGAATAGTTCTGTAGATCAGTTTTGTGTGGTTGTGAGGCTTTGACCCTCATGGGGATGTGGTGATTGGTTTGATTGAGAATGTGATTAGATGACATTTGCAAATTACCACATGTTAAAAAACCATAGCTCACCAGGTTAATTGTGATCACAATGTAAGTCTGAGCATTAATGAGAATAATTACAGGGCTGACAGCAATTCACCTCCTGGAATGGGGGAATTTGTTCCATAAGGCAAAAAGGATTGTGTGAATCTTCCTTGGGATTTATAGAATAATTATTTTTCCTCCTATGTACCCTTACATTTTGTAAAATGTTATGTTGTTTGGACTTACGATAAATACTAGTGGCATGTATTATTTTATGGATGTTGAAATTTATTCAAAATAATAAAAATAAACTTTATTTCATCTGTGAGAGACATTGAATAGTTTTAGGAGATTTATTCTCTCTTTTGTGCAAATATATATTTACTGTCCTTGGGGATGTATTTAACTGAAATTCTTTGAAACTGAATAGTTAAAAGCATCAGCTAAACAGATCTTATCACTATTAAAATTACTGTTTAACTGTAATTATATATTGTTTTGCTCTTACTGTATATCACTGTATTTTGTTGTTATACATTGATTGTAGCTGTTGCTTCTATAAACTCTAGAGTTTCTTTGAAGTAGTTTATAAATGCATAGCAAATACGTATTTCTAAAGAAAAACTTAATTTTATATGATGATAGGTTATCACTGTATAATTATTTATATAAAAGTAAATTTTATAGCATTGATCTCAATGAAAATTATGTGTATAAGGTAGTATATTACCTCAAAGAAGTGGCAAAACTGAAAATTTGCTTTTGCTTCATATGATTGAAGCAACATATAACCCCTGGTATTTATTTATTTATTTATTTATTTATTTATTTATTTATTTATATACACACACACACACACACACATACACACATACATGTAAACAAAGGCTTTGCTCGCACAAATACGAAGCCCAAAGCAGCAGCCTGAAGATGGCGAGTGGGACCTCATCAAAACGTCGCCAAGATACTCTCAATCTTACATGGGAAAAGACCCGAACACGCCAAGACCTGCATACCTGTACCCATGAAAATCTACGAAAATTATAAATTACACACACACACATTTTTCCAAAATCAATCTTCTGAAAATGCTGGATATAAAAAACCAAGAGAAAAGGAATGGTTATTTTATCTTTAGCTAAAACCTGTTTGATAAGATGTTTCTGCAAAAACGTGTCACTGTTAATTCTTCTAGAAACTTGCCAGGTTATATATATTATGATTATTAGTATGGTTATCATTTTGCTTTTTCAGGAATATAAGATGTGTATGTTTGTCTCAGCATAGCTGTCTGAGACAATATATTTGCAAGAGATAGTAACAGATTATTATCATGATTTGTTGATACTTACCTTCATATATTTTTACACGGTGTATATGTACTGTATGTGGAGAGAGGGAGGGAGGGAAGAGAGAAAGAGAGATTTTGACCAGATTGCATAAATTATGCTACCACTGTCTAGAATCCTTCTGTCTTACATTTCCAGAAAGTGATGGATGGGATATAAACCGTGGAAATATAGGCAGAAAACAGATTTGATACATAAATAAATAAAAATATAAACACCAACAGCAGAAGCAGTGCGTTCTCAACCGTCATGTTCTTCATATTCAGGGCTTTTTGGCTACCCTGATATCCTGAGAAGAGACTGGAAGCATTTAGCAACTAGTGCAACATACAATTAAAATCAGTGAACAAGGGTTTCCAGATTACATGTTTGACAGTAGATTAGCTAATGCAATATCTATTTGCTGCCTTCTTATTTCATCTTGATAGACAGAGGTGTTTAGAAAGCAGAGATGCCTCAAGAGCAGCTATTGTAATGTTTGACCGACATTGATACAATTAAGATGCCTAATGCTCATAAGAAGCAGATTAGAGTTGGAAGAACTGCTTAATGTGAAACTTGTTTATTCTCGAACTAGAATCTTATTTTCATCAATAATTCTTGCCTGATAGAAAGCAGACCGCAGTCATGTTTGGGCCAGAAGTGGTTGAGAAAGTAGATTGTAAAAAGTCTTGGTTTTCAATCAGTTGCACAGCCGGTGATCATTTTCACAGTGTGAGTTCTTTCAATCTTACTTTCTCTTCCATGGTATTTTTCGTTTTGTTTATCATTTCTCTTTCTTAACTATACATATTTGTCTTTAGAAGTGCGTTGTGGAATACTTGTAAAATGTAAATGAATGCAAATCTGCAGTGAGTTACTCTCACTAATATAACTTCAGCATTTTAATACTAGATTTTAGTTTATTCTACAACAATGATTCCCAATCTTGGCAATTTTGAAATATGTGGATTTCAGTTCCCTGAATTCCCCAACTCAATGCTGGCTAAGAAATTCTGGGAGTTGAATTCACATCAAGTCTGGGAAACACTGCTCTGAAACTTTATTTTAATTAAATCACTGAAATTTGCTCTTGGGCAACAGAGGAAAAGCATCAAAAAATTAGAAACCTGAATACTAACATAAAACAGATAGGCTTCCCACTATCTTTATTCATTTCTATTCAGTATACGCTCTTATCCTATGACATTTAATGGGATTTGCCCACTAAATATGGGTGGACCTGTATCTTTAGTAACAATGCTAAGATGATGTAGGAAAAGAGGAACCTGATAAGTTGGCTTTTGCACTACGAAGTTGTGTGTATTTATTCTGTAGCACATGGGATTGCTTTGGAATAACTGAAAATTGTAGTTGCTGCAGGAAACTGGCTTTGCTCCAGGGCAACAGAATAGCTTTTGAAAAATCATGTTATGCTTCCATTTTCTACACACCAAAGTTGAGCAGGAATTCTTCCCTAGTGATTTTTATCTTCACTTTGTTAGCTTTCTTCTCTGTTCATCAGGAATATGATGGATCCTGATTGTTAATTATTTAGCCGAGTTATTAATAATCATCTGATAATTATGAGCCACAACAAAGGACCGGGAACAAGTCAGTTCTCTCTGATTCTGTCCTTAATGCTTCCTTCCAAATCTTCCCAGCATCTTCAGTTTGCACATGCAGTATTTTAAAGTACCAACCTAAGATCTTCAAGCATTGAGGAATTGAAGAGGAGGAAAAGGCATGAGGTTTCTCTATCAAAATGTAAATTTATGGATCTCTAAGGTAAATCTCCTTGACCAACTCTTTTACTTTATCAACATGCAGACTTGCTGGAAAAAAACAGTAGCAGGACAACAAGACTGGTGTTTCCTGACATTATTCAATTTATCTATTTATTTATGCAAATAATTATTTTACTTTCCTGATTATATCCAGTCTCCATCTTCCTAGCCTTATTCTCGCACAATGTCAGGGTTTGTTGTGGTTAGCCGGCAGCATGTGCGGATGGCTGAGAAGAACAAGGACTTAGATGAGGGGCCAGGACCATTAGGGAGTGGACTGCTGTCTTCAGAGATTGTGGGGGTTGGCAGCAGCATTGAGGATGTTCCCAAGGAGCCTATGTCAAGTGCGTGTGCACGCAGGGCTGCTCGTAGGAAAGAGCAGATGCAGCACACGGGTGACTGGGAGTAAGGCTGCAAGATAATGGCTCCTCCTTCAAGAAGATAAAAGCCAGCTGTGAATTGGACATTCTTTGCAGGAAGCAAAGACATTTTGAAACTCCAGCCTTGTGGACATTGAGTATCTTAGTTGGTATTTGAAGACGCTTGTGTTGTAAAATATTTCTAGATAACCTTATCTGTTATTTTTGGCAGCCTCGCACAGTTTTGGCTTATCAAAGTTAATTAGTTTGCAGCAGCCTTTTAACCGGGGATTTGTAAGATCATTAAAAGGTTTCTGTTCCCTTTGGTTCATGTTTGTTTTATTGGACAAGAACAGGGTTTGCTTATTCTCGCTATGGCAGGATCCTTCCTGTGCAGTGAAGAAAAATATAATCTATGGTCAGTTATCTGGTCTGTCCATAATAAATAACATTAACATAATGAGCTTTTACATGATAGGCTCTAATATTTTTATTTTACTCTCTCCCTCCTTATTAAATATGCAGGGAATAAGTTCATTAGCTGAATTTAGTTGCCTTTTTAAATATTGTACATTGCACCTCTGCTTTAGATAGAATTTAGAAATTAAAAGAGAACACATAATTTTGATCAAATAAAAGAAATAAATGGCAGGGATCTCCTGATTAATGTGCTTTAATTAAATTGAAATTTAGAATAAAAACAAAGTGTTCAATTTAAAAGAACTTAATTCTTGGCCCTGAATAAATAATAGAACCCTAGCCATGGAAAAAAGGTGGGTGGCTGCAGCTAATATCTCTGAAAGTCAAAGAACAAAACTATTTAAACTTTAAAAACAAACCATGGTTTTGTATAACAGTGTCTTCTGTGCAGGCAACTTCTAAGTCCTATCTTTGTACATGAGGCTAGATTAAGATAATCAAGGACTGATCACTTGTTATTCAGACTTATTCGGAAATGGAATCAATTAGTCTGAGTGGGCATGGTTGTCATAAGATTTATGGCTTAGCATGAGATGTGAACAAAGTCGTTGTCCGAGTTCCCACATCACAGTAAGCCGTAGTTCACAAAGACCAAAGCTGTAGGGGACTCAGCCCACTATGTGAATACTATGTGTGTATTATTGCAATATACATCTTTCGGTAATATAGTGTCTCTGTATGTGTGTATATTCATTTAGATTTTTTTTATCCAATGTACTCAAAGAATTGTGGATTATCAGCACAGCTTAAAATACTGATTGATTTTACATTAGGATGTTGGGGGGAGTATGTGCTTAAATCTTGACTCCAACATGGAATATATGATGGAACGTATTTCAGAGATACAACAGCATGTGCTTATACTTTGATTGAGTCTTATTTAATTAATTTCAAGTATCTTGTCTTTTAAGATACAAATCCTGCTTAAGTAACATCATTAATAATAAATACAATTATATATTATTTTTAAAACAATGACATACTTTTGAAATTTCCCCCCAAAAGCAGTTTCTGCTAATATTAAGTAAGAGTTGAGGAAGACAAATTTGCAATAAATATTTAGGATGATTTTTATTTGCTGACCTTCATTTTTCCCTATTATATTCTCAATGCAAAGAAACTTGACTGAATGCTTCAAGATAAAAGTCTCAATATTTTCATTAATAACTTTTTGAATGTCCTGCCAGTTAGCTTCTGGGTGCAATTCAAGTTGCTAGTTGTTTTAGGACATAGCGTTGATTTCAACGTGTAATAGAAGTATACTCCATCTAGATTGATCCCTAAATTTAGGATAGGGGCAACTTCCTACAATCTACATGAGTTAGACTTTAGTTTCCACAATTTCAATATAGGCATTGATCAATCTTAGCAGGATGCACAGCAATTGGAGCGAACACACCTGGGAAACTCATATTGGGTAGGTCTTTGTGTAGAAAAAAATACTTCAGAAAATGAACTGAATTACAGGGAGTCCTCGACTTAAGACCACCATTGAGCCCAAAATTTCTGTTGTTAAGCGAGACATTTCTTAAGTGAATTTTTCTCCATTTGATAGCCTTTCTTGCCACGGTTCTTAAGTGAATCTCTGCAGTTGTTAGGTTAGTAACACAGTTGGTAAGTAAATCTGGCATCCCCATCGAGTTTTGTTGAGTTATTAAGATTTAAGAGCTGACCAGCAGCAGTAATAGCTGCCAGATGCTGTAAATCTGATGCAGTGTTAACCTGATGAAATGAAGCTGATTCAGCATAGCATGGGCATTTCCTTTTAAGACTGGAGATAGTTTCTATCTCTTTAAGAGGTGTTTATATAAGAGGCAGCCATTAGAGGGCATGTTCTGTCTCCTTGTGTCCAGTATTCATTGCAGAGTTCTCCATGTGTAGAGTTAAGCAGTTTGCTTACTTGTAAAGGTATTTTGCTACCACGTATATTTCTGTATATAACTGTCTTGTAGATAAACCACATAGTTAAACACCTGTGCTGTGTTTTGCTCCTGGATTGTCTCATAATAGCAGTCACGCTGTAAGCAAACTTGTCAGAAGGTCACAGAAGGTGATCAAATGAGCCCAGGACATTGCAACTGTCATAAATATGAGTCAGTTTCATAGCATCTGAATTTTGATCAAGTGACCATGCTGTAACAGTTGTAAGCATGAAAAATGGTCCTTAATCAATTTTTCAGTGCCATTGTAACTTTGAATGGTCGCTCAGAAAGCTGTTGTAAGTTGAAGACCACTTAGACTTGTGGTCCAGCATTTTAGATACACAAATCTTGCATGTCATCAACAAGGTACAGTTGTGCTATTTAAATTAATACTGAACTGATAAATGTAATTGCCTAGGGAAGTTAAAAACAACAGTCATGTCTTCACATTATGGACAGATGAGCAAAAGAAGAACCATCCATTGTGATACTTTATGGTATGGGCTATTGGTCTGAGCTCTGAGCTTGGCAATTTGGTTACAAACATTTCATCACCATTTGAGGAGACATCATCAGTGCGCATTGAAATGTGCTGGTCTGTCAGAGCATTGGTCTTTAATTACCTTTTTATGTGATGCAAATTATGTGGATGTTGTTTGTTTGGCTACTTCTTAATCATGGTCTGACTTCAGACTGATTGGCTGGCTGTTGTGCTCTGACAGGTGAGCACAATTCAAAGCGCACTGAGGATGTCTCCTCAAATGGTGATGAAATGTTTGCAACCAAATTGCCAAGCTCGGAGCTCAAACCAACAACCTAACTACCAACCCGAGCTACTTATATTCAAATACATTTCATATTTTACAGTACGTAATAGGCAAAATTTGCATTGTGATGTCATGGCACACTTTGTCATCATCTTGAAAAAATGTTGACTTGCTGCAGATATGTCTGGATCACATAAAAGTCACAATATTCCAAAATCATCTAACAGTGAATCAAATATTGTCTTTATCCACATTAGCCAAATGTATACCAGCATGTAACTTTTCATTTTGGAACGGTCAAAATTCTTCATGCATTTCCAACTAACCATTCCCACAGTATGTAAATAATATTTCATTGATTTGGCTAGAAAAATTCACTGGAAATAAATAAATAAATCATGTGTCTTATTAATACTCTCTTGAAAGTCCATATTCCTATAATACACTTCAATTTAATAACCAATGTCCTTAACAGCATATTAAATTGAAATGTTATTTTTAAAAATTCTTATATTAAATTTTCTCTTCAGCTAAACAGCCCTATTGAAAAATGTGTGCACCTTACATATGCTCAAAACAAATTGTAAAAAAAAATACAATTTGAAAATTTTATTGGGAAAATATGAAACATTTCCAAAATCAGTGTCAAGGCTTGAATTTCTCCTGCTGTGAAATAAAACTTTCCATGTCTCAGCAATAGCTTTCTTGTCTATTAAAAATCAAAGTTCATTAGCGTAAGAAGCATTTGCTCATAGATTTTGGCATTTCACTAAATACTCATGTGTGAAAAGGAAAGAAAGCACATTCCTTTGAACATTGGACTTTATTTTTGAGCTCTACAAAGGAAACTGCAAAATAAACAGCAGATTACCAGATGGTCTGATATATCAACAATAATAAAAATTTCTAAGCTCAAGGTTACAAGATATTAGGATATGATTATCTGCTACAATGCCCTAACTCTGAAGTTACTGCTTTAATAAAAAAAGACAGCACTGTTTATAATTACAGTATACAGACTCAGAAAATGATGGGCATGTAATGCATACACCAAAATTTTAATTTTCTGCATTAAAGGATGCATTTTACACCATTCCTCATCTGAAAATATAGTTTACAAATATCATAAGTGAAACAATCCCTTCTTGCAGAAATTACAGATTTAAAAACAGAATGAAACAGGATTAGAAAGAATAGGAAAAATGTCGAATAAGAGCCAAGTGGTTTTCAATATCACAATCAGCAGTTCAAAGAGGTGGATCTGCCCATAAAAAAAGCTGTTATATTCAATTACTCATGTGGCCTTGGGCACAGTGAGTGGCTGCAGAGAGGAAGGGTCCAGCTTTTACAGCTATATATTTGTGTTTACCCAAAGAACAGGACATGGCAAATTGGACATGGTGTAACTGCATCAGTTTTAAAGTTACAAGCTTTTTCACAGCCTTAAGTTGAGAAGCTGGTTTTACGTTTTAAAACCCTAAATGCTTTTAAATCAGTTATCTGCAGAGTAAAGCATTTCTCTTATTACGGGTAATAATTTCTCAGTATAATTTTTCAATTATCAAAGATACAAAGGGACTGCCCTCCAAAGTTTGGAAATAAGGTTTTTTAAAAAAGAGTCTTCCCTTATTTGTGTAGCTGCCATTAGTCTCTGTATTCTTTGTCCATACAAGAGTATCAAAAACATAGTCTTATTTTAAGTATATCTTAATCATTTTAATTTTATAGTTTTTAAAATTTATTGCCAATATCACTATTTGAAAATGTCATTATGCTATTGATTTCTGGTGGTTGGTTTTTAATTCTTCTATATTGTGGTGGTTTTCACAAAAGTGAAATTCTCTAAATAAAAACAAGAAAGTTGTAATCTCATACACTGACCATGTGGCAAATTAAAGACGTTTGATCAGTGGACTACCAGTGAAGAGTGAGTCCAAGCAGTATTAATGAGGACTTTCATCCATTTGAGAAGCAAAGACAACTTCAAAGCATTATCAAAAGAGAAAACTCCCTGGAAGCCTCACCCCAAACTATATAGATGATTTGTACTGACAAGCATGTGTTAATAGCAATAGCGCTTAGCAATGGCACTTAGACTTATATACAGCTTCACAGTGCTTTACAGCCCTCTCTAAGCGATTTACAGAGTCAGCATGTTGCTCCCAACAATCTGGGCCCTCATTTTACTCACCTCAGAAGGATGGAAGGCTGAGTCAACCTTGAGCCTGGTGAGATTTGAACTGCCAAATTGCAGGCAGCCGGGGGTCAGCAGAAGTAGCCTGCAGTATTGCACTCTAGCCACTACGCCACCAAGACTCATCCTGCAAATCACAGTCATTGGTAGCTTTATTTTCACCAGAACCAAGATGATTTCTTAAGATGGTCTCAAGTTACCTGAATAAATCACCTTGAATCATTCCAAAAAGAAGAAACTCATTAAAGACTGTTGCTGTAGTCAAATCTGCCAAAATATATAGAATGAACCAAAAGTCAGACTCCATAAGCCAATAGATGATGTAAAGGACACCTTCACATTAGAATTCACATTAGAGGAAGTGTTACTGTGTATTCAT
Organism: Bungarus multicinctus; assembly: GCA_023653725.1. NCBI lineage: Eukaryota > Metazoa > Chordata > Lepidosauria > Squamata > Elapidae > Bungarus > Bungarus multicinctus. The sequence continues at coordinate 64,736,398 of CM042844.1, forward strand.
AGGTCATGAGTATCAGGCAGTATTTAGAACAAAATGGCAACCAATTTGAACGTTTAATGTGATGTATTTAATAAATCATGTTATACGGGACTATGGAACTAGCCCTTGTTCCAAGATGTTACAAATAAATATACTGTACGTGAAATTGAACACTGTTTTATAATGCTTAAAAACAAGTGATTTAGTGTAATTACTAAAGGGAGCATTAGGCAAATTTCTCTGCATACTTACCATGACCCATTCAATAACTATAATGTGGGTAGAAGTAGGATCCTCCTATAATTTCCCAAGTATTAAGATGGATAGGTGTTTGGTTTTTTAATTTCATTGCTGGTACTGAACAACGTGTTCAAAACCTTAAATTTGCTTTGGTTAAGTAGGTAAATTAACTTACTCAACATAAAATTGGATAAAAAACAACTTAGTGGATAGAATTAGTGTCTCCCTTGTACAGGACAGAACAATCCATTTGTGGAAATGGTCCATAGTTTTTTGGTTTTGATAGGGAGAAGGAAGGTGACAGTGACCAGTTTGATGACACAGTGGGGACAGGAGTAGCATCCTCTTTTTATCTCCTATTAAAGCGGATGATGGCCTGATTTTATAGTCTGTGGGTTTTACAGTTTAAATGTAAAATATAGGAATTTCAGGGATTCTTTGAACAATGTTTGGGGTTTCCTGTCTCAGAATGGTAGGAAAAGACCACTACAGATTTTTAGGACTTGCACTATCAACATGTGGTGGTATGTTTGAAAGTAGTTCCAGGGACTGCAAAAAAAAAAAAAAGAAATTCAGGGCTGGAATTGCCTAATCCTGCTCAAAACCATGTCTGTACAAGCAACCCTTATAATAATCAAGTGCATGGACAGATGCATCACAATGCTGAGGTGGGAGTAAGGGAGAGATAAAGTACAAAACGTGCTGTGGGCCATGTTCATTATACCTTTGTTTAAACATTGACTTACAGCTAAAAGAGATAGAAGTAGCAGTAGGAAATTAGACTCTGCAGAGAGTGAAATGGTGTAATTTGCTATTGTTTGCATGCCCCAATTCATCCTCTTGCTGTTTTGTGCTTTTATCCCCTTTGCAGACCTTGTGATGAGCAGCATCCAGAAGTCAAAGCTGACCTTTATGTGAACAATCTGGCAGAAGCTGTTGATATAATTCTCAAGTATTTGCATAAATAAAAATGCTGCAGGGGTCCACTTAAGGAAGATGTTAATGTAAGACCTTTGGCGTAGATGCACATTTCTAGCAATGTTCAAACCTTCCTCCATTGTTTATGGACTAATTGGGAAGCAACTTACAGTACCACAAACATTCAACTGTCTAGTTTAATTTGCCATTGTATCCAGCTAAAGTGATATATTAACCACAATAAAAACAAAAACATAGTTCAATGCATCCCTGTTACTCTGCTCCAGGAATCATTTGAATCTTGTTTGTCTGATTTGGGGAGGGTACTGTAACACATCATTGAATAAACCTCTGTGTCATGTACCACTCAACATGGGAACTGCTTTTTGTCTTGGCCATTTTTTATTATTGTCTTATTTCTTGCAAAAAAAAAAGAAGATCCTACAGAAAGCACTCATTGTAGATCATGATCCTAAAGAGTTTTGTGCAGAATTGCCTCAGAGGGCACAAGTAAGATCACGTCTTTGGATAATTTTTCTTTTTTATTGTCTCCACCCATTCAGTAGGAAGAAAGGAAGGCTCATGTTAAGGAATAAAGACAGATGTTTATACAACAGTTGGAGTGTTGATTAGCATCCACACTACAGCCCAAATATTTCTTCCTCCTTCCTCTGGGGCGGAATGGATTTTCCAAGTTTGCAGTAGAAGCTGGTTTTCCAGTGTTCTGAGGGTGGTATCCTCTAGCATCAAAACAACGCTTTCCCCACTCCCAGTCCCTGAAGCAATTTTGCTTTCTTTTAATCTGTTTTAACAAGAAGATGAATGAATTACATAAACATAGTGCAGAACATGTAGATGGTTTTAAGATGCATCCAGCCTTCCTGAAATATTAAAGGAGAAACAGAAGATTCCCAACCAGAGTTTGAATCTCTGGTAGGCATACATCTGTTACTTTAGTTTCAAAGCTGGATTGAAAGATTCACATACAATTGCCGCTATATTTATGTTTATATATTACCTTTCTTCTTTGAAACTTGAAAATTCGTACAGGTAGTCCTCAATTTACAACGGTTCATTTAATTCAAAGTTACAACGGCACTGAAAAAAATGACTTACAACAGTTTTTTTCTAGTAATCTGGTCTGTTCCTGGGTAGTTTCAAAAAATACTCGACCTTCAGTTATTGTGATCTCCTGATGAAACCCAAATTAAATAAGAGCTCATCAGTTTGATATTTTGTGCACAGGTAACCCCCAGGTTACGAGCGCTCCTTTAGTAAATGTTCTAAGTTACGTGATAAGTGCCCCCTAGTGTTTATGAACAAGTCCCAAAACTACGAATCTTGCGGCATCACAGCAGTTGTTCACCTTACAAACAACTGCAGAGGCTCTGCAACATTTGTCCTGTGCTTTGCCAGCCAAAACGGACTGTTGAAGGGGTAGGCCTGCACCTCCAACGCTCTGTTTTGGCCTGCACAGGCCTTGCTCAGCACTTCGCTGGCCCAAATGGAGCTTTGGAGGGGTGGCCGGCCCCTCCGAAACTCCATTTGGGCCAGCAACATGCCGAACAAGGCCTGCGCACACCAAAACAGAGCTGCGGAAGGGCACACAGCTGAGAGGCTGAAGAGGGAACATCTTTGCATGGTAAGTGACCTGGTGCAGCAGGTTGGGGGGAAGCAATTGTGGGAGCCTGAGGTATTTCAGTGTGTTGAGAAGGCCTTGGGTGGCCTTAAACAGATGGCCTGTTCCATCACTAGCCCCCCCCCACCCGGCCTTTCCCATACCTCGTGCACTTAACGAACCATACATTCAATTAATGAATGCATGGGCAAAAGAAAGGAGCGATCTCGTTCAAAGTACAAGATTCATTCCCATGAATCCTCAGGTTACGAATGGAATGGGCAAGCTCCATTACATTCGTAACTTCCTATGTGGATGTGAGGAGTTCTGTGTCTTCCATCCTGAGAAATATGTACCTCTCTGTTCATTTTCGTATCTTGCAAGTAACCTCGGCTCCCACAGTTGGGCTGTTTTTGTTTAATCACATTGTTTTACTCATGTTTTTTTTTCTTTAAATAGGCTTACATATAGAGAACACCTTTCTGTTGGTCAGCTGCCAAGCTGAAAGAGCTGGTGTTGAGTTTGTGTTTCAAGCCATTGGTACTGCACCAAGTCAGCTTGAAATACAGAATAAAAAATAAAATAGTTTGAGAATTCTTTCATTGAATTAAAAGAATTTTAATTGTATTCCCCCCCACTCTCTCTGAGGGCCCTTCTTGGCATTGAGCAATTTAAGACTGAAAATAAAAGTGACTTGGAATATTTGTATGGACATATTACATAACTTCACACAACGCACAAGTGCGTTTTCAGGAAGAACATTCAGATACAGATTAGGATTGGAACACCCATCTTTCCCAATCAGTTTAATTCTAGGAATTGCAATTCCGATATATGATGTTGAAGTGGGCTTAAATTATGAATGTTTAACTATGGATTTTTAAAGTATGCCGCCCAGAGCACTGTGTGATAGTTGAGTGGCTATAGAAAGTTGTGCATAGATACACTAATTAATAAATTAACATCTTAAGAAAAGAGAAAAGAAGCACTAGTTGTACTGATATGACTGGTGTCATTCTTATTGGAACTTATTGGAAATGTCCAGATGTTATTCAGTGGGGTTTAAGTCAAATAATTGAATTCATGCACTGCATTTGTAATCACACTCACACTTTAGATGTCTATAGCCAGCATACTACCTGTAGAAACTGCAACCAATTTCTGCAGGTAGTTCTCGATTTATAACAGCAATTGAGCTCAAAATTTATGTTGCTAAGTGAAAAATGTATTAGTAAGTTTTGCCACATTTTACAATTTTTCTTGCCACATTTGTTAAGTGAATCACTGCAGTTGTTAAGTTAGTAATCTAGTTGTTAAGTGAATCTGGCTTCCCCATTGACTTTGCTTGTCAGGTTACAAAACGTCAGAAGTCGCAAAAGAGGAATCATATGACCTCTGGACATTGCAACCGTCATAAATATGAACTACTTGTCAAACATCCAAATATAAATCATGTGGCCATGGGGATACCGCAATGGTCATATGTGTGGAAAATGGTCATAAGTACATCTCTACCCCGGGCCACCCCAACAAAGCCCTCGAAGTGATGACCCCGTGCCTGGAGGCCGTGCGGAGTTGGATGGGTCTTAACAGGCTTCGTCTCAACCCGACCAAAACCGAGTAGCTGTGGTTTCCTGCACCCAGATACAGCCAGCTTACTCCATCGCTGGCCATGGGGGGAGAAATTTTGGCCCCCATGGAAAGGACTCGCAATCTGGGTGTCCTCCTGAACGTACGGCTGTCTTTAGAAGATCACATTACGGCCGTCGCCAGGGGGGCCTTTTGTCAGATTCGTCTGATTTACCAGTTGCAGCCCTTTCTGGATCTGGACGCACTTCGCACAGTCACTTCTGCCCTCGTCATCTCCCGCTCTCTACATGGGGCTCCCCTTGAAGAGTGTCCGGAGGCTGCAGCTGGTCCAGAATGCGACCGCGCGGGTGATCTTGGGAGCCCCTCGGAGCTCCCATGTAACACCGCTCCTGCGCATGCTGCATTGGCTTCCTGTGGCCTTCCGGATCCGATTCAAGGTGGTATTGATCATTTTTAAAGTGCTCCATGGCTCGGGACCTGGGTACTTACGGGACCGCCTGCTGCTATCAACAGCCTCCCGCCGCCCAGTGCGCTCCCACAGGGTTGGCTTCCTCGGGGTTCCGCCGCCTGGTCGTTGCCGGTTGGCGGCCCCAAGGGTGCGGGCCTTCTCTGTGGGGGCCCCCGGAGGTACGGGCCATTACTGACATTCAGACCTTCCGGCGCACAGTAAAGACCCTGTTTTTTTAACAGGCCGGCCTGGCCCAGTAATGATTTTTGGGGTTTTTAAAACTTGGTATTTTAAATTTTAAATTTTTTATTAGTTTTATATTCTCAAATTGTATATTCGGCCTCTAATGTAATTGTTTTTAATGTGTTTTAATTGTACATATTGTTTTTGTTTTTAGTTGGCTGTACACCGCCCCGAGTCCCTTTTTTGGGAGAGGGGACGGTATAGAAATTTAATAAATAAATAAATAAGTCACTTTTTTAGTGCCGTTGTAACCTGTCACTAAATGTTGTAAGTTGAAGACTACCTATATGTGAGAACACCTGTACAGATGCATCTTAAAAGTGATGTCATTTTGTTTGGTTTTCAGATATAGATTGTCTTAAGATATTTTCCCTTCATGGGAGAAAAAGAATTTCTTGTCTCAGATCAGGCACAAAGGCAATATCCAGCTACTTAAAGCCAGCTCTCCTTCAGATCAGATCCTTCACAATAATTTAAAAAAAACTCTCAACACCCTCTAATTACATGAACTGTTCTGTCAAATTTAATTATAACCTAGTTGCGAATCATACCCAATATACAATTGGCTTCTCATCAAACTGGCATTCAAGATCCCAGACTTCATGATGACATGTGTTTTGCTCTTTCTTTGCTGGCTTTGGATTGACATTTCCATTGATAATTTTCCATAAAGGAAGGAATTAAGACATTAATGAATGTTAATTATTACTTGGAATTGCAGTTACTGGCTTCCAGATTCTTCATCAAAAGTATCTTTCATATTTAGAAATAATGGAGTTGACTTGCAATGGTTGGAGGGGTCATATTGAAGAAGATGAGGCAGAGCAGAGAAACTACTTTTATACAGTTCTCTATGTATTTTTTTAACTTAACAAAATGTGTAAGTCTCTCTGATGAAATGGATGGTTGGAGAATGCTGGGAGTTGAAGTCCACAGGTCTTAAAGTTGCCAAAGTTGGACAGCCCTGCTCTAAACAGATATCTTTGCAAAATTGTTCAGCTTGGGCTATCAGTACCCAGCTATTACAACCAGATCCCTTTCCTGCATAAATATATTCTTGTTTGGACCTGTTATCACAGAAACATTTTTGATTTAGTGCCATACCATAACAGTATTTAGAGAAGAATTCAAAATTCTCTATAGAGTCATAAAAATTGGAAAAAAGTTGACATGATCAGCGTTGGTGATATACTATACTTCATTTATAGATACGACTAGATGTTCGCCAAATTGGAAGAGAAAGTGTTAGCTATACATGTGTTACTATAAATAATATAAAAACACTTCTGCACAGGAATTAGTATAACATTTATCTGTGACTAAGCTGAATCTTAGCTTTAACAGATCTGATGACTACCGCATCTATTCATATATGTTTCTGTGCTATTGTAAGGACATTTTTTATTTGGAATATTACATCGTATGAAGCAAATGGATTCACTGATAGTTGATGCTGAAACAATTTGGAAATATTCAGTATTCCTTTTAGTGCACAATGTTAACATGAAAAGAAGAATCTGATTAGTCATTATCAAATCCTTTTTTGGCTGCTGTTTACTCAGTGTGAGAGGTCACTATAACATCTGCATATTTTCATTTATATGTTCCTTAAGTTGTTTGTTTATAGGCATTTTCATGATTCAAGGCTTCTTAAATATCTTGTTTAATCTTTCATTTTGCCAAAAATATTTTTATTCTGCATTTTTTCCTCCAAAACACACCTTTTTCCATGGAATAACATTAGCTCGGTGGGAGAAAAATATTTATTTTTGCAACAATTTTTAAAGGCATATGTGTGTTGTTGGGTGGCAACAATTTCCCGACTCAAAATTTAGCTTGAGAGTTTTGAGCTAGGACTTGAGCTGGGGAATCAATCAAATAAAAGGTCCTCATAATGTTAGGATCAAAGCACATCACCATTTTGTGCTGGCTTTGCTGATGCACACAACTGGCTTGGAAAATAATGTGGCTAGAGATACACATTGTAGGTAATAGTATTTGCTAGTGGCAACTAGAGATATGGGTGCTGCAATACACTAAATGAAATTAATGGATCTGTTGGTAGGATGGAAATACTCTGATCCCATCAAAATTTCTTCTAGAGCCCATCCTGTCAGATTTCTGAGGAATTAAGACTTAGGAGAACCTTTGCATTCTATTCTCTTGATAAAGGGACCACCATGATTAAGTGGACTGACAAATAAAATAAGCAAAGTTGTCTTTAGAAAAAATCCTTCTGAAAAGCTTGATGGACAAGTTATATTAATTAAAAGCCCACAGTGAATTCAGAGATTACCACTGCTTGCTTTATGAACACTTCTGGCTTACATTTCTGAGCCCAGAAACATAATCTGTGTGTCATTATTAATTCTCATTGATCCCTGGCTCAAATTTTACTTTTGTTACTGTATATGGCCAGCTGTGCTGGCTGGAGAATTCTGGGAGTTGAAGTCCACAATCGTAAAGTTGCCAAGTTTGGGGACCCCTGTGCTAGTAAGAAGGAAAATCAGCAGCAGTGGTAACTAGAAAATGTGCATTTGAACCAAGACGGTGTATATGTACTTTGTTTAGGTATAAACACTTGGGAAAGTTTTCTTCCAAAAATGTGGACATTCCACATAAATGAAGGCATATTTTATTCTGGTCAGAAGATAGGGACACTGCGAAAGACATGATTATCCAATTATTGCTTGATCTCAAGCTTCATTTGTTCCATCTTTTACTAAATGACGTTTCAAGGCAAGGTAGCTCCTGGGTAACTGAATCATCACTTATTGCATTGTCCCATGGTGACTCAATTCCAGGGGACAACAAGAGAACTGATTGGATTGATCTAGCTTGCCTATGAGAACCTCTGCTAATAATGGAAGGAATGAGACAAAAACAGACAAAAAAATAAAACGACCCTATCCAATTCCCTTCTATTTCTTCTGATTGCCTGATTGTGCCTTGGACTATATTGACTTCTGGTCACTGCCTGGACAAGTCCCTGCAATTTTTTTGGCAAGACTTCAAAAGTGATTTGTCATTGCCTGTTTCCTAGGACCGAGAGAAGGATTGGCCCAGGGTCAACCAATTGGCTTTGTGCTGAAGGCAGGATTAGGACTGGCCTAGCACTTTAACACTCCACATACTTCTCAACTTAAGACAATTGGGACAGGAACTTTGGTCACTAATTGATTTGGTTGTTAAGAGAGTCATCTCTGATTTTATGACCTTTTTGCTGCAATTATTAAGTGAATCATGCAACTATTAAGCAAATCCAGCTTCCTCCATAGTGGACCCCCCACCCCCACCCCACCAGCAGCCAACTCAGATGAGGAGGCAGAGTGGGAGTTGAGGCCAGCATCAAGGCAATCCGAGAGTTCTGAGGGGGAGGAGAGAATGGAGCTGTCCGAGACACAGGCAAAGCCTGGGCTGTCCATCAGCTCTCAGATGGAGGCAATAGCTCCCAGGCTGATGAGGAAGAAGAGGAACAGCTGGATTCTTTGCCTGATGTATGGATGCACAGAAGGGAGAGAAGCGCAGCGGGAATCTATGGGGCATTCCTCGGGATGGAAGAGTCACCACTGCTAGCTAAGCCCCACTCTAGCTCTGGGGATAAAAGGCAAGGGGTGGAGGTGAATAGGTGTGGAAGACAACTATTCATCTCCCTATTAGTCAGCCACTGATAGTCTGAACTTCTGAATCCTGCAGGGAACTCTATTGGAATTCTATCTGAGGCGCTGAGAGTTGGGCGCACCTTCACAGAGTGTGTTTCCGCTGCTGGAAAAAGAGCGAGCACACCTTCCAGGACTTCCGTTACAAGTGTGGCAAGAGAGAGAGAGACTCCTGGTGGGTTGGAGCCATTTTCAGGGGGAAAAGAAATGAGCTGCGGTTTCCCACAGGCACTTTGTTAGCTTGCTGTGAGAGTGCCGTCGCAATTTCAAACAGTCACTAAACAAACTGTTGTAAATCGAGGACTACCTGTATAATTTTATGGAGGACTGGCTGGAAATCTCCTTGTGCTTTGAGCTAACGTGACCCTACTTTAAGAATAGGCTAAATAATGAATATATCCAGAATACAGATATAGATCTACAACTGAAGAGGGACAATGAAAGAGTTCCCGCTTTTTCAGCAGCTGAATATATTTAACACAATGCACAATGCAAGGAAAAAAATAGTGCTGAGTACAGTTACAGAATCAGAAAGCTTTATTTACACAGAGTAACAAGTAAATTCCTGAGACTGCGCTGCTCTATAGTGCAATAAAGTCATTTGAGAGAGTACAAATCAGCAGTTTTCTTAATTTTTCCATGTCAGGGAACAGTCTTCACCAACATTAGATTTTGAACAAACACCAACTACAGAGCTGACTTTGTATATATGTCAATATGTTTGCATCTGTGCAATTACCATGAACAAAAAGACACATACATACATGTCTACGTGTACACCCACACACCCACGCACACCCTTGGAACTAAACATTGCTAGACTTCAAGGATTTTTAAAGGCTTTTTGGCCATCATGTTCTGATTCATTGGTTCTTAGACACTGAAAATATAATGCTGAAAAAGACTACTATAATTCTAAAAATATTCTCTAGTCCTGTTTCAACAAGGAGTATCTAAAATGTATTTGTAATACAATTATTACTGGGCCAAAGAAATTATGCTACTTGTGAAAAGTTACAGTAAAATCCAGAAATACGTTCTATTTTAGCTTATTTTTTTCTTCAGTATGTAATTAAATATGTTTCATGAATTTATTCAGTTCTAAATAGCAATGACTGTAGATCTACAATACATTCCCTATAAGAACATTCATCAGTGCTAATAGGACAAAACCCTTCCATAAAAGTTGCATTTAAAAACTTTTTTTTAAAAAAAGGGAAAATTATTGACATTTATTGCTGTTGTCGTTACATTTCAACAGTACAGATTGATCCGTGTGCCAACTAAGCTGTTGTCCGTCTGTCTCCCTGCTGATTTGAATGTACTGCTTAGCAAATAAAAATATTATTTGCAATGGTAGTGAATGTTCACTAAAAAGTCAATATACCTGATCAAAACCTGCTATAGGAACTAGTTCCAGGAAACTAACCAATCCAGCAGGAGCAAGGATCCCCAGTAGAGGAATCCAATGGATTTTTTTTCAGTGGATATGACCATGCATAGATGCAGTTGAACATCTTTTTTTTTTCAGAACAGCACCCCTGTACGTTACCATCAAAAGTATTTTCCGTAAACATACACTTAAATTTCAGATGTTTACATTTTGTGTGAATGTACATACACATACGTCTCATCTATATATACAGCCATACATACATCCTTACATCCAAAAACATTTTGCTTCTATTTAAAAGAAAAAAGAAAAAAAGAAGTAAGGCTTTAAAAACTCAGTTTCAATACATAAATCATACAACACCAAACCCAATGCAATCCAATGAAACGCCACCTGGGATTAATTTTAGGCAAACACTCTATTGTTAAGTATGCAGATGTGTTCACTGTAAGGCCATTTGCTAGTGAAGCATCATTGCTAAGGCAAAGAAAGTTTGCAGCTATATAAACTAAGCTACAGTTAGGTGAGTTGGGTAGTGATCCTCTGGGGGGCACTTTCCTACTCTGTGTACTTAGCTTCTCATAGGTTGCAGCCCTTTTAGTTTTTTAGAAAGCCCTTATGCATAAAAACCCTAAATAAGAAAAGATTGCCTCTACTGCATGAAAGACAAAGAAAACTGTCATTAATCAAGATGTATGTTAAGTAAAAGCTGATACACTATCTCAAAAAGCATAAGGTTAATGGCATAAGATGTACTCTCTGTTGGCAAGCCCACATAAAAATGCTATGATTAGGAAGCACTACTTCCAAGTGAAACTGTGATAGCAAAGAACACGCTATTTTTGTGCACAGCACACGGGCAACCATTTCTCTGAAGATAGGTCCTGTTTAATAAAGTAGTAATAATTTCTATGAAATCCAAATTGATGGGAGAATTTTGACCTAACCATGCAATAAAACAGAAAATAAATCCAGTGGGTTGGATCCAGATGAAATGAAGATATCATTTACTGAAATTAATGAGTCTTAAGTAACTTACCCCACAACCCTACACTCACATTTACTCAGAAGTAAGTCACACCAAACTCAGTTACTTTGGTGTAAATATATATACAATCATGATATGGTCTGATCCAAAATCTGATCCAAAATTTGCAATTAATTTAACAATACCACAGAAAAATGCTATGTTTTGTATTTGCACAGAGTACTTTTTTTTCAAAGAAAAAAAACAGCTATGCAGATAAGAAATATGGATCAATATGCCATATCAGAAATAGTTAATAGCCTAAACAATCCATTTGAGTGTCTATTCCAATATGCCATATAGGAATTTTCAAGCACTGCTCAACAGATCTCTGACAGTACACATGTAGCCTGAATATCAAATCTATTATTCAAAACTTGCATTGAGTAAGCTCTTTTGGCCATAGCCACCAGATTGGTTGTCCAGATGTTATACAACCAAAACCTGTATCTACTAACATGGTATGCATACTTGCACATTACCCTACAGACTCTGTTTATATCAATAATTAAAGATTATTCATTTTCCATTGTAATTTTTGCCCATAGTGACATCCAGGTGACAAACAACAGGCTTAGTTTATCAGCATAAATGTATTTAAATATTACACTCAATAGAAAGGTTACCTCTCTAGTAAGAGCTTGGATATCACTTGAACAAAGGCAAATTTTATAGCACCACATGACTCTGGTGCTATCCTCAGTAATAGCACTAAGCAGCTTTATATGGTTAAAAATGAATTTGCATGCCTCACACATATTTTATTATTTCTCATTTATCACAAAATACTGCATTATCCAACCCCTCTGCCATTCATTTCACCTACTCTTCCTCCAGGTCTTCCACATAAGAAGAAATTCTAAAGAAGAAAATGTGATTCCTTGGAGTGGTGTTGCGAAGGCAGCAACAATAGCTTTGTGTTCAGAAGTTCCTGCCTCTAAAGCAGAACTCCTAATACTTTTGTAGCAGAGCAAAATTCAGGAAAAAGAAAATATCATTTTCAGAGTGTATAACTGCCAAGCATCTTCCTCCAGTGTGCCTTATAAGCTTTCTTTTGATCAGGAAGGATTAATTTTAGCAGTCACACTACCTATGGAGCTGGTCTAAAAACTGAAAATTTTGCCTTGAGGAAAAAATGGTATTCTTAACTTTCAGAAGATCAATAACAATTAAAGCTAGGGATGGCTTGTAGTCAGCTAGACCAACCACTGTTTTATCTTTACACCAAAAATTGGTGGAAAGACTGGAGTAGGGTTTTTGTGAAAAAATCCAAACCTAGAGGAATTACAGAATGTTGGTATAAGTACAATTTTTAGGAGCTCAATGCCCATGATGAATCCAGACACATTTACATTAGTGCAATGTACCTGGAGCAGTGGAATTGATACTATTGCCAAGATAAGAGATTTTCTCAGAGCTCCTAACATTCAGTGTTCATAACAACATTGGTACATAATTACAGCCACTACCATTACCTGGTAAAATTTATATGGAAGGGTCAAAAGCAGTAAGAGAGATACGAAAGGAAAACTTCCAGATCTGTCATGGTCCTGATAACCCACAGTGAGATGTAAAAATAATTAATTCCACTCAAATTGTAAAAACAAAACAAAACCTAATTCCAAGTCAAATCTATGAAAACCTGCCCCTTATAACATTTCTATGTTTCTGAAAGCCAGCAATGTATGTTAACTTGGGTTGCACTTAACAGATTTTGCAAGCATGAAAACAGACCACCAAGTTATTCCATGGTACCAAAACGTAAATAGAATTTCAGCCTAATACTATTTTTATTTTCACTTGTGTATCCGTATGCATATACACACATACACACATGGCCTATGTGTCACATAAGCTTCATACAGAAAATAATAAAAATGAACATGTGAAGAAATAAAACTTACTGTGAAAGTTTAAATGAGCAATTGTAAAGCTTTAGCTTAGATGAGATTTTCCGTGATTTTAGATGCCATACGCATTAATGTCATTATGGGAAAAGTTAAAAATAGGATATCATTTTTAAGAAATAATCTCTTGTTGTTTTTCTTTTCATAAAGAAAGGACTAGATTTCATTCATAACTGAATAACCTGGCTGTGTCATTATGTGCTAAATTATCATTGTTGGTTGCCCAATATAAGGAGTTAAGGGGTGAAAGGGAAAATATTGGAGTGTCAAGTAAATATTAGAATCTCAAACAGCATTTTGTATTAGTTTTGTTATACCAAAACCCTGAGCCTCTGCCACTCACATAACTTAAACTAAGCCTGCTGTGAATTCAGGGAATTATAATCACAATGTATTAGAGGACACTCAAGTGAGAAGGCTATTTTAAAATATGTATTGAACATCCTGGTGGTTAAATACATGTTCCAGCAATATAATGGAAAGTCAAGCAGAATACTGAACAGATGCAGTCTAAAACTCTTATTACTTATTGTGATCCATCTGTCCCTGTTTACGTAACTATATGATCAAGTTTCCTTAGAATGAAATATAAAATGCAAGAATCACTCAATTCACTAGGAAAATTGAATTCCATTCCCCTACATAATAAAACATGCACCATTATTTCATAATCTGCAAACTATGATTTGTATTTGCCAACCAAATGACAATTGTAAGTGGCAGGCTGATAATGGATTATAATCTTATTTTAGAGGAGGAATGCAAATGCTATTTTTGGCCGTTTAGATTTGCATGCTTTGACAATGAAGGCCTGTTTGTCCATTACTAAAGCATGGCTTGGTGTTACAATTGAATAAAATCTCCTGTTACTTTAGATATCTTGACAATCAAGTCAATACTGCACCAAGTTTAGACAAGTGCATTTCTGTCACATTTGTGTGAACATTCACTAATCATGGCTATGTTATCCTGGGTTTTATGCTGAGCACAAAGTGTTAGCCTCCTGAATATCATGACTTATTCTGCAAAAGACACACACATATACACACACATACCTGTGCACATTCATTTGTTTCTAGAAATAAACTAGATATACTTTGAAAAAAACAGAATTTGAAGCTGTGGCTGAGCAGAATTTCCAGTGTTTAGAAGACAGAACCCTGGTTCTGCTTGATTATTTGCCCCATCTTTTGAAGAAGTATGCTAAAACGGTTAATGAATTTGGGGATACTATATGTAATACAATTTAATATGTTGCAGAACTGAAAGCTGAGAATGAGAACAGCAAAATCAGTGTGGGCATAAAATGAAAGAGTGAGAAAATCTGTAAATACTACAACAGGAAATGAGTGATGACATCTTTCTCAAAAGACTTCATGTAACTATCATAAACCAGGCCGCATAAACTGTTTCTGCAGTGATACACTAAACCATAATAAAAGCAAGGCAAACCAAGCCCAAAATAACACAGAGCTAGTCCTTCAGACAAGGATTACTCAACCTCAGCAGAATTGACTTCAATCCCAGCATACTAGATGGGAAAGTCTGGGACAGAGGTCTCCAAATTTGGCAACTTTAAGACTTCTGGACTTCAACTCCCAGAATTGCCCAGCCAGCATGGCTGGCTGAGGAATTCTGGGAGGTAAAAGTACATACATCTTAAAGTTACTAAGTTTGGAGACTCCTGGTCTGGGAGATAAAGTCCACACTTCTTAAAGTTACTGAGGTTGAGAAACATTGTTCAAGACTTTTTGGGATTATTAAAAAGAAAGGGAAATATAAGGAAACTAGAGGAAGTATCTTTTAGAAACTACAACTAGGCTTCCCAGTGCTCATATACAGCAGTGCCTGATGTCACATAATTCAATGAAAATGCTGAATAATGCACTCGGATCTTTTTTTGACAGTAATCATATACTCTTTAAGATTTGGTTGCTTGTATTTTGCACTAGGATTACTTTCTTCTACAGCAAATTAAGGAAACAGGGAAGTGGGTTTCTGTTGGATGTATTTCCTTTTTCTCTTAGTTATATTCATCCTTATCTCCCATGGTAGCAGTGGCAGAAAGTGTCACATGTAATCAGACACAGGTCATTCAACAGTGCCATGTGTGCTCACTATTGGACTACTGTTGTTCACTGAAGCTAGAAGTAACACATTACTGTATACGCTATATTATTTTCATCTTTTCATGTGATGGAAATACCTAAATACTGAGTAATGACTGAAAAACAAGATTTATCTTTAATTGCTTTCTATTGATGAATGTGATACCAAGGATGACAAATGGTACAAACTCCAAGTTTAAGAGACTTCACGCCAGATAAGAGCCATGATCCCTTTTCAGATGCCAACTACTAAATCTCAAATCATTTTTGTTCACAGGGTATAGTATCACCAATTTAATTTCATTATTCCTTGAAATTTAAGTAAAATATAACAAGTGCAAAAATATTCTCAACATTTCACTTCTACAGACAAAGCCTCTGGCCTCTTCTTGCAGATAAATTAATAGCAACCATGAACTAGAGATCATGTAACAAAATGTGCATCCAACCCATTAAATCTGGTCCAGGTGAAGATGAGTAAGCACATTTCAAATGATACCTGTATGTTTGATTTGGATAAGGAGGCCTTTTAATAAGCACAGATCTCTTTTACTAATATGGATAAAAATCCATTGTGCTTTCCTTTCGTAATGTTATTGGTATGTTTATATCTGTCTCTCTGTGTGTGCGTGTGTTAGTAGACCATAACTAACTACTGTGATTCTGGGAATTATGATTCTACATATATTATGAAAAATTTGATTTGTGAGATTTTATAAGATCTATGGATAGGTGATCTAAAAACAACAACAGAAAATGAATTCAAATAATAATACTAATCTCCACTTTTTGCTCCTTTGATAAGGATAGCAGAGGTGCAATTTATATCAGCCAACAGCAAAAAAAGAAAAGAAAAAGCTTATTTATATTACCAAATGCTATTCCCATCAGGAGATGGACCTGCTGACTCTCTAGGCAGCAAATTAACCTACTTTGAAAAAAAATGACCAGGAGTTTTTGGCCTTTCCTTTCAAGTTTTGATACATCCACAGAGCTTTTTTTTTTTTTTAAATATGTTGATGTTAACATTGGAAGTTTTTCCTATGAAAAGCTACAGTAGTTCTAATAAGTTCCCCCCAAAAAAGCTAAACAAATTTTGGCAATGCTTTTTGTTCTGGTTCACCTGCCAAGGAGAGGGGAAATATGGATTTTTCTCCTCTGGTTTGCATTAACATGTGAGTTTGCCACTGCTCAAAGCCTTGGTGCAGGCAGATCCTTCCCCCTTAGTGCTCTCAATTGTTTTCTATTTGCTCAATATCTAATTCACCACCCAACTGAAAGATGTTATCTCCTCCAGTCCCGCTGTTCCTCCATGAGGAGTGTTCAACTTCTTTCCTACTATTCTCATCTTCTGCAGCACAGAAATCTGAATCTTCGTAGGAGAAATCTTCTTCCTGGTTAGGAGGATGTTCTTCTGAATTTGAATGAGGCTCTGGCACAGGGGTGCAGGCTGGTGTCCTGCCAGGCATGACGTCCACATTGGTGGCCCATGAGTTATTGCTGCTGGTGCCAAGGGAGAACTGATTCTGCTGAGGGCAGTCATCGACTGTGGTGCTAAGACTGTTAAAGGTTTGACAGTTCTGCAAAAAGATAAAAAGAAAACGGGCAACTTGAATGTGCAGCAATCAATACACAAACTAGAGTCTTTCCTTCTCAGGGGTCTATTATTTCCTCTATTGCATCATTATCTTATCATTTTAGGATGACTTTCAAAGCTTAAATAAGATTTTTATTCTCTGCCATGAAGAAATTATGTACAAAACATGAATGCTGCCAAGAAACCAGCCCTATCCCAAGAATATGAACAGTTAGAGATGTTAATTACATTTTACTGAAACTTTACCAGACCTGATTAAAATGGATTGTGTATATTCCCTACAGTAGTTCAATAAAATGTTTTCACTGAAGTCTAGAATTAGGCTTTATACTAGCAAAAAGCCTAATTCTAGACTTCAGTGAAAACATTTTATTGCATGAAACTTCAGAGGAGGAAGAACATGATCAAGTTGCTTGTTCTGCCTTCCTGTCTGCCTCCAGAAATATTCAAGAACTTAAAACAGAGACCAGACAGGGGCTGACATGATCCAAAAGACCAGAGATTTTCTCTTCTGTTTGCAAAAAGGTAGATAATTATTTTTAAAACATGGGTTAAAATAAAACCATAAGTCAGCACTCCTTTCTTACTTCCCTTTGCTTTTCTTTTTTGGACCTGAAAAGTAGCCAATAATTTAGCTCAATTTATAAGGAAGGCCTAGAACCAGGGGTGGGATTCAGCCGTTTCAGGCCAGTTCAGGTGAACCGGGTGTTAAATTTACATCTAATTCGCCGAACCAGTAATTGAACCGACCAGCTGGTCCTGCCCACCCCGTCCCTCCCAAGAATTGCTATGCAGCCCATTTTGGATGCATTTGGGAGGGCGAAAAACGGCCCTCCCAGAAGTTCTGGTAGGACATACCCATCATGGCTACGCTCACCCAGCAACCGGGCAGAGAACTGGTTGTGGGGATTTTTTAATCCCATCCCTGCCTAGAATAACTCATTAGAAACTATCCAGGGTTATGGATTAAATTCATGCATTGAGAAGGTAACAGGGTCATAGATTCCTACTTTCTGAATCACTGTCATTCCAATTCAAAAAAAAAAGGGGGGGGGCTTGCCCAGTTTATAGATATACAAATCAGAAAGACCCACATTTGCAACCTTCCTTCCCCATCCTTGAAATCCACAAACCAAGTTTGCCTATACTGAAAGGTTTCCTAGAGTTTGGGGGAAAGGATGGCTCTGTTGGGAGGGAGGCATTATGACTTTGTTGCAGATGTAAGCTTATTAGCAGAGGAAGCATTTGTTAATCATGAGGTCCCAGCCTCTGACACAGTACATTGGTTTCCAGTTACCTGGTAACTACTAAAAAACATTCCGTTTGCAAACAGTGTTGCAAATGAAGTGGTTTAGCTCTCCGAATGGTACTTTTCACTCCTCTGCTCAGAAGGAATTGTGTCAACACCTGTTCTCTTGTGGTGCCAGGATTAAAGGTGTATACTAACTTGTATTGAAAGGGATCTTTTCAGTTTTTCAATTGCAGAACAAGTGTTCTGTTGATTAGCCCATCACTGGAGGACCACTCCAAGACCTTTGCAAGGCAGCTTTCCTTCGTCTCGTCTTTTGATAAATAAAATTCTTATTAAACAGGAACACCTTTCTCAAACATTCATCATTTGTGGGACAGAGAGACCGAACTAATTAATTGGTTAGCCTGAACCATTGTATAATTGCTGTGACTGGATGAGAGGGAGAAGGCAATTCTGCTGGAGCTTTTTGAAATCAAACACAGCACTGCCTTAAACTGCAATCGACTGGCTTGCCAGTTTTATCCCGAGAAGCCTGAGGTGATGTTCCAAAGTTCATAGAGACAAAAGATAATATCCCGCTGAATTCTGCACCCGTTTGCAAAATTCAAGTGACAAGCAGATGATTAGCCCATTCCTGGGGTGCTAAGCTCAAGGCCAGTTCCCAGACACAAGTTCGAACAGTTTGTGGTTTTATTGTAATTATCAAATATTAGGAGAGGGCAGGGCAGGCTTACTGACTTTTTTGAGTAGGCACTGAATAAACGTGAAGCTATGGGAACAGATCTTCTGCAAAAAAAAAAAAAACATCTCCCAAGAGGAGAGATACCAAGTCAGGTAGCAAACAGCAGTTCCCATTGTAATTCTATTGTTTCAAGGTCATGCAACCTCTGAAAAAAAGTGCTCTGGGAACAGCCTGTACAGCTGCTACCCACCTCAATCTCCCTTTTAAAAGCCGTCTTGCTAAATAACCCTCCTGCACTGATGTGAACCACCATCTAGCTCTTCTTCCTCCATCTATTGTTCTGCACTATAAAAAGTTGGTTGGAACTGGCAACAAGATGGAGCAAACTGGGTTCCTGGTTGCACAGAGTGGGAGCCTGGCTACTCTTTTAATGAATTTATTGCCGCAATAAAATACTGCCTTTAAATAAAGACATAATGACATGGGGGACAACATGTGTCTCAGCTTGTGAAAAGGGAATGAAAATGAGGACTGGACTGATCAGAAACCCAAACTGATGCATATTTTACTAGACCCTGGGTCAACAAGGATTCCTGCTTCCAAACTGATTAACAAAATTGCAGTGATACCCGTTTTCCACCTTTTCATCACAATGTGTTTCAGAGACAAGAGAGATCAGGAGTGGAACATTTTGAATTCTGATTCACAAAAAATAAAATAAAAATTCTGAGCTTTAAGATCTTATGTGCATGTCTTTTGCACTTGTTAAATCTTCTAGAATTTATTTTAAAAAATAAAACTATTTCCCAAAAATCTGAAATTTTCCCCTTTCTTGAAATAAGGAATCTACAATAATGTTACAAGGGATTAGAAAAAAAGATGAAGCGATACTCCAGGTGAGAGAAGGCGAGAAGACATTGTATACTGATTTAAGATATGGGGATAATAAACATGCGGTCTTTGATGTATCATACTGTATGCTTTTCAGTATAACAAGAAGCAGAAAATAGAGCTTGTTTTCTTATGCAGAAAGAACAATCCAACGCAGGGAAATTTATCTATGCCGAAGCTATTCAACTCCGCAGCATCTGGATGAGGCAGGTGCAAAACCTGACCAGGCACTCGGTTTCACCTATTGAAATCATAATGCAAGATGCTTTGAATGCTTCTCTCAAATCCACAGAATATGTACTTGTTGAGATTCCTTAAAATTGGGTTTTATCATTGGGTAGGCACCCCAAAATAGCTCGTTCTATTTCAAGAAATGAAAAAATCTAGATACAGGTAGTCCTTGACTTATGACCACAATTGATCCCAGCATTTCTGTTGCTAAGCGAGACAGTTGTTAAGTGAGTTTTGACCCATTTTATGACCTTTCCTGCCACAATTGTTAAGTGGATCACTGCAGTTGTTAAGTTAACCGGATGTTAGTAACCCGGATGTTAAGTGAATCTGGCTTCCTTGTTGACTTTGCTTGTCAGAAGGTTGCCAAAGGGGATCACACGATCCTGGGACACTGCAACCATCATAAATATGAGTCAGTTTTCAAGCATCAGAATTTTGATCATCTATGACCATGGGGATGCTGCAATGGTCATAAGTGTGAAATCATTTTTTCAGTGCCGTTGTAAGTTTGAACGGTCACTAAACCAACTGTAAATTGATGACTACTTGGATTAGATTTTTGGAGGAATCATGAAGTGACCTGATTGGATCCTTGTGGCTCTTATATGTGCTTCTCTGAGCTAAAAATCACCATACAAGCCACCCAGAGCTGCTTGGTAGAATTGGGCAGATATAGAAGTTTAATGAATGAACAAACAAATAAACAAAATTTTTGGAAAAATCTGTGCTACACCAAGATACCAAATGATCAACGTTAAAATGTTTCCATAGATTTTAACAAATTAATTGACTTGAGAACTGGAGTTTTTGTGAATAACTACCAAAACCTTTGCCCTTATATAATCTTATGGAGAAAAGCACAAGGATACCTGCAACTGAAAGAGATGAAAGATCAAAGGTAGCAGCATTTTTATATATAAGCTATCTTATCTATTTATATTATGTAATGACTTCATCCATAATTTCATGACAAGGGTTCTGATAGTCTATTCCAAACTATGCCCAGTTTTGTCCAATTATGTGTGTACCAACCTCATCTATAGTAATCCCTTAAATCTGTTGCTTCTTTTTTTCTGCAACTTTAGTGTTCCTCCTTCCCCGTGTGCCTATGTTATTATACTCCCATGGGAAATAGCGAAGCTTCCATTATTACTGATCCTCTCTAGATTTAACACAAATGGAAAATGGGTTATTTGATAGCAAGAACAAAGGCTCACAAAAGGAAGTTATGGGTACACTTTGATCCTCCTACTGTATAAAAAAAGGATTATCCTGTGATTATTAAGTCTTATTTCCCATGAAGTAGAAGCAGGCTCTTTCTGTTCATTAAGTGATCCCAGATATTGAAACTTAAAGGAGTAAAGTATTATTACAATGAGTAATATAGGCACTCCTCGACCTACAACCGTTCATTTAGTAACCGTTCAAAGTTACAACAGCACTGAAAAAAGTGAGTTATGGCTGTTTCTCACATTTACAACCCTTGCAGGGTCTCCATGGTTACATCATTGAAATTCAGATGCTTGGCAACTGGTTCATATTTATGACAGTTACAGTGTCTCGGGGTCATGCCATTCCCCTTTTGCAACCTTCTGAGAAGCAAAGTCAATGCAGAAACCAGATTCACTTAACAACCATCTTACCCACTTAACAATTTCAATGATTCACTTAACAGCTGTGGCAAGAAAGCGGGGCCAAACTCACTTAACAATTCTCTCATTTAGCAACAGAAATCGTGGGCTCAACTGTAGTCATAAGTCGAGGATTGCCTGTAGTTTTCCATACTTTACAATCTGATATCAAGAATTTTTCATATCCATTGGTTGCCACAGATGGCGTCTGCCAGGGAAACATAACAGAATCATTTCATCCAAATACAAGGTAAATGGAAGGACAGCGGAAACTGAGGGACAGATTTTTTTTAAATTTTATTTATTTAATTTGATTTGTCAAGCAATTATAAGATAACAGGTATAAGTATAAAGATAGTTATGAATACATGAAATAGATACATATAAGAAAAATAAAAAGAAACAATAGGACAGGGACGGTAGGCACATTGGTGCGCTTATGCACGCCCCCTACAGACCTCTTAGGAAAGGGGTGAGGTCAATAGTAGACAGTCTAAGGTTAAAGTGTTTGGGGAAGAAATCACAGAGTCAGATAGAGTGTTCCAGACATTGACCATTCTGTTGCTGAATATTCTAGCTGCAGCCTGGTATCTGCCATCATAGATTAGCTAATCTTGATATAGACAGATGCAAAGAAAAATACCTCACTGTAAGAAGGGAGAAAAAGTGTTGTTGACACACCATCTATCAAAATGAGTCTCTACACAAAGATCTAGATTCCATAGCCTGCTTGCTTGACCCAGCATTCCTTAAATTCCACAGTTGATTTCATTCTCAGCTGACTATTTGTGAATAAGCATTATACGTTGGCTCTGAAAAAAGGTTTGGTTATCAGCTTACACAGGACTAAGATTCTGCAAACATGCCTTGTCATGCCAATACAAGCCTTACCTTGGCATATCTTTTATATCATTAGTTTGAAAAGGCTGGGAATGTTATTTTTAAAAACCTTGGTTTTGGAGGGGGGGGATTGTTTATGTACAGTAGCTTTGTTTCAGCATGTTTTTTTAAGCATTCAGAAACCAGGATTTTGAAAGGACTTTTGACTGAAGGACTACCTCACTAGGAGACTTAAAGTGTTGGGTCTGCAGCCAAACTTTCAATTGAATGCCCAGATTAAAATCAAATATGCTCAAGAAATTCAACACCAAAATATACGTTGTTTTTCTGATTATAAGGAAAGATATCTTCCCAGGCATACCTTTATGCAACATTCAAGGGGGGAAATGTAGTGTTACTTGGATTGTTTTATTCAATCTTTTAAAAAGATAAAAATCATCACATTGAATTGGACCAACAGATTATACCATAATGACTAGCAAAACACCTACAAGAAGTTCACTACAAGAACATGGACACAATAGCACCCTCACAGTCACTTCACTAACCAACTGATATAAAAAGGCATTCTCCCTCCAATGAAAAAATGCACAATAATTTGGACCCAATAATTAGCCTTATTTTCTACTGCTGACCATGATGGCTGTCATTATTAGAACTTTGAAGTAGTAAATGTATTAATATGCTGCTACTTGAAGAAACACTTCTTTTCATCTGTGAATCTCTTTTCCCCCCCTCTCTCCATGCAGTTTCACCACATACAGGTAGTCTTTGATTTACAACGATCTGTTTAGTGACTGTTTGAAGTTACAAGGCACTAAAAAGACACTTACAATGCACTTACAATTGTTTCAGCATACCCGTGGTCATGTGATCAACATTTGGATACTTGGCAATTGGCATGTATTTATGACTGTTGCAGTGCTTCGGGGTCATGTGATCACTTTTTGCGACCTTCTGACAAGCAACGTCAATGGGGAAGCCAGATTCACTTAACAACCCTATTAACTAACTGAACAACCGCAATGATTCACAACGGCTGTGGCAAGAAATGTCCTCAAATGGGGCAAAACTCATTTAAGAACTGTCTTGCTTAGCAGTGGAAATTTTAGGCTCAGTTGTGGCTGTAAGTTAAGTACTATCAGTACTCTCAGATTCTAGTTTTTTAAAAAAGGAAAAATGTCTGTAAAAAAAAAATTCTCTATAGCAGGGGTCTCCAACCCTTGGCAACTTTAAAACTTGTGGGCTTCAACTCCCAGAATTCCCCAGCCAGCTTTGCCAGCTCTGCAGGGGTGGGATCCGACCTGTGTTAATTACCAGTTCAGTGATTTGAGGAGCCTCTGTGGCGCAGTGGTTAGAGTGCAGTATGGCAAGCTACTTCTGCAGCCAGCTGCCTACAATCTGGCAGTTCAAATCCCATCAGGCTCAGGGTTCACTCAGCCTTCCATCTGAGGTGGATAAAATGAGGACCCAAATTGTTGGGGGCAATATGCTGACTCTGTAAACCACTTAGAAAGGGCTGTAAAGCACTATAAAGTGGTATATAAATCTAAGTGCTAGTGCTATTGCTATTTTCTGATTTTGCGATTTGTTGCATGCACATGTGGAATGTCGTCAGCTATGCTGCCCGAACAACTGAGCGGCATAGCTGCGCGCGGGTGTGCAGCTTTTGAAAAAGCACTATTTTCCTGCTTTTTCAACCGCAGTTGTGCCGCACAAAGCAGTTGAGGTTGAAAAAGCAGGAAATAAAGGTCAAGTAAAATCCCAGACAGGTGTGGTCCAAAACAGCAGCAGACATAGAACTGGTTCTATGCTGCTCTTCAGAGCTACCGGTTCTACAGAGCCGGACAGAACCAGTAGAATCCCACCCCTGCAGCTTTGGCAATTCTGGGAGTTGAAGTCCTCCAGTCTTAAGGTTGCCAAGATTGGAGACCCCTGCTCTACAGTGTGCACATTATTGCTTGCCTCTTTCTAAGAATCTAAGTTGTGTAGCCCAGAGAGTTACAGCTTTTCCTGTAGCCCTTTCAACATTTGGATAGCACTGTCCTTTCTGTTGCACCGTTTTTGTCAATATTATATGTCAAAGTCTGGGGTCAGAAGGTACGGGATACCAAGCTCACACAATTAAATTTCTATAATACCATTGCGATATTGGCACTTTTATTTTCCAATCATTTCTTAGACATTATCAGCTTTTAAAAATGGCTTTTTCAGAGTTACTTGCTCAGTGAGTCATTGTTTTAATCAAGCAAGCTGTCAATGTTAATTAAACTTAAGTATAGTCTTATAATCTTGTATGTGCTCTGCAAATGAAACAAATACTCCAATGAAGAAACTGTTGAGTTATTATTGGCAGAAAAAAACAACTTTTTTGTTAGTTTTTTTTCCCTATTACTATTAACCAGTGAGAGGAATAAGTAATGTATTGCCCACTTGAAAGAATACCTCCATCAACTGGAAAACTGCTTAATCACTCTTCTCTGGCTTCTAGTATTTCTTCGAGCATTGTCTCCATGTTTGTACGCATCGCTTTTCAAACCGCAAAGAATAAAAAAATATTTCTGTTTACTTTTCAAATGAATTATGTGGGTTTTCTGTAACACATTGCACAATATTGCCTATATAACCCATTCATTCCACATCAGGCTAGGAAAAAATTGAATATACACTTGGAAAAAAAATGGAACGCTTTGATAGCCAAAGACTTATTTCTTTCAAATCAGTATTAAAAAATCCTGTGTTATCTATAACTTTGTGATTTAATAGGTTTGCTATTTAAGAGCTATCAGCCAATAATTTATCTGCTCCTAAATCAATGGTTTTTTTTTTTTCATTCAAAAGTAAAATCAGCACACAGAGGCCATTAGTACCAGCCCTAACTGCCTACAACCTGCTCATAACTGAACTTAGAGCTTACTTCAGTTAATGCAGAGCAAGTGGCTTCTTGCCATGGGATGGCATGTGCCCCATTTTCTATAAGTGACTTCTATCCTAGAACATCCCCAGGCAAGTAAAGCCAATTGAGATCATATTTCTTCACAAGGATTGGAACTCCCAAAGAAAATTTCCCAGCTTCCCTGTTCACGTATGTACCTGGGAGAACTCACTGCAGCAATGATGGGTTTCCAAATAATCACTAATAAACATGGACTTACTGTAAGCAAGGGAAATCACAGTACTAGAGCTTTAACTCATGTAATGAGATTTAACAGAGGTCATCTTTTCCCCAACTCCCAGGGTTCCTAATGCTGAGGATTTTAGAATTTGGTCTAATAAACCAGAGGGCACCAGGTTAGAGAAAGCTGATACAAGCAACCTAAAATAACTATTTTAATACATATGGCGAAAAACCTACAATACAGGCCTGTCAAACTGGTGGCCCACAGGCCAGATATGTCACGCACTGGTTTCTCTATGAAATTGGATTAATTTCTTTTCTTCAACGTTCACATAAGGATATCTTCATTTACATAAGTTATATAATTATCAACTGGGATCTTTTAGATGTTACTTCAAACACCTGAAAATTGCAAGTGTTTTCTTTTTCAACGCAATTAACTAGGCAGGAAATGCCTTGCACAGGCAAATAATCTATTTGAGATTCTTAGGGAAACCTTTTAATAATCTAAAGGACTTCAACATTAAAAGATTAGAGTTAAAACCATGTATGTGCTCTGCTCTGTGTCTGCAAGTGGTTTTTATCCTAATCACATGTCTTTCTGTATCAGATTGCTCACCTCCTAAATGAGGAGTCCTAGTAAGACTACTTCAAAGGTGAAAGGAGAAATATGGTCTAATAAATTTGCCAATTGGTTTTATCTAGTTCTTCATTTTCTTGACTATAAGTACATTTTTGTATTCTTGTTAGGAATCTGTTAAACATTCTAACTTTCATTTAAAAATTATTTAAGTGTATTTCCCTTTCCTTTAATATACACATTCTTGGAAACCATTTCTTAATATTGGCATATTTCTGTAATTTTGGAGGGATGTGAAATTGCATCAAAACATTTTAAAAGGTTTTATTTCGGGGCATACAAATGCATTCCAGTTCAAATCTAGGCAAAAATTGGTTGCACTTTTTCAACAAGGAAATAATTTTTCCATCTCTATATTAAGGAGGCAACTAACACCTTAACAGATTTCTGAAAAAATCAATAATTATCGTTGAGTAGAAGCTCTCTGATAAATACAAACTTGACTGTTACAAAATGCCATAATAGCCATGGTTTGCTTAATCAATTACAATGAACCCATTGACTGACTTTACGCCAAAAAACTAACTCTTTATTCTTTATGGAGTTTGGGTTAGGCTGAAATAGTATTTTCATTAACTAACTTCAAACATCACCTGATTTGATAAGGTGAAATGAGTACTGAAATATTCTGTTCAAAATTTGTCCAGTTAATCATTTAAACCAACTCTTGTCAACAAGTTGCAAGCTAAAAGAACAATGTGCCATTGTTATTGTTCATGTGGGCTTTAACAATTCTTAGAATAGTGACTTAGGTACTTAAAGAAAAAGTACATGAGTCACATTATTATTCTTTAGCACCCATTATAAAATGTTGTTTTTTTTAAAAAAATCTAGTTGACTGTGTGGATAGATGTTATTAATGATTTAAGAAGCTTTCCTCCTGCTTTCTGTGCTTATGATATTCCTGAGATACTGCTACAAAGTCAAAAGAATCTCTTTCATTTTAATCACAGTATAAAAACAAGCTAAGATTCAGCTTTATGTAGTGATTAAAGGTTAAAGGCCTGGGGGGCTAGAAAATAAGAGATTGTAAATTTGAAGCCAAACACAGGCAATCCTCAAATTACAAGTTCATTTAGTGACTGTTCAAAGTTACAATGGCATTGAAAAGATGACTTATGACCCTTTTTCACACTTATGATATATTGGTCATGTGATCAAAATTTGGCAACTGATTCATATTTATGACAGTTGCAGAATCCAAGAATCATGTGATCACCTTTTGTGACCTTCTGACAAGCAAAATCATTGGGGAAGCCAGTTTCACTTAATGTTATTAAATTAACAACTGCAATGATTTGTTCAACAACTGTGGCAAGAAAGGTCATAAAATGGGACAAAACTCACTTAACCAATCTTTCACTTAGCAACAGATATTTTGGGCTCAATTGTGGTTGTAAATCAAGGACTACCTATAAGTGACTCTGGGCCAGTCACTTGCTCTGAGGCCTAGGAAGTAAGATAGGGCCTGAATGAATGAATGCATCTCCTATCAAACACATCGTCTATGACAGTGGTTCCCAAACTTTTTCAGTCCACCGCCACCTTGGTGCTACAAACTCATCCTCAATGCCCCCCATCCAGGGGCGGGATTCAAATTTCTGTGGGCGTGACCTAATTTGAGGGTGTGGTTTGCTGGTCACGTGCCTGGGTGGCCGTGGCTTGCTGGTCACGTGCCTGGGTGGGCGTGGCTTGCTGGTCACGTGCCTGGGTGGGCATGGTTTGGTGACTGGCAAACCAAATATAAGTGGTCCTCACTTAATGACTGGTTGCTTAACAAATGTTCTAATTTATGACTGGCCTCCCCAGAACTACTTACTTACTTACTTATTTATTTTTCAAATTTGTATACCGCCCCCTCTCCCTAAGGACTTGGGGCGGTGCACAGCCAAAATAAGAACATATAAATACAAATACAATAATTTAAAATACATTAAAAGGATTAAATAAATTGGCATTAAGAATTAAAAAGTAGGGAATTAAGAAAGTTAAAACCATTTAAAAACCGAATTTAAAACCATTACACATAATTCTAGGCCAGACCGGCTAGATGGAATAGGTGGATTTTTAGTGCACGCCGGAAGGTCAATAGGTCAGGGACAGTCCTCATCTCCGGGGGCAATTCATTCCAGAGGGAGGGTGCTCACAAAGAGAAGGTCTGAACCCTCGGGATCGCCAGCCGTCCAGCCGGCGGCACCTCGAGGAGGCCCACTCTATGAGAGTGCACTGGTCAGCGAGAGACTGATGGTGGCAGCAGGCGGTCCCATAAATACCCAGGTCCCAAGCCATGGAGAGCTTTAAAGGTGATCACTAACACCTTGAATCGCACCCGGAAGGCCACCAGGAGCCAATGCAGCTCGCGCAAAAGTGGTGTAACATGGGAGCTCCGAGAAGTCTCCAAGACCACCCGCGCAGCCACATTTTGCACCAGCTGAAGCCTCCGGGTGCTCTTCCAGGGGAGCCCCATGTAGAGAGCATTGGCATAATCCAGACGGAAGATGACGAGGGCGGATATGACCGTGCGAAGTGCGTCCCGATCCAGAAAGGGCCGCAACTGGTAGATCCTACAGACCTGACAAAAAGCCCCCCTGGCGACGGCTGCTATATGATCTTCTAACGACAGCCGTACATCCAGGAGGACACCCAAATTGTGTGCCCTCTCCGTGGGGGTCAGAATTTCCCCCCCCCCCCATGGCCAGCAAAGGAGTAAGCTGGCTGTATCAGGGCGCCGGAAAGCACAGCCACTCGGTTTTGGCCGGGTTGAGCTGAAGCCTGTTCCGCCCCATCCAACCCCGCACAGCCTCCAGGAACCGGGTCATCACTTCCACGGCTTCGTTAAGGTGGCCCGGGGTAGAAAAGTACAACTGAGTATCATCAGCGTACTGATGGAATTCTACCCCAAAGCCACGGATGATCTCACCCAGCGGCTTCACAAAAATGTTGAACAGGAGGGGCGAGAGCACTGATCCCTGAGGTACCCCACAGATCAGGGGCCTCAAGGTCGATCTCTGCCCTCCTGCCAACACAAATTGCGAGCAGTTGGAGAGGAAGGAGGAGAACCACCGTAACACGGTGCCTCCCACTCCTAACCTCTCCAGCCGCCGCAATAAGATACTGTGGTCGACAGTATCAAAAGCCGCTGAGAGATCTAATAGGATCAGGACAGAGGAAAACCCCCTGTCACGGGCCCTCCAGAGATCATCAACTAACGCGACCAATGCTGTTTCCGTGCTGTGCCCGGGCCTGAAGCCTGATTGGCATGGATCCAAATAGAATGATTCCTCCAGGTGCCGGAGGAGCTGTCGTGCCACCACACTCTCAACAGCCTTCGCCATAAAGCGAAGAATGGAAACAGGACGATAATTAGAAAATAAGGTCGGATCCAGGGACGGTTTCTTGAGGAGGGGTCTCACCGCCGCCTCTTTCAAGGCAGGAGGTAAGAACCCCTCACTCAAGGAAGCATTTATAATACCCTGGAACGAACCACATGACACCTCCCGGGCGGCCAAAACCAACCAGGAAGGACACGGATCCAATAAACATGTGGTGACATTAAGCCCACCCAGCATCCTGTCCACATCCTCGAGGGTCACAGGATCAAAATCCCCCCAGATAACCTCACCGAACTCCGCCCCCACCCCACCCCCATCCAGAGTTGCCCAGTCAGAGTCCAACCCATCCCAGATCTGAGTGATTTTGTCCTGGAGAAAATTCGAAAAATCCTCAGCCCGCCCTTGTAGAGGTTCATTCCGCGCTCCCACCTCTAGGAGGGAGCAGGTCACCCTAAAAAGGGTGGCTGGACGATTCCCCGCAGATGCAATAAGGGTGGAGAAATGAGAACGCTTCGCCACTTCTATCGCCACTAAATAGGTCCTAATATAGGACCGCAATAGTGTTCGGTCAGATCCGGAGCGGGTGGTCCTCCAACCACTCTCTAGGCTTCTTTTCCGGCACTTCATTTCCCTCAGCTCCTCGGAAAACCAGGGAGCCAATTGAGATCAGCATCGGGTCAGAGGCCGCAAGGGCACGACTCAATCAAGGGCACCAGCCGTCACCCTATCCCAGGTGGCGACCAGGTCCTCAACCGGGTCGTGTGTCTGAGCGCCAGGAAATGGCCCAAGCTCCGTCAGGAACCTATCCAGGTCCACCAGGCGCCTGGGGTAGAACCATATTATCGGCTCCGCCTCCCTGCGACGAGGGGTTGCAGTATGGAAGTCGAGCCTAAGGAGCGAATGATCAGACCATGACAGGGGCTCAACAACTACGTCCCCTACACCTAGATCATCCTGCCACTGTCCAGAGACAAAAACCAAGTCCAAGATGTGACCCCCAATGTGAGTGGGGTCCCTAATTAACTGGGTCAGGCCCAAGGCTGTCATGGAAGCCAAGAACACCTGGGCTACTCCCGAGGTACCGTCAGTTGAAGGCAGGTTGAAATCCCCCAGGCTTATGACCATAAGCCTGGGGATCTCAACTGCCAAGCCGGCTATAATCTCGAGCAGCTCAGGCAGGGCCGAAGTCGCATAGCAGGGAGTCAGGTATGTGATCAATAGGCCCATCTGAACCCCAGAACCACATTTCACAAAAAGGGATTCACATCTGGTCGTCTGAGGAACAGTGGATTCCCTAGGGCATAGATCTTCCTTAATAATCACTGCAACCCCCCCCCACCCCTCCCCTGAGCCCTCGGCTGATGGAAAACCTGAAACCCAGATGGGCACATCTCTACCAGGGGAACACCCCCTTCATGGCCCAGCCAGATCTCAGTAACACTCACCAGGTCCGCCCCCCATAAGTGATCAAATCAGAGATAAGGGGGGCTTTATTAACAACGGACCTGGCATTGCAAACCATCAGCCGAAGGCCGGGGGCCGGATTGCTCGGACAACCTAGGGAACGGGAGATGACCTGGGGGTCAGAGCGTGCCACCGTACGTAAATAATGGGGGCGGGCTCCCAAAACATAATACGGCCCCCTGTCAACGCCATACCTGCCTCTCCCACTAACTGTGCTAATAGCCATTCCCTCCTCCTCCCGAAAAGAAGCCCCCATCCTCGATCCAACCAACCCCGCTCCCAGGACCTCCCGGTCGCACCCAACCTCCGGTCTGGCCCTTGTCTCAGCCAGGTTATCCCCCAAACCCAGTCTGGTCTCCCTCCCTAACCCCACTAAAAATTTAGAGATAAAAGAATACAAGCAGGAATAATTTCTTGACCTGTTTTTGGAGTTTTGACACCCATGCACACACATACAGACACAGACACACACACACAGACACAGACACAGACACACACAGACACCCTTCTAACCCTGCTGGAGCAGGTCATTGGATTAGAATCGGCAAAGCATCTCTGATTAGATTCTAGAAGTGAATAGAATCTAATCAGAGATGCTTAGCCAATTCTTGTTGATTTGTTTTATTTGCATTTATGTTGCTGAATTGTATTGACATGTGTGTCCCTTCTTATGCACAGCCCAGAAGCTTTTATGATTCTTTGCAGCAAAAATTACCGACCTCTGGCTTTGCTCTACTTTTCAAACGCGCTGCCACTGCCGCATTCTAGGTGCCGGCCCCGCAAGTCTACCCCATTGAGCCCACTGCACTGGAGGGACCTGCCCAAGCAAGTCTGAGTAGAGCAATGCACCAAATCAATGAGGAGAGCCTGGGAGAGGGAAAGAGAGAGGAAAAAGAGAGAGAAGGAAGAAAAGAAAAAGAGAAAGAAAGAAAAAGGAACAAAGAAAGAGGGGGGATGGAGAGGGAAAGAGGGAGAGGGAGAGAGAGAGAGAAAGACCTGATGCATCAGATTGAAATGAGGCCTAGTTTAAAGGCACTTTTCCACATTGAAATATCTTTGCCAGCATCTTTGCCAGCACATTGAAACTTCTTTGGCTTCTATTAATTAAAAGTTTTGTGGACGAAACATGGCCAAGACTATCAGGAAGTTCTCACATTTTGTTGAGGCTTTAAACAAGATCCATTAGACCAGACTTCCACCCTAAACAATTACTTTTCCCCAATGTATTATAGTGCCAATTCTGAAGAAGGCAAAACCAAAACGTACTGGTAAATTACAAGGATAACACACACACACACACACACACTCCCTTCTAACCCTGCTGGAGCAGGTGATTGGACTAGAATAGATATCTCATTATATTTCTCCTCCCTCCCTCCCTCTTTATTTCTTTTTCTTTCTGTCCTTTCCTTCCATTCACCCCCTCTTTCTTTGTCAGTCCCATTTTCTTTCTGTCCCCTTTCTCTTCTTCCTTCTCTCTTTCTCTCTCTCTCTTTCCTCTCTTAGGCTCACCCCATTGACTTTGTGCACCGCTCCATTCGGACTTGCTTGGACAGGTGCCTCTGGTGCAAGGGACTCAATGGGATGATCCTGTGGGGCCTTGCCCCAAACGCAGCGTTGGGAAAGGAGAGCAAACCAGAGTGGCTTTGCTTTCCTTTTCAAACATCCCCACCAACGCTGCGTTCAGGGCGCGGTCCCGCAGAATCACCGCATTGAGCCCCTTGCACCGGAGTGTGCAAGTCAGTGGAGTGATCCTGCGGGACCTCGCCCCGAATGTGGTGGCGGTGGGATATTTGAAAAGGAGAGCAAAGCCACTCTGGTTTGCTCTCCTTTCCCAATGCTGTGTTTGGGGCGAGGCCCCGCAGGATAACCCCATTGAGCCCCTTGCATCGGAGCATGCAAGTCAATGGGGTGATCCTGCAGGGCCTTGCCTCGAATGCGGCAGCGGGGGGGATTTTTTCTCACCCCTGAATTGTGTCCTGCAAGGGCCCCACTCCAGCACCCCACTGCTGCCTCTTAGCGTCCCCCTGCTGGCCACCTTGCCTCTTAGCGCCCCCCTAAGGCATCCCGCCACCCCCCAGAGGGTGGTACCGCCCACTTTGGGAACCACTGGTTTATGAAATTAACTGCAGTTCTGAGATTCAGATTACAATAAAGTATTTCTAATTCAAAGCACTTCTAAACTCTTCCTCAAGTTGTTGGAATAAGGTTGGGGGTTTTGAGATTGAATTTTTCTGACATTCCATGACACTCAAATTGTGATGACCCTGAGTGTAACACAAATGTAATAAAATCCAAAACATAAATAAATGTCCTTTAATGCTTCCAACTTGGCCCCGCTGTTCAATAATTCTCAGATGGAGATAAAACTTACTCAAAAATAGTCTTCAAAAGAAAGTAATACAGTCCAAACTTAATGAACAGTTAGAGGTGAAATAAAAAAACCATAACAAACTACAATGAAGGAAATTCCACAATGGATCAGGATAAGTAATTACCAACTTCAAGGAGATAACAAGGCACAGTCTCTTGGAAGGACGCCAACCAAGATAACTTCAGCCCAAAATTAAACACGCTTTGCTTCTGGCAACATTGTGTTTTAACCATCTCTCTTATATACTATTCTCCCCAGCTGCAACCAATGAGGGGAATCATGGCCACTTCCTCTCTTGTAAGCCAAGCTGTTTCCTTCTCCGTTCCTCCCTGCGTATCCTAGGATGAAGAGGGGATGGGTCTTGTTCTTCCTTTGACTGCCCAGCCAGCCTCTGCCCTTCCCCAGCCTCCTCCACAACTTCCGGAGCCACACCTCCACTCCCTGTCGGCTGTTCCTCCTCTCTCTCAGAGTCTGACTCTAATAAGGGCATGACACAAGCACTAACATGAAATACATGGAAGGTCTAAAGTCCTAAAGTCAGTGTAGAAACATAGTATTCTATGTTAGTTGCTTTGGGTTTTTAATTTGCATCTTGACCTGAGCATAACTCCAAAAGATGTTGAAAGATATGGCTGTTTTAATTCTCCCAGCAGCACTTGGTCAACTTTGCCAGTATACACTAAAGCAGTAAAGGAAAAACCAAAGAACTCCAAGATCAACAACTACATAGAGAAAAGAGGTGACTATAATTCTGGCAATTTTTCCCCCTGGCTTGAACTTCCCAAGTGATGAATGAAGTGTCAGGAAAATATATGACAGCAATGCTGGGTGTGGGGGGCGGATAACACAGAAAGTAGTTGTAAGTTGCATGAAGGATAAACAGAATACTGTATGTCTGGCAAAAATTCTGATTGGGTTATAAACTAAGGAAACAAGTTCTTGCCAATGTTACTGTGCCAGTGAATTCTACCTGACCAGTCTTGTTTTGGCTGCATTTGAATAGTTTATGGTATTTAACTAATTATTTCATCAAGTATTGCTACAACCGTCACTCTGCTTTCTTTGATCAGAGAAATGTATAAATTGGGGTTTAGCCAGCATAAACACGGAATATTGCTATCCTCAAATGTATCTGTGTATAGGGCATTATTTTATTTATTTCTTGATAAGGATATGGCACAAATTTCAAGCACAAACATTTGAAGTAAAGAATCCTGTAAACAGCTATTTCTGAAATGCACATGAGCATCATCATTCAACATGGATATGGATAAAAAAGCTTTAAGCAAAATCTAGAGAATTATTTGTATAAGCTCATATCCTCCATATCCTTTAGTATGTAATTGTCATCATTCTCTTTTAGCATGGAACTGACTATGACTTTGTATTCTGCAGTTAACCTTATACTATTTTTATATATATTGGTGATCATTTGTATAGTTTATGTTTTTAAAATTGTTGGAAAGGTATTTGCCCACATTTTACTGTTTGATTTACCACCTTCAAATAAAGACATTTCCTCAAATTATGTATTAAAATGTGTCCCTTGCAAAATGAGACAGCATATATTGGTTGTTTTTTTTGCAACTAGTTAAATGTAAGCATCAAAACTGATTCGTTTTAGTTAATTCTTTAATCAGGAAGCAGTTGATTAATCAAGAGGCTAAAAGTAACATACAACTGATCATTTAGTGATCATTCAAAGTTTTGATGGACCTGAAAAAAACTACTTACAACCCAGGTTTGAAGTTTGGATGGCAGCCCCAGTCATGTGAATACATTTTTGGTGCTAGGCAATTGGGCCACATTATTGTGGCCATTATTGTATCCATTTATTATTACTGAGTTTCTTTTAGCTATACGTATAGTATAGAACAAGTTTATCTCTAATTAATTAGATGAAACACCTTCTCTGCTGCAAGCTATTAACTACTGCACCAAGAAATTCCAAACCCTGTGACTTGTATAAGTTGACTAGATTTATACTGATTTAGCAATCTAGTAAAATTTATCTTCAATATAGAGAAAAGTAAAGGCTTACACTTAGGCAAAAAACCGCAAAAGAACACATATAGATTGGGTGAATCCAGGCTAACTGTGAGAGGGATCTTGGAATCTTAGTGGACAACCAGTTAAATATGAGCCAGCAGTGCGCAGTGGCAGCAAAAAAAAGCCAATGCAATCCTAAATTGCATTAACAGAGGGCTACAATCAAGATCAAGTGAAGTACTAATACCACTCTATAAAACCCTTAGTAAGTAAGACCACATCTAGAATACTGCACCCAGTTTTGGTCACCACACTATAAAAAAGATGTTAGGACTGTAGAAAAAGTGCACAGAAGAGCAATGATTAGGAGACTGGAGACTAAAACATATGAAGAACAGTTACAGAAACTGGGCATGGCTAGTCTAGTGAAGAGAAGGACCAGGGGAGACTTGATAGCAATCTTCCAATATTTGAGGGGCTGCCACAAGCTATTTTCTAAGGCACTCGAAGGCCAGACAAGGAATAATGGCTGGAAACTGGTCAAGGAGAGATTCAACCTAGAAATAAGGAGAAATTTTCTGACACTGACACTGACACTGAGAACAATCAACTAATAGAACAGCTTGCCTTCGGAAATTGTGAGAGCCTCATCACTGGAGGCTTTCAAGAAGAGACTGGACTGTCATTTGTCAGAAATGATGTAGAATCTCCTGCTTGGGTGGAGGGTTGGACTAGATGATCTATTCCAACTCTGTTAATCTGAATATTATTTTGTGTAATTCATCCTGATTGTGAATCATTGAAGAGGGAGGAATATAGCAATGCAGGAATCCATGGCTTAACCCTATGATTTAACTGTTTCACTGGTTTCTGAATGCACTAAAATTTCTACCAGTTAGTCTATATACAAACAGCTAAAAATCTTTATTTTAACAGGGAGAGATCATCAGGATACAAAAACCCTATTTGATTCCTTCTGGGTGATCCCACGGATACAGCCTTTTGTTGGTAAAAATATCCAAAGAGTACATATGACTATTAATTCACTGTTGTGCTTTGACAGTAAGCAAATGTTATGCCCTTAGAGTCAATGGCAAAACAAGGAAACAATTGTATCACAAATATAAGAGGGGCCAGCCCTAATGAACAAGGAAGGCCTCGTTTTATTTCAACAGCTGCCAATAAATAATTGCTATCCCACATAAAGCTCTCTCGTATGCTACACAAAACCAGCTTTATTTGCAGAGCATGGAAAAAGAACAAACCAGCAGTATGAGACAGAAGTAGTCCCTGGAGGTACCATGTTTCAGCTGTCACTACTGAAATCACACAAACTAAAACATGTTAACTTCAAAGCAAGCTAGTATGAAACTTATACAGCCTTGCTGTTTTATTATAGTTGTCTTTAAACTGCAAGACAGACAATGTCTGCTGTGAAAATGGGACGATTCTGCCAAAAAAAAAATGCACAATAATTTCTTAATGCCATCCCTTGTAGGGCTGCAATCTTCCAGAGAGGTGAAAAAGATGACATAAACATTGTAACTGATATGAGTGTCTAGAACTTTTTAAAATTTGTATTTGCTCTTCAAGATAAAATTGCATAGATTAAAAAAGCATCTGAACAAATAAAGGTAACTTCTTCCCACCCACACTCCCACTGCCGAAAAGCTTTATCCGATAGCAGATGCAATTTGCAAGTTGACAATGCAACATGAGGTTTTAAACAATCACACAAAGCAGCCTGTTTCCCACTATTATTTTCTCAGCGGTTCAGGCAGGCTATATATATCTCTCAGCCTCTCGTGCAATGAAAACTGAAACTTAGCATAAGATTGTATTCACTGTGAGAAAGTTACCAGCCTCCTCGCTATTTTTATAGAACCCAAAAAGGACTTGATGAGCTAATGGAGCTTTATCAAGATCTCAACCCATATTGATCTCTTTCAATTTCAAAGTTGAAAAATGTGACCAATGTATAATATAATATACAATTCAGAACTGCTATGGTACAAAAGTTAGAATGATCTTCAAAACTGTATAGCAAAGGTGTCTAACCTTGGCAGTTTTAAGACTTATGGAATTCAACTCTCATAGTGGCTGGGGAATTCTGGGAATTGAAGTCCATAGGTCTTAAAAGTTGCCAAGGTTGGACACCCCTGCTGTAGCATTTCAGAACAAGAACATAACAATTGGAAGATAAGATACCCCAGAAAGATGATGACTGGGTTTGTCCTGGTAAGCCAAATCCTTACTACCCCATCATCTTCTTCTCCATTAAACTTTGCCCTCAGATCATCATCTGTGCATCAGGAAAGTACAGAGATGACTTGCCCAGGCCAGTTAATGCAGAGAAGCACCCCCAGTTTATTCTTAATGTTTGTATAAAAGAGATAAAAATGCATTTCTCCAAACAAAAAAGCACAGGATGACCAAACAAGGGACATGCTCCCTAGCATTCCATTTGAAATTCATTCTGTAAAAAGAAAAGAGATGATTCTGTGATCCATCATAGGTATAATTGTCTTTTATTTCAAAAATAGGAAAAAGAAGAAGAATCAGGGGCCAAAGATTATTTAGTTTTCTATTAATACTTGGAAAGATTCTAGGATAAAATAACAGAGCTGTTGGGTCTGTAAATATCTTGGAAGCATTTGTGGTCACTGGGTTTGTCAAAAACAAGACTTCCCAGATTAATTGCCTTCTTTTTCAACTGCATAACTTCTTTCACAGATGCTGGGAATGCTGTAGACAGAACGTACCTTAATTTGACAAAGTACCCCATGACAGTGATTAGGAAGTCAGTTAAGTATGGCTTGGACAACCTGGCAATCAATGGTTACGTAACCAGATCAAATTTAGTGTTAAATAATATATATGCAGCATTAATTCTTTTCTCTGTCCATCCCTGTTACATCCTGCTTTTCTTTGTTGCTTAGTTTTTATTCATAGCCAGTTACCAATTAGGAGTAGTTTCAATTTATCCAAATCTGTTCTAAAATAAGGTAATTTCTTTTATATTTTAAGTCTATTTAAAGGTTTGCAAAATCATTATATTGGATAATCTGAAATTATCTGCCCACTGGATAATTATTAGAATGCACTAAGATACATGGACTGACAGAATAGAGTTTGAAAATGATATCTAAGAATTATTGATAATGACTCAGATTGGGAGCAATATGCTGACTCTGTAAACTGCTTAAAGCAGGGATGTCAACCTCACATCGTCATGGCGGCATCACGTGACATATTGGGATTTTTTTTCCCCTTCACTAAACCGGGTGTGGGCGTAGCCAGTGCGTGATGCATCCAGCCCACGGGCCGGGAGTTTGACAGCCCTGGCTTAGAGAGTACTACAAAGCACTATGAAGCAGTATATAAGTCTAAGTGCTACTGCAATTACTATCCAAGAGTTATTGCAAGAACCTCTTTTATTCATAAATGGCTTTATTTTTTAAAAATAAAAGCCCTTTATTTTATATTATTTTTATGAACCTGTAGTCCCTATTTGGGATAGAATCAGAGTGACTGAATGGAGCTGAGCATTTACTGGCCAGATGCCTTTCCTAATGCCTGTGCTAAGTTTATAGCAGATATTTTTCTTTGCACTCTTGAAGAGAAACATCTGTTGCTAAGATTGAACTTTCAACCTTCTGAGTGGGAGGTGAGCTTCTTCACTACTAGGCCACCACGCCACTCATGTGCAAAAGCACACTATATATTCCATTAATCACTTCTGGAATTATTCTACATTCACTCTTTGTTCCATAGATAGCTAATAGTAAACAGCAACATTTGAACACCTCAATACTTCATGCTGCTCTAAAAGCCGCAAATGCCTTTATTTATTTGTCTAAAATTGAATAACTTATTTGCTTAAATCCAACAATGAGCAATTTTTTTTGGTTGTGCATACTTAGACAACTCTGCAGGCTTGAGATCTAGCATCCATACAGCAGGAAAGTTAATCTAATGGGTAGGTGATCAAATAAGCAGCTACTAATGGGTCTAAAATCAGCACAGTGTGAGTAGTTCAACCTTCATTCAAGCTGAAACAGGAAACAAATTTGCTGTTATCAATATTAGTGGGTTAAAATGAGAAAGTTACATATTGCACTAGAATCATAAAAATGGGAGAGGAAGAGAGGGAGGAGAGGGAAGCATGCAAATTAATATCACACAATCTTTTTTAATCTTTCCCCAGATCACAAATTATCATCATGGTGTAACTCCACATACTGTCTTATTATTTGTCATAAAAACGCTGTTGGAGCTATCAGAATCAGAGATTGAGAAATATTATACAGAATATGAACACATATAAAAATATGGAAATCTATTTAAAATCCAAAACTACCCAGTTGGTTCAAACAAAGGAAATTAAGGACATAAATAACAGCTATATAATTACCTGCAGGTTTCTACCCTGCAAATATTATATTGCTACACCTGCCATTTTCAAAAAAGACCTTATTATTTGAATTTCAAGAGAGAATTCATTTTATTTTTTTTAATTATGTTCATTGCACAAAATAATCATTTTGAAATTTTAATAATTCCTTAAGATCAAACAGGAGCAGGCAACAGATAATTATTATTAATTAGTTTTGTTTCACAGTTAAAAAGAAACAAAGAAAATTTTGAGTTAAGAATAAAATCACACCATAAAATTAGTCAGAACATTATATAAGTCAAAACATTAAGCCATCTAATTCAGGACTATCTAGGTATCTACTGCATGCTATAAAGTAGAAATGTTGTCTTCACAATTAATATTGAGACCATTTATAGCCTCTGCCTTCTCCAAGTAATACTGACTGTGCACAACTGGTATAAAAATGTTCCTCCTGTGCTGATTTCTGATTACAGAAATGCTTCTCTGTGCTACATTTTTCTTTGCATAGAAATCAAAGGAATATTGGATTAATTAACTAATTCTTTTATACATTAGATTATGCTCCTGCTTCCAGGAAGGATGTATAAGTACATCCTTCATTCCCCCACCCCCACAGTAACTACCACCCTGTTAGGTTGGACTGGGAAACAGCATTTGATCCAAGTTATCTAGTGAGCTTCCATGCCGGATAATAGATTTGAACCATCTATCGTATCTCTCCAGTCTTGGTCTGACACCTTAATGACTATACCTGGTTAGCTTTTCCTGACAAAGGCAAGTCCTGTTAGAATAACATATTCACTATATTCTACTAAAATTATTTCATCTGTTTGCCTGTATGTAACCTTCAATTAGCCCAAAGATGCATCACAGTGCAAAATTTGTTTGAATCAAAGTACTTCAAATTCTTTCTATTCTATCTAACTGAAATTTCAAAGGTCAATACAATATTGTTGCGGTCAGTCCACAGTCACATGACTGTTACTTCTAGCTTCCCTACCAGCTTCTCACAAGCAAAGTCAATGGGGAAACCAGAATGAGGTTGGAAATAATTTCCTCTTCTACTTCTTTTTTGTTGCCTGCAGTCATTCTGTTTCTCTGTTTAGGTAAGGAAATATGTTTGAAAGATTGGGTCATGAGTTGTCTAATTCACTATATAAATATAGTTTGCTATAGCAAGGATGGCTTCTATTTTAGACCACACAGATTTCTTACATAAGTATCTCACCAACTCTATAAATAAATATGTCTCTCTAGAGATAAAAATTAAATTTATTTCTAAGTGATTTTCAGTTCTGAACAGCAATGCATAATAAAAGCATTATATAGGCCCTTTGAATGAAAATGCAGCCAGTCAAGTAAATGGTGCTAGAAAAGCTCTCTATGTATCAGACAAATTAATATGTTCCATGAAAAGAAGGACAATTTCAGAAAGACAAATAACACATATTTGAAAGAAGGATATCCTTCAAAACAAATGTTAAATACCTTGCAAAAAATTAATGCGGAAGACCAATCGTACATTTTGCACATAGAGAAGTAACACAGAACAAAAATCAGCGTTTCATATAAGCATACTTTTTTTTTAAATACATTTCAGGATGAAGTTAAAAAATACTTAACATTATAAAACAAGATCATGAGGAAAAAGTGCATCCTTCAAATTTTCTAGGTCTTTATTTATTTATATACCACCTTTCTTATTTTATAGCTCAATAACAAAGCAGATAATATACCTAATGCTTATTTCTTTTCATATTTTCTCCACAATAACTCTTTGGGGTAGGTTGGGCTGAGCAAAAATAACTAGCCCAGAATGCAAGTGATCTATTCATCTGTTAATTCCTTCTTAAAAAATAATTCTGCTTACATACAGAAAGCTGACAAACCAGGTAGAATGTAAACGCAACCTTTTCCCAACTAAGCAAGCATTTTACATGTGCAAAAATTTTCCACATGCCCATCTGAAATTTTTAGTGGTATCACACAGTACTCTATTCAATTATTTCCTTACATGTTTAAATAATTCAATTCAAGGAGAGAATTCTAGAAATAATCTAAAATTGGATTAAAAATAAAATTTATAAACATTAGTCTTAGTCAAAAAGAGGAAATACGCTGTTACTAACAGGCTGAAACAGTTATGGGAATGCTTTGTTTAGCCTGAATATAGGAAAACTTCTTAACTATAGAAAATTTGGGACAAAGAAGCAATGATTATCACTGCAAAATCGTTACTACTGAAAGTTGAAAAATCTAGAGATCACTGAACAGAAATATTTGCTATGTGAGACACACCATAATAATACTATGTACCTACAATTGTTAGCAAAGAGACTTATCAGTGTCACTCTATTTATACTAGTATGCTGCTCTGTATTTAGTGCTTGCTATTTAAAAGCAAAATTAATCTGTTCATATCCCAACAAATGCATGACAGAGAAATCCCTGAAGATAGCTAATCTCAAACCAATAACTGCTTCCACATTAACTCCAATCCATTTTCCAAAGTCAGATGAAATAACACTCAAGCAAATGCAGTTTTCGGTTGTATCCATAGCCTAATGTAATGTCATGACTAAGATAAGTTATAATTGTGCTCTGTTGCTCAGACTATAGCTAAAATATTATACCATATTCAGTTCTGCATGCTGTATTTTAAAGACATTGGCAAACTGCATCATTTCCAAAGGAAAGGCACAGAATCATAAGAAACTTTATTATTATCATTATCATCATCATCATCATTATCATCATCATCATTTTAAAAAACAGTTAGAAGCACTGTCTTTATTTAACCAGGAAAAAAGAAATGTAAGGAGAAATATGATAGCTATCTTCAATATGAGATATAAAATAACGTTATGTTGAAGATGAAGAGCACTTGTTCAAGTATTATTCCAAAATAGTAGACAGGAGACAATAGGTTTAAATTACAGGGAAGGAGATTTTAAGTGGACACAGGAATATTCTGTGAAACATATATCTCAGGAGGTGGGGGACTCTCCCACAGTGGAAAAATTTAAATAGAGGCTAAATGCATTGTAGTGGATTCTTACATTAGGTGAGAGGGATGAATTGGATGATCTTCAAAGTTTCCTCTTATCATTACAATATATTAATCTATGAGTTGTATATTATTAACCATTACTACAACCATTATTTCAAATACAGCAGTAAAAAGCAGCATAATACTTATATGTTTAGAGTAAGCATGGCCAACCCTTGGCTCATAGACAGGATGTGATTCTGGAAAGTCGTAATGCAGCCCCACAGGTTTGTAAGTTTTTAATATTATTATGTAATGTATGTATGTTAACTATGTTGTATATGTGGCCCAAAACAATTCCTCTTCACTCAAAGCAGCCCAGACAAGTCAAAATTCGTGCTTTAGAGTTCTTTTACTGAGAGGTTTTTTTTAATTCTATCTCCTCTGTTTTGTGTACAGGGAAGGATACAGTACCA
The DNA here is from genome assembly GCA_023653725.1 of Bungarus multicinctus. Lineage (NCBI taxonomy): Eukaryota > Metazoa > Chordata > Lepidosauria > Squamata > Elapidae > Bungarus > Bungarus multicinctus. The sequence continues at coordinate 64,779,436 of CM042844.1, forward strand.
TGAGTTCTTGTAACATTTCACAGCAAATATTTTACAGTAACCATGAGATCTTGCAGGATTTCATGCTAACTAGCACAACAACCAGCAGGAATCTTTCAAGAGAAAGCAAGAGGACAAAGAAGGAAGAGCACAGGAAAAGAGAAAAAAAGCATGCAGAGACAGAGGAACAGATAGACAGGCAGACATAAAGCATATAAACGCAGAAGAAAAATGTACTCACACAAATATTTATGACTGGCTAGGCCATGATTCTCATGCACAATACAGTACTTGCATTTATCAGCACATATCTTTATAGTTATGGCCGAAATATGCAATGTTAATTGCTCCAATAGTTTTGAAAAGATTTATCTATCATAATCATTCTATCATATATATAATCAATCTATCATAATCATTGCTACAATTATTAAGAAAAAATATTTTCAGCAAAAGAAGATGCAATTTGCCCCAGATATTCAGAGTAACATGCCCAAAGTCTATAACAGCAAGACTGAAATTGGCTATAGAGCTTAAATGGCATTGTCATGTGTCTTGTTTGGATGCTGTCTCTGTTTTGTCTATTTTCCTTTCTTTAAAGCATTCTTCATCAGCCCCAAACCAAAACAAAGACACAACTATTAAAAAGAGGAAGATCGGGTTGAGTTTATTACTGTTTCTGCAGTGTGCTGGTTTGGCTTGAAATAAAGACAAATGAAGGTCTCAAGCCAAGGGAACAGGCAAGGATTTCTAGAAAACTTCTTAAGCTATCATGAACAAATGCTTTTTGGCTGCCACTTTACAGTATGTCAGTATGTCAGGCATCTGGTAGCGGCTATCAAGAATTGGCCACTCTTCTTCATACCAAGTCAGCAGAGACTATACAGTACTTGTGCTTAAAATAGAGGCAGCTGGTGGATACAGTTCACTTTCATTTGTGCATTTCAGCTACCTACTCTAGAATCCTTCCTTCCTTCCTTCCTTCCTTCCTTCCTTCCAACAGTTTTCAGGAAACAACCACTTGACTACCATCATCAGCCTTTAAAAAAAAAACAAAATTTGATGTATCTCTCAACACAAGAGATCACACACTGGAAACTGATGTGCTATGGTGACCTTTTTTTTAATGCAGTCTAACTGATCTGCTACACTCCAGATTATTGTCCCAAGACAGAACAGCAAAGCTAGCCAAGAGGCATACAACTGGAGAAAGCAGAGCTTAGCCATTTTTATCAGAAGCAAAGTTAGCCCAGATACCTTGACAGTCAGACTATAGACAAAGTGTCCTGAGTACTCAACCAAGCACTTTTATTTCATCTGTAAAGATAGCCCTTGACATACGATCAGTTACTTCAAAGTTACAACAGATCCCCCCAAAACTACTTATGACCCAATTTTGAAGTGAAGATGGCCACACCCTGTTTGGGTATTTGGCAATTGTCTCATCTTTATAGTTGCTTGATGACTGTGATTTTTGAAATCTTTTTGCAGGATTCTGATGTTTACTTCAAAAAAAAAAAAAAGCCCTCCCATTGGATAAAATTGTTTAATGGCCTCTATGTTCACTTAATGGCCATGGTATTCATTTAATGACTGCCATGAAAAATGTTGTAACTTTAACAATCACAACAACTTATGAACGTGAATTGGGGCTCAATTATCATTGTAAATCAAGGACTACCTGTATATAGTACCGAAGAGCAGTTTGGGAGTATTGCTTTATTATTAATTTTATTAATAAGAAAGCCTTGTTTATTTGGGAGTGGAAAGCAAAGAGAGTTATTAGCTATCTTGTTAGCATGCTTTTACCTCATATAAAAAAATAAAACATAACCTGAAGTGAATTACATTTATGCAGGCTTTCCTCTTAACTTAGTTAATGAATACATTATAATTTTGCTTTGGTTGTTCAGTTCAAAACAGATTCTCCTAAAATTTAAATAAAGGCAATGCTCTGTAATTTTAAAGGTAGGTGAAAGCTTGGTTTAAGACTAGTTTTATAACCTTGGGTTCATCAAGGGCCATAAAAATGACCTTTAAAAAATTCTATTAATCTATGTGCTATTCAAAGTCATCAACTAAGTTAACACTTTCAGATACATTTGCTTTTTGAATTAGAGTCAATAAAATAAATAAGATTGAATATTTAATACTGGCTAGCAGAATATCAAAATATAATAGTTTTATCGGTTTTATCTCAGCTGAACAATTTTCAGTTTAGGTCAATGCTAATTAACTATGAAAATCTACAAGAAATCAGATAATTAAAGCATGTACTATTGAACAATCTAGCATTTATATTGTTAGTGGTGGTGACTAATGTATTCTTTGAAATAATAATTAAGTACTATAAAATCAGCTACAAATCCAGTTGTTTAACAAAATCTTAAGAATCTCAATATTAATTTAAAAAGCATTACAGTACTGCACAAACCACTTTTTAAGTTGATAGGATTGTGAATCCTCACTGTTTAAAATTTAAAAAGATCCTTATAGACCACTTAAATGTAGGGAATACTGGTGATATAGATAACCATTTAAAGATTAAACAGATGAATCTGAATTTTGGGAAATTACTTTTCATGAATCATCTAATATATCCATAGTTCCAAAATGTATATACAACATGGTGTTTAATTGTTTTAATGCTCTGTATTGTTAGTATGGTTGTTTTATTCTTTGTTTTTGTTGTTGTATATGTTTTAATAATAAGTTGTCCAGAATCATGAATGTCAAATGGATGCCTATATAAATTAAATGAATGCATACATTCTGATTATACACAAAATATTTCATTAATATTGAAATAGAAGGGGGGCAAATAAACCTCCATACTTTAGCTACTACAGGTAGACCTTGTCTTTCAAAGTTCATTTAGTGACTGTTCAAAGTTACAATGGCACTGAAAAAAGTGACTTATGAACATTTTTCACGCATACGACTGTTGCAAAATTCCCATGGTCACATGATTAAAATTCAGCCGCTTGGCAACTGACTCATATTTATATGGCTGCAGTTCCCTGGGGTCATATGATCCCCTTTTGTGACCTTCTGACAAACAAAGTCAATGTGGAAGCCAGATTCATTTAACAACTGTGTTACTTAAACAATTGCAACGATTCAATTAACAACTGTGGCAAGTAAAGTTGTAAAATGGGGCAAAATTCACTTAATAACTGTTTTACTTAGCAACAGAAATTTTGGGCTCCGTTCTGATTGCAAGTCGAGTACTATCTGTGCTAATACTTTTAATAACTGAGTCAGAATGAAGTGTGACAAGTTGTGTTAACCTGAACCTAAATAATTTATGCTGTGAAACATGTATCATTTGTATTTTAAAAAACTAAGTTTGTTTGTAAAGTTTGTAAGTGAGTTTGTCTTCCATTTCAGACTTATTAATGCTTTTGATAGTATCAGTGTAGAATAAATATTTAAAGAGCAAAAGTGAAGCCTCATGAAAAAGGAAGTATTTTTACAATTTGAGTTCTGCATTGAACTCAATGACTAGTTATGGTAAAGAAAATGGATGACCCAGACACCACTAGAAGGAGAATGCAGGATTCATTCTTGCAGTAAACTAGCAGAAAGGAACTAGAAAAAAATACTTTGAGAGTAGCAGAGAATAAACTTCTCTATTTCCCCCATTTTCTTTCCCAGAACGTTTTAGCTCTGGGCCCCAACTCATTCAATGTTGTCAATTTTATGGCAAACCAATATTTAATTATGCAGACATTGTAGGTGCTGTCATAAAATGGCTTTACAGTCAAAAGGCATCCATGTGATACAAAAAGGAAATGTCTCTAGTAATGTCACGCTGTAGGTAAATTTGCTCCTTTGTACTTCATATCCTAATGTTGGGCACAGGTAGAAAGGAGATGGTGTTTGCATTGTGATGTCACAATATACTATTTGATTTACATGGATGTCCACTTGCTATCATGATTCTGGGCAGCAGATGCCACAGTATAAAGATAACCCAAAATAAATATTATAAAAAATATAATGGCAATTGAGGACAAAACCCAATCAACAATAAATTAACAATGCCTTACAGGCTCCAACTTACCTCCCAACCTTGATAGTTTTTGTTTTATTTTGCTTTTTGCCTTTTGTCTCCACTATCACCTTCCTCTGAATTTATGCTGTGAATTACACATGAACCCATGTGCAAGAATAGCTTTCCTGTTCACAAAGTGGCAATCATAAGAAACATAACCTATTATAAAGCATCCCTTTTATAGATTGCTGTTTTAACATTCTTCTTACCTTCAGATCACCACAGCTTTCTTTTTAATAACATTCTCATATACTTCCTCACTTTTAAACAAAACATACATTAGCCTGACAGTAAAGGAAAGAAATCAGGCAGCACAACAGTTTATGATAGGTACCTTAGTCCTTTCAGCTGCTGCATTAGGTCTCTAGACATAATGGACACAAAAACAAAAAAGGGGGTGTAGGGGGTGGTATGACCCTTAAAAGGTGTTCCTATTCCTCCCTCCCATCTTGGCTGCTACTGGATGGGGGAGGGAGTCATGGATTGTGAGAGTGACTGAGAAACTGTCACAGAATATTGAAGATAAAAGTAACAGCAGTCCACAGTAAGCAGTAGCCTGACAGTATTAAGGCAGCACAGCTTTGTAAATTTCATTTCTCAGGAGACATGGGTTGCAGATTTGAGAAGCATGTTGTGAGTTAGCCCATTTGACACACTTTGGTTCAAAAATTGTGGGCCTACGATGCACCATTTCACTCAGTTAAAGGTTATAATGAGAGTTTTAGTAGTATAGGTTAGATTTTATTCTTATAATCAAAATTCATATGAAAAATTACATATATAAAAGAGGGGCAATGTCCCTCATTTAAATAAAATTGGTACGTGGGCTTTATTTCACTAAAAGCTATTACTATATAGATCTTTGTTTTATGATGTATCTGTTCATCATAAATAAACAATAGCAAGTACAAAATAATTGGTATATTGTTTTAATTTAAAGATGAACACAGGCCAAAAAGACTTGCTCCAATTAATGACATATAGGTCAGTGGTCACCAACTAGTGGACTGGGGACTACTGTTGGTCCGTGAGAAAATTTTGGTGATCCGCAGAGGAATGTCCCTCCCAAAAGCACTTCCCCCAAAGCAATTAATCCAGGCTGCGCGGGAACAAAAGGCTGCGCTGCCCACATGGCACACTCACCTGCTGGCCCTCACCCTTCAGCCAAGCGCAAACCTTACATTGAGAAGAGCAATGCGAGCTGGAACTGGAAGTAAGACCAATGGCGGGGGAGGGAAATTCACCCCGGGGTGGGTTGCTGACATTGATGGGAAAGTCGGTCCCATATTCCAGAGCTGCAGTGGTCACAAGACTGGCCCTTTGGTCATCCTGGAGCAGTTCCTCCAGTCCATGGCAGGCCGGTGCACCCGGATGGAGGAGCAGCTGCTCCGGGATGACCAAAGGGCCAGTCCTGTGATTACTGCAGCTCTGGAATATGAGACTGACTTTCCCACCAACATCAGCAAGCCACCGTCAGTTAAAATTCATTTTAGTGGTCCACAGGATTTAAAATTATGAGTTTGGTGGTCCCTGAGGCCCAAAAGGTTGGTGACCCCTGATATAGGTAGCCCTTTTTTAATAAACCTAATTGGGAGCAACATCATCACTAAGTGACATAGTTGTTAAGCGAAACCTCACATGACAGCCCTGCTTAGTCATGGTCTGGTTGCAGTTGTTACATGAATCACCTACAGTCATTAAGCAATGTTACTGTTAATTGTAATCTCCTTCCAACCCTCCCCCTCCAATTGACTTTGCTTGTTGGAAACTGGTGGGAAGATTGCAATGCCTATCACATGACTGCAGGAATGCTGTTGGTAGTCATAAATGTGGGCACCAGTCTTACGTCACTTTTTTCCAGTGCTGTTGTAACTTCTAACAGTTTCTAAATGGATAGTCATTAAGCAAGGACTAGTTAATGCTCCCAAACAAATGGTATTAATATTTAATTTCCTATCAATGTTTTCTTTGTGCTTTAATGCTGTTAATTACAAGAATTCTCTAAATGCTGTGCATATCGTACTAATTTATTTTAGTTTATTTGTTAAAAAACAAACTGAATATCTAAATAAATATTTCCATAATTAATTGTAATACAGTAAAACAATATAAAACAATATATGGAAGAGCGCAAAATACAATCCAGAGAACAGCAGAACTAGTAAGAAAATAAACAAACAGCAATTTCAGCAGAATGATGAAATGGCTTGAATGCCTTACTTAGGAGAAAGGCTACAACATTTTGGACACTACTTGATGGATAAAATTACATGCTCAAAGTTTCACACTCTCTTAAAGCTCTATAGCCAAGATCATCCAAGGAAATGGATGCTACTGCATGGTGTCACTGGGAGGAGCAACTAAAGAAGGTAAAGATCTTAGGGACCTACTAGATCAGGGGTGTCAAACTGGCTGCACATGGATCAGATGTGTCACATGCAGGCCATGCCCACCCCAGCTCTGCAAAGGGGAAAAAATTAGTGAAACAGCACATGACGGTAATGTGACGCTGCAAGTTTGACACTGGTGTACTAGATAAACATTGAAAAAGATGTTTCTACCAGTAGCCTCGCCTCAAGCAATCTGAATTGGCCTCAGAAAGAGAGCTAGTAGACGACAAACAGTGGTATAATATGATCGTATCAACTGACTCCAATTAACCACCTAATTGGACCTTTCTGAATTCTTTGAAGTTTTAGAACTGTTTCCAAAAGGGAGGGTACCAGCCTCGCTAAGGTAAGGCTGTCTTTGTCCAAGATATGCCAGATACCTTAACAGGCTTATTTATATTACAGATAGTAATTGTTTGAAAGTTTGTTTTATACTGTTACATACTGCTCTTACAAAATGAAAAGAGATTATATTCACTATGTGAAGGACACTTCAAATAACCAGGCTAGTAAACTGCACCTGTCATGTAAATATCATCATTAATTCAATCCAGGAAACTGTAGGAGGATGCCAGAAGTATTTCAAGAACTGATTCCAATATGCTTTATTATTATTTTCTTTTGAATGCAGAATTTAATAATCATAGCCCTTTGCCATTGGAATAGCATTACACTGCCCCCATAGAGAGTGGGTTATAACATAATTTATATCTAACACAACCAGAGAATGGTTCTCTTGCTAGGATAAACAAATAATTAAAAGATAGCATCATCTACAAGCTATTTTATAAAAGGTAAGTGGTCATATCCCTTATTAAAATATATAAAATTAAAATATAAAACTGGTGCAAAACAGATAGTGTAGGATTATTGTCATAAGAGGAATGGCAAATAGAGTGATTATCTGATTGTTCTGGTTGTATGTATTCCAATTTAGTTACAGAAAAATATAATAAGTCAATGTTGAGGTGCAGACTTTACAGAGGTTTTCAAGTTAGTAATAAGGCTACAGAGGTATTTTAAAACTTATAAATATGAATCAAGACACGTCTTTATCAACAATCAAATTTGCAAGCAACACCAGTTTCAGTCACTGTTTTTCATCTGTATCTCAAGATGGGTTATTAAGTAATAATAATCAGAGAGATGAAAAAATAAATATTCTTAAGTTTTCATTATATAACTATTAATCTATGTGCTATTCCAAAGATACCTGATAACTGTCAAAGATCAATATTTGTTGCTGAGAGTCTGATGGCATGTGTTTAATAAATTAATATTATTATATAAATAAAGTATTATTCTTGAAAAATGCCTTAGTTTAACAGTAAAACATTCAACTGCAAAGTTATGCATCTTCTATACAACACTTTTCAGACTTGGACTTTGACATTTCTAGATAAGATATTTAAAAATCCTCTCAGGTACTTGAATATCCATTGTCAGTCACTGGACAGCCAGAGTTAAGTTCTTCTAGATGTTGAATTCCCATTTTTTTCATCCCTTACTACTATTCATGTTGCTAGAGCTCATTAAAAACTGGAAATCCAACCATATTTGAAGGATCATATATAGTCTACTCTTGCTGGAGACAGACAAGCCAATGGTTAACCTCTGGATCAGGCGATTCATTTCTTGGAATATTGTTTAGTCTTCCTCACTGTACATATATAAAGTTGTTTAACTATAAAGTTATATAAAGTTAGTTAACTATAAAGTTAACTATAAAGTTGTTTATAACTGAGTTATTACTGCTCCAGGAAACAAACTTATTAGTATCTTTCAGGGAAATGCCTGAAAATTTGAAATACACAATAAAAGTTAGCAAACTAAGTTCCATGTAATAACTGACTGCTTTTCTGCATATTATTTCTGCCCCTAAATACATTTTTAAGAATGAAAATGCGTGATAAAAATGTGGATCTAGAGGTAAGAAGTAGAATGCTATTAGATTTCCTTATTTTGCCAGAGAGAGTGTTTCAGCTATTAAATTAGAATGTTTAAAACAAGAAAAGAAGTCCTAGAAAAAAAGGATGGATGGAAGGAGGTTACAGATCACAGATTGTGACCACAGTAAATATAAATAGACTTGAATATCACACAAGCCAAAACATAGAAATATGCACTAGCAGAGGGAGCTCATATGCCAGAGTAGGAGGCTATGAGATGCTGCCAGTACTCCATGGGGAACCTTTACTCACACTACAGGAGTTTAAGTAACAGGAGCATGACATGTTTTTCATGAAAAATATTCTCCATCACAATGAAATCTTCTCCCCACAAGGATGAGTCTTATGCGTCACCAGGCAGCTGACAGAATTAGACCATGCATGCAAATGGAAAAGCACAATGGAGACTGTAATTGTAAAAATGAAACAGTTTCTTGAAACTATGAGAAAAAGAGTTATTTGATTTAAAAATATCTTAAGACTCTCTGTAAAATTCAAAGCCAAATAAGCATGATTGCCCAAGTTTTCATTTTTAGAAGCACAATTTTACATCAGTTTTCTTGTGTTAGTTTGTGTTTCAGTTTTTCACGATGTTTCGTTTGTTAATACCTGCACTTCGGAATATAGAAGTACACCGTACATAGTTGTGTTGGCATACTGTTGAATCATGAGCAAAGGAGTCTTGTAAAAACTATTCTTGGGAAATTCAAAAATAAGCAGAGATACCATAAATACTTTTACCAAAAGGATAACAATGCATCTCTCTGAATTTTTAAATCACTATGAATCTATGAGAAATGATAGTTAAACTAAATGGGAAACTATATGGGATATAGTTTCATTTTTGCATATGACAAAAATGTAATTTACACAATGATAAAGGAAAATAATTCTCAACAAACTTATTTCATTTCAATTTGGCATGCACTAATATCTAGTAAGAAGGAACGTACCAGATTAACTATTTTAGCAATTTTGCACATACTTGGGAGAATATGGTAAGTGTGAATAAGTCTATACCTTAGACCTCAATATACTTTAATTAAGTTTTTCCCCCAAACCATTATATTTCTGACATTTCTTATTTAGCATTTTTACTCAAAGCACATACTTCATATTTCATTCAAAAACTGCAATTCAGAGCATACTACCACTCCCTGTACATTTATACCTACAAGTGAAGCTTGAAATATGGCAAGCCAGAACGGAGTGAGTTAGTATTTGAAAACAAACTTTGGAAAACTTCTTTTTAAAAAAAGGTTTTCAGATGAGGCATGAAATGGGTCTCTGGGTTAAAAGTGTGACATACACATTGCTCTAGGTATAATAATTTTCAGATGACACGCCAAAAAGAAGCTACATTTATTTGCCTCCCTTTACACCTGGAATTATTCAAGTGACATCATGGTAAAACATACACCGTTTTTTGAAACTGTTATGGTGGTTAATGTGGCGGACAGAAAAAGGTGAGCTTGAAAATTAACTTAATAATTAGACTGGGTTCAGTTTAATGAAGAAACATGAGCCTAAAGGCAGAATGTACAATAAATGAACTAATCACATTTGGATTAGAAGAGAAGAAAGAATTCAGTTTTCCTTCTTGCCTGAAATGAACTTTAAAGAAAAAAGTTCTGGAATATCTTGGTTCGCTGACTAGTATAAAAATTAGTTACACAACTTACTAAGAGGTGGTTGTTGTTTTTTGCCACCCTGAAATCTTCTGACAAACAAGCAGTTAAACAAGTATTAAGGAAGCAAAGAAGGTTGGTAGGTCTTGGTAGGTGGGCAGTACCTGACTGTTCTCAAAATCTAAGCCATGTTGGGCCTACTTAATACTTGAATGGGAGATTAGATTGGATAATTATAAAACATGTCATAGAAAATAGGAATGACAAACAGCTTCTTTACTGTTGCCAAGAATGGATGAATGTATTCATGTCATTATGAGTTGACATCATGAATACATTCACTAAACATTCAAAGACATCATTATCTTTTCAAGGGCGAGAACATATTTCTCAACCAGGAAGAATTTCTGAGTTTTTCAATAGATTATTCCATCTCAGTCAAACTTAATAGCAAAGACACACTGATATCCTCTACACCATAAAGATTTCACAAACACTCTTTTTAACATTTACTGATAACATGCCCTGAAGTCTTGTCATTTCATTCCTAAAGAAAACAATTTTTTATAAGAATTACTTGCACATAATATATATATATTTAAATAGCTTACATAATACTGTATATTTTGATTCTGTTTTAGAACTGCTCTAGTTTTGGATGAAAGCCACTGCAATGTTCATTACAAATAATTGCTTCAGATGCATTTGCTGAATATACATGAAATAAACCAGGGTGGATTTCTACCGGTTCTGTCTACTTCCGTAGAACCGGTAGTTCTGAAGAGCAGCAGACATAGAACCGGTTCTATGTCTGCTGATTTTTTTGCCCACCCGCCCATCCGGGCTCTTACCTGACCTTTATTTTCTGATTTTTTTCAACTTCAGCTGCCGTGTGAGGCACAGTTGCAGTTAAAAAAGCAGGAAAAGAGAGCTTTTTGAAAGGCTGCTTCTCTGCACGCAGCATGCTGATGACTATTTTACAGACGCGCGCCTGGCAGTGTGCAGGGAAGCACATCGTAAATCACCAAACCTCGTAAATGACCGAACTGGTAGTTAACCCTATCGGATCCCACCCCTGACATAAACACCTAAAGTAAAAATGTAGTTCTTAGTTTGCTGGTTTTCAAAACTATAATTCAAGATTATATGAATTGTAAAGTTTTGGCCAGAAGGCAGACACAAAAATGACTATGTGTATGAATATCATTCTACAATATTATTTCAACAACTCTAAAAAACTGCTATCAATAACTACACTAAGAATGGAAGAACCTTCTTCCTAATCTCAGAGTCAGGGGTGAGATTCTACCAGTTTGGAACAGTTCGGGCAAACCAGATGTTAAATCTGGTTTGCCAAGCCGGGATTTGAACCGACCGGCTGGCTCCACCCCTCCCCTCCCAGGAGTTTCCACATGGCTCATTTTTTATGCAGATAAGAGCAGGGTCCACACAGAGGCTCTGGGAGAGGGAAAAACAGGCCTTCTGGAAGTCTGGGAAACAGGACTGTTTCTGGCTTCCGGAGGGCCTCCAGAGCCCAGGAGAAGCCGTTTTCGCCCTCCAAGAGGCCCAGATGAAGCCTATGGACCCTTGGGAAGGTGAAAAACACTCCTATCAGAAGTACAGAAACGACCTATTTCTGGCTTCCAGGAGGCCTCCAGAGCCCAGGGGAAGCCTCTGAACCCTTGGGATGGCAAAAACTGCCCTCCTGGAAATTCCAGTAGGCCATGCCCACCATCATCACACCCATCCAGTAACTGGGCAGCAAACTGGTTGGTGGGATTTTTGAATCCCACCCCTGCTTAGAGTGTTAATATAATTTTGGAAGACCATGTTCTGTACAATAATACCGATACATTAGAAAACAAACAAAAATGATTTAATAGAAACATAACAGGTAAAATTGATCAATGTACTTATTCCCTAAAACAGAGGTGAATAATTTCTGATGCTTTGTTGTAAGCCAACTAATTTATAAATCCTTCTGCAGTTAAGTCAAAAATTTCATATTATAGTATATCAGCATATTGGTAGCAATGTGTGTCAAAGAATTGCAAATTTGGCTAAATTTAAAAGTAAGGCAAATTATTGCAGGAATGGTTCCACATGATGTAAAGAACTAAATAGGAGTGAAAGAACAGGATTATGCTCCTGTTTTACTCCCTATCTGGTGAAGAAAGAATCATGACATTATAAACAAAACAAGATTAAGGGAATACATATTAAATCAGGGGTCGCCAAACTTTTGGACCTCAGGGACCACCAAACTCATAATTTTAAATCCCGCAGACCAATAATATGAATTTTTTTATAAAGTTTTTATTTTTTACAACAAACATACAAACAAAACATGAAAACATAAAACCATCTTTCAATTATATACATACAGTGTGTCAGTTGGTTACAATCTTTTATGCTATCCTTTTTTTTTACCATTACTCACAAGTTGTATAATTCTCACCTTATCAATCTAACATGTGATTATGTAATATCAATCATTAATCATTCATTTGACTAAACTATTTTTCTATCATTCTATACGAGATATTATAAATTTCATTAAAATTTAATCTTATACATTCATCCAATGTTTATATATCTTATATTGTATTCTATATCAATCTATTAACTTTTTATTGTAAAGCTTCTTAATCTATTTCTTTACCATGTATTTTTATCTAACCATTGATAAAATAAATCCCATATCATATAAAATTGTTTGTCTTCTTGTTCTCTGATTTCAAATGTCAATTTACTCATTTCAGCACAGTCCATGATTTTCTTAACAATTTCCTCCTGAATAGGTATTTTTTCATTTTTCCAATTCTTAGCAAATACAATTCTAGCTGCTGTTAAAACATTTACAATCAAATATTTCAATTCTTTACTATATATTTCCGGTATAATTCCCAATAAGAATATCTCAAGTTTAAAATCTATGTGTTGTTTTATCATTTTTTCCAACCATGTGTGGATTATAATCCAATATTTTTTTGCATCCGAGCCTATCCACCATGTATGGTAATATGAACCAGGTATCTGATGACATTTCCAACATTTATCAAAATTATTCTTGAACATTCTTGAATTTTGACTGACAGTGGCTTGCTCACGTTAGTGGGAAAGTCAGTCCCATATTCCAGAGCTGCAGTAGTCACAGGACTGGCCCTTTGGTCATCCCAGAGCAACTGCTCCTCCACCCGGGTGCACCAGCCTGCCATGGACTGGAGGAGCTGCTCTGGGATGACCAAAGGGCAGTCCTGTGACTACTGCAGCTCTGGAATATGGGACTGACTTTCCCACCAACATCAGCAAGCCACCCTGGGGTGGATTTCCCTCCCCCGCCATTATCTTACCTTCCAGTTCCAGCTCGCGTGGCTCTATTCAAGGTTAGGTTTGCACTTGGCCGAAGGATGGGGGCCAGTGGGTGGGCAGGCCATGTGGGTGACACAACCTTGTGTTCCCGCACAGCCTGGATTACTTGATTTAGGGCGTGCTTTGGGGGGGACATTTCTCTGTGGACCACCGAAATTTTCTCACAGACCACCAGTGGTCCCCAGCCCACCGACTGGCAGCCACTGTATTAGATTACCAATTATGGACTAAACATGTTTATAGAATTATAAATCAATTTCTTACAAGAAATGAAGTTTACATATGTTCATTCTATAAATATTTTTTTCCATAACAGTCTAACAATTTTTGCGATTCTATGAATGGAACTAAATATTACAAAATCTCTGTGAAGCTGATGTTTTAGAAATGACATAATTACTGTCACCATAATTTTGAAATATACTATTTGAACAACCTGGTTATGGATTCTAATATTCTCTTAACAATTAAGCTTTCTTTGTGAGTGACTGGTTACATTCTTTACCACTACCCTGTCATAGATTCTGATATTCTCCTGATAATTAAGTTTCCTTAATAACTGATTTTTTATTTAGATGATGCATAGCAATGACTGGTAGGACACGATCTTGTTAGGTACTATAATAAGCTACTTTCTATTAGAGTAGGCTCCCATCTGAAATATGGTTGTAATTATAATGGCCATGAGGTATGCAAGGATCATAACAAATTCATGAATACGCAAAGCCTTAAATCTTTATTACAGGATTTCACAGTGTCATTGTTTGAACTACATTGAAAGGAGTAGCTTGCCAAAAACAATACAACAACAATATAATAAAAATATCAAAACCCACCCAATATTTAACATTGTCTATTTCTAAATTTAATGAGCTACAACGAAAACTCTCATTAGATTTAATTAGGTGCTCATTATATATGTATACTCCAGTTCACGGAGTTCACTCACAGGCAAGAGCCTTGTCAACAAGATCAGCTCCTTTCCTTCAATTTTCTCCATGCTGATTTTAACTGTAGGTTGCAGCAATGGACACAGCAAATACGTACAGAATATAAAACATTTATGGCTTAAATGTTTTAATAAATATAAACTGTTTTAATAAAGATGAAAGAAAAACATCATTTAAGGTCAATTGATCACTATATCTTTTAGCTAACAAAACAATATTAAACAAAACACTACAGTCACAGAAACTGCTGCTAGCTAGATTGCGAGCTGTTCCATTTGTATGTTAAGATTTGTCCTATTAAAATACCAGGTCAGCAAAGGACTCCAATTAATCAATATAAAACCCCTTATGAATTGAATATGGTTCCAGATGATCTCATGAACATATTCTGAGTTGTTTTCTTGGCAATCATTTGAAATGCTTTGCCACTACCTTCTTCAAGGATATGGTTTTTTTAATCTCCCTGTCTAGCTGATATTCCTATGCCTTTCTGTGTTCAAACTAGGTATGATTTTTCCTAGCTTTTCAAGATGAGTCAACAGTACATGATCGTGGGGAAAACTTATGGGAAACAATATAGTGTATTCCATCTTGAGTTTCTTAATGAAATGTGATGTATGTAGGTAGTAGTAGGAGAGAAAATAATATTTATTTTTCCTTATTTTTTGTAATTTTTTCTTTGTAGTTTGTAGTCTTAGAAATAAAAAAAATATTACCAAGGCTATGATTATTAGGATATCTAAATGATGCAAATGTACTAAGAAGCTATTAAAAAAGCATTTCATCATAGGATTAGTAGATAGGATATGATCATTTATAAATCCCAGCATTTTTCTTCAAATTATTTGTGCTTGGAGAGTTTTACATTTTTCTAGTACTGTGTGGTATGACTAGAGGACCTGAACAACTAAGATTTGATTTATTTTTGTTTAGTTTTGTTTCTACTGATCTCTCATCCTGTACTTTTTAGTTACTAGTTAGTGGCCAACATTTCAAATAAGTTTCTCCATAATCTGTTTTGGATGTCAGGCAGCTCTTGTTTCTATACAAAGGTCGGCCTTGTTGACTTTCATTCCAATTTTTCGTCACACAACACAGCAAAGCAATTCCATGAAGGCGAGAATATTTCTAGAAAAATTATG
This sequence comes from Bungarus multicinctus, assembly GCA_023653725.1. Taxonomy (NCBI): domain Eukaryota; kingdom Metazoa; phylum Chordata; class Lepidosauria; order Squamata; family Elapidae; genus Bungarus; species Bungarus multicinctus. The sequence continues at coordinate 64,794,903 of CM042844.1, forward strand.
CAATGTAAATTCTGCTCTTCAAAAATAACTCCCCATCAGGTTTTATGGAGTTAATGCCAAGCAAGGAAAAGTAGAATTGCAAACTAAGAGATTAAAAAGCTAGCACTAAGAAAGGACAAATTATTCCACTTTTCCAAATTGCAACAGGGAAAAAAAGCAGATATTAAAATGGACCACTACTTCAGGGAACTGGTTTCAGATTTCTATGATAATCCAATTATGGCACAGGCAGTTCTGTAACATTTTCTAAATGACCTATCACCCCAAACTGTCTAGACAGCTCAAGAGTCCAAGACTAGCTCTGAACTACATTGACATGTGCACTGGATTGTTGGTATATGGGATTGAAATAGGTGTCTCAGGTTTAGGAATAAATCAAGCAGACTGACAGGTCTGCCATTCATTAAGAACAACACTTCTAAAACAAGAACTATAATGCACTTTCTTTTGAATTAAGGGCATGGCCAGATACACTGCACAACTTTTAGCAATGTAATTCCTTAGGATTACATGGACAATACATTGGGAAGAACAGAATCAGCTATTTCAACAGTCCCTTTCCCTAAGTTATTTGTTGCTCAAATACTTAAATCATCAAGGCACTTATTTATGCATCTATCTTAGTTCAACTTTCATTATCCCATTGTAGAAGTGATACATTTTTACTCACATTTTTAAAAGATTCTAATTTTAAAAAACACAAAAATATTTTTGAAAAAAAATCAAATTTAAAAAAGTGATGCTATATATCTTTTTATAATTTCATATTATACAATACTGTTGAGAATTAACAATGATAAGCAAATGGTTTATTTAAACCAAAATAAAACTGAAGTTTTTAAAACTCCAAAAGTTATCTAGGAGTAATTTTATATAGAGACTACCTTGGAGTCTGTCTACACATATTCTATTACAAATTGAATGGATAAGATACTGTCTACAATTGTTATTTTTCAAGTCCCAGCATTACCACTCAAACAATTGCTGTAACTAAAGTTAAATAATGGTAAAAGTTCATACAGTTTTTTTTCCAATAGTTTAAGCCTGTTGAAAAAATATGAATGACTTTCACTTAAAAACAAAATTAGCATTTAAATAATGTTGGTATATGAACAGCAAATATTGAGTCCAGCTATAGTTGTTCATATTCATTTTTCCAACTAAAGATACGTGATAGAACTTATCTATTAATAAATTGGAAGATAAGAAAGCAGGAGGTCTTTCTATTGTTCCTTCTTGTGTACTATTATGGAATGCCATGAATAACAAAGTACAAACTGTACCTTTATTCACAGATCAAATTGCACACTACAATAATCAAAGTCCACTATACTAGACAGTGATATGTGCATATCACTGATACAGTGCATATATTTATTGTCAGATTAATTTAGCCTACGTGCCAAACAATAAAAACTCCTGTATGAAATAGATGTGACTAGCTTATATATAAGTCATTAATGCATCCTAACTGGAAAAGGGGAAGGGAAACAAGAATGATACATGAATGATAATGGATAATTTTTACTTATTTTTCTTGCAATTATACACAGTGACAACCACTCTGGAAATTCTTGTTTTTAGAATCATAACTCATGCAGAACAATGGCAGGATTCTTCCAACATTATTTTGCCTGAAAAAATTGGTCCAGCTTATTTGTAATATCAAAAGTTTCCCTCTGCTATGTAAATTAGCTCCACCAAAGTCAAGAATGTTGACTCTAACCTGTCAAATCCTGCTGTGTTCTTCTCTGCAAGCTAGCATATTACTCCCACATAGATGTAATTTGTCTTCCGCATCTGCTTTAGCAAAACTGTTTTCTTTGGAATAACAAATAATAATTTTAAAAACTTCAAAGAAAATATTTATAATTTTAGCCCTCATCTCTGTCTTATCAATGACAATCCTTTTAATCTCCATGAGGAATTAATTACACTTCTTATCGTTCTATTTGCTTTTAAATGCAATCTCCCACTGCGATAATTGAAAAATCTGGATTTATTGTGCTGACTACCATCATGATGGATATGAAACCTATTGTTCTATTATTTACAGTTTGTGGAAACTGTTCAACACTAGATGTTGTTCAGGTAATATGGCAATAACTTGTACTAGAATACTATAGGTAGAAAGTGCGGGGCCAGGGACATCAAAGTACTAGATGGTATCTCCCTTGGTACCCAACAAACTGTCCCTTCTATTCAAAAGTAATTTTTAAGAATCTTAAAAGTAACTAAATTTGAATCTATCTTGTTCCAAACTAAGTCATTAATACCTAATATAGTATTAGATCTTCTACTATCTCTATCTCCATAGGCCAAGAAACATTCTTGGAACATGCAAATGTAAGATGGCCACAGTCTAATGTCTGCCATTATGACAGAAAAAAAGAGAAAGAAGGTTAAAAATAACTACACCAGGTTGCCCTATGGTTAATGGTGTTTTTCGAGTAACCCTACCTCCAAAGCAGCTTTTTTTTTTTTTGGTAACAGCAGTCAACATATTTTTAAAATTCCAAATGGGCCAAATTATCCAAAGAAATTGCCTGTCCCTGGCTTAGCCTTAGCAGTCCATGTTTTGGTAACCTCTAGGTTAGCTCTGCATGGGATGGCCTTTGAAGACAGTTCGGAATGGAACCAGTTTAGATGTGAACAGCTAGCTACATTACTAATGGAAACCAGGTGTTAGGATGGTATTATACTGATCTCTGCCAGCTGTAGTGCTCTCAAGTCTCTTTGCAAGCACAACTGAGCATGCTGATTTTGACCTCCTGAGCCTTGTATATGAAGTTAGAAATGAAATTTGGATATTTCAAATTTGTTGCATCATGGTGTGAACAAGCCCTTAAGCAGAAATAGTTTGTAAAGCACAGATCTTATAAAACACATGAGAAAAGTCCCAGAAGTAGCAATATTAAAGTTGGAAGGAAATTATAAGATTTGTTGAGAAAGGCATACAGAAACACACTATTTCCATAGACTAAAAGGGAGACACTTTCCTGAAACAAATGAGTTATTAAAAGAGCCAAATCTTCCTGCATTTTTTTCCAGCAACACATTTCCATCGTTACTTATAATGAGAACCATTTTTAGCTAAAATGTCCAAGAGAATCCTTGGAGAATAATTGTCAAAAATGCAAATAAAACACAATTAATGTTTGCTTTTGCATCCTGTCCCAGAAATAGCTGGGTTTCATGAAAGGTTATTTCCTTTTTAAAAAAGAAAAAGAGGATGGAACTTCAGACCAGCTTTTCCAGGTTTTGTTATCATTACACCAAAGAAATTGCATTTGCATTCATATAAAAATGTCCTTGTGTTATACTGATGAATTATTTTTTCCTCCAGTATTTTTGCTCTCCTTATGCCCTATTGTGGGAAGTGAGGAAAATGAAAATGTATAGCACACTAGATTCCACAGGCAGCTTGCTCAAGCCTATGTACTTACCAAAAAGTATTTCTAAACAACACTTGCAAAAAAATAAAACAGGTTCTCAGGATCTCAGGGTTTAAAAAAAATGATGATGTACTTTTAAAATCCAGTCATCGGGTCTTAATAAAATTTTAGCTGCAATTTGGAGATAAAGATTAGTCAAAATAATAGAAAGGGGAGAACTGAGTGTGGAATACTTGCTTTTATAATTTTAAAACTGAAATATAGTCAAGTCAGACCAAGGGTGACTGGGTGGGAAGATTGTCCAATTACCTCCTGAAAGAGCAGAGAAAAAGAGTGCTGCTATTTCATATTAGTTCAGATAACAGATGGCAGGGAGAAAAGGCTGTCCATATGGTATGGGTTTTGCTTTTTTCAAAAGCTCACAAAAAGAAATAAAAAAGCTACTGTCAAAATATTAGGAAAAATTCCCATTCAATTGAATCGTTTTAGCAACATTTAGCGTAAGAACTATGTTCATTTGTATGGAATGGATCTGGGGGTGGGGGAACCACTAAATGGCATGACAACCATAACAGCAGTTATATTTCAGCTGATTGTGTACCACATCTATTTTTCTATCATATAAAATGATACAAAAACTTCATGATATGCATTCTTCTCCTGTCCAATGACCATTAATCTCTGCTTTGAAAGTTAAAAAAAAACCAAGTTGGATTTCTATCAGAGTTTTTCAACCAATTTGTTGAACTTCTACAATTCCCAAGTATACTTCTGTTATGCCAGATGGGGTTCTGAGCAGGGGTGGGATCGAGGGTGGGATCTGATCGGTGTAACTACCGGTTCGGTGATTTACAAGCGAGCATGCGCGCAGTTATCAGCACAGGAGCCGAAAAAGGTTAGCCACCACTGGCTTATAGTCTTCTAGGAAGAGAGATAGTGGATTACTTCTATGTGAAAAAGAGAATCCTATACAGATGTGTCACTCCCTACAAGTAAAGTCAGAAGTTTAGGAGTTACACCTATGATAAATATGAAGGTGTACTGCCTATTTAGAAGAGGATATAATCTAAGTAGGCATAAGATGTCTTCTAATAGGATTTAAAATTAGAATAATACAAGAATTCTATAGCTCATTAGCTGGATTCTAAAGCAAAGAAGAAAAGCAGTTGTATTCTGCAAATGAAAGTACTGCTATTGTATTCAATAATTACTAAATTCAGTTGCTGATCAGAATTATGTTCTGTTATTTGATATAAAAATTCCCTTCCAAGATCCAAACTGAGTTGAAATTGGCTCCCTTCCATACTTTTGTGTCGGCTGCCATATCACTCTTGAGAGTTCTGCAGCAAAGGCAGAAGCAACTTAATAGGACTCTATTAAATAAAAGTCCAGGTTCATTTTGTAAATCTCTCTTTTGTTGTATCCTCTGCATCTACTACAGAATGTAAGGCTTCAGCAGAGCCAAAGCTTCCATCTCTGTGCAATGTTGTTAAGTGATTCACACTTAATTATACTGAATCGACTAATGTCCCCAGCCAACGCGCACAGGTTACATGTTAAACTTGTTTGCTATAACTATGCCAGGTGATAAAACATAGAAGCCTGCAAGAACTCTAAATCACTAGTTGCAGTGGGGAGAAAAAAAGAATTGCTTCATTTCCACATTTCTCATTCAGTAGGACTAAAAAGGAATCTAAATTCTGAGAGCACAAAAAGATCCTTCTACAGCAATGCCTTTCACAAGGACCCTCTATTTATCTATTGGACAATGCATAAAATTAATCAATAAGAATATACATGAGTATAAGCTTTTCAATAGCACTTTTTAAAAAAAGACAGCTGACTCAAATGAAATACAGTATCCGGACGCTCTAGGGCAAAACACAAGTAATAAATAGAACAACATCTAGAGAATATAGTGTTACCAAGGACGATTCAGACTAGCAATGTTTGGGGAGAAACTGTCAGCACTTTCACAAGCATTTAAGTTGTGTCTCTCATTCCCCACTGCATTCCTGACCTCTTTTAAAAAATACAACTTTTACTTAGTATCTTCATATGAAATAAACACTTGTTTTCTCTAGCAAACACATTTACCTTTCTGTAATGTTTTAGTTCTCAACCCATGTGCCAACAGAAGTTTGAAGAACTACAGTATCCAAGTAACCATTCTTTATATACATTGAACAGAAAGCTTACTTGCAAAGCCAAAGGACAAATTTGGCAGCTAGAGAAAAATATTCAAAGGAAATAGTTGTAATTATCTACTCTTGGAACCAAGAAGAGAAGAAGCAAAAGAAAACCAAGCAGCTACTATCTAAGTCTATTCACTCAAGGGCATATACTGTATATTGTATTATAGTTTTGTACTTATAGTAGGTTAGTGATATGATTAGCAATAGTCAAATGGGGCTTAAATCAGTGAAGGCAGAGAGCAACAAAAGGGCAAATTTATCCATTTTCTTAGAGGGGTTGATAAAACTTGGGAAATGGTTAAGTCTAGATTGGGAAGGGAATTAAATTAACCAAGATAGGAAGGTTGGTGGTGATGATGAGAATATTATTTAAACTTTGCTTAACACAGTATATATTAAGTCACTTGGCTGTCATGCTATGCAAATAGGTATAAAACAAGTCCTAATTGCAAGGTCAATAGACATATAATAGCAATACAATAATGCTAAAAATGGAGATACTTGGGAATACAAAGTCTTACTAGTCCAGAAAAATCTAGCCTGGTTATGAATTGCACCGGATTCTTATAAATGTAGATCTGTCATGAAATAGGGATTGGCACCAAAACAATTTAGGGCATTTAGTGAGCTTCACTGAAGAAAAAGAAATCTTGCTTGACTGATGCATTTCTTGAGCACACCCATGTAATAATTTTCTACAGTTTGCAAGCTATATTTAAAAATTTAAGACCATATTTTTTCATGTACAGTATTTCAAGGCAAGATATTTTAGAAATGCATTTTGAGATGAATTTATATATCAATTTGTTAGGAGATCCCAATAATTTATCAAGGGGCAATCATGTAGATGTGATTACATAAATGAGATAATGAAAGAAATAATTTTGATTTCTTGTCAGGTACAATAAGACTAGTTTACAAAGTAACTACATATATACTGTTGGAAGTAACAGTCTGCCATTTGTAATCTAGGTAACCTATTGGTTCTGTAGCCAAAATACATACAGTTACCAGAGTTTTATTCCAAAAAGGGTGTTTCGGATCTGTCCACAATTCAAACAACCTGGTTTTTTTTGTTTTTGTTTTGTAGGATCAACCACCTGCCTTAAGCTGCTACATGATCCCAAGAAAAGATGCAACTGAGGTGTCCCTGGTGCTGCATTAGCACTTTTCTAAAAAATCAAATGGGAATACTACACAACTTTTAAAGGCCATGACTTCCCTACTTTCCCTATTGCCAATCAGGATCTAAATCTATTCGCAATTATTAGGACATGCCCCTTTTTTAATGGTCAACTGCATTTAAAAGGTGGGATAACCAACTACCTGTTGCCCTGCCAACTTCCAAAGGTTCCATTCATATTTGAGTGGTTTGCAGGAACTCATGTAGAATGTCAGCAAGAGAGACATACTCAGACTTTGGAGAAGCCAAACAAATACCTCCTCACTTGGGACTTTAATAATATCATCTTATTGTACTACTACAGATGTATCTTTGCTGAGAAGAATTAACTTCATACCATTTCTGACTGCAGCTAGCTTTTCTGCCAAACATTTAATGCCACATAATCCACATTGCAGCTGTTGAAATTTTATTACTAAATACATTTCTACTTTGACACATGGCTGTCTTTTCTCAGAACATTGTTGGGGGATTAGTTTTGCCATTGGTGTTTCTTTTGTTGCTTTGCTCCAATTTCCTTTCCATTTTAATCTTCTAATATTGGTTTCCTTCCTGAAAGTTACTTATTTATTATTTATTTGTTAAATTTATTTGCCACCTATCTTGCCATGTGGGACTATTCTAGATGGCTTTTCATTCTTCTCTTATGAAGCTTGATTTTGAATTATGAAACTCGATTTTGTACGACAGAAAGTCCTTTCAGATAAGTAAAATTAATTTATTCAAGACAGATATTATCAATCTCTCTCCATACCAGGGAAGATTCTGGAAAAGATAATCAAGCAACGAATCAGCGAACACTTAGAAGCAAACAAAGTAACCAACAGGGCCAACATGGTGGCATGGTATGTAGTGGAGTACCCACTGCATACTCCCTCCATGTAGATGCAGTTCCATTGAGGACTACATATTGAGTGTGGTTGGTCATCCAATTAGGAATCCATTTGGTGGTACCCCAGGGCTCAGTTTTAGGCCCAGTATTCTTCAACATATTCATCAATGATTTGGACGAGGCGGATAAATTTGCAGACAACACCAAGCTAGCCAGATTAGCCAACACTCTGGAAGATAGGCTTAAGATACAGAAGGATCTTGACAGACTTGAACATTGGGTGCTAAATAACAAAATGAAATGCAATGGTGAAAAAAGTAAGGTTCTACATTTAGGCAAGAAAAACAAAATGCACAGTACAATATATGTGGTACCTTGCTCAATGGTGGTGACTGTGAGAGTGATCTTGGAGTCCTAGTGGACAATCACTTAAATATGAGCCAGCAGTGTGCTACAGCTGCCAAAAAAGCCAACAGTTCTAGATTGCATAAACAGAGAGAATCAAGATCACGTGAAGTATTAATACCACTTTATAATGCCTTGGTAAGGCCACACTTGGTATACTGCATCCAATTTTGGTTGCCATGATATAAAATGGTTATTGAAAGAGTGCAAAGAAGAGCAAAAATGATTAGGGGATTGGAAGCTAAAACATATAAAAGAACGGTTGCTAGAACTGGATATGTCTAGTCTTACAAAAAGAAAGACTAGGGATGACATGATAGCAGTGTTCCAATATCTCAGGGGTTGCCACAAAGAAGAGAGAGTCAAGTTATTCTCCAAAGCACCTGAGGGCAGGACAAGAAGCAATGAGTGGAGAGAATCACCCATAATCAAGGAGAGAAAGCAACTTAGAACTCAGGAGAAATTTCCTGACAGTTAGAACTGTTAGAATGTGTCTCCAGAAGTTGTAAATGCTCCAACACTGGAAGTTTTTAAGATTAGATAACCAGTGGGTTGGACTAGAAGACCACCAAGGTCCCTTCCAACTCTGCTATTCTATTCTATTCTATTCTATTCTGGGGAAGTATATGGTGGCAGATTGAATACAAACTGTTACATGCATGCCCAAGGACAAATATTCCATATTATGGAAACAGCAATATACTTAATTAAATAATTTAACCTGAGTCATTTATCATGCTAAGTCATAATTTGCTTAAAGCATGTTTGTTATCTAGATTGCAGAACAAGCTAAGCTTCAAAATTGAATTGTGATATGAGAATCCAGCAATTTAGAGAAATTTCTTTGTTATACCTTGATTTATAAGGTTATATACCTTGATTTATAAAAATCGAGATCCTAGCCTGAAACCTAAATTATAATATTAATGCCTTCCATTCAATACAACAGATTTATTTTCTATTCCTTTTCATATTTTCCATACTTTTATATTACAAACATATAAGTTTTAGTATTGTGTACTTTGTCTGAAAGATCTACTCTTTACAGTTTAAGAAATTCCCTTCACATATTGCTTTGCAAGTTGCCAACATTATAAAACATTTGTTTTTATTCACTTAAAAGAAAATATCCTTTTATTATTTTTATCCTTTTAAAAAAGTGCATATATTCACATATTCTGCTTAGCATTTCAAAGACTACTTTTGATAATGCAAGAATTATGCACAGTACACTATTTTCAGTACTGCTCATTTCATTCCTCACGCAAAGCCATGGCTAACATGCTATTGAGATCTGGGTTTACTGTTCCAAAAGTTACACAAAGAGGCATTACTTGAGCTTTTCTTTTTTCCTTTTGCTGGATTAATATAACTATTTAGGAATCTGGTGCTGTGTTTGGGGCACTTACCATACAGCTGCAGATACAAGATTTTCCCTCCTGTAAATGAAAAATGCAAATATGCATAACCCTAATCTTGACCTTAAATTAATCTTTTATAAGCAGCTCCCTTCCTACCTCTTCTGCCCTATTTCTTGGGGGGAATCTGTCCATTTATGAACATTTGACCCATACCATGCCAGGCCTGTTTCTTATTAATGATTAAGCCACAGTATATTTAGTACAAAGAACAGAATCTTTTTATTTCCTCTTTCCATATGCTCCTACATTAGCAGGAAAACAAAGGCAGCCGTATATTCAACTGACAAATTGCTGTCTCAATGCATTTGTCTGTCAAGGCTGCCTGAGAAATAAAGAATGAACATTTATGAGTCTGCAGTGCAGCTGTCTACTAAAGAACTACACCTGCCCATTCTTTACAAGCACTGGTAATAGTCCAAGGGAATCTGGATATCTTGCTTACTACTAGACTCGAGCTTAGAGTTAGAAAAGATCATGCCATGACTATACAATTCACTATATAATTTAACCTCGCCCTCCAAATGTAGTCTTCTTAAGGTCCAGACATATTAAATTACTCCATAGCTGTGGACTCTTGCACAAATTCTAATTCCTGTGAATGTCCAGGTTTTCAAGTCCTAAATCTTGATAATTTCAGGGCAAATCTAACTACAAATTTAAGGTGATTTAGGGGGATTCTTTCATGTCTCCCAGGATGAACATATGTATGTATGTATAGATGTATTTAGAACATATAGAACATCTGTACAGAAAAAAATCTTTTTTCCTCAACATACTAGCCATTACGTAGCCTAAAACAACAGCAACTTTGCAAATATGTCATTTGCTTGCTTTTAATTATACAAATATGCTATCAATAGTATACAGAAAAAATATTCAAAATAAATCTCCTTAACCATATTCTGTTAATACCAGATATGTATTTTAGGAGCTGTAGTTTCAACCCATATGGGAACAAGCTTGAAGAAAGATCCAATATGGGATAGGATTTATATACATCTTGTTTGTTCTCTAATCACTTGCTAGTATCCTATATTCACATATCTATAAATATTCTTTTACTCCATACTCCTTACACATTGACTAAAAAATGACCATGTAGCTAAAGTTCTGCATTGGAACATGGAACCTCTCTACATTAAAAATCCATACATTTGTTCATGTTTCTATTTTTTCAGATATATAAACTATTATGTATGTTTTAATCAGTTTAAAACATGCAGATAAGACAAGTATCATTAAGCTAAAGCTTATTTCTTCCAGAATCTTTTGCATCTCTTCCACAAAATTTAGTCCAATCCTTATGGATATTCAAGGCAATTCTATAGGGCACTCTAGACTTTGCATGTAATGCAATAACCACCATGGCTCTGTATGTGATGGTTTTTTCTCCATTTATCAAGCAGTGGTATGTCATGACATACTGGACAAAGCTATCAAATTCAAAGAAAGTGAAGTGAGGGCAGGTAATACCTATGGCAAGAAACTAACAAGAAAAGCAGGTTTAACCCCATACCAGGCTTCCCATCTTTGGGTTCTAGTTTTAAGTGTTCTTAATATAGAATATTATTTGTAAGGAGAATAAACTCGGGCAGCAGTTTTCCATACTTTTAACATGACAGACATTGATTATATGTAGTTGAATTTGAACTGAGTCTTGGGAAAAACTCACATCTTACTGGAAAAGACAATACATATATTTTTCAAAATAAATATTTGGTGGTTCATGCAATTTGTGAGGCGACAATATTTCTAAAATATGACTTTATCCTCCAGCTGTTTCTCCTCTGTTTCTTTTCTCAATGCAATTTCTCAATGCATGTAAAATCCTTGTTAAAGAAAATATTGAATGCATCTACAGAAGTCCATGAAACCTTATATTTAATGAATATGTTAGCTTATAAAATGTAATAAGAAATTACACTGCAATATATTTATCAAAAAGTTACATCACTCTTATGGAGGTGGGCTCATAAGCCTACTGCATGTATACGAAGTTCCTCCATAATGATCTCCCACTTGCTTGAATTATGGCGATGAGTTTATATGAGCAACATATATGTGATAGCTGCTTCCTTAAAGTGGAGGAAGAATTCTAAATAGATAGACCTATGTATTTTATGTATGGGTATTGTAGTGATAAATAGTGAGGTTCTTCTATAGTTGAGATTTGCACACTGAGTTACCTGGTTTTCAAAATCCAGATGTTTCCTTACCCTGAAGAAGATTAGACTGATGGGGGCCAGTACATTTAAAAAATATTTACAGCACAATCCTATGAAAGTTCATGCCTCGGCTGTAATTTATGAAGTTGGCCTTATATATTTTATTGCCATCATGCTTTTATGTTCCAGATAATGTCTATTAGTTATTACTTTTCAAGCAGTAAGATTTATAGAGCTGCATTCTAGTAGAATATTTTCTTGTGACTGACTTTACTTATTTTGAAAATCACTTTGCTTAAGGCTGCTGCCCTTCAAAAGCAGTGCTATCTCATATTTAGTTAAAATATGACAATTTACACCTACTATGAATCCATTTTTTTTAATGAAAAATGTTTTCCTGAAGCTTTAATCTTACCTTTCTCCATACAATCAGAATCAACATATAAACACACACAAAAATTTTTCATCATAAAAACAGGATGAAAGATTCAGATGTAACTGAACTTCTGGGATGATTTAAAGTAGCAGTCCTCAACCATTCTGGCTGAGCAGAGGATTATTGTGTGGCCCACTTCCCAATGGGCATGGCCCGGTACTAGGCTGCAGACCTGGGGGTAGGGAAACCCCTGTTTTAAAGTATTCAACCTCTATCTATCATCCTTCATTAAAACTTCAAAACCCCTCTTGGCTCAGGATTTACTTTTCACGGTGAAGTAACTGTCATGTAACTGGTCACAGATCTCTAGTCACCAGCTTTATTATGTCATTGTCAGTGAAGCCATTAAGAAATAATATGGATCACATGTGGATATTCTATGCAATTATTTATTTTAAATGCATACTTATTGCCTATTGCTATTTATTTTAAATGCATATTTATGGCCTATTTAGGGTGCATCATGAAAGATTACATACATATAAAGATAGATGTGAAATACATCAAACTAAATCAGTTATAAAACAATCAAAAACTGTTGATGGCTTCATTACCAATCTTGAATGCAATGCAAAAAAAAAAATGAACATGTGCCTAAACTGTAACAACTTGGAAGCCATTTTTCTTTGGAACGCTGACAATAAAGGAGATATGTTTTGTTTTGGCCACAGAAAATTTGTACTGTAACAGAATATCATAGTTCCTATATAGCGATGCCCCTCCATACAATCGAGCAGGGAAGAAAACCCTCTACTTCTTAAGTCATAGAAGTTGATAATACTGGTTTGGAAGTTATTGCCTCTGTGGTTACTTCCACAAGTAAGGCAAAGTCTGAATGTGGTTTCTTTCCGACTTACCTATAACATGCAATTCAACAAGCCAAGACTTAGTGTGATAAACAAACACTCTTTGCACATTTACACAGCCTATCTTTTTACATTTACCATAAAAGCATAGCACTTGGGCCCTATTTATTTTGTTCAATGTAGCTGTGAACTATCTCAGAAAGCTGACAACTCTGACATGACTTACCATGACCTACCTTACCTGATACTACATTGTACACGTCCTACTAGACCAACGGGACCATGGATAATGGCATCCATAAAATGAACTTGAATGGTTTGATGCTTTCTTGCACAGGCAATTAAAATTGTGCAGATAGTTAAATTACGTCATTTACTGTAGATATTTAACAGTTCCCTTCAAAGCCTCAGCAGTACCATTCACCACCCTCATTCATCCTACTAAGAAGAGAAATTAATGTAATTCTATTATACAAATCTATCTCCCGCCTTCCCCAATCAGAGAGAAGCATGTCAAGGGCAATACTAGAACAAATTGTGCTTCTGTGACCCTTTTGAGTGTTGTGGTTTGATTGATGTCTGGGATTAAGACAACACTAAAAAAACTAAAATGAGGGAAAGGAAGCTCTATGAGCAGCTGTTGTGCTGCTGCATGAACAAAAAGAAACAAACACAAAACCCCACTTACTGTTCCTCAAATGCTAAAGTGTTATATGCGCTGGAGGTTTTGAATACCTAAACTTGCCTGAGTACAATGTTTCTCACACATATATTTTTAAACTGAAAGCTTTTCAGTCTTCAAAGGAGGTAGCAGCTTTCTTTTCAATTGCTCTGTAGGGGGCAGCAGGAGAGGCAGACCTCCAGAAGCTGTAGATATTTGCACAAATCACTCCAAAGTCACTAACAAAATTCCTTTCAAAGAAGTGACAGCATTAAGGACCACTTGTATAATGTTTTCTCTTTCCCCCTCTTTCTCTTTCAAGAGTGTGCGTATGCATGTGCGTGTGTGTGTGTATGTATGTATGCATGTGTGTGTGCATGTGTGTTTTGTATGTGTATTTTGTGTATGTATCCATGCCTAATTGCCCAATCAAATTCCCACAAGAACCAAAATCCTAGTGAAATTATAAACTGAGCACCTATCCCCCCCCTTCACACACACCCCTCACCACAATCACAAGAAACCTTGCAGAATTGCATCCAGCCAGCCTGCAAATGGAAACACGAGAGCTTTGCTGAGGCATCCAAGCAGATTTTTTTTCTTGCACAAACCATTTTCCAAGATGGCTCAACTGTGCACATGCAGGATCAATGTAGGGTAATTATGACAAGAGACTGTAAATCCAGGATTAGGCAGATATGTTATCACTAAGTGGTTACAAACAATAACACTTAGCTTTCTTTCACAAACCTCTGTGAAGGGAAGTATAATAGGTAACATGGCAGTTCTATTTCAGCCTAGATTGTATTCGGATGTGTTTATTCAGCCTATTTGACAACCACAAACCAGTGGAAAATTACCACAGTAAATTATTATTAAAAGTGATTTGCCATTGCCTTCTTAGGGCTGAGAAAGTGACTGGCCTAAGGAACCCTGCTAGCTTTGTGCCTAAGGCAGGACCAGAACTCAGGGTTTTCTGGTTTCTAGCTTAATGCCTTAAGTACTATGCCAAACTGGCTCTCTAATTTAATTATATATCTATAATTTATAATATAAATTATACCTTTATAATTTTGAAATTATATTTTCTGAAAAACAATAATTTAAAATTTCTATATATGTAATTATATAGGATTTGTAAACTATTTTGTTGAAAACAATATAAATATATGTTACAGGAATAATAAAACTTCATGGTTGACAGTATGACAGACATAGGAATTGGTGATTTTTAAATGAAACAATCTATTTGCCAAGTTGTTCAAATCAGCTTACAAAATATTTGGAATAAAAGTATTTATTAAAGATTTACTATAGTAATTTCTTTTTTTAAAAAACTAGCAACCAGTAAATCAAATTCATATATAGTATACTTGTTTACAAAGAATGTTCAACTATTGGCAGAATGTAGATAAAAAGGAATAAGCTCTTACCAAAAGATATGTACACACACACTGTGACTGCTGAATGGATTCTTGCCCATAGCTAACAGCCATACTTTCATGGTTAACAGCATATACAAAAGGAGCGCAAAAGTTACCTTAAAGAATCAGCAATAACCACGAGAGAAGCCAGGTTCTCATTATACTGATCACAGCTGGGGATCAAATGAAGATGACAGTATATTTCTTATTGTATGTTTATATATTCTATCCATCCATCCATTTTGTTGTTTTAGTAGTTTAACCTTAACTGGGCAAAATAGTGCATCACTGGGCAACAATTTTTGAACCAAGATGCCTGAAATGGGCTAAATTACAGAATGTGTCCAAAATCTGAACCTATGACTCCTAAAAGAATGAAATTTGGGAAAGCTGTGGCCTCTTCAGTGCTACTGCAGGAACATACTACATCTTAACATTTCGTGACAGTGTCTTAGCCAGTCTCACAATCCCTTGCTCCCTCTCCCCGCATCTAGCAGCAGCTACTTAACTGCCTTCTGGAAAGGGAGGAAAGGTGGAATAGAGAGAAAGGAATTCCTACGCAATCCTCCCATCCCATCCCACTACTGCACGATCCCCTCATCTGTATAACCCCCCCTCCATGGGTCTTTCCTGACTTGTACTGGCTTGCCACCTGTCTTCTTCAACCCACACAGCGCCTCTTGCACACTTCCCTAACCTAAACTGTGTGGCACTTCTTCCACATGCCCATGCACTCTTCCCAACATTTGTAACCCCTATGCACTCCATCCCCAATTGGCATTACACCTCTCATGTACCCCACACTACCTTCTTGACCCCCACTATCCCCTATGCGCCCATCTGATCTGCATGATACATCTCGTGAACTCTTGGACACCACCCTTCTTTTGACCTATGCCACTCACCCACATGCCCTCCACATCTGCACACATCAATGCATCTTTCTCAACCAGACAGCATCTCTTGTGCTCCTTTATGAACAATTCCTGACCCACTCATCTTCTCAATTCCTCTCCCACTTCCAAGTTTCCCATTAGCAAAGTAAATTTGAGGGAGGGAGGGAGACTTCTGATGCTCCCCGCCAACAGGGCTCAATTACCTAGTATGTTTTCATGTTATATATGTTTGTGTGTATGGTTTATTTTGTTTTTAGCTTGCTGCCCACATTGTTTGAATTGGGCCGCCTTGTTAATCCAATAAGTAAGCTAAAATAAAGTGCCAATGAATTGACGAAAGACTGATCATGAATAGGTTAAAGATTGGAGATTCTCTTTTTGACCTTGAGGCAACCACAAAATTGCTGCCTGTGGAGGAAATGAGTACTGCCTCCTATGTTTTCTGTTGGGTTCCTTAAAAAAAAAAAGGTACTGTTGGTTTTAAAAACTTTGCTTCCATTCTTTTCCACAAAGCCTACTTTCTAGGAATCTTTGTGACCTTAAGAACAGCAATCGATTATGGCTCACAAAAACTCTTTGAGGAGCAGAAAAAACCAAGCCCCTGAACAATTTGCCTTGGTCACACAGAAAAAACTAAGGAAAGATTGAGAACAGAGACCCTAGTCTCCTGAATTACTCCAGCGCCTTAGGCAAAGTTCATTCTTGCCTGTCACAACAAATGACTTCATTGTGTTCATACCAGAATACATACATACAAATATCCCAGTTCAATGTTCTATGAATTTTCACGGCATCAATATGTATCTAATATCTTTGTACAATAATGAAGTTCTTCATAAAGGCAATTCTATTAGTGCCTAGACAGTGGGAAAAAACTGGATGGGGTAAACATACATAATTTTTAATATCATTTTTGGGTTCTGGGTCACATTTTTGGTAAATGCAATTATTTAAAAAATAAGAAGAAGAAAAATCAACTCAATAATATTTTAGTATTTCTAATTGTCCATTCGGCAGATTCCAGCATAGATCCAGCAGTTTGGAGTATGTATTAGCATAAAAATATAGGTAGCCCTCACAACCTGTAAAATGAAATGTCAGGTGACCACATCATTTAGCAACAGCAAACCCAGCAGTCCCCATTGTTAAGTGAGGATTGCTGGTCATTAGGTGAAGACTTCATGTAACTTAATTCAATGGGGTTGCAAGGCTTGGTTACAGCAAGCTTTTTCTTAGGCAGCTTGAAATCAAGCTGGCAAGCAGGTGGATGCTATGGAATGTGGGGCAGAGGTGGAGAGGTGCTGTAGTGCGGTGTGAGTGCAGGCATGTGGGTAGGTGCATTGAGGTGGTGTCCAGGAAAAAAATCAGCAATTTATAGGAGTGACATGTGACCTCCTGCTAGCTTCCTCATTGACTTTGCTTGTGGGAAGCCAACAGGAAGGTTGCAAATGGCAATCATGTGACCACAGTGCACTGCAACTGTTAAATGGGAGTGGCCACCAATTGCCTGAATTGTAATCAAATAACTGCAGGATTGTTGTGATGGCCACAACTTTGAGGACCAGTTGTGAAAATCCCTTATTCAGCGTCATCGTGACACTGAAAAGTAACAGAACTAGCAGCCTAATGTGAGGAGTATCTCTACTAGAAATTCATCCCGCAATCCACTGGGAAAATGTCCTAACCTGACAATCAGGATTAATAAATTCTCACTTTTTAAAAACCTATCTATATTGTATTTCAGCAGGTGAACATCTACAACCTTTCCTATCTCTTTACATTTGTTAGGCCTAAAACAGCTGTGGTCAATTAAAGTAAGTGGTGAATGTTAAAAATTGTTATTTGTTAAAGATTATTCAGTATTCAATTTATAATTAAAGCTTTCTGATTTTTCAGAATATCTCTAACATGTGCTAGAAATCGTTTAGATTTAGCATTTGTATGAGAAGTTCAAGAACCTTTTGCCGCAGTCCATTTAAATCCTCACTACATAAGTTTCTGGCCATCCCCTTTTTCAGAGATTATTTTTTTAAAAATTAATTGGCTGCAGCTTATTTCTGAGGGAAATGTTTTCTGGTTTCTTGTAAGGTAGATTTATGAAATGGTATTTTGAACAAAGCAACACCAAAACAGCTGGCAAGCATTTGTTAATTTGAACTCAAATGATGGCATCTAAATAACTAATAAATTAGGAAAATATGTTTTTGGGGAGGGTTAAATGGTTTTTCTCCTTCTTTTCTTGCATTCATTAAAACCAGCATATGATGAAAAAGACTGATCACAATTACAATTACATGGAAGCTTGCTTTGCCTGAATGCCTTTTTGCAATATTCTATCAAGACCTTTTTTAGATCTCTGACTTGCCATTTGGGGCTAATTTATTTAGTTCTTTCATCCAGATGGTTAAGATCATACAAGGACCCACACAACAGAAATGGTTAATTAACTTCAATGCTGGATCTTGTATTGTTTTGCACAGTTGGAATCTTGCTATACAGCAGAACATATTGTGTTGTTCTGCATCACTGTGAGATATAGTGAGTACCCCATCAATGTTTGAGGGTACCCTTAAAAGAAAATGTACTTAAAATGTGAAAATGCTACTTTTCTCACTGAGCCATTTTATATACTTGATGGCACACAAAATTGTTCTTCAAACTGTCTGAATTTTCAGGATAAAGTAGGAATATTATAAAAATATTTTAGTAATCAAATAAATTCTTTATTGCAACCATATTAAAAGTATTTTAGACTTTGATATCCAGGACACTATAATTATCCAGGACACTATAATGATTAAGAAACACAAAATTAATTTAGAGAATATCTAAATTTATAAAACAATTTAAACTTATATTAAAACAACTTAAGCTAAACTGCAGTTTTATAATTACAAGAAATCTTGTATTATATTATCATTAATTTTCATTAATTATCATTAATATTATCATTAATTTTATTTCAAATTATCAGTTTTTGGTACAGGAAGTTTAACTGGATCCTGAATAAATTCAGACAGCAAAAACTCTCTGTGCTTTAACTTTCTATGATTTAAAACATAGACATAATTTTCCAACAGTAGAAAAGACAACGTAAGATATTTACATGTAAAAATAAGCTGTACTTACAGAATTAAACCTCCAGTTCATGACAAACTGCAGAAAACAAATTTATTATTCTGCATCAATTAATGTAGCCTACAATTGGGCATTGTAACATTTTAACCTGAAACTACATCAGGCATGAATAGAAATCAAATTAAAATTATCCAAACCTGGAAAAATATGTCCATCATCACAGATTTAACTGATACATAGCAGTCTTTGGATAAGAAGGATCCACAAGTTATGATCCAAGCTTTAAGAGTAGATAAATGGAACTATTCATTATACTTGGCTTATCCAACTTTAAACCATGAATGGCCCATTATTTGGGAGTATTTTTGTCTTGAATGATTAAATTTGTCCCATTCAGTCTTTTAAGTTTAAGTTTACTTTATTGTCATTGCACCTCGTACAATAAAATTAATTTTGATGTGGGCAAAAGGTAGGAGAAACATAAATTGTTTATTGCCATTGTTTTAATTGAAATGCACAAAAGAGAGCTCTGCATTTGATCAGAATAATATGGACACAAAGGGATGGCTATATCTTTCTATATATGTTTGCCCAATCAAATAGTGCAGCTCTCTGGCAAATAAAGTAAAAATGTTAAAGCAATTAACTGGTAGGAATAAGGTTTAAACTTGTCTGGTCATTGACTACATTTTAATTAACAGAGAGATAGATGGAGAGAGAGACTTTAAACACATGACCAAAGGGCATGAACTGACTCATAGCTGCTAAATTATAATGCTGTTGATGCAATATATGAAGAGTAAGGTAAGTTTGCTGATTTCTTTAAGGAAACCTACACTGACACTTGACAAAGTCATTTAAATTATTATTGATTCTAAGAGGCTTAAATAATTGGGATTGGAATGCCTTTTAAAAAAACTTTGTTCTTCCTTTGATATCAATACCCTTTAAAAATTATCTCGCTGATTTCATTAGGATCGAAGTTTAATTTCCAGATTAGATCTATATCCTAATATTTACCTCATGGTTCTAGCAATCTTCTTGCGGGTAAATATAACAGCAGATCCAAGTTTATCACTGTCCTATCTTTATTCTTCCTTGGTAATACAAGGGTTTTGTTGTACGTTTTCCTATCCCAGAGCAATTACAAAGGCAGATCCTTTTCATTACTTTCGCCCTTAATTTTCTTACCCCAATAAAGCAATTGAAAGTCCCTGATGCTCTGCAGAATAGATGCAAAATATATTTAAAGCCCAGCTGGTTAAAAAAAATTAAGTAATACAAAAATGTGTTTCATTTAGAGATTCCTTTTCTGGCTTCTTCCTTGAATACCCAAATATTCCTGGATATAGACACAAAGAATTATATATTTTTAAAAATTTCTGCAAGTACAAGACAATAAAAAACTTCTGGGAAGTCCAAGTAGTAGAATTTCAACTTGGGACTGCTAAAGTATAACAAATCTTTTTTTTAAAACTATTTATCTAGTTTATTGGCTAATAAAAGAAATTAGGATATTACATTTCACACATTTTCCAAAGCAGTTTAATGTATTATTTGCCCCTGAAACCGTGCATGTTATTTCCTTACCCTCTTTATTTGCCAAATTTCATTAGGGAATAAAAAGTTTAAACAAAAGCAAATCAAGTTTTTTAATCAGCCAAAGATATATATAATATATAAAATACTATAAAAAAGGAGGGGAGAAAAATTCCTTCCATCAAGAGATATTTAATCAGGTAAAGTAAAAATGAAAACGAAAAGGACCCCTTGGTGAAGAAATAGGCTCTTATCAAAAACTATAGGAACATTTAGTGCAGCATATTTTATTCGGAAGAAATACCAAAATGATACACAATTTAAGACAGCTAAGACTAAAGTCTTCCGGTGATACACTGCAGTTTTACATCCCTATAGCCAGTGTTTGCAATCTTATGGCTATGGGGGCCAGAAAATAGACATGTTATAGTAGCAAAACTGGAATTCCAATACAAAAGCAAAATTAACACACAAGCTACTGTTCAAGCTGATTTATCTCTGGATTATACAAAAGTGCTGATATTTTATTAAGTAGCATAAGCTTATAAAATTAATGATAACAGAACTGCTGAATCATAGCACTTTAGTTATCAGATACAATAATAAAAGGGACTTGGCATGCTTTAAGGGTTCTTTACTGTAAGAGTTCTTGCAGCTCAATTAGGCAGCGCACACTTTTTTAAAACTATTTTTTTTTTTGCAAGTATGTTCTGAAAGTAAAAATGTATGGGTGTCACATCCTCTGATATATAGTTCAGATCGCTTATCTGTTCAGCTCTTTGGATTCCTGAGTGAACAGGAAAGTACTGCTGCTTGAAGAGAAGAGCAACAACGAAGTGGAAAATTACAGATGTTGTGACTCTGAAGTCGAAGCTCATTAGACAATGCACTCCCCAGTTTAGAGAATTCAAAACAGAAAATAGGTGAACACCAGTGCCTTTGAGGTTTCCTCCAGTTTCCACAGTATATAAGCACCTCTTCAACAGTTAATTATATAAGGTCAAAAAACATTGCCAATATCTTTCTTCCTAGAGGAAAACAACTCAGTTTCAATAATGGCTGAACTGTAAGAAACGCCAAATTTATTTGAAGGTTACATTATAAAGGGAATTAAGTTTTCAAAATATAAGTTTCGGAAGAACATTGTTCAGAATAAAAATGAAAATAGTCTTCAAACGTAGGGGAATTAGAGGAAATATTAATTACAGTAGCCATGAATTTTGACCTAGGAGAAAGGAGAAATGGAATGGAAAGAAAGGAGATATGGAATTAGGTAAAGAACTAGAATTAGATAAAGAAACTATTCAGCTTTCTGAGTTTTATCGCTAACAGTGTCAAAACAGTGCAGACCTCTATGCATAAGTAAACTGCTTAGTGTTGTTTTATAAATATCAGGTTTGACCATTCTACTCCTAGTGTGAGATAATCAATTCTTACCTGTGTCATTTTGACAAGGTCCAATGAAGGTCTTTGTTCCTTTACCTCTTCAGGTCGTCTTCTCTTAATTCCAACTTTCTTGTCATTTAGGACACATGGTTGAGACCGACTTCGAGAAAGCCCATTGGAGCGCCTTGTCAACTCTGGTGTCGAGGCAGGTGTGCTATTTGCTGAGGGCAGACAATATTCCGAAAAGGAAATTTGATCATGGGAACAAGAGAGAGATCGCTGGATGTCAATCCTGCCACTCTCAGAAGAGCTATGATCATTACCCCAAATATCACTTGTCTGTCCGTAAGTGGCTGACTTTTGCATTCCTTGGCATGGCTGACACCCAAATCTACTGCTAAATCCCATCTGGTCATATGACGAGGAGAGAGTACTTGACCTGGAAGGAAGGCTAAAGCTTGAACTTCTCTGCATGGTTGTGAATCCATTGGAGTAACGCTGCACACTTCCCCCACTGTAGCAGCGTCTCTTTTCTACAGGAGTCCAGACCTTTGATCCTATGGGCCTCCATGAAGCCCGGCAACTAGACATCTCATCGGAAAAAGAGAGTGATCGGCACTGGCGTTTGCTGGGAGGTGCTGAAGGGTTGCCATTGCGGTCACTAAGGCTGAGATCCTTGATCAAGTTGGTTACTGAGCATGCGTTAGCTGGTTCTCTCTGCCATAAGGAGCTTTCATCACTTTTGTCAGGCAAGCAGTCCCAAATATTGGCACTTGGCTGTTCGACCTGAAGGGGATATTTCCTGCTGATGTCTCTCCATCTGTCATTTTCTAGTTTTAAAGGATAAAATAATATACAATAATCAATCAGTCAAATATTTATTACAGTCAAAGTCAGGTACAATTAAAAATGTTCAAAGAATATCTAGTCAGAAGTTCTAGAATAAAACAACACACAACAAATAAAATCTATGTTGAAATCATAATTTGGCAGCCTATCTGTCTGTTACAAAAAAAGAGCAAGGCCTAAGCTATAGTGTAATATTACGCTTTAAATTATGAAGGCGTATACTTATTAGGTAATAAAGTACAACAGGATGATGATATCAAAAGATTTAGTGCATTAATTATATAAAAGTTATAATGGATTATTCATCAGGTTCTGGCAAATCTTTACTGCTGCTGCGTAGAATCTAGCTACCTGAGCTGTGACTACCATCCATTAGTCTTTAAGCAACCACTGGAGATAAACAGTGTTGGAATGGACAGGATACCTATTAATTATTGAAAAAATAAATTTTGTTCAAATGTCACTATAAAAAGAGCAGCAAAGAAGGGTGTGTCCAGAGGCTTCCATCTCTCCAGAATCACAGAGATATAGCTTTTCAACCTTTGTATTTGCTGTCCAATAATATACATTCATTAGTGCTATTTATCCCTTATCACCTGTATAATTGAAAAGCCCAATATATTACAAGAAAAGTATCCAGGGATTCCTTAGGATTAATCCATAAAATTTATTTTTGTAGGTTATTGGCTTAAAATGGAGCATGATACAAGTTAGTTATCTGAGACCAAGGGCTGCAAAAAAAAAAAAAAATCAAAAGAAACAACAAAGTGCTGGGTATGATAGATGTTGACCAACTTTTGACTTTCATAAGCTTTTTTACTGGTAGCTCTGAACCCACAAAATAGACTAGAGAAGTTTTTAAAAGTATAGACTAACAATTTGGAATAAGTGTTTTAAAAGTGAGTTCCATGACAGATACATTCCATTTAATTTTATTAATTTAATTAGATTTGCAATCAGCTCAATTTTGATCAGATTTCACAATGCTTCTGAGATATGGGATATATCTTAGTAACTTAATTACTTCTCCAAAATGTCAATTTGCTTGGTTTTGCTGGCTATAAGGCCATTTCATACTGCAATTAGGCAGACAGTCTATATTTATTTAATCACAATGCATAGCTTACCAGGCCAATATTGGCACATACCATAAATCTGAACAATTTAATAAAGGTTGTAGATAAAGTTAATCACTTTAAAAAGCAAAACTTTTAGATAGCATAATTTGTGAAGAATTTAACATTTGGGGATTTAAATTTCTGCTTATTTGATCATTTGTTTAAATGGCATATTGAAACATCAGCAAATAAAACTACAGTGTGAGATTTTTAAAAAAGAGAGCACTATGCTATGAATTCTCTTTTTTCAGAACTCTGAAGCATGACTGTGAAGCAGCAGGTGAGTGTATGTGCAACTCCACTTGCACAAGCACGGGTAAATGCCCATGAAGCTCCATTTGTGCGCACCAGCTGTTCACATGGAACCATCCCCCCTCACCCAGTTGGTCTGTAAAGCCAGAAAGGTTGGGACCTCTGGTATAATGAATGTACAAATTATTATCTAGGTTTTTAGAAGAAAAGAATTAGAAACATGAAGCTTCTGAGCTATCTAGGCTATTAGAAAAAAGTATTAATTCCTATCATACATAGTGGTCCTTATGAGATCTAACTACAGTATATTACTAAAAACCATAATCTCAATTTGGTTCTTTATGTCTTTCAGAGGTTCTTTCATTCACAATGTTCTCCTTTCAAAAGCCCCTGGTATCTAGATTTAAGCAAGTTTACCGTCACTCAAATCCTAAACAATGGTTAGTTTTAGGTACAATTGGATTCTTTCAAATAGCTCTGTAAAGTATCATGTAAAGTTGGCTTGTTTCCTCTAACTATAGCTACAGTAAATCTTGGTCATCTAGATTTGGATGAAGGTAATTATCTAAATTGGGATTAGGGAGAAGGAGACATGGGGGAAACAGATGACCCTGACACTTACAGCAATTTATTCCCACGGTGCTCAACAATAATTTAATCATAAGTTTCAGTATTATTTCCAAACAAGCATCTATATTTTATTCTCCTTATGTTTTGTTCATACTCAACACTTGAATTGGGGAGAGGTGGAATTTCCATTGGGAAAAAAAACCATTCAACTTAAATATATACTGCCATGGATCCCAAACAGTTCATGCTATGGCCAATCCATGAACTCTTTTAAGATCATTGTGATCTTAAAGATTCATTATTATGTTGATAGAATATGGGTCAGAGAGCAAAAAAATCCTGAATATGTGGACTCCTCCCTCCCCTGAGAAATACTTCAGACTTTTGGATAAAAACAAAACCATCTAGAATTATAGCTCCATTGTAAGCTGCCATAGGCTACTGATTCATTTCAACATCTCACCTACATCTGCTGAAGTTGGCAGTTATTAAAGTTTTGACTTAAATTCAGCTGAGAATAGCTTTGTTAAGAAACAAACTATGAGAACAGCAGCAGAGAAAAGCAACAGATTCTGTACTATTATCAGGAGTGGTGGTTTATTTCTTCTACTTTTTTCTCTCTTCTAAGAGACAAAGGAAATCAGAAGGTTGGAAACGAAACTGCTTATGCATGCAATATAGCCATATTTGAATGGCCATTTAATATCTTATTCAGCATGAAGCAAAAATACTGGGGATTATAGCACTGAGAACATTTTTTAAGCCCATACATTATTAAGGCTTTACCATCAATCTCAAAGCGCTAGAGTGCAAATTTAATTGTGCTCCAAAGCAGCTCGGTATCCTAACAATTTGGATGAATGAAAGGACTATTTAAACAGAATGACACGGGGGTGTACATAGGGTGGATTCAGTTTCAAAGTCTTGAGAGATGAAGGTTTTAATAAGGGGAAATTCTGTTCTTAGTGATGTGTGTCTGTCTATTATGAATATTAGGAGAAAAGCCTGCAAAGCAATAGATGGCAACTATACAAAGACCAGGAAAAAAATTATTCTGTTAGTATTGTATGCAAGAGGAAATAATATTTTTCCCCTTTCTTTGTCGTTCAGGAACAGTTCACAGTGCATGTGCAATCATACTTAAACTGCATCACTATTCACAAAGTCTCAATTTTTTAATAATTTCTTCTCATAATCAGGCAACAACACAGAACTCTGGAGTCCTTTCCTATAATCTTGATATGCTCATTCCATGTTTTCTTCTTTAATCATTTTTTCAAAGGCATAAAATATGGACATCAAATATGGAAAACCTTTCTATGCTTGGTATTGGCTGACCTTTAAAACCATTGCTTATATGTTTTGCTCTGAAGCCTTACGTAGACTACAGTTTCTGGATTATTTGCTGACATAATTATTTTAACAATTATGTACTAGAAGCTTGGTAAAACACATGTGTATAAATGCAGATAGCTAAACAATTTAAAATTTTTAAATACACCCACAATTAGCTTGAGGTCCTAGGGCCCTAGGGTCAGTACCTGGAGCAAAACAATGGTAACCTGAATAACTTATTCAGCAATGACCAATCCCATGGCTATATAGACTAATCAAATAATGATTCATGGGAATATCTGGTTCCCATGATGTTTATAGTGTTTTATATCTTATTGGTTGAATTGTTTTTAGATGGGCAGCTATATAAATGCGATGTATTTATCTCTATCTCCTTCTATGCTGAACTAAATCAGTCTGTTGCCATGAATAGATATTATTCACATAATCACATCTACACATAGTTAAAAAAAATGATCGAAGACTCCCTCAATATGAAAATAAAAAAAATATGACATAATGTATTTAAAGGGAACAAAATTGAAACAGTGTTCTTTGAGTATGATGTACTTTCTATAGAACTGTGGATATTTTTACAACAATGATACCGTATTTTCCGGCGTATAAGACGACTTTTGAAACCAAAAAAAGACAACCGAAAATCCGGGGTCGTCTTATACGCCGGGTCATCTTATACGCCGGAAAATATTACGGGCGTCGCCGGGAGACGCTCCTCCCCTTCCCGAAGAAAACAAGATGGCGGCCGCTCTGCCGGCCCATCATGCTCCGCGGGAGGCCTGGTCGTCTTCCGTGTGTGTGGGAGAGAGACCGAGAGAGCCGCCCTGGGGCCGGAGGAGGAAGGTTGTACGGTCGGCTGATGAGAAGCATTTACAAATCCTTGCAGCTTAATTTTGAATACCCGTATTTTCTGGTGTATAAGATAACTTTGAAAAAAGTCAACCAAAAATCGGGGGTCGTCTTATACGCCTGGTCGTCTTATACGCCGGAAAATACGGTATTTCTTGGTGATTCTCAATTGATCCTTATATTGGAAGAAAATAATCAGTCATTCTCTGAATAGTCTGAAGGAAAAATCAGTGATAGAGAACTAATGTCAAAACTTGGTTAGAATTAATGACTAAACAGTCAAATAAAAAGATAGATTACAATGGACTTAATAATGTAAGCCCACTGTAAGATTCAGAAGTAAAACTCCTACTGGAGGAAAACTGGAAGATTTTTAAAATAAGCATTTAGCTTAAAAAAACTATTGGATTATATAAATTGACTAAAACATACTGCAGCTGAAAATGACTTTGCAAATAGCAGTGGCATGAAGTTAGAACATTAGCTAAGCAGCTAATGGAGGATAGAGTAAAATAATTTATAACTTGATTTATCTTATTTCAGGAGCTGACTATATTATGAGGTCATAACAACTGTCTTCTGAAATTAGAACAATGTGGAATTACAAAACAGCTCTTCAAATACATTAGATCAACAAAATATATGAAAACTTAATCTGAAATATATTTATTGTGGTAATTTCCAATTAGTTCAGAAATCAGCAAATAATGCATTAATGCATCTGTAATTAGACAGTGCTAAAAGATTTATTTTTTAAAAAAAATAAAAAATGAAATGTATAGCCAGCATATTTCACATTTACAAGGAGTCCTGAATCGCCTCCGTGTGATTTGGGTAGCTGTATAAATTTGTTTAATAAATAAATAAGTTACAATGTGCTAAAAAAAGGTGACTTACAAGTGGTCCTCACATTTACAAAGGTTGCAGAGTCCCTATAGTGATATGATTGCAATTTGAGCTCCTTGCAACCAGTATGTATTTACATTGGTTGCAGCATCCCAGGGTCATGTGATTGCCATTTGCAACATTCTCAAGGGGTTTCCAACAGACAAAGTTAAAGTGGGGGGAGAAGGTGGATTTGCTTAACAATCACATGATTCACATAATGATCCCAGTAAATAAAACTGTAAAATTAGCCATGACTCATTACATTCCTTAGTGACTGGAGTTGTGGTCCCAATGGTGGTTATGTATCAAAGACTAGTTGTTGTGTTCAACAATTAAAAATTACATGTCATCTATAAAAACTATAAAACCTTTATAAAACTATTAAAGATAATGGAAAATATTATATTTAAATGGTTAAAATATACTATTATCTCCCTTTAATATGGGAAACTAGAATGTATTTCATTATTTTATTTGGCCTTCTCCTTTGGTATTTTATTTCATTCATTAGTCATGTTGATTTAAACTAGTTCATCCTGCTGACATCAGACCCTCCATTTTCCTCTTTAAACGATAAGCAAAAATCTCATACTAGCTATAGCCAATAATAACAGGATCCTGGAGCCTTATTTATATCTTATTAGTTCACAAAATAATTTCTGAGTCACCTTTCAACCCAGTAAAGTACCTGGAAGATGATTTACAAGTTAAAGCTTGAACAAGGCCGTTCTACCCACAGAATGGAAAGCTTTGATAATGCAGTCTCTGAACTATCCCAATCTCTGCCAACAGAGAGGAAAAGAGGTTTCTTCATTTATTTAATTCTATGTTCTCTTTTTAAGTCATCCCTCTGTACAATAAGCTGGCATAACTTCATCATTGAATTGCACTGATTTTATTTATGAATATACACACCATGTTTTGTCAACTATAAGCTTTAGAAAGTCAAGGATATTTTTAAGAAGTACGAAAATATAAGATAAAAAAGCCCAGCATTTTGAACTGTGTGAAAACAACTGTTAGCCCGTAAAATGAAGACAAGATAAGCTTATAATACAACAAAGCAAGAACTAAAAAGCAAACCAATGATTGCATTTTGCACTAGCCCAAGTTCTAAACATGCTTCGAGAGTGAATTGCAGCAATTACCGTATTTTTCAGACTATAAGATGTACTGGACTATAAGACGCACCTTGGTTTAGAGGAAAATAAGAAAAAAATAGTTTTTTTGCCTCTGCACGTCCTGTTTTTGCCCTCCCCGGCATCCAGAAGCACTCTGCAGGAAGCCTCCGGAGGCCTCCGCGGGTCCTGTTTTTGGCCTCCTCAGGACCCGCAGAGGCTTTGGGAGGCCAAAATTGGGCACATTTTGGCCTGCAGAGTACTTCTGGACACCAGGGAGGCTGAAAATGGGATGCACTGAGGCTTTGGAGGGGCAAAAACAGGACACGTGAAGGCTGCGGGAAGCCAAAAATGGGCCCATATTTGCTCTATTAAGAATGCACAGACATTTCCACCCACTTTGGGAGGGGGAGTGCATCTTATAGTCCGAAAAATACAGTATATATGAAAGCATGGACAACTAATGCTAGATCTACCTTCTCCAAAAAAGGAGGATAACTGGTATATAAGCTGAAGCTGGGCACAAGTGCTATGCAATCATATCTACAATGAACTGATCCCCCAATTAAAAACAACTTCTCACCAATGGAATGCCTGTCTTCTTTAGACTGAGCACCAACATTAGTCAACTAAAGTAAATATAAATATTAATATACTGATGAGATTCTTAAAATTCTGAATGTTAATGCTCCCAGCAGGTTCATATAGAAACTTACAGAAGATAACTGCCATCTTGGTGACAATAGACCTAATAACTATGCAATTGTTCTGTTATATAAATATTATCTTAAATGGGAGCAAGTTAAAACTAAAACTGAGCAAAGCCGAACAAGATGAAAAAAAAACAGGGAAATCTTTGGAATATTGTACCATTTGGAGATGAGGTTTGCTGGTCTTCCAGAATAGTGTGGAGACCTGTTCTGCTAATTAACATGGGGCTCTACAAGTGCTATGCAGCCATGAGATGGTTGGTGGATTGAAGGTGCTCCCTCCACTTCTTTAACTTAACATCTTAATTTTTAACTTTGTTCTTAATTCTGTTTTATAATTTATACTATTTACACAACTGTTTGTTATGATAAACTGCCCAGAGTCATTTAGGTGAGATGCGTGGTTTAGAAATTTGATAAACTAGTAAAAACATCCATAATTGTTTCAGTCATTTCAAGTGCTTCCTTTGTAAATACACTATAAACCTTATGAATTATGTTTGTTGAAGATACAAAAATATGTTAAATGCATAATGATTTATCTTTCTGTACTGTTCTCCTCCATGATCATCATTTTTATAAGAACTTACAAAAATAATTTACAGCAGTATATCACATAATTATGGGATTTAAATGTTTTGAAACATGGGTATGCTTTTGAGCATGGCATATAAAAATGAGGGTATTTTTAGCCAATGTTTTATCTCATATCTGTTGAGTGAAGCACTGGCATCTAATTCATCAAGCATTAATCTACACCATGTCAATAGTATACATGCTGGAAACCAGTGGCCTTCACATTGTTCCTTCTATTTATTTACAACAAGCAGCATCTCACTAAGGAATATGTTTAGCTGCAGTCTAAAATACAAGGATTTCTTTCTTGTTTAGTGCATTTAAAAATAAGAAAAGACATCTGGATAGTGTGTTAGCAACCAAAAGGAATAAGAGCATAATTTTTATCTTTTTAGAATACAAGTAGTCCTCAACAATGACTAGTCCAGTAAAGGAGAATATTTCTGGCTCAGGGTTGAAATGAGGGGTCCTTGATGCTCTCTGAGCTTGGTTACTCTTGTAGCCCAGTTGTTTTCTTGCAGACATTTTATTACCCAAGCCAGGTAATCATCAGTGCTAGTAAGGAATGAGGTTTGCTCTCAAATTTATATTCTAGTGGCTTGCCCTGTTTTAGAGATTCTTTGGTTGAGCTGTTTACTATTAGCTTGTTTGGCATTTCCTTGATTGGGGTATTGATTGAACTAGTTGTTTAGCAATTGTCTGAAGTTATGACAGACTTTAAAAATGCTATTTATAATCTGTCCTCAAAGTTATGATTGCTGTATCCCACCCCAGCCTGCGGTCACATTTCAGGCACTTTGCAACTGGTTCACATTTGTGACCAGTTACAGTGTCCCATGGCCACATGATTGAGATCTGTGACTTTTTGCTTGGTTTCCACCCATTAGATATACTGGGTTCTTAATGAACCATGTATGTAAGTACCTATAATGCACACAGTATTGTATATAATTTTCATGCAAATGGAAATCATTTGGACAGTTTTTCCAAAATTGCCTATTTTTCAAATAGAAAAAGTTTATAATTGTGATACTTCATATTTTCATTCTTTAATTGAAAATAAATATAGGAGTTGTAATGCAATCTTGTGTTTTACATTTTATTTATGACTAAATTGAGTTGTTCAAAGTTGCCAAAAATGGAGCCAAATGGAGTTGCTGAGAAGCAACTCTAAAGAGGCAGAATGTTACGGGAAATTCGATATTCACAGCATTACAAATCTTTTTAAAAAGGAAACATTAAACTTTTTCTCTAAAGAAGCAGAATGTTATGGGAACTTCAATATTCACAGCACTACAAATCTTTTTAAAAAGGAAACATTAAACTGCTTCTCCCTGCCCAATTCAAATTAACCATGCTCACCACAGCACAGAAACTTGACTGGTAATTGGAGAAGAAAAGGTGAAAGCTCAAGTATAGTGTTTCAGTTTTGGCAGCTTGAATATGCATGGTTTTCAACCCCCAAATTCCCCCACCAGTCTTCCCAGTCTAAAACTTATTTATTTATATTTAGAAAATTTATATTGCTGCCTATTTGCACATGGTGACTCAAGGCGGCTTACAAGAATATAAAAATCTCGTGTAAAAAACCAATAAAATTAATAAAAGAATCAGGAGAGGTGATACATTTGCACACCGAGGTCTGCACAAAACCATGTTGGCCACTGCATTTTGCACCAACTAGAGCTTACGGATACTCTTCCAAGGGCAGCCCCATGTAGAGTGTGTTGCAATAGGCAAGACAGAAAGTGATTAGGGCATGAGTGATCATGAGTAGGGATTGTTGGTCCAGGAAAGAACGTAACTGGCGCACAACCCATAGTTACACATAGGCCCTCTTGGCCATGACTACCACCTGCTCTTCAAGCAGGAGTCGCAAGTCCAGGAGAAACCCCAGATTACACACAGGGTTTGTTTGGGGTCGTGCCACCCCATTCAAGACCAAAGGTGGCAATTTTCCCTGGGCCAAAGAACCCCAAACCCAGAGCCATTTGGTCTTGCCAGGGTTTAGTTTCAATCCGCTGGCTCCCCATCCAGCCCCTAACAGCTCCAAGTACTGCAAGAGGGAAAACACAGCATTGCTGAACTCACCATGGGCTGAGACATACAGCTTAGTATCATCAGAATATTGAGTCCATAGTGATAGATGATTTCACCCAGTTGAACAGGAGCGGAAACAGTACCTGCAAAGCAGTGGGTGAGGATTGGCTCTCTCCTCCTCTATCAACACTGACTGAGATTAGCCACAGAGGAAGAAAGTGAACCAGGATAGCAGTTATAACCCCCAGCTTCTTTTAGAAACCTTCAGGGTCCATTAGTTGATAGGGGTGTACCAATCTAATAGGTCAGGATCTAGATGACCTGGGACAGGCCCATGGAAGTCATGGTTTCCATGAAATTTTGGGCTACCTCTGAGCCCACCTCCAAGGATAGCAGATTGATGTCCTCCAGAACTATAAGCCTGGGGAATTCCACCATCAGCCGCATCGTGAGGTCCAGGAGCCCGAGTAGGGATGCTGCCACATAGCAGGGAGGCTGATACAGCAGCAGCAATCTCACCTGATCCCTTGAGCCCAACCTAAGAAAAAGGGTCTCACAGCCGACCACACACTTGCCTCTCACCCAACTTTCCCTTCCAGCCTCAGAATTCCCCGAGCAGCCTTCCCAGGCCAAATTTCAGAACATTGCAAAAAGTAATCGGAGGAATAGCCAGAAGGCCTACTATGCTGCACTAGATATTGTAGTAGCCGTGTGGTCCTATGATGTCTCCTGAAGTTCATACAGTTCCAAGCTCCCATTCTCCAATTAAACCTCAAAAAATCCCAACGACAGCCTGCCACTCTCCACAGCATTGGTGATCCCATGAGTAGGCCCAGCTGCCGACAAAGGTCAGTGAAGCTTGATTCTTTTGTCATCTCCACCTCCATCAGAAAATCCACGCCATCATTCACAGCTGCAGCAGCTGGCTCTTGGGCTCTCAAACCAGAGTTTAGCTTCAGATGATTACTGCACATTGAACAATTCAAAGAGATCCAGGGGAATCCAGGGGGAGTCCAGGGAAGCCACACAGTCATAAATCATACTCTGCTCTGTCTTGCCTTCTAGCTGCCCCTTTCCAACCTCTCCACTCTTCAAGCTCTCGGCCCTTCTGCTTCTCCACCCCTTCTATGTGTTGGGTCAAAGGTCATACCGGTCAAGAATTCCAAGAAATAATATCCTATATATCTACAAGAAGACATACTGGCTAACTAGCACATTCCAGTTATTGGACCGAAGACCTATAATGGAATTTAGGTCTTTAGAACTTATATTTTCTTGTGTAATTAGATATTTGGAAAATAAAACAAGTTACAAACTTCTCTTTATACCTTCCCAGTCTACTGCTATTGCTTACCAATCATCGTCATCATCATCATTTTAGCCACTGTCTATCGACTGCAAGATGAAGGCCTCTTCCAATGTTCCCAACTAATATGGTCCTAAGCTTTCTTTTGCCAATTGGGCCTGCAATACTTGTTGATCCATTTATCTCTATTGCTACCAATAGACAACTAAATATACGGAAAATCAAAATTAAAAGAGATTGGGGATTTTGCAGTATCCTTCTCCTGCTACACCCACCAAGCCACACTACGCCCACAAAGCCATGCCCACAATACCAGTAGTAAACAATTTTGAATCCCACCACTGATGGACAGATGTAATCAGAGGCAATCCCTCAGCTAACTCAATCCTGTATCATGTAGGACTTTAAAGGTCAAAAACAGAAGCTCGCTTTGGACCCAGAAATAGATCCAATGCAGTTCATGAAGCAGAGGTATAACATGTGTCCTTCTGGAAACATAACTGCCTGCGCTGCTGCATTTTGGACTAGATGAAGATTCCAGATACATTTCAAGGACATGTAAAGCCTGTTGCCCATGTGAAGCGCATTACAATAATCCAACCAGAGGGTGACCAGGGCATGATTGACCATGAGTGATACTCCTTAATCTAGGAATGGGCTCAATTGGCATACAATATGAAGTTGAGCAAAGATCGTCCTAGCCATGACTGCCACCTGCTCGTCTTCGGTATAGATTCTCCAGTGATGATGGGTTTATTTTTTTCCTTTAAATAATATGTTTTGTATGCGGTGAAAATTCAGAGCAGATGTTTTCCAGAACATTTATCCAACCACGCTTAGGCATCTTGGAAAAAATCTTCACAAAAGAAAAAAAGAAAGCAATTCTCTCCAAACATTTAGATTCGTCAGAAAAAACAGCATTGGTAGTAGTTGAATAACAAAGGCCAACCAAAGATTATGCTCAACTACACAGAATATATGACAGTTAAAGTGTTCTTCAATTTTATATCAATGAAGCACTTGTATTTCTAAAAAAATCCTGAAAGGATCCAAGTTTTTTGAGGGGGGATGGAACTTTCTCTCCCCACCCCACTAACCTGTTTTCCAGCACTGTTCTTCTGTGCAGGGCAACAAAAGAAGACCCAGCCTATCAGCTGCGACTCGGGAGGCAGAGAATAGATGGGAGTGGGGCCAGTCAGAGGTGGTATTTGCTGGTTCTCGGAACTACTCAAAATTTCCGCTACCGGTTCTCCAGAACTGTCAGAACCTGCTGAATACCACCTCTGCTGTCCATTCTACCAAATCCAGCAGAAAGAGCATGCTGTGAGTCCTGTCAGCTAGGGAACTGTACATTTGGTGGGTCATTGTTGAAGTGTGCTTATAAATGTTAATTTGATCATTTATTTGCATCTAGCAGTTCCTTTTGTTTTCTTCTGACTCTTATAAAACTCATAAAATATAAAATGTAAATATAAATTATATATGTCATTATACTGTAGCGTCTTACCTTTACAAATTCATTGAATAAGTAAATATGGGTAAACAGTGATATCCTAGGATAGGAAAATCCCAGCTACATGTCATCAAATATACTGTATAAGAAAAAAATTTGACTAAATGTGCTTCTATTATTTTACTTTTTTAATTTCAAACAGTCAGGATTTCATGAAACGTTGCATACTAATTTTATCTCTTTTTCAATAAGCAAAGGGATTAAATGCTTTTAAGATCAGCATTACTTTTATGCAAAAGCAAATTAGCAATTATTTAGTTCCACAAGGTATTTTTACTTCTATGATAATCTATTTTTTCCTAAATGCTTTTATTCACCTCTTTTCCAGATCTGATCTATTTTAACCCACAACTGAGATGGGACTGATGAGTTTTCCTGATTATTTCTCACATTTCCATTAAATCATTCTTTCATATGATTCAGTTAAAGATTTAAGTCAGATATTGGCTGCACTCTAACTAAAGCTAAATAAGCCCATAATTTCCACTTGGAAATGATAGCTTGCTTCCCCTCACCCCATTAAACTAGGCATCCATCATTCAAGCAAAGAATGACACAAGAAATGACAACTTCTAGCCCGCCTAATGCTGCTTTAAAGAGGTGCTCTTTCAAAAGTTGGTATTTCCCTCAGCAGCTACTGCAAGCCCTAGTGCAACTTTTCTTGCTGCAATTGACTGCTAGTTACTCTGAGTATTATATTTGATGAAATTTCAGGTTTCATATTTGAGTGGGGGTTTATTAAACAGGTTTCTAATAACATTTATTAGATGAATATTAAAAAAGGGTAACTGCCAAACCATCAAACTAGTTTTCTTCACAGATTCTCTTATTACATTTGTAACTCATAAGAAAGGTTGGATGAAATATTGATACCAGAGGAAGATAAAAAAGGAAAAAAAATATCTCATGTCCTTGAGTCAAGAGCTACTAACCCAAGACATATATAATTGTTCTTGCTCAGTTCGTAGCAATACATTTCTTAATCCTTTTCCAGAAAAGCTAAGACTCGGAACAAATTTTACTTTCTTGAAGGCAACAAGTATTTACCTCAACATATCTAAAAACTAAAAATATTCTTAATACTTTTAAGGATTGTGGGCTGTTGTGGCCTGTTTAAACATTCACTGAAAATATAACACAATACACATTTTGAGCACTTTTTGAGATATTTATGTGAAATATTAAATGTTCCAGCATATGCAAACTTATAACTAGTCAAGTAAGTTTTCTTTCAAATTAAAAAGAGAGATGATTAGACTGAAAGATACCGAGCATCTTTTTCATTTAACATATAGCTAGGATGATAAGAAAGATAATATAAACAGACCATTTATACAGACTGCTTTCTATATAAAGCACAATATACAATATTGTATTTGTTCCTTGCTCTCCATGATCATGTTTCAACAACAGCTGCAAGCAATGATTGTGGTGAATGAGAAAGGACAAATATTAAAACATTAAAGACAGAAAAAATATTTGTCTTGCTGTAAGCCTAAAAGGTAAATGATTGCAGAGCAGTATTCACAAGGCATTGACTTGATTATAAATCCTAAAAAGAAGTAGTTTTTTCAAAAATAGCAAATCCCACAACATTTTATTAATGAGTTAAATGCAAATTTGTTCTGTTAGCTCAGATTTTAGGAAAGCCTTTATGTATTGTAAATAAAGATGGAAAGTATGATACATAATTTTCTGTAAATTTTGAATAAAGCTACAACATGAGAGAATGAAACAGGAATATTACAAAAAGGCACCAGTATTCCTAAGACAAAGATTTTTTTATAGTGCCAGGCTTGCCTAGCTTCTCCTTCAGGCAAGTTGGCAAGACTTTCAGAATCAAAGAATAGTTTTCCCATGGCTTATGCAGTAAGAATTCACCATGAGTCACCATTCTCAATTTGTTTCAGTTTATAACCTAAGAGGCAGAATGATCTAGACAGCAGTCTGTCTCAAACTTCCTCAGCCCAGTTCCTTCCCAGAACTCTGTGGTTGCACATTGGGAGAGACCTTGGGTTTGAGAAAAGTTGGCCTGTCCAAGTACTATTCAATTTACACAATATGGTCTTCAAGACCATCACTGTTTATTCAATGGACTAACCAGATTTAGTAGTGCCTACATTTTCTGCATCCGTTGAAAGCCAAATGGACAATTAGTTCTAAAGACCCTACTTCTCTTGACCAAGAAAGCAAGAAAGCTAGCCAAGTTCCCGCCCTGTTTCAAAGAAGTCCTATAAGGCACTTTATTTCTTCAGTTTCTAATCCAAAACTAAAGTTGAAAGGATGTATTTGTCTCAATCTTCTGTGCAAACAAGAACATAATTATCTAATCGGAAATAGCCTAGCAGTTTGAAATTCACTGCGGCAGTCAGCAGTGAACCTATCTGAGCAAGTTTCAACAATGACTTGGCTGGTTAATCTGGGCCAGTTAAAAGCCAAAATAAAAAGTACTGGGAAAAATGCC
This sequence comes from Bungarus multicinctus, assembly GCA_023653725.1. NCBI lineage: Eukaryota > Metazoa > Chordata > Lepidosauria > Squamata > Elapidae > Bungarus > Bungarus multicinctus. Next base: position 64,832,331 of record CM042844.1, read on the forward strand.
TAAAATTACAAAGAAAAACAAAAATAGTGCCAATTGGATTTGATCTTCTTGATTGGGCATAACAAAGACAATTGCACAGGGGGAGCTATGGTCAGCAAGAAGATTAGGTTGCATTAGAAACAGGTTATCATAGCAAACAGATTATTGTAACAAACAAGATCAGCAATAACGTAACTAAGCCTTGCCCAATGGGATGCCCCGTAAAGATGTTGGTCTACAATTCCAAAGATGATACGGCTTTTTGGTTGGAAAAATCTTATTAGCCCTTTTTAGGCTGTATTGTTAATATTTGAACTATTATTCTTTTCTTGAACCTGAAACCTAGGTCTTTAAAGACATGTGCATATACACAAACAATCTTCCATCCAACCAATACATACAGTATACTATATACATTTTCAGGCAACTTCCATTTCTGGAAATCTTGAAAAATGACTCCCTCAATACAATTGTTCAATCTCATTAATTCTAATCAGGTTAATGCCTATGACTGGAGGGAACAGATGCTTTGTTTGGAAAGCACTGGTTTTTATGATAGAATAATTTGCTTCAAAGTCTAATATTTTAATTAGTACTAGAAGTCATTGTTCAATCATATAAGAAACAAAAGACTATAATACAGGGCTAATCTTTCAAAAAACATCTAGTCTTTCAAGAGCAACTAGCAATACTTCAAACCATCATAAATTTCAATATATTTATCTTGTCAAATGGATGGTGGTTTACATGCCAGCACAGTATCTCACTGTTGGCAGCAGCACAAGGCTACTAGTTAAACAATGACTGCTCTGCTACCTTTTAAAGACTAGGAATTGGTTTTCTATTTGACCTAATAAATTATAGTACATATAAGTAATGGAATAGCAGTTTCAGAACAAAGGATATTTTTAAAATACCCCACATCACAAAAAAAATTAATCTTGGAGTATGTGAAGAATTATAAGTAATTTTTATTACTTATTCCATGAGTAAGTAAAATTTGATTACTAAGAACCACAAGGTCAAAGTTTGAATGTACCAGATGTGCCAATTAACGGTTTTATATATAGACTATATTCTCTATCTATCATCTCAATTAAATACATCTGGCTTAGACTGGAGAGAAGATAGATGATTTATCAGATATCACAATACTTGTGATGCGTCAAAGGTCACAAAAGTTTTTGACGTGCAGAACAGTCAGTTGGAAATTTACACACAGAAAACATATCAGCTGAGTGCTGTGTTATGTAATATAAAGCAGATCTGAAGTTAACTATATGAAGTTCAAAGAGAAACGCATGTAAAATTAGGAAATGGCTTTTTTAGCTTGCAAAAGAAAGAGCAACGTACTCTTCAAAACGAAGCAATGAACATCTATTTCAAAATCCATACTGACTGTTCCTTTGTAATATTTATTCATATCATAACAGAGATGGGCATCAAGAGGCAGCAATACTCACCCATCATTCCACATGAGAAGAGTGTGGATCCTTGACTCATCTTCTTTGGAGTGTGCTGAAAACAAACATAAGACCTAATCACACATTTTTACAAATTATGCTGAAATCCAGGCCATACATTGTAACATCTTCACTGTCCTAATAGTAGTCTAGTTGTAAATTCAAGTATAAAAGAAAAGCTGAAGTGACCATGACAATCCTGAAACACCTTGTTTTACAATTTTGTAGTTTTTACTCATGGTAATGGTTCTCCCTTGAACAATATTCAAAACTGCACAAAAGGCTAATCTAAGAAAAATATTAAGTTATAAATCTGTCAACATAGTAATAGAAGATATAAGATTTGCTCCACTTCATTTTTTTTCTTTAGAATTATGATTGCTTATTTAAAGAAATAATATTTTAAATTGTTTTTTTAAAGTATACTATTTCCAAAACATTTCTAAATTGATTTCATAGAGCTGATCTTGTTCTTAGTGGACAAAGTTGAAGCAATAAAAAAATCAAAATTACTCCATAGAGAATGAGAAATAATCTAAATTGTTTTGTTGTAAATCTTTTAAACTATTCATTTACTATGCCAATATTGTCGCCATTGGACTTATTTAAAAAAAAGAAAAACAGAGGCAGTGTAGGAATCAAAAAGAGAAATTTATCTAGTGACTGCAATAATGGTTCTAAAGTTTAACTAGCTGGCACAGTTTTTAATAAATCTTGTGCTGTCCCTTCATATTTTGTTCCTCTTTCCCCCTTCTAAATCATTTAATTTGACAAAAAAAGGGAATTTATTACAGAAGAAAAGACATTTAGATTTATATTATCAATGTTGTATTTGGATACAACATTAATGTTGTTAATAAATTTCATCTTTCATTTATTTATTTTTATGGTTTTTTTTTACCCTGACTCATGTAACACAATGTATCTATTGAGAAATAAGTTTTATTGAACTAAATAGATCATGTGCTAAGTAAATTCAAGGTTCATACTGTATGCAGTAAAAGTTAAGCTGTCGAGCAAATAAGTTCCACTAAATTAAAAATGTAACATTTCCAGGAATGTTGAAGCACTAGAAAAATACTGTTTTTCCCCATTTTTTTTCAAGAGAGAGAGAGAGAGTAGTTGGTAGGGGGAATGAAATATACACAGTGTTTGTTTTAGCATCCTTTATAGATATAAAGTCACTTTAATTTCATAAAATATGTAACATATAACTTGGGATCCTCATAAACATATGTTCGTTGTACAAAACGCTAAAGGAGGAGAAGGGGGAAGCAAGTCTCAAAATATATTTATTGCCACCTGAGATGTTATTTAATCAATCTCTGTAGCAGTCCCATCCTATATTTACTGACGCTCAGCCACATCTGAGTTGCAATTAATGAGCATGGCTTCGATTACATATGCTAAACATCTTATCTAAAACATCTTTCCTTTCTGCTTGATACAAAAGCTGAAATCCTGTCATACCCGTCGGAATCTGATTTGGAGAGGGGGACTGAGCAGATGACAGGGAGTGAGAATGTGACTGTTGGCTGTGGAAGAAACTGGGGAAGGGCACAGTCCAGCTGGGCAGAGCAGGGGAGAGGTAGAACAAGGGAGAAGGAATTTGGAAGAAGACCCAGGCCCACCCCCTCTTCATCATAGAGCACGCAGGAAGGAATGGAGAAGGAAGCAATGTGAGTTGTGAGGCTTACAGGGGAGGAAAGGGCCCTGATTCCCTTCATTAGCTGCAGCTGGGAACACAGTGTTTAAAAAGGGAAGCTGAGCACAGCAAGTTGTTGGGAGCAAATAGTGAATTATCTGGTATCGTCGAGGCTTATCTGTGTTCCTGGCATCTTTCCAACTGTGTGTGTTTTGCTGTGTTTTCAAGTCTGCAATTCCTTCTCCTGCCCTGTCAAGTTAATTATTGCAGCGTGGTTTGTTTGGATTTTTAGTTACAATTTATATGTACTTCGTTTTCAGACTGAATTTCCCCCACATAAAGGCTGTTCTGGGAGTTTTTCTCCAGCCGAAAGTAATCTGGACATTGGGGGCAAAGTTGGAGATAATAAAGGGACTCTTCTTGCTTATTTGACTGTTTCTTTATGCCATGCCCCGGGTCATCACAAATCTTTTTAGAATAAACTGGGAAGATGGCTAGATAAAGCAAAAGATTAAAGTTTGGAATCTATGAGAAGATAGATGAAATCCAGGGAAAGAAGCAGGACACTTTTGCATCAGGGATACATTTTTCGCTAAGAATATGTTTAGCCATAGAACATAGAATTTTAATTTTAAGTTATTTCTGTCTCTTGCTATTTGAGCATTACACAAGCCGTGGTGGTGCAGTGGTTAGAATGCAGTACTGCAGGATACTTCTGCTGACTGCCAGTTGCCAGCACTTTGGCAGTTCGATTCTCATTTGCTCAAGGTTGACTCAACCTTCCATCCTTCTGAGGTCAGTAAAATGAGGACCCAGATTGTTGGGGGAAATATGCTGACTCTGTAAACCAGGGCTGTAAAGCTTTGTGAAGCAGTATATAAGTCTAGACGACTTGCTAAGTGCTATTGTGTTTGGTGTTTATTTTCTCTATATAGGCTCAGTAATGTGTTATATAACTTGGAACCTCTACAGAAGAGTTGCTTCCCAAATACAAACATACCAACATCATATAAAATTTCCCTTTTTCCCATCCCCTGGGAGATCTTCTTAAAGCACAGCTGTGATTTGAACAGTTCAATCTTTGTACCTTCTTTACCACTGAATATTTTACATGTGACAAGCATCTAAGATGAAAATATTTTTATGTACTTTTTAAAAATGAAATTTGATTTTATTCATCTCTTTTGAGATTGGTCTTTCTAATAAAGGTAAGTGGAAACAGATCATTATTTTAGCCAAGTACCTCAGGCCCACGGGGCCAGGATAATGCTACAGCATTTATTTCATTTATTTCTCTTTTTCCTTTTCCTTTTAAATTTGCCAGAAAAGTAACTCAGATAGTAGGAGCCCTATCTCTCTCGCAAAATAGGTTAAGGGAAGGATACCAGATGAGGCATACACATACCAGAAGACACACCAACTCAGGGGGTGTAGCTGGGTTGTTTGGATCTAAAGGGCTTCTGGGAAAGGAAACTGAGACTGCCACCCTTTTACATCTTACAGGTTCAACTCTTATTTCATAAATCTTGCATACTAACCATTTTTCAAATCCTGTCTTTATTATTTAATATATTTATAACATTTTGACAAAAATATTTTTCATTATTGAAATAAGTTTCTCTATTCATTTATCTTTAGTTTCTTTCTTGATCTGGTATAAGTATTTCAAAATCCAGAAATTTGTTTCATAAGTTAATAACTGTTATTTAGCATTATTTAAAATTAATACAGTAGGTTATTTTCCATAATCATTTTTCACTACATTGAAAAACTGCAATCCTTTAAATTTTATGGTATATTATAAAGAAAAACAACAAAACAACAACAAAAACTCTGGAGTTTTCCTATTTTTTTCATTTTTTCTGCCCCTTACTTTGAAAATCTACATTTATCACTTATTCATAAGGCAAAGCTTAGTTCCAAGAACAAGATGAAAATGAGGAAGTGAGACATTTTAAGACAGACATTTATGTCTGTCTTAGCTGCAATTTCATTTCATAATGATTAAACTATTTACCAAAATCAGGAAGTAATGGAATGTTATTCATCATTTACAATACTTCTCTTACAATAAGGAAAAAAAATATTTTCTGAATTTCCACTCAGATAAATTGATCCATATACTTTGTGAACAGTAAAATGTTTTTCTGTTTATCTACACCTGTTTTGCAAAAGTTTCCTTGGGTGCCAGGATATATTAAATATTACTACTATGTTAAAACATGCAAAACACTTACTATTCATCAAAATAGTATCTAAAAAAAAAAAGAAGCCAAACGAAAAATTGGCATTAAATCCCTATTTCGATGCTGAGAATAAAGGGGGGGGGGATATGTGTATACATAACTACATACAAGAGATTAATTATTATGTGAGAACACAAATAATGAAGGAGACAGAATATACATAGAATTATTGTGGAATTGAAATTATTTGGTGAAAGGTGAAGTGGATGTTCTCTAGAGATCTAATTATGTTGATTGTGATATTTTGAAAACCAGTCCATATTAATGAATAGTAGAAATGATTTAAATTTAAAATTGGGATGTATTTTATTATTTTTAAAATAGGCTTATTTTTTTTATCACATCACAGTTTTAGGGAGTCCCCATTTAATAATGATAATTGAACCAAAATTTTCATGATTAACCAATGTAGTCATGAAGTTAGCTACAGATTACAATCCCAGCAGTCCTCTTTGCCACCATTAAGCAAGGTTTGTGGGTTGCTAAGTGAGGCATTCCATGCAACTTCCTGCCAACTGCCAATAACCAAAGTCATGCAGAAGCAATCAGGAAGCTGCTGTTGACTTGCAAGCAGGCCAGCAAGAAGGTAAAAGGCTACTCTTGGGTAGGGTGCAAAAAGAGTGTGCAAAGGGACAGTGCACTGTGGCAGAAGGTGTGTGAAAGTATGGGGGGGAGCCAATGCAACATGAACACAGTGTCCTTGGAGCCTTAGAGTGGCTGTTGAGACTTACCCAAGCAACCTATGACCTTTCCTATCAGCTTGTCCTCTGACTTACTTGGCTTGGTTGGCACAGAAGGTCAAAAATGATGAACATATGACCTTGGGACAGTAGCCATCTTGTAAACTGGTTGCCAAGTGCCTAGAAAATGATCATGTGACTGCAGGGATGCTATGACAGCTGGAAGCTCAAGGACCAGCTGTAACTATGCATTTGTTTCTGGGGTATACCTGTAACTGTTCTGAAAACCCATCACAGCAGCCTTGGTTTTCTGCAAATCTCTCCTTGCTGCTTTGCAAGTGAAAAAATAAATTACAAGAGTTTCTTCATAATTTTTACCATAAATATCAGTTTCCTGCTTCAGTGTAATTAAAAGGAAACATATTACAGTTTGCACATATCTTGTTAACCACTGTATGAAAATTGCAATATGATACTAATTAATGTCTTATTTGATAACTAATTATAATTTGCACAAACTATGATTTTTAGCATCTTCCATGTGTAACAGAAACTTTAATTTATTACAACATGAAACATTTGCAGATGAAAGGAAAGACGGGGATGTGGAATGGGTGGCATTTAAGGCAACATTTGTACATGTTTATCTTTTCTCTATTTTTTTTTCTTCAATGCCATAACTCACAGCAGCAAAAATTGCTAATTTGATTTTAGATTTCAATGGTGAAATTGCAGATAATTCCTTGGGAAGCCTCAGTCACCATAGCTTGCCCCTGCAAGCACCAGCAAGCACTCCAAGGCATCCCAGGACAGTTTTATGAAGACAGTGATGTGTTCAGAAAGAAGGGGGAAAAAGGAGGAAAGTAGGAAAGGTTTGCTGGAAAAGCTGGCTCTGAAAAGAAAACAACAAAGGATGAAAGGTTGGTGAAAGGCAGCTGGGCAAACAAATATAGGCTGGGCTGGGCAGCAAATGAATGTTTGCTGGCATTTGCTGGCCAAGGAGTCATGTGGGGCTGGGAGAGAAGGCTGGGAGAGAAGTATGAATGAATGTTTGCTGGGGTGGGCTGGGGTGCCTGAGGCTTCCCAGGATATAGCAAGCAGCTCTAAAGCCACATAATTCTGGGGTTGCTTGCTGCTCCACAGGGTAGGCTATAGGATGGCCAAATGGGCATAGATGGGAAGGAAATAGGAAAGGAGGAGGAGATGAAGGCAGTCCAGATCTTATTAAGACTCAATGTTCAGGGACCAAACCCACAATGGCTTGGAGGTAGTTGCTTAACAACCCATGATTCTTGGTTAATTACTCAATAGGGAATGCTGGGAGTGCTGGTGTAAATCAGTACCATTACAAAATGTCTCACTTTATGACCACATCAATTTATGGCAACAATCCCAGTCCCAGTTATGGCTGTAAATTGAGGATTACCTATATGGACAAGGCAATATCGTTTTCTAAATGTGATATTGGGCATACAATAAAACTTTTCTTGTTCGCTCATTATTATGTTCACATTGGCTTGGAGCCACACAATCAATATAGTTCCACATGCTGCAGTCTAAAATGGGAGCAGAGCCCTGTAATCTGAAAGACACAAATGCTAGTGTATAAGCTAAGCCATCAGGGTGACATGAACTCTTACCAGTTCAGTCCTGCATGATAGAGAATCAGCACCTTTGTTTTTCAGAGTTGTAGTAGTTAAGATCATCACCATGGTAACAAAGTCATGAACTCAGGTCCATTCCAGTAGAGGTAAAGGTCACAATTGGCCATATTAGGCAGAATCTCCCATTCAGTGCATTTTTCCAGATGAAAGGATCAATAGCACCAATTCCCATCTGTTTTGTCAACTGGACAGCTTGATAAAGAGTAGTTCAAAATATTCACTTTCTGGAAGGAAAGAGGGGGGGGGAGAGATAAAATACAAATACTCTGTAAGTTATTCTTCAATTCCACAAATCATTGTACAAACTTTATATCTTTCATGGGAAGTTTGCCCTTGCTCTTGCAATAAATCTGACAAGACCTTACATTTCTCATGTGTACCAGAGAACACAGTGACCATAGGATTAAATTATACCTGCAGGAAGAACAGACAAGCCCTTTCCTTCCTACTTGAACTCTGCAGTTGCAAGAGACAGACTGTTAATTAAGGAGGACAGTAAGTAAATGAGGAGCAGTACAGTCCTGGAAACAATCAGCTAAGCAATCAGTGAAGTAACAAGAAAAGAAAGCTGAATATGCTGGCAGCACAGAAAGAAAAGTCACAGGCAGAGGCTAAATAATTCCAAGTTACCTCTAAATTCTAACTTTTAAATGAGCAGTAAACAAGTATATATTGAATTTCTATCTATTTATCTATCGATCTATCTGTCTATCTACCTATCTATCTATCTATCTATCTATCTATCTATCTATCTATCTATCTATCTATCTATCTATCTACACATACATACACCCACACATATATACACATACCCTTTAGAAATCAGATTCTTTTGAAACATGAAATACAGTCATTACAAATGGCTCCAGTTGTAGAAAACAGTCTCCCCGTCCTCATAGACCAAGGGCCCTGCTATGAAAGAGATGTGCTTCTACAGATAAGCAGATATTTGTGCTCCAACTCAACCCAAGGGAAATAAAACATTTTTGTGTTGTAGTATATACTAAAGAGGAGAATATATTTTACTTGACATGTCTTGGATTATTAGCTGCTACTGAATTGACATATTAACATATAAATACATATAAATATTATTCACTGTCCATCTTGAATACATAGCGGAAAGATGAAGCTTGAGAGTTCACAAAGTTGAAACTGTATGTAATTTAATACATTGGCTTTAGAGATCAGCAATACTGACATGCATTAGCGAGATTTCTACAGTACCGATTTATGGGTAGAAATTTTACAGTGAAAAATAAGATACAGAGAGAGATACAGTTAGGATAAAAACGAATTTCCTGACTCTGGGAGCCATTAAGGAGTGAAACATGCTCCTACTGAAGTGGTGGGTGCTCCATCAGCAGAGCTTTTGATAAAAAGACTGGATAGCCAATTGTATGGAATAGTATGTGGGTTCCTGCACTGGACAGGAGATTGTCTAGAAGAGTCATCCAGAACAAATTTCAAGCCTGTGCTTTCATGATCTACATCACAGTAATACTGGCTTGGTTCTTACTCAAAACAATAACATAGCTTGCTTTGTGTTATACAAAAGCACCCTTAGGATAAATGTTGTCCTTTATTTGGCAACAAACTACTATTTGAAGCTATAGTTAATCATTTACAAATCCTAATTTACTTTAACCACAGCTTGTCATTGCATCTGAATTCAAAATTCTGAACTTTTGTTTTTGAACTTGTCTCTTCTTGGCAGAACAAATGAGAATTGGCCAAACAAGCTGTGATTACTTCACTTTACCAGCTTGCTTAAAAAGCTAAAACATACACATATTCTGACAATATTATACTTCAACCCTATCATACATATCTACATATTTAATCGAGATCCAGCAGAATGATTCTCCTTTGGAATGAAATTAAAAGTTGAATAACTATTCATGAATTTGTTTACACATGATCCAATTTACCCTTTTTCTTTTTTCAATTTATGTAATGTCCTGGATGCCTTCAAACCCTGTCTAACTGAAATTTCAAACAACTAAAATACAGTTATATGAACTATACAGTAGAACAGGAAAGCAGTCAGATAGCCAAGAAAATATTTTTTCAGCATGTGGTAGACCCAGAAGCTAAATACTTAAATACCAAAATGAACAGATTACAAACAAGATTAATTTGAAAACAATTTTCCAAAATAATTCTATAATCCTGTTTAAAATGCTTTTTGCCAATACAAAGAAAAGGGAGAAAGTCATTAGCTAAAACACACTAAACATTTATTCTCTATGATGAAATTAAATTCAAGCAGTCTTATATAATGATTTGGAATGTAATTATTAGTATTAGAACTTAGTAAGAGCCAAAATTAATTATCCTCTCAGTTTATAAATCAAATTCTTCTGGTTTATTTGTATTTGAACGTACAAGTAAGTGCCATTATGAATATTCACTTACAAGATCAACTGGATAATAAAGAAAAATTGTCTACCTTTTGTCTGGTCAGAACTAGGTTCATCTAGACAACTATGAAAGAAATAAAATCAATATATTTTCTCAGTATTTATTATAGAAAAAAATGAAATATGATGGAGCTTGGTCTTTTTGAGTATCATCAAATACAGTTTGTTGTTCGTTTCCTCATTAATCAGAGAACAACCTAATGACATTAAGGAATCATAAAAACAAGAAGGTATAAAATATTCTCTTTGCTATGGAAGGTACTCTTCACTGTGTTTTATTAATGGCTCAAATACCCAACATATAAAATGTCCATTGTATGGCTTACCTTCTCCTTCTTATTTATTCTAGTCTAAACATAATGGTTTCTGATCTAGACTGAGACTATAACTCAGGGAAAGAGGAGGCCTAATTCTTTCCCCCAACTTGGTTGAAAACATTTCATTTCTTTATAATTCATGTATGAGTGCTGGGATTTTTTTTTAAGTACTTTAAAATTGACTCTGAAATCTTATGATTCATGAATTTTGACACTCTCGTACAAATAATCCTTTGTTCATATTATTCTTCTATTCATTAAACATGAAACTCAGTCAACTGAACGTTTAAAAATGTATCACAAACATCATTGACTGGCGCTGATGGTTGATATGGGTTGCTGCCAACATCCTAGGTATCAACCAAGTTATCTTCTTAAAATGTACATTCCAAGAAGCACAGGTTTTTTTGCAGTTCTGCTGGTGTTATTGCAGGAAGCTGCAATTTCTTGATGTAGTTTGTAAAATCCTTGGACATGGTACCTAGTACCCCAATAACAATGGGTATCACTGTTACATGTTTCATCCATAATTGCATAGTTTCGATGGCCAGGTCGCGATATTTGTGATTTTTTTCCCAGTTCTTTTACCTTGACTCTGACGTCTTCTGGTACAGCAGTATCAATAAATTGTATGCTTCGTTTTTGACAACTGTGATATCTGGCGTGTTGTGTTCCAAATGATGATCTGTCTGTATTCAAAAGTCCCACAAGATCTTCACCTTCTCATTTTCGACCATTTTTTCCACTTTATGTTCCCATGACTTTTCAGATGCAGGTAAGTCATATTTTTCATATAATGACTAGTTTTTTGTTTTTGTGTTTTTGTGTTGTTATTGTTATTATTAACTATTATGATCTCATAGTCAACTAGATGTTTAGACTGGGTTCGACATTTTTATCCACCAGTCAAGTCTGTTCCAAGGACCTGGAATAGGTTGATGTTGTTTTTAAAGGTATAATTATTATTATATACTGAACCATATATACACAAGAACAGCATGAGATATTATTGTGAGGTTTTATTGTGTAAGGTTTTAAGAGCCAATGGGAAGTACAAGTTAAAATTATGAATTTTACTTCTATGTAAAGAAGTAAAGTTTTACTTCAATTGAAGTTTTACTTCAATTATGAATTGACTTCTATGCCTAATGGAGAACTAGAGAGGGAGACTCTGGTTCTAGTTCTCCATTAGGCATAGAAGTCAATTGGGAAACTTTGGACCAATAAATTCTTTCTCAATCCTATACTGCAAATCAATCAAAACCTATCTATCAACTTCCATGGGATCAATATTATAGACTGCACTCTATATCTTACAGGGAACAGACATTGTTTCTCCACTAGACTGATTTGATCTGATAAAAATATACAGTTATACACCACTCAAACGCTTTCTTTTTTCCAATTTAAACACCCCCTTCCATTGCAACGTTGCATCATATAGAAGCTACTCTACTCATTGTCTGCAGCTTTACCAGCTCTATCATATATTTTTTTGAAGTCTAATTAACATCATTGCAACCCAAGACTAACAGGAAAGTAATGAGCTGAAAATGAGTTGAAACGGCATTCTGGGAAACTAAGTCATTTCTGGCAAATTCAATCTCTGAGAACTAGAACAGGTCTAGATATATTTTCAGACTGCCTATTTGTTCTTAAAGAATAGGCACCTTTCATATCTTACATGTCTCAGAGAGTTAATACAAAGAACAAGGTTAGAGGCCATCTTTTTTCAAGCAGAAACACTTCAGACCGATTAAGAATTCCTTTGAATGTTACAGAAACAGTAATTAGTTATGCTTCCTTCGTGTGTGTCTCAGTATCCCGCTGTACAATCAATTCTTGATTATAATCTAAATTGGACCAAATAATGAACGATGAATTGGTCTTTAAAATCTTACAAAATTTCATTGAACTTCAATACATGGAGTGATAGGAAGAAAGGTTTGCCTGGTAGCAACTACTTGCATCACCAATGAAAGTGCAAAATAGACAGAAAGGAATATCTGGATAATAGGGAAAAAAACCTACTAATTTTTATTTAAACAGAAATGAATAGTTAGAGATACACATGCAAGACCTTAGAAGCCCAAAAAGTACAAATATTACTGTCTGGTGAGACAAAAACAGAAGAATGAAAATAGAGAATAAACATACAAAATTAGAAAGAGAAAAAAGTATGAGAGATTAGAGCTAAGCAAAGGGGAAAATAGAATTATTAGCAACATGCAGATATTGCCAAATAAAATTACCTTGGTAACTTACAACATTTACCGTAGATAAAAGCCTGTAACTATAATTCATAAAAAGCTACCAGTAAAAATCTTATGAAAATGAGAATATTCTGAAAAATAATTACTGATATACATTATTTTATTCTGTATTAATTATTTAGGAATATCACTACTGCCTATTTTATTTTCTTTGAAGGCTTTTTTGAAGGCTTCTCTTAAAACGGCCTTTTGTGAAAAAAAGAGCAGACAACACAAATGTTGACCACTACACTTAACATACAATCAAGATACTTTTTCATATTAAGAAGCACTTTGAGTGTAAGAATTATGCTATAATTAAAGACAATTCATAGTTGTTGTTAAAAACACATGTGGAAAAATTGTATCTGGTGTTTGTAGCTCATGCCAGCAAAACCACTAGGGAGGATGCTGTGAGCTATAGTGGCATCAGGACATTTCTTCCATTCTATTCTTGCCCTGCACAAACCAATTAAAGTAAAACTAGGAAAAGGTGGGTCAACAGAAGAAAGAATAGTAGATTTTTCTATTGTTTTGTTCCAATTGTCACCCCTGAAGTTATAAACCTAAATGCTACATCAGACATAAAGCCTGATATTGCCAAAGCCCTATTTAACATGAACGTTTATACGACCATTTTGCCAATATTAAATTTTCTTTTTCACTCATCACTTTTATATTTGGAAAAAGAGTGCAAGCTCAGTGCATATTCAGTGCTGCCCAACTTCATATTTGTACATATCAGAAAGGTTCATCCTTAGGAGGTGACAGCTCCACATACTTGGTGGCCAATATCTCCTACAGCAAGATAGAGGCGATGGGAAAGTGACCTCTGTAAGACCTCTTGCTCGACCTCATTCCTACATGCTAAAGCTACTAAGCTAGTGACCCCAAAGAGTCCTGAACCTTGACACAAAACCAAGAAAGTTGAGTTTCTGATTGGTTAAACTCACAAAAGCAGAAACATACACAAACTAGTGTTACTAAGCCAGCGACCTTCCAGTGCCCTCTCCCATGACATTTTATTGACAAGGGTCCTGAATCATTCACCTCCGAGAGCATCCAGAACATTAATCTAGCCAGCCAGTGGAATTGACTTAGTTATGTCATACAAGTGCGTGACTTCACCTTAGAACTGTTAACTAGCAAAGCAAAAGGGCTAATAATTGAAATTATTGAAAGTACAGCAGCTAATAACTGATAGCATACCAGCAGAATTTGAAACAAATCATGTACCAATGTCAAGTAATTAAAGGAGATCTGAGCAACTGAATCTCATAAGCCAATATTATGGAGGCTTCCTGGGAGGGGGGAAATGAAAGGGAAGGAACTGGAAATTGTAACTCCTCTAAGTGGCCATGCATTAGGGATCACATTGTTAGGTAAAGTATCGTAGCACCAGCAGCAGCTGATTTTGGTTGAATGAATTTAATTTTATTAAAAATTATTGTTTTTATTAAAAAGATTGACAATTAGTTAATGCCATCTTTCAAGGCAGCTGTTTTCTGCAAAATGAATTGTTTTTATCAGCACTTGGCTTGTACTGGGAGTAGAGAAGCAATTAAACTCTGAAAAGGGCAGAGCGCTGTTTTCTTACACTGATAAAACAGTAAGTACTCTAGGGAGTTTTCTTGACATTGTTAATAATTAATGAAATATCATAAGCAAGAAACTTATGAGAAAGGAATGTTAGATGAATATATTCACCAAAAATTCAAGAGTTATTTACTCATCTCTATGTAGCAGGATATGAAGCAGTTCAATTTTCATTTTTTCCCCTTCAAATGAGAGCAAAGCAGGCAAACATTTTTTTAAAAAACAAACTCTTATTTTGCTGTATCTCAATGCATTAATTTCATCACAGCTGCAAACATTTATATAACTGTGGCATTTAAATAATCACTGGGCACAAGGCAACCTAAGTGCTATAAGCACTTTAGAATATAGCAGACTACATGGAAGTCTACCATTTATTTCAATTATAGGTCTTATCAACCTAGATAACATGACCAAGACAAAAGGATTCCAGTTCTGAAGATCTGAAAGATACCAGTTAACCAATCACTGATATATAAGAATATATGAATTTGTACATTATTGTGTGAGTGATATACCACCTTGATCTTCAGCTAAGGTCCACTGAAGTCCTTTCCTTAAAAAACAATGATTTAAGACATATAGAAATCATGCATTCTACCACTGTGTTAAGTTATTTCAGCCTGTATTTTGCTTTTTTTTTCCAGCAGAAAAAGAATGCTTAAAAGACACGTGGAAATATTTATTACTAAGTTAAATATAAGGTATAGCTACTCATCAAATTCATATGCCACCCACTTTTGATGAGATGGCAGCTATATAGATTTGATAAATAAAATAAGTTATGCACTAAACTACCATACCAATAAGCAGTATGGCATCTTAAAACTCACTTCCATTGTGCAGCAATTAAATGTTAAGTCAAAGTTATCTAGAATCAAAACAAATTTTCACTAAGGATAATTATATTTTCCTTAAAGTAATGATTAATGCCTTTGCAGAAACTCAAAAGATTTACAATGATAGTGCAAGTACAGGCAAAATACATCTTAAAAGTACATCCTGTTGCATAGTTGAACCTATATAAATATGTGGGAAGAGTGTAAAGAAACATATTTGTTTTCTTCAACCTAAATTGAAGTGTTACTTAAATGCACATTTGACTTTTCAAAGAAACAATTGCAGGCCTAGTTCTTTAGTTTTCAGATGCTTGGGGAAAGAGTATTTAATCTCTTTGTCCCTGGGAAAAAGTGATCTTGATGCCCTTCCAAAAACTTACATTGGCTGCATCAATATGTCACAAATGCTCAAGTTTATAAACATTTTATTAAAAGATATGTTTTATATACCTTTTCCAAAAGTTCAATGCTACATACATAGCAATCCTTCACTTTATAGTAACACTCCATCATTGTCAACAAGTTGGGTGGAGAGAATAACAAATGCAAATTCACCCAATGGCCTTCCATGCCTGAGAAGACAGATTCCTCTTCATCAAAAAGCTAAACAAACAAAGAAATAAGCAGCTACCACAATTAAAAGTTTGTCTGTTTACAAAATATGAACAAGTGGACATTTTGGAGAAAAACTTATTAATTTTGTGAAACCATCAGATTAAAAAACTTCTATTTGATACTTACATTCATATAGACAAGCACATATATAAAACATCATTCTCTTTTGCTTTTACAGATGACGGATTGCTATTTATATCTAACATTGGTAGTAAAAGTGTCATTAATAGACAAAACGTCCCTTCTGAAGAAAGAACGGATGCAGAAACATTTTATGTCTCCTTGAAGTGGACCTAAAATAAACTGCAAGTCAATAAATTATCCAAAAAGAATCATTCCTGTGAATTGTCAGGCAGTCACATTTTGAACCTTTTAAAATGTTCTCATTCTGGCCATCTCATCTTATGTACATTGTAGCAATCCAACTTGGCAGTGCAGTGTGGTTAGGAGTCATACATAACCTCAGAAAGAAAAATTTTGAATGAATTTGAAATCATGAATCTCCTTCCATAGACTAGTCCCATGTATGCAAAACTTATATATTACAGGCTACTCTCTTTTCCTTAAGCACAATCTTCCATAAGCATAACCTTCCTCCAGCATTCTCAGATACATTACCTTTCTTCTCCTCTCTGGCTTTAATTAGATAACTCTTATGACTATAGTGTAAACTCCAATGCTTAAGGAATGGCGGGTGCCTCCTAGTTACTAAGGCATTATGATGTAATGGGATGTACCATTCATTTCTCTTTTCTTGCCCAGGAAGTTAATCTTTCAGCCATTTTATTCAATATGTATTTTATTGGTCTTTCCTTTGCTGTTCCACTAAGTTATGCGGTCCATTTGAGTTTGGCTTCTGTGCCATGATGCAATCCAGACACTGCAATTTATAAATAATACTTATGCTCAGGACATATTGCAGACCCTAAATGAACTAATTGTGGCTTATTAAACAAATAGCTAAGCAAATGACAGATCAACATCCTCATCCTTTTCTTTATAATGGATGGAAACTGAACAAGGAGAGATTTAACTTGGAAATAAGGAGAAAGTTTCTGACAGTGAGAGCAATCAACCAATGGAACACCTTGCCCTTGGAAATTGTGTGAGCGCCATCACTTGAGACTTTCAAGAAGAGATTGGACTGCCATTTGTCAGAAATGGTGTAGGGTCTCCCACTTGGGCAGGGGTTGGACTAGATGACCTACAAGGTCCCTTCCAACTCTGATTATCTGTTATCTTTTTCCAAGATACTCCTGAGTTATACTAGAAAAAAGACAATCAAGACTGGGATTAGATCTCACAGTTCAGAAAAATACAATCAAATATTACTGATGTATTGATTAAAATTGTAGGTTCCATCTATATTTTTTTAATTTATTCAACTTATATAACTGTCCATCTCACATAAGTGACTCTGGGTCAGTTTTAAAACCTCAAGATTAAACAAAATACAAATAAAAAGCAACATAAAAATGAATATCCTGTAAATTAACTTCAAAAAATATAATTTTGTATTATGTGGAATTAGTACTTTCATTAAATATTTCAAATAGTTCACTACTTATATAATTTGGGCTAATGGCTAAAAAGGTACCAGGCTAAAAAGCAGGAGGCCATGAGTTCTAGTCATACCTTAGCCACAAAAGCAAGCTGAGTGACCTTGGGCCAAGCATTCTCTTTCAGCTTTCCTCATCTCGTAGGGTTGTTGTGGAGAAAATAACAACAGAAAGGTGTGTTTAATATGTTTGATTGTTTGTAAAAATAATAAAAACAGGATACAAATATATAAATAAGTTTGCCACATTCAGTTGAAAGGTGGGATAGATTGTTCCTAGGATATAGTTTGCCATCTGAGTTAAAAGCAAGTTACATAACCCAACACAGTCAAAATTCTCCCCTCAGACAAATTCTCGTGCATTCCATCTCTTTTCTTTCTTTTTAAAGATATCTCCACCTATTCCTATACAATGTTTAAAAAACATTGTCGTTTCTTTTCATGCATAGTAATAGCACTGCTGAGATGACGATCACAAATACTGGCAGGAATAATCATACATACTCAATATGTGGAAATTGGAAACTTGAGCTAATAATTGTTTTTCCATACTCATGAAAAATCCCAAAGAGCAAAATAAAATAGAAAGAACCAAAGTTTATCATGCTCGCTACAACAATTATTAAATACAAATGTTGCTATGGGTTTTCTTTGTATTGTAAAACGAAACAATGACCCATTTCTTATTAAGTGTCTTCAAAATCACTATTACATTCTGACAATTACCTTAATGTGTGGAAACACATAGCAGCTATTTATTTTCTAATCTATTTTGCAGTGTTCAGTATAATGCATAGCATATCTTTATAATAAACGTACATTTGGATTATAATGAAAATAATCCAGTATTAATTCATATTTTATTAGAAACAAATTTAACAATTAAAGGAACTTGAAATCAAGCAACTAACTCAAACAATGCAATTACCAAATGATGTGCAGTAGCTCAGGGTGTCAAATGTATCATGGGGCCTTTTATTTTAACTAATAAAATAAATGCACAAAATGATGCATCTTAACACACTTAAGCAACAAAGTCAATTCCCTCTTCCATGATTTCTATTAATTAATCTAAAATAATCTGTTTTATAACGAAAAAATGTCCTTTGTTGGCATCATTTAAGAGTCCCAATGTTTCTAAATACATGTTCCTTCTCAACCAGTGGCTAAGTTTACTCACTATGCTACACCAAACCTTGCTTTAATGAAAGTTTGCTGAAGGAACCATAGTTAAGTGGTTCTCAATGTAAGATTATAACTTAGTTTATTATACAGCACTATCTTATATAGTCTGAAATAAAATAAATACCATTATACCATTATGACACTGCAAGCTACTGCTTGTCTGGAGCAGAGGTAGTATTCAGCAGGTTCTGACCAGTTCTGGAGAACCGGTAGCTGAAATTTTGAGTAGTTCAGAATACCACCTCTGACTGGCCCCACCTCCATCTATTCTCTGCCTCCCGAGTCCCAGCTGATCGGCTGGATCTCCCTCCCTGCACAGGAGAATGGAGCTGGAAAGCAGGTTAGTGGGCTGGGGAGAGAATGGGGATTTTACAGTATCTTCCCCTGGAGTGGGATGGGAATGGAGATTTTGCAGTATCCTTCCCCTGGAATGGGGAGGGAATGGAGATTTTGCAGTATCCTTGCCCTGCCACGTCCACCAAGCCATGCCCACAGAACTGGTAGCAAAAAATTTTGAATCCCACCACTGGTCTGGAGGCAATTACTGAGATAGTTCGGTTAACATAAACCAAGGATATCAAACTCTCAATGATACATTGTTGTCATCACAACTTTTCCCCCCTTGGCTAAACCAGGAGTGGGCGTGGTCAGCATGACGCATCCAGCCCGTGGGCCGCGAGTTTGACATCCCTGACATAAACTGATAAGCTTCCTTTAAATAATGCTTTGTCGACAAATTAGATGCAACTGAAGAAAGAAATCTAGTATCATTCTCACTGCAGCTGAAGTTCCTTCTTGCAGATCATGAAGGACATCACTTGCAACTCTCCAGTGCTTTAAAAATTAAAGTAAACTATAACATTAGTCTATATTAGCCATGCCAAAGAGAATGCAGATATGTCTGTCTGCATTACCATAATCCTAGGCATTATGTTCATTGGCTTGCTGATGAGGGATGATGGGTGTGAGTGTCCAACATTAACTGTTTGACTAAAGCTGATCTATTATTTGGCTTCTTTAAGAAGACGAGTACTGACTAGCCAGTAATAAGATATTTTTACCCACTTGTGGAGAACAGCTGTTCAGTCTTCTCTCTTCAATCCTATTTGTTACTGTGAGTCCTGTTACTTTGTCTACATTTAACTGAATTGTTGTGATACCCTGTGTAAATCTGTCTGGGGGTGGGAAAGGTGAGTTTGAACACTGGCTAGGGGTGGGAAAAGTGAGTTTTTAATGGAATTTATGTGAATTTCTTATCCATTAATTGAGCATACTCCACAATCTTGTGCTAGAGTTTTATTACTATTACCTATGATACAATTTCCCTATGACATTCTGTAAGCAGCTGAACATTAATCAAATTTATTTATTAAATTTATCTGCCATCCCAAATACTGAGAGGTTTTTTGAATTGTTTATTTTTATTTTGTTTGCTATTTTAATGTATAGAATGATCTCAGCAGTTCAGGATTTCCTGCTTGAGGGCATATATAATTAGGATGGCCAGAGTGCACGACTCTAAAGACCAGCAAAGATGCACCACCTACCCAATCTCTTCATTTGTTTTTCTATGACTTTATGTGGGGCAGGTAGAATGCCAATAATAACAATGCCCAATGCTCAAGCATCCTAAGAGGTAAACAAGAAAGAAAAAACAAGAAAATGGTTGTCACGGTTGTTGTCAAGTAGGCCCTAGCCTGGGTTACAAGCCTGTTGCACTCAGTTTTCCTCTTGAACTATCATCCCTCTGATTGCAATTCTCAGTGAATCCATGTTTTATCATAAATATACATCTTATGTAAGTAGATGTCTGTTTTTCTCTAGTGATTTTTTTTTCAAATGATGCATTGGGTGGGTATTCTGATGAAACAAATGTTACACCCAGAGTTGCTTCAAAACATACAAGCAAATTGATTAAGATTTAGAAAGATTCTAAACATGGAAAATGGCTTGCAGAAATTCATCAATTTATCAGGGTTTTCTAACAGAGTATGTATGTGTATGCCGTATGATATAAATACAAAATATAATAAGCCACTGTAACATTGCTTAACAAAGTCATTGCTACTTCACCTAATCACAAGGTTGTTATACAAATTGCCGGGAGTAGGGGAAGTGGAATCATGTATGTAATACTTATTCTTCTGAAGAAAGATGGGATAAAAATATTATCATGAAATTTTGTGACTCTGCTATGATAGTCCAAACATATTTTACATTACTTAATACATTTAATGTTACAATCTATGGAGGTTCTGCTTCCATTTCTAGCTAGTGCTAATATAAAAAACTCCCAACTATGAACACCCATTAACCACACTATAGTTTGGACCAACATCAAGCACCAGGCTTCTCTATACACAGCATACAACGCAACCTCCTAATTTTATCCAGCTTCTTCAGCAAAAGGATTGCCAAACTCTTTCTTAAGAGTATGCGAAATTTCCGTTGAATGTTACCCAAAAATGAACTTTCAAAGTCTAGTCAGATGAAAGAAATATATTAATCTAAAACCAACCAGAGACAGAGGAAGAGGGATAAGCTGCTTTAGGCTGTGGCTCTTGAAAATAAATAGAAAGCAATGATCCTTCTGTACAACAACAAACAGAGGCATTTCTCCAAGAGAAATTTTGCAGTCATATTTTCAGCTGACATAACAATACCCACCATCATAACACATTTAAATCTTAACCATGCAAGAACTCTATTGCTGAGTCATGGAGAGCATACAGAATTAGATATTCTAGGATTTCTAACACCAGCCTCAGATACTGCCTTACATGGAATTCTAGAGTAGGGTTGGGCTGGATCTCCTTTTTATGTTTTCTTTCCACACTGTTAAAACTCAACAGTTATGCAAATATCTAAATCTGCCTATTTCTGTTCTGCTTCAAGTCTGGGTTATAAGAGAAAGGCATTCCCACATATAGTGGCACAATTGAATTCTGACCTCCCACTATTCCAGTAGATTTAAAAGGTTTTTTTTTAATCAGCATCATTAAGCAAGGTATCTGAATAACACCAGATAGAAAGTGTGCCTAAAGAGCAGATGAAAGGTAGAATAAAAGTTATAAATATCATGTGTTCTTTCAATAACTGTTCCCATATATTATACAGATCACAGAATATTCCTGGAATTCTGATTAAATAGGCATGGAAAAAGTATCTGATAAGACTATAGATTAAAGCGAGGTTATTAAAATAACTCCTTAATAACTAAAACAACGTGGGAATTTTAGAATCTTCACTGTAAATAACCTGATTCATACTGGTGACTAAATTAAAATTTGGAACAATAGTGTATTCATTTTAATATTTTTAGGGTCCTTCTCTCCAATTTTGATATTAAAAATGAAATGTTGTTAAATCTTACGTGTGGCACTTTTAAAATTTGAAATTTCTTTGCAAAATCATATGGGCTGAAAATGTCAGCTGCTTCCCGCTTCAGTAATGTTATGACATAACTAAGTTATCCTGTGGCAATCTAAAAATGACAAGACATGGATAAAAAAAGAATTGGGAGGAAGAAGAGAAGTAAGAATTGGGTAGCAATTCTTTCAAATCAACCCCTATTTCATACATAATGGTGAGCTGGATAATTCAAGGACAAAGAGCAGACTTATGGAATTGGTCTTTCATCAAGGATGATATTCTGGCCTTTCTTATCTTCCTCTGCTGCTGACTGAGGAAATGCCTTTTGACTCATAACCAAGAAGAGAGAGAAACCTTCAGCTGGTACTCCACAGAGAGAATCTGATATAATGAAGAAATGTCCTCCAAACCAGAGATCGACAACCTTTTGGACCTCAGGGACCACCAAACTCATAATTTTAAATCCCGGGGACCACTAATATGAATTTTGACTGACAGTGGCTTGCTGACATTGGTGGGAGAGAGAGACAGAGAGAGAGAGATCTGATCTAACCTCTCTTTCTCCCTTTCTCTCCCTCTCTCTCTCATACACACACACATACACACACACACACATACACGCTGAGGCAGGGATGGGATTCAAATTTCTTAACTGGGCGTGGCCTAATTTATGGGTGTGGCTTGGTGGTCATGTGACTGGCTGGGCATGGCTTGCATGTAAATATTATAAATATTTATGTAAACATTGAATTTTTTATTAAAAAAGAGCAACTTTTACCCAAAATCAGGCAAAGCAGGCAGGCAGATTGAGTTGCTCACAGAATCACAGATTCTCTTAGAGATCTGTGTTTCTGCCATCAGCTATCTGAGTCTGCAACTGAATAATAGAACCTTCAGTCCTAAGGGAGGTCCGGCTCTGCTTAAAAGCTTAAAAGGAGGTTCGGCTCTGCTTAAAAGCTTAAAAGGAGATTCGGCTCTGCTTCGGCATCTAAAAATCTAAAGATTAGCTAGAAAGCAAGAAATCCAACGATTTCCTGCTTTCTAGCTAATCTAAATCTCCTGGCACAGCAGAACAGCTGATGGTTGGAAAAAGGAAAAGGAAAAATAGCAACTTAGCAGGCAAGTTTGCCAGGTAAGGAGTGAGTGGGCCATGTGGGCGGCGCAGCCTGGATTGTTTTGGGGAGTGCTCTGGGGGTGACATTTCTCTGCGGACCGCCAAAATTTTCTTGTGGACCACTAGTGGGTCACGGCCCACCGGTTGGCGACCATTGCTCCAAACAGTGACCATAAAAAGTATAAACTTCCTACCTCTGATTATAGGCTTATTCACCTGATTATACTTCATTGAAAAATTATAGTTTATATAAGAAACAAGAAATTAATTTACACAGCACACTAAGGCCCAGGGTGGCAACCTCTTAGTGGGTAATGTACCTATTTTAGAAATGATACTATAGCTTTCATCTATTATCTACCTCAAAATGAGGAGATAAGGGTGCTATCAATTTTCAGGTAAGATAATTGAGGAAGAGGGAAACATTGAGGGCTACAAGTTTATTAATTGTAAGGGTTATATTTGTGTCACATTTTAATAATCCAAAACAAATAAATTGCTTTATTGTTTAGTATAGTGAGTGAACCAAGTTATTCCATTGATAAAATACAAAAGTGTTACAATATAAACAAATTTGCCAACTCTGGTGCCGCTCAAAATTATTGGAGACTACAACTGTCTGAAATTCCAGCTAGCATGACCAAAGGGAGTTCAGGGAACCATAATCATTTTGGAGGCATCTTCTTGGAGAACCACAGATTCAGCATTGTTTAGAAACATCTGAGTAGATATTTTATTAAGCTGATTTGATTGTATATTTTTTACTAGGCTACATGTGGCCCAAATAGAAAGACTTCAATAGGTATGCACAAGTGTAATGTCAGTAACAAATACAACTGTAGCAATTCAGCATCCAAAAAAGTCCCATCCAAGAAAATCCTATTTAAGAATATTGACAAGGCACTACACAAATTATGAAGCCTAAAAGTGATCCAGCATGCACATACTTTGGCTCTAATGTGTAAACACAAGCAGATGTGAACATATCTCAAATTCTATGCCAACTATTATTACATTTGACTTGTGGAAAGCACATCACAAACAAGTTCAATTTTTTCATATGCCCAGTAGAATTTGCAATAAATTTCCATATTCGCCAATTTAGAAGAAAGCCACATTGTGTCCAATTTGACTAAGTCCTAAATGAATTTTGAATTTTGATGACAATTTATCAAATAATTCGTTCAGCTAAGACTGTATTTCCTCTGAATACAAAAATGAGCAAACTATCAAAAAGGTAATGGTTAAAAATTATATTTGCACCCATCTTTTCAACAAATGAATACCACTACTGCATTCTTTGTTTACAATATGGGTAGTATCACCAAAGGGTTTTCAATGTGTCGGATACAAACCTCTCCTAATGAAGGAGAAGCTAAACAGCTGCAGTTGTTCTAATTAGTGCAAATTTAGCAGATTGAACAGTGAGTCTATATTGCCCTGCAGCCTTGAAAATGTCTTACTTTCCTCGGATTCATTAAATACATTATGGTTTGTTCCCTGAAGATGGCCCCTACGTGCGTTGGCTGCAAAGGAATCAAAGCTGCCATTTCTAATTGAGGTATGAATATGTAGGAGGATGTGAATGCTCCCTTTCCATTTCACGTACTTTCTTAGAGTGCAAGAGAAACCATCTGCAGTCACTCTCTTCAACCATGCAAACTGTAGTGAAGGTTTCTGTGACATTATTTAAACCAGTGCTATAAGGGCTATGTGTGTCACTTATATCGCCATAATCGAAATCCTTTAATTTGAATAATTTATTCTGCAAATGATAAAAAGGTAGAAATGGTATTTATAGTTTTTCCTATCATTCATAAGAGTTAGTAGTGCTGATAATGCTACTAATATGCTAATTAGGATTCTGATTTTAAGAACTGGAATGGTATCATGAAGAAACAACTCAAATCTAGGGCCAGGCATAATTCATGACTAGATGAATTTGGCCCAGTTGCTTTTCTCAACCCAGCCTATTTATTTACAGTATTATGGAAAAACAAAATAAAACAGAATGGGGAAATCTTGGAAGAAAAGGCAAATTGTAACCCTAATGAATAAGCCTAATATATATAGTAAAATTATATTACTTTAAAATCGTAGATTACATATTGACCTGCAAACGGTGTTCTAAATTTCTTGCACAGACCTTTACCCAAGAAAAAAAAGAATACTACATTGAGAGTCTGATGTGCCAGGTTTTCATCTCTGCAGAGGATGAGTCAATTTTTGGTGTTTTATCTGTCAAAAATAGAAAGCTTCTTAATGACCAACTCATAGAAGCAATAGAGAATGCATCTGTATAGTTAAAAATTATATTTAAGAATTAAATATTTAAGGTGGCTGAGGCTTTTTAAAACGAATGAAGCTGGCAGAATTATTTTATAAGATTGCAAGCGGAAAGTTCAATCCACTAGAAAGTGTTTGCAAGACTTTCTTTTATAATAAGAGCAATTTATTTCTATAAAATCTAATTCAAAATTCTAGTGAATTATGCATATATTACAGCATATGGTCATCACTCAGTACCATCATCTTCCCTGCGATTGATTCCTAATTGTCAATTGCCTATAATTAAATATAATCCTGACTGCAACATTAGACAGACTGAAATAAAAAGAAACTAAGACATTCCATTGAAGTAATGCAAATGTAATTCAAATTCTAAGAAGGCTGATCAGACTTGAATGCCAATGTGTGTGCTTCATACACTGATAGAAGAAAACTTTCCATCTAGACTTTTTAATTTGGTGATCAATTAGATCTTCTAAGTACAAAATCACTGAATCTGGTGATTCAAATTTGGTTGTGATTATCTCTGCTACCTTATAACAATGTTTTTCAACTTCAACAACTCTAAGATGCAACACCCAGAACTCCCCAGCAAGCATGGAGAATTCTGGGAGTTGAAGTCTAAACATCTGAAAATTGCTAAAGTTGAGAAACACTGCCTTACAGGAAAAAGAAAAGATATATTGGCAGGATTAAAGCACTCTTTCCACATTATGCTATTTGACATAGCTGTGTATTTTCTCTCTCCATTCCATTATTTCCTGCTTCTCAAAACAAAGAACCATATTTATCATCCACAAAATGGAGCTGCCCCACCTAGTGAAGCCCTGCCAAAGTTTTAACAACAGGCCTTCACATAAATATCCCCCCTCTTGGCCTACAATACCTACAGCTGTATTTTTAAAAACAGTTGTCTTGTGGGCTTTACTGCCCAGGAGAATTTCTAAATCGTTTTATAGTTTGGGATATTACCATTCCTATTCATTTCTGCAGTAATATATTATCAAAACACTTGTAGCTATTATTGTCTGCCATTTCTCCCGCCTCTCCCTGACTTCAAACTCTATGACTTTTATCACTAGGTAGCTTATCTTCTTTGCTGTTTCGCTGACATGTGTATGTTTATCTCTTTGCAAGTGACTGATGGGGGTTTTTCCCCAGTGACTTGCTGTTTCCACCCCCCACACACACGCTCACATCTGCTGCTTCCCTGTTTTCTGCAGAACCAAAAAAAAAAAAAACCCTTCTTTTACCCTCAGATCAAGTATTCTACCTCAGAAATACCCCTCCTTTTTTTTTTAACAAACCCTCTTCATTCATGAGCAGTCAATGTATTTTTTTACTACAGGGGCAGTTTAATAAAGCATTGGATACAACAGATACATTTGTCCTTCCACATTTACTTCATGTACAATAGCAGAAAGGAAAACTAGTGGCACTTATGTAAATAAAACCACATTAAATAAGAGGGTGAAGAGAGGGGTATTTCAAGACTTGGATTTTTTTTTTTCTGTCGACTCACTGACATCAGTGTAGTCTTTTTGCCCAGAAGCATTCTTAAAACAATGTCTTCGAATCAAATTCCAAGATTTTGAAAATTAATGCAGCATCCTATCTGCTTTAAATACAATACTTGTCAGTGCAACATTCTTTAACTGTATGAAAACCATTATGAAAACAAAATAAAAAGATATAATCATATACCAAAAACATACAGAAATGCATATAAGGGAAACGCCATTGTACCACTGAAACTAATTATAATTTTTTTCAAAAATTTGTAAGTATCAATGCATATATTTTGATTGTTCAGTAAAAATGTATTCTTTCAGATTTGAACCATAAGAACAGCCTTTCTTTAAGCATTTTATATCTCATTGGTCAGGTTTATATTTAAATAGCTAAACTAAATAA
This sequence comes from Bungarus multicinctus, assembly GCA_023653725.1. Classification (NCBI taxonomy): domain Eukaryota; kingdom Metazoa; phylum Chordata; class Lepidosauria; order Squamata; family Elapidae; genus Bungarus; species Bungarus multicinctus. The sequence goes on from CM042844.1 coordinate 64,859,482, forward strand.
ATTCACCTGCAAAAAAACATATTTTTAAATTAAAAATATTCTACAAATCACTCATTTATAATACTTCCAAATATATCCTGTAACCAAATAAGATTATTTCAGGTGTGTTTGTTTTTGGATGGGGGAATTTATTTTTCACAATTTTCAGTAGAACACTTCTAGCTCAAAAATATTCTTAGGTGCCCTTATAAACTTGTGATTTATGCAAATTGAGGTCCTGTGAACACCATCCAAAATATTTGTCTTTTGCTTCTGTAAATACTTTATGGTTTATCTGGAAGTATGTTCTGGACCATTGTTTTGCTGAAATATTCAACCTTTTTTCAGCTTCAGTTTCTTCATCAACTATGAGATGTTAGATTCTATGTTTAATTGAAAGCACACTTCCATCTGTACAATATTTCCTATAGTGATAGCTGTAAAATACTAAATAATAATAGAACCATCTTAGCAGATGGCAATATGTTATTTTTCCCCAAAAGCTTCATACTTTTTTTCTCCAAAATATATCCTCTGTGGTTGTATAAAGGATGGGAAAAACAACAATCAAAATCTGGGAGATTAGAACTGTGTAATCGGTCCAATGAGTCAATCACTTTTTAATAACTTTATTATGAAATAAAGGTAGCACTAAATCCATTGGGTGTCCAAATTTCTGCACCAGCCACAGGAACCATATTTTTAAATTTAAAATCTCTAAACAACTGCCCACAAATAGTGCATAAGCTAATTTCCAGAAATGCATCATGCTTAATTATATATCTTGCAGAAGCTGCATCAATTACTGTTCATATGGAGACTCATTGAAATAATTTTCTAAACATTTGAATGTAGCTGCAGCTGTTCTGATATAGAGATATAAGATCAGCTTGATTTGCAATTTATCCTATTTAAAAAATAAAAATGCACAAATTGTGCAGACAGGATATACACAAGTATACAATCATGCACGGTACAGTATTCTGAGTAAGGGACTTTGGACATGCATAGTCCCATGAGGTCTACAGATGGCTTTCTGTATCAGTTGTGGGAAGTCTGTAAATAGTGAACGATGCTGAAAAAATCCTTATTCTGAGTTGTGGATGCAAAGAATAACCAGGAATGCCCCACCCAAGAAACCCTTTAATAGAATAACTCTGTTGATTCTAAACTTTGTAAACCCTTAATTATGAAAGAATCAGTAGAGAAACAGACAGCTGAAGAACAAGTCTGGTGTGGATAGATAGGAGGAAAGGAGAAAACCTCAAACCTTAGTGGGCAATATACAGAATATCAAGATTATAAGTCATCATACTCAATATAAGTAATGCCATTTTATTTCTTTAACGATCTCTGTCTAGAGCCAACTTTCTTGTATCAATTTTCTTATCACATAAACACCAAAGGAAAGGACAAAGGGTATAAGAAACTTCATTAAATTGTAATAACAGATCCATTTACAGAAATAATTCAGTAATAATAGAGATAGGGCTACAGAATACAGCAACTGAATATATTTGAAGCTATGATTTGTTGTAATTTTGTGTATTTTCATTTAATGAATGAGCTACCATAGTTTCTAATTTTTTTTCTTTTTCTGCCTACCTCACTTAATTGTTTGAACTTCCAAAACTCTCTATTAATAATCTTGTTACTGTTCTTATTACTGTTCACAATTTTATTACTTTTAATCATTTATATAATATGTTCATTATTATTATTATTATTTCCTGTTAATCATTTTGGTATTAATATAGTTGATATTTGATAGGCTAATGATCTGTAAGTTGATTTAGAAATTTAACAGTTTAAAATTATTTTGGCCTGTATTGTAAGGGGTTAAAATTATTTTCTAACACTGATGTATTATATTAATCAGCATTCAACTAGGCAGGATGTTAGTTTTTTTCTCTTTTTTAAAAAGGCTTTTTCTTGTTAATTTTTTTGTTGTGTTTTTTCTGTTTTTTAAAAATATTTTAGCGTTTTGTACTTTAACCTTCTTTAAAAAAAAACAGTAGTGGACATTTCTGAATTGCAAATTAAGCAATATTTTCTCCATAAGCAGAAAGGACTCAATGATCGGGGGCGGGGGGAGTGGGGCATTTTCCCTCAGAAAAGGGGATAATATGAAAATTCTTCCAATTTTGTATGTGTGTCCTTGCTCTGTTTCTTGAGAAGCTCTATTTCTGGAACCAGTAAGCAATTGAAGATTAAAGTGAAAGTCCTAACATAAAAGACTACAGCTATTTTATCTTTGCTTATCAATTGTAACACTCATTCTTTAGTTTTTCATCTTTTGGGACATTGTATTACTTCAGTTGTCTTCTTTTGCAGTTTATTCCATATATCTAAGTACAATTCATAAGATGTTTTTTCTAATAGAAATATCAAACTAAAAGTGATTGAGTGCAGCAATTGCATATTTTATGCACAACTATATAGCTCTCTCAAAATGTATAAACACTATTTAAAAAAAATTCAGATATACATAAATCTTTCTAAAGTAAGGTAAAAAACTGAGATGTGATTTTGTAATAGATGTTCCACCTGGGTGACAGGCGTATTAAAGATATGTTGGTTTGCAAGGTAGTAATTAAATTACAAATTCTAGTTTGTATAGAATATTCTGACAATGCTTCAAGTAAAATTTGCATTGGCATGATTGTGACATCCAAAAGCCAAAATGTATGAGTTTTACCCTTACAGTTAGCAGGAGAATGTGTGGTACTAGGGTGAGTAAAACTGATGTCCTACTTTATTCCTCCTCTATATTACTAAAATACTTGATTTAGCAAAACCATAATAGATAGTAGGGGTCAGAATCTGAGGCCTAAGCGGTGTGTTAGAAACTGAAACTTTGCAAATCAGAGCTATGTACTATGTACAATTATTTGTAGCATAAAGAAAGGGAAGAAATAATAATAAAGAATAAGGTAGAATGACTGCTGGAACAGAACATTTTTACAATTATATATGAAAAAGTATCAAAAGAAAGATTGATATCTCAGATAAATGAATGGAAAGCAGACCTAAGAAAACATAGTATAAAAATTACTTGAATAGTTTGAAAATAATTATTTTATAGAATACCCTGGAAGCTGTGGAGTTGTACTAATGGATGATTCGAGTTTGGTTGCTTACTTTCTCAATGACAGTTCTAGGAAGTAAGTAAACAATAATTCTAAAAAAACAAGATAAACATCACTCAAAAGTAACTCTGCCACCAATCCTCATATGTATGACCCTTACAGGTCTATAAAACAAAGGAAAGCTGAAATAAGATTATAAGCGGTCGTGGTGTCATTTAGTGACTTCACTTAATGACCAATTTGCCAGCCCCAGTTGTTGCTAAATGAATACCACCTGAATGTAATGCATTTCTGTCATTCAGTGCTATGGCTTTATGATTATGTTAAAATTGTTATATTTTATTGTCATTGATATAATGTGGGGGATCATTATATTGTTACCTCTGAATGATTTAGTAACGTATAGCTTTACTGAGATTGACTAATCATTAAAACTGTAATGTACGGTATATATTGTCCTACATTCAGTAAGCTACAGTACATATTGAACTTTGTTCACTTCATTCATTATAATCTTGCATTTCCTAACATCATAATTTGTATACCTGGGAAGCTCTCGTTAATATTTATGAAAATACAAGAGGAATAAGCTATACAACTCCTGGATGCATTTCAAAAAGAACTTGTATTGAAGAAACTTAATTTGGTTTATTGCTTCAAGTTATTCCATTCTCAAAACTCATCCCATGAGTGGTATTTCTGTTAGCACTTCAGATACATTTTTTAAAAAGTAAAAGGTGTTTCAGAGGGACCACCCAGATTCAGGAACTGAGCTCTAATCTAGTAATGCCTCAAAGGCAATAGAACACTACCTAAGAATGACATGAGGGTAATTCAACTTTATTTATTGTACATTTAAATAGAAAGGTGGTGTATAAATTCAATTTTAAAACAGTGAAACTTAAGAAATGCAACCTAAGAGTAATTAAAAATGGTTACATTTAATGAAGTTCTCAAGAAAGAATAATCTGTGAAGTATTTCACAAACTGGCAGACTAATCATTAACATTTAAGAAATAATTATAAATATGCAAGGGGTTATACTATGTTCCATAATATAATCCATTGAGTTAAATGGAGTTTATTTCCAAGAAAATGTGAACAGCAATATTAGCCAAGTTGATTTCAATTCAATATATGTGTTAATTCCTGTACTGATAGTAATTTATCTGGGAATACAAGGCATTATTTCCATACCATTTCTTACATTTCATTACAAACACCCCAATAATGTGCAGACTTTTCAATATCCATCTTTAAAATAGTTGAGATAGATAAGACAAATAGAGCTAGTCATGCTAGACAATGTATTGTACCTTTAAAACGCAGATCTCCCCATGATCTTTCTGTGTGACTCTTTCTGTTGTCAGGAAGCAGGCATGACTGCCATCATGGTCTTCCCTTATCTATTAGGAAAATTTTGAAATAAAGTAGAAACTATAAATTTAACATTAAAAATGTTAACTGTATCTGTAAATAAAGTTAAGTAATATTTAAATATTCTGACATGTTCCATCCTTGGGACTGAATGGCCTAGCATCCCCCTATTCAGGGCTAATCTGGGGGTCTTTCTGAACTCTTAGTTCCTGCTTCAGAAGAAGGTGACATCTGTCACCAAGAAGGCATTTGTACAAATCCAAATAGTGTGCTAGTTGTACTCATTCCTAGACTAAGAAGCCTATTCTTACTCTCGCGTATACCATAGCCAGTTTGCCAGTAAGTTATTCGCAATATGGTCTACATGGGGCTGTCATCAAAACTACTTTAAAGTTAGTCTGGTCTAGAATACAAGGGCATGAACAGTGGAGGGAGGGCTCATTACGCTTATGTAACATCTCTATTTCATAAGCCATATTGGTTACCAGAAAGCTTCTGGGCATTTACATTATCAACATTTACTCATTCCTCAGTGTTGACCTATGTTATTTATATCTGATGCAGAAAATGATCCTCCCATGGCAATAAAGAAACAATTTATTAACTAGTGCATGATTATCAGCTTTTCATTAATGCTCCCAAATCTGCTACTGGAAGAGCTTCATCTAATCACACTGTGGCTTAGCTTGTACATCATACCAAATCATTTTAACAAACCACAACTTGCTTGCTTTATGCAATGTGATAAGTCAACTTCAAACCTATTGGAAAAGTGACTTAATAATACTACAGATGAAGTCAACCTCTGAGACAGAGCCTATTTTTCTCTGATATTCTAAAAGTACTCATATTCTTCAAGCCACGTTAATACAATAACTTAAAAACCAGGATGGCTTTGAATTTGATATATCCAGAACATTTCCCAATCAAATATTTTCGAAGTGCCAGCAGTGATTTCACTTGGTTAGTATAATGTCTGTTGTACTCTCCCTGGTTCTTGCTTCAGTAAACATAATTCTGTTATGAGACTCTTATATACTTCATTCAGAAATGGAGGAAAAGAAAAGGCTAAGTTAACATTTTTTCTGCTTTTCAGGAGCATTGAACATCACTCCAGAGTAGCTTTTGCCTTTCAAAATCTATTTGACTGGTTGAAACAAATAGTTCAAGGTGAGCTGATTGTTATACAAAATTTTCAAATGCAAAACTAGTTCAAATTATGTTTACTTGGTTCTAGTGGAACTAGCTTGGTGCCATATGAGTGTTTGTTTATTTTTATGTGTTCATGGATGGAACTCAAGGTAACATTAACCTTGTAATGTAAGATACCAGCAAGACACTTTGAAATGGAACTTTTAGTGGCTGATGTTTCAGCAACCTATTTTATGAATCACTAACACTCTGGATAAATCAATCCTGGCCATTTTATAGTCCCCAGGCCACATCCAGCCCTTTAATTTCCCTGTCTGACCCATGTGGGGTCAATCTGAAATTAGAAATCAAATGCAAATAAGTATACTCAAAAACTGCAGTGCTTCTATTTTGAATGGGACTGCTGTTGTTTTTTTTAATTTACATATATGCATGGCTGCATTCCTCCACAGCACTATGGGTTCAGTCCACCATAACAATCCCAGTTTCTCATTGTGGCTCCTTGGGAAAAGCAGTTTTTATTTGGTTTTAAATTGTTTTAACGGGGGACAGTTCAGCAAAAGGCCCCTCTCCTCCTTACTGCACCTTATAGTTGTCATTCTGTTTTCAACAATAAGCTAATCACCAAGACTTCTTGCAAGTTCCAAAACTAACATCAAGACATTTTTAGAACAAATGATATGAATAAACATCTACAGCTTTTAAAAATAATTAAAGTTGATAAGGGTAGGCTGCTTCTAAATTCATCACCAGTAAAATAGCGACAATCCATTCCATCCTATAAAAGTGCTAGTTAGGGCTAGTTAGAGCTTTCCTAGTGAGAATCAATAAAAAATTATAGTTTATACTGTTTTGTCATTCATGCATAAGACAGCCAAAGATAACTAACCCCTTCTATTAAGTGAATTGAAAAGTTGCTCCTTGCAGATAAACCATATTTTTCTCATGTAGATGTTCTGTTTGATCTAATTTTATAACATCTAAAATGCAGTGAATTCTTGATAAATACAAGAGTGGCAGTTTGATTTGTCTTGGACAGTTTCATTGAACTAAACAACAGGCAAAGGCATAATCATGCTAGTCTGTTGTACCAAATTTAAATCAAGGTCTTGAGGCTCCTTAAAGGATAACATATGTATAACAGCATCAGCTTATGTGGCCCAGATGAAATGGTCTACTCCTTGAAAGCTTATACTGAAATGGATTTGTTAATCTTCAAGAGGCCACAAAAGTCTTTGATGCTTGAATACTTATTTTTTTTTATTCAATGGAACAACTTGCTGAAGGCATAATGAGCAAAAAGCTACTGGAGGAAGAAGAAATATAGATCACATTCTTTCATAAAAAGAGGCAGAGAAATTTTACAAGAAAACAAAATTTAAATAATCATTCATCTATACTAAGATAGCATTTATATATGTTAAGACGGGATTGGAAACAAGGGGAGTCAAATACAAATCTCCATCAAGCTCTCCCTGGACAATTTGGCCTGATCACTATTTCTCCAGCCATTTAACTCATGTTTTCTACAAGGACAAAATAAAGATTTTTGTTTCAGTATGCATCACCTTGAACTTCTAGAGAGGTGGAAAATCTGCCTTCAGTTCCTGCGCCCCTATTTTAGAGAGTGCAGAGCACCACAAATCAAACCACTAAAATAGGCTGGTATACTGTGTGATTTGTAGCAGTCTTTCACTAGAAGTATGCATTCCACAACAATATTACCTATTAACAACCACAAAAAAACTGATCATTTTTGAACCTTCTCTTCCTGTGCCACAAGCAGATCACCAAATGCATTATTATATTTGAAGTATAGGTATGTTACAGCCATACAAATATGAAGTGAACTCCACTTTTTACATTTTATTCTTCTCTATGTATATTTATATTCCCACAGTATACTAAAACATAGAACAGCTGCACACAATTTGTTAAACTGGATCAAGATATACTTCCTCTCCCCTGCCCACCCCCAAAATATCAAAAACTATGACAAAATCAATTTTTCAAGGCAGAGAAGTTAAAATCCAAGTGATCAGGGAATGTGATTAAGCATCATGAAAAGAATCTAAGACTGCTTCTAGAACTGAGAAGTTTTGGAAGTCTAATTCCTGCAAGTCAGTCTTACTTTATGAAACACGAAAACCACTTTCTAGCGTGAGCTACATTCGCAATGTTTTTTGAGAATTCAGAAACAAAGCATTAACATACTGGGTTAAATCTAAAGCCAACACCTCTTCTATCAACATATTATGCAATAAATTGTGATTTTAAATATAAAAAACACTATACACCTTCATTACCTTATGTTAACTGAGAAGAAATAATTATGAGAAGTTTTTTTAATGATCGACTGAAATTTATATCGACATAAAGGAAGTATAAAACTATAAAACCAAACATGGGTTTTTAAAACCATTCAACTGGATTTTTCTATTTGCAACCTTCCCTATCTATCTATCTATCTATCTATCTATCTATCTATCTATCTACTGTATCTACCTACCTACGTACCTACCTACCAATCAAAACAATTCCTAGTATCTCTAATTATGCGGGGAAAGGGATGGGAAAGCCTACAGATCCAACCATTAATTTTTCCATATGACCAACAATTCACAAAAATGTGGATTACTATGAAGCTATAATTGGAGGAAAGATAAATGAAAGCACCCCAAACATGCCTCCAGTACAATATTGAGAATTAAAATGAATTTAGAGGGAGTGTGATGGCTCAGCGGTTAAAGACACTGAGCTTGTCAAATAGAAAGCTGACAGCCCAGATTCAAGACCTGAGCGCCATGCAACAGATCTCCTATTCCTACCCCAACATGATTGCTGCCATTTAACCAACAAAATTTCTTTAATAGATGAGTGGGCAGCCATAATTTTTGTGTCATGAAGGGCCAAAGTCTCAATTTCTAATTATATTTTTAATACTAAGAAATGGAAAATGCAATTGAAGAATTTCCCGTTTCAGATGTCAAAATAATCTAATTTAATCTAATCTTGGATATTATGCATCTTTACCTTGAAGAAAGAAGCAACTATCTTAGATAGAAAAGTTCATTAGGTTGTCTGCAAGTAATATATCTGCAGAACTTTATACTGTTATATCTCCAATCTGCTAAGTCCCAATATTGAGGAGCTCTTGCCATTAAAAATCTTCATCAATTTTCAAGTCTCACCTGAACTTTCATGTAGCATTTCATCAATCAAGAGTGAAACTTACAGATGATTAAACTTATCAGAGTCAGTAATTATATTCAGTTATCTGCCTATATGACATCAGCCTTATTTACTTCACTAGTATACAGTTTTATCTTTAAACACAGGTTTTGTTATGATATTTTTAGGTTTTCCATTGTGCCACAAGAACTCATAATATTTACTCCACAGAAGAGATTGAACTAAAGGAATCATTATCATTATACAGAAATTGTAGTTGTAATTTTCAGAATTTCAAGCCAACTTAATCTTTGATTGTAATACCTGAAATTCTGGAATTTATAATCTCAATAACAACTGGGAGGTGTTTTGTGCGAAAATGCTTAAGCATAGCTTTACTGTTAAAAGAAAATGTGATTATTCTAATTCTTAAGATATGTGCAACCCTAACTTGCTATGTGTGTCTTCTCCAGTCGGCTTTCCATAACTATTTTAATTCAGTCCCATCATCCCCAGCCAGAATGGCCAATGTTGGACCCCAACACATCTAGAGGATACCTGGTAGGGAAGGCTACTACATATGTTCCATTAAAATAAGTTGCACTAAGTTTCAATTGGGCTTACTGAAGGGGTTCTCAGGATTTCCAGAAGTCATGAGAAGGGGGAATCTGCAATTAGTTTTAAAAACAATTGGGCTTGCTCAGGCAAGCAAAGCTGGAGCAAATATATTGAGAGCACTGCAGCTTTGCCAGGGCCAACCTGATACCTATTTATTTTTGGGCCAAAGCCTAACCTAAATGAAAAGCATTATTATTTATGTGGAGCTGTCCCACAAATTTATTTTTATTTTATTTGTATTTTGCCTTTATTATTTTTATAAATAACTCAAGGCAGCGAACACATTCAACACACCTTCCTACTCCTATTTTACCCACAACTCTGTGAGATGGGTTGGGGTGAAAGAGAATGACTGGCCCAAAATCACCCAGCTGGCTAACGTGAGACTTTAACTCATGGTTTCTCACATTCTAGCCTACCTATCTTACCACTAGATCAAACTGGAAATTTATCATTTGCATGTGCAAAGTTAAAGAATTCCTAGTTTACTGTTTAATAAGTGACTTTAGGACCACAGCCTAAATATTCATTCAAAAAATATTTAAATGCAGATTGCAATAGCTGCTGTAGCTGTACCTTTCTTATTCAAGTTGCAACAAGTAGTTGTTTTCAGTATGGCAGAGCACACAGATTTCATCAATATTGCATACCCAAATGCAAGAAATCCTGCAAACTGAAATTTGGCTCAGTAGTGAAATAACTATACATCAAAGCAAATAACATTTTCACATCTGGTCCCTAACAATATTTTACATGGTTTTGCATTCTTCCCTATAACAAAGCAATGCATTCCTTTGATTGAAATAACTTATATACTGATTGAGTACAAGTCTTATACCATGGTGTCAAACTAGCACTCTTAAATCGTCTCAACCAATGGTTCATTTTCCCTTAGAACAAAGAGGGGAATAAGTTCTGCTTAAAATTTTATAACTTCCACAGCTTTATTTCCAAGACTAAAAGATCTGCAAATGGTTAACTTACATATCAAATGCAGTCTGTGATAAGTTGCTCCAGAAGGCAAATGACATTTAAATTAAGACAAACACAAAAACAAATAAATGATCATATCAGATAAGCCGTTTATTTTCATGACTATTTTATAATGTGTCTTTGCTCATGTATGGGATACAAATTACTACTATTGCATTTTAGGATTTTAAATTTGATTGTGCAAGAAACAATATTTTAATAAGATCGCATTTCATCTTGGCCTAACTGTAAAATACAAATTGCTGTTTGTATGTACTGGCCATACTTCATCCCCCTTTCAAAGAAATAAGGGAGTAGAAAAGTCCAAGCAAGTATTAATAGAAGGTTAAGCTACTTAAATGTATGAGTAACCTACTCCCAGAGACATAAAGCTGAAAGGGCAACACACAGACTTCTTGGCAGTCTGTCTACCATTCAACTGTAGCAAAATCATTATACAGTTCATACAATGCACACTGAAATCTACATTATCAAACCAACTCAGAAAACAGATGTAGACAGACAGGGATTTAAATTAAAAGATGTGTAGAGCAAGCATGGTAGAGAGTCCAAACACTGCTGGCAAGTCCTGCGATGAATAGAGCAGTTTAAAAAAGATTTGCATACAATAACTGCCCGCTACCAGCCCGATTTTCATTTTCACAAGAAACGAAAGCTGGGAGGAACTGCTCATACAGCTGATAAATCAATGACGTATCGGAATATATATATATGTATGACTTTAACAACAGCCGTTCAAGGGCAGATCCTATCGCCATGTGCAAGTGAATTACGACGATCCTAGAAAGAGAAAAAGCAAAAGGGGAGGAGGGGGAGATCTACTTTGGGGACGGACGGGAAGAGAAAGAAAATGTGAACTCAAGGATTGATCAGCAGACAGGAGAGGAGTCTGCATCCAGTCAATCAACCTACCCATGCAATGACATGCCAAGTGCATCAAACTGAGAGGCAACTTCAACTCCCCCCCCCTCCACACCCCAAAAAAGCCCCCAACCCCCATGCCTCTTCTCGCCTCTTCCAGCCCTTTCTCCATACCCTTTCCAGCCCTTTGGCAGCCCCGAGCGATGAAATCAGAAAAGCCGACGGGAATCAAGTCATCTCCTTCCTACTCACTACTACGGGTGTATTTTCGGGATGCCAATAAAGCACAGCGGATTTGGAAGGAACAGCCAAGGAGATACCGGATCGCTCGGGCGGGATCGCCCCATGAAATTCCAAGCACCCTCTCTTTTTTTTTCTTCCCACGTGCAGGCAAGTTAGAAAACGCAAAAGTGTAAATTAACCAGGAGAAGGAAAGAGAAAAGCAGGGAAGAGTAAGCGATAAGAATAAAAAGAAAAGATGGGAGAAAAAAAAAGCTTCCACCTCAAAGGGAGCCTGACTTCCTCTCTCTGCCTCTCCAAGAAGGGAATGAAAGTGCCCGAGTTGGTTCCAGTCTACACATTGTAACAGTATCTGCCCCCAGGACGAAACCAACGGCAAAAGACCGGGAACAGCGGGGGGAGGTTTGAGATTAAAAAAAAGGCTAGGAAGCGATTGCTAAAGCTCAGTGCCGTTTCTTGCTGTGACTTCGGGCTTGGAATCCAGTTTCGAAGTCGATCCTTGCAGGATTCCCCCTCCCCATGGAAACCCCGCTTTGGATCGTTTTCGAGGACTCGACAAAACCGTTTCCCCCCCCCTCCCGGCTGAAACGCCAATGCTGTGAAATCGTCCATCCCGGAAAAAGGAAATAGGTTTGTCGCTTCCGGGTTTGAAGCTCTCTCCGCGAGACCTTTAAAAAAGAAACGATGGTGAGAATGGTGCGAAGCGCGCGGCGTGGAAGTTTCGGTGTCGACGTTCTGGTGCGACTCGCGCGGCTGTAGGAAGGAGGGGCCGCCAGCTAATGGCTATTGCATCTGTAACGGAGGGAGGGGGAGAGCACACCAGTGTGTTGTCCCACAGGTACTTTTTCAGGAGGCAACTGGACTTTCTTGGGTTTTTTTTTTTTTTGAAGACGTTTCGCTTCTCATCCAAGAAGCTTCTACAGCTCTGGCAGGATTGTGGGGAATGGAAGGATTTATATTCCTTGCAGACAGCTGGTAATCTGCATCCTTTTAGACTTAGAGGGTCATTGAAGCACTTGGTGGTTTATCTGGGTCTTCAGGGTCACCTGAGTAGTGCTCCTGGTTCCTGTAGTCTGCAATTTTTCCTCTGGAAATCCATTCCTATTCTCTCACACCTTTCCAAGAGTGTACATCCCAAATTGTATAGCTAAAAGCCTTTAGAGATTGTCAGTCATCCAGGTCATGGTTGTCCCAAAGGTGCTTTTTTAGGAGGCAACTGGACTTTGTTTTTTTTTTTCTTTTGAAGACGTTTCACTTCTCATCCAAGAATCTTCCTCAGTTCTGACAGAATGGTGGGGAATGGAAGGATATATATTCCTTGCACACAGCTGGTTGTTTGCATCCTTTTATGGTAATTTTACCCATTCCTACTTGGTATGGGAGTAGGAAATGGATCTCCAGAGGAAAAATTGCAGACTACAGGAACTATTAGCACTACTCGGGTGACCCTGAGGACACAGATAAACCTCCAGGTGTTTCCTTGTGTCTAAAACAAAGGTCTTCAAACTTGGCAAGTTTAAGACTTGTGGACTTCAACTCCCAGAATTCCTGAGCTAACATGACTGGAGAACGAATTCTGGGAGTTGAAGTCCACAAGTCTTAAAGCTGTCAACTTTGAAGACCCCTGCTCCAAAAGGATGCAAATGATCAGCTGTCTGCAAGGAATATAAATCCTATTCCCCACTATTCTATCAGAAGAAGTTTCTTAGATGAGAAGTGAAACATCTTCAAAAGAAAAAACAGTCCAGTTGCCTCTGGAGGGGAAAAAAAGCATCTTTGGGACAACCATGGCCTGGATGACTGAGAATCTCTACTGGAAAAAAAAGTGACTTCTGACCACACTTGTGACCATTGCACATGATTTACATTTGGATACTTGACAACTTGTTCATTTTTATGACAGTTGCCGTGTCCCGGGGTCATATGATCCCCTTTTGTGGCCTTTTGACAAGCAAAATCAATGGGGAAGCCAGATTCACTTAACAACCGTGTTACTAATTTAATTACTGTGGGAATTCATTTAACAAATGGGGCAAGATAAAATGGGGCAAAACTCACTTAAATTTCTTACTTAGCAATATAAATTCTGGGCTCAATTGTGGTAGTAAGTCAAGGACTACCTGTACAGTAGTTTTACGCATTGAAAAATATGCGTAGTTAAGGTTTAGTTTTCTGTTTTCAATTAGTACCCCTGTTTTGAATTGTAAATTTTGATCGAGTTAAAAGTCAATGTATTGTCAGATGTCAATCTGATAATATACATCCCATCTTTCCTTCCAAAACTCAAACCACATTACATTGGGACTGTAACTTTCAATAGCAAGCCTTGAGCTTAGAAAGTAGTGTTGAGGCATCTAGTAAATTTTCGTTATTGAGAATGGACTTAAATTGGGATGTATTTAATCCACTATCCTTTAAACCACCACATTGCTGCCACAGCTGATCAAATATTTGTATCTCTATCCTGGAGAGACTAAAAAGATATGAATGTCAGACCCCTTATGTCCTAGAAGCTATTCAACAGAATTCACAGAGGTGCATGAAAAATTTATATAATGTAAAATACGTGTCACTCCATATTACTATGGTAAATCGAGCCTATCTTTATTATGTTTAAATTGTTTTGGTGAGATATGTATGGTATGTGTTGTGACTTACATTAAAATTTCAGTTTAGTCCAACAAATCTGTCCAATACCTCTATGACTAAATGTTTTGTAATTTCAGAACTTAAGGGAATTTTTAGTAAATGAATTAGCTCACAATAATTCTATTGTGGAATAACTAAAAAGGCGGCTATTTTAAGAAGCTCGAGTGCTGGTGCTGTTTAAGCAGGAAAACCAACTACTTTATTAAAATTAATTAGTGCATTGGATGCAAGTATGTCATATTTTAATTTCTTAAATTTTCTGTTAAGCTTAGAGTGACTCCTACTGGCATGTACTGATCCCTTAATAAACTGTTGACTTGCAAAAGAAGGTCCCAGATGCTTATACTCCTTTCATTATTACAATAAATGTTTCTTATTTTGTGAATCTGAAGATGACTACACAGTGCTAACACATGTTTAAAGATTTCTCTTTTCTATGGGAGTTCTAGAACACCATTAAATCGAAGGGATTTTTTGGAGGGAGGGTCAATATTTATAATTTTGTAATCAAACTATAGATTTTAACTAAAGCAGAAGCATTAGATAAATTGAAGTTAATAATACAGTGATCATTTTTAATAAGTAGAGCTACTATTGTTAATTCTCCACTTAGTTGCAATATGTACATGATCACCTCTTGCCATGTTACTTGTTTGAAGTCATAAGAAAGGCATCCTGCATAGCAAAATTATCCCTTCTACATCTATTATGTTTGATTTAATATAGAAAAGAATATATGTAGTAACTTTGGTGTTTAAAGCACTTGAAATTATAGCTTTGGAGTCTTTGCACATAAAGTATACCTCAATTTGTTGTCCAGACTGAACAGTCTGAGAAATAAAATCCACAGGGTTATTGAGTTGGAGAAAATTCAAAACTTGGTTTGCCTGAGTTTTTTTTATACACTTTTAATGATTGCTAAAACAATTGCTCCTTAATTAAAGTTAACTTAAGATATAAAAGCTATATTGGTAACTGAAAGCTGAAGCACCTTTAGAAATTTCAAATATACTTTATCCTCTAATCTATTTGGTTTTATCTAGAACTCTAATAATATCACAATTTAAAAAAAATTAATATATAAAAAATTCAGAAGAGTCCTAGTAAAATAGAGTTTGGGACAAAAATAATAAAATAAAATTCTTTTCCTCTCTCTTGTGATCCATTTTATATAAGGAAGCAAGATTTAGGCCAGAGAGAGGGGACACATACATACTTTAGTGGTTGTAAAAATCTTACATTCCAGATTTAAAGTAATGAAGGTGACATCTGTAACTAATATTTTTAATGATCCATATGTTTTGAAATGCATAGCATCACAGGATAATAAACTCTTAATGTTGATGTATTGCATAGTTACCTTTGTCAAATTATATTTTAAAAGATTTATTCTAGATACTCCGGATAACTCCAAAAAATTAGTCTTTCATAAGAGAATGTCATTCATTCATTCATTATGTATGCCACTCTCTTCAAAAAATCTCTCTCTTCTTGACAAGCATATTTTAAAACAAAAAAGTTACCATATTGAAACTACATCTTAAATAGAAATACAAATGAAGGCACAAAAGCAATTTTAAAGGGGGGGAACTAAAAAGACCTGGAAAATTGGAATTATTTTCATATGATAAAATAAGACCTGAATATGTTATTATAGTTATAGATTATATTTCAAATATTCTAAATTGCAAACAACTTTGAAAAGAAGCACCAGTATATTGAATTGTAGGCGAGAAATTGACTGGACCCTATTTCAATTGCTTAATCTTAAACACTGGCAAGGAGTGGTATCCCAGCATGTTAGTCACAGCAGGCCAATATCTATATTTCAAATTGCAATTTCTTAAAAGATAATTTCATGTATAAAATGTTCCAGCTGTAGCCTAGAGATTACAGGATGGATAATTAGAACTAGGCAATCTGTCCAAAAAATGTTGCCTCTGGTGAATTAATCTCAGCTGATAGACAGTATGACATGAAGGCCATGTATATTGGCGCTCACAGATAGCTCTGCAGTGCATGTTAATTATTATTCTTTGCTTTTCTGAAGTACACTGCAGACGATGCGGGCCAAGCTGCCTAGATTTAGAACATTCAATAGCTAACACAATTCTCCTCAAATCCATCCTCTAGCATTGGTGATTATTACAAGGACCATGATTAATACTAAATCAAATCAGGCTTAAACTGATTCTCTGGAATGACTTGAATTTTATTTGCAGCTATATCTGACAAAGCACTTTGCCCAGGAAGAGTATTTCTTGTAAGCCCACAGCTAGTACAATTATCCATGTCAAGGCAAGATTAACTTTTAAAGTCCTGTCACAATTCCTCCTTACAGTTATGACACCCTTCTCTTATGGAGGCATTTATCATTTCTGTGATAAATCTGAATGAGTTGGTCAGCTGTTATCTGTTGAGTTTATCCATTTCAATAATGCAAGGCTTTCTATGACTAAACAGAGAATGAGAAATATTTTTGAATAGTGCTTTGTAAATCCAAATGAAAACAGGCATACATTCTGATTTCCTTTGTTTTTCCAAATGCTTCCATTTAGATTTCTATATATGTTTTCATCCTTTTTTTGTAGAACATGCATTCCTGCATTTAATGATTCTAGTTCTTTCTCTAACAGCCTCACTCTGTCACGTCTCAAAATACATATAATATAAACCACAATGTGGTTTTGGCTTTGTATAAACAAGACAATTCTGGTTTAAGAAATAAGTCAGTTAAATTGTTAAATGATCAAATTCATTCCAATGTTAATGGTTTGTAAATAACACAGATCTAAGACACCAGAAATACTAGGAATCAGGGTTAAAATGCTTTTTATGAAAAGAAAGTGCTATTTTATCAAATTTTTAAAATTGTCTATCTATGTTATAGGGGGACTCTAAGTGGTAAAAAATTTGAAAATATGTTTTTTTTCAAGCCAGGGACTGTATATGTTTTTCTACCACTGAAAAATAGGAGGGATAAGTACAGGAGTGGAAGTGGAAGTTAACATTTTCTAAGAAAGAATTTATATATACAATATGAAAGTCATAAATTATTCTCCTTACAGTAGTGTAATAAATATTTTATATTAAACAAAACCATAATATATGGTAGATTTAAGCCAACTGGGGTAACAGTTCCCCTCTAGATGTTCCAAACAGGAGATATTAGTACAGAGGAATTATAAAATAAGTTATAGGAGATTCCTACAATTCTTCAGATGAAAATAAAATACTAAGTCAATGCTATGGCTTTCCAGTAATAATGTATGACCATGAGAGTTATCCCATAAGGAAGGCTAAGCGACGAAGAATTGATACTTTCAAATTGTGTTGGAGAAGTTTCTTGAGAGTTCCTTGGACTGCCAAGGAGATCAAATCAATCAGTCCTAAAGGAAATCAACCCTGATTGTTCTTTGGAAGGACAGTTACTGAAGCTGAAGCTCAGATACTTTGGCCACCAAATGAGAAGAGAGGACTCATTGGAAAAGACCCTTGGCGAAGATTGAAGGCAAAAGGAGAAGGGGATGACAGAGGATTAGCTGGTTAGACAGTATCATCAATGCAATGAACATGAATTTGGGCAAACTCTGGGAGACAATGGAGGACAGTGGAAAAATGGTACATGGAATCGCAAAGAGACACGAATTAGCAACTGAACAATAAAATTAAGTAGATAAAGTACACTTGTGTTCTGTTCTAATACGATAGACTGTCCTGCATAACTAATGAACCTTATTGAAAACAATTTAAAAATATGTGTGATTGTCAGTTTCACTGACATGAAATCAGTTCCATAGAATGGCTGAAACTTTTGCCAAGATTGGCTGTACTAGATTCAGGCAAGTCCAAATGTGCTATATCTGCTCCTCCCTTTTATAGTTTAGGCAGGGCTGTCAAACTCCCAGCCTGCGGGCCGCATGTGTCATGCACTGGCTACATCCATGCCCAGTTTAGTGAAGAGGGGAAAAGTCCCAATACATCACATGATGCCTCCATGATGATGTGAGTTTAACACCCCTGGTTTAAGGAAATGTCTCTTTGAGCTGCTTTCAAATGTTATCTGGATGTTCTGAACTAAATGTTTCAGTCTCTTTTGCCTTATTGTCTACAATGTTTGCTTAGACCAGGGGAGGGAAAAATTGGTTCCTCCCCTCATATTATTTGTATCATCTCAAAAACACAAAAAGCTTGTGAGAAATTAATAGAATAGTTCCAGGATATCAGACATGTATTCTTTGTTCGTTTTCTAAAATTAAAATTGGTATCTCATAAATTTCTAAAGAAGCATTTTTTTTCAATACTGGTCCTTCATGCCATTATGTCCTTGCTGACAGTTATGAATGCTGCTGGAAATTCTGCCTTGAAGCATCACTTATTCATACTGAATATTTTTTTTAATGCTAGAAGCTAAGCTGTGCAAATCAATGAAGACACAAAGTGTTGAAAAGAATGTATGGTAGAACTAAAATGTTCATAAATTTTAATTTACAGATATGGCACAAACATGTTTAAGTCTTCAATTTCTGACTTCTCTGAATTGAAAAACTACTATTAATGCTATTATGTGGTGATCATCAGTCACCTATCTAGCTAGTGAAACTGTGAATCACTTAGTGACCTGTGTCATGCAACCCTTCCAGCTGGCTACCCCAGAAACAAACACCAGTGTTTTCCTAACTAGGATCAATTAATGTTTGTCTTGTCTTTTGGAATGATATTGAATTGAATACTTTACTTGGCCAAGTGTGATTAGACACACAAGAAATTTGCCTCAGGTGCAGAAATGGTATTTAGATATGCTTAATATACAATCATTTGTATAGAGTTTTTCTGAGTTTGGTCTTCTTATTCTTCCTTTATTTCTTATACATTACTATGTAGGAATATTTTAATGTTTTAATGTTTTGTGGACACTTATTTTAGCCCTCAGGGAATAGAATATTTTTGTGTTCTTTATGTAACAAGGTAAACACACAGGTTCAATTTATTTTTTAAAAAAAAATATTATCAAATAAATTATCTCAAGCACATATTTCTAAATAAACTGTCTTAAGGAATTACATAATCAACCACCATGATAAATGAATTTTTTCATAGGATTTATATACATTCATTTTCCATAATTAAATATCTTGTATTTTACAAAGAAAAGGACTATTTAATTAACATTGAAAATTTTTAAGGAAAACATATGTAATAAAATTTACCTCAAAAATATCTGTTTCTAAAACTTGTATTTCACTTTTTAATCCAATTTTGTGTTATAATCCAAAATTCATAAAAGGAGACTTTCATCCCAAAATTTACCAAAAACTTTTATGTTTTTTGTAAAACCAAGGCAGTCACACTATTTCCAGTTTTTCCTCCAAAACAGAAGGTTGGTGTTGGCAGTTCTTCCAAAAGCAGAAACCCTGTTAAATATAAGGAAAAATTTCTATTAAAAGCCCTGTTAATCCTTTAAAATCTGGTATTAATTGAAACAGAATGCAGACAATACAACAAATTCTGCCAAATTTAGAAGAATGGTAATTTTATAGTATGGACCAATATAAACTGCACATAAATAAAAGGTTATCATTAATAGTAAGTGCAGTTTCAGGAATTAGAAATTATTTTTCTTGAAGCCAGAAACCAGTTATTAGAAAAATCTAAATTGTGTTTCCTACAACATCTAAAAGCTTAGTCTTGGTTTTAATAAGCTTTTTGCATGCTGTTTCTGTCTTTATCAAGTAAATAAGAGGCCAGAAAGAATATGGGGTAATGCCATGTTTTTAATAAGAATATGCATAACACCTTATTTTCAAGTATTCAAATAGAAATGTATAGGATAGATTATTACTAAACTATCAGATGGATATGTTAAAAAAAGCTTAAATGTTTTTTTTTTGTTAGTAAGTCTTCCAACTAGCCTCACTCTGTCTCACATACTAAAGGTTAATGACCAAGGCTTCAACATTTTGATTTAAAACAGAACTTCACATACTTTATACCCCACTGCAAATAATAGATGTTTTCCCTGCCAGAGTCAAGCTGTTGTTCACTTAAAAAGCAGCTTTTATTTTTTGGTATTATGGAAGCAATAAAGTAGAAAGCAAAGCTTTTAAGATTGCTGACATTCTTTGATGCATTACTATAGTATAATAATTAAAAATGTAACATAGAGGCAACCAATAGCACATCTGAGTTAAAGGCAAATATACATGCTTCATTTTTCAATATCCTATATATTTTGAAGGCAAAATGTCTGTTGACACATATTTTAACTGAAATTGAGGAACTTGGAAACTGTTTATACAGTAGCCTACACTGAACATCAACTCTTCAGAATAAGGATTTAATAGGCCTTAGTCTTACAAATTCAAATAAAGATGAGCATAAGAATTCTTATTAATGCTTTAATATAGATTGGATCCAATAATAGTATCTGAGGAACTGGGACATCTCAGTGGGATGAACCTGCCCCAAACACACTGACAGAAGAAGCATGCTGCAGTCCCCATCGGTAAGCAATTTCAGCTAGCGAGGTGCAGAAAAGTCTTTCTGAAGAGCCTCTGCTGCCCGCAGGCAGATGGGAACTGCATCCACCCTTCTGAAAGGGTTGAAGAGCTGAGTCTACAACCATCTTGGAGGGGGTTAATGGATTAGATAGATCCTACCTTTTCCCCAATGCACACTTTGCTCCCTTCCTCCCATCTTGGTTTTAATTTTAACATAATTTTCTAATGTATAGTTTTTATTTATTTATTTAAGATTTTAAATCATATTTTAATTATGACTGTAAGCTTCAGCAAGGTGGGCAGCATAATAGTTTAATAAATAAATACTAACCAAAATTCAGCTAATGCATTGTTCAAATAAGAGTTACAGTATTTTCCTAGGAAGATATAAAAATCAAAGTCATATTTTAGGTTACCGGTAGGTATATACAGTCTGAAATTTAGCATGCACACCTTCTTCAAATTGTTTGCACAGTTCTTCTTTAGTCCAGTTACAAGATGTAATGAGGAAAAAGCCATCTGATCTCAATAGCCTTTGCAGGGATTTAACATACTGTTTTCTTTTCTCTGCTGCACCATCTGGGCTCAGACAAATAGCATCAAAAGTCCCTTTATCAATGCAGATCTGAAAACTTGATAATTCATCTGAGGGATTTAAAATGTCTTCAATCTGTAGAAGGTAGGAATAACTGTTAAACTTGAGAACATGCCAATGCAATTATTACTTTTTATAAGAACTGCATTGCCTTCAGGCCCAGACTAATAATTTAACTGCACATCAACCATCTATGTATGTTTGATGATTTTTACTCCTTTCAACTCAATATAAATGGATCTTGACTATTATTTGTGCATTAGCACAGAGAACTGTCTTATCAGCACTTGAAAACTGAACAGAATGGGACCAAATGGTAATTGGTGTCATCTGAGACTGTAGCCTTAAAAATTATTCTTCAGGAATTCACATTTCAGTAACTGTCAATCCATTATGAATAGGTAACAGCACTCCTATCTCGATAATATGAAAATCTTTCTTGCTTTTGATCACTCAGAATTGCATATGCTTGCACAGTAAGGTTCCTTATTGCAATGATTTGTAATTACAGGTAGTCTTTGACATAACCACAATTGAGCCCAAACTTTGTGTTGTTAATTGAGACATTTGTTAAGTAAATTTTGCCCCATAACATCTCTTGCCACAGTTGTTAAATGAATTGCTGCAGTTGATAAATTTGTGTCCTGGCTATTAAATTAATTTCACTTCTCCATTGATTTTGCTCGTCAGGTCGCAAAAGGTGATCACATGATTCCTGGACGCTGCAATGGTCATAAGTATGAACCAGTTGCCAAGCATCTGAATTTTGATCCCATGATCATCGGATGCTGCAAAAAAAGGCATAAGTCATTTTTTGCCATTTTTTTCAGTGCTGTTGTAACTTTGAATGGTCACTAAGTGAACTGTTGTAAATCGAGGACTACCCAAAATCCCTTGATGAATATGACTGAAGACCTCTATATAGTCAGTAGGAAGGAAGGAAACTTGGTTCATATTGATTTAAATGTTTGCATTGGAGTACAATAGAGAAAAACCTATGAATATCGAAGGCATTTTAATGCAGTTCAATCATTTGGGTTTTTTTTTACACTACATATCCTCAAATCCCCTGCCTCTTCCTGATCATTTTAATCTTCTTCATTTGTCCATCACAAAAACTTACCAGCAGTTTAATATAAGGCAGCCCTTCTTTTTGCATTATATTTTTTGAAAGTTGTATTGCAGAAAGAGAGTAATCAACTCCTGTAAGATTGGTGTAACCAGATTTACTCTAAAGAGAAGAGAAATTCATTAAGCACTAGACATTTTTTCCTTTGTTTCCTAATTGCTTTTCATGACATATTTATTATAGTTAACCTATGGAGAACTAAAATACAATTAGGCAAGCTATACCAACTTATAGGAGGGAAAACTACAGAGCTTATTTTACAAAAAAAAAACCTGCAAGGGCTTATTTACTGATTAAACACTTTTCTAATTTCAGTTCCTAGTAATCAATAGAAAGATTCCAATTGGCTACAGTACAGTGCATTAAATACAGATGCTAATGTCATGCAGTGAAAGTAGCACGGGTGAATCAAATTTTCATATTTCTGATACTTTTCTTTTTTAGACAAGCCTAACAAATAAGTACTTGGATACTAAATATAAAAATAAATCACATTGGATTTTAAGAGACATAAAAATATCTCCTATTTATTCATGAACTCATGTACGGTTACTCTATGATTAAAGGGCATTAGACTCTTTGGCAAGGGGAACAACACGTATTCATCCTTTTAAAATTTAAGATATTTGTCTCCAATATAAACATATCTTAGCAAAAGCAATACACTGCAAATTCTGTAACTATTAAGCTAAGAAAATAAAACCAGTTGCCATGCAGTGGGTAATGCATGTCAAGAAACGAAGCAATATTATGACTTCATGGGTAGAATTAGTCATTCAGTAATTTTCAGTAATTTTTACAAATTCAATCTACACTGGATTTTGATTCTTCTGATTGTAACTCTAAAGATTTAAGCCAACGTTTTTATACAACTGAACTTTGATGAAACAATATTTCCCTGCTTAATATGAAGGGTTTTTTTAAAGCATATCAAGCGCATAGAACATTGCAGTATAATCAGCATATTCTACACTTAATTTAATCTGACCATTTCATTAAAGTTTCTTACTTGCTGAATTTCTGCTGTAAGCATTTTGCATCAGAAAGCACTAATATTACAAATACCAACCAATTCAACCAGCAAAATGCCATTTCCTGTTCCAATGTCAAGGACAGAAGTGTTCAGAGGTATCTTTTCTTTTTGTAGCCATCTAATTATACGAGTCATGCTTTCTTCACCAAACCTAATTAGAAAGAGAGGTTCAGATAAACTACTCCATTAGGTTAGGCTAAAGGAAGACAAACACATTTTGTCAATCACATGCAATGTAACTACATCATGTCACCATTACGATATCAGTCTCTAGAGATCATGTTACAGGTTTGTTTAGATAAGTCTGTTTGTTCGATTAAGATTGCAGAAGATGAGAGGTTGTCAATTTTACACAAACACAGACATTCAAAGCCGCAATGCATTTTTGCCTGTACCTCTTATTCGGTTTTTGAAAAAGATCAAGGATATGAATGCTTGACCTTTACCAAGTATATTGTAGCCAGTAATTCATTTTTCCCACATAAAAACAAATAATTATTTTAATTTGCAACAGGTTTAGCCAAGAGTTGGCATTTTAAAAACAACAAAACCCAGAATATCACATTACCAATACTCTGAGCAAAACAGCTGCACTTTTAAAAAGAAAATAAATTATAAAATATTTGGAAGCATATTACATGGTTGTAGATACTTGCCAAATGTCTCCAGTATCACCACTTTCTTTAAAATTATATAGTTCTTGTTCATATGCTGCATCCCAGCTACAAAGGAAAAAAGAAAAAAAGGAGGATAGTAAATGCTTAGTATTTCCCCCTTATCTGTGAAACAATTTAAGAAATGATATCTCTGTTTCCAGAAGAAATTCAAACTCATCATTTATTATTTATATTTTTAAAACCAAACGGGAAGAAGTTACAGAGCTGGGAATAAGCCTCATTGAACATAGATTCTTTATAAATAAAATAAAAATGCAGTACACAGTATTTAGCAACTGTATTGTTATTTTGTTAAAAAACTACTTATTTTCTAAAATTTATAATTGGGTATCAAGCAAGCAATCTGTGAATTATTATTCCAACTTCAGGGAAAACACCCAACCTTCCTCCAGGCATTACCCACTTGGAAACTATCTGCACACAATGCTTATTTGTTGCTGGGAAAATAGGAGGCAGGAATATTAAATCTGTTCACCACTTTGAATTATATATGAAAACAGTGGAATAAGAATCTAATAGAATTACAAAAGTTAATTTAATCATGTTAATATGACAATTATTGAACCCAAATTCCTTGGTTTATAAAACACACCAAATCAACTGACCACAATGAATGATTATATAGTTTGTGGTTCTGACAACAGAGCTATTCTCTGAAAATGGAAAGAATTTTATGTTTTGACCAGGCAAATATCATGGGTATTAAACTTGCAGCATCACCTTGCCGCCACGTGATGTTTCACAAAGCTTTTCCCAGTTGTGGAGGTGGGGTAGGCATGGCCTGCGCATCTGGCCTATGGACTCCATGTGGATACTAGATTACAAAACCTATCCATTTCTTATCAAGATTTTTTTTTAAAACATTTTGTAATACAAGAAAGAAGAGTAGAAGGCAACATCCAAAAACAGTGTATCTCGTGTCATGGTCCCCATTTGTAAGAATTCTTTTTAACTTATCTAATCCTTCCAGATGGAGTAAAAATGTGATTCATCTCTTTAAAACATGCAATTTTAAACAAATCAGCATTTTCCTTAAAATCAGATGGGTTTTTTTGAATACTGCTTTTTAGAATGCAATGATATGTAATAAGGCATTTTTTTAGTCCAAAAATAAATATCCAACTAAATGTTTGCCTCCCTAGCAGGGTTCATCATTTCAATTAGTTTGTATTGTTGATTTACTCTTGCTGGTATGAGTGATTAGATGTATTAGGTCATAGGTTGCCCTTTATTGCATATGTATGTTGGCGAGTTTATTTTGACTGCTTTTATTTAGTATCTTACAACTATCACAGAGTGTTGTGTCTTATGATTTAGGATGGTTGTTATTATGATTATCACTTGTTGCTTACACTGAGAGCTTATGCACCGGAGACAAACTCCTTGTGTGTCCAATCACACTTGGACTCCGAATCAGAATAGAGCTGGAAGGGACTTTGGAGGTCTTCTACTCCAGCAGGAGAACCTATACCATTTCAGACAAGTGACAGTCTTGTCTCTTCTTAAAAACCTGCAGTGATGAAGCACTCACAGCACCTGAAGGCAAGCTGTTCCACTGGTTAGAGCCGTAGTTGTACAGTGGTTAGAATGCAGTACTGCAGGCTACTTCTGCTGATTGCCGGCTGCCTGCAATTTGGCAGTTCGAATCTCACCAGATTCAAGGTTGACTTAGCCTTCCATCCTTCCAAGGTCAGTAAAATGAGGACCCAGATTATTGGGGGCAATATGTTATCTCTGTAAACCGCTTAGAGAGGACTGAAAATCACTGTGAAGCGGTAAATAAATCTAAGTGCTATTGCTCTTAATTGTCCTCACTATTAAGAAGTTTCTCCTCAATTCCAGGTTGCTTTTCTTCCTTGTTTAGTTTCCACCCATTGTTTCTTGTCCTGCCCTCTGGTGCTTTGGAAAATAAATTGACTCTATGGGGCAGCCTCTCAAATACTGGAATACTGCTATCTTGTCCCGTCCCCCACTCCTCAGTCCTTCTTTTCTCTAGACTAACCAAATCCAAATCCTGCAACCCTTCTTCATATGTTTTAGTCTATCAGTAAAGAATTTTTCTATTCCTATTTCTGTGTTATTTGTTAAAAGCAACAGGTAGAAGCAGAGTAGATTTGGTGATGGGGAGGGTGGGACTTAATACAGATGTTTCTGTTGCTTCCAACCGAGCCTCCCTCTCCAACTACTCACTGTTCTTTGGTGCCCAGCGCGGAAGGCTCAAACTCTTCCTCTCCGCAGCTGCTCATTGTCGGAAAAGATGCAGAGCACGTAGCTCTCTTTTATGCCACAGGAGGACTCCCCTTTGCCGCTTCTTTCAACCTCTTCCGGTGAGTGAAGGCCGGACAAATCAATAGCCGCGGCTGTTCCCGCGGTGACAGTTGCAGTGGTTAAAAATGATGAGTTACGCCATTCGGAAGAGAAGGATCTGTCCTTAAAAATGCTTTGGACCAAAAAAAAAGCAAGAGGCGATTTCCTGCACAGGGAATTAAAAAAAGAATTACCAATGTGACAATTGGGGAAAGAGCCGATATTCAAATATTCTCTACGCAAGGGATAATAATAATAAGGCTGCTTTAGTTACTGGCTCTAACTATACACCAATTTCAGGCCGTCTCGCTTTGCCATCGGACTTGGCGTTTGCCAGTTTGCGAACTACATTTCCCAGGGAGCCACGCGCGCGCTGGCCGGAACTCGGGGCGCGAGGCGAGCCGGGGAGGTTGTGGGTGTGGTGGCTTGTGGGATCGTTCGTCGTCGGAGGTGGTGGGGCTCCATCATGGCGGCTTCCATTTCAGGCTATACCTTCAGTTCGGTCTGTTATTACAGCGCCAACAGCAGCGCTGATCACGTAAGTATTTCGGTCTGCCGGTGGTTTTTATCCTCCTCCAGGGGTTGGGGAAGGGAGGGATTTCCCCCCACCCCACCCGTCTTCCCGGTTCTGGGCGGGAGGGAAAGCGCGAGAAAAGGGGGCGATCCGCAAGGAAGAAATCAGCCTGAGAAAAAAAGAGACCGAGAGGAGGACCGGAGGGCGTCCCCTGAGGACCCGAGTTGGCGGTGGGACGGAAGAAGGGGCGGACCCGCGGGGGAGGGGCCGTCGAAAGAGAAAGTGGTCGGAGGGGGGATCTGAAAAGAAACAAATATTTGGAGGTGGGGTTGCGGGAAAAGCGGAGCCTAGGTCTCCAGCATTGCTGGTTAATGGGGCACCTGTGGAGCTGTCTAATAGGGGAGGGACCATTAGTTGGGAGGCAGGCTAATATATATATCGTTGGTGAAATCTAGATCGTGGACAGCCGAAAAATTGCTATCTCAGCAAGACTACAGATTATATTGAGGAAGTCGTTCTTGCAGCTGCTATATCATTTGAGCTTTGGGAGAAAAAAACTACTCATTTTAACCAGAAAGAGGGTAGAAACTTGACAGTTGCGTGGTACAGGTAGCCCTCGACTTACAACAGTTTGTTTAGTGACCCTTGGAAGTCACTTTGGCACTGAAAAAAATGTGACTTAAGACTGTTTTTCACAATTACAAATTTTGCAAGCATCCCCATGGTCAAATGATCCAAATTCAGACGCTTGGCAACTGACTCATATTTATGATGGCTGCAGTGTCCCGGGATCATGGGATCCCCATTTGCCACCTTCTGACAAGCAAAGTCAATTGGGAAGCCAGATTCGCTTAACAACCGAATTACTAACTTATCAACTGCAGTGATTCACTTAATAACTGTGACAAGAAAGGTGGTGAAATGAGGTGAAACTCATTTAACAAATATCTCACTTAACAACAGAAATTAACAAATATCTCACTTAACAGAAATTAACAAATACCTCACTTAACAACACAAATTTTGGGCTCAAATGTGGTCGTAAGTCGAGGACTACTTGTATATCTTGAGTTAACTATGCTTGTATGATTAGATGTCCCTATGTGTGTTACTATATATAGATGTGAGTTTTAAAACTTAAAGAATGCTATAGCCAGATGGTGCATATACTCTTATGGTTGGGTCCAACTAGATCTTTTTACAGGATAGTCACTATCTCTTTATCAAAGTATTCTAAATCAGGATACTCAGTCCATTCTAGGCTGTTTCAGACAATGCTTGCAGGTTTTTTTTCAAATATCTTGATACTTTCCATTTTTAAATAATTCCATTTCTGTTGCTATTTGATATCAGTTTGTTGTTAGAGTGAGGGTTGTGACAAAAAATCTTGGGAGAAATGTGAAAACAGACCAGTAAACTTTTATATTGATTTTTTTTTTTAAAATTACATTTATATGCCACCCTTCTCCGGAGACTCAGGGCGGCTTACAGTCTATGGAGCACCATGCTAAGTGCTCAGCAATAGCCTTCATTCCATTGTATATGCCTGCTTATTAGTAGAGCTTTTTGGCCCCCACAAGCGGCATTTGTACAAAGTCAGCTTATTGCCCCTAACAATCTTGGGTCCTTGGAAACTTTCCTTAGAAACCTTTCCTTGGAAACCTTCCCTTGGAAACTATATTATAGTTGCATTTCTTTTAATACTCCACTGAATAATATTCAGTATCATGTATATTTTGACACATATTCAAGTTCATTTATCCTGTAACATTCATAAAGATTATTTTCTGTAAGGGTAGGTTTTGGAGATTCTCAATCATCCAGGTCATGGTTGTCCCAAAGGTGCTTTCCCAAAAGGCAACTGGACTTTCTTGGGTTTTTTCTTGAAAACATTTTGTTTCTCATCCAAGAAGCATCTTCAATTCTGACTTTGAGGGACTTTGGGGAAAGATATGCAAGTAATATATTGCAGCATAATTCTAGAGTGCAGGATTCTTTATTAATGTCTCTGGTTAGAACATTAAATATTTTATTTCTGTCTACCGTATCTTAACTATTATAATATTAGGTGCTTATTTAGAAAGTACCTGATGTTCTTTGCCACTGTATTATCCAAATTCATTGTCAATTCTTATTCAATAGAAATAAAAACTTAGAAGTGTTTTGCCTATATTATATTTCTGTTGCATGCTTACAGAAATAGTAACACTTCATACCATTTTTATACAAACTGGAAACTATCCTAGTACTATGTTAAGCAGGAATTTTCAAAATAGCGGGGGAAAGATAAAAATCAATATGCTTGGATGCTAGGATATGTTGGTACAAACTTCTGGTTTCCACAGTGCTTGGTTTGGCTTAATTATCTAAGTTAAAGCAACTTATTTAAGAAAATAGCACATAACCTTTTTGGGAGAACAGGTAAGAAGGAAAAAAATCTGTAAGAAAGAGATGATGTCATTACTGTTGCTTGAAGGATGACTACAACTAAACAAAATCTGTAGAATAATGTTAATGGTATCTTTATATTGTTTCTAAAGGCAATCCTTTTATGTACCAGTTATTTATATGATTTATTTCCACTTAAACCCAATGGATATGTTAATGGATACTAAAATATAAAACAAAAATAACCATAACATTACAAAACATTAGACTAATAAGATGTTGATAGCTATGCAACGAATTCACAGAGATGTTCTGCAAAAGCAGCTTATTACCAATTTCTAGAAAGCCATAAAAGTGGGGACCATGCTAAAAAGTATGTTCGTATTTTTCTCTTTGATATGTATAAAATCAGTTTGTTTCTTTACTGGGTCATAATAACATGTTATAGTTGCAAGAACATATATCATAATTATTTAAATTTAAAATAAAAAAGGGAAATGAAGGAAAATGAAGTAGTCAGGTTTATTCTGATTAAAAAGGGAAATGAAGGAAAATGAAGTAGTCAGGTTTATTCTGATTAAATACTTGAAATAGTTCACAAATAACAATGTTCAGATTAGTAGTATTAGCTGTAATAAGCCTCAGTCCTGATCCTTCAATAGGATTGGAAGGAAATAATTTCATTGTTCATTAGCTCTCCTGGCTAATAAAGGGCCCAGTGAAGAAAATAGAAGTTAGATCAGGGCTGTAGTCAACAACAAGTGAAAGAGACATGCTAGAGGTCTTTAAAAAGGTACCAGTTCCCCATCTCCTCAAGAAGCTGGATAGATCTAATAAAATTTGACAATTACAGGTAGTCCTTGATTTACAACCATTCATTTAGTGACATTTCAAAGTTACAATGACACTGTAAAAATGACTTAAGACCGTTTTCACACTTACAACTGTTAAGAGCATCCCCATGGTTATCTGATCAAAATTCAGATGCTTGACATCTGGCTCATATTTATGACGGTTTCAATGTCCTGTGATCACCTTTTTGCAACCTTCTGACAGATAAATTCAACGTGGAAGTCAGATTCATTTAACCATGTTACTAACTTAATGACTGCAGTGATTCACCTAACAATTATTGCAAAAGTCATAAAACGGGACAAAATTCACTTAACAACTATCTCACTTAGCCACCAAAATTTTGGACTCAGTTGTGATCGTAAGCCGAGGACTATCTGTATTGCTCTATTCCCTTTTATGAGGTAAAAGGGTATGAAACAGCATTGGGCATTTTTGTCCTCCTAGATCTCTTGGCACCTTTCAGTACTGCCAATCACAATATCCTTCCAGACCACAACTGTGAACAGTGTTACAATTACACTGACCAGGTGTAATAGTTGTAGATAGTTGTAGGGAGAGGATCAGAATCACAGGCCTTTTGGTATGGAATCCCTCAGAGTTCACTTCTTTCCCAGTCCTATTTAACAACAATCTACTGGGAGAGTCAGCTATCAGTTCAGACTGAGCTATCATCAATATGCAGAAGATCTCCAGATATGTCTACTTCTACCCTAGGCCCATTAAACAATACAGTGGAAGCCTAGAAGCTTTCAGACCATGGATAGGGAAACCAGGCTCAAACTCAACCCATACAAGGTGGAGTACCTTTAGATTTGGATGTCATCTGATGCCGGGGTTGCATTTTTTTTAACTCTTGATGTGGGCTGTCTTCCCCCAGAAAGAGCAAAGTCACAATTTGGAGATTCCTCCTAGATTTGGAGTTCTTGCTTGAAGTATAAGTAGAGATCATTTCTAAGAGATACATAGTTTTAATATACCTGTTGGCAACTTTAACTGATAGTCACTCATGTCTATTATCACATTAAATTAGATCTCTAGTTATGTCTCCTATTGAAGACCCACTTGAAAACTTCAATTACTGTAATCCAGGACACAATGTCATGCATGTTGATCACTCATAGATTTACAGGTTCAGTTCAAATCTTAGTTGTTCTGTTTTTATTTATCAGATGAGTGTTGACTCTTAGCAACTATGTAGGATTATTTATTTTTTGCCTAGAATATTCTGTCCCTATTCTGGTCTTTCAGACAATGGCTTTGTTATGTCTTTAAAATGATCACTTGTCTCCAGCATGTCCTAATTTGCTGTTAGTACCAAACAGATATCTGCTTGCTTTAACTGAACTTATATGTGTCAGGTTCTGGCTATCCCCAACACTTTCTGCTTGTTGGAACAAGAAGCATGCAATGGAATAGAAGATGACCTTGAAAGGGTGTGTGTGGAGAATGTGGCAAGGGAACAATCAGATAAAAGGAGGAGGAACCCACCACTGAGTAACAGGCAGAGAAGAAACTTAGAAAGGATCCATCCTAAATTATCAGCCAGTAAAAAAAGATGGCAAGAGAGTTGTACTTTCAGACTTGTAAAATTCTCTTAATATAACCTTATAATAAAGTAGGATTAGTACATCCTGTGTTCCTTTTTCTGGTCTAGTTGGGAAGCTGATAGAGTCCCTGCTCTGAGTCCTCACTTATCAAGAGTGTTTGGGAATAGGAAGGGCAACACCTCTTTTTAAAAGGTTTTTTCCTTGAAAATATGTTGTCCCTTGAGCCAAGGATAGCTCCTACCCTCATGGCCTTCTGGAAGCAGGTGAACACAGGGGTTTCCTTCAGGGATTAATTATAACCATCATCATCACTTTCAGTAAAGATAAAAATACTTTTAACATTGTTGTAAATGGAAACTTAATTAGATTGCTATTTTAATTACTTTATTAGTACTTTTATGTTAAGTTCTATAAGTTGCTTAGTCTTTAGGGTTTGGGGTGATTACAAATTCCATAATTTGTTGCTTGCTGCCTAGAGTCTTTTGCTCAGGTGGGTGGCTCTGTAAATTAGATATATAACTTTTACGTGCCATGTGCTATGGCCAAGAAGGAGTACAATATAGTGTTTTGACTGAATATTTATTACAGTCAAAGGGCAGAGTTAGAAGGTACAACTGAAAACAGCTATTTAAAAAAGTAATGCAAATAATACCTGTGTTTCTCAGAAAATAATACCAGGTCTTACTTTCTTTTGGGCTCAAAATAAACACTAGGGTTTATTTTTTTAGGGGGGGTGTCTTTATTTTTTGCCATGTATGGAAGATCCACTTCTGCTTGCTTGCAGCAGGGCAGGAGGCCACGTGGTGCCCCAGTGTGCGGTAAAGGTGGTAGTGGGATAGCGGGGTGGAGCTGCCCCATGCGCCCCATGCTGGTTTACTCAGGACCCCGTGGCCTGGCTGCAGACTGCCCCAACACCTGCCTCTCCGCATGGCAGCAGCCCCATCCAGCAGGACTCCATATGGCCACCGGCCTACTTCTTCTGCTTGCTCACAGCCACAACGGCACAATGCCGGGGCTACAAGGTGAGGCAGGTGGGGGTGAAGATGCCCCACAAGCCCTGCGCTGGCTTACCTTAGGGATTCCTTAGCCAGGCCATCCACGCCCTCACACTTGCCTCGCCTCACGGCTGTGGCACCAACACACCACTCGGCCTCCTGCTCCATTGCCACCACAAGCAAGCACAAAAAGTGGGCCGGCAGCCATGTAGGCTCCTGCTGAACATGGGTGCCATGCTAGGGCTTGTTTTCGGGATAGGGCTTATATTCAGGGAAACGGGGGATACTTGATATAAAAATATTTGAGTGACTGTTATATTTGACTTTCATAATTGCTGCACAATATTTTGCTACAATCTGGGTTTTGAACAATTTATAATCTGGAAAAAGGAGCTACATGCAAATATTGTCAAATCTCCCAGAATAAAAGAGGCAGGGTATAGGCATTATTAATATCCCTAAAGATAGTACAGTAAAATAACATATGTTGGACTTGTTTCCATCAACAGTTCCACATGTAACATGTTTGTCAAATAGAATTTTAGAATATCTTCCTTTTAATATTGCTAAAGGTAAAATAGTATGCCTTGCTCAGAAAAAAGAGTTTTCCTTCATTTGGGGAATGTCACAAAAGAGAGATACTTGGCTGTGTGTTCATGAATATACCCTTGGATTGTTTTGTAAGTCACCCAGGGTCACTTTATGTGGGAGGCATAAAGATTTAATAAACTTAGATTAATACAAAAGTTTAGTTATTCGACCAATAAGGGTTTAAACTGCTCACATTAACTGTGATGTGGAACAGAATTGCATGTGCGCACGCTTTTTTGTAGTGAGTGCAAGAGAAAGGAAATGGCTGTAATCATGCAAATAATTCCATTTATCTACTTGTATCAGATGTCATGACACTACATAGTTATGTCACTGTAATGCTATCATGGCTTCTTACAGTTTTCTTTCATTTTATGTTTCCCAAACTATTGTTTCAGTTTGTTCACATATGAAATATTTTAATTTTAGATCCTCCATGATTTTTGACAAAAATACTAGTTGACAATGGAAAAAAAATATGTTTATCCACTGGAGAGTTGCAAATTACAATTTAGCTGTATTGCTTAGAAACCTCACCTGCCAAATTTGTATTGTTGTACTGCTAGAAGAATACAGTTTTATTCTTCGTTTGCTAGGAAGGAAAAGGTTTGTTAATGCAGATAATTTTGGATAAGCAAAATAAAGTGAATGATGGTTTTGATAAGTGAAATTAGCCTTTAAAACAGCTAATGTGAGAACTTATTGTCACATGCAAGAGTTCCATCTGCATAAAATTATCCTCTTTGCCATGATTAGGCTCAATAGAGCCAAAGTTCTTCATGAGATGACATATTGCATGTTTTAGGAATGTAGTTCAACATCATGTTAAGATTCTTAACTATATTTCTAAAATTATATAACTTTTTTATAGTTCTGATATTAAATTTATCATTCACACACACACACACACACACACGCACACACATATCCATCCATCCATCCATCCATCCTTGCAATATCAAATTTTACCTTTGCACATGGACTTTACTGTACAGCTACATCATAACACCAGTACACTTGAAGACCTCATGGCTGTGGGACAGAATGCAATTAATGATGCTAGTTTCTGGGCAAGATCTGTTTAATTTGTATATATTAATCTTGCATTTTATATTTTAAATATGTCATAAATATGCCTGATTTTAGTTGTGATGCTTCTGACATGAATAAACAAACACCAATACTACTATTTTGCATATCCTACTTAAGAGTATTATCCACCAAAAAAGGGGTTGGGTGTATTAAAATGGCTATAATTCCTCAATAGTTACTGTCACTTTTGCAAACGCCTTGAATTAAAGCTGAAGGTTTTTGATTCGCTCCCATCTTCTGTGTTTCATTTCAAATTCAATTCATCTCAAATGTAGTGTATAGAGGGCATATGCCAAAAAACTTACTATTGTCCTAATATATGCAGACCTGACTGTATTTGAACTGAGACTATTTTTATATAAAAAACTAGAGAACAAATTTGAAAACAAATTAATATTTAAGGATATCTTCTAAGAAGCTTTCAGCTGGTGGTATCCTTCATATTTTTAAACAATATTCACGCATAGAAATATGTGCATTGATTTGCCATTGTTTTCATTTATAAGTTTAATAGTTAATAGATTTCCTTTGTTAGATTTTGCATTTCTTAAAAAATATGAGAACTTGAATTTGAATACTTTTTCCACTTTCCTGAAAAGTGTTTGACCAAACTGAATAAATAAGCATTGCCATCTTAGATGGTAACAAATTACCAGTGTTATAACCTTTATAGTATAGTTTTAAAGTATTTCACATATTAAAGTAAGCTTTATATATTTATCAGTAATAAATCTTGAAAATCTTATTACCGGGGGTGGGGGAATGGCATTGCTATATCACTTTGGGAATCCAGTGCTAGCTTAATTTGTCCACAAGTAAACTAATAGCAAGTATTAGTTTACAGAAGTTTGCTAGTTTACTAGTTTTAATAGTTTACTTCTATTAGCTTATAGAAGTCCGCATTTATACACTTGGGTATTTTAGCTGCCTAATGATTTTGCCTGTTTTGTGTGGTTTGCCTTTTAACTTTTTTATGGTTACAAAGGAAGAGAATACGTGTAACTTTCAAAATTGCTTTTATCTCTATGTAGATAAACTTGGTTGGACTAGAAGACCTCCAAGGTCCCTTCCAACTCCATTCTGATTGATAGATTTTTCTTTAACTATAATTGGGGTCATTAAATTGTGCATGCATGTTTAGCTCCACAAACAACTAATAGTACAAGTGCTATATCTTTAACAATGAATAAAATATATATGCCTGACTTTTTAAATATTTAAACTCTGTTGGAAAGTGGTGGGATTCTATTGGAGGTTATATTCAGTGTCATATAATGTTTTCCACAGCTTCAAAATCTGCTCTAGGCACTCCATTAATTCTTCAGAATGTGAGGTTTAGAGAATAATCTCTTATCTCAGTTTTTCCATACCTGGATGGACTGAATTATGTCCACCCCAAGGGGAATGGACCTGGAACTGCTGATATATGCCTTTTTCACTTTTATATTAATTCATATTGCTCTGATGTTAAATTTTCTAGGTGAAACAAAGATAAATAGCATTTTTTAATTTTGTGAAGCTATACAAAGTGCATAAAGGAAAACAAATGAATTCAGTTTCTATTTTTGTACCTTTAATCAAAATAATTTTCTTTTTACAGGAAGGATTTTTATTAGGAGAGGTAAGACAAGAGGAGACATTCAGTATTAGTGACTCTCAGATTAGCAACACAGAACTTCTCCAAGTAATTGGTAAGTCTTATTAAATTTCTCTCTAACAATACAATGTAATATTGTATTTATTTAGATTATATGGTTGTAGATGGCATGTTTGCTTGCTTATTTGTTCAGTTTGTATATCTACCCATCTTGCATAAGTGACTTTTGATGGCTTGCACAATTAAAAATTTGATTATGGATTCTCTGATTACAAAGTCAAGTTGATGTGAGTCCAGAAAGTATTTTGGCAGGAGGAAAGCAATATTATTTGGTTTATCTTGTTGAGTATAGTTTATATGGTCTCTGATTTTTAACATATGCAGTCATGAATATGACTACGTAGACTCAAGTACACACAATTATTCAAGGTTAACAGATCCATGGAGCATTGAACATTAAATTTGAAAGTGATTATTTTAACTTTTTCTGCAAAAGTGGAGGGAGAAGTAGAAATGTCAGTGCCTCTCTTATCCAGCTTTGTTTAAAACTGAGTCAAAATTGTTTGTATTTTGTAAAGACTTTTGCCATATTTTCAGAGACACAGATTTAAGACACTTGCCAAATTGTTATAAATAGATTTTCAGAAAGTCCACATTTGATGGAAAGTTTAGAGCAACAAAATGCTGGCTTACCTCTCCTGATGCAGGAAAGAACAGCTTCTCAACAGCTGTGGTTCTTCTGTCTCCACCTATCCCTATTCTGTTTTAAATTTACTTGTTATTGTTGGCAGGACCAATAGTTCACATAATCCTAGCAGGTGTGCTTTCAATTTCAGGAGGTGGTCTTTTGTAGAGATAGTTCTCCATATCTACCCTAACTGGGACTGTGGCTCTTAGCATTCTGACAGATAATTCGAAAATATGTATCGGTTCCTAAAGCAAATACATTGCATTAAAGATTTGGCAACATATCTACTTTGCTTGATTATCTTTAGAGGAATTTCATGTTGTCTTTCCATAGCAATCCACTCATTTAAATAATCAGTTGTAGAAACTTTGTGAGCATGCAATATCAATGAAGTCTTTATTTAATACATTTATTTTGAGAAGTGATTAGATCTGCCAAACTTGCAGAGTTATGTTCCTCAGGAGTTATTAATAAATGTGAAATCATCATAGGTCCTGTGAAAAGTGAAGCATTTGCTGATTGTGTAAACCTGGAACTATGTGGCCTGGGGATATATTGCTTTAAATTATCTTTAGAGTACTATTTCTTAGAGTACTACAGATGTGTTGTTTTCTTTTTCCAGAAATCCATAATCATGAGCCTTGTTCCAAACTCTTTAGGTAGGTTACTTTTATCACATACTTTTTTCCCTTTACCAGTTGTCGTTGGGCTAAATCCAGCAGTGTAGCAAAATGGGTCAAGCATCTGAATGGAACTGAAGAGACCTAGGTGCTCATTCGACTATAGTATTTAATAGATAATTTTGGACCAGTAATTAATTCTCCTGACTTTCTCAGAGTTCCTACTGTGGGAGTAAAATAATTTGTTTTGAGCCCTTATTACCCAGGTGTAGTGTAAATGAACTATAACAATAATATAAATATAATAAATAATAAATATGTTATTAGCGATCAGGACCTGCCAATTTATTAAATTTATTAAATTTTTATGTCACCCATCTCCCCTGTAATGTGCTAAACTATCTTCTGAAGTTACCTGGATTCTTGTAAGCTTTTTGTGCCCAAGGAATTGGATAACTTGAATTTAATCAGCTCTTTTTTTAATTAATTTATTTATTTAAATTTATATACCGCCCCCTCTCCCAAAGGGACTCGGGGCGGTGAACAGCCAGAATAAAATGCACATATAAAACACATATATGATACGTGCTCTTCCTGGCTCCTTCATATACCTAGGTAGGCATGAGTTATTGGATCAGAGAAATTGTGAGCAGTTTTCTGAAGGATAAAGTCATATTGCCCATCTTAAGAGAGGCAGTTCTGATCCCTTGCTTGAAGTAGCCCTGAATCCAGCAATTTTTGATAACGTCTTCCTGTCTCCAATCTTCTGTTTGATTTTTGAGAAAGATTATTGAGAAGATGGTGGCAGCTCAACTTTAGATAGTCTAGCAAAATCTGGATCCTTGCCATCAGAATTCAGACTCATGATAGAGATTGAAATGACATTGGTTCTCTGGTGGATGATTTTTATCAGGACCTGGGTAAAGGACACCTCTCTTGGTTCTATTAGCCCTTTTGGTGCCATTCAGTACTAAGGATTGGTAGTGATCCTTGACTTTAAAGGGCAACTTCAAAGGCCCTATACTTTGAAACTCTTTCTCCAGAAAGATTCTTAAAACCCCTTTTTCATGGTATTTAGAAGATCTCTCTGTTTCAGTCCCTACCTTTGGAACACCATCCGACATGATATATTCAGCCCCTGACCCAGCTTCAAAGTTCTCTGAAAACCAGGCTGTTTCTCCATCTATGTGTTTGATTCTCTTAAATGGTTATTTTTCTTCCACGTTTGATATTTTTTAAAAAAAACTGTATTGTATGGATGTTTATTGTATGCCATTCAAAGCTGTGGTGTTGGGCGGTATTATATATTTCTAATGTAAATATAAATAAATAAGACCATTGAAGACAAGTTTTATTTCAAAAGTCAGTCAATCCAAAGAGCTGTAATTTAGATGAAGATTGACGTATTTAGTTATTTGGGGAGGAATTGTTTTTATAATTTTTCTTGTGCTGTAACATATGTGCCTATAAGAATGGGGTATAAACACTGAAAAATAATTATCTAATTAATAAAAAGATACAACCTAAAATATAATAGGAATTCAGAGAATATATAATTGTTTTGTTTCATCTGTCCTTTTGTTCAAGATTATACTGCATTAATAAAAAAATTATCTATTTTAAAAACCTTTTTTAAAAAAAACCTCAGAAATTCCCGATGAATTATTTTCTGAGACCTTATTTATACTATGAACAAAATAATAGCATATTGTCTAGCTGGGACATTTTCAATTAATTAAACAGGTGTTTTGTAAAGTAAATAATCCTTCATTTCTCTGAATAGAGGCCACCATCATATTATTAATATGATGCTTTGCATATTAAGTATATACGTGTTGCAAGCTGAAGTGGGATAAATTTTAAAATCGTGCTCTGTTAAACTGGGATTTTCCCTGATAATATACCTACTTATATTTATCTGAATCAGGAAACAATTTGTATCATGTGAACCAAAGTTATTTGAGGCAGGAATATTTTCCAGAGCTCCACATGTATCAAGAGTTGCTTGATTTGATAAATTCCTTTTTTCTTTTTGATTAGAGCATTTCTTTGAAACTGGTACATTATTTGTATACTATATTGTATTGCTGTGGAATTCGGCTGAATATTCAGACTAGGAACATTTTTTTTAATGGGGGCATTCTTCTCTCACCTTTTAAGCAATGCATAGACCTCTGTACAGCTTGGAACATAGAAGAATTAGTGAGGAATAACTTATTCAACATCTATATGTTTTGCTTCACAATACTTAGGTATGATTGAACGTATAATCTAAACTTCTGTTTTCTTTTTCTTTTTCTAAAAGTTTTTATGATTATGCAGGCAAAGTCAATGAAGAAAATTTGGACAGAATTCTTAAAAATCGGAGAAAAGTAAGCTTACATACTTT
This sequence comes from Bungarus multicinctus, assembly GCA_023653725.1. Taxonomy (NCBI): domain Eukaryota; kingdom Metazoa; phylum Chordata; class Lepidosauria; order Squamata; family Elapidae; genus Bungarus; species Bungarus multicinctus. Next base: position 64,899,128 of record CM042844.1, read on the forward strand.
CAGGTCCATTTGTATTCATATTTATTCTCCTGTATAAGAAGGAAAAGTTAATTATAGCTCTTAGGAGTAACTTGAGACTGAACATTTCCAAAACGTTCCAGTAGAAATGGTCCTTGACTTACAACTGGTCATTGCGATGTCCTACAATCACACAACCATATTTTACATCATTTTGCAAAAAAATTAGGCATTTACTTCCAGTTTTCAACAAAACCGAATCATACTGAAGCATTGGTTCAGTTAATGACTATTAATAACTTAATGGCATTTGCATAATGACCCCCACAAAAAAGGCCATTAAATCAGGTTGGTAGTTTGAGTGACCTGATTTTTGACCATTATAAATGACAACTGTGTTGGATAAGGTCCATTAGTGAAAGACTTAACTGTATACCCTTCCCAAAAAAAAATTCTAGGGTGATACCTACATAGTCAAATGTAGATAAAAATATCCCAAAACTGGGAGGATAATGTGATATAAATGAACTAAGCATCAGACTAAAGACCTAATTACATCTTTGGAATTCATTCCAGCCAATTTTGTTTACTTTTCAGAAAATCAATCCCCATGGTCTCTAGTTTTCCCACACCCTCTAATACAGAGATCTCCAAACTTGGCAACTGTAAGACTTGTGGACTTAAAGTCCACAAGTCTTAAAGTTGTCAAGTTTAGAGACCCCTGCTCTAGTAGGCTGGGCATAGTTTGGGTCCCTTTCTTGAAGCAATGTCCTCCACTAGGACCCGAGAGTCCTGCCTTTTCCACTGTAATGCCTACCTCTGAAATGAAACAACAAAATGATATGCCTATGAGAGAAATGGACAGTTTCTAAATGTAATAAATAAATAAAATATATAAGTTGCCTCTAACTCTTCTGGCTTAAAAACCTTTAGAAAGGTTTTTAAATGTTACAGAACAGAATAGAATTCTTCCTAAAGTTGTTTACCCAAAATAGTACATAAGATGGTGATTTATTGAAGCAGAATTATACAGAGCTATTACTTCCAGTGAACAGATGTTGTACTTCTTGATACAGCCTAAATAGCATTTATCTTTTTTTTGCAACCACATCATATTGCTAGTGAAGCACTTTGCATTTACAATTATAAAATATAATCCATTACTTTCATCATATTTCTCTATTTTATCAAGATCATTTCTAATTTTATTTCTTTTTTGTTAAGGTATTAGCTATCCATTTGTATCATCTGCAAATATAATAAGAATTCCTTCCAGTTCTTCATCCAAATCATTAGTAACAATATTAAGAGCAACCTAGGACTGATCCTTGTGGCATCTCACTTGGTATCTCTTCCCAATTTCTGAGTACATTGAATATGATTTTGATTTAATTATCTTGCAATCCAGCCCACACTTAACTATGTGGTACTTTGTCTTGATGTTTTACTGACATCAGGATGTACTATGTATCAAGCATGATATGGCAAGATTTGTTAATGACAAATCCATACTCATTTCTGATACCTCATCATTTTCAATTTGCTCACAGACTGATTTTTATTACCATCTATGGAATTCTTTTAAGTATTACATTTGACTGGTCTGCAACTTGCTGATTTTCAGTTTCTCATATATTGAAAACAGAAATAAGGATCTGATGTACTGATTCTTGTGTGTATTGTTAGATTTAATCCTAACACTAAGCCTTTTATTTATTTATTTTAATTACTGTAAACATCTGCCCTTAAAACTTGATTCATTCTGAACTTCTGCTTTGCTAACACCAGATGTCTATGGACATTCTCAATCAGCCAAGTCATTGTTGTCCCAAAGGTGCTTTTTCTTGGGGGAGGGGAGGTTTGCTTGAAAATGTTTCATTTCTTATAATTTTTCAGATGAACTGAAGAAGCTTCTTGGACGAGAAGCAAAATATTTTCAGGGACACCCCCCCCAAAAAAAAAATCCAATTGCCTTTCGAATTACCAACGCCAGCTTTACATTTCCGAGCTACTTGCCTGTACTTTTTTTAAATGTGATCCTGGCCTTTTTCTATTTAATGCATGTATCCATTGTTTTGTTTTGTTTTTTTCAGTTGGGTCTTGTTTTTCTTCCCTGCTGACATTGTTTGCATTTGTGCTTTTAATGCCTCTTCTTAAGAAATTCAATCCATTTTTAGCATCTTTTCTTATTAGCTTCTCCTGTTCTGGGCTCCCATTGACTGAATTTATTAACCTTATTTTTTAAAGCTCAACATATATATTTGAATATGCACCCTTTCATTTTAAATCAAAAATTCCAGCATTATGCAACACTTAACACTATATTGTATTGGTTAATATCAAACCAGTTAGCTGATCCTTTTGTGATTTCCATTCACATGTAAAGTAAGAAGAAATCAGCAGGACAAATAGGGAATTTCCTGTAAGGACCATGTGTTGCAGAGACATATGTTACCCAAATCACCTTTAACTGTAGTTTCATGCCTCTGTGAATAAAGTACAGTTTGATTTTTGAAGGTGTAATCCACATCTATTTAGATGGAAGATAATATTAGACATCAACAATAATATGCATTTTTGTTCCTTTCCTTATCATATCACAAATGCTTCTTATATTTGGGATTCTGAGAGCATGTTAACATGTGGTATAACTTCTCTTCCTTTTCTGTTGCATCTGTTGCTTCCTCAATTAATTAAATTGCGTCCTTTAATTACCTTATTCTAGTCATGGGAATCATTCTTCCAGATTGCCATTATACTTAATAAATCATATTTGTCTTTGATACTAACTGCCCGTCTTGTTTATTTCCCATACTCTGTACATTAGCATATAAATAGTAAAAGTCATGAAATTTATGAACCATTGTTTGTTTGATTTTTCTTGAGTGGTTGAAGAGGTTCCATTTCAGAGCATAACTATCTAAGCATAGAAACAAGTCAATTATTTTTCAAGTTTTTTTTTAATTTAAACTGCAATAACAAATGAACAGTTTATTTCAATCAAAATGAATGCTGGTAAAATTGCCTGGAGCATCAAATCAAATCAAGTTTTTACTGATTTCAACTTATAAAGTAGTGGTAGAAAAACTAATAAAGACAAATATGTAACTTTGGATCATTTTCTTCAATGAATGAGTGAACTTTTCTGACTCATTTCTTCAGTTGAGTTTCTTTCATCTAATTTCAGGACTTCTGTGGAAAACATTTCTTTATCTAGTTTTAGGACTTCTGTGGAAAACAAATAACATTTTAGGGCATATTTATGCAATACCTAACACAATCAAAGCAAAGGATTTTTTTTATCACATTTTGCATTTTCCCAGGCCTCAGATATATATATATATTTTAATGGCTCAGCATTCTCCTCCTCTTCCAAGTTAAACCATTACAAGATAACCTAGGGGATATATAATCAAGCAGGGTAATGAAAACCCGCTGTCTTTCATTCTGCTGCTTGAAAATAGAGTTGAAATTCATTTTTTGGGGGGTCAACTCATGGTCATTTTCTTTCTCTGTCTAGGTAAAGAAATATTTCTGAAATAATTGTTCTAGTAACATTGCTAAGGAAGCAAACACCTTTTGTGATTAGGAGCCTCAAAAGGGCTACTGCCACGGTCACATGTCAGTAAGCCCTGTCATATTCTGTTATAGCCATCTAGACAAGCTAGAAGAGTCTCCTCTCTGAATGCACTTAAAGCATGTTGTTGCATTCAGATTAGAACATGCAGTATGAATTCATTTTTTGCTCAGAGTTTTAATTTTGATTTTGCTCTGTAATTATTGTATAGAAAAATTCATTTCAGTGTTAATTTGTCTTTCAATGTGTTTTTGCTGAGAGTCATTGAAAAATGGATTTAAATAAGTGTAAGTGTTTCCAACAATTACAAATGCTTCCTGGCTAACCATCTTTAATTATATTATTGCTTCAGTTTCAAACAGAATTTATCATACACATTTTGAATGTATGAATATTTTTGGAATAAATTTCTGTCACTTATTTTATTCATTTTAAAAAACAATTCTGTTAATTTTTGGACATCTTTTTAAAATCATGGTCTAGAAACCAACTGGTTTCTGTCCGCTCTCCCAGGTAAATCAAATGGGAAGACGAGTAAGCTCAATCTTTTCTATTGTAAAGCTATTTTAGCAGAATCTTGCAAGTCTGAAAGTACAAACTTCCCACCACCGCTTTTAACCATCTGATCAATTAGGGCAGGTCCTTCCTAAATTTCTTTCTCTAACCCTTAAGTCTTTGGGGGCACCATCCTCTCTTGCCTGATTGTTCTCTAGGCAGCATCACTTTCCTTTGTCCCCCAAGATCATCCACACATTCCATTAGAGTTTCTGACAGAAAATGTAATAAAATGTGTTAGTCTATGAAACATATAGTGAAGGCTGAATATGTTTATTTGAGGCTTCAATTTGCTAATGTTTTTAATACCCAAGCCATAGCTTCTGCCATATGAATAAAACTTCATACTGTAGTTGAATCAATAGTACAACTATTGAATTTAAATGCTAACAGGTTCATTCATTTAAGGATCTTTAGAATGTTTGACTTTGAATTTCATGTCATAGCATGAGGGTTTACACAAATTACATGACTAATAGGTGCATCTAAAACCTTTAACTGAATACTATGGGATGAGGTAATATCTGTGTGCTGTATACTCATAGTAGAGAATTTTGGACTAGAAGCTCATGATGGGCCAGCAAATGGAAGCTGTCACTAAGAGTTTCCTTGCCCACCAATGGCTTGTGTGGCAATTCCAACCTTTTTTCTAGCAACAATTATCCAAGCCCATAGCATCTTGTTGGATCACTGGAATTTGCTCACTATAGGGCTATCCTCAAGTATGATTAGGAAGGTAAAAATATCCTTTCTGGCTAGTCAACACTGATATAGCAAATGAATAGTAACATAGGGGCTTCACTGGTTCCCAGTTGGCTTGCATGTCCGATTTAAACTGTCCATGACTCAAATCCCTATTATCTTTGCATGTGTCTGATCTCAGCAGAATCTTCCCACCCACCCCTTACTTTCTGTAGAGTGGGTAGGCTTATGATCCCCTCCTCCCCTGGGGTTGGTGGTCAGAAGCAAGCCTTCTTAGTAACAACCTCCTTGCTCTGGAATAGTTTCCCCCACCCACTGTCCTAGGTTAGAATGACCCCTTAGAATGGCCATGGTGTACTGAACAGTTGTGTCTAAATAATGAAACATTACTCATTTTTTATTGCAGAATGTTATTGGATGGTATAGATTTAGAAGGAATACTCAGCAACAAATGTCATATAGAGAACACATCATCCATAAACAGCTGACACAGATACTTGGAGTACCTGACCTTGTCTTCCTTCTCTTCAGTTTCATCTCCACTGCAAATAATTCTACACATGCTTTAGAATATGTCCTTTTTAGACCAAATCGAAGGTAAATGGTTTTTATTATATAGGGGAGGGATCTATATGAACTGTATTTTTAATAAAATAATAATTAAACACAGGAAAAAGTTAATTATAGGATATACCTATTCTAACCTTAGTGTTGAGTTTTCAAAAAGCTTTTTTCGTTTCTGCATACTCAAGTAAAATGCAAGTTGTTGTTTTTTCTGTCCTACTCATTTAGGGTTCACAAAGTAGTTCCATTTTAACATTCGTAATCAAATGCATCTTTCTATGGTATAGGCTTATTTTTTAACCCAACCCATAGATTGCTAAGATTCTAACATGTCATGAAAGTAAATTTGATTCTCTATAATGCTTTATTGTAAATACAGTTACAACTTGCAAGATTAAATCAATAAAGTAATTAACTAAAATTTTAGCTGAAAAACTGAGAGAGCCATTTGAATCAATGGAATTGATTTACGAGTTTCTGTTCCTTGCTTTTAATTGAAATGATTTTTTTCTAGCCTATTTCTCTAATTGAGATAAAATAAATAATTTTTTCTTTTTTTTAACCAGGAGGTATAATTTAGATATCAATGAAAAAGCAAGCCAAATTTTTGCATTCCTGTAGCATTGCAAAAAGCATGAATGTACAGTTAGATTAGTAGTTGTCAACTATCTAGGCAATTGTTAAATTCATAATCACTCCAGATTCAATTTAAATATAGCTAATTATAAATACAGTTAATAGTATAGCCTTTATTTCCTAAAAATTTTTAAAAAAATTCTGGTTAACATTAATTACTGCTGCTCTTAAAATTTCAGGAATTTTTGTGATGTTTATTAATTATCTGATTTTTTTTAATGTAGGTATAATCAAAGAGTGTCACTCACTATCCCTAACCTGGGCAACACAAGTCAGCAAGAATATAAGGTGTCTTCAGTGCCAAATACTTCTCAAAACTATACCAAAGTTATTAAAGAACATGGGTAAACAATGTTTCAATATATATTCATTGCTGATTTGGCACATTAAGAAATAAACATAGATTTAAATAGACTTTTCTTGATTATCTGCTTTTGTTACATGATTGCTAATTTCTAGCAATGTAGGAAAGTGTTGCTCATGGTTAGCATAAGAAACATAGCAAGCACATGCCAGGGTATCCTGCGCATAGAATATAGTTGCAAGTGTCTGCAGTGTCATGTCGTCTTTTATAGTTGTATTTTTTTTTCAGTACAGTAAATTAATGGGAATGAGAATAAATGAAGAATGTACTTCTTTAATGTGTAACTTTCTCTAAGATACGTTTCTTCAACACTATCACTATCAAAGCAGGCTGAGCAAAAGCAATTGGATTTGCAAACAGCCATAGCAGTTCATGCATTGGTACTCTGTGTATGACTTTGTAAGAAATATAAATTGACTTTAAGGGTAACAAGGAAAGAGAGCAATAGGATTATGATTTATTTCTAATACATTATGTTTTGTATTTTTAGTACTGATTTTTTTGATAAAGATGGAGTGATGAAGGACATCAGGGCTATATATCAGGTTTATAATGCACTTCAGGAAAAAGTACAGGTAAGCCTTGACTTTTTATGCTATGCTATAATAACATACAGAAAACTATTTTGTACAGGAAGTCCTTGACTTAACAATCACAATTGAGCCCAAAGTTTCTGCTGCTAAATAAAATATTTGTTAAGTGAGGTTTGCCCCATTTTATTGCCACAGCTTTCTTGCCACAGCTGTTAAGTGAATCACTGCAGTTGTTAAGTTAGTAAAATGGTTGTTAAATGAGTCTGGTTTCCTCATTGACTTTGGCTGTCAGAAAATCACAAAAGGTGATCACATGTCCCCATGACACTGCAGCCGTCATAAATATGAGTCAGTTGTCAAGCATGTGAATTTTGACCACGTGACCATGGGGATGCTACAACAGTCATAAGACACTTTTTAAGTGCCATTGTACCTTCGAGCATTCACTAAATGAACTGCTGCAAGTTGAGGACCACCTGTATTTAAAATATATTTTAGCTATAATGTTAATATTTGCAAATTATGCTTTAGGTGACATAAAGAACAAAAAACTATTGTTAGAATAGGTAGCAATATAAAGAACAAAAAACTATTGTTAGAATAGGTAGCAATATAAAGAAACTAAAGGTAAAACTAAGCCTATTTTAAGATTAAAAGTGCATTGCACAAAAGCTCAATAAAGTAAAATGAAAATAATGTGTATTAGATCTCTTAATGATACTTGCATGGGCAAAATGCAGTCTATAACTGCATTCAAGGGTACAATTTGTTTGGATTAGCTGGCAAGATTGGACTCCTATGTATAATACATAATAGCTCTTTCTGTTAAATATTTCATAAAGGATCTTAAATGGATGATAGTACAATTTTGGCAAAAACAAATCAATCACATTTTCAGTGCATACCAGTCTTTATTTTAGTAGCATTAAGTCCTGTTTCCAGTTCCTTTGTCTCCCCTTGAATTGCATTCCAATTATTTTAAAATCAGTTATTATTACATCCATCTGTAGTCACCTAATTTACATGGTAAAAATATGGGGTCTGGTTTTTGGCATTTTGAATGGAATGTTGTTATCCAGTTATGCCTAATGAGGTTGTCCCCTTCACTATTGAGTCATGGCCACTTTGTGCCATGAGGTACACTTCAGAAATAATTTAAAATAAGAGATAGCTGATGAAGTGCAGTTTGCTTTAATAAGATGCCTTTGCAAAACCTCCAAAACAGTTAGGTCTGAACTTTGTATTATGGTACTTTTTATCATTAATCAGACATTTAACCAGCATTACTAGACAGATGGGTTGATACTAGACAGTTTGTGATAACTGGTATCCATATAGTTTATTCTGCCTCGGGTGGGCAGGGTCAGTCGAATAACCTTGTTGTGTTTCTCCTAGGCAGTATGCATAGATGTAGAGAAAAGCGAGCGAACTGTTGAATCTTTCCAAGCGGAGGTGAATAAGCTAAAAAGGCAAATCTCACAAAGGAAAAATGAAAAAGAGCAGGAAATAAGTAAGACTCTCATGTAATTTAAAAAAAAAACTCTTAGAAAATTGGTATTGCAGTCAGTTGTGTTAAGTTTTATTATGCTCCTATTATTTAAAGGACGTAAAATAAGTGAATTGCTGTTTCAGTTTATATCTCCCTCTTCTGCCAATGGAATACTCGTTTTAATGATAATACCATAAGCTACTTTAGGAAATAATTTTAAGTGATTGGTACCCTTTTTAATTCAAATATTAGGCATCATTTTTGTTTTTAAATATGATTTTACATTGTGTAAGCCGCCTTGAGTCACCATGGGCGAATAGGCGGAAATATAAATCAAATAAATAAATAAATAAATCTTACATACACTTCATGCAAAGGGATACCGATAGACAGAGCAAAGTGTACATCTGAGCATATATTTGTTTTCATGGTTTTTAGTTAGATCTTCCTCTTTTACCATGGCCAGAGCTTTGAATTTTATAGGGCTTCCCTATTGTAACTGCCTTCCTTTTTGAAATAATGAAAGGAGCAGATACTTTATTTGTGTAATGACTAAATTCAATTTTATATGTCATTTCTACTAGAGAAGGAGTGCAGTAAATTCAGATGTAGCTCCAGTTCAGTGCCAATATTTTAGCTGATGGAATTATGCTAATTGAATAAACAATGAAGAAATAGTGAAGAGGCCTAAGATTAAATTATACATGTTTAACATATTCACTGAAAAGACCAAAATGGTTAAGCTGGAGTATAGAAATAATGGATACAGATTATAATCTTTTAACTGAAAAATGCATTTGTTCTATTTAGTTGTAAAAAAACTCTCCTTAAAATATGTTAGCTTAGGGTTGCAGTTGGATGAATAAATGTGAGAAAAGAGGAAACAGAGTAGGTATGGAATGAAGAATTAAATTGACTGTATACCAAAATAATTCATTGATAAAAAATAATGTATGTCAGGAATAGAAACAGCGAGAACTGCAGGCCGTGTGTGTGTGTGCACATGTACACACACATACGCACACACACACAGATTTTCAAATTTGGATTATGACATATTGCATAATAACATTTTCTGTTCACCTCAGCACTGTTACCCAATTATCTCCTGCAGTACCATAAGCACGCTATTGCCATGGATGTTACTCTTAAGCAATATATTTCCATATACTTTTTGAACATGTACCAGATGGGCAATTAAATAAAGTCCCTGAGTATCTGAAAAATAACATATTCCTTCTGCTAGTACTTGCATCAGACACGACTCAGTTATGAAAAGTAAATGTAACAGTCATAGGATTTTCCACATAAATGTAAGCTTTAGCAATTGTAACAAACAATCTGTATCTGGATTTGCCTTGGATCTTTAGATAAAAGGGCCTTTGGTTCCTTGAGAAGATCCCTCACCTGTGCTGGTATCATTCCTATTAAAATGAACAGGTGAAAAAAATGAACAAGAAATAGGATGCACTAGAGGAGGAAGAAGTATGGTGGGCGATTTCTTAATTAATTTTCTCCTCATTTATAATTGGTTTACCTGACACCATGACAGGAAACCTGTCTGTATACTACCCAATATTACCTTAAAACACTGAGAAATATAAATCATTATATTGAGGGGAAAATATAGAACCTGTTATCTGTTGTATTACTATCATTAAAGTGCAGATGGTACTTGAAAGTTCAAAGTCATCAGAGAAATTGAATTCTATTCACTTGAATTCATGCAAGCTATACTGCAATGACAACCACTTAGACAGCCTTCAAGAGACTAGCAAAGGCGCCCAATGCAATATGTATGGTACTTCATATGCAGCTTGAAACTGAAAGATTACTAAATGGCAGGGCAACAACAATCCTCTGCATTTTGCCATAAGGGCAATAATGTTTTTCATTAATTCAGTGCAACAACTCTAATACAGAGGATAGCACAATTGTGGGATGATTTTAAAAATAGAGAGAAAACTGTTTTACCATTCTACAGATAAGGAGCTATCAAAACATTATGTGGCAGAGATCCTGTGAATGTCCACCTTGTAATACTATACTGCAGTCATAAGTGATGCAAACGAGTAAAAAATTCTGGATTGTCTCCAGATCACGCACAAGCACGATGAATTCATTTGCAAGAGTCCTTACTAAAGGAATTGGGAAAGGAGACTATGTTTTTTTACCTTTTTCCTTTCTGTCTGAAAAACAGTTCCAGAGATTTGCAGAAACTTCTAACAACAGTATGAGGGAGAAAATACATGATGAAAGCTACCTTCAATGCAGATTCTGCTGAATTTCAATTCTTTCTTTGAATAAAAGAGAAATTTGGGTCCAGGTTGAAGTGCTTTTAGGATTCAAAAGTTGCAATATCTCCACAAGAGAAGCTGCATTATTTTTTTTTTAAGATAGTGTAGAAAATTCTTTAATCCCTATGCATACATTTAGGAATGTTACACATACTGTATGAATGCAAAGTTTTAAAGAGCCTTGCTACTGTACTTATTGTATATTATTTCTTAAAAATAAATGTTTTTCTGTCAGTATGAATGAATGTTGAGATAAAATATGCTTTGGTATGGGATCAGTTTTGTATATGATTTATCTGATTTTCCTCTTCCTCCTTCGTCTCAGAGTATAGTGGTCTGAGAAACATAAGACTGAAGCATACAGGGCATTTGCCAAGGAGATGCCATCATAAACCAAATGCTTGCTTAGAAATTGTAGCTTTCCTTCCAAGAGTTAGAGATTTATGACACATGGAAGGTTGCCAAAGTAGACATACTGATATTTCCACAACATCTCCTAGTAACGTGAAGGAAGGGATGCACATAGTAGTAATCTAATAGTGTTCCACAAAAGAAACTGGGGGGGAAATGGCATCAGTATTCAATTTCTGGTGACATTTGGATGAGAAATGAATTGTGAACCAGCTACCTGTTAAGGTACAGAAAATACAAAAAGTTGTATAGATATTAATCTATAGAAAAAGTTGTATAAATGGTTTTGTAACAGTAAAATAAAGAACAAAGAAATGTGAAACCTCAGTTTAATGTTCTGGTCCCACTAGAAATTCTATTGTTTTGGTTAAGTTAGTGTACAGCAACTGTTACTTGAAATTAAACTGCCTGAAGAAAATTTAATTTATTATTGCAGCAGTCTAGTATTCAGTCATAATTATGATAGATAGGGAGGGAGTTACAGTGGGGCAAAAAAGTATTTAGTCAGCCACCAATTGTGCAAGTTCTCCCACTTAAAAAGATGAAAGAGGCCTGTAATTGTCATCATAGGTATACCTCACCTATGAGAGACAAAATGTGAAAACAAATCCAGACAATCACATTGTCTGATTTGGAAAGAATTTATTTGCAAATTATGGTGGAAAATAAGTATTTGGTCACCTATAAACAAGATTGCTGGCTCTCACAGACGTGTAACTTCTTCTTTAAGAGGCTCCTCTGTCCTCCACTCATTACCTGTATTAATGGCACCTGTTTGAACTTGTTATCAATATAAAAGACACATGTCCACAATCTCAAACAGTCACACTCCAAACTCCACTATGGTGAAGACCAAAGAGCTGTCGAAGGACACCAGAAAAGACCTGCACCAGGCTGTAAAGACTGAATCTGCAATAGGCAAGCAGCTTGGTGTGAAGAAATCAACTGTGGGAGCAATAATTATAAAATGGAAGACATACAAGACCACTGATAATCTCCCTCGATCTGGGCTCCACGCAAGATCTCACCCCGTGGGGTCAAAATGATCACAAGAACGGTAAGCAAAAATCCCAGAACTACACGGGGGGACCTAGTGAATGACCTGCAGAGAGTTGGGACCAACGTAACAAAGGCTACCATCAGTAAAACACTACGCCTCCAGAGACTCAGATCCTGCAGTGCCAGACGTGTCCCCTCTGCTTAAGCCAGTACATGTCCGGGCCTGTCTGAAGTTTGCTAGAGAGCATTTGGATGATCCAGAAGAGGATTGGAAGAATGTCATATGGTCAGATGAAACCAAAGTGGAACTGTTTGGTAGAAACACAACTCCTCGTGTTTGGAGGAGAGAGAATGCTGAGTTGCAACCAAAGAACACCATACCTACTGTGAAGCAGGGGGATGGCAAAATCATGCTTTGGGGCTGTTTCTCTGCAAAGGGAACAGGACGACTGATCCGTGTACAGGAAAGAATGAATGGGGGCCATGTATCGTGAGATTTTGAGTGCAAACCTCCTTCCATCAGCAAGGGCATTGAAGATGAAACGTAGCTGGGTCTTTCAGCATGACAATGATCCCAAACACACCGCCCGGGCAACGAAGGAGTGGCTTTGTAAGAAGCATTTCAAGGTCCTGGAGTGGCCTAGTCAGTCTCCAGATCTCAACCCCATAGAAAACCTTTGGAGGGAGTTGAAAGTCCGTGTTGCCCAGCCCCAAAACATCACTGCTCTAGAGGAGATCTGCATGGAGGAATGGGCCAACATAGCAGCAACAGTGTGTGACAACCTTGTGAAGACTTACAGAAAACTGTTTGACCTCTGTCATTGCCAACAAAGGATATATAACAAAGTATTGAGATGAACTTTTGATATTGACCAAATACTTATTTTCCACCATAATTTGCAAATAAATTCTTTCCAAATTAGACAATGTGATTGTCTGGATTTGTTTTCACATTTTGTCTCTCATAGGTGAAGTATACCTATGATGATAATTACAGACCTCTCTCATCTTTTTCAGTGAGAGAACTTGCACAATTGGTGGCTGACTAAATACTTTTTTGCCGATAGATAGATAGATAGATAGATAGATAGATAGATAGATAGATAGATAGATAGATAGATAGATAGATAGATAGATTCTATATATTCTCTACTGTTAAATGTACTTTTCTTTGTGTGGAAATCCCTATGTATTCATCTATATATGTATTGTGACCCATTGTAAAAGTAATGTTCCTACCTATCCTTCAAGAACCCTAAGAATCTATAGTTAAGCTAGACAACAAAATAAAGACAGCATACAAATGGTAATCATGGTAATAATAACAAACTAATTTATAAGAAAATGGATTTCTATTTCTGTTTGATATTTGCTTATAAACTCTTCACTTAAATCCTTTGCTTACCAATTGAATACAACCTACATATTAAATTCGTTTCCCATTGATATGTAGAAACTTTTAACTAACAGGTTAGAAGACGCCTAAACTAATTGTCTTGATTTAACTGGTTGGTATTACAACATTTACTTTTCCACTTTTCTAGGATTACAGCAGACTCTCTTAAACAGGCAAATGTCAAATGACACCATGGAGCCTATATTTATCCCACAAATAGCACATCCTGGATTTATTGTGGAAAGTAATCTTGAAGAATCGGATGTTTCTGATCCTCCTCCTCCTTATGCTGACTTCAGTGTGATCAATCATGACAGTGCTGTACGTCCTGGGGTTCTAGAAAGCAGTGTTTTTATGCCTCGGCCTCAAGCAGTGGGCTCTTCTAGTTATGCTTCCACAAACACAGGATTGAAGTATTCAGGCAGTGGAACATCCATGCAGCCTTGTTCCCACACCACCACCGATGAGAATGTTAATGAATCAGAAGACAGTGACTATGAGAATTCGCTTGACCCTACAGAGTCTTCTGACAGTGAATACGCACAAACGAGAGATTCTCGATCCTTAGCACATGTGGATGGAGATTCCAGGAACACTCAGATCTCTCAGATTTAATGTAGAGCTTAACATAGGACTAGCTTTCCTAATTGTTACAGAAATATTTTGGAATTTAACTTTGAGGAAATGAGCTACAAAAGAGGATTATTGTGCACAACAGATATAAAAAGACTTTGAACTTAGATGGCTTACTCACTTTGATACAGTTTTACAAGTTTTGTAATGGAACCATGAAGATAATCAACCTGTACTGATTGATGAGATTCAGGATGTACTGGTAAATAGCAAAGTGAAATTTGAAACAGTTGTAACCTTCCAAAAGAAAAAAAAGAAAAAGAAAAAAGGGATTTTGCAACTAAGCATGGTCTCTAATGATCTTAAATCAAACCTTACCTCGTGTACTATCATGCCTTGAATTTTAGAGAGGTTGTTTCTAAAGGACTTAAATCAGCAGGCTTTTTAATGATGAAGCCAAATAAATCATTGCCAGGAAAACAAACAAACAAACCTTTATTTCCAAGAAGCCGGGATTGGAACAAATGTGAATTATCCTCTCTGCATGCTCTTTCAATAGAGATGGGGTTTGTTTCAATCTTTTTTTTCTACAGACCTAATGTAAATCACTTGACATTATGGTTGCCTTTTTATGTAGAAAAGCGATTACCAGTAAATCATCTGTGAATGTCCTAAGCATACTACTTTGACGTTGGTGGATTTAATGTGACTTTGCCACACTATCCTTATTGTCTCAGTTTTTTCATAACACATGAAAGCACATAGTGGAAGTGGTCAGTTATGTCCGAGTTTTGTATTAGAAAACTATAAATGCTGAACATTTAATGAAGATAATAAGCTCTTGCAACTTACTTGCAAAAATGCCCACACTTTGCGCTTAACTTGAAAGTTTCCTTTTAAATTTAAATTGTGTCTCTTATTAGGAAGGGGGAGACTCTGCTTTTGGAAGCAAGAAGCAGACTCTGCTCAAAATATATTTGGATGCACTTATTTCTTTACTATATGTTTGCAGGGTTGGTGGAGGTTTGGGGGTATTTTTTAAATCCCCATGATAAAAAAAACAACAGTGCAATTTAAACATCTGATTTGGCTTTTATTTCAATTACCAAATAGTGAACTGTTCAGTCTATGACAATGTGTTTTGATCATGCATAATTCTACTCATTAATATCCAATTTCCCCCTTCTTTTTTTTAAAGATGTCAGACTTCCTCGGGCTAAAATCTCAATAGCTAAACAGTCTGAGATCTATTTATTATTAATCTTCTATGTCTCTAATTAATAAAAATAGCATTTAAATGATTTATCTCCTTGGATATTTGGGATTGTAAAACATTTCTATTCCACTACTTAATATATTCTTTGGCCTTAACATGATGCATTTTTTTCATTGCTGTAGTCTGTTCTAATTAACAAAAAAATATTTGGATTTTATTAACTTTGGGTATACAAGCTACTATAGTGCAATTTGTTCAATAAGTGCTGTTGCCATCTCATCAGTTCATTTGAGAAATTTTTAATCTTGCTCAGAAACTTTTAAATGTACATCTTTGACAAAGGTAAATGTGACAATAAAATCTTATTTAATCCTTTATCTTTTAATATTTGTCAGCAGGGTTCCATTGTAGCAAAATCATGTTTCTGCAAATAAGAAGTTACGCTATTTTATTTTCACATGAAACAAATTTTTGAAAACAACTGCATATTGGTCCCTACATTAGCAGACAGTAAAGGGAAACATGCACATGATTATACTATATATACAGTAATACCAGTGTTTAAATGTTCATTTATTCATGTCAAATTACTACAAAAAGTATTTGCAGCCAATGTGATTTTTACTTCTGTACTATTCCCAAACAGTTTTTGTGAACACTTTCATTTACTATACATGCTATTGAAACAGTGATTGAATCATGGCATTGCCTCTTAAAAGGCATTTTTTGCAAAGTCAGAAAACTAAGTTTCTGTTAACTGACTTTTATATGATGAAGGAAAAACTTTAATAGGTAAATATTGGGGCTGAACACACATGGAAGCTCAGTTATATTTCTTAAATCAGTCAGTCTGAACTGAAGAAGGTCCTGTGGTTTTTCCTTGAGCTGAGACCGATTCCGTCTATAAGTAGTCCTTGACTTGCTACCACAATTGAGCCCAAAAATTCCCATTGCTAAACAAGGCAATTGCTAAGTGAGTTTTGCCCCATTTTATGACCTTTTTGCCAAGGTGGTTGAGAGAATCGCTGCAGTTGTTATATAAACCATGCAGTTGCTAAACAAATTTGGCTTTCCCCATTGACTTGGTCTGTCAGAAGCCATCATGACCAGAGATGCTATTCAGCAGGTTCTGACCAGTTCTGGAGAACCAGTAGCAGAAATTTTGAGTAGTTCGGAAAGCCGGAAAATACCACCTCTGACTGGAGATTTTACAGTATCCTTTCCCAGCCACACCCACCAAGCCACGCCCACAGAACCGGTAGTAAAATAATTTGATTCCCACCACTGCACATGACCCTAGGACACGGTGACTGTCATAAATACATGCCAGTTGCCAAGTATACAAATTTTGATCATGTGATCATGGGGATGCTGCAGTGGTTGTAAGAATGAAAAATGGTCACTAAATGAATACAGTAGTTGTAAGTGGAGAACTGCCTGTAATCTGTCAAATTTTAACATCTGACCAAGAATGTCACTTCCAGAATTCTCACAAAACATTTGAATCAAATGTTCATAGTTCATAAAAGCATTTGAAAATAGTTTTATTTTATTGGCCAAGTGTGATTGGACACACAAGGAATTTATCTTGGTGTAAATACTCTCAGTATACATAAAGAAAAGATACATTCATTAAGATTCAAGAATCATAACGTACAACAATGATAGTCATAGGATACAATCAATCAAATCATACTAGGAAACAATCAATATAAATCGTAAGGATACAAGCGACAAAGTTACAGTCCTACAATCACAAGTGGGAGGGGATGGGTGATAAGGAGTGATGAGAAGATTAACAGTAATAGTAGTGCAGACTTTGTAATAGTTGAACAGAGTTGAGGTAATTATTTATTTAGCAGAGTAATGGCTTTTGGGAAAAAACTTCTTGTGTCTAGTTGTTCTGATGTGCAATGCTCTATAGCGTTGTTTTGAGGAGAGGAGTAGAAACAGTTTATGTCCGGGATGTGAGGGGTCTGTAAATATTTTCACAGCCCTCTTTTTGACTTGTGCAGTATATAGGTCCTCAGTTGAAGGCAGTGGGTAGTAATTATTTTTTCTGCAGTCCTAATTATCTTCGGAAGTCTGTCTGTCCTGTTGGGTTGCAGAACCAAACCAATGTAGAGGTTGCCGATGTTTAGCTGCCTACAGATTGCACATAGAAATTAAATGAGCCTTCTTTCTCACATTGGATGGGAATTTGGGGAATTATAAATGGAACACATGCCAAAGTACACAATGTAAAAGAAAGTTGCCATAATTGAATCCCAAATATAAGAACATGTTGCAAATCACTGGCTTTTGTATAATGGATCCCAAGGAAAATATCAAGCCTTTCTGATGGGAAAAAAATAATAATCCCAAATTCAAGCCAGAGACATATTCCAAAAGCAAAAGTAATACATATAAGGGTACGATAACCACAATAATATAACATGAAACAAACCCTTTTTAAAAACACTCTTGATTGTTTGAGGCTGGAAAGCAAGAAATCAGGACTATATGTGCTCTGGAAAAGCTTTGTGTACAGCCTTTCCAAAAGCTTATCAAATTAAGCTTAATTAACTACACGGAGTAATCTAAATCAAATTTAGTTTTTTGTCATTCCCATCTTGTTTACTGGAATGCAATGCCCAGCTCAAACATGATAGAAATAAAGCTGAGCTACAATGAGCCCTGGATTTTTCTCTCAGATGTTGCTAGTGAAAAGCCAATACAAATCCATCTGGACTCTGAATCTGTCCATTTAACTTTACTCTCAATGTAGTCCATCTTTCTGACTGAAGCAAGGGAATGCAAGTTCTCTGTTACCAGTGTACTCCCAATATCTCCATTAATCACCAAGGTCTCTGGCTCAATACTAAAAAAAGTTTTTTTAGCAAACTAAGCAGCTGGTGGATCAAGAAAGCACCAAACTCTGAGACCATGTTTACGTGAGGAATGGCTTTGACCCCACAGAGCTGCCAATGGGCATCCTGAGAACCTAGTTCATCCTCTGGTAAATGCCCCTTTTGTGAGTAGGCATGTCTTGTGACAGTAATTTTTCTGAGTGCAGGCATTCACATGCTCCGAAAATTCCAGATCTGCTCCTGGTCTGGATTGACTGTTCAAGCAATAAAGGCCCTTTGCACAAGTAAGGACCCTATATCTGAAAGAGGATTTAGATAATATATTGTAAAATGCTGGTTTCTTTCTGTAGTCTATTTTACAAGTGATGTCTGAGTTTGCATTTCTTTATAGTGTGTCCTGTTGAGTAGCATTCCAGACTTGTTCTTGTCATACAAAATTGTTGATGTGCTCGCCAACAAAGAACTAAATTACAAACAGCTGGTTTGAAACTCTATGGTGTACACATCATAACCTTCATACAGTCACTGAAACTTGAAAAAGAAATAAATAAAGAAATAGACTATCCAGTTTATTACAATATGCAGTTTATAAGAAATTGTTCTTCCCTTCAAAGAAATAATTTGAATCCTAAATAAAATACTGACTATTGTCAGAGCAACATGAAAAATATTTCAAGCAATATATACTGTCAATGACCAAGTCTGTAGGACCAAACATGCAGTTAAGTTATAAATATTGTTCTTAAAAGCAAAAGTATAGAGTAAACAAGCCTCCTTTATGTTAAAATATTTCTTAGGAGTGCATGTTGGGCATTTCCTATTGTGAGTCTTAATTGACACATGGCTAGATTCATCTTATTTCGTAGTGTTAAATGTCTGTTTTGCTGAAATACTTTCTCAAGTACACAGATTGCCTAGAATCTGACCTTACCCAAGTGTAATTATAATCAGGGCAAAGTAATCAATCTGATGGGTGCAGAATTTAAAACTCTTATCAGTTCTTTAAGGGGGCCACCCTTCACTGAGTATCCTTGTACTTTTGTGATTTTATCATGGCCTTAATATGAAATGATTATGAAAAGTTTATGAAAAGTTTAATTACAAACTTGAAAGAATGTGATGTCTTCTAGATATTTACCAAAAGTCTTTGCACTCCTGAGAATTCTAGATTTGTATTATGAAAGAGAAAATAATTCTTAAGGAATAGTCATTATTCATTGTCTTATCCCATGGACTACTTCCAATTTAAAATTTTAAAGGTTTATTAAATCCAATTCTCATCTTTGCAGAAGTTCTTAAATGAAACTGGTAAGTAATCCAACATTCATTTTCTTTGAATTACGAATGTTTTTTTTTAAAGTGTATGAATTTTGTATTAAAAAAAACAGGTAAAATTATACTTTGCAATTCAAAAATGAATCTTTTAACTAATTTTTATCTTCAACTGATCTGCTATGCATTTAAATTATCTTTCTCAAAATATACTCCTAAATTATATTTTCAAAGTTGTCAGCTCAAAACAATTAGGAAGAAAGATGTGTATGCATGACAACTGAGCTGTTTAGAAAAGCATTTGGCATATTTCAGACCTATAAAAGTATTCCTTTCCAACTTCTTTTGAATCTCACTGAGGCAGTATGGTCTGTCACAATACTTGTTTTGTTCTTTGCAGTGTCCAGCGTTCTGGCACACCCGTTAGACTTAATAGGTTCCACATTCTTACATAATGTACACAATGATTTGGTGCAATCAATGCAGCAAAGGTAAACTTCCTTGTATTCTTTCATTCCCTCAGCTTTCCAGTTCTCATTGGCTATATGATCTCATATGTCTGCCTTTCCTAAAATCTTAATTTATTTGACATTTCCCTATCTATTTTTATTTTCTTGTAAGCTAATAAACAAAATTTTGTGCAACTGAGGAGTAAGTACAAATTATTGGTAATTCATGCATCTTTCTTTTTTAATGTAGGAATATACAGTATGACCCTTTCAAGTCTCCAGACCACAATGTCTTATTCTAAAATTGGAGGCAGAGCTATTATCATTTTAACCTCTTTTTTCTCCTGTAGCTTTTTTTCCCTACAGCTTTAAAGAAAGTTGGAAGAGACCTTGTAGGTCATCTGGTCCAACCCCCTGCTCAAGCAGCCATTTCTAATAAGTGGCTGTCCAGTCTTTTCTGAAAGCTTCCTGTGATGAAGTATCCACAACTTCTGGAGGCAAGCTGTTCCATTGGTTGATTATTCTCACTGTCAAAAAAATTTCTCCTTATTTCTAGATTGTATCTGTCCTTGATCAGTTTCCATCCATTGTTCCTTGTCTGACCTTTGGGTGTTTTGGAAAATAAGCTGTCCCTCTCCTATCTGTGACAGCCTCTCCAAATATTGGAACGCTGCTATCATGTCACCCTTGGTCCTTCTGTTCACTAGACTAACCATGCCCAGTTTTTGCAACTGTCCCTTGTATGTTTTAGCCTCCTGGGCCCTAATCATCTTTGTTGCACTTGTCTGCATTCTTTCTAGAGTCTCAACATCTTTTTTTATAGTGTGGTGACCACAGCTGGATGCAGTATTCTAGATGTGGCCTTATTAAGCCCTTATAGAGCGGTACTAGTACTGTACTTCATGTTATTTTGATTCAGTCCCTTTGTTAATGCAATTTAGGATTGCATTGGCTTTTTTGACTGCTGCCACATACTTAATTGATTGTCCAGTAGGACTTCAAGATCCCTCTCACAGTTACTGCTAATAAGCCAGGTTTTACCTAATCTTTATGTATGCTTTTAGTTTTTCTTGCCTAAGTGTCAGTCTTTACTTTTCTCTAGGTTGAATTTCATTTTGTTAGATAGTGTTCAAGTCTGTCAAGATCCATCTGGATCTGGATCTTGAGCCTATCATGCATGCATAGCGCACCAAAACGTGCCTACCGTCCCTGTCCTATTGTTTCTTTTTTTTTCTTATTCATATCAATTTCATGTATTTATAACCATGTTTATACTTATACCTGTTATCTAATAATTGTTTGACTAAACTAAACTAAAATAAATAAAATAAATCTTAGGGCAGGGCAGTCAAACCCGTGGCCTGTGGGCTGGATGTGTCACGCCCAGTTTATCAAAGGGGGAAAAAGTCACGATACATCACATGATGCCACCATGATGACATGAGTTTGAAACCCCTAATCTAGAGTGTTGCTATTCCTGCCAGTTTAGTATCATCTGTGCTTAGTCCTTTTCTATTTGGCAGCTGCTGAATTGCCTATCATAACTCACTTTCTAGATGTAGTTGTTTCAGAATATATCCTGTCTGCAAATGTTTGTATCATTCTATAAACCCATTTATGTAGTAAAAATGTTTCAGTATACATCTTATATCTTCCTTTAACATTATTTGCCTCTATGAAAACTCTTTCATGATTAATTTTTAGTATTCCTACCCTCCTATCCTGGCTATACATTTTCCTGAAACTTTTCTAATAATCTTAAAAGGTTCTCTCCTTTTTTTTTTCACTGCAATATTTTTCTAGTCTATCCTGTTGATATAATCTATATTCAATCATCATACTATTTTCTAGTGTTCCTCCTCCGTATTTTGTCTAAAAGATATTTGGATTTATTTATTTTTTTAATGTTGGGGAAGATCTCGGCCTCAGTTTTCACCTACTAAATCTGTTCTTTTAATTGATTTTGTTTTTTTATTATCTTTTCCCATTATATTTTTTCTGGCATCTCTGTTCTCCTTAATTTTTCTAGATTGTATGTGCATATTTGTAATGAATAATACATGGTCCATTCCACAATATGAACGTGGATGTATCCTGGCATTTTTCTTATGAGGTAATCTGTGCTTTTGATGTCCATCTGGTGAGATCATAAAAGTCTGTACTTAAATTGTCTGAAGCAGGTGTGGATAGTAAAAAGGTTTTATTAACCTATCTCCTGGAGTATGGCATTTACCCATGATTCCAGGTTCTGCCTATTCTCCCATACTGGCACTGCAGTGCATTCATGTGGAGGTGTGCTATAGAGGGAAGGGCTCCTCAGAATAAAAAGCAGGGGGAGAGATTTACAGGACCAATTTGCAACCTTCCCTGCCAGCCTCACCATTGACTTATCTGGAGGGAAACCAGCAGGGAAGGTTGCAAAGAGTAATTATATAACCACCCTTGTGGTTGCATTTGCTGCAACCATTATGAGTATTGCCAAACAAAAAGTACATATTCAAACAAGCAAAATGAACAAAATTAAAATGTGACAGGATGATAGGCATGCTAGTGCACTTACTCATGCTCTCTTTAAGGATCTCTTAAATATGGGGTGAGGTCCACAGAGGTTAAGTTGGAATTAAAACTATGATGATGTGTTGTAATAGCTGTAACTTCGAGGACCAATTGTAAATTCTTATGCAGCACTGTTGTAACGTTGAACAGTTGTTGATCTAGTAGTTGTAAGTCAAGGACAACAGGTAGTACTCACTTAATGACTGGTTGCTTAGCACAGCAGCCCCCAATCTTTAGGGCATCAAGGACTGGTTCCATGAAAAGAGGATTTCCACGGACCGGAGGGGGTGTGGTTTTGTGTACTGCCTACATCCCTTGGATGGGGCTTCGCTTGTTTGCATGGCCCAGTTTCGGGCATGCTGCGGCCCGGTGCCACTCCATGGACTAGGCATTGGAACCCCTGGTTATATGACCAGTTTTGGAGCACTTGGCAACTGGCTCACTTCTACAGCTGGTTGCAGCATTCTGCAGTGACCACAATTTTTAACTTTTGCTGATTTTGGCCTTTGGAGCCAGTTTCCAGCCAAAAAAATGGCCATAGGCATGAATAGTCTTGTTTTACAATCACTGCATTCATTATATGTCCACCACAAAAAAATGGTAGTAAAAATCACATCAGTCACATGATTTACGACCAAACTTCAGTTCCAATATGGTCATAAGTTGAAGATTACCTATACTTGTCCTAATTATTTAATCCGTTTTTAATTTTTGTACAGTGTATTGGGGTTGTGATCGGCTGTGCACCGCCCTGAGTCCTTCGGGAGAAGGGCAGTATATAAGTGTTAGTAATAAATAAATAAATAAATAATTATGTGCAGAGCTTGAACAATACATCAACATTTCTTTTCAAATCCCCAGCAAACTCTGGAGTCATAAAGAAATGTAGTTCTCCAACTTCTGATTTCTTACAATCCTATTAATTAAATTACTGCTCAAGAAAGTAAATCCCAAACTCTTAGTTACTGAATATAGTAATCAAAAGCAATATAAACCTTTTTTTAAAGATAGCAGTAGCATCTGTCTTGACTCTGAAACAAGATGTGGAATTTCTATCCTGTTTTTTAAATGTTGGAAGGACTCTTCAAGATTTATGAGGGTGAAGAGTTCAATGGAACCCAGGAGATAGATGTTCTTTCAGTAGCAGCATTTGAAATGTCTCTATAGTAGCTATTGCATTTCTAATGCAGGTTTTGAAATCATATTCAAAGAATAATCAGTAATTCCTCATTAAAATTGAGTTAGTTGTAAAATAAACATTACAGAATTCACCCTGGTCCCTCTACTACCAAAATTATTATAATAGAGATCATAAGAGAAACTGAAGGAATTATTTAGGTCTGAAAAGAGAAAACTAAGCAACATGACAACATGTTTTGGAAGTACTTAAACAAAAGTCAAAGCCAATCAAAACCTTTCCTCCATTACTCTAAAATTCGGGACAGTGAGAAATAGATTTAAGATACAAGAAATATTGAGTCTGCTTGAATTTTAAGAAAAAAATAGAAAACGGTCTTAGTGGAACTACAGTAATTACTCAAATAGTTCATTTCTGTTCAGTGAACATGCTTAAACATGAGCTTCATACTGTAGGTATCCATTGAAGATGCTTTAATTTGGATTCCTACATTGAGTACAAAATTTCTCTCAGTAACTGAAACCAATGTTTCTTAACTTTGGCAACTCTAAGCTGTTTGGACTTCGTGTTTCTGGGGGATTCTAGGAATTGAAAACCACACAGCTTTAAGTCACTAAGACTGAGAAATACCAGCCTAAATATTCAATTCCAACTTTATTATTCTATTCAACTATGATTCTGTGTAATAACTCGATACATTGGAAGATTCCTTCAGACATTGAAAATGTTATCCAAGAGGGAAAAAAACAAAAGAAAGCTAGATAGCAAATGGTACAAAAGTATTTTGAGAGACATTAAAATAGAGCTGAAAAATAAAATAAGAAATGATATGGGAAGCACTTAGTCCACTACATCTCAGGCGGGGGGGGGGGGGGGGGGATGTTAAATGAATTCAGACAACAACAAAGAGACTATAGAAAAGATAATGCATCTTTGTCTTCTCACTCCAAAATATGTAGACAAGATAGACATCAAATCCTAAACTAATGCTTTCAGGCAATGAAGCAATAGTTTTAGTGGTAAATGGGAAACAGATTAATTGGAAAAATAGGCTTTCAGATCTTGTTTGGGATAAACCTAATATTACTATCTAACTGTATTATTAATAATACTAGTTTTATGGGTTGGAACTGCGGAGAAATTATGTAAAACAAAAAGAAAAATTGAAAGTGTTAGATTTCTACCAAAAAAAAACCCTCACATAACTTGTCCATTTGATTAGCTTCTGTGCCAGAAGTCTATTAAGCAGTCATATTATTATTTGAAAGGAATAGTAAAACTGATAGGTAATTAGCTTACCATCTGCCACATGACTCTTCCTTCATAAATTTATCTTTAACAATAGAGCTCCCCAGGATAAAACTACGTTTTTGCAAATAGAATTTATTACTTCCAGGAAAAGCAACATTTGCTTGTCTCCTCAGACAAATGGCCTGCTTTATTATACCAATTGTATAATAAATAGTATAAGTTATAAGGTACAAGTTGCAGCTACCTGTTTTTTTTCCTTTAACGACCCTATAATCCTTTGCATCAGGCTGGCATCTCATCAATGGAAAGAAACTGAGCATTTATTGGCCAGATACCCTTCCTGACACCTACTCAGTGTTTGCAGCAGGCAATTACTCACTGCACCCAGAGAGAGAAATATCTGCCACTACAGAGGATCGAATTCACAAATTCCTGATTGTCAGGAGAGCTCCATCTCTAGGCAACCACACCGCTCTAAGTTGCAGCTACCTTTATTTTATTTAAATATAATAAGGAAAAAAACTTACCGATAATAAGTACTGTACAATGGTGGAAGAGTCTCGCTCTGGAACTTCTTTTCACATTTTTAACAGGAGGCTAGAAAGCAACTTCCTGGATGGTTTAACCAGTTTTCTTGAACATTACAGAGGGTTGGACTAGATCTGTGTGGTCCCTTTCAACTCCATAATTCTACAGTATGTTCCTTCAGTCTTACTGGTAACCAGACACTTGAGAATGATAATTTGATACAGTAAATCTGTACAAATGACTTCTATTCTGTGTGTTTTAAACTGGAGAATCTATTCAACCTTTTTTCATTAATTGCCTCTTCAACAATTCATATAATTTTTCATTGATGTTGTTTAAAAACAAATTATAAGAGAAAAATTCCCCTTACAATTGCTCCTTATCAGTACGAAAGAAATAATCAAAAAGGTTTGAATTATGTTCTACCTTGTTACCATGGTGGCAGATCATTTTCATCTGCCTGGATTCTTAATGTATCATCTGAAACATATTATACAGTAAATGGAAATATAATAAGTGTTCTATAGACAATTCAAAATGATCCTTTTGTATTAGAAAGGTTGTTAATTGTTTATTTAAAAAAAGGAAGATCAAAGCCCCACTTTAAAAAAAAATCAAACTTCTCAGCATTTACAGGAATGTCCATGTTTATCATTCAAGCAATGACTTGCCTTAGGTCCATTTAATTTCAACAAGATAATTTTGTTATATAAAACAGATGTCATGGTTCACATATCTTGTTTAAGTCCTGGTTTGTTTTGAAATAGTTCACACATAATACTAAATTGCAAAGGAAGGTTCCGATGTTGCAATGGCTGCATTAAAATATCCTGTTAAGAACAGATTAAAAAAGACCACATGAGAGCAGAGCATAATGTCTGAACCCCAAAATAGCTGATAATGAGTATAGAACAACCTTTCTTGTCCCCTGCTTGTCTCCTACCATGCATGGCACTTAAAACCCCATAATCTATCCTGCCCCATATATAGTCCCCATTTGTATTAACAGTTGCAAGCAATCTCTATCACAACTACTTAAATCACAAAAACATCTGGTGCTTAGCCAAGACTGGGCACAGATCCACAAAGATTTCAGAGTGCTCTGTTTGTATGAGATTTCCTGGGATTCTCCATTATTGAGAGATAATCACTAAAGATCAACAGTTGTCTTCCTCAGCTAAGTACATTTTTTTTTACCTCGTTATTCTTCAGTGTCTTACAATCTACTCATCAATTCATTTCTCCCTGCAAGCAGCATCTGGCTTGAATTGACAGGATCATTCTTTGCAGTTTTATTGTAAAGATTTATGCGCTGGCTTACCTTCTTGTTATTTTTGGACCATAAGAAAATAGAAACATGATTGTCAATGAGTTAATTCTATTAGAATACTGAGAGTCTAGATTTCAGGCCTGTATTCATAGAAAAAGCTTTAAAATGTAATAAAAGGAGGCCCTACTGACTTTATTAAATTAGTTCATAAAAAGGCAGCTAGATTGTTAAAGAAATAAGAATAAAAGGAATGCAGCTGTTTTTGGTCTAAGTTTAAGTACTTTATGCTGTAGTCTATGTTTAACACTCAACAACAAAAACTAATCAATATGGATTTCTCAAATAAGTGTTGAATATCATTATAGCAACTGTTATACTTTGATGTTTGCATCTATGAGAATAAGACCCGGTTTAATTTTCTTGGCATGAATAGATATGAAGGCTTGTGAAAAACAAATATAAACTAACTGATAAAATGCTTAATAAAACACACAGGTGAAAATTATGAATTCTGAAAATATTTTAAATTATATTTGGGTTTTTAAAGGTATCAGCTTTATACAGAATTATGTTAGTATTTTCAAATTTCTATTTTTGGTAATTAAAACCAGTGTTTTGCTAAATCAAAGAAAAGCGGCATTTTTGACTCTATCCTCAATTAAAAATAAAATGCCTTAAGTTGGTGGATCTATAAACATTTATGTGACTTGGTACTGTAGCCATAATGAGTACATGTTGACCATCTCTTGAATTACTAGTCACCCTAATCTCATGTCATTTAAAAAACTTATATATATGCACTTATTTATATCTTAACACAATATCAAGTATAGGAAATGCTGCTTCTCTACTTTTTCTTTGGAAAAAGGGATTGACCTTGGCACAGAAAATTGAAGAGTTACCGTATAATGCTATGGAAATTTAATATATAGTTGTAATCAACAAAGTCTCCACACTCTCCCATAGATTTTAACTCTGAATTATTACATTACTTGGTAAGTGTACCTCTTATATTACTATGGCAACCCCAGGGTAATTGCCATATTACAATATGAATGTACATAGCAGATTGAAAATAGGAAAGTCAATCTTGATTTGGTTAGTTTCTAAATATTAGGGTGCCAAGAACAACAAATATGATGCCACTATCAACTCAGCGGGACACATTCGAGATTCATTCATAACAAGCCTCCTGGGTCATAAATCACTTTGTCTGCAACTGTTAAGGCAGGATAGCTTATTACAGCTAGGCTAAAAACAGGAAAGTAAATTGTTTTGTGGATGTTTATGCAGCATTGGTGAAGTGCCATCAATATGAACAATTAGAAAAGGGAAGAAAGAAGGGGGAAGTGTCTGTAAATTATCTTAATCCTCAACCTAGTGTTATTAGATGCTTAGCAAAAATAGTTTAAAAAAATTGTAAAGGTTTCTTTACCTTAAATACATTCAACATTACATTTTGTCTTACATAGGTGTATGAAAATTTGAGATTTAACTTTATTTTTTCTATTTTTATTTTTGTGGCTTGATGATCAACCTTTTATAAACTCATTAGAGTAGAACTCAAGTTTCCATCAGGATTCCCAATTATTCCTTTCCATATAGCACATCTGTCATCAGTTCATAAGTTTGTTGCTTATCTAATAAGCAGTTTCCAAACTTGAGGACCTATCTGGTCTACTACTGATGTAGTTTAGATCCTAACAACCAACCGCTGCTGAGTGCTCCTTTCCTTCTGTTCAGTATAATGAGCCATCACTTTCAGTGGCTTTAGTTCATTGATAGGTTCCAGTGGATATTTCTTGGTTCTTATAAGCTCACCATTTTCTTGGTTCTTGTAAACTCACCCTTTCTTCAGAATTGAGAGTGCAGCCTCATAATTTATGATTCAAAATGTTGCAATTTTAATACAGATAAAGTGAAATGACTAAATGGCAAAGAACCTTATTATATTGCTGCAGAATCGACTTAACACTCAAGAAAGAAAATCAATTTTTTCTTTGTGAGTTATTCCTTTAAATGGTATATATTTTTCTGTATTATTTTCTTCCCTCCTGCTAGATGAGTTTGATGTAGAAAGGGAACTATACTGTAGAGAAAGGGAACAAAAATTATTTTATTTTGACTCTGTTGGTCTCTCTCTCTCTCTTTCTCCCCCCCCTCCCTCTCCCTCTCCCTCTCCCTCTCCCTCTCTCCCCCCCCCCCTCTCTCTCTCTCTCTCACACACACACACACACACACTTTGGTAGCAGCAAGAAGAAATGAAATGGTTCCTGGTTCCTCTGATTCCTTCAAATAAATGTTTCAGTATTTAGTTAAGTCTACCAGATCTTTGCATCAGTTACCATAATTGGTTCATGACAGCTTAAATCACTTAAAACTAGCAATTTTTCCATGCAGTATATTTTTGAAATGGCACAGTGTGATCATCACTAAACTTCAAAAAACATCAGGGCTATCAGGCATCTTACCTCTGCAGAAAGTGACGTAGAATATATACACATATACAAATGCACACACACACACACACACACACACACATACTCACACACATATTACATGCATAGATCATGCTTCATTCCAGGAAATCTGATAAATGATTGCTTTATACCAAGAATGGGGATATGTGGCCCTTCAGAAACCAGTCATTCAGTTTCAGCTCATTTCATCAACTTTACATTCTAACAGCCTCAAGAAATAGGGAAGGATATATTTTGCTATTCTAGCCTAGCATGGGAATGTATAATTTGGCATAATCAGGATATTGAGGATGTTACACCAACAATCACTTCATGTATACATGATTAGTAGTGCAAATAGCAGAAGTAGATGAATCTAAGGGTACCTCGTAACTGCCTGGATAACTTTTCTTCCCCCATTACTACTGACTGGTATTGCACACTTGAGGAAAAAGTGGAACAATGGCCCCCAACTTTCAACTCTAGACAGACCAGAAGGATTCCATGGTTCATGATATCAAAGGTGTACAAGAAATTCTAAAAAGACCAGGAGAAACATCCTTATGCATGGTCAAAGGAAGGTTATCCACTAAAGTGACCAACGTAATCTCTATCACGTCCAGGCCTGACACCTAGCTAAAATAGGCCTAGATATTCTACTTTTTTTATGA
The DNA here is from genome assembly GCA_023653725.1 of Bungarus multicinctus. NCBI lineage: Eukaryota > Metazoa > Chordata > Lepidosauria > Squamata > Elapidae > Bungarus > Bungarus multicinctus. The sequence goes on from CM042844.1 coordinate 64,928,841, forward strand.
AATCTAAAGACCAACTGATAGTTGTCAAGATTCACTGGATTTAAGAAAGTATTTTTAGAGGGTCTCTTCAAGACAGTGAACATAGATCTCCCACTATCTTCTCACATTCTTCCTAATTTCCTTAAGGAGTAGGACATGTGACTAGCCTACAAATGTCTGAATCCATCCAAAATAATCTAATCTACTCCCTCAGAGCTGGCCAGCTAAAGCAAATTCCAGGTAATTTTACAATACAAGGCCAGTTACTCCTCCAACTTAATTCATGTTGTATTTAAGAGCAAACTGTAGTGATTCTATCCATAAAATGTTGCCCTATATGTGCTAATGTATACCTACAGCAAAAGGCAATCAAATTATATAACATCCAATATGGTTATGATTGTTTAAATAAAACCAGAACAAATGTATTCTTTAATATTTACATTTTGCTTCATATAGAGAAAATTTTCACTTAGCCATTCTATTATTTCTTCATGGGACTTAATTCTCTAATGTGTTATAAGGCTAAAATCTAAAATGAATATATTTTGAAGACATAAATATATTTTGAAGATGTATATATAGATATATCTTTTCATATTTGCCAAGCTTTGATTAAATTTATGGAATGGACAGCATGCAAAAAATCTGTATTATAAATGTACAATTTTCTACAAACTCTATGCCTTTTCTATTAATAATGTAGTTTAAGAAGCTTCCGTAAAATCAAATTTCATGTTTCCAGGGATAGGAACCACTGAAGATATGTGCTAGTTTGAACATGGCCTTGTGGTTTCTCTGTAATCTTCATATCTCTTCAAATGAAATATATGAGGTCCACTATCAACACTATTAATATTAGAGATACAATTGAATTGTTGCTACAATATCACATGTTCATTTTGTTGCTAGGCTGCTGGAGTGCATCCAAATAATTTTCTAAAAATTCATCTCCTGCAGGTCCTTTGGGGTAATTGAAGTTACAACTCTGTGTGTGTGTGTGTGTGTGTGTGTGTGTGTGTGTGTGTGTGTGTGTGTGTGTGTGTAGGTCATAGTAAAGGCAAAGTCATAATGAGATAAAGTAAAAAAAAGAGGAAGGGACTACATTTTGTCTTCTGCAGAAAAAGTTTGGGATATGCATTGTAATCATATGTGTGCAGATTTCTTTTTCTCTGTCTCTTTCTTTTGCTCTGCCACTAAATGAAAAAAAAATATTGCTTAATATATTATTGCCATTCTATTATGTTCAGACTTACCTACCAAGCAACTGTTCCAGTCTGTTGAACATAATGTTCCTTGACCCCAAATACACTCTTCCTTTATGTTGCTTCAAAAAGAAGGCTTTTAAAAATCATAGTAGAAATCATGTCATTGTCCCCACAATGACATAATGTGTACTTTACTAGGAGATGTGCCAAGCAACAGATTTAGCATTAGGCAAGTTGTCTGGTTAAAATCCTCTGTAGAGGAATGTCTTTTGTACAAGGCTTCTGAAAGCAATATAAATATTTTTGACAATGATTCTGGAGGCATACTATATTATAATACATAGTACATGAAATCAAGTGAGTAGACGTGCATGAAGCTAAAAGAATGGCTAAAATTTCCACTTTTGATAGAAAAAAATATTTGTAGCTCAGGATTGAAGTGCAAGGTCCTTGGTGCTCTCTGAGCTTGGTTGTTTCCTTGCGTGCATTTCCTTATCAAACTAGATAGCATCAAAAGTGCTAGACTAGCAATGATAACATTACCTAGTTTGGTAATGAAATGTCTGCAAGAAAATAACCAAGCTCAGAAAACACCAACAACTCTGCATTTCCCTTCCTATTTTTCAGTACAGGTTACAAGTATTCATTTAACAATCATTCGAAATTATACACTGAAAAAGTGACTTATGACTGTTTTTTGCATTTATGACATTGCAACATCCTCATGGTCTAGTGATCAAAATTTGGATACTTGGCAACAGGTCCATATTTATATGACAGTTGCTGTGTCCCTGGGTCATGTAATCCCCTTGTGCTACTTTCTGACAAGGAAAGTCAATGGTTGTCACTTAACAACCATGTTACTAACTGATCAACTGCAGTGATTCACTTAACAACTGTTACAAAAGAAATCATAAAATGGGGCAAAACTCACTTAACTAAAGTGGGGGCAAAACTCACTTGCTTAGCAACAGAAATTTGGGGTACAATTGTGGTTTTAAGTGGAGGACTTCCTATAGATGAGTCATTTGGTAGGGATTTTACATGAGGAACATCAGGTTTTGAATCTTAATGTCAGTACTTGAATGAAACCACTCTCGTTTTTTCTGAAAACACACAGATGGATGCATGCTCCTGTATACACCCATAACTGCAATGAGCCATGCTTCAGGGGACAGTTCTTAAACCTTGAAAGCATCCAAGTATTGTTGTTGATAATCCATAATTCTAACTATGTAATAATAGAAAATTGAATGATGGGTGTTACAGGATGGCAATATTATAAACATATGTACAGTTGTTTAATATGTGTGTCTGTAGTTAGATTTTAATTGCATCCAATAACCATCCTATGCCTGCCATTATTATGAATAGTAATACAAATGAGACATAGTAGTTCTTGAGAATCTGGAAAAATGAACATAAATTAATAATGAATGGACTAGAAAGATTACAAAGAGGGATCTCAGAATACCAATGACTTGAAATTTAATTGCAAAATCTCTAATCAGTCAGAAATAGATGTATTTTTTTCTTTACTAGAATTCATAATTCTTGGACAAATAAATAGAGGAGGGAGATGGGGAACTGGGTGTTTGTGGTTCGGAGTTAATGCAATGTTTTTTAAACTTGGCAACTTCCCAGAATTCCCTTCCAGCATTAGGAATTAAGGAATATTATTTCCCTAGAATGGACTCCCCCTATCATTTTTTAGGCCAAAGATCATAACTTAAGTAGAATACCTGACTATATTTAAAATGTGAGCAGACCAACATAAAAACAAAAATTGATTTTACTCCCCATGACTTAAATTACAGGTAGCATTTATTTTCTTATGTTGGATTCCTCATGCTGTGATATGAAAAATGGCAATCCAAAAGCAAGGGTTTCTTAAGATTTCAGGAGATGTATTTCTACTTTAGAGACAAAGTAACCTACAGTATAGTAGCGAAACCAGAGTCTTTTTTTTCTTCTTTTAATGGACTTTGTGCAGTGATTCCTACCTTGTTTAGATGGATCACTTTCCTGAGTCTGGGACTATTATGAAATCTATATTTCACTATTAATCCATTTTCACTATAATTTCACTATATATTTTACTATAAATCCATTTTTCTTGTGTTGTACTACTTCATGTTCACAGTACTAAAGACCTGCTAAGATTTATGGCATTAATTGTCAAAACCTGCTAGAAGGTGCACAGAAAAAAAAAAAAAGCCGTTTTCAGATCTCTATAAAGTTTTCAGTGAATTCAAATAACTTTACATTCATGAAATAGATTGTATAAAATGAGGGTGAGGGTTCATTCTTCAAGCTTGTAGGTTGGTTTCTGAACGTTTTCGGAAGCGTTCTAGGTAACATCTTCAGCAGGGTTTAGGGGATGTCAGTGTTCTTTTATTTGTAAGGGCTTTAATTAGGTCCACTGCTGGAATCCTGACAATGGGTATGTCAAGTGAAGGTCTTGTGATGAGTCAACTGGGAATCATTAGTGAGTCTTTTAATGGGTCTTGTGATACGGACATTACATCAGATCAAAGTCATTGGGAGATAAATTAGTGGGTGGGGGGGTTGCGTGGGTTAGTTGAGGATCGGTACTGTCTCTGGTTGGCTGTGCCATTGATTTGGATTCTGATGGGTTCATAGGCTGGTTGTAGGTCAACGTATCTGCTGATAAATTCTTTTGGTGTGCCAGGCTTTGATGAACTCACGAGCATGGTGATAGCATGGCTGATGATTTTTATGTTCCTCCAATCAAACTGGTGCTGTTTGGTGTTGTTTGGGTAGAGATTAAGGATTTGGGATCATGATGTTTGACTTCCAGCTGGTGTTTGTGGATCCTGTTTTTTAATTGACATGAAGTTAGTCCCACATAGAATTGGTTGCAATGGTTACAGTTGATTTTGAAGTTTTTGGGATAGCCGTTAATGGAGAAAGACATTGAGCAGCTGTTTCTCTTTTGCTTTTCTTAGTGTTGTGGTGCTGCAGTGTGTCCTGGTCCTTCAGAACAGACTCTGGACATAGCTTCTTTTGTGTGCCCCTGCACAAGGGCTAGGACACACTGCAGCACAACAACACTATGGGGATTGCTTGAGAAGATCTTGTCCATGTTCATGGGTTTGCGGTATAGACACGGGGTTTCTAGTTCTCCATTGTCTTGTATAAGATCCTAAATAACTTTTGAACTGCTATAATTATCTAATTACTATCTTGGTTTGCCTTTTCTTTGGCCACCTTTCATGCTGCACTGTACATGGTAATGATGTGGAGATATAATACTATGCGAACACGAACATATTGCTGCCTCTGCCTGGTGGGAAATTAAGAAAACTATGAATTGGGTTGCCCATACAATATGGGCTGGCACACAAACTTAGAATCATTGCCCTTGTCCCATGGCCTTGATAGATTGAACAAAGAGAACATTCTCCACTTATTAGTGGTTTTAATTTCTGCTCCACAGTACAGTTATTGGTGTTTGGAAGTTGTATGTTTTAAAGAGTGAGTAAGCTCTTTTAATTTTATTAAAAATCATTTAGATTGGTTTAATTGTTTTTTTTTTATTATAGCAGATAAATCAATGAAGGAAGTTGATCTGATACCATTATATGACAAGGGGAAAAAAGACAGATATCCATGGGGTTTGAATAATTCTGTCCTATTTTTAGATGGTCACAATAGAGACAGCCTGCAATCTGTTCTAGCTGCTCCTTTGAAAAGTGCATTTAGGACAAAATTAATGGTATGAGAAAGAACCAAATAGATCTATTGCTTAACACAATAAAAGGAAAGCAAGCATCTCTGTTCTATTGAAGCAACAAGGTAATGACTGTTTTGAATAGATCAGCAGATACATCCTCTTGTGTTTTGGCTTCTATCCAGTTTGGAGGATGTCTGGAAATTATTGTGGAAAAAAATTCTGAACTGATGTTTCTTTGCATTCAGAAAAAAAATCGATCATTTATAAAATTAGGTCTGAGGTTGAAAGATAGATATAGCAGATAAATTATAGGGCTGGTCAGCTCCCATTAGTCCTATTACCCAACACATGGAGAAGACTTTAGACTCTACTTGTTGAGACCGCCCTGATGTCTACTTTAATCAATATCAGTTGTTTGATATTTAAGAACCTGGAATTGGTTTGGAAAGGTTCCTGTTTTTGCTTGACCACAGAATTCATATGGTGGTCATCTTGGAACAGAATTATAGATATAATAAAGTATAATGGGAAGTACATGTGTACACCACCATGCAAATATATTTCATATATGTGTGGGTTTGAGGAAAAATTAGGTTATATGTGATATAAACACAGCAGTGTGTAAAGAGTTATCAGCTAAAGCAAGGATGTCAAATTTGCCATGTCATGTTGCCGTCATGTGACATTTCACAATGTTTTTTCCTTTTGTGGAGCTGGGGTGGGCATGGCCTGTACATGATGCATCTAGCCCATGGGCTGCCAGTTTGACACCCCTGCGCTAAAGAAACATCTTCTGATTCTCAGTAATATTCAAATAAGTCAGGTATATGTTATTTGTTCTTATCGCTCTGCATGAACTACCTAAATATGTATGTAGGACTAAGGCCTGGATGGTTATTTTTTTTCTTGTGCAAAACGGATTGTGTTGTTGCCAATTCTTCTTCCCTTTGGAAAAAGGATCAAATCATACTAATGTGATTCACCACAGTGAGTGGGTGATACTGTTTTCCCTCTCCCTCAAAGCAAAAGCCAAACCAAATATGGTCTCTAGGTTTTCTACAATGTGTTCTTTAGTTTTTCTTTAGCTGAAATCCAATCTGCTGTTTACTATACTTCAAGAACTGCATGACCTAGACCAGTTATATGATTCTGTTTTTATCCCCTCTGTCACTTAAGCCATTTGGCTTACTTCACTCAGGAGAAGCATTATGGATTCTAACATACTTCATTTTTCCAATTGCAGAATCTTAATGCAAATTATACCAGTCCTTTCCTACCACTATCACTACTATCAGAAAAACCAATTAAAGCAAAGATGTGGGAAACCTGTGGCTTCTGTATGCTTTAACATACAATTTTCCATTACCTTCTAATCACTGGGCAATCTAACTGGAGTGAAAACAGAATCCAATAACATTTGGAGTTTCCCATGTCTGATTTCATGGGTTTAAACTTCTCAGCAAAATGCAGATGTAAGGTACTTTCATGAAAATAAATAAATTTAATTAAAGCTTAGTGGGAAAGAGAGAAAGAGATTTTAACTATGTTGAAAGCTCAATGTTGTTACATTACCACAAGAGACTATTCCTAGCATCTTCCTATTAAATGAGCTAGAATTTCATGTCATGTGCCCAGCTGAACAGAGGTCACAGACGTTTTCTGGGGACATCAGACTAACTTAAGTGGTTATATATATTAAATAGTGACATGTGCTTTGTAGTATGGATGTCCAGTTCAGTTCAGTTATTTTCTGAAACACCGATCTCTCTTAAATGTGCATGGACTCACACAGTTATTATAGCATTTCACTTTACAGTATCTATCAACCAATTAGTTGTACTTCTTTAATATAACATATATCTACTTTTCTGTACATTAAAAAATACTGATTTAAATAGCAAAAGAAAAAAAGGAAAAAACTGACCTTAAAATACAATTAAAAACTCTACGTTTACTTTAAAGATTTCTTCCACAACTATACTGCAAAGTTATTTTTAAAATAGCTTTAGCTCAGAGATAGGCAACTGGGAATTTTATTTTATTTTTTATTTGTCAATTTGTCAATTGCTTACAAGGTAATAGGTATAAGTAAAAACATAGTTATGAATACATGGATACATATAAGAAAAAACAACAACAATAGGACAGGGATGGTAGGCATGTTGGTGTGCTTATGCACGTCACCTACAGACCTCTTAGGAAAGGGGTGAGATTAATAGTAGACAGTCTAAGGTTAAAGTTTTTGAGGTTTGGGGAAGAAGCCACAGAGTCAGATAGATTATTCCAGACATTGACCACTCTGTTAGTGAATTGGGATGGGACAAGTAGAAATGGTATTAGTTGCAAAGAGTGTGGCTGAAGATTTGAGGACCACATTATATGAACATGGACATTTAGAAGGGGCAAGGAAAGACAAATGTCAAACCTACAATGAAAGGCTGCAGTGCAAACTCTGCTCCTTAATGACTCCTGATAACTCTCCAGGTTTCTTGGAATGTTTTCAGAAGTGATTTTCCATTGCCTCCTTCCCAGGCTTCCCAGGTCACCCAGCTGGTTTTATGCCTAAGGCAGAGGTACCCAAACTTAGCAACTTTAAGACTTGTGGACTTCAGCTCCCAGAATTCAGAATTCTGGGAGTTGAAGTCCACAAGTCTTAAAGTTGCCAAGTTTAGAGATCTCTGGCCTAAGAGATGGTTGGAACTGAGTCTCCTGCTATCTACTCCAGTGGCTTTCATCACCACAACAAGCTATCTCTGGCCTTAAGTGTCAGTGTGCAATGTTACAATATAAGTATGAAAAGGTGGTGATGTCATGATGTCACAAATCATGTTTCATCATTTTGGCATCAGCATAGATAGTAATGTATGACACTAAGGACAAAATTTGTGAATTATGACATTGTGACATTAGCACCTTTGATGTTGCTAAGGATTGTTTTCCTTTTCTGAAGCCCAAGAAGTGTCTTTCAGATATGCAGAGAGTGGCTCAGTCATGCCACATAATGCAGCAGCAAAATCCACGTTCTTTAAACAATGAGAACTTTATGAAAAAAATGATTGCTTCAATTATCATGTCGTCCTTTTTAAAATGTTGATTATTTTTAGCTCTTTCGTCTGCTCAATAAGCATTTGAGGTGATATATTAACAAAAGAACTAAAAAAAGCTTCAAACTATTAGAAACTTAAAACTGAACACTGTTTTATATAGTAAAGCCAGACATTAACTTTAAAATTAGAGACCAGCATCAAGTACTATACACAAGGCGTGTAAAAATGTTAAAACGCTATCTTCATCATTAACTTAGTCCAACTCCAAATGCATTTTCACTAAAAAGAATTGTTTGTCCTTATTAATTAGATTTGGGAAGAGCAATGTAGTTTTTCCCTAGATAATTGTCTCTCCCCAGTACCCATTATCTATCTATTCTAAAGGAATGAATGGCTTAAATAAATATACTGCAATTTATAGTTTGCATACAAAGTCACATAAAGTGGGCCAAAATACAAATAAGAGACATAAACATAGATTATTTAAGCAAACAAACAAACACACTATATGTGGCTTAAAATACATGTTATTTTCCCAATGAGGCACTATTGTCTGCACGTGAACTTGATCAAGTCCAACTGCTTTAATAATGGTGCAGGGTTTTATTTTAGAAAATAGTCTGGTTTATATAGTAGATTTTCTGCCTTTTTGTAGTGAAAGCATTCAACATTTCCAGGTAATCTTATGCTGTAACATAATTTAAAATGTAATGCTTGAGACAGAATTACATTAACTGAAGTAAACATGAAACGTCTGGTGTTCTCCTTGGCAAACGGCCACTTTTGCTATGTCTTCCTAGAAATGCACAACTTGAAACCATTTGTTTCCTTTGTTCTTTCCTTGTACACTTGTTTAGTGGAAAATAACCTTCATAATGAAGCATATTATTTATCCTCACATACATCTGTATTTTATATATTCAACATTTAACTCTGCTCTTTTCTAAAATAGGAATTTCTAATCATGTTGGAACATTTGCTACCTTTACAGTACCTGGAATATTTCACCCTTTTTAAAATATAGATTTCTTCGACCATGCTGGTTGCCTTTTAAAAATAAGAAATTCGTATTTAGTTAGTGCTGCTTTCCTTAACTTCCACACATCTCAATCAATATGATTATATTGTAAGATTGACGGGATGAGAGTGAATCAGAATAAAACAATTGGAGCGATTGGAATTAGAAAGAAGGAGGGGCAAGCTATATGAAACATCACTGCATTAATTAAAGTACATCTATGTATTTAATCCATGCTAACTGAGTTAATTGGCTAAAATCATCAATAATGAAATAGTTAAAATACAATTAAAGTGCTCACATAAAACATTAAAATCATCAAAAGTCCTGTGATATATAGTTGATATCTATTCTTCTAACATACATACACAGCATAGGTAATATTCAGCAGGTTCTGACCAGTTCTGGAAAACTGAAACAGAAATTTTGAGTAGTTCGGAGAAACAGCAAATAACACCTGATTGGCCCCGCCCATCTATTGTCTGCCTCCCGAGTCCCAGCTGATCAGCTGGGTCTTCTTTTGTTGCCTTACACAGGAGAACAGAGCTGGAAAGCAGGTTAGTGTGGGGGTGGAATGGGGATTTTGCAGTAACCTTTCCCCAGGAGTGGGGTGGGAATGAAGATTTTACAGTATCCTTCCTCTGCCACACCCACCAAGCCATGCCCACCAAGCCACACCCATAGAACCAGTAGTAAAATTTTTTGAATCCCACCACTGTTACACAGTGAACTCTCTGAATTAAGAAACTCTGAATTCTCTTCCACATCTTCAAAGAAATTCAGTGACTGGGTTCACACTAAGTTATAGTTTGTTTTTCCCAAGTCTAAGTCTATTGGCTGAGCTCACACTATGCTCAAAATCCAAACCAAACAATCCCCTTCATGGTTTAATCCAATGTGTAAACAAGAATGGTACTGTTTGTCTAAATTCATATAAAACTCTCAAATCAAGAACCTGAGTATGTCTACAATGTCATTTTAATCATTGTTCAAATGCTTCACTGTTTACATAAAGGTTAGTTGCATTTTTCATTGGAAACAAGTAGTCTTGGTTTCTATGCATTGCTCTCTTCAACCCCAGGACTCCACACAGTGCCTTTTTACTAAGAGTCAGGATCTCACAGGCTGATTTAGACTTGACTCACTATCTCTTACTCCACTCCACAGGATTAAAGCTGCTCCAAAAAGAGCTTTTGGAATCCCTAAGGTCCTCTTTTTCAAGAGGCAACTGGACTTTGTCCAGAAAGTCCAGTTGTCTCTTGAAAAAAGCACATTTGGGACAACTATGACCAGGATGACTGAGAAACTCCGCAGATATTGAACTCTTGGAATAAGAACAGAATACACAGTATATTGTGTGGAACTATTAATAAAACGTAAAATATTCTAGTTCACATATGCTCCTCTGGGTGACAGGATAAAACTATTTTGCTACTTGTACGCATATCTCTTGGGCATACTACTTCAATCAAATTTTGACAGCCTCTGAGTCTTTTGAAAAGCAGTTTGAGTAGAGAGAAGAGGGGTATTGGGTGGAGAGGAGGGATTCTCAACTTCCCTTTCCTTGTTATGGATTCTCTGTTAGCCACACACATTAGCCACAACCCTGCTGGGTTCCAGATATATAATATGTGGCTGCAACCCCATGCCTAGAAGAAAGGAAGGAGAGAATCAACGGAAAAATTGGATTTGCGGGCTGGTTTAAGAACTTCTAGCCAACTATCTCTTTACTTCAGATCCTATCCTCCAAAAACCAGTTTCTCAAATAGAAACAGCTGTTGACATTTAAACATAACATTTGCAAGTAATATAGTGGGGGACTTTAAGCAAAAAAAATCCCTTCAGACTTTTTTTTTAAAAGAGAAGGGTCTAATTGTTTATGCTTTAACAATTCACAAATACCCTCCCATACTATTGATAATTCTGCTGCTAGTGTTCATTTATTTAGGAACATTGAATAAATATGCATTTTGTGACTGGCTGGCTGGCTCACAATGTATGTCAACAACTTCTTTTTTAACCAAGAAATATATTAACACTTCACTGATTAGGATCTGATCAGTGTGCTGAAGACATATTCTCCCCAATGTTTATGGCTCTACTCCCATTTATTCCTAAGGATACTTCTACTGCCATTGTTAGTATGAGCCGCTAATCATTTCTGGAGCTCACAAATGAATGTTGTCTTTTGTTCAACCTTGGGAGTATTGCAAATACAATCCCTGTCCAGATTTTTTCCTGCTCTTTAGTTGAAACTAATGATTTCCAGCTTCTGCTGGCTCAAATGTTGTAGTCCAGTTTGGCTGTTACACTTTACTTTCTTCTAAACCAGGGTATCTCAAACTTGGCAACTTTAAGATGTGTGAATTTCAACTCCCAGAAATGAGGCTGGCTGGGGAATTCTGTCTTGGAATCCTTTAAAATGATATAATAGAGGTCTTGTGTTTCTACCTATAAGATAATTATTTTAAGACTGATGGCTCTTACTGTGCTATTGTGAATCTGAAATTGCACATGATTTTTTATTATTGTAATGACAAAGATAATAACACTGAGTTGAGCAGATGTATTTTTCATTTTCAAAAATGTATCTCCTTTAACAATTTTTGACAAGTATATCCATGCCTATTGTTTCTACAGAAACAACCCATCTTTAAGCTGTCAGTAAAAAAAAATCTATATCTATTTTGATGTGTATGAAGAGTCTCTTTTTGAGACCAAAAAGAAGTCTATGAAGGTAACTGCATGACATGTTCCTTACTAATAAAACTGGGAAATTAAAGAAATTGAGAGAAGATAAGAAAAAAGGATTAAATTTAGTTTATACCAGTTCCTTTATCAACCTTTTCATGTCATCAGTTTCCTCCAACTAAGATGAAAAACTAGGTCAAATATTTTATTATTTTTACTGCATGTAATTTATTTTTATGTTTCTTCTACAATACTCATCCATTATTTCTAGTAAACAAATAGGTATATGCATGTTCTTATTACAAACATTTTTGGGTTTGGGGAAACAAATATTCACTCCTTGCAACAAACCATATGCTACCAATTGTCTTTCCATCATAATCTATATCTCTTAAAATTTCTCCACCCATTTTTCCATTGTTATTGAACATTCTCACCATACACAAATTCATTTATTTGACCTAATTTTTCATCTTTTATGCTAACCTACAATATTTCAATCATTTTTTTTCTGTCAAAAAGAACTCTCAGCCTTGGATACATTAATTTTCATAACCCTACTCCAAACTGCATCATTCAGTCTATATAACATTAACTGTAAATCACTAACATTCTCAGCCAACTACAGCTCACTATCTGCATAAAAAATACACATTCACATCTAATATTTCCAAAAGCATTGCCTATAGATTTATTCATAAATGCGATTAAGGTGACATTGTGTGCCCTTGTCTTTTCTCTGTTCATGTTGAACCATTCTCCAAGCATGGAATTTATTTTTCTGCATGATTTACTTCCATCATATTGTTTTTATTGCATTCAGCAACCAATCTAAATTCCCCAAATTTGTGCAAAACATTCCATAAATCACCCTTATTTATCATCACATACTTTCTTAAACCACAACAGGCATACATAAATGTTCTTTCTCATATTCTTTTGTTCATTTCTAAATGACCTATTGAAGAGCAAAATTCTGATTTAAACACTTCAGAGTTGCCAAACCGTGAGATGTACTAGAGGAGATATGAACAAGCTTTTAGTTGCAATTATTGCAATAAATCCCCCTTTCCCAAAATTCCATTGCATTGTTTTCATTGTTCATTTGAATTCATTTTGGTGTTTTGATTTTAGTGGAGGATTACATTAAAGGGAATTCTGATAGTAAAAGTTTAGGAATCCCTGGCAGACACCATGCAATACATAAACTACATATTCCAAGTATTTATTTATTTAGCATATGGCATATCATACACAGACTAGCAATATATATTAATATTTTACCTAGATTAGTAAAACATAATAAAATATAAATATTAAAAAGATCTATGTTCTAGGGCCATGATGGCAAACCTATGGCACACATGCCAGACATCACGCCATCGCCAGCTGCTCTTCTGGTTTCCAGTGTGCACATGCGCGCTGGCCAACTGGTCTTTGCATGCGCCAGAGCGCTGGAAAACCAAAGACCAGCTGGCTGGTGTGCATGTGTGCACCAGCCAGCTGGTCTTTGGTTCCCAGTACGTGTGAAGGCCAGCTTCCCATTGCATGCATGCACACTGGCCAGTTGGTCTTTGGTTTCTGGTGCTCTGGCGCATGCGCATGCACATTCCAGTTTGGGCACTTGGTGCCAAAAAGGTTTGCTATCACTGTACTAGGCTAACCATTGAAGCACAGCATCATTTATAATTTAAAAAAAATCCAATTCTGGACTGGTATGTGCTCTCAGATTATAGCCTGGTTTCAGTTTCATATGAGATCCTGTCACTAAGGGGAGGATACTATGCCCCATTTATATAGAAAATCCCAGCAAATCCCTCGTGAGGTACAAATCTATTCAGGATTGTCCATAGCTGATGTGGTAGTTCAAACCCTGGCCCCTTTTTGAGGAGTCATTTATATGTCTTTCTATGTCTGGGAGTTCAATGACCCATTTGGCTTTCCACTGGGAATCAATGTTAAAGTTGTTGGGCACACATTGTGCAAGTGCCAGTGGGAGCTTCCTGGATTTGAATCTTCCAGCTAATAAATGCGGAAGGTTGGCATGCACCGGTAAGATTGAGTTATTAATAATTTGTCCATATTCTCTAACTAGAACTTCTTGCCTTCGCAAGGCTGGCAGTGCTATATGGCTCAGAACAGTAAACCAGCAAGTATCTTGCATCTTTCAGTCAGAATTCTTTCTTTTCCAGGTACACTTAGCAAATTAATATCCCCTAAAATTAAATTAAATGTCAGTTTTTGCAGTCCCGCTGACTTACTTTCCTTTTGTGTAAAGAAACAATAATGGTAGGCTTCCAATGATCTGGCAAATATGCCGTCTTCAAACACATGTCAAATGTTTAACTAATCCATAAGCAAATTGCTTCCATAATTTAATAATTTTTTCAGTTACACCATCTACACCTGCAGTTTTACTTTTTTCAAAATTCTCACAATACATATTACTTCTCTTCATAATTTTTTTCTTGTCACAAATATTGATTTAATTGTAACTTTTCGAGTGATCACTATCTTTCCTATGAAGATACTTTGCAGATACTCCAGTTCAAGTGCTGTAAGCAGAATAATAGAAATCAATCACTCCAGCATGGCCAGATAATTAGTCCAAGAAGTGAAGAATCACTGCAATAATTCCAGTAAGACAAGATAAGCACACAGAAGTACAGCAATAATTTAAACAGTCAGGAAGGAATGCCAGGAATGCAGGCTACAATTCTCAACATTAGATGAATTCAGCATTTGTTCCTGACAAATACCCCTCCCAACTGCCTCTCCTTTAAACTCCATCCCCAGGTGTGCCTTGTGAAGGGAATTGGGGCCCTTTCCTTCCTTGTATACCACACAATCCTTGTTGCTCTCTTCTGCGTTCTTCCCTGCATGCCCTAGGATGAGGAAAGGGTGGGCCTTGGTCTTCATCTGAACTCCCTCTCCCTTGTTCTACCTCTTCCCTGCTCTGCCCAGCCTGAGTTTGTCCTTCCCCAGTTTATTCCTGTTCATTTTCCTTCTCAGATTCAGACTCTGAAGGAGGCATGAAACTCTGCATTTTATGTTTTTGTTGCCTTGACCTTTGATTATATTATCTGGAAATGTTATTACTGCCTCCATCTTTATCATTCAATTTTGTTCTTGCATACCCTCAATAATGTTTGTTCTTGCCATAAAATTTTTCCTAGACCCGAATGCATGGACTTGGGACATATGTCTGTTCACAGGGAATGTTTAGCATCCTTCTCTTGTTGCATTTGCTGCTAGCAATAAAAATATTGGTTTATTTAGGGTAAAAAATTTTTACCCTAAATTATCTCATGTAATTCATTATTTTCTTTTTCCTATTTTTAAATCTTCATTTTTATGTCCAAAATAATTTGAAAACTAGCTATGTACAAATATTTACTCTAATCTAAGGGATACATCTGGCTCATTTCAGTGTATCATTTTCTTTAGTTTCAGGAATATAGCAATAGTTGACTGCAGCTGAATACTGAATATAGATCTGTTCAATTTCACCATTGACTATCATAGCCAAGTGAAGAAAATGCAGTAATCCATTAAAGGGAAGCTGGTAAAGACACATCACTTAATTCTGTCTGACATGAACATAGACTCACTCTCCCTGATTTATCCAGTAATCTGATTAGACAATCAGTGATTTGGTTTGCTCTGAAAAAAAAATCCCATCCTCTGTAAATAGGGCAAGAGTTTCTTGGTATCATGCAGACAATTTGTGCAGCTACACTGACAGCTCCAGTCAACTGATAAAATTTCAATCCATGTTAAAATGCTTCTCACAGGTAATGCTCGATATAGAATGGTCCTTTTTATAGATTGCTTACATGTAAATGGCTTTTATAAATCCTAATGAGCTACAACAAGAGTTATTATTGGGTAATTGTCCAGAAAAAATAAATTCAAATAAATTTCATATGTTCCCTTTACAACAGTGGTGGTATTCAGCTGGTTCGCACCAGATCGGGCAAACCGGTAGCAAGAATTTGGCATGGGTCACTGAACTGGTAGTAAGTTCTGGCTGGTTATGCCCCCGATTCGGTTGCCCTTCCACTTGATGTTCGCTTACCCGCCCGCCTGACATTCGCCTAAGGTATTTCTTTCCCCCCCCCACCCAACAACAGGGTTGCTGCCTGTCCCTCCCATGCTCTATTCCTTTTCTTCCAGAGCTCCAGAGGAGCTTTAGGGGGGCAAAAATGCCCCCCAGAGGCTCTTCTGAGGCTAGGAAGCTCCCAAAACACAGCTTGGAGAGGTGCTCCCTGCCCCTCCCATGCTCTGTTCCTTTTCTTCCAGAGCCCCAGAGGAGCCTTAGGGGAGCAAAAACGCCCCACCAGAGGCTCCTCTGTGGCTAAGAAGCTCCCCAAAATAGGTGGGGGCTGCAAAAAAAAGCCATGCCCACCCAGTCACATGGCCACGCCCACCAAGCCACACCCACAGAACCAGTAGTAAAAATTTTTGAATCCCACCACTGCTTTACAACCATTGTGAAACACAATATTATGCTTATAGACTATCATAGCACCCTGACTGTGGTATATACAAAAGGAAATGCATTTTAGTTGTCATGCAATTTCTGCAGCAACTTTAGCAGAAAAACAATATTATTAAATGCACATAGACATACCTGACAGAACTCTCACAATCATAGCAAACAACATGAAATCTACCAAGCATGGAGTAGCATGAGAACAATTTTCCCACACTGATAGTGCTGGGAATAAGTCTTCTTCATATTTTACCACACAATGGTCCAAATACTTCTATAAAATTGCCTGAGGCCATGATAAAATTACAAGCAACTACAGACATGAGAGAACGACCATATCCTCAGTATCTTCAGTTGCAGAAAACAATAATCACATTATGGAAATACCCTAAGCAACCACTGAAGATAAAGATCAAGTTTTCACTAAAGATTTGTTTCAGACAGAGAGACAGAAATTGGTTTCATATACAGTGGAACCTCTGGTCATGAACACTTCTGATCGTGACCAAATTGGGTTCCGACCAAAAAATCCACAACATTTTTGAATCGGGTCACATGGTAAACAAAGATGGCTACAGCAGATTCCCTTTCCATGCCAATTTCCTCTTCTGTGCCATTTTTTTGTAAGCGCATGCGCAAACAGTCTTTCCTCCAGTCACAACCAAATTGGGTTGTGACCAAAGTTATGGAACCAATTATGGTCGTGATCAGAGGTTCCACTGTACTGCATTAAAACATAGCTTCTTTAATTGATTTATTTTTAGATAAGATGTATTGGAAGCATTCACACACAATGTTCAACTAAAACTGCACCATTTTTCTGAAGCCAATAGGCCATGATTGAACTTTTCAGTGGCATGTTGAGGACTACAGTTCATTTAGTGACCACCTGAAGTTACAATAGGGCTGAAAAAGTGACTTATGACCGTTTTTCACACAACTGTTGCAGCATCCCCATGATCATGGGATCAAAATTCAGACGCTTGGCAGCTGACTCATATTTATGACGGTGCCCCAGGTTCATGTGATCATCTTTTGTGACCTTCTGACAAACAAAGTCAATGAAGAAGCCAGATTCACAACAACCTTGTTACTAATTTAACAACTGTAGTGATTCACTTAACAATTGTGGCAAGAAAGGTTGTAAAATGGAGTAAAATCACTTAACAAATGTCTTGCTTAGCAATAGAAATTTTGGGCTTAATTGTGGTCATAAGTTGAGGACTATGCACCATTAAGGGCAGGGACAGGAGAACAAAATTAAATTTGATTGCATTTAAATTTCATTAGATTTAAATTAATTACAGTAATTTTATTCCCAATAATCACCTAATTAATATTTAATATTAAAAATACTGTTTGGACATTTTTGGAGAAGCTTTAGGCCAGGAATTGTGATTTATGAATTACTCTGCCAGCTAAATGGCCAAATTAAAAAAGACTAATTTGCAGCTTTGTTTCACAAATATCTCTACTTTGTTGTATTTTTTTTAAAAAAAACTTTAAAATTAATTTATATTTAATGGAATATTGGAATTGTTTTTTAAAAAAACTCATTAGAGGCTTTTGTATCCATGCATGAAAAGGCTTCAGCATTCTGACTTTCAGACCATTCAGCTTATGAATTGTGTTTGGGCATGTGGGAAGAAATATCCACCTGGTTCAGTTCCAAGCTGGGAGAAAGACACTGGAAACATGGAGGCTGACTGGAAAGAAGGTTTAATGATGAAGCAGAACCACCAAGCACATGGTTCTGGTGCAGCTGACCACACGGAGTTGAGAGTGAGGGGTTTTTTAATACCTTTTCTTGGGCTTTGTACTTGAGCTTCCTGTTCCTGTGCAAGAACCTGTATTCTATTGGCTGTTGTCAGACTCCCATGGTGCCATGTAGGGGTTATGTAGGGGTCATAGCTGGATCTATAGGCAAAGTACAAATCCTAGGTGTTTGTCTGAGCTACGTTTGGTTGACGTTTCAGAGGGTGATGCAATAAAGGAGCATTGGCAATTCCTGTTTTGACTGAGGGCTAATACTACCTTTGTTGGATCTTGGGTGAGGATATTTGCTTATGAATAGAGCTATCTATCTCTTTATCTCTTAAGTGCTGACATCTGCTGAGGGGTGTTAAGAAAGTTGGGGGCTACTTTCCAAGAGTATGTTTCTCCATTTCTCATCCAGAGAAATATAATTTATTTATTTATTTATTTATTTATTATTTAAATTTATATACCGCCCCCTCTCCCAAAGGGACTCGGGGCGGTGAACAGCCAGAATAAAAATACACATATAAAACATATATACAATATTAAAAATTAAAAGAATTAAATATAATTGGCTCTACAAAGATTAAAACAAGGGGATTAAGAAAGATTAAAAACCAGATTAAAATTTAAAAACCCCTAGGCCAGACCGGCTTGCCGAAATAAATAAGTTTTCAGCCCACGACGGAAGGTCATGAGATCAGGGATAGTCCTCATCTCCGGGGGTAATTCATTCCAGAGAGGGGGTGCCCCCAATGAGAAGGCCCGCATCCTCGGGGTCGCCAGCTGTCCAGCCAGTGGCACCCCGAGGAGGCCGACTCTATGGGAGCGTATCGGTCGGCGGGAGGCCGATAATGGCAGGAGGCGGTCTCACAAGTATCCTGGTCCCGAGCCATGGAATGCTTTAAAGATAATAACTAAGATCTTGAAGCGCACCCGGAGGGCCACCGGGAGCCAATGCAGCTCACGCAGAAGTGGCGTAACATGGGAGCCCCGAGGAGCTCCCAATACCACCCAATATTCTGCCTTTTTAATATTTCTCAAATATTTCATTCTTCTAGAAGAGGGGTGGGTGCTAACTTTCTACAGGGATCCTTTTCTCAAGAAATGTGGAGTGTTTGGGGTACATGTTTAAAAATGATTTAGAATGTGCAGGAATACAAAGCTAATATCTTTTTAAAGCACCTGTGTCTGTTTTCTTCCCTTCAGGATTCAGCATGAGCTTAAACAAATTGGAACTGCTTTAAGGAGCTGGTGGCTTTGTCTCTAATGTACCTCCTTAAAGTTCTTTTCAGATTTTCATGGAACCCTTTAAAAATTGCAGTGGTTTTAAAATGGCTGCTGTTCTTCTTGGACTACTTGGAAAGTTCTGAAATATTCCTTCCAGGGTTGCAAAAATATTCCAAACAAGTGAAGATTTCTAGGCATTGGAACCAGACAGCCGAACACCAGATGTCTTTTATCTAGGCGATGAGACCGTATTATCACTCCTATGTAACAAATGCCAAAACTTGGAATATTCTACCCTAAAAAGTTCTATTGAAATCTGTATCCAATTTCAAAACAGCTGAAAATGATGGAAGACAAAAATTTGGACTTTAATTTTTTTTGTCGTCTCAAATAAATGTGCCATTAATCAGAGCTTTCCTTTTTCGAATAGAGTTTTTGAAAATCAATTAATTTAACTGATCAAGAACAGTATCTTAGACATAGAGATTCCTCAAGACATAAAAAGAATTACTTTTATATACTACACTGTCTCCCATTTTCAGAATAGATCCAGGGCAGCCAAGTGAAAAACACACCGTGTTACTCTGACTTTAGTAGTTATATACAAACTTTGCCATAGTTTATATTTGCTGATATATCCTCTTATTGGTAACTATTAAGACTTAATAGTTAATACCCTAAGCATACCCTAACCATTTTTGAATACAAATTTCAAGTTCTTCATGTAGTTAAAAATCACATTACTTTGTATTCTTCAAGCATATAGTGAAACTGACGTTACAACAATGGAATCCTTTTTCTTGTCTGAATATAAGTTTATTGTAGAATTGAGTCAAATATAAATTTTCTTTTATTCAAGAAATTTTATCCAGGAAATATCATGTGACAGTAGTGTGAGGCACGCATTTAGAAAAATTGCAAAATATTTCTTCCAGCTCACTTTTAATGAAACAATAATAAGCAACTATTTGGGGGGGGGGGGGAGGTTTCACAATCACTTTACATGCTTCATCTTTGTAAAATAATATAGACTAAAAAGTGTCATCTTTATATATTTGTCCAGAATAGGTGTTTCAGAACAAGGATCCCATGATTTAGGCGAAGATCTAAAAGAATTGTCTTGAAAGATTTCATTGTTTTTAAAGAAATTGGAAAAACCATGTATGATCAGCATGATATGCTCCAGACATTTCATCATTCACAAAGAGAGACTTTCCTTCATCAGATAGGCAAAGCAATACTCTTAAGTGCTTGCTGACTTCATGGACATGTTAATGGATTTTTTTTGGCAGCAATACAGAAGTGATTTGCAATTGTTTTCTTCCAGAATGCTGTTTCTCAATTTCCCAATCTGGGCTACAATCCTGATGTTTCCTGGGGGTTTACCATCCAATACTAAGCAGATATTTTTAAATTACTGAAGGTTGACCATTTTGGCTTTACAATTACTTTTAGACTGCCTGAAAGTTATTAGAGGCAATGATTTAGGAAGAAAGCAGTTTTACTACCCAGTATAAGGACTGCCTGTGGTTGAAATGACTGGACACTAATTTTTAAGAAAAACACATAGCTATTTTTTCAAAAATGGACCTAATTGTGTCTTGAGCAAGCCTCTGCCTCAAGAGAACAGAATAATATATTATAAAAATCCTATTAGAAAGATATTGCTAAGACCATTTCCATGGTGGCTGAAGATCTGGTATATAGAAGCACTTTGGGCCAATTCCTTTCTCTCTTAGCCCAACCTACATTACACAGTAGTTGTGAGAAAACAAGCAGTACAGAGCAGTATATATACTGCCTTGAACTCCTGTACAAAAAGGTGGAATATCTGTTTAATAAATACATGAATGCTGCTTTAAGAGAATGACCATCAGATATGGAGTTGTGGAGGCAACATAACTAGCAGCAAGTTCAAAAACCAGAAAAGCTGGAAACCATGACATAAACTGATCTGTTCCAAATCAGTAGCAAGGAAAGTTTTTTTCGGCACAGGTATAGCTGCATTTTTAAAATGGGTTAGAAAAGTATTTTAAATCCTGAAGTATTTATCTACAATAGTAGCTCCATTTATGTTCTAAAATGATAAATCTTTGATTATTTCAGTTCTTGCTCTGATAAATACAATTCAGGGTAATGATTGCTCAATATTAAGAACAAACTAAGTAGGTGTATCAGGTTACTTAAAGTGGTGTTCTATCAAAGAATATTTAATTTTCATTGCTCATTCTCTAGATAGCATTTTTTTCTCCTTTGAAAGGAAGGAGACATTTTAGCTTCTTGTCAGAGATTTGTTGTCTTCTATAATAATATCTTCCATATTTCTGGCTTAAAATGCCTATTGAAAGCTAGGTCAATGCTAACAAAGCTGCTTCTGATATCACAGATTCATTCACGCCTGTTATAAAGATTAATAAAGTTAGTATCATAGGAATAAATCTATCTCATCTTACATCAACATAAATATAATTGAGCACAAAGAGTACATTAGGCTATTTAGGCCTACACTTCACTTCTAGAAGGCTTGAAGACTTTTAAGACGAGTATTTTCCTTCTTTACTTTACAATCAACCATTTCTATGGGACCATTACATTATACCTTTTTGATCTGTTGATAGAATTCCATTGGAACTTTATGTCTCAAGGTTATAAAATAGTCTATTTTGCTGTTCAGTGTAACTACCTGAATACTCTATTTAACTTTTAGAACACCAGCATCTAATTCAGTATCCTGCTGAATTAGAACCTCCGGTTCATTTAGTCTAGCAATCTGTTCTCATGGGGACTACACAAGAAAGCCCACTAATCTCCAAGCAGTTGATCTTCTGAGGCAGTCACATGATCATCAAGGCTAATAGCCAATGATCCCCCATCACCATGTCCATGAACTGGTCCAATCCTTTTTTTTAAAGCCATTCAAGCAGATTACCAGGACTTTATCTTGTGGTAGATCATTGTCATTCCTTCAATTCATGCAATGTATAATATTTTCTACTTGACCAACTTAATCATTAAGTAAATTTGATTCTTTAAAAGCCCCATGTCCTTTTTAAAGCTCACTTGGAAGCCTAACCCCCCCGCCCCACACACATCTATTGAGTAGTAAAGAAAGGCTGCATTTATCTGAGTTTCAAAGCTTTCTTTCAAATAATTTTCAACATGTTTTTGTCCTATTAATAACAAACCAGCTTGCAAAAATAAAATGTACATCATTAGTCACAGTTTTAAGCTCAGGGAAGTTTTAAATAATGACAAGGGCCAGGTTGGAAAAGAATAACATCTTGATATTATCATGATATTTGATACTTGGTAAGTCATTTCAGGATAAAAAAGTAATTAAAATGGGATTGAGAGGTGAATTATAATGAGATAAGTATTAGGGCAAAAATTCAGATGAGAAAAGCAATGAAGTTTAGTTTATAAGAGAAAGGGTATAAAAAGGTCATACTATAAAGCCATAAATAGAAATTGAAATTAAATTAAATTTACACAGTAAGTTTACTATATTTGGGCTGCAGTTGTTATGGTCCACAAGAAGATGTTATAAGTACTATAGTTTAATTCTCCTTTTAGGGTCCAGACAAGGTGACTAAGGAGACATTTCTGACAAGTGTGTACACTATCTTCTTCTGGAAAGGATCAAAAAAGGGAATATGCTAGAAAGAACACTGTGGAGCTATTGGACTGAAAAATGTTCACCTGGCATAATCCCAAATCAAAGTGTAATCAACAATAGATCTGCTGCCAGTGATGGTAATAGGCTCCCACTGGTTTTGTGGGGAAGTGGTTAGAAAACAAAAGCTGTCTGAAAAGAGAAAATAGAGCTGCAAACAACATTCCTCCCTGACTTCTGGTTTGCTGGCAGGAGTTCAGGAGTTCAAGAGAATGTTGGATAAACCAGTTAATCTGTCTTTTTTGCCACTAATAGGGTAAGCAAGCACTGCCCATTTCCTGATTATAATAGCAATAGCACTTAGACTTATATATTGCTTCACAGTGCTTTACAGATCTCTCTAAGTGGTTTACAGAATCAGCATATTGCCCTTAAACATCTGGATTTTCATTTTACTGATCTCAGAAGAATGGAAGGCTGAGTCAACCTTGAGCCAGTCAGGATTGAACTCCTGGCAGTGAGAATGAGTTAGCCTGCAATACTGCATTCTAACCACTGTGCCACCATGGCTCCTTAATATTCCTTTAAGTCAAGGAATAATAAATGTCTTTTGAAATTCAGAATCTTCTTCATTAGAAATGCCTAACATCAAGAAGCAGAGGGAGTTATTGAGCTATAGCAACCAGATGCAAATGTCCGCATTTTGTAGTTTCATAACTGGCACAATTGGAGGCCATCAGATTCTACAGAATAGAGTTAAAGTAAATCTTATCCTGGGTTTATAGGATCATAGAACTGTGGAACTGGGATGAACCACAAATATCATTTAGTCCAACTGCTCCAATGTTCAATGAAACAATTAAGCTATTTTTGAGAAGTGACTGTCCAAACTTCTTATACTTAGTTATTATTTCTGATCCTAGTTTCCGAGGCAGTAGCAAAGAGTTATTTAAAAAAAATAAAAACTAGCAATCATGTTACCTTCAAGGTGGTTACAAAAGGCATATTCATTATCTACTGCAACGCGTTTCCAGGTATTGATATTAGGGTTACATATCAATTATTACTGGTACACTCTTCCTTTTTTGAAGTGGGGGAACAACATTTGCTTTTTCCCCAGTCCTCTGGCTCCTACTCCAGGATCTCTTAAAGATAATTCAGACATCCTGACAGCTCTTCAGCAACTTCTTTGAATATTCTAAAGATATTTAATTGAATCCAGAGACATGAGAGCATTCAAATTAGCAAGAACTTTTCCCACATCCTTACTAATGTGCACCCTCCTTATTGTGTTTGTTCCTAGCCTAGGACACTCAAATCACCATTTCCTGTGAATGTAAAGACCGAGCACTGCTTTATAAACACTTTAAATACAATTATGTTGTGTAATAACAGATGCTTCCATTCAGTTTAGTATAACTTGCATTTAGAAGTTAAAACCTGTTTAATTCCATCCTGTTACATAACACAAATTTTGTTGAAGTATAAAAGAATTACCAACCCTCTATAACAAATGGAAGTCCAAACAGGAAAGTGAAGTGAAAAAGTTTTCCCTCCTAGAGTTTTATTTAGAAAATCAAGTATTCAAGTATTAAGAGAGATAACCACATTAAAAGAAAAGTATTCAGCATGTGTGTGTGTGCATGTTTGTATAGAATGTGAAAAGGTCAAGATGAGAGAAAGAGAAGATGAAAAGCAAAGTTCTAACAAGCTAAACTGGAAAGAATGGAAAAGTACAGAAAAGCAAAGAATAAAAAATAAGAGTAAAAGATTTAAATCTGTAGGATTTATTTCATCTATTGTACTAGTTTCCAGTTTTTTGGTACATAAATTATTCCCTCCCCATGTACCATTGCTCATATTGAATAACGGAGAAAAAAGTAAAATAACATTGAAATTGAAAAATACAGGACAATTAGTTTAAAGGTGTATATAAAACAATAATTCACTATACAAACAATTTAGTGTTGTGGATTATCATGCATAATGGAATAAAACAATGCTTTGACTCAGGCCTGATATTATTGGACTTTTAAAATAAGTTATTTTTCTCAATCAAAGTTGATGTTTCTTTTATTTAGCATATGGAAATTCATTGTTGGCAGATGGTAGCTAAATGGCAAAGGAGGAGCAGAATGAACCATCATATATATTCTGAGTGATATTGCATTAGTGGGTCTTGAAAGAGTGATGCCTGGGAAAATACAAGGTCAGAATTGTGATTGTGATTTACTGCAGATACCTTGTGTGAATGGGCAATCTGGCTGCAAATGAGTAGCTATTTTAGAGTCTGGTGCTGATTGTAATCACAGATTTACTGCCCAAAGTATGGAAGAGGAAATTATAGTTGGGATGAATTCCTTTGATGTCTGTAACACTTTGTCATTTTCGTTTTCGGATTGATAAGCAAAAGTAATTTTGTATGTGCCCAATGTGCCTTTTTGGTGGGGTTTCAAAGTATGGATATTGTAACCAAAGTAATGCTTTGTTGATGGGTACACTTATAGGGATGCTTAAGGGCCCATCTTGTATTTGCATAAATAGTAACAAGAAACTGAAACTGCTTCAGAGACAAGACTGATGTTGAAATTTTGGACGCATGGGATTATTAGAAAAAGGAAACTAAATTTTAGCTATGAATAATAGAATTAATGAACAGATAATAAACAGAGGTATAAAAAGATAAAATTAACCATTCAGACAATTAAGATCTGAACTTGAGGGACTATTTTAGAAAAGTCAATTTGAGATAGAAATATTAGAATTTTAGCAGTTGTTTCCTATGTAACTGCATGATACCTTCACAATACACAGACACAAAGCAGAGGAAGAATCAAAATGTACACTTAAATTATAATGTATTTATGAGGGAGGGTATTAAAAAAAATCCCCAAGGGCAGACCCTTAAAGAACACAAGAACAGAATGGACTCATGTTCAGAGACTTTGAAAGACTGTCCAATGAAATTTTGTTTGTTGCTTGGAAGTTCCTCATCTCAGCATTACAGTAAAAGAATAAAGATGGATCAGCTTCATGAAAGTAGTGAAAGGGAGAACATTTTTGGAAAATTATGATCTTCTGGGATACAGTAATTCCTTATAGTAAATAAAGCAGCAAGTTTCTCCAATTCATTAATAGCAACATTTACATGTAATTAATCCCTAGCATACTGTACTAACTGGACTTTCTTGTTTTTTCTTTTGAAGACGTTTTGTTTCTCATCCAAGAAGCTTCTTCAGCTTTGACAGGACAGCGGGGAATGGAAGGATTTATATTTCTTGCAGAAGCTGGTCATTTGCATCCTTTTAGAGGAGCATTGAAGTACTTGGAGGTTTATCTGGGTCTTCAGGGTCACCTGAGTAGTGCTCCTAATTTGCAATTTTTTTCTCTAGAAATCCATTCCTACTCCCACACCATTCAAAGGGTGTTCATCCCAAATTGTATAGCTACAAGCCTGTAAAGATTCTGTCATCCAGGACATGGTTGTCTCAAAGGTGCTTTTTCAGGAGGCAACTTGTCTTTCTTTTGTGTCTTTTGAAGACATTTCGCTTCTCATCCAAGAATAGAATAGAATATTTCATTGGCCAAGTGTGATTGGACACACAAGGAATTTGTCTTGATTCTCTAGTATACATAAGGAAAAGATACATTCATTAGGAATCAAGAATCATAATGTACAACATTTAATGATAGTCATGGGGTACAACCAACAATCAAATCATACTAGGGAACAGTCAATATAAATCATAAGGATACAAGGGACAAAGTTACAGTCCTACAATCACAAGTGGGAAGGGATGGGTGATAAGGAGTGATGAGAAGATTAGCAATAATAGTAGTGCAGATTTTGTAATAGTTGAACAGTGTTGAGGGAATTATTTGTTTAGCAGAGTGATGGCTTTTGGGGAAAAACTGTTCTTGTGTCTAGTTCTGATATGCAGTGCTCTATAGTGTCATTTTGAGGGAAGGAGTTGAAACAGTTTATGTTTCTTCAACTCTGACAGGATAGTGGAGAGGTTTATATTCCTTACGGACAGCTGGTAATCTGCACTTTTAGAGCAGGGGTGTCAAACTCGATTTCATTGAGAACTGCATCAGGGTTGTGTTTGACCTCAGGGGGCCAGAGTAGTCATGGTGAGCTGGACGTCACTCGTTGAGGGTCTGTTTTTGGCCACGACCTGCAGCCCTCTGCCAGTGAAAATGGAGCCCCTCCCCCGAGCTCTGTTTTCGCTGGCAGAGGGCTGCAGAAGGCTATTGCAGCCGAAAACGGGACCTGAGAGGACCACATGCAGCCTTCCAAGTTCCATTTTTGCTGGCAGAGGCACCACAGTCTGATCTTTCCTGTTTCCAGGGCGGCCTCATAGGTTAGATCTCAGCACCCTATGGGCCAGATTCAGCCCTCAGGGTTTTGAGTTTGACACCCGTTTTAGAGGGTTGTTGAAGCCCTTATTATTATATTATAGTTTCCAGTTTTTCTATTCTATTCTATTCTCAATAAGGTGGAATTATGAATCTCTCTCTTCTGTACACTCAACCGGAGGGATCAGAGAATGAGAAGCATCTGCCAGGAGTGGAACAAGAAAGCTGGAGGAAATGAGAGCTCTGAATTGATAAGTGTTGCAGCTACCAGTTCACGGAGGAAGGGGGAGAGGAGAAGCCTCTTTCTGAACAGCTTCAAGTGACTCTCCCCATTTCAGAGCGCATAAAACGAAAAAGCAACGGTAGAAAAAGCTGCTTGCCAATCCCGAAGGTTGTCTGGCCAGGCTCTGGAGCCATAAGAGAGATGGGTAGAAAGCGCATGCGGGATGTGTGTGCCTCCCCTCTCCCCGCTTTTTAAAAGCCCGGAGAAGAGATTAAAGAGAAGCGTTCTCGAGCATCCTCACAATCAGCAAGCCCCCTGCCCCCCTCAATTGGAACGACATGACATCAGCTGTTCGTCTTCAATGAGACGCTCTTCCATTGGCTGGCTGGCAGCGCTTCCTTGGCGAATGAGCACGCAGCAGGGCTGCAGGCCGGGCGGACTGACGTGCGAGCTCCAGTCACTTTGCCGTATGGGGGTTTATTTTGCTTTGGGCCACTCCAGCCGCCGCCATTAGGCGAGCGGGGATAGATTACAGGACGGCAGGATCGCCTTCGCTCGTCCTTTTTGACTCCCCCCTCCCGTTTGGGTGGTAGCTTCCTTCGACTGACTACGTCCTTCGAGCCACCCCAGGAAGAAACCATGTCCTGAGCCGGGGGAGGGGGGTGGGGAGAAAGCAAGGAGGCCGCAGCTAGCCGCAGCTTGCGGTGCGGCGCAGTGCATGGGTGGGTGGGATGTGGATGAAGGGGATAGGCGGCAGCTGGTGAGGAGACGGTTCGCGGGATCCAGGGACAGCCTTGCAAGGTATGAAAAGCCTCGCTTCTCTTTCCTCGGCCGTCCTGCGCTGGGAGGAATATAATCATGCTTTTACCAGCCTTTCGGAACTTGGAAAAAAAAAATCGTCTCAGGTTGAACCCTTCTTTTAAACCCCCGCCCTCCCAGTCCGGGTTTGAACGTGAGGCAGTTTTTGGACCAAGGCGATATGGAGTTTCTCCTTGGAAGGAGGAGAGGAGCGGAGGAGGCGAAGCGTCCGGTGGCCCTTGAGAGAGACAGATCAGCTCCTTCTCTTTCCTTTCTCTTCCTGGATCCTACCTGAGTCCCGGGCCTTTCTCTCGTACCTCCTCTCCCCGCTTTGACAGGCTCGTCCATTCTTGGCCTTGCCGAAGTGGAAAGAAGTCCGAAGGCCTTGCTGGGGGGGGGGTAGGGGGGTAGGAGACTGTATCATCTCCTCCCTCAAACAGCCCCCAAATTTACGTTTTGTTTAAAGCTCGTTCGAAAATAATTTCCTTTCTGGTCCTGTCTCAGCGCCGCCTTGTATTTATTTGCTCGCCCGTCAAGCTTTCGTTCAAGGCGCCGAGGAGAGAGAGCCGGGGGATGTTTCTAAAACTTCCTACTACGTTGTGGATTTGACTTGAGGTCGGGATCGCTTGGTCGTGGCTCCCTCCCCCCCCCTTTTTTTTTTCTGGGATCTCCCGGCACCTGCTGGGGAGGGATGAATTCTGTTGCAACTCGGTTGTTTACTAGGCATTCCACCCTTTGGTGGTTGCTAGCGACAGAGTTGGCTTTAAATATTATATGCTTGCCGATCATGTGTCATGAGTCACACAACTCTGCCTCCGAGGCTTTTGGGAAGCCACTGGATAGTGTAACTCTTGTTTTGTTTACCTCCGTTTGTATGTGTATGTGTGTGTGTGTTTTTTTCTTCTGATGGGCAGTGCGCTCTCTGCCTTAGGTAGCGTCGCTTCTGTATTTAAAGAGGGAATTTAATATCACAAGACCTGGATTAATGTTGCTTGTAAAATATTCCGGGTGCCTTTGTGGTGTCCAAGCTTTAATATAAATAGCATTTTTTTCCCAAACGCAGGGGACAGGTGCTTTGTAATTCTTAGTTATCTACCTTCAGTGCTGCAGTATCTACTTCTTACTACAGTGAGGTCATACCTCTGCTGTCCCCCCCCCCCCCCCCCCCCCCGGTCCTTTTTCGTAGCAGTAACCCGTGCCCTATCTATGTGTATTGCAAAACAGCTTGCTATAAACGCTGGATTTGTAAGGTACAGAGGTTAAAATCCTTTATCATTGCTTAAAGTGACATTGATATTACTTTGGGCAGTCAAGTAGGGTTTTTTTTTTAAATTATAAAAAAATAGGGTAGATCTTTGATTTGTTCATGTTTACAAACCGCATCAAGCCAGTATGAGAATTTGTACTAAGTTCAAGCTTTAAAAAAAATGACTAAACTAAGGTTCTCCTGATATTGCAAGAAAGGTTTTTTTTTTAGAGGTCATTCAAGTCACTTTAAGGGAATGCCTGGATTATTACAGATAACACTTTCCGAGGTTTACATGTTTCCCATGCCTGTTTGTTTGAGAATGTATGCTTTTTTGTATATTTTCTTGTTCACTCTTGTAATATTTTCTGGCATTTTAATAGAAATCTCAGCATGTTATCTAAAACTTGTTACATAAGGCAATCTCTTTGTCTTAGCCATCAGCATAAGAAGTTAGGATGAGCAGAGTGACCAAAACATGTTGTAGGGTTCTGTAATTGTATAAATGTTCTTATAATTAAAAGATGCCTCTCCTCAAACTCATGAGAGATGACATAACTGCTGCATGCTTCTTACTTTATACGTTCTGTGATTCTGGAGACAATATTTATCTAGCTCTTATATTGGTGGAAGGATACAAGTGAGCATAAGTTAGTGTCATTAAACAATAGCAATTATTTAATTACAATTTTACTTTTTAAAATATCTTCTTACAATTATAAAACCATTTCTGTTTTAATCTATGAAGTACTAATGCAGTAATTTTTAAAATTTTAGGTTATTCTGCTTATGAACTTGCATTTGATTGGGAGTTTGCATTTTAATATGCATGATTTTGAGATGTCAACAATGACAATAGATTTTATCCATTGATTTACTGAAAACACCAGTTTCCCATGATATCTGTATTTTTATATGAAATATAAGATTTTGACACTTTTTAAATTTATATTTTCATTACTCAAATTATTTAGTAACCTGCCAAATTCATTGAAATTATGCTGTGGTATCCATCAGCTGGAAAAATTCCTGATACTTGTAATAAGATGTTGTGAAATCCTCTTACATTGAAATCACAAGGCAATAAGTCATCATCACAATTTATTATACCAGAACCAACATTTTAAAATTATTTGCTATTCTGCCCTAAAAGTTATTGGAAATAATTTTTATAGGAGCAAAGCTGCTCATCCAAAGAAAAATTAGAATGGGCTATAATATAATTTGAAATGCAAATAAAATCAATAATGTTATATAAATAATAAAGGAATAGCAGCATTAAAAGGAAAAATAACCGTACAATATTTTTCAATAACAAATGGCAAGGAAAAACAATCTTCACCAAAGAAAGAAAAAGAAAAGTAATCATAATGGGCAGCTTGTAATCCATTCCAAAAAACTCCTTAGAGAACCAGATCTTGACATCTGAAATATTTAATGTTTGGACTGTGCAGGCCTCCATAAGCAGAGCTTTGGCATTGTTGAAGCCACAAACAAATCAGCTTTGCACTTTGGTTAATTGCTCTTCAAGGTTTTAGAACTGGGAATGAGCACCTAAATTGAGTTTTGAGAGGCATAGGCAATTGGCACAGGACAAATAACATTGGGATGATAGGTTCACACTGCAATACTTAAAACCTATTTTAAGTGATGCAATAAGAAAAGCATCCACTTGCAATATATTTTTCTGATCGAACTAAAACTGTACTAAAAGCTTTGCTTTGCGAAACTTTAAAGCCTAATATAGGTAGTTCTTGACATACCACCATAACTGGACTCAAAATTTCTGTTGCTAAGTGAGATGGTTAAGTTAGTTTTACCCCATTTTACGACCTTTCTTAAGTGAATTAAGAAAGTTAAGTTGTTAACTTAATAACTTGGTTGTTAAATGAATCTGGCTTTCCCATTGACTTTGCTTGTCAAAAGGTCACAAAAGGTGATTACATGACCTGAGGTATATGAGTCAGTTGCCAAGCCTTTGAATTTTGAACACATGACCTTGGGGATTCTGCAGTAATAAGTATGAAAAACAGTCATAAATCACTTCTTTTCAGTGCTATTGTAACTTTGAATTGTCACTAAACTAATTTTGTAAGTCGAGGGCTACCTGTACATTGTAATTTCAGCAGAATTAATGTTTGTGTTCAACCAAATGTGCCTGGTGACAGATATTGTTGCCAGTAATGAATTTGTGTTGATTAAGCTCACGTATTAAGTTCAGTATTTTCATTCTAAAGTTTAAAGTACCACAATACAAGTTCAGAATAGTAGTGGTAAAGACTGTGTTATTCATGTTAAGTTAGCACTTATTCATATCCTTGTTTATGGAAAGGAAGGAAGTGATAATTCTGGTTTGCCATTCATGTTAGAATGAAACGACTATATTGGTATGTGTTAATCCTGATGTATGTATTTGCTATAGCTGTTTAATGAGAAGAATTATTCCAAATTACCCTAGTCCTCAGAGATATGCCATCACTAAGTAAGCCCATTGGGATTTGGAATTTTTCTGAGTAGCAATTATACTCACTTCTATTAAAACGTTACATTTTGAGAAGTTTGACTGCATTCCAAATATTGCTTGCTCTGTGGCAGAACATAGAAAAGACATGATAAAAGTTCTCATACATTGCTTTTTGCATTAAATATGGTACCATGTTGATTAGTACACACAGCTGTAATGGAAACCAAAATAATTGTCATTAACGTATGCAGTTTTTGTTTGTCAAGATGTAAAGATTATTCTTCCTGCATTTCATTTGCCCATTAAAAACATTAAGGGTTACACAGTGCACCTATCAGTGCCTTCTTGTAGAAGTATTTTCCCCTCCTGAGAAAAATGTAGCTAAGTTATGTGGATAAGTTAACTACTTTATTATACGGTATTCTAACCATAATGCAGGAATCTTCTAGTCTGGTAGCCTATTCTTGGGAACAAATAGATAAGGCTCCAAGGAACTTGTGGGGGCATGGGGAGTCAGTCCTAACTCTTTTGCAGTTGCACAGTGACTCTAGGCTAACTTCATCTTGAGGTCTTCTTCTTACCAGGCTGATAAGCACCATTTATTTATTTATATGTCAAATTATTTTTATATCCATCTCAAGGTGGCAAATATATGTAATAACTCCTTTCTCCTCCTATTTTCTGCATAACAAACCTATGAGATGGGTTGTGCTGAGAAAGACTGGCCCAAAGTCACCCAGCTGACTATTATGGTTAAGATCATAGTCTCCTGCTTTCTAACCTGGTGTCTTAATCACTAGGCATCTTTTCAACTTCAGCTGTAAAGTATAGAATGTTACTTTATTTATTTCATAGCTCTGTCCATATCATTACTGTGACTCTGGATGACTTACCAAGTTAAAAATCCAGAAGGCAGCATGAAACCAACCAAAATAAATGCAACGGTAATTAAAATACAATGATCGGATGATATTCTTTCATAGAGGGGAGCTGCAAACATATCCTTTCTGTCGAATCTGATGGGTCACCTGTATTTCTAAATCCCATTAGCACTTACTACAAATATACAGTCAAAATACCCTTGCTTGGATCCCACATATCCATCTTGCCTACATAACAATATGAAGTACATAGATAAAAAGATTCCAGAAATGCAACCCCCATCTCAACACAGACCTCACAGGGTGATTGTTGTGCGGAAAATAGGAGGAGGAAGGTGTGTTGGATGTATTTGCTGCCTTGAGTTATTTCTAAAAATAATAAAAGCGGGATACAAATAAATAGATGAAAACATACAAAAATACCCATTTAAAAAGATTCATTAAAAATCATGCCATAATAAATTATAAATATACTCTCATGAAAACTCAAAAAATAACCAAGTATTGGGTGGAACATTTTAGCATATCAAATGAAAAGTAAAATAGTGCATTGTATTAACATATTGTTAGTAACATAGGCAAGAAATTTGTTTACATAAAAAGAATTGGTGGTAGACTTGGACAAAATTATTAGACGTTTTAGCCCTTAGTGAGTTAAAATGCAATGTAATCATAAAATACATAAGAACCAGTTACTATGTTCAGCAAATCATGAAGTAGTAATGTCAGGGGCATGTGTGTAACCTTTTGAATTATATATAAAAATGGCTTTCAAAAGACTTATTTGAAAGGATTAATGTGTGATCTGTATTTTTTTTAATTTTATTTGAAATTTTTATGCTGTTTAGTAAATTTAGAAATACATAGATATAGAAGTTTGTTAAAACTAGACTACTATTTGGCATAATGCAAAGGCTTCATGGGGCAAAAGCAATACTGGAGATTGCTCCCTCCGAAAAAAATAAACACAAAGTAAGTCATTATGTTGCCAATGTTCCTCAGAAGTCACAATTCTCTTGGAAGGCAAAGAAGCAAAAATAAACAGTACTACTTAGGAAAGCAGAAGATTAAAGTTAGAAATTGATAGTACAAAGAAATGGAACATAAATGGAAAAGGCTTGAAACCTATTTTCTCAGCAGTGGTTTTAATTTACATGAAAATTGCAGTGATGGAAATGTTAAAAATATTGCATCACTAGTGCTATCTTTCAGTTTTAAATGAAAAATAGGATAATATATTGAGATACTAATATGTCTGTAATTAATCTAATAGAGAATGGTATTTTTAAATAAATTTCATAGAGACCTTTGCATTGGTGCATGGTTAAGCAATAATTATTAATTTTAAAATTGGTTTTATTTGAAGAAGTCTCAAGACAGATGGAAATGTTTCTGCGCTCACAGTTTTGCACTTCTTTAATTTCAGGTTCTTACTACATTATAAAGTATTTTTGAAGTCCTAGACTAATTTAACTAGTGGCTTACTATGAAGAGGAAAGGTGTTACAGCTTCCATTATATATTTTCAAATTTTTATATTTTTAGAAAACTTAATGTATAATCTGATGATAAATATATTTTAAATAATCTGTAAATGTACTGCCTTTATTAAAAAAATGACCATAGTGCTTCCCGATTGTCCCTCCTGATACTAAAATATGCTATTTCCCTTAATATTTTCAGCACTTTTATCTTGATTCATTTAATGGAACTCTCATTTGCTTGCATAAAAATATTTCCATTTATCAATCCAGTATCCCAATTCTGGTTTATGATACTTTGTTGTTAAATATTTTATGTTTCAGATAGAACAGACTGACGAGATTGTGAATTTGTTCCACTTATATCTAAAATATGTGATAGAATATATTACAGACATATTTGCAATTTTTGTTACAAAATAAAGAAACTCCATTTATAAGGATTGTCTAAAACGTAATCTGTTCCCTAGAACATTATTATTAAACATCCGACATATTTTTAAACAGTTGCATACTTGCTTAGAAGCATCTTGTACTGAGTTTAATAGGCGTATTCTCAAATAAATGTGCAAAGGATTATATTTTGGTCTGTATAAGGCTGCCAAAACTAAATAGTTTCATTCCATTTTGCCTTTTCAAACTACAATGTAAATATAAACAACATGAGGATTGATTGGTAGCTTAATAAGAAAAGTTTGATACATATTCATGCGTAGGTTATTTGTTTTATAAATTTCAAGAAGCATTCCGTGCAGTAAAACCACTAGTCTACAACAATTTGAGTATGTTGTTTCTAGTGATCAGATAATTACTTTGTTGATTGCTTTTGATCTGAAAATTAATTTAATGAAGTATTCTCCACCTTTGTGAAACATTTGAATTGCAGTGCTACTGGTTTTCATCTTGTTTGAAAGGAGAACATAACAGATTTATTATCTTTATAATATTGTATTTGTTTTGGTGACCAATGAAGAAATAAAACAGAGTGTAAACCAGTGTATAGGTAGTCCTTGAGATATGACTATAATGGAGCCTGTCCATTATGGTTGTGTGTTGCAGCAGTCATTACCTAATAACCCTGATATCCCTACTCTCCCCAATGAAAGATTATAACGTGGGTCATTAAGTGAAGCAGGAATACCTTCTAGTTGGCAGAGATATTGGAGGCCCTGGCCCTCCCAAGGTCTTCCCCATGTCCCATGCCCCACTTCCTGTGCCTTGGGCCCCTGTGTACCTTTTCCCACTCCCACTGGTACTGATATGGAAGATGTTAAAGCAGCTAATATCTTCCGCCTTTTAGGATCAACTCTCAACAGTAAAAAGAAAAAAAATCCAGTTATATTAAAAATAATTTAAAGACGCACCATAGACTAGTACTTGGTACAATAGTAATAAAGGCCTTGGAAAATATATTCACATGTGTGTACCTATAAAAAACAGAATCTTAAAGATAACTCAATGGAAACAAAAGTTGGATTTTGAAGAAGCAAGATACAAAGAGCACTGATGCTTTTGAACATTAATATTGGAGAAGGCACTTAAGAATTCCATGAATAGCTAAGAAAATAAATACATCATAGAACAAATCACTTGTCACACAAATCAAGGTTCAAATTTCATGTTAGTATGCAAAGATTTAGCTCTGTGGGAAATCTATTGGGAAAGATGGAAGGAAAGTACAGAAGAGGATAACTAGTAGCAAGGTAGGTAGGCTTGATTACCATGGCATGGGTGTACTGGTGGAACACTTGAAGGCCAGGTTGGGGATCAGATTACTCTTGAAAAGGTCTATCTATGTGGTTGTTAACACCAGGTTGATCGCATATAAATAATAAGTTAAGTCGTATGTTTTTGATGAAACCATAAAAAATAGAAATTAACACAAATTTTACATAATACAAATATATAAATGCAACTTCTTTCTTCTAATATAAACGCATGCTTACTGTTTTTACAGATTTAAGTAAGAAAACAATGAATATGGCAAGCACAGACCTTTGGACAACTTTTCTTTTATGGTAGAAATAACAACTTCTAAACATTTAATAATATTTTGGGAAGTTTTTGCTACTCTTTGTAGAATTCTTCAAATTCAGAAACATTCTTGGTCTTGCATATATTGATTGTTTGAAATCTCTCTGCAAATTTTCAGTAATTAAGTCTGAAGACAGCAAAGGGCATTCCAAAGCCTTTATTTCTCTTTCCTGTAAGTATTTCATATTTAATCCGATTGTTTTTTTCTGATTGTTGTTTTTCTGAAAGATCCAACCTCTTTTGAGCTTCACATATTTTCTTGTTCTTTCTTCTGCAAGAACTCTGAAGAATTTTTCTGTCTCTTCTACATGACAGCCCTTTGCACACTTGAACACAGCTGTCTTCTCCAGCCTAAATATATCCATATCTCCAGCCATTCTCCAAGTATTCACTTCCAGGACCCTTTTAATCTTACTTTGGACACAATCCAGTTTGTCTGTTCCTTTTTAAAACGGTTGTTTAGAACTGAATACAGTATTTTAGATGTAGACTGATTACTTCAGAATAGGGAGAGATAGACTGTAATTCCGATGTACCGTAAGACTACATTTGCCTTTTAGGGAATTGCATTATTCTATAGCTGATATTCAATTTGTAATCTGCCAAGAAAACCAAATCTTTTTTTCCAAGTACCAGTGCCTAATATAGTTACCCTCTCCCACCACTTGATTTTTCCTATCCAAGTTTAGCTTTGTGTTTCTCTCTGTTGGTGTTTATCTCGTTGGTTTTTACCCATTGTTCCAGTTTATAAAGGTCCTCTTAATCCTGTTTCTGTCCTCTAATGTATTTATTATCTTTTTTGTGTGATCTTGTAAATTTAATATTTTCTTTATCTGCCCATCGAAGTTATTAGATAATGGAGCTTTGTAGTTCTCCATTTGACACTTCTCTTCTACTGGATATGGAGATGCTGATGTATGCTCATTGGATATAATTTTTCATCCAGTTCTAAATCTATTTAAAAGCATTCCTTGTACATTTCACTGTTAATACATTAAACAAGGGAATACCACAGATGCTTGACTTAAACTTCCTGAGCCATTTGCCCAGAATTCAATTTATTCGTACACATACTTTACTTTCATTACATAAATACTGCTATTACTGTATTCAGCAAAGAATCTTCAACACTATGTTTGTAAAAAAAATGTAATACTTCAAGGCTATTCATTTTATCACATGCTTTCTCTGATTTGGCGAACTCATGTTTACATTGAGAGAAATAATATAACTCTTCTCTAAATCTGTGTAGAAAATCATGGTTTTAAAAATTGTTAACATTTGTTCATTTTTTGTATTTAGTTATCTTTTTCACAATTGGTATTATTTGCACATCATTTTAGGTCAAAAACAAGTGAACTACATATATGCTTTAATGGGATGTGTGAACTCTGTCAGTATATCTCAGGGCTATTCCGTTAGAACATAATATGTTATTTGAGCCCTGTTGGACTCATTTACTCACAAGTCCTGAGTGTGACTGTTAGCTATAATAATGTAAGTTGCTCAGATGTGGGGAGGAGAGAAGCTGCACTTGTTGTTTGAGTATCTGGGAGGAAGGAGGTATTCAGGGGATAATCCATCTGTGATTGAGCCATTTAAACATTTAGTCAACTGTATTAAATCTGCTTTTGTTTACAATTTTCTATAAGAATATCTGTTCTTAATTTCAGCATACATAAGTCTTTAAATGAATGGCTTATTTTCTCTGTCATTTTCAAGCTTAGGTACTTATAAACAACTTTTTTTTTGAGATAAAATCATAGTTTGTTTATTTTTATTGATTTATATTTTTGTCAATTGCCTACAAGATAATAGGTATAAGTAAAAACATAGTTATGAATACATGGATACATAAAAGAAAAAGAAAAAAAAATAAAAGAATAGGACAGGGACGGTAGGCACGTTGGTGCGCTTATGCACGCCATTTTCAAACTTTCAAATCATTAAAGATTATTTACTTTCATTATTCTACTACAGAAGTATATTTTAAATTAATAGTTTCAAAAAAAGCTTTATTCTACTGCTTCCAGATGATTTATCAAATACAACATTCATATCTCTCTTCCTCTTGTTAAGATTCTAGAGTTTTATAATTCAGTCTCTAGAATATTCACAATGTGTAAATTAATCTTCATTGTTCTATTACACTAGGATATTATGTAATTAATGTATTTTTGCTACTATTTAGAACCTTGGTTTGATAAAGTTTTTAAAAAATAATTTATGATATAATACCAATATAGCAGTGTCTGTTTTTCATGATAGATCAGCTCAATTGTACTAAGATTGGAGCAGAAAGATTGTTGATTATTTATAAAGTGATTTGGAACCACCTAGATTTTGATATGAGGGGTGCTATATAAATATTTGAAGAAAATAAATAAGATATTACTCTGCAAATCAAGAACTAAATATGCTAGATTTATTCACTGTTCTGTCTTTTGTGAATTTCCCCTTTATCTTCCTTTTTCAGCTTTAACTCTAGTTAGCATTAAAACTGTTGTGACAGATTAATGATTAATATTAGTAAGTCTTTAATTCTGAATTAAAATTGAAATAAATTTGAATTTTATCCAAAGTATGAATCCATTGAAGTGTAATGCTAAAGCAGATGACAAAAAATATTTATGTCATGGGATTGGCCATAGTAGATGTTTGATACCAGACATACAAATCAAATATCAATTGATTGTTTATGCTTCGAAAAAAAGGAACATAAATTTCATTAGACCTAATTTCTGTGCTTTCCTTATTCTTTGTTGTTTATTGTGAGGATCATAATCGGGTGGGCTGCTGTGGGCTCGCAGGGGTCAGGAGAGCCCCTAGCTAAGATTCTGTGCAGTTTGGAGAACCCCAAATCCCATTCCTGGCTTCCCCCCACTCCCCTCCCCTCCCAGAAGTCCCCACATGGCCCATTTTGGATGCAGGTAAGTGCAGGCATATGCAGAAGTTCAGAGAGGGCGAGAAACGGGCCTCCTGGAAGTATGGGAGGGCTGGAAATGGGCCTGTTTCCAGTTTCCAGGGAGCCGAGGGAGGCTGTTTTTGCCCTCCCAGAGGCTCAAGGAAAGCCTTCGGGGCCCAGGAGATGGCAAAAATGCCCCTGTGCCATGGTGCAGAAGGTTGACTAGGCCATAGCCATTATGGCCATGCCCACCCAGCAACCGGGCAGAGAACCCTTTGATAGAATTTTTGAAGTCTACCCCTGATCGTAATGTGATCATCTTTCTGTGTTTTTTAAATCTTGATATGTAGCTGCCTAGAGCTATGTTTATGATTGGAATAGGGTATAAATTAAATGTATCAAATAAAGACATCCCTTTTAGAGATTCTTAATTTTTCATCCCCATGTATTAATACCATTGCTATGTTAAAAATACATAAAGACAAATCTTCTTTAGTTTAGCTCCTAATGAGTTTGTGGATATATCCATGTAATTTTCTTGATAATAGCAACTAGACTTTCATTACTTCTTGTTTTTTTAAAAATTTCACCCTAGATTATAAGCCTGGGATTTTCAGGTAGTCACTCAGCTAAAATGAAACCAGTCTGAACACACTTAAATTTTTGGGGTTCAGCCAAATTTAGTTAGTTACAACCACCTCTTCTGCTCCAAATCCAATTAATTGAGACAATTGCTTCTTAACATTGAACAAATACGCTACCTCAATTCCGTTATGTAAATATATTACTTATACAGTTGGTTGTGACAGTATGCATTTTTTGTATTTATTATAAATATTTATCTTTCCTTTCCCTTTTGATTCAAAATAAAAAGCTCATTGTGATTTAAAATGTAATCAATATATTAAAATGTTATAACGTTCAAACTAATAAAAAGAGGTGGCTGGTAAAATGCTGCAGTCCATAGGAGATTAAAATTAAGATTTTGGAAAGAAATGTTTATGAGAAAAAAAATACCTTTCTGGAACAGTTTAGTAACTTCTAGTGAGTTACATTCTCCCCTCCCTTTCCAATAATTCTTTGAAGCACTTGATTAATTTAATGTGTTATAAATCTACAGCAGACTTTTTTGCTTAATATTTATATAGAAGAAAACTCACTTGTATGTTTGAAGGCTAGTAAGACTATAGTGGTGAGAGAAAGTATGTGACCGCTATCTGTAATTTTGCACATGAGTGACCTACAAGAACTCCATCTAATTCTTTTAAACAGGTAAAGAGATTCTGCTTAAACAAACACCGTTATAGAATGGGCTGGTTTGGCTTGCAATCATTGACGGAACAGTGGATTCTGAATTGTACCAGCAAATTCTACAGAAGAATGCCAAAGTATCCATCAGTGGACTAAAGCTTAAATGAAAGTGAGTCATGCAGCTCAGCATCAATTCTAAACCCACAAGCATTGGCTAAAGGAGAAGAAATCTTGCATTTTTTAATAATCAAGCCTTGATATTAAACAAATTAAAATAATGTGGCACGAAGGCATGACTTGCAGCAAATAGTTTATAGAAATACAAAGATATAATGGAAAATATTGAAATAGTTTTGTAAAATAAAACAGATGAAAATACTTCTAAGCTGATGAATCGGATCGAACAAGAATATTGGAAACATATTGTTGAAATCAGCACTGTTAAAAGAGATGCCACTATAACTAAATCTGAAGCTTCATATACTTTTCACAACAATGACCATGGAAGTTGACCAGAACCTGTTTAACCTTGATGAATCTTTAATCACACAATTTATAGGTATTTTTAAGAGTTACAAACTTTATCTCACCACTAAATGTAATTACATGTAGTTTTCAAAGCATGTTCCTCAACAAAATAACATCCAGGAAGAAAATTCATCTAATTTTCCAACAGCATTTGATAATAATAAAACTTGAAAAAGTGCTTTTTCAGTTAATCTGAATCTGATAATGTGACAAATGGGCCAGGTAGCAAAGAAGCTGTACAGAGTTCTATATAAAATGGGTGACTATATATGTGTTATAAATTAACAAAAGTACTGAAACAACTTGTAAAAGATGTTATGCTTTGGCAGTTAGAAATGAGCTGCTTTGTTTATGTTTTCCAAATACGTTTCATAAGCCTATATCAAAAGATAAACAGCAGTGAGTACTATAGGCATTTACAGATTTGCTGTTGTTTATATATATCCAGTATCATGTATTTATAAATGTAAAAATAAGATTTTAACAAAAATTCGTATTGTTTACAGGAAAAGCTGTTTCATAGTGCTGGTGGTCATTCTTGTTAGTTCCTGCTGAAGTGGATAAAATCTGAGACAGCATGGAGACGAAATAGACTTCATTATAGAAAAGTAAATACACAAATTCGTTTATATATATTTTAGTTGTATAATAAGTCTGTAATTTGACATTTGGGAGGACTTCTGTAATACTGGCAGTATCTGAATTTCATTGGGAAGTGTGTGCACGCGCACACACATATAAAATGAGCATGGTTTACATAATCATGAATCTTAATGTAACTGATATATATGTGACTGATATATATATATATATATATTACTTTAAAAAACAAAATTCCTGACATGCATCATGCCACTTTTATTTTATAAAATACTATGGTTAAT
Source organism: Bungarus multicinctus (assembly GCA_023653725.1). Taxonomy (NCBI): domain Eukaryota; kingdom Metazoa; phylum Chordata; class Lepidosauria; order Squamata; family Elapidae; genus Bungarus; species Bungarus multicinctus. The sequence goes on from CM042844.1 coordinate 64,970,630, forward strand.
TAAAAAAATTATAAGAAAAGGGAAATAACGTTTGAATTGACGCTTGTTATAGTATGCTGTGATTTAATATTAGAACTGGACTGTATAAAAGCTTTGTGACTATAAATTCTTCTAAAGAACTGAGTGGATTTTTTTTATGATTTTATGATTCTATTTACTCTCTTTTTAAAGATTTCTTGCTGAAACAATTTACTTCAAAGAGTGCAGGATGACTGATCGCGGAATAAAATGGGCTTGTGAGTATTGTACATATGAAAACTGGCCATCTGCTATCAAGTGTACCATGTGTCGTGCTCAGAGACCTAGTGGAACTATTATCACAGAAGATCCATTTAAAAGTACTTCAAGTGATGTTGGTAGAGACTGGGATCCTGCAGGTATTGAAGGAGGCAGCAGTCCTTTGATATGTCCAGATTCTAGTGCAAGACCAAGAGTTAAATCATCTTACAATGTTGAAAGTGCAAATAAGTGGTCATGTCACATGTGTACTTACTTGAACTGGCCTCGTGCAATAAGGTGTACTCAGTGCTTGTCTCAGCGTAGGACCAGGAGCCCCACAGAATCCCCTCAGTCTTCAGGATCTGGCACAAGACCAGCATCTTTTTCTGTGGATCCTTGTGAGGAATACAATGATAGAAATAAATTGAACATAAGGACACAACACTGGACTTGTTCTGTTTGTACATATGAGAATTGGGCTAAGGCCAGAAAATGTGTTGTCTGTGATCACCCACGGCCCAACAACATTGAAGCAATAGAGCTAGCAGAAACAGAACAGGCTTCTTCCATAATAAATGAGCAAGAAAGAACTCGTTGGAGAGGAAGCTGCAGTAGTGGAAATAGCCAAAGAAAGTCACCACCCACCGCTAAACGAGAATCTGAAGTGAAAATGGACTTTCAGAGAATTGAAGTGGCTGGAGCTGTTGGCAGCAAAGAAGAACTTGAAGTTGATTTCAAAAAACTAAAACAAATAAAAAACAGAATGAAGAAGACTGACTGGTTGTTTCTCAATGCTTGCGTTGGTAAGTTTTGTTATTTATTTCACTTGCAAAGGAAAAACATATACATACATGCTGAGGTGCATATTGCCAAATTTCATACAGAGCTAGGATTACAATAATTGCAAAGAAATACAAAATCAAAATATAGATAAATGTACAAATATTTTGAACCTGCAGAAAAATGAACAAATTCTGCTAAAAAAATAGTCCAATTTTGTAAGAATTCAGAATTGTACTGAAATTATAAAATGAAACTTAACTGTATTCCCATAATCATTTCTTAATTTCTATCTAAAATCCTGTTATTCTTGAAATGGCAAGATGTATTTTAAAAATTTGTTTTAGTTCATAAGCATTCATAAGCATGTCTATTTCTCATAAGGCAAAAAGCAAGATAAAAATATGAGGTAGGTATCACTTGAAGCATACTGCTTTATTTTGAAATGCTGATCATGTTAGGAAAAATCTTTGAATTTCCTGAAGTAGTCTAGCATATATGCAGTCAATCTTTTTGGGTTAAGAATGCCTGTAATATTATGCCATGTCTCTGATGGCACATCTTCCATCATGGATTTAAGAACGTACAAATGAGTTACAGAATCCTTTTTTCCTTACACACAGGTAATTCTCAACCTATGACCACAATTGGGAACTGGAAACTCAGTCCTTGAGCAAAGTGGTTGTTAAGTGAGACATCATGTGACTGCTTTGCTTAACAGTCCCAAACCCAGCATTTTCAATTGTGGTCATGAAGAGATCATTTAGGTCATTAAGTGGATGGAGTCCCAGGTAAGGAGTACGACTGGAGAAGTGCCTTGGGGGTTGGGGAGGCAAACCCTGGGAAGCTCTACTCGGAAGCTAAAATGTTCCCTGTTTGAAATCCAAGCAGGAACCGTAGCTCCTTAGCAGAGAGACACTTACATGCAGCCTATGTTGGCCCTCCCAGGGCTTCCATCACATCCCTGACTCATCTCACGCACTTTTTCTTACTGTGATGCCTCAAGAGCTGAAAATCCTCCTTACCAAAATCCAAGGCATAATCCTGAGCAAAGATTATGAGTGGCCTGTGCCGGACCTCTTAGGACCTTCCCCAACTACCTGAGTAACCCTGCACTCCTTATCTTTACTGTGCCCATTCTCTGTTCATCTGCTTGCGTTTCAGCTTCCTCTCGTCTCTGGGAGTTAATTGAAAGAGCTGCTTGCTGAAAGAGATCAGCACCCCTTCCACGCACAGAAGGAAATTCCTTTGGCAGAGTGCAGGAAAGGAGCCAAAACCATCAGGATTTTGCCTCCATTTCTACATCCTGCTGAAGAAGTTCATCTCCCCTGGGGAGTCAGCACTTTTCAGCCAGCCCCCCAGAGATGAGAGGGCCTCCACTGCACTGAGGGCCGTACTGTAAATGTTATTCTTTCCATGTTCTAACCATCTATTTTTGCTATCTTCTTTTTATTATTCATGGCACTGTTATTGTTTTCCTATCTTCAGTACTCTCCTTCTGTTAGTCTTTATTTCCAAACCACATTTGCCCAAAGTATAATTGGTTGTTGGCAGAACCCCCATGTCAGATATCAATAATTCCCATCCAGTGTGATTACTCCAATAAGTCTAAAGGTACCATGCTGCTGAAGTTCAATCTAATACGTTGTAAATAGAATGTATTTTTGCATTACTTTGAATTAAATTGATACAGGAACAGTTCATATATGTGGATTTCATTGGAATCAGAACTAGGAGTACAAAGTTTCCCTCCATAGATGCTGTGACCTTGTTGAAAAATAGGAGTTGTATCAAAAATCTTCAAGGAAAAGTTGAATAGCAGTACCAATAGCAATAGCACTTAGATTTATATATCTCCCCATAGTGCTTTACAGCTCTCTCTGGGAAGTTTACAATATTGCTTGCAAAAATCAGTAAAAATCCTCATTTTACTGACCTTGGAAGGATGGAAGTCTGAGTTAACCTTGAACCTTTTGGGGATCAAATTCCAGATGGTGGACAGAGTTTGTCTGCAATGCTGCATTTTAAACACTGCAAAACCAGGGCCTCTATTGTTGTTACTTAAGGGACTGGTCGTGTAAAGTAGGTACCAGATCAATTCCACATTTGAAATGTTACAGCAAATATCTAAATGTTTATTGTGTAGGAGAAAAATGATGACTTCATGGTCAGAAAAACAATTTAAGATTTCTAATAATTGGTATTATGAGTGCTTTCCTCTTTTATAGTATAAATGGTATTCTGGCAGTATATGTGATTCTAGTCTATACAAGATCATATTACAAGCACAATTTTTATAGGCTATACAGATATTGTATAGATAATTCACTGATTTGGTTCAAGGTGAGGATTCTTCTACATGAAATATTGACAAAGTATCTGAGAATGAAGTGTGTGTGTCTCTGTGTGTCTCTGTGTTACTGAGTTGTGATAGAAATGGGAAACTCTGATTCTGTCTTTTGGGAGATCTAGATTCCAGATCCGTCAACTGAAGGGTAATGTATGTCTTTATAGGGTAAGACCAGCTAATGCTAGAAAAGAAAACCTGCAATAAGCCAGGGTAAACTCAAACTTTCCCCCAAAATTAGTTTCAACTCATAACTGAAGTAACAGAGCTTCAATAGGCTCCTAAGGAGATGCAGCCTAATTCCAGTCAGATAAGGGAGTTAAGGATGGAATAAAGAACCCATGGTATTATCTTTAAAATGCGGATTGGATAAACTCTAATCTAAAAACTTAGTTATAAATTAATAACTAAGCCCCCTGTAACATTGAGCCCAGCACTTTAGCCTTAAATAATTTGACAGTTGCTGGTACAGAGCTATTACTGTGTGAAAAGTATATTTTATAATTGCAAAATATGCTATTTCGGCTTTTATAAAAAGGTCCTTTACTTGATTGATCCTGTGAGTAGATGATTGAAAGTGGTTGCCTATACACTTAAAGGTTATGACAACTCAATAGATCTACTTATTAACCTTTTGGCTAATTGGGGACTTGAAATCCTTTCTGGAAAATATTTAAAGAGAAATTGCTCTCAAGTCTGTTCCCTATTTCAGTAGTAAGATGCTTTGAAGCACCTACATGGGTGTCAAGGCATCCACTTGACATAGAGAAGAATATAGGGCAGTGGGCAAGAGAGAGCAATTCTGGTTTAGCAAACAGAATTTTTGTATTTCACCATATAATTAATATATAGATTATACAACAACGGGGCTAAAATTGTATAATAGGAAAATATTTCCTTTGTATATTAGTATCTGGTTGTAATGATTTTTGCCAGTTTAAGAAAACAAAAATCAATATTGTGGCTAATTTCTTCAGAATTTCTTGTGGTATAGAGTAAAAGGGCACTTTTAGATTTATGAAACACAAGGACCACCTTTTAGAAAGATATAGTATGTTTTGGCTTGATGATGTAATATTCTGTCCATGGTTGAATAATCAGGTCCAGACACTTTTGGGAAGCATCCAGTCAAGTCATATTAATCCAGTCATATTAATACAGAATCTAGACATATAATTTACTAATTATGATTACTATAAGAACCAGGGCAGCAATTTGTTGAGTCAGCCTTGTTCCCTTTTCTATAAAATTAGAAGAATGATCAAATAAAAGCACTCTTTTAGTATCAGGAAAGAGTTATTTATGGCAGTGAAGTGAAGGGCTGTCACAGACATCAGGTAAGCCTCAATTTTAGGAATTCCAGTATAACTGGGTTTGCTATTTTTACTTCTTTCTGAACTTCTATAACTTCTGGGAGCCATTCATAAAGAGGATCATCTGGTGACAAAGATGGAAGGATCCCCATCTAAAGCTATATTTAATAGATGGCAGAAATGTACATACCAAGAATCACCAAAGGTTAAATTATTGTAAGCTGAGTTATATTTTGTTGAAGATTGGGAGATGAGGTATGAAAACAGGCAGTCATTTCATTTGTGATATGTTGTATATACTGCAGAATAATACGAAGTTTGCAAACCAGAAGTTAAAATAATTGAACTGACATCAGCATTAATTATTTATTTTATATTTCTTCTCTTCTAACAGTCTTAAGGTGGCTAATGTCAATAAAATACATCATGTAAAATTAAATTGGAATTACAATTAAAATAGACAAAAAGCAATTAAAATACACTTAAAAAATGTCAGTAAAATAAAACTCAGACAATGAATCTGATTAAACACAAAGAGCTAGCATTAATAAAATTTTTAGCATCATTTCTTGAGAGAAAGAGAGCCCTAGCCTCATCTTTGAAGTAGTAAGGCTCTCCAGACCTGGAGACATTATTATATCATTATTACTTCTTCATCTCCCTAAATATGCATTTGATAATTGTCAGATGAAAAGTTTAAAATCCAGATAGAATAATGTGTGAGAGTAAGTGGTCTTACTCAGAAGATGAACGTATTCAGAACTGGATATTGAACATAAATAATAGCAAATCACTTTTTGTTTTATTTGCATTTATTGATATAATAAACAGTTCAGAAAAAATAATAAGAGGACAGAACAAATTCTTGCAGGACTCATTAAACAACTTCCCCCAAGGGAGAATAGCCAGGTTTTCAGTGCCTTTCAGAACATCTTATTGTAGCAAATTTATATGCTACCTAAAAATGTTGCCAGTCAGTACTTCAATTGCAATATTTTGGGTCACCTGAAGTTTATGAAGGTTGAACAGTAGGCTGCAATTATTTAAATGGAAAATAAGTATGTAATTTAGAATAATGGTGCTTACAACATATGGTGCCTGAAAAGTTCTGTTAATCTATCTGATTTTATTTTTTAGATTGTTTTAACTTGCAAAATATTAGCCTCAAGTCATAACCTATATTTTCATAGTCTGCAAAAGAAAATGGTTGCTGCAGTCAAGCGCTTTTTGCTGTTGAGTTTATAAATGTTTTGTGATGGGCCATACCCACCATAACAACCATTTTATCAGATGTGCCCACTGGACCCTAGACATTGAGAATCTCTGAAGTAGATTCTACAGTAATTAGTTTAGTTAATGTCAATTATATTCATGCCCTTAAAAGATTTAGAAACAGCCCGTAGTTTATTGACGCTGTAATTTCCAACATGAAACATGATCTTTGAACAGTTTCATTGAATTTCGTTGGAAAGGCATGATGGAGTTAATTATTACTATAATAATGAAATTAGTAAAACCCAGATCCCAGGCGGAAGCAACCAAACTCTAAAAGAAATTATAATCCAATGACAATAATCTCTCTGAGCATTTCCATTTTGAACCTACCTCTAGAAAAGATTAGAGCCTCCATAAAAGATTTCCTCTAAATCCCATCCCAACACAAGATGGCTAATCATAATTAGACACTCATGAATCACCCAGAGAGCATAATATTTTCATTCAGATTTTGGTGTAGATTGTTCAGCAACATGACCAAAGCAGATTTTGTTCTATAACCAACCTGAAAATAGATTCAAATGGATGTAAAAAACTGACATTGTCTCAAAATCTTTGGAGGCAAAGTTCTGATGCACAGTTCAGTACTTTGCTTAGCTAAGTAGTTCTCCTTTATGTGTACATAAACACAAATCTGTATTCTTCATTCTTCTTTGTAAAATTCCATTCTATTCTATTCTAGATAATCTGTTGTTTAACCAAACCACCAAACCTATGAGTTGCCTCTCTAGGATGGAAATGTAGTATGAAGTTAAGGAACTTACTGTCATTTAAGAAATAATTATATGATCTGAGTATGCATTTGAGGCAGATACGTGTTTCCACGAAAATAAGACTGGGTCTTATATTATTTATTACTCCAAAAGATGCATTAGGGCTTATTTTCTGGTTAGGTCTTATTTTGGGGAAAATACAGTACAAAAATGTGTCGCTGATTATCTTAACTGGGGCTTATTGTTGGGGCAGGACTTATATTATGAGCATCCTGGAAAAAAATCATGCTAGGGCTTTTTTTCTGGTTGGGTCTTGTTTTCAGGGAAACAAGGTAAGAGAGTAAATTTATTTGTTCCCTACTTCCAGTTTTCAGTTTACTGTTTCTAGTTTTGTATGTTTATTTGCAGTATACACAGCTATATGTACAATATATGCAGCTCTTCGGTATGCTTGCTTCTTTACATCTTTTAGTATTGGACAGAATTTATATCTGCTGCATGTTAATTGGTTATAATTCTGTACATTTCTAAAATGATTATGTTTTGCAACAGAAGATTGAAATAAGCCAATCAGACATATGGTATGATTTCCATGGGCTTAATAAAAATATTCTAGTCAGTGGTAGAGACAAATTGCTGAAATAGGAGAGACTATAAAGGTTTTGAACTATTAAATCTCTCTAATGAAATTTATTCAGTTCAATTGGCCATGGATTGTGCAAGCTCTATCATGCTGTGCAAGAAGTTTCATATTGTCTGAAATATTATATAATACGTAATCCAGTAATCCAATCTAAAACAGCAGGGGGAGATAAATTGCTAGGAATCTTTGCTGGAAAAGGTAAAGATTAGAAGGAAAGGAGAATTAACAGCATTTCTTTGCTATTTTTCCATATTTCAGGTGTCTTTCAGTTTAGGTTTGACTCCAGTAACTACGAGTAACATGTAATTTAAGTTTGTATTGGATTATTTTGAAAGTGATATTTGAATTATTTGTTAAACAGATTTTAACACCCTTTAGCAACTGATTTTCTACAGTGCCTTTGTATTCAAAGAAATAGGTGTATAAATGTAAAAAATCGGAGAAGAAAAGTGTGCCTTACTTAATTTGCTTCATTTCATTAGTGTAAATATAAATTTCTGTATTCTTGTTCGCACCTTGTCCAGCATTTTTGTACCAATTTTTTCACCCATTCTTCTCTGTTTACTCCAGCACCATTTTATTATGAATATAATCCATAATTGGTTATAAGGAAAGTTTTATTTGAATAGTTTTGAGTCAGATGTTTCTTGAAGCAAATCTTTTTTTTAGCAAGTACTACATGTGTTTCAGTTCTCCACTTCGTCATGTTTTTTAGTTTCAGATGTATAGTTTTTTAGTTTCAGATGTATAGTTGTCGTTCAAGAATGAATTGTATGGGTATTTGAGTTAGCATTCCATCTAAATGAAGATGTTAAATTGCTGTTCTTTAGAAGATCACGTTTCTTTTTTTGGCATCTATACCAAACAGAAATGCTTTTTTAAAAACGGATTGTATATCTCTACACAACTTTATATATGTTTTACAATGAAATGTTACATTGAAATTTGTTTCATTTTTCTGCAGTCTAGCAATTATACACAAGTGCGAATTGAAATAGCTGAATATATGTATGGGCTTGTGATCAAGCCTATATGGTAACAAGAAACAAAGCTTTTTTCTACTTTTATTGAACCTGTGGATTTCCATTTGGTAATCTTGTTCAGAGTGACTTAAACCTTTTAGGGAACGATAAACGGGGCCAAATGTCATCTAACCTGTTGGATGAGTTTGCAAATTTCTTTGCAAGTGGAATTGCTCATATCCGGACATCAGTTGGGTAAAAATTATTATAGTGAGCAGAACATCATCTGGTGCTAGAATTTGAGCTTCTCTTGAGCTTGGGAAACTGAATTAGAAGGAACTGAATAGAGTTTTCTTTAAGTATATGGACTCAGCCACCTGCAGGATAGTGAAAATGATTGGGACATTTGCCACCAAAATTTTCACTGTGGATGTCTATAAATAAATAACTTGGGCTACATTGATAATCCATTGGCGAAGAACTTTGTTACACACCACTACCAAATAAAGAAGTCATCTTCAGTTGGGTTCATACTCTATCAAATAAACAATTTTAAAACACAATTTTAATTGTTTTAAGCAATTAAAAGAGAGCCTTTAAGCAGCCTGAAAGGTATACATGCCCTTGATATGGATAACATATGTACTTTCTATAATTTTTAAGAAATATTACTACTAACCCGACGCAAAACAGCTACTGGAACAATTTTTTACTTGAGTTTTATTTCCGTATTCTTTTAGTGGCCTAACTGAAGTATTTCTGCTGCTGTCTGAATAAGTTAAGATATGTGTAAGCCTTCTGTCTGGGTGCTCTGTTCTTATGATTGTTCTCTCTCTTGTTGCATGTTGTGAAGCTATTAACTAAGAGTTTTTAATTAATTATATTTTGTTTAGGTTCTTAGTGCTGAATGTAGTATCTGTAGCTTTTTTGTTGAGAACTTATGGGGAAAGAGAAATAAAGATTAGTTAATTCAAAATCTGCAAATCCCACTCTTAAACTCTCTACAGTACTTTCTAAGGTAAAAGCATGATCGTTCGTTTGCAAAAAAAAATAAAGAATTTAGTCAGCTTCTTTAACATTCTATTATATATTTTTGCTCATTCTACTGTATATAGAAGATAATAAGATTTAAAAAAACCTAAATAAAGATTAAATCTATTTTTTTCTTTAAGCAATTTACTATATTTTTGGAATCTTGGGAATTATATTAAAATGAATCCACTCATTTATTGTCTTATTCATGATTGGTAAGTAACTTAGCACTTCTCAAAAAGTATCTTCCATTCATAAGTCATTGCTTAAATAGCATTTTTTCCTTAGTTTTTCAAAACTTCTATTTTGGAAATGGCATATTTTTATACTTTCAGTCGATATGTAGTACTAAAACATACGATCTGTATCTTGGAATCATTGAGTTAGAAGGAAACATTTCAGCTTTTAAGTCTAACCTCATTCTCTGCAATCCAAATCCCTGATATTTAGCTGTTGTGTCTCTTGCTAAATCTTTCTTTATTTTTTGCAGAGGAAAGTGGCAGTTTTCTTATTGTGATCTAGTTGTTTCTGACAAGATTAGGACTTTGAAGTTCCATCGCCATTTAATCATTAAATTCAGTATGTAATCTTGTACCCGTCAGATGTTTTCATTCCAATATAAGTCCATCAAAATGTTGAGAGGGTGAAACGGAGGGCAATGTGCATTTTATTTTGGAATACAAATGGCATTAAAAAAAAACCCTCTCAACAGGTTGTATGCTATGCTATGATTGACAAGAATTCAGTAAATTGTATGGCATCATGCTCAACTTAGCCATATTCAAGTTATATGCAGGCTGTTGTGAAATCTCCCTAGGCAAGTTGTTACAGGATTTCATATTAACTCATTTAAATAAGTATGATGAGGGTGAGATAATTCAGCAGAGTGCTTCTAAAGTCCATTTCAAAGGCTTTCTTAGTTAACATATTGTTTGTACAGGCAGATTTGTTATTAAAAACATTTTTTTAATATATAATGTTTAAATTCACAGTGGTTATGTACTATGTATAAGCTAATTTATTCCTATCTGGATGAAATTGAAAGACACATACATAAATTTCAAAGAGGTAGTTTGCATTCTGTTTACTAGAGAGGTATCGAATTACCTACACTTTCAAAGGCAATGTAGGGGAAAATACCTTATTGCAGCACAGTGTGTATGTTATGTTGTTATCAGAGAAGCTCTTATTTAATTGCAACTACATTTATTTCTCTAAACAGGATTCCAACAATCGGAAGTAAAAATTTAATTAGAAATTTTAAAAATAAAAATTCTGATACAATTTCCATATCTCCAGGGGTTGTAGAAGGTGATCTAGCTGCTATTGAAGCTTATAAATCATCAGGAGGAGATATTGCACGGCAACTTACTGCAGATGAAGTACGCTTGTTAAATCGGCCTTCTGCTTTTGATGTGGGATACACGCTAGTTCACCTTGCAATACGTTTTCAGAGACAAGATATGTTAGCAGTTCTGCTTACAGAGGTGAGTTTTCACGACTGCTCATTAGTTCACTCATCAGACTAAATGAATCGGTGCCAGTAATAGTTAATACTTCAGAGTGAGCTACTTAAAACCTTAGGTTAACAACACACTTTTCTTTGATTTGTCTAAATCTGAACATTCAGGTAAGATCTTTGGCACAATTTTTCCTTTAATTTGTAATATAGTTAATTTTCTGAATCAGAAAAAGTGCTGATCTTTCATGACTAATTTTGGAGTTAATGGGAACTCTCATGTACTCTAGGGAAGTACAAATTCCCTCCCTTTACATTGAAACAATTCTGGGAGACTTACAGTACTAAAATGTTAAAATTGTAAAAGATAAATATTTCTAAAGGAATAAGAATGGAAATCACAACTGAAATAAAATTATCATTAAAAGATGGGGAGGGAGGGAACAGAATGTGTGGGGTGGGGGTGGCGAGTAGATGGCATTGTCTCTTAATTGTTTCTACCTCAGTTCAAATAATGAATCTTGTTAATTTTCTTGTTTCTGAGTTGTCTGAAAAGTGTCTGTAGAAATAGAAATATTACGATATATATTTTTGAACCTGTAATATGTTTATCTTTTAAAGCAAAGAAAGTAATTAAATGTCATCTTACAGGTATCCCAGCATGCAGCTAAGTGCATTCCTGCTATGGTGTGCCCAGAGCTCACTGAACAAATCCGGCGTGAAATTGCTGCATCTCTTCATCAACGGAAGGGAGATTTTGCTTGCTATTTCCTAACTGACCTTGTTACATTTACGTTACCTGCTGGTAATTACGAGATGCTATTAATTTATACTTTAACTGGTTTAAAGAGTGTATAAAAGTATCAACTTCTAATTCTTTTCTGTGGGTATTGTAAAACTTTCCTGAAGCATTCTTTTCACGTAGAGATACCAAATAAAGTTAACTAATACCATTCATAACAGAATTAAGCTTAGATTAATTTTTAGATTTGTTTGGTGATATTTTAATATTTGATTAGAATCATTAGTAAATATTTTATGCAAGTGTTGCAATTCGGTTTCAGATTCTGATACTTGTTGAGAAAATATCTGAAATATCTGTGCTTTGTTATTGGTTGATGAATACAGATAGTCTTTGACTTATAACTGTTCATTTAACAACTGTTCAAACTTACAGTGGCTTTAGAAAAAGTGATCTTTGATCTGAATTGCACATGATCATTATATCACACTGTGGTCATGTGATTGCAATTTGGACATTTGTCAACTGGCTTGCATTTACCAACCATGTGCAGTGGCCTGTAATTGTGACCATGATTTGCAACCAAATATCCATTGTGGAAATAGGATTTGGTTAATGACCATGTGATTTGCTTAATTGCAGTTATTCACTTAATGACTGCTGTAACAGTTATTGTAACAGAGAGTCCGACCACAATGACTCATGATGGAAACTCTGGCCCCAATTGTGATTGTAAGAACTACCTGTTGTAAGGACTACTGCTGTTTGAGGAAGGATTTTTGTGAATGTGTAATAAGTTCAGGGATAGATTTTCTTTCAAATAAATTTCAGTTGGAACTGAAATTGATTGGATAGTGGAACAGGGAACTATTTGTGTATTATATGATTTATATAATAAAGTAGATGTAGTTTGGATATGCAAATAACATCCTGAAAGGATCTAGGGTTTATTCTGCCCAGCGATTAATAATTGTAACTGTAAGCACATGTAACTTATATGTGTATTCTCCTCTTTCGTCACTACCTTTTCGTGTATTTTTGTTTGTTTATTTATTTCTCCCTTTATTATTACAACTGTTGTGGTGTTTAAGTTGTAAGTTTGGAGCAGAAACTGCTACAAAGATAATTTTATTATTCCTATTTTAAAACAAAGCAAATTAATCCAAAATCTAATATTAATAAAGTAGAATTAGTAGTCTAAGTCCCAAGTGAGAGATTTACCATGTTTGCACCATTTGTTGCACACAAAATGTGGCTATTGTGTTGACATTACTATAGTGGAAATGTAAAAGAACAAAATGGGTGTAATATCTTTTCTGGACGATGTCACCAAAGAGTAGCATGTGAAAAAATGTAGGAAACATATTTTGCACAGTTGGGCAGGTTTCTTCCATTAATGGAGATTGGGTAAATCCTCCTTGTAATAGAACAGATTGTAGTACCTTGTGCCTAACTTTAAAAAACATCTTCCATAACCTTGGGAAGGTTAAAATGTATAAATAGCCTGCAATTTGCCATGCTCCTTTTCCTATCAGGACTTTTCTGTTCCTGGATAGGCTGATAGCTTCAGGTTGGTATTCAATATTATCCAGTCTTTGAAGGGCTGTCTTTTTTTTTTTTTTTTGCCTTTTCAGGGCTGGATGATTGAAGCAAATATGTGTAACTTACTGTTTAAATTTTAATTATTTGGGTATTCTCTTTTAATGTATTCTTTCGACTACCGATAGTCCCCAATTTATAACAGTTCATTTAGTGACTGTTCAAAGTTGCAATAGCACTTCAAAGAGGGACTTACGATTTTTCTTCACACTGACAACCGTTGCAGCATCCCCAGAGTCATGTGATCAAAATACAGACACTTGGCAACTGACCTATTTATGATGGTTGCAGTGTCTTGGGGTCATATAATCATCTTTTGTGACCTTTTGACAAACAAAGTCAATGGGGAAGCCAGTTTCACTTAACTGTTATTAACTTAACAACTGCAATGATTCACTTAACAACAGTGGCAAGAAAAGTCATGAAACAAAACTCACTTTAAAACTGTTAACAACAAAATTTTGGGCTCAATTGTCATATTTTGAGGACTACCTATACCGTTTTCTATCTGTTCACATTATATAATACATCTCTCATCCACACTCAGCAATCTTTCTTTTGTATGCTTTACCTCTCTCATTCATAACCTTTTTTTCTTCATTCTTACTAAGCTCCCTTTTTTAAAATTCTAATTTATTTAGCTGTACATGTTTTTGGTTTATTGTCATTTGTTTTTACTCTGTCATGGATCTTCTTTCCATACATTGAATTCCATTAATTTTGTTGGAAAATTAATACAGGTGGTTCTTACTTAACCATAGTAAATGAGACCAGAATTTACATCACTAAGCAATGCAGTCATAAAGCACAATGTCATGTAATCATACTGGTTAGTGACAGCATTTTTGGCAATGTACAATTACCATTTTTAAGCAAGGTCTGCAGGGATTCTGATCATAATTTCTGACCTCCTTCTGGCTTTCCCATTGACTTTGCTTGTGGGAAGTTAGCAGGGAAGGAAGCAAATCACCTTGTATGACTTCTGGAGTGGTGCGATGGCCAGAATTGTAACTGAAACATGGTTGTAACTGAAACATGAATGGAAGTTTGTTAAATGAGGGTCCCCTGTTTTTTTAATGTATGATCTCCTTCTCCTTCCTCCTTGTATCCTGAACTACTTCTGTCAGCCTTTCATTTTAAATAAATCAATCATTTTTTAAAAAGTATTTTTATTATGTGTACCGATCAATAGGCTTATGATAAAACTACATATTCAAAACAAACAAACCTCTTTCTAAATTAGTCTCATTTATTTTTCAGTGTCTAAATGACCTAGTCATTTTTCCCGTATATTTCTGCTTTGTTCCACTGATCCATTAAGATCACCTAACAGAATAGGTTTTTCCTGGGACCTCATTCAGAGTGGTTTTTTAAAAAAATAACTGATTTCCTGATTCTGTTATTACATTCACTTTAATTCAGTTATCACCATTCTGTCAAATCAAACTTTCATTGCTTGTATGTAATGACCATACTTTTCAGATCATATTTTCTCAGACACTTTTTAGCTCTTTCATCCATGCATAAAATATACCTTCATTTCCCTGCATATGTTCATCAAATCTACAAGATTAGATCATTCTCAGTGAGATATATTACATCTTACTCCTTTCCCTTAATTCCACAAACAAAACTTATCTGTTTCTCTTTTGTACTATTTTATTCATTAAGTAACACTCTTATCATTTACTCCATTTGTGTTTCAAGTCACTATCTTCCATAGCCCATGGCTGTCAGCTGTCAGGTTCTCTGATTTAGGGATTTAGTTGCAGTTGATTTCTTACAAATCAAGACATGGTAAGCTTTTACTGCAAGAAGATTAAGAGTCTGATAAGACAATTGAACACCACTAATTAATAGAGAAAATATCTTAATATAGAAACAGATTCAAATGTTTTTACCCATTTCCCTGTGCTTCCTGCTGATTAAATTGAGATTGGATTTATTTTTTCATATAACCTTCCAGAAGCTGTATTATTTTCTACATTACAGAACACACTGAGTTGACTTTCTTTCCCCCCCAAGTCCTTCACAATAATAAATGGTCCTATGCCTATAAAGATACCCATCATAGCTTTGTCAACCTAGGATTCACACAACAATGTTTAATAAGAAAAAAAGAATAGATTAGGCTATCAGTTGTACATAAATTCATGTCACTTGCAGCATTCCTTACTTATGGTAGGGACATAATTCCAGTCAATTCTCAATCACTGAAGGTGGACCTATCAGAAAAAGGTTAACTTGACCTTTTTTAGATGGAAAACAGGGGTTAGTTTACATCTATGGAAGAAAACACTCCCCATTATTCCTAGTTTTTCCCAGATTTCTTGAGCTAGGTATAGACAAGGCTGAGAGAAAAAAATTCCCAGCCAGAGCTTTACCTATATTCCATGTAGCATCATCAAGTCAATGTGGATTTATTTGGTCAGTTTTCTGCAAATGCAATCAAAGCCCAACATCACCATCCTAACCATCCCCGGCTATCTATATATTTGCCTCCTATTGTTTCAAACTGGCTCACTAGATCTAGTAGAGAGGGTGTGCTGTGGGTCCCTTCTATTAAACAATGTCATCTTTTTGGACTTGAGAGTCATACCTTTTCTGTGGCAGTTCCTGTGTGTGGAACAGCAACTCTAGACTTTTGAATGGTCCTGACCATGTTAGTCCTTCATAAGACTCTGAAGAACTGGCTGTTTCCCCAGGCATTCGGGCCAGAAGTTAGATGAGCTTTGTTACTGATTTAGTTTTTCACAATTGAAATGTATTGTTTTACCTTGGCTTCATCATGGTCGTTGGCTGGAATTATTGCTTTAGTGCTTGTGTACTAACTACCCAAAGTAACCATGGTGAGATAGATGATCATAAAGATAATTTAAATACAACAAATAAATCCACAGCATGTCATGCTTTCTAATCTAATTATTATTTTTCAAGCTAACATTCTTTTTTTTTTTGGTATGTATCCCATTGACTAGGAAGTACATATCATGCACTGATAGCTCAAGGTATAACATATAAAACATATCTGTATAATTAGTTATTTAGAAACATGCCCCCTTTCTCATGCATCCTCTTCTATCAGTTGTTTCTTAATCCTTCTCTTCATTGGAGTTCCAATGTTCTTGTCTGTTATTCCATGTAGATTGAGATGACGAGAACTATTTTCATTTGGAATTTTTCTTCAGGTACTTCATGGCAAGCCTACTCTCAGGAACTTAATTCCCCCCCGCCCCCCCCAGATTATTTGTAAAAAGTAATTTCATCAATATAAACTCATCAGGTTTGAGTAACCCTATATTTTTGTTGCAAAAGAGTTTTGGAAGAGACTTTGAAAGCTAAATCCCTCTTGTCTCCAATTCTACAATTATACTTAATTTGTTCTGATTCATTGGAGTATGTAATACAAAACAATTTGGCTACACTACTAAGTGAAAATAATTATTTTTGGTGCATCTCTTTTGCTAAGTCGGGTTGGCTAGTAAAGGGAACAAGAATAATGTTACTTGAATTAATAAGAAGCCTTTTCTATTGAGTGTCTTAATAGAATTTTCAAGCCTACTTTCTTAAACTCATTTTGTCTAGAAGCTCTAATTAACAGGATTGTCATAGTTATTATGTTTGCTGCAGAAATATGTTACTATTTCATGGGAGTCATATGAACTAACAAATACTTTTAATTAGTTTACTCTGATCAAACTCCTGCTGTACATATGGGTTGTCTATCTTACATAATTGAAATGGAAAACTATATTTACTATTCAATGCATAACATGAATTCAAGTAGGACAATGGGAATTATTTTATAATGCATAACTAATATGATTGCAGCTTACATTTTAACGACTTATATTTTTCACCTTTACAAATAACATTTGTACATAGATTTATACAAGAATATTGCATTTTCAAATTTAGTTGTAACTATATTGTTCAGTAAATATATAGCCTGAATGGATTTAGCAAGAAATATTTTAAGTATATAGAGAAATAATTTTTTAGGTTTTGGTATTGGCATTCCAAAAGGAATAATCAAGACACTGTCTCTTTATAACAGTAATGTACAGTCTTTTACAATTTGCATTTTAAAATTTAAATAGGGCCAGCAGAAAATCTAGATTTAATTTAAATTAAATATATATATATATATATATATATATATATATATATATATATATATATATAATGTGTAAGGTTTTTTGTTTTTTTTTAAGCTGATAATTTTAAATAATAAATAAGGGAGACTAGTATAGATCTATTTCGAGCTAGTTAGCTCTCTTCAGCTAGCCATACCCTTACTGGGATTCGAACCAGGGAAGTATTACATGTGAGGCAGTTGTAATTGCCACTACACCACTGGCTCTATCCTTATCAGCAGAGGCAGGGGAATAAGTATATACTTTGTATTACAACACCCCGTTAAGCCCCAAAGACAACGAAACAAATAGCTTTCTGTCGGTATGGTCTCTGGTGATGAGCCGAAAGACAGAAAAGAAAGCAGTATGCTTTCTCCCTTAATTGGGGCTTAACGGGGTGTTGTAATACAAAGTATACTTTGTGTTACAACACCCTGTTAAGCCCCAATTAAGGGAGAAAGCATACTGCTTTCTTTTCTGTCTTTCGGCTCATCACCAGAGACCATACCGACAGAAAGCTATTTGTTTTTTTATCTTTTCTTTACATGTGTGTAAGATTATTATCAGCTTAAAAACCTTACACACACATACACACACACACATACACATATATATTATCCATATATTTTATATTTTTCTTTAAGTCATATTAAAATGCATTATTGGAAACAGTTTCAGAAGGTCTTATGTGCTTACACCCTTAAAGCCTTGTGCTCTGCAACTTTGCTTTACATTTTAGTCATTATTGAGTTCATTACTTGCATTACTTGGTGTTGGTTCACAATAAAATTTTATATACATAATGGGAACTATTGCATTGATACCTCAGGTATCACTTAATTAGTTCAGAAATGAAAGAAAGATAACATGAAGAAATGAGGACGTTCTGAAGAGCTTGTTCTGAAAAGTGTTCATCATATGTGTGAAGCAGTTTTTAGAGTAGAGAAAGTTGTACGTTTAAGTGAATTGTTACGGTCAAATGCGTAATAATCTAATGTCTTCCTCTACAGATATTGAAGATTTGCCGCCAACAGTTCAAGAGAAGCTTTTTGATGAAGTACTTGATAGGGATGTTCAAAAAGGTAAATATGTTGTATAATATATAGTTTTTATACAGTGCTGGAATTGGCTCAGACTTAACAGTTGTCAAACTATTTATCATGGTTGTACTTTGGTAATTAATAAAAAAAGATTTTAATGATGTAGGCATTTAATGTAAAAAATATGTATGTTTTTTGTCTTGTTATCTAAGAGAGAACTAACTGATCAGTTAGCTAACTATAGATACCTAGAATAGTTATAAGTAAAATTATAATTGTCCTCTTTTAAAATTCTGAAGGCTGTTCTTTCCAACAAAACTGTTCAGCCAAATAAATAAGACAGCTTTTGAATTTTGGTTTTTACTGTTTTCATTCCCTAGAGTAGTAGCCTAGATATTGGAATCAACAGGTGGGTTGGCAAATTTCAAGGAAAGGAAAGTAGAGCAGATGCAATACAAACAGTTGTGCCAAATAATGAGCAAGTGAGAATCCTTCACTTAATTGGCAATTGATTTCCCCCCATAATTTCTGCTCTTTGAAGGAACCTTAGAATAGAAGAATTTTAAAGTAGGTTAAAATTTTATTGGAGTTTATTTATTTAGAATAATGTTTTCATCAAATATCCTTAAAACCATATAATACAGGGGAAATGAGGAAAGGGGCTGCATCACGGCAGAATCAGAGATCTTGAAACACTCAACTCCGACCATTATCTTCCTTTTCTCCTGAGCACACCTGGGACTCAGGCCTGCTACTATCACAACAGTAAAGAAGAAACAGGCAAGAAACTTTTTCTTGCTGGACTTCAGTTTTGTCAATCTGGAAATGCTAAGCTTTCCACTACTGTCCTGAAGCTAAGATTTTACTTAAAAGCCAAGCAATTTATCTGCTTTATCTAAAAGTAATAAAAGTGCTAAATGGTTTTGTGTCTTACTCATTGGATTTAAGATGGCCAATTGGGTACTGTTTCTATTTTGTAGAACTAGAAGAAGAATCTCCCATTATAAACTGGTCACTGGAACTGGGTACACGTTTGGACAGTAGACTTTATGCACTTTGGAATCGGACTGCAGGAGATTGCCTGCTTGATTCAGTTCTACAAGCTACCTGGGGCATTTATGATAAGGATTCGGTGCTACGTAAAGCTCTTCATGACAGTTTACATGATTGTTCTCATTGGTAAGCAGAAATGGTTTTGCTGTACAATCGAATGACTTCAATTGTAAACTTTCTTTAAACAAAAGTCCAGAGCATTTAGATTTGGAAGGGATAAATTTGCTAGTCCTTTACAGCAATAACAACATTTCTTTTGCAAACTTATTCTGTGGTAAAATATTGAAACTTTTGTGTCAGAAAACCTTGCAATTTATACAAATAGTAAGTTGTGTCTATATAATATATAAAGTGACATTTATTTAGTCAACTGATGTCCAATAGGATTTATCTGAAGTAAACATCTTACTACATCTGTGATTTTGCTGTGATTGGGGAAGTTTGTACTAGCACAGTCTTCTTTACCTTTGATCTTATCTCCAGAAGTGTGGATTTAACTTAGAGAACTTTAGTATTGGCTAACCCTAGGAGTAGTCCTGAAGGCATCATGAGTTTGAAAAATTATTCTGGTTCATTGAGAAGTAGGTATAGAGTCAGGATAAGTATTATAATTGGTATATGTAGTACCTCAGTGATTGAAGACATTGCTCATGTTTTGTTTGATTATCAGTTATATGTCCTTCTTAGATACTTAACATTCCTACTTGAAAAAACAGTTCACTGGGGTCAGAATTGCCGACTATCCTATTTCCTCCCGGGTTCTAATCTATACATGGTGACAGAACTGCTAAGTTTATAGTTAAGGCACTTGAGCTAAGAGCTTGTTACATTGAACATATTGCAATAAGCTGTAAAGCTTACGTATTTATATGATTGTTGATTCATATTTTCCACATATGTATTTTATTGCTGTATTTCCTTTTATTGTATTTTATTTTTGTTTTATATTTTGATATGGTGCTACGACTAATCAATTATCTGCGCTCTCTCTCTCTCTTTCTCCCATCCATCCATCCATCCATATCCATCCATCCATCTCACTATTCATGTTAAAATGTTACTTCTAAAATGTATAGCTGTTGTATGAGCATGCACAATAAAGTACTGGTAGTAAACAATCTTTGATAGAAGAAGAAAATAAGGAAAAAAATTAAACAGCGTAACCATTTTCCATTTTAGACATTAGATCACATACATACAACAATTATTTTTGGAAAATCATCTGTTAATCTATTATGGAAATGATTGTTGCAAAAACAGTGAAAAATAATCAGTTGATAATTCAGATTCAGATAGGAAAAGATGATGAAAATGGATATGACTGCTTAAATAAGTGCGGATAGATGATGTATGGCACTCCTGAATATTCAGGAGCAGGTTTTCCCAAATAAATCCAAGACTTTGCATAGTTGACTATCTCTCTGTCTCTTATACATACATACATACATACATACATTGGTACCTTGGTATTCAATTGCTTTGAAAGTAATCAAATTTGGTACTCAATGCATTTTGATGTGAAAATTTTGTCCCAATACTCATCGTTTATTTTGAACTCAATGCACAAACTAGGATTTGTTGGTATCGGCTGCTTTGTGAATCACTTCCAGGGACGGAATACAAATAAAGTTGCCACCGGTTCGGTGGGCATGGCTTGGTGGACGCGCTTTGCGCACATGCACACACTTTGCGTGCGCATGCGCACCAAACATCCACTTTGTGCAGGTGCAGAGGCATTTGCGCAGGCGCAGAGTTGTTCTACCTCTCCTCCTGCAAGCCTGCACGATGCTGGTTGCTGCAGCAGCTGCTGCGCGGTGCTATTCTGCGCCACACAAAGCAGCTGCGCTTCGAATTCTGGCCATAAAAGTGAGTATAGGAGACCGGATGGGCGGCGGAGAGAACCGGTTCTCTCTCTGCTGCTCATCGCTGCTATCAGCTCTCCAGAACCGGGCAGAACCAGTCGCATTTCACCTCTGGTCACTTCATTATTCCTTATGGGAAAAAATTATTTGGTACTTATCATTTTTGGTACTCATTGCACCTCCCGGAAACAATTAATGATGAGTACCAAGGTATCATTCTCTCTTTCTCTCTCTTTATCTTCCTGTCAAATCATCAATTAAGTAGCCCAAATTCTGGAGGGACCCTCTGTGATTGGAAAAGATGAAATAAATTCTTTTTTATAGGTTCTATACCCGATGGAAAGAATGGGAATCATGGTATTCTCAAAGCTTTGGTTTACATTTCTCACTGCGAGAAGAACAATGGCAGGAAGACTGGGCATTTATACTTTCTCTTGCTAGTCAGGTAAGAATCTCACCGTAAGTAAAAGCAGAACATGGAAAAGAGAACCTGGCTGAGAAATGTATTTGCATTTTTCTTAACAAGTTCTGTAGATTTCTATTTTCTAATGCATATTTTAGATTACCTGACTGAAAACTATTTCCTTTAGTAGGCCTCTGGTATTGTTATAGGTACTTTAATTTGGTGTTAGTACGTTTGAGTGCTTCAGATGTTATGAGCACTATCCAATCAAAATCATCAATGGAATTTTTTACATTTTACATAAAATTGAAATAATGTAAAGAAATTGGACTTAATTATGCCAATTTGAATAATCACACCTTTTTAAGCTATATATATATACTATCTCACTGAACTGAATGGGAATTTCTTCTGAATATACCTGCAAATCTAATTATAGCTGAATTTGGGAACTGTGCTAACTTTGAGCACTTATAATCATTTATGTAATCTTTAGAAAAGCCTGCATAAATAAATATTTTCATAGATTTTGCTTTGGACAATGTTATAGTTATGCTTACCTGAAAATATCTCCCAAAGAAAAGAGGATGATATGAAAGTCAGATTAAACATTAGAAAAAATCAGTATACTTTCCATCTTTCTTGTCAGCCATTATTGCACTAAACATTAATTTACACTAAATAACTTTGGAGGCTCCCCCCCCCCAAAAAAACATATATATGTTATGGGACACCCTAGTGAGTTCATACTGAGAAAAATAATATTAAATGGATTATAAGGCACCCAGTTGTGGATTAGTTAATGTCCTATTTATATATATATATTCCTACATAGGAATTATTCTTTTTCAAAATAATTTCTCTTACATGCGTGCTGTAAGATATAATACATGCATACTGTAATACACATTCACATCAGTAAAAGATTGCAAAAAATGTTGATGGCTCAGGATGTTGTAGCAAGTCCTATTGTGTGTGTGTATTTGATAAATTTGTTTTATCAAATTTATATGGCCACCCATCTGACAGTCCCATGTTGCTCTCGTTATAGTAATCCAATCGGGAGTGATTAGGGCATGATTGTGAATAGAGGCCCTGATTTAGGAATTTGGGCACAACTAGCACCCAGCATGAAACTGTGCAAAGGCCCTCCTAGCCACCATTGCTAACTGCTCTTTGAGCAGGAGTTGTGAGTCCAGGACCTCTCCCCACCCCCAAGTTTGTGTACCAGCATAATTGTGAAACTAGTCGGCCCCAGAACCCAAAGGCACTCAAATCTTGCCAAGGTTCAACTGAAGCCTGTTGTTCCCTATCCAGACACTCACAACCTCCAAACACTAGGATAAGACATTAAAACTTTGTAGCACTTAATTCACCAATGCAGAGATACATAGTTGGGTATCATCGGTGTACAGGTGGTCCTCTGCTTGCAACCAAAATTGAGCCCAAAATTTAGGTTGCTAAGTGAGAAATTTGTTCAGTGAGTTTTGCCCCATTCTCTTCCACGCTGCAAGAGAGTCCAGGAATGGGTAAGACTCCTCCCTCTGATGTCATCGAGCTGAGTCTGCCAAAGTATAAAAGCCAGGCCCTGCTGCTGGCCCCCCAGCTTTTTGACTCAGTTGCTTGAGTGTCAAGAGCAAGTGTCTCTGGAGTTTTTGCTACTTAGCAGCAACTATCTCAAATCGAAATAGAAAGCTAACAAAAAATAACATCAGTACAGTTCCGGGAATCCGGTGGAGCTGTGCCATCAGGAGAGCAAGGATCATCTCTTTTTCAGTGTCGAGGCTTCGGCATTGAGGCTTCAGCCCCTTTTCGACTTGTGAGTACTTGCTGGAAGCGTTCGGCTGATCCTCCCATGCAGTTTTCCCCTAGCGCTTGCTGGGCCTGCAGAGAGGTTTCATTTGTCCATTTTGATCCAAGGCCCAGAGCACGTGGCAGGTGGCCATTTTAAACCAGGCCCAGAGCTCGTGGCAGTCAGCCATTTTGTACAGGCCTCAGAGTTGCATAGTTGGTTAGGTTCTCACAGCAGGAAACCAGGTCACCTGGCCCTTGCATTAGGGTGACAGGTTACAGGGGAAGCTTCAGTGCTTGTGTCAAGCCTTAGGGCCTCACAGTGGGAAACCAGCTCACCTGGCCCTCACATTAGGGTGACAGGTTACAGAGGAAGCTGGCAGCGCCTCTTGTGTCGAGCCCTTTGCAGCATTGAGAGCGATCTGACCCAATCTGATCAGCCTGGCCTTGAGAAAGCCCATTGCTCCGAGGTTTCCATGAGGCCACTCGAGGAGAAGGCACTGAGGCCTTTCTGCAAAAAGGGAGGCTATAGCCAAGAAGGCCTCAAAATCCAAACTTGGAGCCGAAAATAGAAGGCATAACGTCATTAGAGAAACAATTTGCCAAGAACCTGGAACAGATGAGAGGGCGGAGCCAACCATCACTTCAATCAGGAGATTTGCAGGCTGCCCCAGAAACTGTTTCCAGGCTAGAGAGGCAGAAACAAGTTCTATTAGTCATTTGTAGGTGTGGTCCCCAGAAAGAACAGATGAGGATTTTTTCCCCTCAGGATTTGAGTAGGTCTGGGCCTAATTTTAGGCCGGTAGCCTGGGTTCCAGGAGCTTCCAATCCTCAGAGTTATTTGACCTAGGTGGCCATAAGTCAAGGGCAGATGCCTCCTTTACGCCTACCGCTGCTGGTCTTCGCCCAGTGGGTCCTTATATTGGCAGCAGGCCTGAGGATATTAAGGACATGGTTTTGGTGGCCATTAGGCCAGGGATTGCTGAGGGTTTTCAACAACTCCTTTGTCCATTTGGAGGGGGCCACGGTTTATTCCCGGCCTTCTCTGAGGTAGTTCCTCCTGTCAAGAGGGGGCTTTCTAGGCCCCAGTTTTCCTTCCACTCATTCTGAATGGGGGGAATATGAGGACAGGGGCTCTATTAATCCTTCAGAACATGGTCACTCCTCCATGTCAGAGGAGGAGGAATTCGAGATTAGGGATTCTAATCTGTCAGAGGAGGAAGGATTGAGGCTTGAGCATCCCACTTCTGCTGCTGTTTTCAGGCCATCCTTGTTCAAACCCCTCCTGCGCAAGGCCTTAGTAACTGCTCAATTAGGACTTGAGGAGGTGGCACTAGAACCTCAGGTTGAATCTTCTGTCCAGACTGATTCCTTATTTTCAGAAGCAATTGTCCAAGCTGAGGTGTTTGCATCTCCTCTATTATTTCTAGATCTGGTGCACGACCAATGTACCTCTCCAGGTTTGGGGCCGTGCCTCTCATCTCAGGACAAATGTTTTTATAATGTGGGCCCTTCCTTGGTCAATGCCCTCCTAGTGCCTTTAGTAGATGCCCCGGTGGTTGCCTCCTATTCCACATCTGGCACTCCAATAGAGCTGGAAGATGTGCTCAAAGATGAGGGCAAGAGGTCTGAACAGACCCTCAAATCGGGCTGTAACTTGGGTGGTCCAGGCTTCTACCGTAGCTTCCTTGTTTACAAGGTCGTCGCTGTGCTGGCTGCATCAGCTGCAGGATCGTTTGCCAACCAGTGATTCTAGGTCTCACCAAGACTTGAATAAGATCATCGCTGCAGCAGAATTTACAGCTGACGCCACATTAAGCTCAACAAAATTTGCCTCAAGGGTGATGGCATCCTTGGTGGTGACGAGATGTCTCCTGTGGCTGCGCAATTGGCAAACAGATTCCCATCACAAATGGAAGCTAGCTTCCGCCCCATGCTCGGGTGAGAGTCTGTTTGGGGAGGCCCTGGGACCTTACCTGGTAGAGACCAAGGACAAAAGAAAGATGCTTTCATCGGCAGGAAAGAGGTCAGAATTTTGTCAGGCTCCATACTTCCAACCCTCCTCCTTTCTCCCTAAGTCCAATACTTGTTTCTCTTGGGGCCAGAGGGTGTTCCCTCCTCGCCAGGAGCAGCAACCTGAATGAGCGGGCAGACAATAGCAGTTTTCTGGTAAATGGCCCTTTCGAGGAGGAGGAAGCTGTTTGTTCTGATGCTCCAAGTGACTACCTTCCTTTCCTTCCCATCGGAGGTTGTCTGGCCTTCTTCACCTCAAGATGGGAGGAGTCAACATCGGATGCCTGAGTTCTCAGAACTGTGAGGTTGGGTCTCCAACTCAAGTTCCTCTCCCCTCCCCCAAGGTTTTTTGTTGCTGTCGAATATCTCGAGACATGTCCATGGAATCAGCCATTCAACATCTGGTGGATGTAAGAGCCATACAGGTAGATCAACGGGGGCTAGGGTTATACTCCCGACTCTTTGTGACCCCAAAGGCTTCAGAGGTGGGGGGTGGGGTGGGGAGCAATTCTCAACCTCAAGTCTTTGAACAAGTTCATTCCCTACAGGCGTTTCAAGATGCACCTCCCTCCATTCTATCCTGTAGAGCGTTCTGGAGGGCGACCTCTTATCCATAGACCTCACGGAGGCATACCTCCATATCCCGATCTGCCCCCCTCATCGCCAGTTCCTGCACTTCTGTTATAACAACAGGCACTACCAGTACTGGGCCCTTCCGTTTGGCCTCTCATCGGCCCTCAGGGTCTTTACCAAGGTCTTGGCAGCGTCCCTTCAAGTGCTACCTGTGAAGTCCAATGCTACCTAGATGATATCCTGATCCAGTCCTCTTCAACCCACTCTGCCAATCACTACTTTCAGACCATGATGCGGCTCCTGCAGGACCACAGGTTTTCCATACATTTCAAAAAATGTCATTTGTGTCCGACGACCTGTCTCGGGGCGATCATTGACATGAACCTCTGCGAGGTTTTTCTTTCCCTGGATCGCCAAAAGAGTCTGAACGACTTGATACACCAGATTCGACAGCAGCACACAATTCCTCTGTCTCTTCTGTCCCAGCTACTAGGAAAAATGATTTCCTGTAATAGGCATCATACCGTGGGCCCATTTCCATGCCTGAACCCTGCAGTGGTTCCTGCTGCCATTTCAATGGGCGGGAACCAGCCACTTTTCCACCAGGGTCCGAGTTCCTCCACAGGTCCTGCATTCTTTCCGGTGGTGGCAGGCCCAGGCTGTCAGGAAAGGCCATTTTTTTCAAGCAACTGGACAGGATCACGATCACAACAGATGCCAGTTTTATGGCTGGGGGGGCTCATCTACAAAGCGAGATAGCTTACGGTCGTTGGACAGGTCCCACCCCATCTTCCTGGCTTTGAGACACCTCCAGGACAAGGTGAACAGGGTCCCATATGTTGATTATGACAGACAATGTGGCTGCCAAGGCCCATGTCAACATACAAGAGAGGACCCAGTCCAAATCCTTGCTGCAGGAAGCCGAACGTCTGGTGGTGGGGTGGTGGGCGGAGAGACACCTTCTGTTCCTCAGGGCAGACCACATTTCAGGGGTCGACAACACCCAGGCTGACTGACTGAGTTGGACCAAGTTCTACCGTTCAGAGTGGAGCCTTCATCAATCCATGTTCCAGGAACTGTCCAACAGATTCGGATCCCCAGAAGGTCTACTATTTACCACTCCCCAGAATGCGCAAATAGGCAGATTCTTCACCAGGTTTCCTACCCAGGGAGCGGAGGGGACCAATGCACTTTAGAGCAGATGGCCTCCAGGTTTCCTCTATGCCTTTCTCCCTCTTCCTATCATTCTGGTACTTCGGAAGATGTTGGAGGAGAAGGCGGAGTTGGTACTTCTGGCACCTCATTGGCCCAGACAGCCTTGGTTCACTGACCTGGTGAACTTGTCAGTCGCAGCCAACCAAGAGGCCTTACTCCACCCAGAACCTCAGTGGTTCCAGTTGGCCGTATGGCACTTGGAAATCTCTGAAAAGACTAATTTACTGGATAGAGTGATCCAAACCATCCAGGCATCACGTAAACCATCAACCAATCACATCTGTGATGGCACCTGGAGAGCTTTTTGCAGTTGGTGTTCTAAGGTGGCCTACATCTGCTTTGTTCTCAGATGTGCTGATGTTCCTACAGGAAAGTCTAGATAAAGGGCTCTCGCCAAACACTCTTCGCCATCAGGGGGCGGCTTTGTCCTCAGTGGTGTTGTGGGATAATTATACCTCTCTATTCCACCACCCATCTGTTCGCAGATTTTTGCGGCAAGCCTCTAATCTGCATCCCCCGGTAGTTCATAGATATTCCACTTGGGATCTCCCAAAGGTGCTCCAGGCCCTGATGGGGACTCCATTTGAGCCTTTAAGATCAGTGTACCTCTGTTTTTTGACACTCAAGGTGGCCTTCTTGGTGACTAACACATTGGCCAGAAGGGTGTCAGAGTTAGCTGCTCTCTCGGTGAGGCAAGATTTGTGCATCTTTCAGGAGAACAGAGTAGTATTATGTTTAGAGCCTACCTTTGTTCCAAAGATTAATTCTTGGTTCCATAGGACACGACATAATCTTACCGGATTTCTGCCCTAAGCCTCAACATAAGTTAGAACACAAGTGGCATATGTTGGATGTGCGGAGAGTCCTCTGTATCTATATTAAACATACTGCTACCTTTCGCAAGACAGAAGCGATGTTTGTGTCCTTCCAACTGGCTTTCCCATCCATGATGGGCAGATGGATCAGGGCTTGTATTTCCACTGCCTATGAGACCTTATCTCTCTCAGTTCCCAAGAAGCCCACAGCCCACTCTACTCAGCAGCCTGGGCTTCTCAGGTTTCCATTGAGGAGATCTGTAGGGCGGCTACCTGGGCATCACCTTCTCCATTTATCCGGCACTATCATCTGGACTCCTTCGCCTCTGCAGAAACAGCATTTGGCAGAAGGGTGCTTCAGAAGGTTCTTCCAGTGTCGGACTGAGCGAACCAGATGATGACCCTCCCTTGGACATGAAGGCTTTGGTATGTCCCATTCCTGGACTCTTGTAGCAGCGTGGAGGAGAATGGGCGTTACGCCCTTTCTATACATGCTGCAGGAGAGTCCAGCCCCACCCTATATTCGTCTGGTCTTGGTTAGGGAGGGTTCTTCTCACTGTTTTATTTTCCAGAGACATGCTACGTCTGTCATGTTTCTTCGCCGAAAAAGCTGGGGGGCCAGCAGCACGGCTGGCTTTTACACTGTGGCAGACATGACATCAGAGGGAGGAGTCTTACCCATTCCTGGACTCTCGCAGCATGTATTGAAAGGGCATTCTCAGGTAAATATACCAATGCCCATTTTACAACTTTTCTTGCCACAATTGTTAAGTGAATCACTGCAGTTGTTCAATTAGTAACATGGTTGTTCAGTGAATCTGGCTTCCCATTGACTTGGCTTTTAGAAGGTCACAGAAAGTGATCACGTGACCCTGGGACACAGGAGACGTCATAAATATGAACAAGTGCCAAGCATCCAAATGTAAATCATTTGACCATGAGGATGCTGCAACGGTTGTAAGTGTGAAAAATGATCATAGGTCACTTTTTTTTCAATGCTGTTATAATTTTGAATGGTCACTAAACAAACAGTTGTAAGTCAGGGACTACCTATACTGATGATACCTCTCCCCATGGTCATACCCACATCAGTAAAAGAGACTGCAAAAATGTTAGCTCAGTATGGGCACACATACTTTGTTGCAAGACCGATCATGTTTAGTTGCTCTTACCTCCAGGTATATGTGCGTAGTCTCTTACTATGCTGGAAATGGATCTGTTTAGCCCAGCTTACTCCATGTAACTAAGATACAAACTGGAGAAGAGATCCTTGGGGTATTGAGATGTGTTTTTTTTCCCTTCTGTTTGCCACAAGGAAACAGGTTGATAGAGGTCTTTGTGCTGGGCTGCAAGCACATGGAAATCTATGCATGCTTACTCTGTAGAAAATCCCATTTAGTTCATTGGCTCTTATTCCCAGGTGAGTATTTTTAACATTTCTAGTCCTGTTCAATCAGCATGCTACCTCATTCTCTTCTCACTCCCTTCCATTCCCTTCCATGTGTAGAGGATAAGGGTCTGCAGTGGAGAGCCTTTGGGCCCTGGAGACTCTCCAAAGATTAAAGATTTTTCTGAATCTTCATGTAGAGAATCTCCATGGGTAGAGAAGGCTCTCCATTGCAGGGACCCTCACTCACTGCATGTGGAAGGCATCAGGGAAGGCAGGACTAGTATGCTTGTCAATATATCCTACTGAAGAGGCAGCCATTCACCGTCTGCTGTCATCATATTTCATGCTTTCATTATTTATATCTCCTGCCTATTCACCTGCTTTCAACATGTTTCTGCTATTGTATTTTTCCTCCCTTTCCAATATTTTTTGGGGGAGGGGGGAAAGAACATTGCATTCCTTTAGATCAATATGATTGTAGCTTTATGTGTGCATATGTAATATTCTTGGTTGTCTAAAAGGCATGCATACTCCCTGTACTCTCCCAGCATTTTGAGTTTCTGCCCTGGTTTTATGGATCTAAATTGTATAATGTAAGTTGTAATATGTAATTTATTTTATAATAGTGTCGAATCATTATCGGAATCATTTCAGCTGATATGCTGCCTGTTTTTCTGCGCTTAGGACACTGGTTAAGCAACACAATTCTTGTTGGTTATTTTACTAGGGTTTGAGTGCAGTATTTCAAGCTAGTTTAAAAAGCTGGAGAGTGTTGCATTTCTATTAGTACTGTGAATGGTAATTATATAAGTGCTTTCTAACTCTTCTGTTCAGATGAATATAGTTATTTAGTTGTTTCATACATAAATGTGCTTATTGTTGGTTGAAACGAAAGTTCCCTAGTTTCCTAAGTTTTCAGAACACAAAAGACAAATCATCTTCTCTTTAAAGGGTGAATGAGAGTTACATTGAGGCCTGTATCAGTATATGTGATAAGATGGATGACAGGCCCAATCCAAGAATGCCACAGATTAGAACAATCCAGTAAAAGCTCAGTTCTTTATTTGCTCATACCATAGGGACAGAATGTTGCCAAACTAAATCTTTACTTCTCTAACCCCAAGGTTAACCTGGGTTAACTCCCAGGTTATATCCTAGGAGATTCTAAAGAGTGGCTATTCTAAACCTCTTCCTCTTTCTCTGATTCATCTCCAACTGTGTTGTCTCAACTCCCCATAACCCTCTTGGAATGTGCTCCTTCCTTCCTGGGAAATTGCCACTTCTCCTTCATACCACCTCCCCTTTCATAGACATGTTCCGTCACCTTAGAAGACTTATCCCAATGACTTGTGACCTTTCCTGGCCCTTCCTCACTAGCTTTTTGAGGAACCTAGCAGGGAAGGTGGCAAATGATGATCTTGTGATCGTAAGGGCTGCAACTGGTCATAAGTGCAAACCAGTTGCCTTTGGACTTGTCACAACTATGTGATGGCAGAAGTGCTGGGATGGCTGCAACTCCAAAGTCATGTAACCACCATTCATTTATCACCGCCATAACTATGAATAGTCACTGAACATATGACCATAGATCAAGGACTACTTTTATGTATGGAAAGATGGAATGACACAGGCTTTAGCTTAATGGATGGTTTGATCTGTCACTGATGACTTGGATGAAGTAGGGCACCTTTTAATATTTACAGTTTGTCTGTATCCAGGCATTAATGATAATGTTCCCTAGTTTCCTAAGTTTTCAGAACACAAAAGACAAATCATCTTCTCTTTAAAGGGTGAATGAGAGTTACATTGAGGCCTGTATCAGTATATGTGATAAGATGGATGACAGGCCCAATCCAAGAATGCCACAGATTAGAACTATGACTAGAATACATTCTCCCAAAGCTGGAATATTTAGACTGACAACAAAAATTTCCGTTTTTTAAATAACAATGTGCACAACTCGGAAGCTAACACTGAGCACCATATGCTTAACTGTAATTAAATATAGGTTTGTACACTGAGAGTAAGCCTACAAAATGTAACATGAATAAATGTTTGATGATAAGAATTCACATTGCTTCACTGTAATATCTGTCAGTAATACTTTAAGGTTTTAAAGTGTTCAAATTTCACCATAACATTAAAATTGTTTCTCTAGTCACTGTATCAGGTAATATTCAGTAATTTTGCATGTAGCCTATTGATAAGAAAAAAACTGATGTCCTTTTGCATATGTTCCCTTATCCCCTTTTCTTTTGTAACTATGTCTGTCTTTACTGGGCTACTATAATTGGAAGCCTTATAGGAGGCATATAAGTAATTAAAACTGGATAACATTACTAAGACAAACTAATGTCTTCACTATGCCCTGGTTTTTCTCATGTAATGTATGCCTCATTAAATGATTTATCAGATTATATTTATGCTTTAAGAATACAGTTAAAATATTTTGGTAATCAGCATTTAAAAAGTTGATTTCTTAGAAACATTTAAGTTACAGTAACACCTTAATTTAATAGACCATTCATCAGGAAGGATGTCCTGAAATTACTGTTAAATGTTAAATTCGAAATTATTTTGCACATCTGTAAAATACCTACCATTTTGCATATGTGTAAAAATATGTATAGGGCCTTCTGGTTGATTACAGATGGCAAGATTCAATGTTATAGCCTCATCTTGTCCACTGCTCCTTCACTTGTTATGGACATAGCCAGGAGGAATAGTTCTCTGGCTGCAAGTGAGCAGAAACAACAGGGGACTTCCAGAAAACCCTGTCTCTATTGCCTTATCCACTGTACATGGAAGGAGGAGCCTCCAATCTTCTCAGTGCCACCACTGTCTCAATGGGGCAGATCCCATTGGCCTACTGCTGCCACCAATCTTCTCACCAGCTCCATTCCCCATTTTCAAAGAGCTTACCCAGAAACCTCAGTAAAGCTTAATGAAACAGACCTTGTTATTTTAGAGATAACTTGGGTCTCTATTTTTGTCTGTTGGATTCAATTAAATTGTGGTAAGTGGTATTATTATACTGTACTGAAATCAAAAGTCAAGTGTTATTGTTTTATCTCACATAATAACAATTTCATTTTAAAATGTTGTTTTTGAAACAGCCTGGCGCAAGTTTGGAACAGACACACATTTTTGTACTTGCACATATTCTTAGAAGACCAATTATAGTTTATGGAGTTAAATATTATAAGAGTTTCCGGGGAGAAACTTTAGGATATACTCGTTTTCAAGGTAAGTATGATTTATAACACAAACAAGATTTTAATTTAAAAGATATTGGGAAAATCTGTAATTTAAAGAAAATTAAAGCAGTAAATATAATTTCTATTTCTCATGTTTAAAATTCTAGTATTTTTATTAGTTTTCTAGAATTTTTCTTTTTCTTAACTATATTCTCCCCCCCCCTACGTTTCCCTTTTTTAGTTTGTATTAGTTTTTATTGCTGTAATGTAATTTTTAATAAAACTGCTATTAAAATACGTTGGCAGGTTACATTGATCCAGTGCAATGGAAGCATTTAGAAACACTTTAGAGTATTTTGAAGTTAACAGAAATATAAATTATTTCTGAGTTCAAGAATTTTCATGGGATTAGTATATGCTTCTCATAATAATATGTAGAAAGCATGATACTTAATATCAGAAACCTCATTGTAGCCTTACAGTTTATCTTTAGAATACTACCACCTATAAGTTGTCTTTTGTGATTATTGTGATTGGTAACTTAAAGGAATTTGTGACATAAAATACAAATCCCTGAAGGGAAGTTTCACACATTCTTTTTTTAAATAATGTAGTAACCTGAAGATATAGTGGAAAGAAAGTTCTATATATCATGTTTAGATTTATAACATCTTAAATTCTTTTTATAGGAAAAGCACAATGTAAGAATTACTTTCAATAATTAGGAATTTTTGATCTTTAATAAGTAGAACTTTTAAAGAAAGAATTACAAGTATGGGTTCATTAATTTGTGAAAAGCTTTACTATGAAATTGAATATCATAGTCTTAAAGATGAGACAATCATTCTTTTGAAATCATCCGACACATTTAAAATGTTGAAAGTACAAGTAGTCTTCGCTTACCAACAATAATTGGGATTAGGAATTCCATTACTAAGCAATCTGTTTGTAAGGCACAACATCACGTGATCACAGTGGCAGTTCTGACCGTTTCAGTTGCTCTTGTTAGGCAAATCCCATATGGTTGCTGTGTTTCACAGTCGTGTGATGGCCATTTGTGACCTCCTTCCAGCTTCCCCATAGACTTTGTCAGAAGCCAGAGATGAAGGATGGAAATGGTGATTACGTGACTGCAGGACACTGCAGTGTTGCCGAGTATCCAAACTGTGATCACATGACCACGGGGGATACTACAATGACTGTAACTGCAAGAACCCATCAAAAGTACCTCACCTTCAGTGCGGTTGTAACTTGGAATGGTCACTGAATGAGTGGACATTAAAAAAGAACTCCCTGGATGTCTTGGTATTCACACAAAATGACTACATAATATAAATGCATATATCTAGCCAGAAACAATCCATTTTAAAAAAGGACTGGAGTGTGTAGGAGTTTTTCGGAGCTGAGATAAAGAGAATTAACTGAAATCAAGAATTGAAACAGGTCTTGTACAAATTAATTGCCTATGGTTATCTGCATCTTAAAATTAAAGCCTACTGAATAATAAAAAAAATTGTGTGTCTGTTGAATATTGAAAATAGTCTGTGAATTCTTGGCAACACTTATGTCACATTTCATTTGCGCTTATCTTTCTTTCATAATTTCACTTAAATTACTCAATTCAAAATGATACAAAGACTTTGTTTGTGTCATCATACTTTAGAACCATTGCCTGAGAATTATATACTTTGCTGGTTGCAGAACCTAAATTATAGTCCCTTTCTTTAACATCTTGTTTCAAGCACACTATTTACTAGTAAACTAATAAGTGCAAGGAAGGGACAACAATGGGACTTAGATAAATTTAGGAGATTAAAACAGTCAGTTGCTGCTAATTTTGATAATTACATGCTACCTCCAGGATCACAGATTGAAATAGGAGACAGTAGTAAAAGCTTGTGTTCTCATAATCATCTTGTGAGCTAACCATTGGCATCTGATTCAGCAAAAAATGATCTCTGGTCTGATGAACATCACTTTATGCTAATATGACAGCTCTTTAGGCTCCTCTTTCATTTTATGAATTTAAATTGAGAAGACATGGAAAGTCCCAAGACAAGCTCAAATATCTTTTTAGATTTCTGGGAAAGTTGAGGACACATAACAGGACTGCTACAGAAGCTGCAGTTACAACAATAGAATTGTTTTGTTTTGATGAAATACATTGATATGTTGCTACTGTCTTTGCTCTTAGATGTATTCTGAGCCTCTGTGAAATTATGGAGAGGCTATACAGAAACATGGAATTTTAATTGAGTTCTCTTTATCTAGTTTTAGGACTTGTCTGGAGAAGATATCATATTTTAGATTGTATTTATGCAGAAATGTTAAAACTCAAAACTTAAGCAGCACTGTACTTGTAGTAGTCCAGTTTCTAAAGTTTCTCATGGCAGGGCATGCTCCTACTTTAGTTGTTTGGTTAAAATTCTGCATATCTTTAAAGTTCCCTAAATGAGAGTGTTGGAAGGGAGATTCCATCATGTGTATTAAAAGCTGTGGAAACCAGGTTGTCACTGAATAATTAAAATAAAGATTATTCTGTATGTTAAATGTAACATGTTAATACCTTAAAAGGGTAAAACTTCAGTTGGAATTGTTTTAGTTGCCATGGGAATTACTTTAGAGCTAACTATTTTGGGGATTGCATGATATAGTATTTATAGTACAGGTATTTCTTGACTTATGACTGAAATTGAGCCCAGAATTAGGATTCTAAGCTGAAGCATCATGTGACTGGATTTAAAGTAAAAATAGGTTTTTATGATGGTTGCTAAGCAAATCCATTTTAGTTAACCCTGGAAACTGACCCCCCCCCTCCCCCCAAAAAGTCACAAATCTTGCTCACATGACTGCAGAATACTGCAAATGGCCGTTAAGGTGGATCGATTGCCAGGTGCCCAAAAGGTGATTATGTGACGATATTGATGTGAGTGGCATTTGAGACTCTGAAAATGGATCATAACTGGGAAAGTTTGTCAAATGGCTGTTAATCGGTCATAAATGGAAGACTACCTATAGATTCAATTATTAGAATATATTTGCAACTTTTACATCCCCTAATTGATAAAGATTCAACTTTCTACTGAAAGGTATCTTAAAGGCTTATGTTCATTGTCATGCTTTAGATAAAAATCTTCACCAAAAACAATACATCAAGTTCATTTACCTTTGAACCTTCCTTTTTTTCATAGGTGTGTATTTGCCTTTGTTATGGGAACAGAGCTTTTGTTGGAAGAGCCCTATTGCTCTGGGCTACACAAGGGGCCATTTCTCTGCTTTGGTTGCCATGGAGAATGATGGCTATGGCAATCGAGGTGCTGGTGCTAACTTGAACACTGATGATGATGTCACTATTACTTTTTTACCGTTGGTTGACAGTGAAAGGAAGCTGCTGCACATTCACTTCCTGTCTGCTCAAGAGGTAAGAAATGCTTCATAATTATGGTTACATCAGAGATGTTCCTCAGGTATTAGATGAGAAAAATAAAAGCCCCAAGAATATGCATAGTTATAGCTAACATGCAAGAGATATATTGACCACCAAATTTTACTTTATACTGAGGACTTTATGATTAAGAGATGTTTTTAAAAAGCAGCTATAATTAAAGCTTTGAAGAAAAAGCAACAACCAGATTGTTCAAGTCCCTCTTAGTGAATCATTTTATAACTAGAAATATGGAATGACAGTGTCTGCAAAAGATAAGCCAACTTTCTAATAATGTTTAACCATATCATTGTTATTAGGAAGGAAACATTAAAGTATCAGTTAAAAATATGGACTTTTATTTGATGCATATCTGGTTCATGATCACAGATAAATGCACTTTCATAATTGGAACAGAACTGTTAGATTTCTTCAACTTTATAGAATTTTTTAAGTGGGGATTAGGCAATAGATCGTCATGGAGGAAATCTATGTGGCTACTAGAAGTTGAAAACGACTTGATGGTACATAATTAATTCTACAGTTAGGAATTGGCTAGTAGATTTTTGAATCAGCCACAGCAAGTGTTACACAATACTTGTCTCTTTTAGTTGGCAGTAGTCTAAACTGACCATGTTGTCTGAATTTTTTCTCCAAAGATTGGTAATGAGGAACAGCAAGAGAAGCTGCTTAGGGAATGGCTGGACTGTTGTGTGACAGAAGGTGGAGTCCTGGTTGCTATGCAGAAAAGCTCTCGTCGGCGTAACCATCCCCTGGTTACGCAGATGGTAGAGAAATGGCTGGACCGCTATAGACAAATCCGCCCCTGTACATCCCTTTCAGATGGAGAGGAAGATGAAGACGATGATGATGAATGAAAAAAAAAAGAGATATCAGCTGCATATAGTGTATGGTGACAACCCCAGCTCTTGGAGCAGTCTAGCAAATTGTTGCACGGTGCCCCAATTGTAGCAGGGAACATCCTGCATAGGATTTTGAGTGGGCATGGGAAGAATTCAGAGACTCATCTGATGCAAGAAGGAAGTATGGACTCATTTGTAAACAAGAAAAAGAAAGCAAAGCCCTAATTTTATTACCAAGACAGAAAGCATTTTTCCGGTTGTACATCTGCCCTTAATTATACCACATGTGGTTGTGCAAGAAGGTTGAGTAATAGGAAAGAAGTGTAACCAGCATCTTACAATTATTGAAGGAAATTCTTTTAAATAAGGGCACTTAAAAGCACATTGTTGATTAATATCTGTTCCTTTTGAGACTTACAGTAAAATTTGATTATTTTGCATCTCTTTTTAAGCATTCTGACATATTTCCTTGAAATAACATTTTATATGAAATCTTGCAAATGCCCAGATCAGATCATCAGATCATGTGGCTTTTTTTTCTGTTTTTTTTGTTGATGCCATATAACCAGAGTAACTCATATGTGTTAAAAATGTATTGTTCTGTTAAATTTAATATTGTGCCCATTACAGTATAATAAAATTTTAAAGGGAAAACATATGGAAGGGATGATAAATCTTGATTAAGTGAACCGTTTCTGTAAAGACTTCTCTAGTATCCATTACTACTTTTTATCACAACTTTGGAATAGTCCCCCTCCTTCCAGGCTACTTAAAATAGTAAAAAAAAAAATGCTCTTCCAGGGAACTTTATGCTAAACAATTGTGTGGAGTTTGTAAAACTGAACTGCATTTTGTCCAAACCCGGTCTTGCTGTGAGTTGTACTATAGAAATCAATATTTTACAAAGCCTTTCCCCATGCAAGTTCAAATTGCCTCTACTGAGGGGGCATTCCTTGGTCATTAAAATTGAGTGAGAAAGCACTTTGACTGTTTTCCTTAAAAGTCTTCATTCTAAAGTTTGTTGGGAAGTCCTGTGTACTATTTTTCCTTAAAATGTAACCTTCAGAATTCTCTGCATGTTGACTGATTGTGGCCACATCTGAACTTGTAAGCTTCCTGAAACTGTCAGTTCAGAATATATTCTCCAGTAAAAAAAACCAAAACCTTTTATTATACTTGATTACCTTAGCTATGCTGTATTGAATGGATCTAGCCCTAGCCAAAACCCCAATGTAAGAACACTAAAGGTTGAATAGTTTTGTATGAAAAATGTAGATCCCGATAAGCACTTTTTAAAGACCAATGATGGTGGAAATGATGACATGGAACCTGTTATAAGATGGAATCCCTGGTTTAAGAATCTGAGCAGAAACTGTACCTTTTTTAAATGGATGTAAAAACAGGAGCCATTCTGAATTAATTGCTTTTTAAAATGGTACATTTCAAGCAAGTGAAAGTTAAACAAAAATTTCTCAAAATCTACTGACAAATAAACAATGACATTTTATCAAGGTACTGTGTTGAAACATAT
Source organism: Bungarus multicinctus (assembly GCA_023653725.1). NCBI lineage: Eukaryota > Metazoa > Chordata > Lepidosauria > Squamata > Elapidae > Bungarus > Bungarus multicinctus. Next base: position 65,009,020 of record CM042844.1, read on the forward strand.
CAATACATTTTTTCACTCTTATAGAAGCTTATTAAAGTTTTACACAAAATCACATTTGACCTGTGATAAATTTACAGGGCAATAGAATCATTGGATTTCTTTTCCTAAAACAGGCTGTTTTGATACATTCCCATTTTTAAGTTTTTCTAAATACAGTTAAGGTATAATTTAATACCGTTGTCCCCTGCCTGCTCTACATTATTTTCTCTAAAATTCCTGCATCCCTGAACTAATGGAATAAATTAGATGAGTATGCTTAAGTAGAATGAAGAAAATTGAAATGTTGCAAGTTGTGCTCCAAATCTGAGTTACTTCTCAATTCTCACGATTTCAAGCAATGAGATATAGCCTTCTTGAATATAAATTTTAATTTTTTGAATATGGCCTTCTTGAATATAATTTTTTTTTTTTGCCCTATTACCGTATTAGGAAGAGAAAACGTTTAGCTGTATTTAGCCAAGAAATGGCTGTAGGCATTTTTTTGAATAAAGGCATTTGGCTGCTGGTAGGGATAAAAAAATCAGCAATATACATTTATTTTCATGTTATACAGCTATACAAGCAGCAATGTACATATTTATTATTATATAGTCACAGTACATCCTTATGAGGCTCAGTGGAAGTCAGTGGTTTTATAGATCCAATTGCTCTTGCAGTATAGCAGCAGTTATTAAATTTAATTATAGCTGTGTCTTGAACACCAATTGCAATAGTACACAGGCCTCTCTGATGTAAAATTTTTGGGAAGGATTACATTTTTAAAAACAAACTTGGAGGTATTCTGACATCATATCCGTGCTTTAAAACTAGAAGTCTAATTTCAGTTTGATTTTCTTTTTAAGTTTTAAAGTCTCCCTCAGTGCTCCGAATTAAAATCTATTTGGCTGTCCTAATTTTTGAATTGCATTTTTAAAAAACCTTTAAATACCTAAATTGTTTATCCTGTTCAGATATTTTATTCCATATCTTACTTCAAAGCCTGCTGTTCTCCTGGGGGGAAAAACCCTCACCACTTCTAAGATTAAGATCAAAATGATTTGCCATCTCTACCATTTTGTATGGTAATTATTTTTTTTCAAAGCCATGTTCTATTTTAGTGGATTATGCTTTCTTAATTACACCAGTATTTTATAAATTCTTTTAGTAGCATGCCTCTTCTATATCATTTAACTTAGATTTAGCCTAGTAAGATAACTTTTACAATGGCAACTGGTATACAAATTTCAGCACAAAGTCTTCTCTAAATATCTATGATTTTAATTGGGGAGGTTTTTCTTCAAAATAGTAACTGGAAGTTAATACAAAATTGTCTCCATGCAACACATTTACTAATGGTAGAATATCCCACAACAAATATGATTGACTTTTTCAAGCATTATTTTTCATGAACGCTAATTTGGAATGCTAATTCCTGGTTTAAGAACTAAGTTCCAAGAATAGCAGCTTCTAAAAATTCACTAATGCCAGTGTAAACATTTTGTTACTTCACCTTCATTTGTGTGACTTCCTAAAATGTTCTCTGTAAATTCATCGATGTTTCTTCTCCTGGTTGCTCTATTCTGGTGTCTATGGTAAGTTGCACATATTTGCAGTGTTAGATCACATTTATGAAGTTGAATCCCTTGAATATGTTCAAGCTGGTAATGTGCTTTTCCATCAATTCAAAACAAAATATAAGTTTTGTATCAATGATTTGTTTTCGATTTTTGCTTCCATAGTTTGTGTGTGTGTCCCCTTTCCTTTAAGCCTACTCAAATCACATTAAAACTTCAATGACAAGCTAATTTTAGTATCAGATTATCTTAATGGCCACAAATATTTGTGTATTTTCGTGACTGAAGTCCTGTGACACTGGACTGTAAGTTTACCTTTGTGATTTTTGAATTTATACTGACTCCTGCCTCAACCAATTCTTTTTCTTATGTATGTTGCCCCAGACCAAAGCTTTTGCTGTGGAAAGAAAGGGGCAGTGTGTGAGCTGGTGTCAAGCTTATCTTTTCTCCTCTCACACATAAGCTTCTTTCCAACATAGCACAGTATAGGTTTCTGGAAAAATATTGACTAGTATTATAAAAGTTTTAACATACACGAAGTATTTTAGTCATTGCAATCATTACTACAGTTCTTCAGGATGGGACTTTAGTGAGTTTTTGGCTCATATGAAATACAAGTTTTCTTCTCATGCTGATAGCAGCATGATAGAGTGGCTGTAAAGTAGATGTTAATTATCCGTAAGATTATTGTGGGACACTTGACATGAAAGCAGATTGATGCTGGCCAGTATAAAATGTCATACCTCTGTAATTCCATAAAGCTTAACATTAAGAGCTTCTAAGATAGCGTGTAGGACAAGAACAATCTTTTTATTCAGACACATTATATTCCCCCACTATACAATATATTTTGCTATGATGCGGAAAAGACTACACAGAAGGAATACTTTGTCCATGTTGTTCCTGGGAGTTTCAAATGATGTTTGATCAGAATCATCAGAACTCTGGTGGTGCAATGGTTAGAATTCAGTACTCACTGCTCACTTCAGGAGTTCTAATCTCACCAGGCTCAAGGTTGACTCAGCCTTCCATCCTTCCGAGGACCCAGATTGTTGGTGGCAATATACTGACTTTGTCAATCGCTTAGAGAGGTAAAGCTGTAAAACACTGTGAAGTGGTATGTACGTCTTAAGTGCTGTTGCTATCCTCGTCAACTCTCAGCCAAATGTTAAAGGATTCTCAGATTCTAGGTATACTGGCTCTGGGGTGAGGCACATTTGAGAAATTCAAAGTCGCTATGCAGTTTTATCCTAGATCAGGGGTATCAAACTCATGGCAGTGTCACGTGACATATCGGGACATTTTTCCCCTTCATTAAACCAGACATGGGTGTGGCCAGCGCCTGCAGGCCGGGTGTTTGACAGCGCTGTCCTAGATGTTCAATAGTCTATGAAGGATGAAAGTTTAATCATTTCCTTTGGATTCTGTAATGTTCTCAATTAGAATTGATTCAAGAACATTGAGGGCCTGGTCCAACTGGAATTATAGAAATTGTCACTTTTTATTGAAAACTGCACTGAACGCTATATGTCCACCTTTACAATAAACAAATACAGTAACGGTAATACACTAAAACAAAACATATTTCTGATAGCCATTGGTTCTGGTTTTGTTTTGTTTGGGACAGCTTTTAAAACTTTTTATCACAGAAACAGAATGAACCCATACAAAGGCTCAGAATAAGCCATCTTTTTCAACAAAAAGGTGATGTTTCACAAAAGACTATGAATATAACATGTAACTAGTTGATACAAATCTAATAGGATTTGTTAAAATCAGTCACATCTAATAACATATTTTGAAGTGTTCTTGTATAAAATACCACATGAAGAAAAGAAGACTTCAATGTCTAAAAAAGTGGGTTTTGTTCATACAGTCTGACAAGTTACCATAAAAAGTTTTTTTTTTCCTGAGACATAAGGAAATGCAACATTCTTGAATCCTTTCCAGCTCAAGACTTTTCCACTGAATAAAATAGCTGTGGATTTAAAACTGAGAAAAATATATTTGAATATAAATGTGAGACTTAACACTTTTTTGCATCATCAACATGTGTTATTGAACTTACAGCTACTTTATTAAGTGTATCTTGTAGGAGAAGCATCAATTTCTGCGAAAAAGGCAGTAAGTTAACATAGGCCTTTCCCTCTCTCCAAACTATATAACTGTAATTAAACTTGAGTAGCATCCCTCCAGTATATTAGTCGCTACAGATAACTGCAACAAGCAAAACTGTCTCCCCGTATGTCATCTTTCCTCAAGGCATAGAAAGAGAAGCCAGGTGATTGAGTAAGGAAAGGGTTGAAGTCACAGGATGGCATCCTCTCTATTATCATGTAAGCTTTGTTAGGGCTGTTAGATATGCTCTAAGTAATAGATACTTCAATCAGATGTTTTTCCCAAAAGGGACATAGTACATATATTATTCTTGTGATTGATGTAAAGATGAAGGAACTTAAATACACAATAACAGAAGCTGATCAGTAATGTTATCAAATCCTAGTTTTCAGTGCTTCAGTAAGCAGATGACTTCTTCTGTTTCCCCCTCCCTCCTTTAAGTCTTGACTCCTATCTTTTAATTTTTGTGGTTGTCGTCATTAACACTGGAACATCATGATGCATCTGTCCAAAATGAACCTTACAAATTTTGTATCAAATTCTTTTCAGTTTGTCATTTTCTTTTCCAACGTCTCTTGGTCCCAAATTGGAGTGCTTTAAATTGTCTGCTATTGCTCATTTGGATGTTCCCTGTTGTCTCCATGTTTTGAGGGCTGGTTGGGAGATGGAGCTTGAGAAGGGTGTGCCACAGTTGGAAGATTATGAGTAACTGGAATCCCTCCTGGGATGATACCTTCCATAGCTGCTGGAATTCCACCTGGAGTAACACTCATCATTCCTGGTGGATATCTAGATAGAAACAGAATTTTAATTAGAAGAAAATGAATGCAAACATGTTCTATAAAAAAATATGGCGTAATGGCCAAGGGATAGAGGAATCTCATTAGGAAAACTATTTTCCTAATAAGTTCAGTAATAACATCTATTTCAATCCTTCCAAGACAGCTCTTACAAAAAATGTTTTATCCTATTTCTTTATTCATGTCATTTTAGAAACCTGTGCACATAGGCAGAATATATATCCCAGCATTTGGAGAAACAATTTTATTTGAACCCAAATTCCTCTTGTTTTTTTACATCTCTTTTCAAAAGATAACAGGACAGAAACAGTCAAATTTTTCTATTGGAAGAAAGAACAAAAGAATGGAAAGTGACATTTTATGCAATGGATGAATAGTCTTCTCTTTCAGGAAACACTTCAAAGAATATAAAGGGAGAATCCAGCTTAATTTTGAATTATCTAGATGAGATGGGCGACACATTAACCTAATAAAATAAATGTAACAATGCTTAACTCTATTTTAGAAATTAATTGAAAAATAATGGTCTAAAATGCCTATTTTAAAATGGATTGAATTTATACAGTACTTCATAAAGTTACAAATAATTGTAAAGAAAACTAGTATCAATGGATTATGTTCCTCCAAATTTATTTCCAGTATAATCAAAATAAGAAAGCCAGTTTAGTGTAATGGTTAAAGGCTCTCTGGAATTGTATAGGGAAAGTAAAGTTCTAGTTAGTATTCCTTAGCCAAAAAAGCCAGCTTGCTCTCTTCTCAACTGGGGCGAGAGAAATTGAAAAATGTTTTAAAAGATGGTGCTGGCAAACCTTCTGAAAAATGTTGCCAAGAAAACTGCATGAACCTGTAGATTCAGTTACCTTCAATCAAGATTGACTTGAACAATCATAACAATATAATCAAAATGGTTGTCAAACTTTTCAAAACATCTACAGGCAATCCTTGATCATTCAGAGCCATTCAGCGATCATTCAAAGGCTCTGAATGAATGATGATTACAAGCAGTCCTTGATTTCAGGCAGTCCCAGAACTTATGACTAGTTGCATGACGTGCAATTATATTTGCAACCTTCCTTCAGGGCTTTCCCAGAAAATCAATGTGGGAGCTGGCAGAGAAAGTTGCAAGTTGCAGGATACTTCTTCCCTAGCCATGTGCCTTCTCTCAGCCTCTGTGCTTGTGTCACACCAGCTACTTGTGCACTCTTTGTACCCTCCCTGACTCACCTCTTGCACACACCCTGCCCAACCTATGTCATGACCTCATGCACTCACTCTGACCTATGCCTCTCATGCACTCATACTCTCTCAAATCTGCATCTTTTGTGCACCCCTTGCATCTCCTAATCCATACTACATCCTTGTGCAGCCTCTATGACTTGCACCTCTTGTGCATCCCCTTGCACCCTCCCAACTCTTGCCACACCTTCTCTGCATCCCTTTGAACTCCCTTGCTCCATCCGCAACCTAGCAGCTATTTACCTGCCTGCTCACCTGGGACTTGCAACTTCTTGCTGGCTTCCCCATTGACTTTGGTTGTGGGAAGCTGGCAAGAAATTGCCTTATCTAACAATGTGGGATTCTGGTAAAAATGACAATTGGGATTGCAATTTCCATCACTAAGCAATGTGGTCGGTCAAGTGTGATGTCACATGACTGTATGATCACTTTAGCAGTGATAGTCCCAGTGCTATCATACTGCACAGTTCATTGATCAAGAACCTCACATGACTATGACATGGGAAGACGTGGAAGTTCCAGGTAAACAGATGGGTGACAGCTATGGGTGGGCAGGTGCTATGGAGCACAAACCAGATACATGGATAAGTGCTATGGAGTAGATGCAGGGGTACGTATGGAGTGTGGGTGGGTGCCAGGAGTGAGGAAAAAAGCAGCAGGATTGGCATTGACTTATAATTTTCTCCTAGCTTCCCCCACTGACTTTATTTGTGGGAAGCCAGCAGAAAAGCTTTCACATGGTAATCACATAACCACAACTACACTGCAATTGTCCTATCTGCAAGCCATTTGTCATGCACCCAAATCATGATATGACCATGAAGATGCTGCAATTGCTACACGGATTGGACATATATTCTCCTTGTTCATCATCTTCATCATCGTAATTTAGAATGCTTGCTGAATGAGTCTTCCCAGGGGAAGCCTATCTGTATTACATAATTCTTGTTTCCAAAATATAGATTACTAAGTGGCTTGTATAAATCTTTATGGAATGTCCAAAGATTTTAATTTTTTTGTACTGAAAGTGGACCAGAGGATACTTTCTGGGGTCTGCAATTTAAGCTTGGATCCACCTTGCACTGGAATTAAACCTCTTAGAAAAAAACCCAAATCCTCATTTTCAAACATTATACACCTGTGCACACACACACACATTTTTTTGTATGGTTTTCTATTATGTCTAAAATATATGTAGGTTCCTGGATCTATAAGGATAATTGAAAAATAAAATCATATACACAGTAGTTTTGAAAGATGGAGACTTCATGATTTATTTTCTCTAACAAAAAGTTCTGCTCTCTGTTTACTTAGAAAGGAGGAAATTTAATAGAATCACAGAGTTGTAAAAAGCTATTCTGGCCATCAAGTTCAACTGCCGTTCCATGGAAGAATCTGAATTAAATCATCCAGGACGGACAGCTGTCTAACCTTTTCTTAAACATATCCTCTTAAGATTCTATTATATCTAACTGTTCTTGGGCTTAGAAATTTTTGTCCCCTAACATTTAACTAGAAACTGCACAATATAACTTCAATCTGTTATTGCATATTGTGCCTTGTGAAATAATAAAGGACAGACCTTGGTCTTCTGTGTCACATCTTTTTTGTCACTTGAAGGGTACTATTGTATTTTCCAGACTGTCTTCTCCGGGTCAAATGCTTCCCACTCCCCTGGCCTGTTCCTATTAATTCCAGTGAAGAATAAGAAACTACAGATGATCAGTGGAAATCTTCCTTATTTTCTAGTTAGTCTAAACTTTGCCTACAGATTATATTTCAAGACTATTTCACAGCAACAGATATGTGGGTTAGTAATGGATGTCTCTGATAAATGAAAACTGATACATTGTTTCAGCTGAACATTCCTATCTCAAACCAGCAAGACATCGAGTGGAGAGGATGGTAGCTCATAAAAATGAATATATCATGTAAGAATTGTCTTTTTTTTTCTTTTTTGGATTACAGTTACCCTCATCCCTCAGTCCCACTGGCCCAAGTTCTACCCTACTGGAATACTGTTCCATACAGGGTTATTATAATGTAGATGAAGTTATACCGAATATATTTATGTTTTTAAATTAATAAAACAGTTCTAAAATGGTAAAGGATGTAATTTTTAAAAAAATCACCCAAATGGGAGAAAACGTTGAAATTTCTAACTTTTGAGTTAAATACTACTAATTGCTATTTGCAAGTATAAATGTCTTTTATGTCTGGGTCCCTCTAAGAGTTGGTCCCTCTAAGTTCTGCATGTTCAAAGTTATTTAAGTGATCTAGTGGAACACGTTATAACTGAATAAATTGGTATTCAAATCACGGAAAGCCTTTCATGAAATATAAAACAGAGATGAACAATAGTTTCTAGCCCAAGTCATTATAACATGATCTCACATGATGGCCTGGATTTCAAAAGAACATTTCTTTGGTTGTTGAACTTTGGGGACCTGGCAGACACTTTAATGCCAAGGTTGTATCTTTAATGCCTTTATGACCGGAACACAGAACAAGATTTTAATGAAAATACTCTCTCAGAACTGTCTACCATTCTTGATTAGATTACAATAATAAGCATCCTCTGTGGATGCAAGTTCCAAAACGCCAAAGCTGAAGGATTGCTACCACCCACTCAGAAATCTTAGATTTTGAGTAACTCATTCTTCAAGCCCCTTTGTTGAACAGACAGAATTACCAAGAAACAAATAAAGAAAAGGAAACAACGCAAGAAAGAAATTCTTTTATTTTACCTGTATGTGGCACCATTGAGCTCTGGATGAATTGCTTGCTGATCTATTACTGACCAAGGAGCAGTTGTGACAAAGAATTCCTTGTTCACACAATTCCGTAGGCTTTCGGGGATGCGACCTGGAATCACAATAATTAGAATTTTAAGAGTCTTATTGCTATTTTATAGCACACTATACCAAACGTTGTTTTTCCACAATCCTTTAATTGGGGGCTGGGGGAACATTCTTTCCAACTCTAATTCCAATTTGGGATGGTGTTCAAACAAAAAAGGAAACTAGTGGAAGTTGCCTGAAGGTGAAACAGTATGCAACATGGTGTGTTTGCTTGTTTAATATAATTGCCAAGAATCACAAGGATTAGAATTTAAAATCCTCCATCCCTTTGCTCTGCTGCTGTTTTATAAACCCCTTTGGAGCACGTAGTTTCTACTTGCCCTCAGGCTTTGCTGGAAAAGGAAGCTGTTGGAAGAGATGCTGTATCATGTATTTTACTAGCCAAGTAATTGATAGGCGAATGGCAAATTAATATGCAGTGTAAAAATGGCTGACAAAATATTAACTCTCTGATCAAAATGGGATATCCTTTCCAGCTGCCACAAAAATATTCAGCCTCCGTTCCATGAAAGTAGAGATAACATCCTTGCTAGAATACCCTTACTATACTGATAGACATGATGATCAAGTCTTATCCTAGTCTTGGACCTGGTTTGGTATCTATCATGCTGCCAAATCCTGGTTTAAAACAAGAAATAAAACCAGAACCACCCCTCCCAGGGCTAAAATGTCACCTATACCCCTCAACTGTCCTGGAAACTAACAGACCGATTTCTAATCCCAGAAAGAATGCAGTAGAAATATTCAGGCAAGGATGTTTTCTGTCTCAGGAGGTTTTCAGGATCAGAAACATTTGCATATAATAAATATTCAGCCCAGGTGCAGGGAAGCTCTCTGGAGAGGCACCGAACCTCGCCCAGAGCAAAGCACTTTAGGGTACCTGTGATCGCTCGGCGTATCTCTGTTGCAGCCGCTTCTCTCATCTCTAGTGATGCCTGTTCACTGTACCAAGCAGTATGTGGAGTACAAATTAAATTGGGCGCATCTTTCAGGGGCCCTTGAGCAAAGCTACAAAAACATTTTAGAGACAAATTTTTTTAAAAAACAAAGAAGCTCTGAATGAAATGCCACCATTTGCTTTCCTTCAATAATGGGTGATGGATGGAAACCAGAAGTCCCATTCCAGTTTAACCACTACTTCAAAAAATGGGCTGATATAAAAATAACTTTATAATGCTTTCCAAGCATAATAAATGACAAGGTTTGACAAATTCCCCAAAGAAAATGATTTCTAATCCAAGTTTTTAGGACTTGGGGCAGATTAAGATGTTATATGCAATCAAATTGGATATGACAGGGACGCTAGATGTGTTTTATTCATATGTCTACCCAGATACATGAAATCTAAGTGAGTGTTGCAATTTTCTTCTAACTGGTATGGAAAAATCTATTAGAATAGAAAGAAGGCAGGGAAGTAAGCTATGGACAGCAACGGTCTCAAGACTCTCCTTTAAGTACCTCACTATAGCAATGGAGTACATTGTTGTATTTGTCATTTCTTCTTTTGAAATTCAACAGGACATAAAGTCCAGTGTTAAAGCTAGTTTCAAAATAATCATTAGTTGTGAGAGAAAAAGGGATTTATTACAACAGGGAAGTAAATACCTTATTTAAAATAACCAATTTTTCCAGAGTCTTTCATCAGGTTTGCTCTGTTTAAATACATGTTTATGTTCAAGCCACCTGTATATAAACAAAGAGCAAACACCATTCCCTTCTACCACTGATGATGTTACCTAGTTGGGTAATGAAACATTTGCAGGAAAACAACCAAGCTCAGAGAGCATCAAAGATCCCCACAACAATTTTCATTAACCTCTAATTGAAATTTAGCTTTTGGTTCAGTAATGTATGTGGACAGTGAACTAATTTATGGCCTCTAGACCAATGGTAAATCATTTACTATTTATTCTCCTTTCACAAGCAAAATATAAAGTTGGGCTTCATCTGGACCAAAGTTTTCCAGCCTTGGCAACTGGAGTTCACTCCCCACTGAACCATTACAGAAAAAGGAAATTTGTGTGCTGTTTTCCCTATTTTGTTCTTGGCTACAGTTTAGTGAGGTTCATGGGAGGAGCCAAAACAGGCAAGATAGATGTATCCCTGCCTCACTACACATACTTGTCAATGTATGTACAATAGTGGCAGGTCTTGGTTATAATGCTATCCATGCCTACTACCTTGCCCATTCTGAACGTCCAATCACTGACAAATATATTTCGAATTATTTGTCAATACTCATATATGGTCTCACACAGGAAAACCAGTGTTTGTTTGTTTTTACAACTGTGTCTGGTGAGGTTGTCTGCTTGGTAAAATTATGAAATTATAAATGTTGGAAAGGTGGCACTAGAATTGAAACCCACCTTCCTAATGCAGTTCGTTCGTTCATTCAATAAATATATATGGCTGCCCATCTATCAATAGAAATTCTGCTACTTGAAAAGCTGATATCATCAGGGACATCTATTTGATCAGCAACCATGTTTGCCCAATACTGAATTAAGTGATTCTTAGCTTCATTTGTTTTCCCCTATGACTAGATTCTATGTTCAAGTTACTTGTAGAATTCTCGATGTCAAATTTATTTTATATTGTTAATACTATTATGGTTTTATGCTTCTGTATTTTGCTCTACAATATGAAACTGATTATCAGAATTATTCTCAGCAGAAGGATAGGAACAGAATCTCAACATGGTGAGGCTATTGAAACACCATCAAACTCTGGATAACTTCAAAACATTTTTTTTTGGGGGGTGGGGGGGAGAGTTTCCTCTAGCTTTCTACAATTTAACGCACGTATCCACATAACATGTGAAGCCATTAACCATAATACCGTTTACATTTTCAATTTAGAAGTGCTGCACATAATTTATAGGTTTACAGCAATACTTGGATCTGCCTTGAAGTAGCATTGCATGTATTTTATTGCAAATAATAGCATGTGGATAATGTGGTTCTTTCAATAACCATATTTTTTCCAGACCTGAATCCAATACCTTACAGAGTCTAACTAAGCAGATGGCCAGATTCCATGCAGAAGTGATACTTTTGTTCCTGGAGCCATGGGAAGTCACAAATCACTGACCTTTGCCACTACTGACTGCTTGGAAAGAGCTGCAATTCTAGTAGAGGGTGTCACTTTTCACTTAAAAATACAAGCTTGTGCCATAATACCAATGTTCTGCTTAAAGGAACACCTTTTGTTTTTGCTGAAAGGGACTACAATAGATTCCTCACAGAAAATCCTGAAGAATTCAGGAGGGACTATTAGGTGTACCACTTGTTACAAGAAATGCAACTTTTACAGCTAACTCAGTCCATTAGCAAAGCCAATTATGGTCCCAGCTTTTGCAGCTCTATAACAACAGGCTCCCATTGATCTTTAAAACTTTCCAGCAGCTTTCTAAAATCTTTATGATTTTATTTCTGAAAGTTAATGCTGCTCATCTTCTAAGAACAACACCGCTATTTTCTATCTATATGGCATTTCAAGATTATCTGGACAGAATGTACTTATAGCAGGATTTCTCAAATTTAGCAACTTCAAGATGTGGACTTCAACTTCCAAAATTCTCCAGCGAGTCGGCTTGCTTGCTGGTTAGTGAATTCTGAGAGCTTAGGAGTCTACACATCTTAAAGTTGTTAAGGTTGAGAAACTCTGGCTTAGACCATGGGTGAGGAACCCAGAGGTTATGTTCCTGGGCCTTGGCACTCTGAGATTTTGATGGCTCATTTTTTCTTTCTTTCTTTTTTCCTGCAAAGGAAATGTTGATGTGGGTATATGGGTAGGTGGCCTCCAGGATAAACGGTTCCCATCATTTCCCTTGAAGTACAGTATTATCCCAAAAGCAAAAAAAATAAGTCAAAACTTCAGCTCTAAACTTTAAAATGAGATCAAAACATTTATAAATAGCCTCCTGAGTTGTTCCAAAGTTCTGAAGGCAAAGTTGTAGCTCCCAATTCTTTAAATGTTTGCCAGATCAGGCAGGCTGTAATACAAGGTCTTCTAATACTTACCTAAATGGTTCTGATTCGTGAACATCCAATGCTGCCCCTCGTATCCTTCCTTCCTTCAGAGCTTGGGTTAAGGCCTTTTCATCCACTAGACCACCCCGTGCTGTGTTTACCAAAAAAGCTCCCTGCCTCATCTGAGAGGAAACGAGAAGAAAGAAAAGAACTGAAGAAGCTTCTTGGATGAGAAGCAAAACAACTTCAAAAGAAAACCAGAAAGTTCAGTTGGCTCTTGAAAAAACACCTTTGGAGCAACCATGACCTGGATGACTGAGAATCTCCATAGACAAAGAAAGGAAAAAACATTCCAGTTTATAAAGATTTTTCTCTGGGTTTCTCACCCTCTACTATGGAAATAGATCTACTTCCATGGTAGAATCTGTTCTGAAACCATCCAAGATCATAAAATGAAGGAGATGGTGTCTATAAATAAATATTGGACAACTGTAATTTACTTTTTGAAAGGAATGCATTTTTATTCTTAAGTTTTTCTCTGGGTCAAGGAACATCATGCATTTTATTCCTCTCACTCAAGTGAGAATAGATTTTCAACTTACAGAAGCACATTGTATAGAATCCATCCTTGTGCAAGTTTGATTTCTCATTGGCTTTCTGAACTAACTGCAGGGACTGAAAATGGGGACCTTTTCCCATATTACTGTAAATCTCATTCTTTGATGGTCTTTTCCAGTCAGTTTTGAAGAATGGAGGGTCATGTCTATGAACTCCCATTTGTGGGGTAACTGAATGCTGGCCCTCTCTCACTTCTGTGTTTAACTTCTAATAAAACTGCTGTTAATAATTTGCCAATTCAGGGTTTGATACAATCAGCATAGTGATGATTTTTTTTTTTTTATTTGTCAATTGCTTACAAGATAATAGGTATAAGTAAAAACATAGTTATGAATACATGGATACATATAAGAAAAATAATAAATACACACACATATGTTTTCGTAGATTTTCACGGGTACAGGTATGCAGGTCTTGGCATGTTCGGGTCTTTTCCCAATCGCATATATATATATAATGTGTGGTATTTAGGTTTCTTCGGGTCTTTTCCCACGTAATATTTGTGCTTTTATTATAGCGACGTTTCGGCAGAATCTCATCTGCCATCCTCAGGCTTGTGTATTAGGCTCTTTTTAATTTTGTGTGCCAGGCTTGGCAGTCATCTTTTGTTTTATTTATATATATATATATATATATATATATATATATATATATATATATATATATATAACAAAAACATATATGTGTGTGTATTTATTATTTTTTTATATGTATCAATGTATTCATAACTATGTTTTTACTTATACCTATTATCTTGTAAGCAATTGACAAATAAAAATAAAAAAAACCCATCACTATGCTGCTTGTATCAATACACACACACACACACACGCGTATAAAAGAAACATTAGGACAGGGACGGTAGGCACATTGGTGCGCTTATGCACGCCCCCTACAGACCTCTTAGGAAAAGGGTGAGGTCAATAGTAGACAGTCTAATGTTAAAGTTTTTGGGGTTTGGGGAAAAAAACCACAGAGTCAGGTAGAATATTCTAGACATTGACCACTCTGTTGCTGAAGTCGTATTTCCTGCAATCAAGTTTGGTGTGATTAACCTTGAGTTTGTATCTATTGTTTGCTCTTGTGTTGTTATGGTTGAAGCTGAAGTATTCATTGACAGGTAGGACATTGCAATGTATGGTTTTACATACTATACTTAGATCGGACTGAAGGCGGCATAGTTCTAGGTTTTCTAGGTCTAGAATTTCCAGTCTGGTGGCATAAGGTATTCTGCAATGAGTAGAGGAGTGGAGAACTCTTCCTGTGAAATATTTCTGGACTTTCTCAACTATGTTAATATCAGATATGTAATGTGGGTTCCAGACTGATGAGCTGTATTCGAATATTGGTCTAGCAAATGTTTTGTATGCTCTAGTTATTAGTGTAATATTACCAGAGAAAAAGCTACGTAAGATTAGGTTAACAACTCTTAACGCCTTTTTGGCTATGTAGTTACAGTGGGCTCTAGCACTTATTTGAAATGAGTACTGCAAGATCCTTGACAGGGTTTGGATCATCAACAAGGTCTTGACTATTCAGCCTGTATTTTATTTTCTGATTTTTTTTGCCAATATGTAGGATGTAGCATTTATGTAGGAAATGATACCCAATTATATTCCAACTCCAATCTAGTCAAGTGATATCAGGTCCCAAAGTCTGGAGATCTGGATGTGTGGAATGTCAGACACAATCTTTGACAAAAATGAATGGGTATTTGGCTCCTCACTCTAGGATATTTCCACTTTAAGTCTTGGAAGGAGCAGCACTTTCCTATTCAAGACCAGTGAGCAACTTTGGAATAATCTTGGACTGCTTAAAAAACAACTGACAGCATGGCCAATCTTTGAAAAGATTTATCTAGTGTTCTGGTTGAGCCTGTTCCTAGATCGGGAATCTCTTTGGACAGACATTCATGTCCTAGTCAAGTTGTGATTGAATTTTGTAATGTACTCTGCCTAAGGTTGTGCTTGAAGATTATTCAGAACCTATGAATGGTCCAGAAGGTGATAGCGGGGCCATACCAAACTATGTCCATGTTGCTCTGTGAGCTGCAACTGGTTGCCAAAGGGCTGGTTATTTGAGGGACCACATATGTGCAATGGTTTCTGCCTATCCAGTAAGATCAAGCAAGAATATCCAGTAAGATATTTTCCAGCATATATTAGGACCTAGGATAGTATGCCATGTCTATTCCAGCATCCCTACCTGGAGGTCAGTCTGGCTCCCAACTTGATGATGTTCTGAAGGTCTCAAACCTAGTTACAGGTAGTCCTGGGCATATGGCCACAATTGGGACCAGAATCTGTTGTTGAGTGAAGTAGTCATTAAGCGAGATGCCACGTGACCACTTTGCTAAATGACTGCAATCCCAGCATTACAGATGCAACTGCATTAACCAATTTTGAGGGTTGTTAAAACAGATGGAGTCCTAGGTAAGAAGTGTAGGGGCCTTGAGAATGGGGTGGGGAAGGCCCTGGGCGGCCCAGCTCAGGCTCTGCATAAAGAGGTGTGTGTGCCTGTATGTGCGCACATGCGCATGTGCGTGTATATGGATGCTGTGGATAAGGCTCTTGCTTTAAATATTGCTTTGATTCTACAGGAAAAATTATCAGCTCCTTAGCAGAGAGATCAAGCAGGATTTTTGGTCCCCGAGAGTAGATCTTTCCTGCTGAAAAAATAGAGGATTTTGAGTTCCATAGAAGAGAGGCAGTGCAGTAAGTAAGGAGCAAAGGACACCTCAAGGAGGTGGTAGAGATCACAGGAGGCCCAGCACAGGCTGTGCCTTGAGAGGATTCTACAGATACTAGTTTCTTCATTCTAGGGCTGAAAATCCTACTTGGAATTTGACATGGATCTTTTCAGCCAGTCCCTAGAGATTAAAGAAGTTATCTGGGCAGGTAGTAGCAGCCTGCAACTTTCCTTACCAACTTCCCTAGTTGATTTCTGGAGAAGACAGCAAGGAAGAGTGCAAAGGGCAACCACACGATTACAGAGCCCTTGATAACCAGTTGTAACTTTGGGAAACAGTCATAAGCCCCTTCATTCATCATCATCATCACTTTCAACAACTGCTGAATGAATGGTTGTAAACTAAGGATTACCTGTATTCTCCTAGACCAGGGGTAGGGAACCTTGGCTCTTTTATCACTTATGGACTTCAACTCCCAGAATCCCTGAGTGAGCCATAAAAGGTTCCCCATCCCTGGCCTACTGGTTTTTCAGTTGTGGGGGAAATCAATTTTTGACTGGAATGGGATTGTTTGATATACAAATGTAGGACATATAAAGAATATATAAAGAATATGTCCTACATTTGTATATTAAACAGTCCCATTCCAGTCAAAAATTGATTTCCCCCACAACTGAAAAACCAGTAGGCCAGGGATGGGGAACCTTTTATGGCTCACTCAGGGATTCTGGGAGTTGAAGTCCATAAGTGATAAAAGAGCCAAGGTTCCCTACCCCTGTCCTAGACCTTAGGGTATAGTATTGTTGCTGAGCCCCTGTAGATTTTGTGGATTTTTAAAAAAATCTTTTCAACGTACTTGACCTATTTTTCTATTATTTTATTTTCTTGTTTTTTTAAAGTCTAAGACACCTAGCATAATCTGGAATTGAGTGGCCTCTAAATCATATAAGCAAATAAAATCTAAGCTACCTAGGGATAAAAATGCATACCATTTTTAATCTGCCTCTGCTTGGGTTTCCTCAATGCCGAAAGGAATCCGGCCAAACAACACAAATTCCTGGATCCCATCTGAAGTAATAGAATCCTCTCTTTCCCCTCCATTTAGATTTACCTGCTTAATCGTAAAATCATTGATCAGGTGATGATTATGTTCATTGAGGTTACAGTGTAATGATACGCAGTCACTCTGATATAGCAGATCCTGAAGAGTGTAGACGCGTTGAACCCCCAGGGACCTTTCAATCCCATCTTGCAGGTATGGGTCATAAAATATCACATTGAATCCAAATGCTTTGGCTCGAACAGCTACTGCTTGTGCAGTGCGACCTATACCAAAAAGACAAACAAGAAACCACACACACACAAAGACACAGAGAGCTATAGTAAGAGACTGGACAATGTGGCAGTACTTTTAGTTGTGAAGAGTGCATTAAGTATAGACTGAAACACCCGGCTGCCAAATACATTCTATCATAACAAAGGCATTTGTGCTACAAGGAAACTCATCTATTGTTTATTTATTTATAGGTTGTCCATTCTAGAGTTTTGGGCATCTTCTAAAACAGGGGTGTCAAACTCAAGGTATGTGGGCCAGATCTAGCCTGCGAGGTGCTTAGATCTGGCTCATTATATAACTTTTTTAACAATTTGCATTCCCAATTTTCCCTTCTAATTCTCTTTTTTTTTTTGTTCATCCTTCATATTTTTGGTCAGTATCTTTGTTTTATTTTTATTTATTTTTAGTCCCGCAACATTGCCAAATGCTTCAATTTCTCTTATTAATATTATTTCAGTTTCCTCTGGGTCCTCCAGGAAAAATACTATATAGTTGGTGAAAGCCTGTGCTTTATATTGCTCTTTTCTAATTGTAAGCCCTTGAATTTCTTTTTCTTCTAATGTTCATCAATAGGTTTTCTAGTGTGAGGATAAAGAGTAGGGATGACAATGGACATCCCTGCCTCACTCCTTTGTTAATCTTAAATGTTTCTGTTCTGTCTCCATTTAATATTATGCTAGCAATCTGGGTTGAATAAATTGGAGGTGCCAATATTTTTACATGCTTAGAAAAAAGACTTCCATCTCCTTTCCTTCCCTTTCCTGCTGCTAGAACTTAAATCTCCAAGAGATAAATTGTCTCGGCTGTCGTCATTGAAGGTCAAACATGGACCGTGTAATACAGCGTGCACGACGGCATTACAAGAATCTGCCTTTAGAATATAGGCAGCTATGGCATTTTTCAAAAAGGTCCATTAAATATTTGTCACTGCACTTCAGAAGCAATTAATTTGAATAAATTTAGCTATGTGCATGGAGAAGTATGCCCTAGCTTTATCAGAGAGCATGGTGCAATAATCAGCCGGGTGATGTCGAATTCTCAAATTGGAGGGTAGGGAAAGGAAAGAGACAAGAGACTCCAGGGAACTCAAGGCAAGTAATAATGTCTTCCAGAGAACCCAAATGGAGCTGGATGCACCCGAACAGATTAAAAAAACACACCAAAGCAAAAGAAGGCTGTGCATCCAGCCACACTCAAAGCCCTGTATGGCTTCTCAATTCTGATCACCAACAAGAAAACAGGTTAAGGAACTCTTATTACAAATGACTTTGGTACAACAGTAGAATGACAACCTCCCTCTGAGACTTATTTATTAGAAGAGCAACTTGTTTGCTGTAGGGGTTTTTCTCCCCCACTTCCCCCTTCCTTCTGCACTCTTACTGAATGGCTATTTAATTGGGCATGACTAAGACAACTGTCATGGTTTGGAAGCAAAGGTTTAATAAGGCTCTTCTGATAAAGAGGGACAGCTGCAATGCAATCAGCAGGTCATTATCCACAATGTCATTCCAATTCAATGTCATTGCTGGTCTCAACTAAGTTCTACATCAAGATGAGTTTTTTCTTAAATGTAGAAGAAGGCAGAGAGAACCAGGCCAAAGCATGCAAAAACGGGTCTCAGAATAAGATGAGTTCCATGGGAGTGACTAGAGGAAACATTCCCTTTTGTTACACACTATATTTCGGCACAGATGGAAAGGCAGAGTCACACCCATCTCTGATTGCCAGTGCTCATTAACCATTATGGGATAAATGTGCACTTCAGTGCCTGTGAGGAAGAAAACCTAAAAAAAACCTAAATCTGTACCTCCCTCTCCTTGAGAAGCAAGCTACAGATGACTATTAATTGACCTAATTTATTCTTAGCACATAAACCACAGGGATAGATGGTCAAATAGTGAGAGACTCCAAGCATACAATTAAAGAATAGGAGACCAACTCGAGAGGGGCTGGAAGTTGTTTCCTCCAGAGACCGGGTGTCTATCCCTCCTCCTTCCAAATACAGGGAGCTTTGAAACCAGGGTTCTCACGAGACGGTCCCTCATGTTTACTATGTGATAACAGGAACCATTGTTAGGAAAAGCTAAATTCAGTGAATGGTGTTAGAGCAGGGGGAGAAGAACTATAGTTTTCCAAACACTGTTGAACTACAGCTCCTTGATCCCTCACCACTGTCATATAGCAAGAGTATTCAAACCTGACAAGTTTAAGACTTGTGTCCTTCAACTCCCAGAATTCCTAAGCTAACATGTCTGGAGGAGGCATTCTGGGAGTTGAAGGACACAAGTTTTCAAGCTGTCAAGTTTGAAGACCCCTGTCAACTGGTTGTTGGGAACAGATCCCCTGACCCAGGTTACACTAACTTGTACCTTTACACCAAGGGTCTTCAAACTTGGCAAGTTTAAGACTTGTGGACTTCAACTCCCAGAGTTCCTGAGTTAACATGACTGGAGGAGTGAAGTCCACAAGTTTTAAAGCTGTCAAGTTTGAAGACCTCTGCTTTACACTCAAGGCTAAGCTTCTGCTCAAAACATCCTCCTCCTAAAATAATGGTGCAGTAGCACATCTGGTGGCAGAATCCATGTAGGAGTCTCCTTGGAAGATTTGGCCCCTATGCGATCCATTTTGAACAAGCCGAAATTTTGTCCCCACCCCACCCCGAAAGCTCCAACATACCAAATCCGATCAGGCCAAGTGTTTCGCCTCTAATACGGGCTGCTCCGGAAGCCACTTCCCGTATCTGTTCTACACTCTGCACTCGGGTTCCTTCCCTCAGAGCTTGGTAGAGCCAAGTGTTCCGCCTGTACAGATTCAGGACGTGGCAGAGGGTAGAATCGGCTGTTTCTTCAACTGCTGCAGAAGGTATGTTGCAAACAGCTATTCCTGGAGTAGAGGACAGTAGCCCAATTTTTAGTGAAGACAACTCTCATAAAAATATAGTTTGCTTCTAAATAAACAACTTTCTGTTTCCTGGAGAAGAAAACACTTTGCAACCATACTAAACTGGATTATACACAGTTTCTTTTGCACAAAGACTCCTTGGCTACTTCTGTTAGTTAGCATACACATATTATCTTCAATACAAATGTGTGGCATCAAATTTTAATGCTGATAACTGCAGAATCAGGAACAAGGAAATTCACTTGTCTGAAAGTATCACAAGGTGGGAATTCTCATTTACACATCTCTTTATATTGAGGACAACACTTCTTACAAATCAACTGCAGTCCTTGTCTGAGATTGTGAATGCTACTTGTATAGACAGGTCTAAGAAAGAACTGCAGCCAGTTAGCAGGAGCTCCATACTTTGGCCCCACTGCCTAACTTGTCATTGTATCTGTCTGAATTGCAGTAGTGAAATTGATTCAAAGGCCTGATGTATATATATTTTTTCTCACTGCTCTTCCTCTGATCCCATTCAGTTTCAACAAATTATAACCAAAATCCCTTCCTGAGATCTGTGAATGCTATGAAAAGTCTCTAGGCCTCATTTAGAAATGCAGTACAAGGATTCCCCACTGATACAGTTGGCTTCCAATCTGGACACCAGCTGCATTTAAAAGTATGTAAGGGTGAAATCTCTTAGACCTTAATGCTATGCTCAATCATCCATGCTTTTTATTTTACCCTAACATTTCTGCCCAAGATTGATTTTCCTCTTCGCCTTGTATATCTGCAAGAAGATGATTTGCCTTCATGGAATGCCCTGCTTTCACAAGGTAACGCTAAGCTAAATGATCTAACGTAATAGGGTTAAGTAATAAGCAGCTTTGATAAAGCGTAGCCATGTTCACTCAGCATAGGACTGATTCTTTTGACGGCAGGATACCAGGGTAAGGAGAGGAGTTCAGCAAAATTAGCTTCTTCCCATTCTCCAGTCACTCCAGGATAGTAGCAGCACCATCTGCTTGCATGCTTTGAAAGCAAAACTCAACTTAACCTTATTCACAGATTTCTGTCTCTTAAAACAATCTTAGATAGCGGGCATAGAGGAATTAATAAAATGCCTTGCTTCAATACATTTTTATCTCACTTTCCTTCAATAGGATAAATACCCTACACACTCAAATACTCATGCAAAGTTGTTAACAGATTACAGTATATTGAAAGAGAAATGGTTTGATGGAAGTCTACAAGGTTAGCTTCCTGGTGATGCTGACATTTTAAGTCTTTTTAGTCTTCTTAGACTGTGACATACTCACTTTGGTAACAAACAAATTTCTATATGATAAAGCTTGGTGAATTAAGACACTTTGCTCTTTCCAAGATAACTTATTCACCTCCACCTCGTTATAATCTTGTTCATACTACATATGGGGAGAGCTAGAGGAAAATATGGGGAAGTGATTGAACCAAACTTGTTCATCTACTTGGTTCATTGCACATGGCTGACTTTTAGCATCTATTAATAGTAAGAACAAAAAGGAGGAACAACTCAGGCCTTGAATGTTTACAATAGTCCTTTACAGTTTTGAGGGATTTTTTTTTTTTTGGAAGTAATGAACTACAATTGCTTACTGGCTAGAGAAATTATACTCCAACATATCTAGAGAGATTGGAAGAAGATGGTTTATAAGATCCAAGAGCTTTTGGTAACTTCTGTTTTTTAATGTTGTTGTGCTATATAGGGTAGAGAGGTATGGATGTCTTTAAGGGATATAGCAGTAAGAAAAAAATGTTTATATATATTAAGGGATTTAAAATTCCAATAGATTATTTGGAATTCTGAGGCTATAAAAAAGAAATAGTCTTCACAGGAAATCTTCAAAGGTAAATGATGAATTACTTCTTTGAAAATTCCCTAAAATATTCTGACAATTCAGCGATGCTATGAAAAAAATGTGAGGAGTCATATGTAAGTTGGAACAGATTTATGTAACGACACAACTCTAGTTTGGGAAACAGCTACAAAGGATATGTGATTCTTTAGTAAGATTTACAATGGAATACTTTGAATCAATTAATCTTTTTAATGACACCCTATTGACAGACATACACAGTTGGCAACCTATAAAGATCAATTTTATTTTATATGCTAATGTTATGGAACTCATTAGTGGTAAAACCGTTAACAGCCCTGCTTGCAAATAGCTCGGAACTATTTTAGCAGCAAACTGAAATGGCCAATATGTTACAATTCTCCAATTTAGTTAAGGATAGCATCATTAGTTGTTTATATTTGTCAGACAATAAGACTTTGCTGCAAAGGGATATGAAACCAAGGAAACAAGTGCTTGCATGCCTCACCCTTAATAAATTACTTCTTTAAAATACTTTCCAAATATTGAGT
Source organism: Bungarus multicinctus (assembly GCA_023653725.1). NCBI lineage: Eukaryota > Metazoa > Chordata > Lepidosauria > Squamata > Elapidae > Bungarus > Bungarus multicinctus. The sequence continues at coordinate 65,031,492 of CM042844.1, forward strand.
TGAGCATAAGCCTTTATACAGGGAATAGCACTAGAAAATATGTTTGTAATGTTATATTAGGATTATCTAATGAAAAAATAAGGCTTCATTATACTGATGGTGCTTCAAAATTATTCCCAAATCACTTTCACATGGAAGCTACTTGGGGCAATCTCTTGATGAAGACCACTGCATGTGATATGCAGCCTTCGGGCTCAGTAAGATCTAAGATAAATTGGCTTCCATTTCTATGGAGCTATGAACACTCTTTCTGGCAGCTTATTATAATATGGAGAGAAACACACACATACTAACTCATGTAAAAAAAAAAATCTCCAAGATAGCACAGCCATCTTAGAGAATCATGGAAGTTGCAGCCTGTGACAGAGAAGGCTGGCATCTGCAAATAGGTAGCATTTCAAATGGATTATCCCTGGAAACTGTATTATGGAAGGATGTCTTTAAATAAATCATTGAGTCCTAGAAGAATGTAAGGCAAGAATGCTGTCAAAGCCAAGAAAAGTTACCCCAATAATTATAGGTCCTGCCTTAGCCGTGATAGCCAGCTGGGTGACTTTGGGCCTGTTACTCTCTCTAAGCTCAATTCACCTCCCAGGATGTTATGTGGAAGATAGGAGGGAAATAGTGTGTTGGGTATATTTTCCACCTTGAGGTATTGGTAAAAATAATAAAGGTGCGATACACAAACACATACACGCACAAAACTCTCATGTCTGTACCCTTTAATTGGTAAAATGGTGAATCATAGAGCAAACAAGTTGAACCAAGTGGGCTAATCTACGGAATGTGTCCAAAAACCAGAATCCTGTCTCCGGTGAAATTAAAATTTGGCAAATTGTATAAAACATTTTATGACAAAAAATTATCATAAAACATGCAGTACACAAAATGTCAGAAACCATTTCCTGTTGTCAACTCCTATACAGATCAACAAGGGCTACTTTCAAGGCTCTAAATATGTTCCTGAATTTTTAAGAACTTTTCAAATATATTAGAAGCTCTGCCATTGTTGAAGGCATTGAGGAATCTGGTAAAGAAATACCACTCAAAGAATGACACAAGGAGTCATAGACTCATTCTGTAGGTTAGCCCATTTGAGGTAACTTCAACTAGTTTGCCCTATAATTTACCAATTCACTCAGTTAAAGGTTACAGACATCAGAATTTCTATATGTGTATGTTATCTAGTTTTAAGGTTATAATTTTTAATAGAATAGGCAACAGAACTTATACAATTTATAAAACTAATATAAAATAACCATCATGGTAATATATTTTGGAAGAAACATAGGGTCCATTTAAGCAGCTTTAATAGGAATAGCGGGTGGATCCAAAGACATAGAGCTGCTTCATCTACATGAATTCAAACAGTTGGGATGTATTATTAAGTAATATTTTAGTATTTTATGGATGAGTTGCAAAAAACCATGAATGTACTTATAAGTCTATGTGTCTGGAATAGACATGAAGAGATGCAAAATTTTTGTTTCAGGCTATTCTGAGGTTAATCTCAATAAAATAATTTATAAACCACAATTAAAGTTAGCTTTTTTCCTTAGTTCAAAAAGTGTACTAAGGTGCTGTTAATCAACAATAGACACAAAAGTATCCTTCACATATTGTATTCTTCACATATTGTTTTGAAGAAAAAGGGTCAAACATATATCAAAGAACTAACTCTTGCTTTCTATGTCTATGCCTGTTAGATGTGCCCAACGGACTCTCTGGGAATTCTAGGGACTGCAATAGCAGCTTGAAAAAGCTGTTTTAACATTATTTAAGCCAAATCTTCATTTCTTCTCCTAGCATTTCATAAACTTTTCTTGATGTACTAGTATTGAATTAAATGCCTGTAGAGTTTTGTGGATATGGAGAAACAGAAGCATAGAATAGTGCAATCTGTTCCTTTCTTCCTAACTACTGAAGATGATTCATGAGTACAACAGGCGACATCACTTTTCCCCAATAGTTCAGAAAGTATAATACTCTTGCAGAAAACTGTACAGCCATCTCCATTCTAGAAGTGTTATTTCCACATCAGGATTCCATAGATTCATTTAATTTATAATATATATCTTACCTCTACCAGAGATTCCATGTTTATTATGAATCAATCAACCAAGTAACATGAAGATATTTTATCATGTATCAGAATTGTATATAAGCTGCTCCCATGAAAAACAAGTCTATAACAAGAAATACAAGAACTGTGGTGACGTAGTGATTAGACTGCAGTATTGCAGACTAATTCTGCCAACTGCCAGGAGTTTGATCCTCACTGGCTCAAGGTTGACTCAGCTTTCCATCCTTCTGAGATTGGTAAAACGAGGGCCCAGATTGTTGGGAGCAATATGCCGCTTAAGGAGCACGGTAAAGCATTGTGAAGCGTTATATAAGTCTAAGTGCTAGTGCTACAATCATGAGACAATTAAATAATTTACTTTACATTTAAGAACAAGCAACATTTTAGAAAGAGGATCTGCAGGAGTGGCATCTAAACGTACCAAGTTCCCCTGCAGCCTTGATGTCAATGTTGTCATAACCGCTGCCTATCCGAACTATGACTCGTAAGGCCTTGAACTTCTCTAGGTCCTCCCGGGTGAGAGTGATAGTGTGGTACATCATTGCCCCAACAGCTTCATTTAAAACCTAAAAGACAAACATGGAAATTGTAGTCATTAGTGGAGCAGATGAATCTATTCTGGTAGCTGAGTCCAATGTTGAATCATATTCAAATATTTATCAATCAGATAAAAATGTTCAAAAACTTTAGAACAACAGCAGTAATTCTAAAACTTTTCATCAAATATTTTCATATCAGATTCTTCATTCTGAAACACTTATCTTAATTTCAACTGTGAATGAAAGCCTGGATAAAAAGATCATCTGAGTAAACAGTAATCATAAACAATGAGAATCTCTGTGTGTGTGTGTATGTGTGTGTGTGTGTGTATGTGTGTGTCCTGTATCTTCTCACCTGTGCAGTCTTCCATTTTACTATTAGATCCTAAATTGATACAGTCCCAAGTAATCATATATTAATACATGCATTTATATAAAGCTCAAATAATTTCAGAACTTATGCAGGTTACGATGAATCTTTATCACTTTTCTGAGGGTGAAAGTTCCTAATCTGGCATTTATAGACATCAAAATAGCAGCGAACATCTTTCCTGAAGAAAGGTTTCCTGCCGTAGGTGCATTTACATATGTATATTTGTAAAAAAAATATCATAAAAACTGTGAACAGGTCATGTTGTAAAGCAAAGTACTAGCCTGTAACATTATATTTATTTTCAAGAATAACTTTGGGGGCCACTTAGATGGGTGGTTGAAACCCCATGGTTTGTTTGGAAGAATGCTTTCTTGCCTTGATAAAATACAAGAAAGCAAAAGTAGTAAGGATTATCCTATAGGTATGAGGTAAGAGAAGGCAGCATTCTGGTGATCAGTACTTTCTAATTAATTATATTCCCAACAGCAATCATTTTGTCAGAGAACAATCTTCGGCAGCAGCCATTTTACAAAAGCAAGTACATCATGTTTGCAGAATTCTAAATAAGTGGGTGTCTCTTGATATATTAACACTTTACTTTCTCTGCAACATTAATTTAAAAGGCAAGTGAATAATTGCTCAAGGATTATATAACTGAAGGAGAATGCAAGTAGTCTCTAATCTTTTCTTTTCTCTGTAGAACTTTTCTAATTTCGTTATTGTGTCCTTCCAAGGCCAGAAAAAGAATAGATACATCTCTTGAACAACTACTATGTCTCGAAAAGTAGCAGTAAAGTTAAAAGGAAATAAACATTTATTTCACAAGAAGGAGAAAATTGTTAGATAAATATGGACCATCCCAAACATATTGCTTGTCCCTTTCTTAGCCTACAAATTGCATTAGTTTTCTGTAAATTAAATGGAAATATGGGGAAGAACAAAGCTGAATGGAAAAGCCCCTTTCCTTGAATATTTACTCACTGGTAAATTGGAATTCTGCAGTTGTGCAGTCTTATGACTTTGTATAAGGTATTTGTTTAGTACAGCAGAATCTTTACGTAAACAGTAGTGACCAGCTCAATGTGTTTAATGTGAACATCCCCTTCCTCCTTCTCTATCCAGCATAATTCCAGTGACTCTTACAATTTTGATTACCTTTAACACACTCTGTAATGTACAGCGCTGGGGAAAAGCCTTTGTTTATGCTTTATTCAACAGAGATGATCAAGTATTTCTGAAGAATTAAAAAATAAACCACTTACTTAAGTAACTCTGTCTTCCTTGATTTATGAAATCAGTCAACCTAACTTACTCCATAAAAAAGGCCTTTCTCCCAAACCCAAAGAGCAGATTGTAAAAACATATATGTTTGTTAACCCTCCATTGTTTCTATTCAGTGGTGTCCTATTTATTAATGCATAGTTTTTTTATCTTTGCATTCATTTTCTATTTTCCAAAGAAAATTTATCCCAAACACCATTCATTTTGGCAAAAGAAAATTAGCATGAGATGTATTTTTTAAAAAACAAGTCTTTTTTACGTGCAAGAATGTTAACTTACTACAATCTAATTCTCAAAATTGGATGACAATAAAAATACAAGAGAAAAAGTGAAACAACTGGCTTCATATCACTAGAAACTGATCCCTGGGTTCTATGTGCCTCGGTAAGTTTTATACTCTTAACACAGATTAGTTTTATCTACCAAAGAATTTTTAGAACTAAAATTACAATCAGTCTTGTGACCCCATATGTTGTGTAACACAGCTTGGAAGGATATTTTGAATAAGCAATAACCAATGAGATGCTTTGTTAACAGCTTTGCATTGGAGTTGATCAGCTATTTATTACACTTTAAGTAAGTGTAGCAAGTTATAATTCTTTAGGACTCTGTCCTGAGGGCAGCATGATCTATGAATGATCCTTAAATGATTTTGTCTGCCATCTATATTCAGGCAATTTATCTAGCTGCTTTCTATCCCCTTTCTATTCCTTTCTGGAATATCTGGATTTTAAATCTTCCAATCACAGCAAATAATCAGTTCCATACAGCATTCTTTCAGCTTGCTCAGCTTTGCTCAAAGATAAGCAGTGACAAAGACAAATTTATCTTGTATTTTCAAGATCCAAATTCTCAGAGATTTAGAATTCTTGTCAGCACAGAATTTAAAAAAAATGAGTTTTTACAAGGCTAGGAAACTTGGTCCACAGCACATGCATGGTAAATGAATAATGATGTCTGCAGATCTGAATACTTCTCAGGATCAAAGTATATGTTACATTCAATTATGTAATATGGGGATCCTTTCCTCTCCTTTACTTTAAATCCAGTTTAATGATCATGTTTTGACTAGGACCACTACAAACAGTGGAGTAACTTCCCACTAGATTGTTTTCTTCTTAACGTTTTTCTTTGTTTTTCTAAAAAAGGGAGAAAGAGAAAGTAGCATACTAAATAATATAATTAGCACCTCAGCTATTGGGATTCTATTAAAGTAGTTTCTGAATTTTGCCCAGACATCAAAACCACTTATTTCTGAATAAACCTCATAATAAATCTTACCTTTTCAATAACATAAGAAGTTCAATTTTGAGGCTAAATCTCTAAATAATAGAAATTTTAAATTGAGTATTTAAACAACTGAAAAAAATTCACAAACCATTTAAATAGCACTTAAAATCTTCAGTTATATATGCACTAAAAGTCTTCCTATTTCTAAACAATGGTAAATATGAAACAACCTTATTTCCAAACAATGTAACTTCTGCTTTTTTAAAAAACTTACATAAAAATTGTTACTAAAATGTATTCAATAATATAGTATAATTGATTTTGTCAAAGTTCTTTGACAAACACACTGCAAATCCATCTTAGCAAGGCTGAGCACCTTTCAGCTTTTGGCTCCTGGGATCAGGTAGCTTTTTTTTTTAATCTTTAACCCTTGATGGGGTTTATAGTCCCCTTCAGACAAAGTGGATGTAGGATTTGAACTCCCGCTCAAAAGAGCAAGATAAAGCTGTGGATAGGGTGCCTTAGATTGGCTAGATCTCCGTGTGCCAATTGTGCCCATTCTTAGATTAGGAGGTCTGTTCACTCTCACTCATGTCTTATTTACTTCCTGATTAGATTATTACAACGTTCTCTACATGGTATTGCCTTTGAAGAATACTTGGTACCTTCAACTGGTCCAAAACACAGCAGCTGTACTAGTTTTCAGCACGCAATTCAAAATGCTGGTTATCGGCTTTAAAGCCTGTGTGGTGACCCAGGGTTAGGCTACTTGCAAAACTGCCCATCTCTCTCTTCTCTTTCCAGATTCAAAAGGATGGACATTCTCCATTCCCCCTCTATTAAACAGGCTATCTTGCAGGCCCAAGGAGACTTGCCTCTCTATTATGACGCCTGATCTACAAAATAGCCTCCCTTTGTGATTAAGACCTGACTTTTCCTCTGGGAATTAGGGTCAGGATGTTAAAAGAACCCAGCAGGTCAATCAGTTCTGTGAGTTTGTTATCTGTTGTCTTGGTTTTCTTTTGTACTGGATTATATTCAGGAGTGGGATTCTACTGGTTCAGACTGCTTCAGGCGAACCAGTAATTCTGGTGATTATTTGCCCCCCCACCCTGCCACACTCTTTCCTGTGCTTTATTTCCTTGTTTTGGAGAATAGCTGATTCGCGCGGCAGAGCGGTTTTGCAGTGCCTCAGCTGTTTTACTCACTGGGGGTGCAGTAGAAGGTAAGTATTATAGCTGAAAACAAGCTTTTTTAAATGGTGTGCACACGTGCAAAGTGCATGATCACCGAACAGGTTGTTACACCAGTTGAATCGCACCACTGATTATTTTTAACTGTATTTGGTTATGGGTTATTTATTTATTTATATGATTGTGAAGTGATCAGAATTATGTATTTAGGACTATACATAACTCTGATCACTTAAGGTAAAACTAGACATTTCACAAAGACTTCCAATATTCTCTAAATCAAGACTACATCTGAAATTTGGTAGGAAAAACAGCAGCAGAAACTTGAATGCAAGAAGTGAAAAGTGAATCAAAAAAGCTTAAGTACATCCTTACCCTGAGTCATTTTTCTACTCTTAATTTCCTTTTCATAGTTAGCTAGAAAAAGTCTACCAGGGAAATGTTATGTATGAACATCTAGCTCAGGGGTGTCAAACTGGCGGCCTACGGGCCGTATACATCATGCACAGGTCACAACCACCCCAGCTCCGCGAAGGGGAAAAATGTCACAAAACATCACGTGACAGCAACATGATGCGGTGAGTTTAACATCCGTGATCTAACTTATTACTGTGGAATTTGCTTGCTTCATATTAGCACTTCTTAACTTCTTTATTACAACATTTCTACTTCACATATTTCAAGGTGACTCAAGGTTTCATCTCAATTATTCTTGCCAATCAACGTGAAAAGATTTTTAGCCAAGCTGACAATATTTCTAGGAAGCACTTAACTTATTGTCTAGATGAAATCCAAGTATATTTTATCTAATTTAATAGTTTCTTTTTGCTTTCATCTACTGATTTACATCAGGTAAGAAAATCAATCAAAATAACCAAACTTGTACTTTGTGAACACATGCTATTTAGTTCCAATATTGTTCTCCAATGCTGTGAATTTAAGGAGCACTGTACCTGCATCAGGCAGATTGGTTGCATTAATCTCTTTCTGATCCCCTATCTATTTATAAAAGCTGTCTAGTCAGATCAATTGTTAAAATCAGATTATTTACTGTGGCTTCATCAGTAGCACATTTAATTATCAAATCCATAGAGTCTATCAAAGATTTTTGCTGCGTGCAGGAATCCAAATTCCAGATATCTGTCACAGATTATCAGGAGAATTATGTCAGTATAAACAGAAGAAGGCAGAGAAATCATACAATTAAATCAAGAGTGCATGGTCATCAATTTACTATACAATGCCAATTCAATTCATCATTTCATCATGAAGATTAGCAAGAACTTTCCATAAGCTTGATATTCACTGAGAGAAGAGCTGTTGACTCAATCTCTTTGTAACAGCACACAAAGCAGAATGTGGAATTGGAATAAGTTTCAAAATCAAATGAAGTCAGCAGCAAATCCTAATTTTACACAACAATGTTATTTTGCCTACTTTATAAGTTTGTCTAATTTTAATTTATACGTACAATTATTATAGAAATGTGTTAATTCAGCAGTGGAAACCTGTAGTTTTTGAGATTACTCAACTACAACTTGCGGAATACCTCAACCAATCCAAATACATAAATCAATCATTATGTACCTGATGGTTTATATGGTTTGATGATATGATAGTTTACACAAAAATGATTGGGAACCACAGGTAAAAATCCTGAATTTTTTTTGGAAAAAAGCTGAATTGTTGCTAAATACAGGATACTCTTCTTTTTGTGTTAATTTGCAAAGCATTTTTTAAAGAGTAGAATAGAATTCTTTATTGGACAAGTGTGATTGGACACACCAGGAATGCTTCCCCGTTGCATAACCTCTCAGTGTACATACAAGTAATAAGTGATAAATTTTCTTTACAAGATTCATCTTGTATGTTAATTATGCCCATTCTTGGGTACAAGATTGCAAGTGCCTTCAGACAGTCACTCAGGCCTTGGTCATAGCTTGACTGGAATATTGTAATGTGCTCTACATGGGTGCTCTACATGAGCGCTCTTGAAGATCACTCAGAAGCTACAGCGGATCCAGAGTACAGCAGTGAGAGCCACAATGGGCATGTTATTGTATGTGCAGTGCCTCCGTTGCTTTGAAGCTACAATGATTACCAGTTGGCTCCCAGGTACAATTCAAGGTGTTGGTTATCACCTCTAAAGCCCTGAATGGCATACACTGCTTATTTGAGAATCTGGTGAGATAAGCAAGGGTGGACTTGTTAACTAAGCACTCCCATCTTGTGGGATCTAAAACGCACTTCCTTTTTGGTGATTACCAGATTTTCAAGTGTTTTCCAGATTCCCCATTCCCTAGAATGGCAGTAGAATCCTTTGACTGCTCCCCACCATCCTGGCCTGTTTGACATTATGGGGTTATGTCTCTGTCAGTTATTTGTTGTTGTTGATGTACTTTTAGCCCTCTAGGATCACAGGAGTCAGATGCTTTGAAATTGAAATGATAATAAATACCTTTTCATGTATTTCCTGAGTAGATTGAGCATCACAGAATGCAACAGTAGCCAAATCTTTCAAAATAGGCATCTCCACTGTACAATCCCTTCCATCTAGCAAAGCCACCAATGGACGAGGATGCAAAGGGCCATTCATTATTTGTGGACGTATACCTGGATTAAAATGAACATAAATGTAAATTTAGCGATTCATGTAAACACAGAACTTCATCTGAATCTGTACTAAAATGCCTTGGCTTTCTAATGGTAAACTGATGCTGCTTAATGCAGGAATTTATATTCAATTAGTCTTTGAATTCATAGTTTACAGCATACAGAGAAGCCCCAATGTGGTACATAAAGCTTGCCCCTGGAAAATTATGTACAGAGCTGTACTTTTAAGATGGTTATGAGGACTTTCATTAGATTCCCATTTGGAACATCTGGGTTAGCTTCAACAAAGATGGCACAAGCATTCCCAGCTCATTCCCAGGAGTCTTGGGTCTACATCTCTGCATGCAGAGGAATAACCCATGCTAATGGATGCAAGTGGAAGAATAGAGATTATATTATCTTTGGCACTAGTACTAGATGGAGCCAGAATCACTTTTAAGCAGTAAATAAAGATACAAACCATCAAGTGGTTGTCTCACTTGTTCCAAGTTACTTTGGGTAGAATCAATTTTCTCTTAAATCAACCTTTCAATGGAAAAACTTCCAATGTTAGAGAAGGCTAGAGATACCCATAACTTCTATTTGGGAAATATAGGAAAGTCAATATTAGATACTAGAAAGTTTGCTCTTAGATTAGAACTCACCATAATCCCTTCAGAAACCTTGTAAATATCTTTATAGCATATACAACCTAGGAGGATGAATCACTTTGAACTGCGAGATGGTTGGCAAATAAATTTGATGATGATGATATTAGAACTCATCCTAAGTTGTGTATGCTATAAAGATATACAAACTCTCTTGTCAGTCTAATTTTAAGATTCTCCCATTGTTACCAAGATGTCTTGCAAGCTATTTTGTTGTTGTTGTTGTTAATTCAGATATACATTTGTTCTAGATTCCCAGAGTCACTTGCTTTAGAGATGGGTGGCTCTATAAATTACATAAATAAATAATAAAGATAGCAAACATTTGTGTAGACGCCTGTTCCTTTAGAAAAGAGAAGAAAAAAAACCTACTGATGTCATTTGATGGTCACAAGGCATTGTGACTAATTTCTTATATCTGCGTATCTGATATAAATTTATATTGTGATTTCTGATTTAAGCTTGTTTTATGCCAATCATCTAGCATGTGTATATGGTTGCTAACCCAAATAGAGTAATATTGATTGTAATGATGTTGTTAACTGGACCATTGTCTGATTTGATATAACTATGATAATCTAAAGTCAGGGCATAAACACACATTGGTGCTGTTTCCTGAAGCTTTTACAACAAATATTTTGATACTACTTGCCATATAAAAATAGTAGAGAGCTTCAGAATTACTCAGTGATTATAACATGATGATGGGGAACTCAATGTTCATTTGTGAAATAGTTGTATCTTGCTGATCTTTTTCCTTTGTACTGGACTACTTCAACTTAGGTTACGGTTTTTTTCAGTATTTATTGTGTATGTGTTTTCAATTTGGTTGTTAGTTGATCAAGTTATGTATTTCAGATGAAGCCCTTTACTGTTTTAAAAAAATAAATAAATATGTTGAAATAGTGAGTTAGGCATCAAAACTACAACACTTAAAGCAATAAATAAACTCCACCTGGGTGGGTACTGCACAGGACTTCCTTAAATACCCACTGGAACACTGATGAATTTCTCTTGGCTAAATATTGCACCTTGGAGTAACATTTCTCAATATAATGCCCATCATTTTTATTAGGTCTATAACTCCCTGTTGGGATGAACAATAGTGAAATAAAAGAGTTCTACTGAGTATAGTAATACTGAGATCTTTCACGGAATTTATTGAGGATGCTTTAATTTGTAATCTTGACTAAATGCCCCTTCTAGATCTAGCTATTCATTTCTAGCCACTGACAATTGTAACCAGATATTTTGGAAGATCCATACCTAGACACCATAAAGTATCTGAAGTATTCCACAGGCTGAAATAAAGGGAAATCCTGGGGATGTGTCCTGGGGTCATGTGATCCCCTCTTGCGACCTTCTGACAAGCAGTCAATGGGGAAGCCAGTTTCACTTAACAACCATGTGATTAAATTAAAAACTGCAGTGATTCATTTAACAACTGTGGCAAGAAAAGTTGTAAAATGGGGCAAAACTCACTTAACACATTTCTCACTTAGCAATAGAAATTTTGGGCTCAATTGTGGTCATAAGTTGAGGACTACCTGTATTTTGGTAAGTTCTTCTCTCTGTCTGTCTGTCTGTCTGTCTTTCTTTTCTCTCTCTCTCTCCCTCACTCTCTCTCACACACACAGTATCTGACTCAAGGCCACTTCAATTACAAGAAACTTGTTTCTAAGGTCTGAAAGAAACAATTACTTCGAACTATAGTATTTCCCTGTTAAGGCAGGAGAATTCTAGAATCTTACAAACATGTCCCTTAAGATTATTGCTTTGATTTACTTTATTGTTCAGCACTGGAAAATGAAAGACAATGAAAACATTTGTGGAATGCAATCCATGTTCATAAGGAAGGGCTGGAGATGTGACAGTTAATCATACAGGACAAAATCAAGAAAAAAATCTATTCTAATCTCCTCTATTGTTAAACCAAATTACTACATTTATCAGTATATACACATGTCCTTTCTGCTGTCTATATCACTGACCAAAGTGTGACCTTCTTAAAACCGATGGAGTAAAATTTCCACTTTTCCTCACCATTGGCTATATTAGTAAGGGGTGATGAGAATAATACTAACTGCAAGGCTAGACATTATCTTGTATTAGGGTTACATCAATTCATGGAAGTGCCTGAGGGAGCGAGTGCTTAGAGCTGAAACAGCATGATATCTCTAGGACTTCCATGTTCTTCATCAGGCTCCCTGCCCAACAATCTTAATATTTTCAATGTTCTTTTATTTATCTATATATTCTTTCAAAGGATCATTTTATCCACAAGAATGAAATTGAGTTAACATGACCTCACAGTTTGGGCCATAAAAATGCAAGCCCAGGGGTTGTTTGAAGAAAGAGAAAGAAAAACTAAAATAGGTTTGGTAGATAGTGCCCTAAGGAGTTGAGGACAGTGTTAAGCAAATTTGTTAGTCTACATTCTGTAAACGGGTTTTGTTACTGTCCATTCCTTCATGGCAGCCTTTTTGAGAAGACACCCAGGACAATATCTGGTCCCAATTTAAATATGCCCAGCAGTTCACAAATATTGCCTAAGAGAATGTTATGACTACAATTATTAACGGACACTTACGAGTCAGTTTGATGTAATAGTTGAACTACCAGGCTAGAAACCAGGAGACCCTGAGTCTCATCTTAGGCATGAAGCCACCTTGGTCAGTACCTTTCTCATCCCTAGGAAGGAGACAGTGGTAAACGTCTTCTGAAAAAACTTGCCAAGAAAAATGCAGGGAATTATCAAGGCAGTTGCTAAACGTCAACATTGGTTCAAAGACCCCCCCTCCTAAAACAACTACCCTTAGACCCGGACAAAAGGGAAATTACAAGGGAAAAAGCAATAAAATTCATGCAAAATTAGGAAAATATTACAAGTTGTCCATTTTATTATGCAGCATGCCGATTCTGTACATTTAGTATTTTGTGAAATCTGGGGCAACAGTCTGTTTATCTAGTTAGCTCTTTGGAGGTTATGAAATAGCCTCTCTAAGCAGTTTACAGAGTCAGCTTCTTGCCCCCAACAATCTGGGTCCTCATTTTACCCACCTCAGAAGGATGGAAGGCTGAGTCAACCTTGAGCCCCGTGAGATTTGAACTGCCAAATTGCAGGCAGCCAGCAGGCAGCAGAAGTAGCCTGCAGTACTGTATTCTAACTACTCCGCCACCGTGGCTCAATCAATATGTCTACCCAAATAACTTTTCAGATCAATTTGGAACATGGAAACAACTAGTAAAAAACTTAGCTTGCATGCAGAATGTTCCTACAGTTTCAGATTCAGATACTGGGAACTAACTGAACTTTGCATTCCTAGTCACCCTAACTATCTCCCAGTTCTAGTGGCTAATGTGAGTTATTTATGCAGCAGATATCAAACTCATATCTACTGCAATCAAAAGAACACTTGGCAATTAGCAGTAAGTAAAAAACAAAAAAGTATCTACCATAACAGCCTTGGTGTGTGTGTGTGTGTTCAAAAAAACCACAATAATCAGAATAATATAGTTGGAAGGGACCTTGGAGGTCTTCTAGTCCAACTCTCTGCTCAGGAAACCTCCTGCTCCGGAAACCTGCTGTCCCGCTGATCACAAAACCCTATAGCATTTTATATAAATAGTTGTCCAATCTCTTCTTAAAAACTTCCAGTGTTGGAGCATTCACAACTTCTGGAGGCAAGTTGTTCTACTGATTAATTGTTCAGTGAGGAAATGTACTAGGTTGCTTCTCTCCTTGATTAGTTTCTATCTGTTGCTTCTTGTCCTGGTCTTAGTGCTTTGGAAGAATAGCTTGACTCCTTCTTTGTGACAACCCCTGCGATATTGGAACTCTGCTATCCTGTTACCCCTATCCTTCTTTTCATTAAAGTAGACATTACAATCACAGTAACTTATTCATAAACAACCACTCCTATCACTCACCATAAATTTTTTGAAATAGTTTTGTTTTAAAAAATTCCAGAATGTTAACAATGCAGGGGCAAACTGATTTACAAAGACATTCCAAGCTGTTTTTGATTTTGACAACTGCCTTGTTGCGCACACCCTTGTGGTGTTACTATTGCAATGAAAATGGGGAAGGAAATGGGAGGGAAACTGAAGAAAGACTCCCCACCAAGAAAATGAATTGAGAAGGCCAATGGAAGTAACTCTATTCCCATATTCCTCTATAATTTGTAATCAGAGCTTGGTTCATAACTAAAGCGGGAAACATTTATAATTGACTATGCATTTGGGGAAATCTATGCCTAGCCTTTGAAATGCTTTTATGTTCTGATTAAATAGCTGGCTTGACAAGGTTTGCTTATTAAAAACATTTAAGAATAATATCTATCTCTTTATTTTTAAAATTACAAATGTAAATTGTTATATTGAAAAAAAATCAATTATTTAAACACAACTATTTGAATGTTTAACAATTGGATGATGCCAATGATTTCAGCTTGTCAGAAATAAAACTTGAGATCTGGAGTAATAAAGAACATGCTGCATTATTTTAAGAAAAACTACTGACAGGTTTGCTGTCTAAAGTTATATGAAAAATATATGTCTCTTGGTCAAAATGTATTATCTGAAATGATTCATCTGCCTCCTCCTCAAGAGCTTTTAGACCAACACATACTATATCAAAAACAATTCAGCACATTAAAAAAAAAGTATGAATTGGTCCATGAATGAAGAAGCATAGAGATTTTCTTCTCTTAGGAGCACTTAATTAACATTGTCCATCCCTGTGAATGATTTTGGTTGCAAACTTAAACACACCCACGCAAAATGTGGTTCAGCACCTATATTCTTAAGATTAGATAGTAACTTATTGGTGGAAAAGCCTCTCTCTTTTTTTGCCTCACTCCTGAGAATATAACAAAGACTAAAATATTGCTTCTCTATAGTCTGAAATTACACTTTTGTCTTGGAAATAGTAAAGTAGCAGCGGCAAATAGATAGTTCATTGTCTACATATGGGTAGCTTTTTTATAGAAAGAAAGCAAGGCAAAGAAAGAGCCATTGAGATAGAAATGTGTAACTGTATTCAATGGATACCATCATCAATAAAGAAAAAGATATGTACAACAGAAAATAAATTGAATTCAGTTTTTCTGACTGGAATACCAACAAGGTGATATAAAACTGCTTTAAAAATAAGTGGTCTCTTCCAATATATTGGCAGTTGTCAGAAGCATTGTTCAATAAATATTTTCTAGAGCTTTCAGTTCTTGATGGAGTTGAGCCAATGTTTCAGTGGCAGCTTTTAAGGGAAAGAGTGGGAAAGCAGGGGAAGAGGGATGGCAAGGAACTGCTTTCTATCTGCAGAGAGAACTGGTCCATCCCAATTCGCAAGCTGCACAGCTGGTTGTGTGGCAGTTCAATACAGAAAACATTTTAGTTGTCGCTGTTTTTTTTAAAAAAAACACACACAAAGCCTGCTTGTCCTCTTTTGCTCTTTGCCACCCACTTGTATCCGAATCCAATGGCACCCCTGCCAAGAGAATGAGGGAGTCCTCTCTGGTAAATGGCAGCCTTTGTGTAGCTGCAAGACGGCTACCATCTCATTGAAACAAAAGAAGAGAAGCCATTTGCTTAATTCTTATTAATCTCACTTGCTTGTGTCACGCCACTTCTTCTTTTCCTTTTTTTTTTAAATAACACAAAAAAGCTGAGAAAGACTGTTTTAAACATCTCCTCTGACAGTATATAAAAAGTGAATCAAAGAGCAAGCCAAGCGTTTTTACAAACTACTCATTAGCAACAAAAGTTACTGCAGCTCGAAAAGGCACACTTCGTTAAGCAAACAGAGGAAAGAAAACAGGAAATGGCCCCTTGCCTTGAAAACTTTTCCTCCACAAACTTCTTATTAAAAACTATATAGGAAATAAAAGAAGGATGAGAACAAGAAGGGAGGAGAAGAGTATAAAATACTACACCAATATTTGGCGAGCCGATTCTCTTCTTGACTACGAAGGGGGATCTTCAAACAAGCACCCCATGTCCACAGCCACACAGTTTCAAGACAAATGCCTTTCTGGACAAAAGAGGGAAAAGAAAAGGGTTTTGTCCGACTACAGAAGAATAGTCTGAAATTTGCTGAAGGAGTTATAGTTATCTCTGACAGCTCCAGACTCTCACAATTACTCCCACAAGACTTTACCACAGCTTTTAACTAATCAAAGTTCTTTTCTGGTGCTTGAATAAATCATGAAAGAGCTATACCCCCCAATAAATCTGACCTCCCATTTGACTTAAATATGTGGCTCCTGAAAAATATATTTAATATCTGCCACGAGTAACACAATTTGATATTTAAAGTGAAACGTGTTTCAGTGATACATATACTGCAGTTAGATTAGGACTTTAGTTGAAATGACGAGTTCCGAGAGAGGGACAGACAAACACATGCATTTTGTTAGATCACTGTTGCTGTTTGTGTGGTACATTTTGCAAATAGTCAGAGGGCTGTCTTGTCTTGACAAGTAAATATTTTCTAGAAATTGGGATGTTACCCACATCCATTTTTCATTTTAAGAGGAAGTAGCAATGTTTAATACTTTTTGGTAGTGTTTAAAAAATAAAATTTTAATATGCAATTAAGAGTAAAGTTTGCATCTAAATGCCATTTTTGTATATTAGTGAGTCAAAAATTAAACCTGAAGAGCAGGAAGAAATCAGAGTGCAGATAGTTTTTCCTGCCCCTCGTGAGAATCACATAGGTGAACAATCAAATATTTCTACATATTTTGCCTATATATTACAGTATATCTTAACAATTTAAATTGAAAAACATTGAGATAGATGATGGACAGAGTCATGCTACATAAGGTACAGCATAATTTAAGAAGCTGTAGATGCAAGCACATTTATTCCTCAAATGTATTTGTAACATTAGGTGGCATAATGATATTTACATTTGGACACAATCCAAATAAAATTAAGCATTTATAGTTACAATAGGTTTTAGCTAGAAATGTTATATTTTAATCTTTGAATTAATGAGATCTGAACTAAATAGTAATAACCACCAGAAATAGAGAACTCTCCCAAACAAGAATTTCTCTAGATCATGGTAGTGGCATTTTTAATAATATATCTGTCTTAGGCAATATGTTTGAGCAGATAGTAGCTGGACAATCCCAAACATTCTTGGATTACATTAAGTTTATGGATCCAGGTAAGTCTATCTTAATTCTGAATTAGCATGGAAAGGGTTTTGGTCACTGTAGATCTTTTTCAGAAGAACGCTAACAAGAAAGATATGTAAGCCCTGTAATTTCTAAGGTCCCTGGTAGCTTTCAATACTACTGTTCTATCTAAAGCTGGGGACAAGTGTGTTAAACATGAAGTTGTCCTTACCAGATAGTTTGTTAGCAGACTACTGGTCTGAGCCCACGTTCCAATCTTGGGGTTTCCCATTTAGGAGATTAAGTAGGAGATAAAGGGCAAATATGTCTGACTGAGAAATGAGAATCTGCTGCTCAGCAGAGCAGACAATATCAGAGAAGACAAACATTTTATAATATAATGCTCTTTATACTTTTTGGAACACAGGATTTACTAATACAACACAAATTACTGAAAGAGATGGAAAAGAGATCTGGTGGAAGGATAGTAGGTCTGCATTGTCATCAGAAGTTCAATAACGATGATCAAAATAGATGATGCCTCTAGGATTATTTTGATTATTGTCTCAGCATTTTATAATGTTCCTCTTAGAAAGATCAGTTAGAACTGTTGGTCACAGCACTGTATGAAAATTTTTTCATTCAGGTTTCACAGACCTTGATTTTTAATGCTGGAATTACTATTGTTTTTAAATGTTTTACATAACATTTATTAGATTATTATACATACAATAATCTCACTACAGTTATCATATACAAAAACCAGTTCCATGGCTTATTCCAACTGTTCATCCATTAATCCCAAAAGAAATACCGCAGGTCTCAATTGTTTATGAATCTTAAATCCTTTGAGACAATGCGTGTATTTGATTTTTTTTTACACAACTATCAAATATGATAAAATTTCCCCTTTTCTTCTTTTAATTTTCAATATAAATTTGAAGTGTCTTTATACTTTCTGGACAATTTCTCTGGTGACATATACCAACAATACATCGTTTTATAAAAAAATCTCTTTTAAGATTATAACAATGTAAATCTCAAAACTGTTTCAGCCACATATTTTCCCACTGTTCCATCTATATATTATAACAAAATTTAGCCCATGCTACCATACATTATTTTTACTTTTCTTTCTGTTTCAAATTTGAATAAAAGTCCCAAGGGAAGAGAATATACATTGCTCAGGGCTGAACTATGGAGTCCTTGATGTTCTCTGAGCTTGTGTGACTAGGGACAATTATATATGCTTTCTAAATGAATCTTATCCATTTTATAAAGTTATCTCCAAAATTCTTATCTTCCAAAACCTTGATCAAGAAAGCTCAGTTCAAATTGTCAAAGGCCTTTTCTTAACTTAAGAAATCAATGTGACTTTTCTTTTTCATCACATTGCTCCAAATATCTAACTCATTTCTAACGTTCTTCTTTAGCTTTCTTTTAGGTAAAAGCCCACATTAATCCTCATGAATAAATTCTATGAAATTATTTTAAGCTAATCAGCTAGAATTGTTGTGTACAAATTGTAGCCATTATACAATAATGATATCAGCCCATACGATAGTCCTTAATTCATGACTATAAAACCACAATTTTCCTACTAAACAAAACAAATGAATTTCCCCTTCCCCCATTTTAAAACCTTCTTGCTACAGTTGTTTAGTGAATCACTACAATTGTTAAGTTAGTAACAAAGCTAATAAATTATTCTGGCTTCCCTGCTGACTTTGCTGGTCAGAAGGCCACAAAAGGAGATCACGAGGCCAGGACACTACACTTCCAAGAATTGATTATAGCATTCCCAGAAATTCTACCTCTAAAACAACATTTCAATGTTACATGACCTCATAATCCTGATATATCCAATACTAAAGCCATTAACTTTATTAATTTTGCTAAATATCCAGTATTATTTTTATAAGAAGACAACTAAGAATAGCCAGTTGTGACGACAATAATGTAATAAATATTAACATAACTTTGTTGAAAAGGGAAGAAGAGAAAGAGAAGGCGGTACTACCCTTATAAAATTCAACTTTATACCTTCTTTCATTATATTGTTTTGACAATTGCAGGGGAAGGAAAAAAATGCCACTGTTCACTTTTTTATGCTGCCTAACATCGGAATTCTAAAATGAAGTATTTAAATGCTAAAAAAGAAGATATGAAAAACAGAACCCAGATCATAATTGCTCCAGGAAAGAACTCAGATTCTGCAAAATAAAATTCAGACATGATATATTTCTGCAAAAATATTGAGACATGGATTGTAGCATTAAGCCATGACCATACAATATTCAGTAAATCTGCTCTGATGTTTTTTAATAATGTGAGGGAATCCATTTATACTTTCTATTTCTTGTTGACAATTTGTCAAAGTGTAAACAAGCAAAAAGTATGTAAGCTATCTCCAATCTTCTTTTCAGCAATTACACAGTAATTACTATTTCCACATTCCTAAATTATATATTATGGTTTCCATCTTTTTATAAGCAAAACTTTTTAACCAATAAATTCCAAAATTACCAGTTCATTTTTTTTTCATTTCAAGCAAAAAGTCCATTAAGGGTTTGCAATCTTTTATAAAACAGCCTCACATCTTCTATTGTAGCACTTTGTAGTATATAGCTGTAACTTGAAAAGAAGAGAGAGAATGCTCCTGGAAATGGTGGACAGAACTAAAAAGCTTGAGAAAAACAACTCCAGAGGAATCCTCTAAAACCTAGTACCCTTTGCTGGAAATTTATTGAATACTGTACTGAAAAATGTTTTTCTCTCAAGTATTTTTTTTTAAATGGCTGGGCACTGTTACCATTAATTGGGTATTCCCCAAAGGGTAATGCAAAAAAATATAACATGAAGTCACTATGACTGGCAAATGACTCAAATGCATCCACTCCAGATCATGTGGGATTAGATATGGCCATTTTAAAGTGATTAGATGCAATTTTCAACAAGCACATCCATATGTAGCTATAAATCAAGTATATGTCCCAATACTGGGTTCAAACTTTTAAAGAGACCGTGGCAATATCAAAACACCCTGTTCAATTTTCTTGATAGTTGTGAAAAAATACTTATACTTCAACCATAAACAAAAGGTTAAATATTGAGCAAGTGCTTTTTCTCACTCTATTAGGATATAATGGTGGAATAATCAAACTGGCAAGGTTCAAACAAACAAGATAGATTATGCTTACAAAGAAGTGTCTGATTGTGGACTGACTACCATTCCTTAAACTTCAGGAGAAATTGCTAATACAAGAAAATTAAAAGAAAGTAATCAAAATTAATCAGTTGCTGTCTTGTACTTGATTCCACACATCTTCAAAGCAGCCCTAACTCTATAATACAACCGGGTTATTCCCGACAGTGATTATATGCCATCGAAAGAACATTAAATGTTGTGTGAAATAAAAATGTATTGTTTCAGGGTTTAGGATTGATTTCCAGATGGTAAGAGGGAAATGAGGGTAGCCAACATACATTATAAGAAGCACTTCTAAGCAGCTCTTAAAGACACATTGAGGATTGTTTGTTTAAGACAAAGATTTTAAATAGTCCAAAAATAACCCAACTGACACAAATATCCCAATTATATCCACTACAGTCTTTACACTAGGATTAAAGAGATGCAAATACGGAAAGGTAACGTAACAGCTAAATATTTTGACTCGAAGAGTGTAAACAGTTCATTGGTTGGTTATAACAGACACATCTTAATGGTAGTTCTATCATTATTAAATTATCTCCAATTAATATCTACTTCAATAGTGGCACTAAAGATAAGCTGTGTAATTTATTTCTTTCCTAAAAAGGGAATAATGGACTGGGCTGCTTAATGCTCCACCATTTCCTACACTGAAAACCTAGCCCCCAAAATGATATAATAATATTCCATCTAGAATTCCAAATGAATGAATTTATGTTTACTATTTCAGAAAAGTTTGTGTGTGTATGCATTTTATTGCATCTTTATTATTTTATAGAAAGAAATGATGGAGTAACACTTGCTTCAGAAATTATATTTTCAGAACAGAACACATCATATGGTAGGGAAATTTAAGTACAGGCTTGCATTTGTCCAACTGCTGTTCATAGAGATCCCCAGAGCCCTCTTTCAAGAGCGAAAGAACAAATGTTACCCAGTATTTTATGTTCATCAATTCTTAGAAAACTCCAAATAGTCTGTTGACAATTATATAACACACTAATGGACAATCCATGACAAAAGCAACTGTTTCTATTAGTAGGCTGCTTTCAATCTTGCCATGAAAAGCACTGTAATGACCCAATGTTACAAATGCGATATTTAAAACCTCAGCCATATGTGCATCATATTGTTGTAAGATCCTATAGGATCCTTTTCTTATTTACAAATAATAAAAATGCTGCTTGGGTTTCTATAAAACACCAAGCAATCATAATGCTAGCACTTATTCCTTTTTTAATTTTTAGAATTTCTCCATTGTCTTTTCAACAGCTATGCTATTTATGTTAATCCAAACTTAAATATTTATTTTATTAATTTGGTTCAGATTTTATTGCTAGATTCTTACATTTCAGAGTAGTAAAAGACTGTGAAGAAATTAATTATGGCCCCTAAACCATAATTTATAGGAAGCAGAAGAAAGTTGGTTAAATTGATATTAATGCAGCCTCTGGAATAACAAGTTTGATTGTCTTAGCTTACCAAACAAATGGAGAATCACATTTAGTTATGTGAATTACTCTTCTATTACTTTAGAATGTTTTATAAAGAGATTCTGACATAAACCAGGAAGTTCATTTTATTAACCTCATCTTAAAATGCCATGAATTCAACAAATACAAAAAATGCACATATTGGGTGCCTCAGTTCATTTAGTGTCTGTTCAAAGTTACAATGGCACTGAAAAAAGCGACTTATGACTCTTTTTTCAGACTTACAACCATTGTAGCATCCACATGGTCATGTGATCAAAATTTAGATGCTGGGCAACTGATTCATATTTATGACGGTTGCAGTGTTCTGGGATCATGTGATCGCCTTTTGTGACCTTTGGATATGCAAAGTCGATGGGGAAGGCAGATTAACTTAACAACTATATTATTAATTTAACAAATGCAGTGATTTACTTAACAAATATGGTGAGAAAGATCGCAAAATGGGGCAAAACTCACTTAACAAATGTCTTGTTTAGCAACAGAAATTTTGGGTTCAATTGTGGTCATAAGTTGAAGGCTACCTATACACAAACTGGTTTGGTCTTGTTCTATTATTATCTCATTTTGAAATGACATATGATTTTAAATTCCTTTTATTATAGTATTTATTATTTTTGACTTTATTTTAATTAGATTAGCAGAGAAACATAGAGGAAAATTTTAATCTACTTTTATCCCCACCCTTTCCCCAAGATTTCAGATTTTATATAATAGACATTTTGTGAGAAAGTGAGAAATATTACTTTGTGGAATGACATTCACTGGAAAGCTTATGACTGGGAAAACATCAAATATGCAGTGAATTCTTACATAGCCAGCTATAATATAGTTCATTAAAATGACTTCAGTGTGCATGTGTGTGTATGCACATTTGCAGTACAGAATACAAAGGAAGAAGTCAGCTATCTCTTTTAATGTAAGATACATGAAAAACTCCTTTTCATGTTGCCTAGAACCACAAATTGCAGGTGAGCAACTTCCTATTCTTTCCAAGCTCAAAACGTTTGAATGTAGCAAAATATGCCTTCCTAATTGCTTTAAACATCATCAAAAGTTGTAGATGTAAGGATTGGTCACAAAGTTACTTTTTCATCAACGCTATGAGATAGTTTTTCATCACTATATGGGATAATTGCTAAACAAGGACTACCTGTAGAGATAAATATGCAAGCAGCTCTTTCACAGCTTTTTCAAAGGACCTTTTTGAAAGCTTATCTGAAAACTTTCTGTTTGTGGTCTCTAAAAAGTGACTCCCAAATTAAGATCAGTCAATATATAAGATTCTGTTTATGGAAAAGAGAAATAAAAAAATCTTAAAAATGGCTAAAACCAAAATTTCAAACTCAAATTCTCAAATAAATAACAAATACAAAGGGAGGTAAAGGAATTGAAAGTAAAACAATTGTATACACTGTATACAATTATACAGGAGGAGTCAGAAAAACAGAAAAAAGAGAAGAGACAGAAGCAGTAAACTTGATTTCCAATTTTAAGGCTATCTCTTTTGTCCTTTCCAAGAACTACAGAATAAACCAGTACAAAACAGCAGCACTTCCATTTTCAGGATCTTCAACAGATCACCCTCGTGAAACGGATCTATCAAAATGGAGTGAATAAAAAAAGCAGCTAAAATGAGAATTAAAAGTCCTCAATAAGTATCTTTATGAGCCATGTTAGGAAACGAAGAAGTCCATCTGAAATCAACATACAACAAACCAAACATGAAAATGCAGTTTCTGGCATGAGCTGTTACACTCCTAAACAGGATAAAAATGGTAAAGGGTGCATGATTAGGACCTGCAATTTTCATGCTATTACTATTAAATGACATTAAGCATGTGTCGGGTATTTACAAAAATGTATGGCCACAATTGAAAGTTGAAAGTACCAAAATGTAATGGATAAAAAGTCCTTTCAAAAAACTTTGTTCTAGTATACCATTCTAGAAAATGAAGGTCAGTATTGATACAGGTGGAAGCGTGCCATGAATTTATCAATGTATACTGAAGCAGATGAAACTATTGCAGATGTGCCTAAGGTCATGAAGATAGAAATTGTATGGAACTATGCTTATATAGTAAACCATTTTCCCTTAATGGTTTTCTATATTTTATTGCTCTAATAAAATCCATCACCTATCAACCTAAGAACTAGTCATATACCCTAAGGTTACTTGCAATTAACATACTCAAACTAAAATCCCGGCACTCTTAAATCTGTAACAGAAAACGCAACTCAGTATGTGATCTGAGAATGAACATTTTAAATATAGCAGGGAAAAATTATATGGAGGCATTTCTTTTTATTTTCATAAAAAGAAAAGTGAAATGACATTTACCCAGTGGAAAAACAACAAATCATATACCAGTAGACTGTAGTATTTCATTATTAATAAAATAAAAATGAAATGTTTGAAATTATTCCTTTGGAATTTCCAGGCCCTCTAACTAGTTTCAATATATTCAATTCTACAGTATAGTTTTAAAAGAACTAAAAAAATGAGGTGAAAATAATGCTTGACTCAATTTGAAAATATTTTAACACAAAATTCAAAGCATGAATTGAAAAGATTAAATTTAAATGATTTCATTTGAAACATACTTGATATGCAATCATTGCGATTTCAATAGAAGAAAATATTACCTTTATTCTGAATATTTTTCTTAGGAAAAACTTGTAATAAATTTATGTATATTTTTATATTAAATTAAATTTTATATTTTTCTAGAATTGATTGCTAAAAAGGAGAGTTTATTTTTTAAAATGTGTTGAAAGGTAATTACCAAATGGAATAATTTCACCATATTTTGTGGCAATGCTGTAAAGTTCAAGATTTTACAAAATTATTTATAATGGAATAAAACAATTTCTAAAGGCTGAATTTCCTTTTCTCTTCCCTATTTTTGTTAAAAAAAAATCTTATATCCTTGCAAAATATACTCAACTAACATTGCACCTGCTGCAAGAATTCTTTATACCAGTGGTTGCTAACCACTGGCCCTCACCCTTTGGCCGAGCATAAACCTTACCTTGAGTAGAGTCATGTGAGCTGGAACTGGAAGGTAAGACTAACAGCAGGGGAGGGAAATCCGCCCTGGGGTGGCTTGCTGATGTTGGTGGGAAAGTCCCATATTCCAGAGCTGCAGTAGTCACAAGACTGGTCCTTTGGTTATCCCGGAGCAGCTCCTTCACTCCATGACAGGCCGGTGGACCCAGGTGGAGGAGTAGCTGCTCCAGGATGACTGAAGGGCCAGTTCTCTGACTACTGCAGCTCTGGAATATGGGACCAACTTTCCCACCAATGTCAGCAAGCCACCGTCAGTCAAAATTTGTATTAGTGGCATTTAAAATTATGAGTTTGATGGTCCCTGAGCTCCAAAAGGTTGGCAACCACTGCTTTATACTTAATTGAAAGCATATAAAATTCATTCCAACAAATATTGACTAAGTTGTGGAAGTACACTTTAATATCCAAAATAACTGCATTTCAAATTAAATCTGACATAGAATTTAATTCTGTAGAATAGCTTACAATACATGCAAAATTTAGGTTTGTCTTTACATGAAATCTTAATATTGTAATTTTCAATGACCTGTTAAATAATAGTATTCTTTGTTCAGAAATGAATTACAATAATTTTTTAGTCTTAATTTATGATTTATACTGAGCCAAGAATTGCCATTGGTATTTATTAATTGTATTTTAACATTGAGGTAATATATTAAGTTTTTAAATGAGATAATAATTAACTTATGTAACTCTGAAATATTGGCAATTCCTATCTAACAAACTTAGCCTGATGCTGAAAAATTCCATTTAATTACATCACATTTTTCTTACTTTTCTTTTCCTGTTTGTTTTTATTTCTTAAAAATGCTTAATGTTTAAGAAAAATTATACAGAATATATGTAAGCTTCATACAAAAAAGCAGATCTAAAATGTACTTTCAACTAAGTTTAATTTTAAATTAATCTTAAGAGACTTGTACTAAACTTGCAAGATCTCAATATAATTCTATATATGTTTCTGTGAGTGTGTCTGTGTCTAAGCATCCACGAAAGGTGTTCCTAGATGATGTTCTGGGAAGTAAGAATTGAAAAAGGTTAGACAGATGAGGAGAAAAATCAAATGAATATGATGGATTGAAAAAGAAAAAGGGCGTTGCTACTTACCTGACACACCAGTTCTCTCTGAGCTGTGAAGAGCATCCAGTAGTGGGACATGTTTCAGTCTCTGCTTGTCTAGGCTGGGATAATTTGCGGAACGCTCCTCCTCCTCCACGGGACTCCTCCCCAGCGTTCCCCAGTTTTGGCGAAGACAAGAGAAATTACAACCTCGCCCTCAATACCTAACAATTCGTTGACCGAAACAGGATCCCACTAGATGGAAAAAGGGGTGGGGCTGGATGTTCTTCACAGCTCAAAGAGAACGGGAGTATCAACGCCCTTTTTCTCTGAGTTGTTCAGAGAATCCAGTAGTGGGACATATCAAAGCTTGGCCTGTTCTACGGGAGGGACTCTGCCTGGTTTGGAATACCCTCCTGATCCCTGTGGATTCTTTGCAGAACCCTTCTGCCAAAGGAGGCCTTAGCTGATGCAAACACATCGATTTTATAATGCTTAATGAAGGGCGATGGAGGCCCAGGTTGCAGCTTGACCGATTTGAGTTATTGGTGCCTGCGTGGCCCACGCTGCCGATGTTGCGGCGCTCCTTGTTGAATGAGCTGTTATGCCCATGGGCACCTGCAGTGATTGAGTCTGATATGTTTTTGCTATTGCGGCCAATAGCCAACAGCCTATTATGGAAGATGACGCTTTGCATCCCTGAGTGTTGGGCTGAAATGACACAAATGAGGCTTCCGTTTTTCTGAAAGTCGCTGTGTGGTGAATATATATTTGCAATGCTCTCCTCACATTGAGCCGATGCCATTGAAGTTCCAACCCTTGGGATGGCCTGGGACAAAAATTAGGAAGTATCAGCTCTTGTGCACTATGAAAAGCCGAATTAATCTTAGTATAAACGTAGGATCAGGACGAAGGAAAACCCGATCAGAATGGAAGACGGAAAGATCTTGTCTGATCGACAAAGCTGCCAATTCTGAGATACGACGAGCGGAAGTGATCGCTACAAGTAAAACTACTTTATATGTCAGAAATTGTAGGCTTGACGATCGCAAGGGTTCGAAAGGGCACTTAATGAATGCAAGAAGGACCTTGTTAAAGTCCCAAGTGGGATAACGGTGAACCACTGGCGGATGTAAATTTGTGGCTCCTCGAAGGAAACTCCGTATATGTGGGTGATGGGAAAGAGATAATAGATCTTCACAAATGATAACTGATGCCAAGGCGCCACCTGCCTTTTCAACGTATTAGGTGATAGTCCCTTGTCAAGCCCCTCTTGTAAGAACTCTTAAGATTTGAGCTATGGATGGAGAAATAGGATTAATCTGAGACTTGGTACACCATTTGCAGAAACTGGACCATGTGGCATTGTAAATACGAGTTGTTGAGGGGGGTCTGGCAGCTTGAATGGTGGTGATAACTCTCTTGGAGAATTGTTCGCTTTTCAGATGACTCCGCTCAACCTCCAGACGGTCAGGTGCAACCATTGAGGGCCCAGATGTTGAAGGGGTCCCTGGGTTAGCAAGACCCTGTCTGGCAGAATTCTCCATGGTGTTGATTTATTTATTTTTATTTATTTATTCTAGGTTTTATATACCGCCCTTCTCCCGAAGGACTCAGGGCGGTGAACAGCCAACTAAAATACATGTATACAAATATAAATAGTTAAAAAAGAATTAAACCCTAGGCTGTCCCTATAAAAATCTAAAAAACCCAATTAAAATAAATTAAAACTTTGTACACCCATCCCAACCAATCCAAAAACCCCATTTAAAATCCCATTTGAGTCAGCTCAGGCCGGCCTGCTCGAAGAGCCAGGTCTTCAGGTCACGTCTGAAGGCCCTCAGGTCACTAGTCGTTCGTAATCCAGGGGGCATCCCATTCCAAAGGGCGGGTGCCCCCACAGAGAAGGCCCTATTCCTCGGGGTCACCAGACGACACATAGAAGGCGTCGGGACCCGGAGGAGACCCTCTCTGTGGGAGCGCACCGGTCGGTGGGAGACTACTGGCAGAATGCGGTCTTGTAAGTATCCTGGTCCGATGCCATGGAGCGCTTTAAAGACCAAAACCAGTACTTTAAAGCGAACCCGGAAGGCCACTGGCAACCAATGCAGCTCGCGCAGGAGGGGCGTCACGTGGGAGTATCTCGACGCCCCCATAACCACCCGCGCGGCTGCATTCTGTACCAGTTGAAGCCTCCGAGTGCTCCCCGCAGGGAGCCCCATGTAGAGGGCATTACAGTAGTCCAGACGGGAGGTGACCAGGGCATGAGTGACTGTGCGTAAGGCGTCCCGATCAAGAAAGGGCCGCATCTGGCGTATCAGGCGAACCTGATAAAAAGCCCCCCTGGAGACGGCTGTAATATGATCTTCCAAAGACAGCCGTACATCCAGGAGGACACCAAGATTGCGTGCCCCTTCTGTGGGGGTCAAGATCTCATCCCCAATAGCCAGCGATGGAGTCAGCTGACTATATCGGGCCGCCGGAAACCACAGCCACTCGGTCTTGGAAGGGTTGAGTCGAAGCCTGTTCTCGCCCATCCAGTTCCGCACAGCCTCCAGGCAACGGGCCATAACCTCCACAGCATCGTTGGGGTGGTTTGGGGTGGAGATGTATAGCTGAGTGTCATCAGCATACAGATGGCATCTCACCCCAAAACCACGGATGATCTCTCCCAGCGGCTTCACATAGATGTTGAACAGAAGAGGGGAGAGGACCGACCCCTGAGGCACCCCACACATGAGGGGCCTAGGGGTGGACCTCTCCCCCCCCGTCAACACCAATTGCGAGCGGTCCGAGAGGAAGGACGAGAACCACCGCAAAACGGTGCCCCCAATTCCCAACCCCTCCAACCGCCGCAATAGGATACTATGGTCGATAGTATCAAAAGCCGCCGACAGATCTAGGAGGACCAGGACAGAGGAATAACCTCTGTCACGGGCCCTCCAGAGATCATCTACCAACGCGACCAATGCTGTTTCAGTACTGTGCCCGGGCCTGAAGCCCGATTGGAACGGATCTAAATAGGATGCTTCCTCCAGATACTGAGGGAGCTGACGCGCCACCACACTCTCAACAACCTTCGCCACAAAGGGAAGGTTGGAGACA